>CM068372.1:130054368-132554173 GCA_034769895.1 Magicicada septendecula
TTAGGTTCCCAATCAATCCGATTTCCTTGTTACCTTCCTCTTCAGTCTGATACCTTCCTCAAGTATGTTGGTTTGCAAACTGCTTGGCGCTGTTACCGTATGCCACAGACACGGAGGTTCCCTGCCTCACGGGGAACGACCGGCACCTGCCTGCCGGGCCGGGCGCGTGCGGCATCTGCCGTTCGCCCCGAGACCGGCGGCGGTGTTACCATGACCCGGAACCTATATAAATATAACTGATTGAGAAAAATTTCCGCCGCCTTCTCAGTTAACTGGTTGGCGTGTCCCTCCCGATTATTAGGAAACCTGCTTTGTGAAAGTCCAGTACTGATTTCTTCTGACAGCCATCGGGCACGTACGGAAGCTGTAATTCAGCCATGGGTGCAAAGACGCCCTACTAACTAATGCATCGCATCGCATCGCCGGCGGTTCATAGCGACAGACGCATTCTTATGAATATGGATGGACTCCAGATGCAGGCGAGTGAAGTAACCCCGGACAGAAGACAACACCCGGGTTTCATCAAACATTACCCGGTGATCGTCGTGGGAAAGAGCATGTTCAGCAACTGCGGACTTCTCCGGCTGGCCCAGGGGGCAGTATCTCCGAAGTTCAGAGAGGCGCGTTCGGACACTACGCTTCGTGGAGCCTATGTATACCTGGCCACACGTACAAGGAATACTATACACCCCGCACGACGGTCACAGGAACTGATGGATCTTTTTGGTTGGCGTAAAGATCGTCCCGTTTACTTAGCACCTTGCCGATGCGGTCAGTCACGCCACGGTTGTAGGGCAAGATAGCGGAGCCAACAACCTCGGGCAACACCGACTCGTCCGGCCTACCAGATCTTCTCGGCCGGGCAGCTCTCCTCACCGCAGCAGAGTAGCCATTGGACTGCAATGCTTCCTCGAGATGCCGCAACTCATCTTCGAGATACCGGGGCTCACAGATCCTTTTAGCCCGGTCAACCAGAGTCTTCAGCACCGCCCGCTTCTGCCTAGGATGATGATTGGAGGACTTAATTCAGATATCTGTCAGTGTGCGTTGGCTTCCTATAAACTTTATGCCCTAATCTGCCATCGGTCCTTTTCAGGACCAACACCTCCAGAAATGCCAATTGATCACCGCTCTTGCGCTTCATCGTAAACTGTATGCGCGGGTGCACAGCGTTGAGATGTCCAAGGAAGCGTCCCAGCTCTTCATCCCCATGGCTCCAGACCACGAAAGTGTCGTCAACATACCGCAGCCAACACTTAGGCTTCAGTGGCGCAGATGAAATTGCCAACTCTTCAAATTTTTCCATATATAAGTTTGCAACCACAGGGCTGAGAGGACTTCCCATCGTGACGCCATCCAACTGTTCGTAAAAGGCGCCGTTCCATTGTAAGAAGGTCGTTGTTAGGACCTGCCGGAACAAAGCAGTGATGTCCGCCGGGAACAGTTCACCTATATACCCCAAGACCTCCTGGACAGGGACCATCGTGAAAAGAGAGACCACATCGAAACTCACAAGCACATCGCCAGGCTCCAGCACCAACTCCCGGATCCTCCGGAGGAAATGCGAAGAGTCCTGGACAAACGAATCCGTATGCCCGATGTACGGCTTGAGCAATCCAGTGAGGTGCTTAGCCAAGTTGTACGTCGGCGAGCCAGTTGCACTAACGATGGGCCTCAGCGGAACGTCCTCCTTATGGATCTTTGGTAATCCATAGAGATGAGGGGGAAGGGCCTCCGAACACCGGACGGCCGCCTTCACATCAGACGCCAGAGAAGATTGCTTCACCAAAGAATCTGTTTTTCTTAAGACCGTAGAAGTCGGATCTTTGTTCAGCCTCCGATAAGTGGCCGGATCTAACAAACCCTCAATCTTCCGCTGGTAGTCTTCGGTGTTCAAGACCACCGTAGCGCTCCCCTTATCCTCCGGCACGATGACAGTGGAGTCATCCCTTCTCAAGGCCCGCAGTTCCACCGACAGAAGATTGCATTTTGGCGGAACGGCCCTTTTAAGGGCCCTGGCAGCTTCCAACAGTATCTCATCTGCCTGGTCTCGGGGCAGTCCTCGGATACCTGCTTCCACGCTCGCAACTATTTCCTCCACCGGTACTGTCCTCGGGGTAACCGCAAACTTCTCTCCTTTGGCCAACACCGAGGTCAGCTGTGGTGTCAGCTGACGGTTCGAAAGATTGACGACCATCCTGTCCATCCTGTCGCGGTCTCGTTCTCTTTCCCTGATGTTCTGGGAACCATAGCGTTCGAATTTTTCCTGCTGTCTCTGGCTGGTGCTGGTATAACACGCCTCGAAACCACTGTACGTGAGACCATCCAACACCTCCCAATCCTGTCGTTGGAGGGAACTGCTGAGTTGTAAGTACAGGTTCAACAGGCTCTAGTCATTTAACGCTAACTCCCTCCACGTATGGTGTATGCGCTCACGCAGCATGGCATTTTCCGCCCTCTTGTAGATCCTATTGGCCTGTGGTGTGTTAAAAATATGTCTATGTCGTAGGAACCTAGGAACGGTTCCCGAGTCTCTGTAACGAAGGCCAAGGAACACAGGAGACTGGCTTTCTTCTTTCGTAGCGCCTCCAGCTTTCGAATATTATTGAAAACCTCCTCCGCGTAGAGGTTCTTAATTTTAGTACGTAGGCTTTCACGGCTGGTGTCACTATAATTAATTAAAACTGCCGGGCTGAAAGGCCGTGGTCGAATGCTTGATGTAATATCGCTAGACGTTTCGGCCACACCACCGGTGGCCATCTTCAGTAGCAAAGAATGTTCGTAATAGATGGTATGCCAAACAATTCGCCCAGTGAAATGGGACAAGCAACAGTGAGAGACGGCTACGCTGTTTCTATTTATAACTTTTTGGCCGCTTTAGGTGTATAACGCGAACCAATCAGAAGCCAGCTCATCATTCTCCACTCTGACTGGCCGTGGAAAATAAACCATGCCAGACACTATTTAAGGAGATGCTTTCACCCCGGCGGTTCTTTTGAAGAGGAGTCTACCTAGAGTATTTGCCAGGGTAGGCTGTGTCTGTTTTTGCTGTACAAAATTTTCTATTTTTGTGCAGAAATACTGTTTATTCAATATTTTCACTATCATCATCGTCTTCAGCATCATCAACACTACAAGTATCATCAGTTCAGTGCAAATCAGTTTTATTTAACCTGTGCGGGAGTGTTTTTGTTTCCGTGTGCTGTGCGGTCTGTGTTGTGCTCAATTGCTGCCTGTGAATAGTTCAATGTCTGGTGATCCCTCAATCCTTACCGTAGAGTAGACGCTCATTTCGGCTTGTCCGGAATGGCGTCAAATACGCCTCCGAATCCTCTGCCTGCGCCACTTGCCTCCCTAATGGAGACATGCTCACCCGGCTTTCTTTCAACGCCTCTTCACGAAAGTGAAAGTGATAATAGTGCTGTGGAAATGTGCAGTGTTGGGTCGGGGGACCGACAGTTCTCGCTTGTGCAAGGCAAATCTGCCAAGCGCAAACGAAAACTGGCCCTAACTCCGCCGCCCGCCTCAGCTGCACATCAGCAGTCGAGTCATGGTAACAGCGGCACTCAGCGTGAGTATTCAACAACTGAATCTGTGTCTTCCCCCAGAATTCCTCCCATTGTAATTCCTGACAATAGGAATTATACACAACTTTTGCGTTCCCTATACCAAGCTCTCCCTTCGGTCAAGGTTGAGGCGAGGTGCCAAGGCGCCTCGCTAAAGCTGGCGACCGCCACGATCCCCGACTTCTGCTCTGTTCAGGCATTCCTGACAGGGCGCAACATTTCTTTCCACACTTTTTCCCTCCCGTCAGAGCGCGAAAACAAGGTCGTTCTGTCGGGAATACCCTCCTGTTAAACTTTGTACTTTTAATATTTGCAATGTAACCGTGTGCGTGCAGTGACGTCATTCCCCCCGCTAAACTGCTGCCAGCGTCTTAACACGCTCGTAGCAGCCTGTTGTTAGTTAACTGTTACACTCCGAACGGGCAACAAGCCTTCATTCGCCATGCGGCTATGTAATTATTTTCAATATGGAATATTCTACTTCAAATTACTATTATGCTCTTCTGTGTTTAATACATTAGCACTTAGGCAATTTCGGCCTCAATTCATTATCATGACTTTCAGTATTTTATTATCATGGCCGTACAAGATTCTGCAGGACATCAGCTCTAAGACAGCAAGATATTACAATTCTTCGTCACTTGTCATACAGCAGCGAAAAATTAGAACTTCAAGCTTGAACGGAGAGCTACAGCTTCAAGCATTACCCGACAAGCGGAAACAAGACTTGCGCCACCAATCCAAGGCTGCCGGACAGGATCGCCAAGGAAACGACAGGCAACTGAGCCATCTTAAACCTGCCGGGGACTCATAATCCGCGTGACTATGAACTTGTATTTCTTCCAGTTTTTCATTTATAATTTTATGTACAGTAAAGGTCAGTAATATTTTAACGTGTATAGTTAATAGCATTTGATATAAAATCATTAATAATTTTTATATAAACAGAAATTAGTTTCAAGTGACCATAGACTTGTATTTTCACGTAAATTTTCACTTATACAATTTGCAATAATTCAGTCAGAAACTTAAGTAATGTGATGAAGCTATATGTATATTTTTACTTTAAATGAGTCATGTTTTCAAATAATTATCATAATTATCAATATTTAACCCCTCTTTCAAACTTTTAGACTTTATAAAAAAAACCCTTTTTTTGTATTATTATTATTATTTTTTTTTTTGAAAGAGGGGCCACTAGTTATTTAAAACTAGGCAAGAGAAGAGCCTAGGGAAGCCAAAACTGCGCTGGGTCCAGTATGACGGGACTTGCAATTAAACTCGTTGTTAAGCAACAATAACAATTTTATTCAGCCATTTCAAATAACATGTAAGTATCATTCCCAGTATACAATATACTTTTATAGAATTGAAAAAACTTTTGTTACAAACTTTTACTCCCCTCCCTGTCATTACAATCCTGTGAAAATATGCACGGGTAATCTCATAAAATTAGAATACATGTAAACATCAGCATAATAATATCTCCCAAATATAAATAAATAGAACGTCAATCAATATAAATACATAAATACACATAAATAAATAGTTACATAAATACACATAGCGCACACATATCTATATACACACATATATACTACACACATGTTCACCTGGCAGGCAGCCCATATACATTTCACCATGCTTCCGAAGAATACAATCCTCAGTATCCGTGACCTAGACTCCCATCCCAAACTACTGCAAAAGGGTAAAGTGCCCAGCCTCCATAAAAAACTTTTCATAAACCAATCCATTAACCCGTCCGGGTATGACTGCTTGCAACCAATGAAATTATTACAAGTATTCAAAATTTTAGAAAGGTTCCCCCAGATAGGAATGTGCCATCGCCAGGTCAACATGGCAGCACGGCCATACAAAATGTATAACAGAATTTATGATTGGAAGTAAGAATCAATAGTGTACTCATATTAACAACTGAATAAATCAGTAATCTTAAGTCACACACACTTTTACCCTAAAAGAAAATTTTGCAGCAAAATTCGGTGATGCATGACCCCGTCCGGGCTCACACTTACTCAGGGGGCTTAAGCCTTAGTAAAATACACTGACAAAATTTACAAGCACTAATTGTCTCGCTGGACTTGTGTACCAAACTTTAACTGGAGATGTTCCAGGAAGAGAATAAGATGTTCTACATTGTAGAGGCCAAATATATATATATATATATATATATATATATATATATGGGTTAAATGTCACCTGGTATAATCCGGAACAAAACCTGAGATTCTCATGATGTATTGTCCATTTCTTCCTCCCGACGGCACAGAAGGAGAATCACTCGTTTTAATGCCATTGGTGGCAGTTGTTCGGCCACCAGCAGAAGTGAATCGGGAATCGTCTTACGTAGGGAACCCTGAACAATTATATATATTGACAATTACTTAAATGTTACCCAATTCACGATCCCCCTAATATTCATGACTCCAGCATAATTCACACACTACCACATGCTCAGATTAAAAGAAAAACTTGAAAAAAAATTTAAGAATGCACAGAAATGACCTTCAGTAAAAAAATTTAGAAATAAATGACTAGTATTTATAGATTTTTCGTCAAATTAATAATCCCTTATTACAATTTCGAGATGAGTTGCAAACTTAAACAGGTTCAATACATATACAGTTTCATATACCTCTACATTTAGTTAATAAAACATTCTCTTACGCCCCCTTTGATTATAATGAAATTATTATGATATAATTAGGAAAAATACACAGCCATAATTACTTTATAAATACTTTAACTCAGCCAGTGTTAGCTTTCAAGACATGCATACACAGAATTTAACCCGCGCTTGCCACGTGGTGACTTTCGTATATATATATCGCATTGCATCGGCATTAATTTAAGCTAAATTACAATTCTTTTATTAAATACTAAGTAAGTTACCTTGAACAGACTTACCGGAGAGTCGCGTAGTCGATTATCTAATCATGATAGATTTTAGTAGACAAAAATTCAAACTGTTCGCCGCCGGGAGATAGAATGGTTAATGCTGCGTTGGCTGCCAGACGGAACTGCTCACCGCAGACACAGGAAAAATATTACGTATCACTCCACACAGAGAGCGCGCGGATCGGCAACAAGCATGCAGATAACAGCGTATACTCCGCTCAAATAATTAATTCACAAACCCCCCCAATGACAGTCACATAATTAACTGGGAAAGGGCCGAGTATTCCAAAACTCGGCACACCCCCACTCCAAAAGGGCAACATGGTTGCCCCAACTGGAACTCAGTGGTACCCAGCAGTGTACCACCCTTATATTCCATACTCGAGTTGGTATCGGTTTTCCCACCAGTCATGGCTCCCAGGAGAACAGAGAAACCTCACAACTGCGTCCATTCCCCATGCGACCCTCTCCGCCCTGCCAACCCCACGGGACCGCCGCAACACGTCACCCTCTCCGGTGACCATCACCTACTCCCACCGGTCCCACTCACATACCCGTCCTAAGACCAAACAAGGTATCTCCCACCTTGGTATGTGAGTGACCGTACTACTTCTCGCCCATCTCTTGCACCGACCAGCCACATGCACTAACAAGGCATCTTCATCCTTGCCACATGGCTGGCCCACATCCCTACACAAGGGCGGACGGCCCCGCCTAGCCAGGCAGAGAAGACCGCATCAAGGGCTCCCGAACATTAATCTCAACTCTTACTTTTTCAAAAACAGCGTAACTAGAGGGGGGGGTTCACTTTTCCACCGACGTCGATACAAAATACATATATAATTCTCTCTCTCAACAAAAACACCCGGGAAACAACCGGAGAATGCGGCATGGCACGACCCTACAACGATCAACAAACAAATTCAATTACTATAAATAACGAAACAACAGCACGCTATCACTCTCCATCATAACTTTCAGAACCAAAACAGGGGAACTTAAATCTCCAAGACCACGACTATCTAAGGGCACTCTCCAACTCTCTAACTTTCTCCATGATGACCTTCCAGAACAGGGGAAACTGACAATCTCGAGGACCACAATCTAATCACTTCCGGCAAGTCTCTCCAACTCCTTATTGATAGATTTTTTTTTTTTTTAAGGGGATGGATAGAAAAATCGGGAGGAGGAAACGGGGCAAGGATCATTTGGCGATCAATAGTTAGGACTAAGGGTAAGGGCCTGGTTCCCTCCGAAAAGGAGAATGACTGGAGAAAACCAAGGCTCGCGTGGGCAGGGGCGCAACCCTGAAGTAGACAACACCACTGGGAGTGTGGTGAACATCTACCCGCTACCCGTTAACCGCTTCTTCTCACCTTTCTATGGCGAACTTTAGGTACTCGTTCCTTTTGGACACCACTCTCTGACAGATTATTTCGTGTTGAGCTGTACTGACTTGTTTCCTCGGAATCAGGATCAAGGCAACTTACCTCACTACTTTCACCCCGATTTGGATTATCCTCATCATCTAACTCCTCTGCTTCTGCCTTCCCTGCTTCTCTTTCTTCCACTTCTTCCTTTTCTTCCTCTTCCGCAATCTCCCCTTTATCCTCCCCATAATCCAAATCAACCTCATGACACTGCAGCTCCTCACCACCTTCCAGTTGCTCGCCTGATCCATCTTCCACCGCATCTTCTCCCAGCTCCTCACCGATTTCTGCATCACCCTCGTCACCAGCTCCTTCGCAAACTTCTTCACCGACTTCTTCTCCAATCTCATTGACATCCTCCTTTTCATCATCAACATCATCGCCCTCACGTCCACTACCACCATTCGAACACTGCACATCTGCATCATCTAGTTGCTCATCTGTTCCACCTGGAGCTTCTTTCCGTCCTTCGGAATCCTCCACATTACTTACAGAAGGCGTCTGCACATCTTCACACACTACATCATTCTCACTCACACACTCCACAACGCTGCCACCAAATTTCTCCTCAACTTCTACCTCATCTACTTCCACCACACTTGCAGCATGGACATCCCCTTGTCCATCCGCAACGTCAAAAACACTTGCAGCCTGGACATCCCCGGGTCCATCCGCAAACTCAGACTCTTCAGTCTCTCTAACACCCACAACTATACTTCCCTGTGCAGCATCTGCGGACCGCTCTTCTGCCTCTTCCTTCGATTCCTCTCCTTCACCACTCTCAGCAACTACAACATCCTCGACATTTTCCACCCTGGAATCCAGCTGTCCAGGTTCATGTGCAATGACTAAATTAATTTCTACTGGCAAAGTACTGGTAAAGCGACACTCTCAAGTGACTTCTCACATCCCTGCGTAGACGATGATGATGTCACAGGATCTGGATCCCTCACGAACCGAGATGGAGATACCGGAACAAATTCCGCGGCCTCTGGATTCAACCATGACGCCCTCTTTGAGTCCTGTAATTCAGTGTCAACAGACGTTTTCTGGTCGTCTTGTATTAATCCACAGAAGTTATTCCGCTTTTCTTCTTTCTCTTCACCTTCTTCATCCACAACTCTATTAGGCACTGGTACTTCCTCTGGAACCTTTAAAGTTTCCTTACTCTCCAAATAGGAATAACTTGCTACCGGCTCCCTACTTGCCGATGTTTGTTTACTAACATAATTTCTTCTTCCCCTGTGAATTTCATACTTCTTTGTTTTCTGTGCTGTAGCTGTTGTTACCGTCTTCTCACTTGCCACCCCCTTGTAGCCTCCATTACTTCCGGAATATTCAGTTTTTCTGACCGTCTCTTGGGTTCTCCTCCAACCACCATGTTTGTCTTCTTTGGCTCTTCCTAATGAACCACTGGAGTATTGGACATCTTTAGCAGCTCTTCCCCGGGACTCGTCATTCGCCTGGACAGTCCTGGCATGCGCACACCACCGGTCCAGGTCCGCAAAAGAACGTGGAGGCTCTGCAAAAACCAGCCGGGATCTCTCTTAAGGATTCAGACCTTCTCGTATTACCTGTATGACTTCCGTCTTGGGCAACCCCAGTCTTAATATACGGGCAGCTTTCCTTACATCATGCACGAAGTCCCCCAATGCCTCTCCGTTGGCCTGTAGACGATAGAATAACTTAAACTTCAACTGGTCTTGTCGTCGACGGGGTATGAAGAAGTCCAACACCTCCGCATGGAAAGTGTCGACACTGCAGCCCCGACGCAGAATGCTGGTGACCAGCCATGCCAATGAACCCCGGCAATACGGGTATATAAGGGACAAGACCTCCTCATCGGACACACCCGGGAAATCTGCCAACTGCATGACTAGGTCGAAGAAGACCAACAACCTGTCGTCATCTACTCCATCCAAAACCGAAAATTTCTGGAGAACTCCGGAAAGGGGGTGGGGCAGTTTCTGGTAGCATACCCCCGCCAGAATTGCACAATTCAAAACCCACAACAACAAACATAAATCCCACGAAACACCTAACACAAAAACATGACTTACAAAGGAAAATCTTGAGTACTCTCTCTTCCATCAAGAGGACCCCCGGGTTCCCTAGCGCTGCGAAAACCCGATCCACTCCAGAACCAACTCTCCGTCAGCCGCCAGACTCAAAAGAAGAAACCACATCAGACACTAACACTAACATACAATCCACACCACCGAACAACTACCACAACATATAACAATTCAACAAGACATTTATTATATTTTCCGCGACTAAGTCGGGTCAATGACAGTACCGACTTCCGGTCAGGCCATACCGCATCCAGCTAACCTCTCGCGCTATTACTTCATAACTATTTATATAAGGCAGCCCATTCCCCCGGCAATCCCCCCCGCGCTCTCCGGTAAGGTCCAATCTCAACAACGACAAAAACCCCAACTAAAACGCATGCCACGTGGCGGCACCAGGTTTACAATTGAAATCCCATAGCAATAATTCATACCTAATACCTATATTCATACATACAAATCAAACCTGCCATAGCATCTACCAATTTTCATTTTCAAATATTGCTGATGTTTGATGTTCTTTCCAAACTATTTCCGAGTTTGCAAGCCCCGTCACACCAAAGGACCCAAGGGTTCGACCAAAGAATCGACCACGCTCTGCTACCATTTTTAACCCCTCTTTTAAACTTTTAGACTTTATGAAAAAAAAACCCTTTTTTTTTTGAAAGAGGGGCCACTAGTTATTTAAAACTAGGCAAGAGCCTAGGGAAGCCAAAACTGCGCTGGGTCCAGTATGACGGGACTTGCAATTAAATTCGTTGTTAAGCAACAATAACAATTTTATTCAGCCATTTCAAATAACATGTAAGTATCACTCCCAGTATACAATGTACTTTTATAGAATTGAAAAAACGTTTGTTACAAACTTTTACTCCCCTCCCTGTCATTACAATCCTGTGAAAATATGCATGGGTAATCTCATAAAATTAGAATACATGTAAACATCAGCATAATAATATCTCCCAAATATAAATAAATAGAACATCAATCAATATAAATACATAAATACACATAAATAAATAGTTACATAAATACACATAGCGCACACATATCTATATACACACATATATACTACACACATGTTCACCTGGCAGGCAGCCCATATACATTTCACCATGCTTCCGAAGAATACAATCCTCAGTATCCGTGACCTAGACTCCCATCCCAAACTACTGCAAAAGGGTAAAGTGCCCAGCCTCCATAAAAAACTTTTCATAAACCAATCCATTAACCCGTCCGGGTATGACTGCTTGCAACCAATGAAATTATTACAAGTATTCAAAATTTTAGAAAGGTTCCCCCAGATAGGAATGTGCCATCGCCAGGTCAACATGGCAGCACGGCCGTACAAAATGTATAACAGAATTTATGATTGGAAGTAAGAATCAATAGTGTACTCATATTAACAACTGAACTAGTAATACACTGGCTATGGCAGTAAAAGAAAATGAATGAACTTTCACATATACTGAATTATTACAGAGTTAAGATAAATTTTATAAAATATATATAATAACAATTCTACTAAAAAAAACTTCATAACATCAGCCCCTAATAAAACACCTTTGAGGTGTCCATTCAGAATTGGCTTGGCCACAGGCGAGGCCATGCGCACCACCAGATGCAGTAAACTAAAACATGCTATAGACCTTGTAGCTAACGGCACCCACAGGTGACGTCCACAGGTTACAGCACCTCCCCAAACCTTTAAATCTACAAAAAAAACAAAACAAAACCCATATATCTATGAATACCCTTAATCAATGCAAGCATAATTCACCTCCCCAATAAATCAGTAATCTTAAGTCACACACACTTCTACCCTAAAAGAAAATTTCGCAGCAAAATTCGGTGACGCATGACCCCGTCCGGGCTCACACTTACTCAGGGGGCTTAAGCCTTAGTAAAATACACTGACAAAATTTACAAGCACTAATTGTCTCGCTGGACTTGTGTACCAAACTTTAACTGGAGATGTTCCAGGAAGAGAATAAGATGTTCTACATTGTAGAGGCCAAATATATATATATATATATATATGGGTTAAATGTCACCTGGTATAATCCGGAACAAAACCTGAGATTCTCATGATGTATTGTCCATTTCTTCCTCCCGACGGCACAGACGGAGAGAATCACTCGTTTTAATGCCATTGGTGGCAGTTGTTCGGCCACCAGCAGAAGTGAATCGGGAATCGTCTTACGTAGGGAACCCTGAACAATTATATATATTGACAATTACTTAAATGTTACCCAATTCACGATCCCCCTAATATTCATGACTCCAGCATAATTCACACACTACCACATGCTCAGATTAAAAGAAAAACTTGAAAAAAAATTTAAGAATGCACAGAAATGACCTTCAGTAAAAAAATTTAGAAATAAATGACTAGTATTTATAGATTGTTCGTCAAATTAATAATCCCTTATTACAATTTCGAGATGAGTTGCAAACTTAAACAGGTTCAATACATATACAGTTTCATATACCTCTACATTTAGTTAATAAAACATTCTCTTACGCTCCCTTTGATTATAATGAAATTATTATGATATAATTAGGAAAAATACACAGCCATAATTACTTTATAAATACTTTAACTCAGCCAGTGTTAGCTTTCAAGACATGCATACACAGAATTTAACCCGCGCTTGCCACGTGGTGACTTTCGTATATATATCGCATTGCATCGGCATTAATTTAAGCTAAATTACAATTCTTTTATTAAATACTAAGTAAGTTACCTTGAACAGACTTACCGGAGAGTCGCGTAGTCGATTATCTAATCATGATAGATTTTAGTAGACAAAAATTCAAACTGTTCGCCGCCGGGAGATAGAATGGTTAATGCTGCGTTGGCTGCCAGACGGAACTGCTCACCGCAGACACAGGAAAAATATTACGTATCACTCCACACAGAGAGCGCGCGGATCGGCAACAAGCATGCAGATAACAGCGTATACTCCGCTCAAATAATTAATTCACAAACCCCCCCAATGACAGTCACATAATTAACTGGGAAAGGGCCGAGTATTCCAAAACTCGGCACACCCCCACTCCAAAAGGGCAACATGGTTGCCCCAACTGGAACTCAGTGGTACCCAGCAGTGTACCACCCTTATATTCCATACTCGAGTTGGTATCGGTTTTCCCACCAGTCATGGCTCCCAGGAGAACAGAGAAACCTCACAACTGCGTCCATTCCCCATGCGACCCTCTCCGCCCTGCCAACCCCACGGGACCGCCGCAACACGTCACCCTCTCCGGTGACCATCACCTACTCCCACCGGTCCCACTCACATACCCGTCCTAAGACCAAACAAGGTATCTCCCACCTTGGTATGTGAGTGACCGTACTACTTCTCGCCCATCTCTTGGACCGACCAGCCACATGCACTAACAAGGCATCTTCATCCTTGCCACATGGCTGGCCCACATCCCTACACAAGGGCGGACGGCCCAGCCTAGCCATGCAGAGAAGACCGCATCAAGGGCTCCCGAACATTAATCTCAACTCTTACTTTTTCAAAAACAGCGTAACTAGAGGGGGGGGGTTCACTTTTCCACCGACGTCGATACAAAATACATATATAATTCTCTCTCTCAACAAAAACACCCGGGAAACAACCGGAGAATGCGGCATGGCACGACCCTACAACGATCAACAAACAAATTCAATTACTATAAATAACGAAACAACAGCACGCTATCTCTCTCCATCATAACTTTCAGAACCAAAACAGAGGAACTTAAATCTCCAAGACCACGACTATCTAAGGGCACTCTCCAACTCTCTAACTTTCTCCATGATGACCTTCCAGAACAGGGGAAACTGACAATCTCGAGGACCACAATCTAATCACTTCCGGCAAGTCTCTCCAACTCCTTATTGATAGATTTTTTTTTTTTAAGGGGATGGATAGAAAAATCGGGAAGAGGAAACGGGGCAAGGATCATTTGGCGATCAATAGTTAGGACTAAGGGTAAGGGCCTGGTTCCCTCCGAAAAGGAGAATGACTGGAGAAAACCAAGGCTCGCGTGGGCAGGGGCGCAACCCTGAAGTAGACAACACCACTGGGAGTGTGGTGAACATCTACCCGCTACCCGTTAACCGCTTCTTCTCACCTTTCTATGGCGAACTTTAGGTACTCGTTCCTTTTGGACACCACTCTCTGACAGATTATTTCGTGTTGAGCTGTACTGACTTGTTTCCTCGGAATCAGGATCAAGGCTACTTTCACCCCGATTTGGATTATCCTCATCATCTAACTCCTCTGCTTCTGCCTTCCCTGCTTCTCTTTCTTCCACTTCTTCCTTTTCTTCCTCTTCCGCAATCTCCCCTTTATCCTCCCCATAATCCAAATCAACCTCATGACACTGCAGCTCCTCACCATCTTCCAGTTGCTCGCCTGATCCATCTTCCACCGCATCTTCTCCCAGCTCCTCACCGATTTCTGCATCACCCTCGTCACCAGCTCCTTCGCAAACTTCTTCACCGACTTCTTCTCCAATCTCATTGACATCCTCCTTTTCATCATCAACATCATCGCCCTCACGTCCACTACCACCATTCGAACACTGCACATCTGCATCATCTAGTTGCTCATCTGTTCCACCTGGAGCTTCTTTCCGTCCTTCGGAATCCTCCACATTACTTACAGAAGGCGTCTGCACATCTTCACACACTACATCATTCTCACTCACACACTCCACAACGCTGCCACCAAATTTCTCCTCAACTTCTACCTCATCTACTTCCACCACACTTGCAGCATGGACATCCCCTTGTCCATCCGCAACGTCAAAAACACTTGCAGCCTGGACATCCCCGGGTCCATCCGCAAACTCAGACTCTTCAGTCTCTCTAACACCCACAACTATACTTCCCTGTGCAGCATCTGCGGACCGCTCTTCTGCCTCTTCCTTCGATTCCTCTCCTTCACCACTCTCAGCAACTACAACATCCTCGACATTTTCCACCCTGGAATCCAGCTGTCCAGGTTCATGTGCAATGACTAAATTAATTTCTACTGGCAAAGTACTGGTAAAGCGACACTCTCAAGTGACTTCTCACATCCCTGCGTAGACGATGATGATGTCACAGGATCTGGATCCCTCACGAACCGAGATGGAGATACCGGAACAAATTCCGCGGCCTCTGGATTCAACCATGACGCCCTCTTTGAGTCCTGTAATTCAGTGTCAACAGACGTTTTCTGGTCGTCTTGTATTAATCCACAGAAGTTATTCCGCTTTTCTTCTTTCTCTTCACCTTCTTCATCCACAACTCTATTAGGCACTGGTACTTCCTCTGGAACCTTTAAAGTTTCCTTACTCTCCAAATAGGAATAACTTGCTACCGGCTCCCTACTTGCCGATGTTTGTTTACTAACATAATTTCTTCTTCCCCTGTGAATTTCATACTTCTTTGTTTTCTGTGCTGTAGCTGTTGTTACCGTCTTCTCACTTGCCACCCCCTTGTAGCCTCAATTACTTCCGGAATATTCAGTTTTTCTGACCGTCTCTTGGGTTCTCCTCCAACCACCATGTTTGTCTTCTTTGGCTCTTCCTAATGAACCACTGGAGTATTGGACATCTTTAGCAGCTCTTCCCCGGGACTCGTCATTCGCCTGGACAGTCCTGGCATGCGCACACCACCGGTCCAGGTCCGCAAAAGAACGTGGAGACTCTGCAAAAACCAGCCGGGATCTCTCTTAAGGATTCAGACCTTCTCGTATTACCTGTATGACTTCCGTCTTGGGCAACCCCAGTCTTAATATACGGGCAGCTTTCCTTACATCATGCACGAAGTCCCCCAATGCCTCTCCGTTGGCCTGTAGACGATAGAATAACTTAAACTTCAACTGGTCTTGTCGTCGACGGGGTATGAAGAAGTCCAACACCTCCGCATGGAAAGTGTCGACACTGCAGCCCCGACGCAGAATGCTGGTGACCAGCCATGCCAATGAACCCCGGCAATACGGGTATATAAGGGACAAGACCTCCTCATCGGACACACCCGGGAAATCTGCCAACTGCAGGACTAGGTCGAAGAAGACCAACAACCTGTCGTCATCTACTCCATCCAAAACCGAAAATTTCTGGAGAACTCCGGAAAGGGGGTGGGGCAGTTTCTGGTAGCATACCCCCGCCAGAATTGCACAATTCAAAACCCACAACAACAAACATAAATCCCACGAAACACCTAACACAAAAACATGACTTACAAAGGAAAATCTTGAGTACTCTCTCTTCCATCAAGAGGACCCCCGGGTTCCCTAGCGCTGCGAAAACCCGATCCACTCCAGAACCAACTCTCCGTCAGCCGCCAGACTCAAAAGAAGAAACCACATCAGACACTAACACTAACATACAATCCACACCACCGAACAACTACCACAACATATAACAATTCAACAAGACATTTATTATATTTTCCGCGACTAAGTCGGGTCAATGACAGTACCGACTTCCGGTCAGGCCATACCGCATCCAGCTAACCTCTCGCGCTATTACTTCATAACTATTTATATAAGGCAGCCCATTCCCCCGGCAATCCCCCCCGCGCTCTCCGGTAAGGTCCAATCTCAACAACGACAAAAACCCCAACTAAAACGCATGCCACGTGGCGGCACCAGGTTTACAATTGAAATCCCATAGCAATAATTCATACCTAATACCTATATTCATACATACAAATCAAACCTGCCATAGCATCTACCAATTTTCATTTTCAAATATTGCTGATGTTTGATGTTCTTTCCAAACTATTTCCGAGTTTGCAAGCCCCGTCACACCAAAGGACCCAAGGGTTCGACCAAAGAATCGACCACGCTCTGCTACCATTTTTAACCCCTCTTTCAAACTTTTAGACTTTATGAAAAAAAAACCCTTTTTTTTTTGAAAGAGGGGCCACTAGTTATTTAAAACTAGGCAAGAGCCTAGGGAAGCCAAAACTGCGCTGGGTCCAGTATGACGGGACTTGCAATTAAACTCGTTGTTAAGCAACAATAACAATTTTATTCAGCCATTTCAAATAACATGTAAGTATCACTCCCAGTATACAATGTACTTTTATAGAATTGAAAAAACGTTTGTTACAAACTTTTACTCCCCTCCCTGTCATTACAATCCTGTGAAAATATGCATGGGTAATCTCATAAAATTAGAATACATGTAAACATCAGCATAATAATATCTCCCAAATATAAATAAATAGAAAATCAATCAATATAAATACATAAATACACATAAATAAATAGTTACATAAATACACATAGCGCACACATATCTATATACACACATATACTACACACATGTTCACCTGGCAGGCAGCCCATATACATTTCACCATGCTTCCGAAGAATACAATCCTCAGTATCCGTGACCTAGACTCCCATCCCAAACTACTGCAAAAGGGTAAAGTGCCCAGCCTCCATAAAAAACTTTTCATAAACCAATCCATTAACCCGTCCGGGTATGACTGCTTGCAACCAATGAAATTATTACAAGTATTCAAAATTTTAGAAAGGTTCCCCCAGATAGGAATGTGCCATCGCCAGGTCAACATGGCAGCACGGCCGTACAAAATGTATAACAGAATTTATGATTGGAAGTAAGAATCAATAGTGTACTCATATTAACAACTGAACTAGTAATACACTGGCTATGGCAGTAAAAGAAAATGAATGAACTTTCACTTATACTGAATTATTACAGAGTTAAGATAAATTTTATAAAATATATATAATAACAATTCTACTAAAAAAAACTTCATAACATCAGCCCCTAATAAAACACCTTTGAGGTGTCCATTCAGAATTGGCTTGGCCACAGGCGAGGCCATGCGCACCACCAGATGCAGTAAACTAAAACATGCTATAGACCTTGTAGCTAACGGCACCCACAGGTGACGTCCACAGGTTACAGCACCTCCCCAAACCTTTAAATCTACAAAAAAAACAAAACAAAACCCATATATCTATGAATACCCTTAATCAATGCAAGCATAATTCACCTCCCCAATAAATCAGTAATCTTAAGTCACACACACTTCTACCCTAAAAGAAAATTTCGCAGCAAAATTCGGTGACGCATGACCCCGTCCGGGCTCACACTTACTCAGGGGGCTTAAGCCTTAGTAAAATACACTGACAAAATTTACAAGCACTAATTGTCTCGCTGGACTTGTGTACCAAACTTTAACTGGAGATGTTCCAGGAAGAGAATAAGATGTTCTACATTGTAGAGGCCAAATATATATATATATATATGGGTTAAATGTCACCTGGTATAATCCGGAACAAAACCTGAGATTCTCATGATGTATTGTCCATTTCTTCCTCCCGACGGCACAGACGGAGAATCACTCGTTTTAATG
Organism: Magicicada septendecula; assembly: GCA_034769895.1. Lineage (NCBI taxonomy): Eukaryota > Metazoa > Arthropoda > Insecta > Hemiptera > Cicadidae > Magicicada > Magicicada septendecula. The sequence goes on from CM068372.1 coordinate 130,072,739, forward strand.
CCATTGGTGGCAGTTGTTCGGCCACCAGCAGAAGTGAATCGGGAATCGTCTTAGGTCGGGAACCCTGAACAATTATATATATTGACAATTACTTAAATGTTACCCAATTCACGATCCCCCTAATATTCATGACTCCAGCATAATTCACACACTACCACATGCTCAGATTAAAAGAAAAACTTGAAAAAAAATTTAAGAATGCACAGTAATGACCTTCAGTAAAAAAATTTAGAAATAAATGACTAGTATTTATAGATTGTTCGTCAAATTAATAATCCCTTATTACAATTTCGAGATGAGTTGCAAACTTAAACAGGTTCAATACATATACAGTTTCATATACCTCTACATTTAGTTAACAAAACATTCTCTTACGCCCCCTTTGATTATAATGAAATTATTATGATATAATTAGGAAAAATACACAGCCATAATTACTTTATAAATACTTTAACTCAGCCAGTGTTAGCTTTCAAGACATGCATACACAGAATTTAACCCGCGCTTGCCACGTGGTGACTTTCGTATATATATATCGCATTGCATCGGCATTAATTTAAGCTAAATTACAATTCTTTTATTAAATACTAAGTAAGTTACCTTGAACAGACTTACCGGAGAGTCGCGTAGTCGATTATCTAATCATGATAGATTTTAGTAGACAAAAATTCAAACTGTTCGCCGCCGGGAGATAGAATGGTTAATGCTGCGTTGGCTGCCAGACGGAACTGCTCACCGCAGACACAGGAAAAATATTACGTATCACTCCACACAGAGAGCGCGCGGATCGGCAACAAGCATGCAGATAACAGCGTATACTCCGCTCAAATAATTAATTCACAAACCCCCCCAATGACAGTCACATAATTAACTGGGAAAGGGCCGAGTATTCCAAAACTCGGCACACCCCCACTCCAAAAGGGCAACATGGTTGCCCCAACTGGAACTCAGTGGTACCCAGCAGTGTACCACCCTTATATTCCATACTCGAGTTGGTATCGGTTTTCCCACCAGTCATGGCTCCCAGGAGAACAGAGAAACCTCACAACTGCGTCCATTCCCCATGCGACCCTCTCCGCCCTGCCAACCCCACGGGACCGCCGCAACACGTCACCCTCTCCGGTGACCATCACCTACTCCCACCGGTCCCACTCACATACCCGTCCTAAGACCAAACAAGGTATCTCCCACCTTGGTATGTGAGTGACCGTACTACTTCTCGCCCATCTCTTGGACCGACCAGCCACATGCACTAACAAGGCATCTTCATCCTTGCCACATGGCTGGCCCACATCCCTACACAAGGCGGACGGCCCAGCCTAGCCATGCAGAGAAGACCGCATCAAGGGCTCCCGAACATTAATCTCAACTCTTACTTTTTCAAAAACAGCGTAACTAGAGGGGGGGGGTTCACTTTTCCACCGACGTCGATACAAAATACATATATAATTCTCTCTCTCAACAAAAACACCCGGGAAACAACCGGAGAATGCGGCATGGCACGACCCTACAACGATCAACAAACAAATTCAATTACTATAAATAACGAAACAACAGCACGCTATCACTCTCCATCATAACTTTCAGAACCAAAACAGGGGAACTTAAATCTCCAAGACCACGACTATCTAAGGGCACTCTCCAACTCTCTAACTTTCTCCATGATGACCTTCCAGAACAGGGGAAGCTGACAATCTCGAGGACCACAATCTAATCACTTCCGGCAAGTCTCTCTAGCTCCTTATTGATAGATTTTTTTTTTTTTATTTTTAAGGGGATGGATAGGAAAATCGGGAAGAGGAAACGGGGCAAGGATCATTTGGCGGTCAATAGTTAGGACTAAGGGTAAGGGCCTGGTTCCCTCCGAAAAGGAGAATGACTGGAGAAAACCAAGGCTCGCGTGGGCAGGGGCGCAACCCTGAAGTAGACAACACCACTGGGAGTGTGGTGAACATCTACCCGCTACCCGTTAACCGCTTCTTCTCACCTTTCTATGGCGAACTTTAGGTACTCGTTCCTTTTGGACACCACTCTCTGACAGATTATTTCGTGTTGAGCTGTACTGACTTGTTTCCTCGGAATCAGGATCAAGGCAACTTACCTCACTACTTTCACCCAGATTTGAATTATCCTCATCATCTAACTCCTCTGCTTCTGCCTCCCCTGCTTCTCTTTCTTCCACTTCTTCCTTTTCTTCCTCTTCCGCAATCTCCCTTTTTCCTCCCCATAATCCAAATCAACCTCATGACACTGCAGCTCCTCACCACCTTCCAGTTTCTTGCCTGATCCATCTTCCACCGCATCTTCTCCCAGCTCCTCACCGATTTCTGCATCACCCTCGTCACCAGCTCCTTCGCAAATTTCTTCACCGACTTCTTCTCCAATCTCATTGACATCCTCCTTTTCATCCACACGTTCATCATCAACATCATCGCCATCACGTCCACTACCATCATTCGAACACTGCAAATCTTCATCATCTAGTTGCTCATCTGTTCCACCTGGAGCTTCTTTCCGTCCTTCGGAATCCTCCACATTACTTACAGAAGGCGTCTGCACATCTTCACACACTACATCATTCTCACTCACACACTCCACAACGCTGCCACCAAATTTCTCCTCAACTTCTACCTCATCTACTTCCACCACACTTGCAGCATGGACATCCCCTTGTCCATCCGCAACCTCAAAAACACTTGCAGCCTGGACATCCCCGGGTCCATCCGCAAACTCAGACTCTTCAGTCTCTCTAACACCCACAACTATACTTCCCTGTGCAACATCTGCGGACCGCTCTTCTGCCTCTTCCTTCGATTCCTCTCCTTCACCACTCTCAGCAACTACAACATCCTCGACATTTTCCACCCTGGAATCCAGCTGTCCAGGTTCGTGTGCAATGACTAAATTAATTTCTACTGGCGATGGTAAAGCGACACTCTCAAGTGACTTCTCACATCCCTGCGTAGACGATGATGATGTCACAGGATCTAGATCCCTCACGAACCGAGATGGAGATACCGGAACAAATTCCGCGGCTTCTGGATTCAACCATGACGCCATTTTGAGTCCTGTAATTCAGTGTCAACAGACGTTTTCTGGTCGTCTTGTATTAATCCACAGAAGTTATTCCGCTTTTCTTCTTTCTCTTCACTTTCTTCATCCACAACTCTATTAGGCACTGGTACTTCCTCTGGAACCTTTAAAGTTTCCTTACTCTCCAAATAGGAATAACTTGCTACCGGCTCCCTACTTGCCGATGTTTGTTTACTAACATAATTTCTTCTTCCCCTGTGAATTTCATACTTCTTTGTTTTCTGTGCTGTAGCTGTTGTTACCGTCTTCTCACTTGCCACCCCCTTGTAGCCTCCATTACTTCCGGAATATTCAGTTTTTCTGACCGTCTCTTGGGTTCTCCTCCAACCACCATGTTTGCTTCTTTGGCTCTTCCTAATGAACCACTGGAGTATTGGACATCTTTAGCAGCCCTTCCCCGGGACTCGTCATTCGCCTGGACAGTCCTGGCATGCGCACACCACCGGTCCAGGTCCGCAAAAGAACGTGGAGGCTCTGCAAAAACCAGCCGGGATCTCTCTTGGGGATTCAGACCTGGTATTACCTGTATGACTTCCGTCTCGGGCAACCCCTGTCTTAATATACGGGCAGCTTTCCTTACATCATGCACGAAGTCCCCCAATGCCTCTCCGTTGGCCTGTAGACGATAGAATAACTTAAACTTCAACTGGTCTTGTCGTCGACGGGGTATGAAGAAGTCCAACACCTCCGCATGGAAAGTGTCGACACTGCAGCCCCGACGCAGAATGCTGGTGACCAGCCATGCCAATGAACCCCGGCAATACGGGTATATAAGGGACAAGACCTCCTCATCGGACACACCCGGGAAATCTGCCAACTGGAGGACTAGGTCGAAGAAGACCAACAACCTGTCCTCATCTACTCCATCCAAAACCGAAAATTTCTGGAGAACTCCGGAAAGGGGGTGGGGCAGTTTCTGGTAGCATACCCCCGCCAGAATTGCACAATTCAAAACCCACAACAACAAACATAAATCCCACGAAACACCTAACACAAAAACATGACTTACAAAGGAAAATCTTGAGTACTCTCTCTTCCATCAAGAGGACCCCCGGGTTCCCTAGCGCTGCGAAAACCCGATCCACTCCAGAACCAACTCTCCGTCAGCCGCCAGACTCAAAAGAAGAAACCACATCAGACACTAACACTAACATACAATCCACACCACCGAACAAATACCACAACATATAACAATTCAACAAGACATTTATTATAACTTCCGCGACTAAGTCGGGTCAATGACAGTACCGACTTCCGGTCAGGCCATACCGCATCCAGCTAACCTCTCGCGCTATTACTTCATAACTATTTATATAAGGCAACCCATTCCCCCGGCAATCCCCCCCGCGCTCTCCGGTAAGGCCAATCTCAACAACGACAAAAACCCCAACTAAAACGCATGCCACGTGGCGGCACCAGGTTTACAATTGAAATCCCATAGCAATAATTCATACCTAACACCTATATCCATACATACAATATCAAACCTGCCATAGCATCTACCAATTTTCATTTTCAAATATTGCTGATGTTTGATGTTCTTTCCAAACTATTTCCGAGTTTGCAAGCCCCGTCACACCAAAGGACCCAAGGGTTCGACCAAAGAATCGACCACGCTCTGCTACCATTTTTAACCCCTCTTTCAAACTTTTAGACTTTATAAAAAAAAAAACCCTTTTTTTTTTTGAAAGAGGGACCACTAGTTATTTAAAACTAGGCAAGAGCCTAGGGAAGCCAAAACTGCGCTGGGTCCAGTATGACGGGACTTGCAATTAAACTCGTTGTTAAGCAACAATAACAATTTTATTCAGCCATTTCAAATAACATGTAAGTATCACTCCCAGTATACAATATACTTTTATAGAATTGAAAAAACGTTTGTTACAAACTTTTACTCCCCTCCCTGTCATTACAATCCTGTGAAAATATGCATGGGTAATCTCATAAAATTAGAATACATGTAAACATCAGCATAATAATATCTCCCAAATATAAATAAATAGAACATCAATCAATATAAATACATAAATACACATAAATAAATAGTTACATAAATAGACATAGCGCACACATATCTATATACACACATATATACTACACACATGTTCACCTGGCAGGCAGCCCATATACATTTCACAATGCTTCCGAAGAATACAATCCTCAGTATCCGTGACCTAGACTCCCATCCCAAACTACTGCAAAAGGGTAAAGTGCCCAGCCTCCATAAAAAACTTTTCATAAACCAATCCATTAACCCGTCCGGGTATGACTGCTTGCAACCAATGAAATTATTACAAGTATTCAAAATTTTAGAAAGGTTCCCCCAGATAGGAATGTGCCATCGCCAGGTCAACATGGCAGCACGGCCGTACAAAATGTATAACAATTTATGATTGGAAGTAAGAATCAATAGTGTACTCATATTAACAACTGAACTAGTAATACACTGGCTATGGCAGTAAAAGAAAATGAATGAACTTTCACTTATACTGAATTATTACAGATTTAAGATAAATTTTATAAAATATATATAATAACAATTCTACTAAAAAAAACTTCATAACATCAGCCCCTAATAAAACACCTTTGAGGTGTCCATTCAGAATTGGCTTGGCCACAGGCGAGGCCATGCGCACCACCAGATGCAGCAAACTAAAACATGCTATAGACCTGTAGCTAACGGCACCCACAGGTGACGTCCACAGGTTACAGCACCTCCCCAAATCTTTAAATCTACAAAAAAAACAAAACAAAACCCATATAGCTATGAATACCCTTAATCAATGCAAGCATAATTCACCTCCCCAATAAATCAGTAATCTTAAGTCACACACACTTTTACCCTAAAAGAAAATTTCGCAGCAAAATTCGGTGACGCATGACCCCGTCCGGGCTCACACTTACTCAGGGGGCTTAAGCCTTAGTAAAATACACTGACAAAATTTACAAGCACTAATTGTCTCGCTGGACTTGTGTACCAAACTTTAACTGGAGATGTTCCAGGAAGAGAATAAGATGTTCTACATTGTAGAGGCCAAAAAAAAAAAAAATATATACATATATATATATATATGGGTTAAATGTCACCTGGTATAATCCGGCACAAAACCTGAGATACTCATGATGTATTGTCCATTTCTTCCTCCCGACGGCACAGACGGAGAATCACTCGTTTTAATGCCATTGGTGGCAGTTGTTCGGCCACCAGCAGAAGTGAATCGGGAATCGTCTTAGGTCGGGAACCCTGAACAATTATATATATTGACAATTACTTAAATGTTACCCAATTCACGATCCCCCTAATATTCATGACTCCAGCATAATTCACACACTACCACATGCTCAGATTAAAAGAAAAACTTGAAAAAAAATTTAAGAATGCACAGAAATGACCTTCAGTAAAAAAATTTAGAAATAAATGACTAGTATTTATAGATTGTTCGTCAAATTAATAATCCCTTATTACAATTTCGAGATGAGTTGCAAACTTAAACAGGTTCAATACATATACAGTTTCATATACCTCTACATTTAGTTAATAAAACATTCTATTACGCCCCCTTTGATTATAATGAAATTATTATGATATAATTAGGAAAAATACACAGCCATAATTACTTTATAAATACTTTAACTCAGCCAGTGTTAGCTTTCAAGATATGCATACACAGAATTTAAGCTAAATTACAATTCTTTTATTAAATACTAAGTAAGTTACCTTGAACAGACTTACCGGAGAGTCGCGTAGTCGATTATCTAATCATGATAGATTTTAGTAGACAAAAATTCAAACTGTTCGCCGCCGGGAGATAGAATGGTTAATGCTGCGTTGGCTGCCAGACGGAAACTGCTCACCGCAGACACAGGAAAAATATTACGTATCACTCCACACAGAGAGCGCGCGGATCGGCAACAAGCATACAGATAACAGCGTATACTCCGCTCAAATAATAAATTCACAAATCCCCCCAATGACAGTCACATAATTAACTGGGAAAGGGCCGAGTATTCCAAAACTCGGCACACCCCCACTCCAAAAGGGCAACATGGTTGCCCCAACTGGAACTCAGTGGTACCCAGCAGTGTACCACCCTTATATTCCATACTCGAGTTGGTATCGGTTTTCCCACCAGTCGTGGCTACCAGGAGAACAGAGAAACCTCACAACTGCGTCCATTCCCCATGCGACCCTCTCCGCCCTGCCAACCCCACGGGACCGCCGCAACACGTCACCCTCTCCGGTGACCATCACCTGCTCCCACCGGTCCCACTCACATACCCGTCCTAAGACCAAACAAGGTATCTCCCACCTTGGTATATGAGTGACCGTACTACTTCTCGCCCATCTCTTGGACCGAGCAGCCACATGCACTAACAAGGCATCTTCATCCTTGCCACATGGCTGGCCCACATCCCTACACAAGGGCGGACGGCCCCGCCTAGCCAGGCAGAGAACACCGCATCAAGGGCTCGCGAACATTAATCTCAACTCTTACTTTTTCAAAAACAGCGTAACTAGCGGGGGGGTTCACTTTTCCACCGACGTCGATACAAAATACATATATAATTCTCTCTCTCAACAAAAACACCCGGGAAACAACCGGAGAATGCGGCATGGCACGACCCTACAACGATCAACAAACAAATTCAATTACTATAAATAACGAAACAACAGCACGCTATCACTCTCCATCATAACTTTCAGAACCAAAACAGGGGAACTTAAATCTCCAAGACCACGACTGTCTAAGGGCACTCTCCAACTCTCTAACTTTCTCCATGATGACCTTCCAGAACAGGGGAAACTGACAATCTCGAGGACCACAATCTAAACACTTCCGGCAAGTCTCTCTAACTCCTTATTGATAGATTTTATTTTTTTTTTAAGGGGATGGATAGGAAAATCGGGAAGAGGAAACGGGGCAAGGATCATTTGGCGGTCAATAGTTAGGACTAAGGGTAAGGGCCTGGTTCCCTCCGAAAAGGAGAATGACTGGAGAAAACCAAGGCTCGCGTGGGCAGGGGCGCAACCCTGAAGTAGACAACACCACTGGGAGTGTGGTGAACATCTACCCGCTACCCGTTAACCGCTTCTTCTCACCTTTCTATGGCGAACTTTAGGTACTCGTTCCTTTTGGACACCACTCTCTGAGAGATTATTTCGTGTTGAGCTGTACTGACTTGTTTCCTCGGAATCAGGATCAAGGCAACTTACCTCACTACTTTCACCCCGATTTGGATTATCCTCATCATCTAACTCCTCTGCTTCTGCCTTCCCTGCTTCTCTTTCTTCCACTTCTTCCTCTTCCGCAATCTCCCCTTTTTCCTCCCCATAATCCAAATCAACCTCATGACACTGCAGCTCCTCACCACCTTCCAGTTGCTCGCCTGATCCATCTTCCACCGCATCTTCTCCCAGCTCCTCACCGATTTCTGCATCACCCTCGTCACCAGCTCCTTCGCAAACTTCTTCACCGACTTCTTCTCCAATCTCATTGACATCCTCCTTTTCATCCACACGTTCATCATCAACATCATCGCCCTCACGTCCACTACCACCATTCGAACACTGCACATCTTCATCATCTAGTTGCTCATCTGTTCCACCTGGAGCTTCTTTCCGTCCTTCGGAATCCTCCACATTACTTACAGAAGGCGTCTGCACATCTTCACACACTACATCATTCTCACTCACACACTCCACAACGCTGCCACCAAATTTCTCCTCAACTTCTACCTCATCTACTTCCACCACACTTGCAGCATGGACATCCCCTTGTCCATCCGCAACCTCAAAAACACTTGCAGCCTGGACATCCCCGGGTCCATCCGCAAACTCAGACTCTTCAGTCTCTCTAACACCCACAACTATACTTCCCTGTGCAACATCTGCGGACCGCTCTTCTGCCTCTTCCTTCGATTCCTCTCCTTCACCACTCTCAGCAACTACAACATCCTCGACATTTTCCACCCTGGAATCCAGCTGTCCAGGTTCGTGTGCAATGACTAAATTAATTTCTACTGGCGATGGTAAAGCGACACTCTCAAGTGACTTCTCACATCCCTGCGTAGACGATGATGATGTCACAGGATCTAGATTCCTCACGAACCGAGATGGAGATACCGGAACAAATTCCGCGGCCTCTGGATTCAACCATGACACCCTCTTTCAGTCCTGTAATTCAGTGTCAACAGACGTTTTCTGGTCGTCTTGTATTAATCCACAGAAGTTATTCCGCTTTTCTTCTTTCTCTTCACTTTCTTCATCCACAACTCTATTAGGCACTGGTACTTCCTCTGGCACCTTTAAAGTTTCCTTACTCTCCAAATAGGAATAACTTGCTACCGGCTCCCTACTTGCCGATGTTTGTTTACTAACATAATTTCTTCTTCCCCTGTGAATTTCATACTTCTTTGTTTTCTGTGCTGTAGCTGTTGTTACCGTCTTCTCACTTGCCACCCCCTTGTAGCCTCCATTACTTCCGGAATATTCAGTTTTTCTGACCGTCTCTTGGGTTCTCCTCCAACCACCATGTTTGCTTCTTTGGCTCTTCCTAATGAACCACTGGAGTATTGGACATCTTTAGCAGCTCTTCCCCGGGACTCGTCATTCGCCTGGACAGTCCTGGCATGCGCACACCACCGGTCCAGGTCCGCAAAAGAACGTGGAGGCTCTGCAAAAACCAGCCGGGATCTCTCTTGGGGATTCAGACCTTCTCGTATTACCTGTATGACTTCCGTCTCGGGCAACCCCAGTCCTAATATACGGGCAGCTTTCCTTACATCATGCACGAAGTCCCCCAATGCCTCTCCGTTGGCCTGTAGACGATAGAATAACTTAAACTTCAACTGGTCTTGTCGTCGACGGGGTATGAAGAAGTCCAACACCTCCGCATGGAAAGTGTCGACACTGCAGCCCCGACGCAGAATGCTGGTGACCAGCCATGCCAATGAACCACGGCAATACGGGTATATAAGGGACAAGACCTCCTCATCGGACACACCCGGGAAATCTGCCAACTGCAGGACTAGGTCGAAGAAGACCAACAACCTGTCCTCATCTACTCCATCCAAAACCGAATATTTCTGGAGAACTCCGGAAAGGGGGTGGGGCAGTTTCTGGTAGCATACCCCCGCCAGAATTGCACAATTCAAAAACCACAACAACAAACATAAATCCCACGAAACACCTAACACAAAAACATGACTTACAAAGGAAAATCTTGAGTACTCTCTCTTCCATCAAGAGGACCCCCGGGTTCCCTAGCGCTGCGAAAACCCGATCCACTCCAGAACCAACTCTCCGTCAGCCGCCAGACTCAAAAGAAGAAACCACATCAGACACTAACACTAACATACAATCCACACCACCGAACAAATACCACAACATATAACAATTCAACAAGACATTTATTATAACTTCCGCGACTAAGTCGGTTCAATGACAGTACCGACTTCCGGTCAGGCCATACCGCATCCAGCTAACCTCTCGCGCTATTACTTCATAACTATTTATATAAGGCAGCCCATTCCCCCGGCAATCCCCCCCGCGCTCTCCGGTAAGGCCAATCTCAACAACGACAAAAACCCCAACTAAAACGCATGCCACGTGGCGGCACCAGGTTTACAATTGAAATCCCATAGCAATAATTCATACCTAATACCTATATCCATACATACAATATCAAACCTGCCATAGCATCTACCAATTTTCATTTTCAAATATTGCTGATGTTTGATGTTCTTTCCAAACTATTTCCGAGTTTGCAAGCCCCGTCACACCAAAGGACCCAAGGGTTCGACCAAAGAATCGACCACGCTCTGCTACCATTTTTAACCCCTCTTTCAAACTTTTAGACTTTATAAAAAAACCCTTTTTTTGTATTATTATTATTTTTTTTTTTTTTGAAAGAGGGGCTACTAGTTATTTAAAACTAGGCAAGAGCCTAGGCAAGCCAAAACTGCGCTGGGTCCAGTATGACGGGACTTGCAATTAAACTCGTTGTTAAGCAACAATAACAATTTTATTCAGCCATTTCAAATAACATGTAAGTATCACTCCCAGTATACAATATACTTTTATAGAATTGAAAAAACGTTTGTTACAAACTTTTACTCCCCTCCCTGTCATTACAATCCTGTGAAAATATGCATGGGTAATCTCATAAAATTAGAATACATGTAAACATCAGCATAATAATATCTCCCAAATATAAATAAATAGAACATCAATAAATATAAATACATAATACACATAAATAAATAGTTACATAAATACATATAGCGCACACATATCTATATACACACATATATACTACACACATGTTCACCTGGCAGGCAGCCCATATACATTTCACCATGCTTCCGAAGAATACAATCCTCAGTATCCGTGACCTAGACTCCCATCCCAAACTACTGTAAAAGGGTAAAGTGCCCAGCCTCCATAAAAAACTTTTCATAAACCAATCCATTAACCCGTCCGGGTATGACTGCTTGCAACCAATGAAATTATTACAAGTATTCAAAATTTTAGAAAGGTTCCCCCAGATAGGAATGTGCCATCGCCAGGTCAACATGGCAGCACGGCCGTACAAAATGTATAACAGAATTTATGATTGGAAGTAAGAATCAATAGTGTACTCATATTAACAACTGAACTAGTAATACACTGGCTATGGCAGTAAAAGAAAATGAATGAACTTTCACTTATACTGAATTATTACAGAGTTAATATAAATTTTATAAAATATATATAATAACAATTTTACTAAAAAAAACTTCATAACATCAGCCCCTAATAAAACACCTTTGAGGTGTTCATACAGAATTGGCTTGGCCACAGGCGAGGCCATGCGCACCACCAGATCCAGCAAACTAAAACATGCTATAGACCTGTAGCTAACGGCACCCACAGGTGACGTCCACAGGTTACAGCACCTCCCCAAATCTTTAAATCTACAAAAAAAACAAAACAAAACCCATATAGCTATGAATACCCTTAATCAATGCAAGCATAATTCACCTCCCCAATAAATCAGTAATCTTAAGTCACACACACTTTTACCCTAAAAGAAAATTTCGCAGCAAAATTCGGTGACGCATGACCCCGTCCGGGCTCACACTTACTCAGGGGGCTTAAGCCTTAGTAAAATACACTGACAAAATTTACAAGCACTAATTGTCTCGCTGGACTTGTGTACCAAACTTTAACTGGAGATGTTCCAGGAAGAGAATAAGATGTTCTACATTGTAGAGGCCAAAAAAAAAAAAAAAAAAATATATATATATATATATATATATGGGTTAAATGTCACCTGGTATAATCCGGCACAAAACCTGAGATACTCATGATGTATTGTCCATTTCTTCCTCCCGACGGCACAGACGGAGAATCACTCGTTTTAATGCCATTGGTGGCAGTTGTTCGGCCACCAGCAGAAGTGAATCGGGAATCGTCTTAGGTCGGGAACCCTGAACAATTATATATATTGACAATTACTTAAATGTTACCCAATTCACGATCCCCCTAATATTCATGACTCCAGCATAATTCACACACTACCACATGCTCAGATTAAAAGAAAATCTTGAAAAAAAATTTAAGAATGCACAGAAATGACCTTCAGTAATAAAATTTAGAAATAAATGACTAGTATTTATAGATTGTTCGTCAACTTAATAATCCCTTATTACAATTTCGAAATGAGTTGCAAACTTAAACAGGTTCAATACATATACAGTTTCATATACCTCTACATTTAGTTAATAAAACATTCTCTTACGCCCCCTTTGATTATAATGAAATTATTATGATATAATTAGGAAAAATACACAGCCATAATTACTTTATAAATACTTTAACTCAGCCAGTGTTAGCTTTCAAGACATGCATACACAGAATTTAACCCGCGCTTGCCACGTGGTGACTTTCGTATATATATCGCATTGCATCGGCATTAATTTAAGCTAAATTACAATTCTTTTATTAAATACTAAGTAAGTTACCTTGAACAGACTTACCGGAGAGTCGCGTAGTCGATTATCTAATCATGATAGATTTTAGTAGACAAAAATTCAAACTGTTCGCCGCCGGGAGATAGAATGGTTAATGCTGCGTTGGCTGCCAGACGGAAACTGCTCACCGCAGACACAGGAAAAATATTACGTATCACTCCACACAGAGAGCGCGCGGATCGGCAACAAGCATGCAGATAACAGCGTATACTCCGCTCAAATAATTAATTCACAAACCCCCCCCAATGACAGTCACATAATTAACTGGGAAAGGGCCGAGTATTCCAAAACTCGGCACACCCCCACTCCAAAAGGGCAACATGGTTGCCCCAACTGGAATTCAGTGGTACCCAGCAGTGTACCACCCTTATATTCCATACTCGAATTGGTATCGGTTTTCCCACCAGTCATGGCTCCCAGGAGAACAGAGAAACCTCACAACTGCGTCCATTCCCCATGCGACCCTCTCCGCCCTGCCAACCCCACGGGACCGCCGCAACACGTCACCCTCTCCGGTGACCATCACCTGCTCCCACCGGTCCCACTCACATACCCGTCCTAAGACCAAACAAGGTATCTCCCACCTTGGTATGTGAGTGACCGTACTACTTCTCGCCCATCTCTTGGACCGACCAGCCACATGCACTAACAAGGCATCTTTATCCTTGCCACATGGCTGGCCCACATCCCTACACAAGGGCGGACGGCCCCGCCTAGCCAGGCAGAGAAGACCGCATCAAGGGCTCGCGAACATTAATCTCAACTCTTACTTTTTCAAAAACAGCGTAACTAGCGGGGGGGTTCACTTTTCCACCGACGTCGATACAAAATAAATATAATTCTCTCTCTCAACAAAAACACCCGGGAAACAACCGGAGAATGCGGCATGGCACGACCCTACAACGATCAACAAACAAAATCAATTACTATAAATAACGAAACAACAGCACGCTATCACTCTCCATCATAACTTTCAGAACCAAAACAGGGGAACTTAAATCTCCAAGACCACGACTGTCTAAGGGCACTCTCCAACTCTCTAACTTTCTCCATGATAACCTTCCAGAACAGGGGAAACTGACAATCTCGAGGACCACAATCTAAACACTTCCGGCAAGTCTCTCTAACTCCTTATTGATAGATTTTATTTTTTTTTATTAAGGGGATGGATAGGAAAATCGGGAAGAGGAAACGGGGCAAGGATCATTTGGCGGTCAATAGTTAGGACTAAGGGTAAGGGCCTGGTTCCCTCCGAAAAGGAGAGTGACTGGAGAAAACCAAGGCTCGCGTGGGCAGGGGCGCAACCCTGAAGTAGACAACACCACTGGGAGTGTGGTGAACATCTACCCGCTACCCGTTAACCGCTTCTTCTCACCTTTCTATGGCGAACTTTAGGTACTCGTTCCTTTTGGACACCACTCTCTGAGAGATTATTTCGTGTTGAGCTGTACTGACTTGTTTCCTCGGAATCAGGATCAAGGCAACTTACCTCACTACTTTCACCCCGATTTGGATTATCCTCATCATCTAACTCCTCTGCTTCTGCCTTCCCTGCTTCTCTTTCTTCCACTTCTTCCTTTTCTTCCTCTTCCGCAATCTCCCCTTTTTCCTCCCCATAATCCAAATCAACCTCATGACACTGCAGCTCCTCACCACCTTCCAGTTGCTCGCCTGATCCATCTTCCACCGCATCTTCTCCCAGCTCCTCACCGATTTCTGCATCACCCTCGTCACAAGCTCCTTCGCAAACTTCTTCACCGACTTCTTCTCCAATCTCATTGACATCCTCCTTTTCATCCACACGTTCATCATCAACATCATCGCCCTCACGTCCACTACCACCATTCGAACACTGCACATCTTCATCATCTAGTTGCTCATCTGTTCCACCTGGAGCTTCTTTCCGTCCTTCGGAATCCTCCACATTACTTACAGAAGGCGTCTGCACATCTTCACACACTACATCATTCTCACTTACACACTCCACAACGCTGCCACCAAATTTCTCCTCAACTTCTACCTCATCTACTTCCACCACACTTGCAGCATGGACATCCCCTTGTCAATCCGCAACCTCAAAAACACTTGCAGCCTGGACATCCCCGGGTCCATCCGCAAACTCAGACTCTTCAGTCTCTCTAACACCCACAACTATACTTCCCTGTGCACCATCTGCGGACCGCTCTTCTGCCACTTCCTTCGATTCCTCTCCTTCACCACTCTCAGCAACTACAACATCCTCGACATTTTCCACCCTGGAATCCAGCTGTCCAGGTTTGTGTGCAATGACTAAATTAATTTCTACTGGCGATGGTAAAGCGACACTCTCAAGTGACTTCTCACATCCCTGCGTAGACGATGATGATGTCACAGGATCTGGATCCCTCACGAACCGAGATGGAGATACCGGAACAAATTCCGCGGCCTCTGGATTCAACCATGACACCCTCTTTCAGTCCTGTAATTCAGTGTCAACAGACGTTTTCTGGTCGTCTTGTATTAATCCACAGAAGTTATTCCGCTTTTCTTCTTTCTCTTCACTTTCTTCATCCACAACTCTATTAGGCACTGGTACTTCCTCTGGCACCTTTAAAGTTTCCTTACTCTCCAAACAGGAATAACTTGCTACCGGCTCCCTACTTGCCGATGTTTGTTTACTAACATAATTTCTTCTTCCCCTGTGAATTTCATACTTCTTTGTTTTCTGTGCTGTAGCTGTTGTTACCGTCTTCTCACTTGCCACCCCCTTGTAGCCTCCATTACTTCCGGAATATTCAGTTTTTTTGACCGTCTCTTGGGTTCTCCTCCAACCACCATGTTTGTCTTCTTTGGCTCTTCCTAATGAACCACTGGAGTATTGGACATTTTTAGCAGCTCTTCCCCGGGACTCGTCATTCGCCTGGACAGTCCTGGCATGCGCACACCACCGGTCCAGGTCCGCAAAAGAACGTGGAGGCTCTGCAAAAACCAGCCGGGATCTCTCTTGGGGATTCAGACCTTCTCGTATTACCTGTATGACTTCCGTCTCGGGCAACCCCAGTCCTAATATACGGGCAGCTTTCCTTACATCATGCACGAAGTCCCCCAATGCCTCTCCGTTGGCCTGTAGACGATAGAATAACTTAAACTTCAACTGGTCTTGTCGTCGACGGGGTATGAAGAAGTCCAACACCTCCGCATGGAAAGTGTCGACACTGCAGCCCCGACGCAGAATGCTGGTGACCAGCCATGCCAATGAACCACGGCAATACGGGTATATAAGGGACAAGACCTCCTCATCGGACACACCCGGGAAATCTGCCAACTGCAGGACTAGGTCGAAGAAGACCAACAACCTGTCCTCATCTACTCCATCCAAAACCGAAAATTTCTGGAGAACTCCGGAAAGTGGGTGGGGCAGTTTCTGGTAGCATACCCCCGCCAGAATTGCACAATTCAAAACCCACAACAACAAACATAAATCCCACGAAACACCTAACACAAAAACATGACTTACAAAGGAAAATCTTGAGTACTCTCTCTTCCATCAAGAGGACCCCCGGGTTCCCTAGCGCTGCGAAAACCCGATCCACTCCAGAACCAACTCTCCGTCAGCCGCCAGACTCAAAAGAAGAAACCACATCAGACACTAACACTAACATACAATCCACACCACCGAACAACTACCACAACATATAACAATTCAACAAGACATTTATTATAACTTCCGCGACTAAGTCGGTTCAATGACAGTACCGACTTCCGGTCAGGCCATACCGCATCCAGCTAACCTCTCGCGCTATTACTTCATAACTATTTATATAAGGCAGCCCATTCCCCCGGCAATCCCCCCCGCGCTCTCCGGTAAGGCCAATCTCAACAACGACAAAAACCCCAACTAAAACGCATGCCACGTGGCGGCACCAGGTTTACAATTGAAATCCCATAGCAATAATTCATACCTAATACCTATATCCGTACATACAATATCAAACCTGCCATAGCATCTACCAATTTTCATTTTCAAATATTGCTGATGTTTGATGTTCTTTCCAAACTATTTCCGAGTTTGCAAGCCCCGTCACACCAAAGGACCCAAGGGTTCGACCAAAGAATCGACCACGCTCTGCTACCATTTTAGCCCCTCTTTCAAACTTTTAGACTTTATAAAAAAACCCTTTTTTTGTATTATTATTTATTTTTTTTTTTGAAAGAGGGGCTACTAGTTATTTAAAACTAGGCAAGAGCCTAGGGAAGCCAAAACTGCGCTGGGTCCAGTATGACGGGACTTGCAATTAAACTCGTTGTTAAGCAACAATAACAATTTTATTCAGCCATTTCAAATAACATGTAAGTATCACTCCCAGTATACAATATACTTTTATAGAATTGAAAAAACGTTTGTTACAAACTTTTACTCCCCTCCCTGTCATTACAATCCTGTGAAAATATGCATGGGTAATCTCATAAAATTAGAATACATGTAAACATCAGCATAATAATATCTCCCAAATATAAATAAATAGAACATCAATCAATATAAATACATAAATACACATAAATAAATAGTTACATAAATACACATAGCGCACACATATCTATATACACACATATATACTACACACATGTTCACCTGGCAGGCAGCCCATATACATTTCACCATGCTTCCGAAGAATACAATCCTCAGTATCCGTGACCTAGACTCCCATCCCAAACTACTGTAAAAGGGTAAAGTGCCCAGCCTCCATAAAAAACTTTTCATAAACCAATCCATTAACCCGTCCGGGTATGACTGCTTGCAACCAATGAAATTATTACAAGTATTCAAAATTTTAGAAAGGTTCCCCCAGATAGGAATGTGCCATCGCCAGGTCAACATGGCAGCACGGCCGTACAAAATGTATAACAGAATTTATGATTGGAAGTAAGAATCAGTAGTGTACTCATATTAACAACTGAACTAGTAATACACTGGCTATGGCAGTAAAAGAAAATGAATGAACTTTCACTTATACTGAATTATTACAGAGTTAAGATAAATTTTATAAAATATATATAATAACAATTTTACTAAAAAAAACCTCATAACATCAGCCCCTAATAAAACACCTTTGAGGTGTTCATACAGAATTGGCTTGGCCACAGGCGAAGCCATGCGCACCACCAGATACAGCAAACTAAAACATGCTATAGACCTGTAGCTAACGGCACCCACAGGTGACGTCCACAGGTTACAGCACCTCCCCAAACCTTTAAATCTACAAAAAAACAAAACCCATATAGCTATGAATACCCTTAATCAATGCAAGCATAATTCACCTCCCCAATAAATCAGTAATCTTAAGTCACACACACTTCTACCCTAAAAGAAAATTTCGCAGCAAAATTCGGTGACGAATGACCGCGTCCGGGCTCACACTTACTAAGGGGGCTTAAGCCTTAGTAAAATACACTGACAAAATTTACAAGCATTAATTTTCTCGCTGGACTTGTGTACCAAACTTTAACTGGAGATGTTCCAGGAAGAGAATAAGATGTTCTACATTGTAGAGGCCAAAAAAATATATATATATATATATATATATATATATATATATGGGTTAAATGTCACCTGGTATAATCCGGCACAAAACCTGAGATACTCATGATGTATTGTCCATTTCTTCCTCCCGACGGCACAGACGGAGAATCACTCGTTTTAATGCCATTGGTGGCAGTTGTTCGGCCACCAGCAGAAGTGAATCGGGAATCGTCTTAGGTCGGGAACCCTGAACAATTATATATATTGACAATTACTTAAATGTTACCCAATTCACGATCCCCCTAATATTCATGACTCCAGCATAATTCACACACTACCACATGCTCAGATTAAAAGAAAATCTTGAAAAAAAATTTAAGAATGCACAGAAATGACCTTCAGTAAAAAAATTTAGAAATAAATGACTAGTATTTATAGATTGTTCGTCAACTTAATAATCCCTTATTACAATTTCGAAATGAGTTGCAAACTTAAACAGGTTCAATACATATACAGTTTCATATACCTCTACATTTAGTTAATAAAACATTCTCTTACGCCCCCTTTGATTATAATGAAATTATTATGATATAATTAGGAAAAATACACAGCCATAATTACTTTATAAATACTTTAACTCAGCCAGTGTTAGCTTTCAAGACATGCATACACAGAATTTAACCCGCGCTTGCCACGTGGTGACTTTCGTATATATATCGCATTGCATCGGCATTAATTTAAGCTAAATTACAATTCTTTTATTAAATACTAAGTAAGTTACCTTGAACAGACTTACCGGAGAGTCGCGTAGTCGATTATCTAATCATGATAGATTTTAGTAGACAAAAATTCAAACTGTTCGCCGCCGGGAGATAGAATGGTTAATGCTGCGTTGGCTGCCAGACGGAAACTGCTCACCGCAGACACAGGAAAAATATTACGTATCACTCCACACAGAGAGCGCGCGGATCGGCAACAAGCATGCAGATAACAGCGTATACTCCGCTCAAATAATTAATTCACAAACCCCCCCCCCAATGACAGTCACATAATTAACTGGGAAAGGGCCGAGTATTCCAAAACTCGGCACACCCCCACTCCAAAAGGGCAACATGGTTGCCCCAACTGGAATTCAGTGGTACCCAGCAGTGTACCACCCTTATATTCCATACTCGAATTGGTATCGGTTTTCCCACCAGTCATGGCTCCCAGGAGAACAGAGAAACCTCACAACTGCGTCCATTCCCCATGCGACCCTCTCCGCCCTGCCAACCCCACGGGACCGCCGCAACACGTCACCCTCTCCGGTGACCATCACCTGCTCCCACCGGTCCCACTCACATACCCGTCCTAAGACCAAACAAGGTATCTCCCACCTTGGTATGTGAGTGACCGTACTACTTCTCGCCCATCTCTTGGACCGACCAGCCACATGCACTAACAAGGCATCTTTATCCTTGCCACATGGCTGGCCCACATCCCTACACAAGGGCGGACGGCCCCGCCTAGCCAGGCAGAGAAGACCGCATCAAGGGCTCGCGAACATTAATCTCAACTCTTACTTTTTCAAAAACAGCGTAACTAGCGGGGGGGTTCACTTTTCCACCGACGTCGATACAAAATAAATATAATTCTCTCTCTCAACAAAAACACCCGGGAAACAACCGGAGAATGCGGCATGGCACGACCCTACAACGATCAACAAACAAAATCAATTACTATAAATAACGAAACAACAGCACGCTATCACTCTCCATCATAACTTTCAGAACCAAAACAGGGGAACTTAAATCTCCAAGACCACGACTGTCTAAGGGCACTCTCCAACTCTCTAACTTTCTCCATGATAACCTTCCAGAACAGGGGAAACTGACAATCTCGAGGACCACAATCTAAACACTTCCGGCAAGTCTCTCTAACTCCTTATTGATAGATTTTATTTTTTTTTATTAAGGGGATGGATAGGAAAATCGGGAAGAGGAAACGGGGCAAGGATCATTTGGCGGTCAATAGTTAGGACTAAGGGTAAGGGCCTGGTTCCCTCCGAAAAGGAGAGTGACTGGAGAAAACCAAGGCTCGCGTGGGCAGGGGCGCAACCCTGAAGTAGACAACACCACTGGGAGTGTGGTGAACATCTACCCGCTACCCGTTAACCGCTTCTTCTCACCTTTCTATGGCGAACTTTAGGTACTCGTTCCTTTTGGACACCACTCTCTGAGAGATTATTTCGTGTTGAGCTGTACTGACTTGTTTCCTCGGAATCAGGATCAAGGCAACTTACCTCACTACTTTCACCCCGATTTGGATTATCCTCATCATCTAACTCCTCTGCTTCTGCCTTCCCTGCTTCTCTTTCTTCCACTTCTTCCTTTTCTTCCTCTTCCGCAATCTCCCCTTTTTCCTCCCCATAATCCAAATCAACCTCATGACACTGCAGCTCCTCACCACCTTCCAGTTGCTCGCCTGATCCATCTTCCACCGCATCTTCTCCCAGCTCCTCACCGATTTCTGCATCACCCTCGTCACAAGCTCCTTCGCAAACTTCTTCACCGACTTCTTCTCCAATCTCATTGACATCCTCCTTTTCATCCACACGTTCATCATCAACATCATCGCCCTCACGTCCACTACCACCATTCGAACACTGCACATCTTCATCATCTAGTTGCTCATCTGTTCCACCTGGAGCTTCTTTCCGTCCTTCGGAATCCTCCACATTACTTACAGAAGGCGTCTGCACATCTTCACACACTACATCATTCTCACTTACACACTCCACAACGCTGCCACCAAATTTCTCCTCAACTTCTACCTCATCTACTTCCACCACACTTGCAGCATGGACATCCCCTTGTCAATCCGCAACCTCAAAAACACTTGCAGCCTGGACATCCCCGGGTCCATCCGCAAACTCAGACTCTTCAGTCTCTCTAACACCCACAACTATACTTCCCTGTGCAGCATCTGCGGACCGCTCTTCTGCCACTTCCTTCGATTCCTCTCCTTCACCACTCTCAGCAACTACAACATCCTCGACATTTTCCACCCTGGAATCCAGCTGTCCAGGTTTGTGTGCAATGACTAAATTAATTTCTACTGGCGATGGTAAAGCGACACTCTCAAGTGACTTCTCACATCCCTGCGTAGACGATGATGATGTCACAGGATCTGGATCCCTCACGAACCGAGATGGAGATACCGGAACAAATTCCGCGGCCTCTGGATTCAACCATGACACCCTCTTTCAGTCCTGTAATTCAGTGTCAACAGACGTTTTCTGGTCGTCTTGTATTAATCCACAGAAGTTATTCCGCTTTTCTTCTTTCTCTTCACTTTCTTCATCCACAACTCTATTAGGCACTGGTACTTCCTCTGGCACCTTTAAAGTTTCCTTACTCTCCAAACAGGAATAACTTGCTACCGGCTCCCTACTTGCCGATGTTTGTTTACTAACATAATTTCTTCTTCCCCTGTGAATTTCATACTTCTTTGTTTTCTGTGCTGTAGCTGTTGTTACCGTCTTCTCACTTGCCACCCCCTTGTAGCCTCCATTACTTCCGGAATATTCAGTTTTTTTGACCGTCTCTTGGGTTCTCCTCCAACCACCATGTTTGTCTTCTTTGGCTCTTCCTAATGAACCACTGGAGTATTGGACATTTTTAGCAGCTCTTCCCCGGGACTCGTCATTCGCCTGGACAGTCCTGGCATGCGCACACCACCGGTCCAGGTCCGCAAAAGAACGTGGAGGCTCTGCAAAAACCAGCCGGGATCTCTCTTGGGGATTCAGACCTTCTCGTATTACCTGTATGACTTCCGTCTCGGGCAACCCCAGTCCTAATATACGGGCAGCTTTCCTTACATCATGCACGAAGTCCCCCAATGCCTCTCCGTTGGCCTGTAGACGATAGAATAACTTAAACTTCAACTGGTCTTGTCGTCGACGGGGTATGAAGAAGTCCAACACCTCCGCATGGAAAGTGTCGACACTGCAGCCCCGACGCAGAATGCTGGTGACCAGCCATGCCAATGAACCACGGCAATACGGGTATATAAGGGACAAGACCTCCTCATCGGACACACCCGGGAAATCTGCCAACTGCAGGACTAGGTCGAAGAAGACCAACAACCTGTCCTCATCTACTCCATCCAAAACCGAAAATTTCTGGAGAACTCCGGAAAGTGGGTGGGGCAGTTTCTGGTAGCATACCCCCGCCAGAATTGCACAATTCAAAACCCACAACAACAAACATAAATCCCACGAAACACCTAACACAAAAACATGACTTACAAAGGAAAATCTTGAGTACTCTCTCTTCCATCAAGAGGACCCCCGGGTTCCCTAGCGCTGCGAAAACCCGATCCACTCCAGAACCAACTCTCCGTCAGCCGCCAGACTCAAAAGAAGAAACCACATCAGACACTAACACTAACATACAATCCACACCACCGAACAACTACCACAACATATAACAATTCAACAAGACATTTATTATAACTTCCGCGACTAAGTCGGGTCAATGACAGTACCGACTTCCGGTCAGGCCATACCGCATCCAGCTAACCTCTCGCGCTATTACTTCATAACTATTTATATAAGGCAGCCCATTCCCCCGGCAATCCCCCCCGCGCTCTCCGGTAAGGCCAATCTCAACAACGACAAAAACCCCAACTAAAACGCATGCCACGTGGCGGCACCAGGTTTACAATTGAAATCCCATAGCAATAATTCATACCTAATACCTATATCCGTACATACAATATCAAACCTGCCATAGCATCTACCAATTTTCATTTTCAAATATTGCTGATGTTTGATGTTCTTTCCAAACTATTTCCGAGTTTGCAAGCCCCGTCACACCAAAGGACCCAAGGGTTCGACCAAAGAATCGACCACGCTCTGCTACCATTTTAGCCCCTCTTTCAAACTTTTAGACTTTATAAAAAAACCCTTTTTTTGTATTATTATTTATTTTTTTTTTTGAAAGAGGGGCTACTAGTTATTTAAAACTAGGCAAGAGCCTAGGGAAGCCAAAACTGCGCTGGGTCCAGTATGACGGGACTTGCAATTAAACTCGTTGTTAAGCAACAATAACAATTTTATTCAGCCATTTCAAATAACATGTAAGTATCACTCCCAGTATACAATATACTTTTATAGAATTGAAAAAACGTTTGTTACAAACTTTTACTCCCCTCCCTGTCATTACAATCCTGTGAAAATATGCATGGGTAATCTCATAAAATTAGAATACATGTAAACATCAGCATAATAATATCTCCCAAATATAAATAAATAGAACATCAATCAATATAAATACATAAATACACATAAATAAATAGTTACATAAATACACATAGCGCACACATATCTATATACACACATATATACTACACACATGTTCACCTGGCAGGCAGCCCATATACATTTCACCATGCTTCCGAAGAATACAATCCTCAGTATCCGTGACCTAGACTCCCATCCCAAACTACTGTAAAAGGGTAAAGTGCCCAGCCTCCATAAAAAACTTTTCATAAACCAATCCATTAACCCGTCCGGGTATGACTGCTTGCAACCAATGAAATTATTACAAGTATTCAAAATTTTAGAAAGGTTCCCCCAGATAGGAATGTGCCATCGCCAGGTCAACATGGCAGCACGGCCGTACAAAATGTATAACAGAATTTATGATTGGAAGTAAGAATCAGTAGTGTACTCATATTAACAACTGAACTAGTAATACACTGGCTATGGCAGTAAAAGAAAATGAATGAACTTTCACTTATACTGAATTATTACAGAGTTAAGATAAATTTTATAAAATATATATAATAACAATTTTACTAAAAAAAACCTCATAACATCAGCCCCTAATAAAACACCTTTGAGGTGTTCATACAGAATTGGCTTGGCCACAGGCGAAGCCATGCGCACCACCAGATACAGCAAACTAAAACATGCTATAGACCTGTAGCTAACGGCACCCACAGGTGACGTCCACAGGTTACAGCACCTCCCCAAACCTTTAAATCTACAAAAAAACAAAACCCATATAGCTATGAATACCCTTAATCAATGCAAGCATAATTCACCTCCCCAATAAATCAGTAATCTTAAGTCACACACACTTCTACCCTAAAAGAAAATTTCGCAGCAAAATTCGGTGACGAATGACCGCGTCCGGGCTCACACTTACTAAGGGGGCTTAAGCCTTAGTAAAATACACTGACAAAATTTACAAGCATTAATTTTCTCGCTGGACTTGTGTACCAAACTTTAACTGGAGATGTTCCAGGAAGAGAATAAGATGTTCTACATTGTAGAGGCCAAAAAAAAATATATATATATATATATATATATATATATATATGGGTTAAATGTCACCTGGTATAATCCGGCACAAAACCTGAGATACTCATGATGTATTGTCCATTTCTTCCTCCCGACGGCACAGACGGAGAATCACTCGTTTTAATGCCATTGGTGGCAGTTGTTCGGCCACCAGCAGAAGTGAATCGGGAATCGTCTTAGGTCGGGAACCCTGAACAATTATATATATTGACAATTACTTAAATGTTACCCAATTCACGATCCCCCTAATATTCATGACTCCAGCATAATTCACACACTACCACATGCTCAGATTAAAAGAAAATCTTGAAAAAAAATTTAAGAATGCACAGAAATGACCTTCAGTAAAAAAATTTAGAAATAAATGACTAGTATTTATAGATTGTTCGTCAACTTAATAATCCCTTATTACAATTTCGAAATGAGTTGCAAACTTAAACAGGTTCAATACATATACAGTTTCATATACCTCTACATTTAGTTAATAAAACATTCTCTTACGCCCCCTTTGATTATAATGAAATTATTATGATATAATTAGGAAAAATACACAGCCATAATTACTTTATAAATACTTTAACTCAGCCAGTGTTAGCTTTCAAGACATGCATACACAGAATTTAACCCGCGCTTGCCACGTGGTGACTTTCGTATATATATCGCATTGCATCGGCATTAATTTAAGCTAAATTACAATTCTTTTATTAAATACTAAGTAAGTTACCTTGAACAGACTTACCGGAGAGTCGCGTAGTCGATTATCTAATCATGATAGATTTTAGTAGACAAAAATTCAAACTGTTCGCCGCCGGGAGATAGAATGGTTAATGCTGCGTTGGCTGCCAGACGGAAACTGCTCACCGCAGACACAGGAAAAATATTACGTATCACTCCACACAGAGAGCGCGCGGATCGGCAACAAGCATGCAGATAACAGCGTATACTCCGCTCAAATAATTAATTCACAAACCCCCCCCCCAATGACAGTCACATAATTAACTGGGAAAGGGCCGAGTATTCCAAAACTCGGCACACCCCCACTCCAAAAGGGCAACATGGTTGCCCCAACTGGAATTCAGTGGTACCCAGCAGTGTACCACCCTTATATTCCATACTCGAATTGGTATCGGTTTTCCCACCAGTCATGGCTCCCAGGAGAACAGAGAAACCTCACAACTGCGTCCATTCCCCATGCGACCCTCTCCGCCCTGCCAACCCCACGGGACCGCCGCAACACGTCACCCTCTCCGGTGACCATCACCTGCTCCCACCGGTCCCACTCACATACCCGTCCTAAGACCAAACAAGGTATCTCCCACCTTGGTATGTGAGTGACCGTACTACTTCTCGCCCATCTCTTGGACCGACCAGCCACATGCACTAACAAGGCATCTTTATCCTTGCCACATGGCTGGCCCACATCCCTACACAAGGGCGGACGGCCCCGCCTAGCCAGGCAGAGAAGACCGCATCAAGGGCTCGCGAACATTAATCTCAACTCTTACTTTTTCAAAAACAGCGTAACTAGCGGGGGGGTTCACTTTTCCACCGACGTCGATACAAAATAAATATAATTCTCTCTCTCAACAAAAACACCCGGGAAACAACCGGAGAATGCGGCATGGCACGACCCTACAACGATCAACAAACAAAATCAATTACTATAAATAACGAAACAACAGCACGCTATCACTCTCCATCATAACTTTCAGAACCAAAACAGGGGAACTTAAATCTCCAAGACCACGACTGTCTAAGGGCACTCTCCAACTCTCTAACTTTCTCCATGATAACCTTCCAGAACAGGGGAAACTGACAATCTCGAGGACCACAATCTAAACACTTCCGGCAAGTCTCTCTAACTCCTTATTGATAGATTTTATTTTTTTTTATTAAGGGGATGGATAGGAAAATCGGGAAGAGGAAACGGGGCAAGGATCATTTGGCGGTCAATAGTTAGGACTAAGGGTAAGGGCCTGGTTCCCTCCGAAAAGGAGAGTGACTGGAGAAAACCAAGGCTCGCGTGGGCAGGGGCGCAACCCTGAAGTAGACAACACCACTGGGAGTGTGGTGAACATCTACCCGCTACCCGTTAACCGCTTCTTCTCACCTTTCTATGGCGAACTTTAGGTACTCGTTCCTTTTGGACACCACTCTCTGAGAGATTATTTCGTGTTGAGCTGTACTGACTTGTTTCCTCGGAATCAGGATCAAGGCAACTTACCTCACTACTTTCACCCCGATTTGGATTATCCTCATCATCTAACTCCTCTGCTTCTGCCTTCCCTGCTTCTCTTTCTTCCACTTCTTCCTTTTCTTCCTCTTCCGCAATCTCCCCTTTTTCCTCCCCATAATCCAAATCAACCTCATGACACTGCAGCTCCTCACCACCTTCCAGTTGCTCGCCTGATCCATCTTCCACCGCATCTTCTCCCAGCTCCTCACCGATTTCTGCATCACCCTCGTCACAAGCTCCTTCGCAAACTTCTTCACCGACTTCTTCTCCAATCTCATTGACATCCTCCTTTTCATCCACACGTTCATCATCAACATCATCGCCCTCACGTCCACTACCACCATTCGAACACTGCACATCTTCATCATCTAGTTGCTCATCTGTTCCACCTGGAGCTTCTTTCCGTCCTTCGGAATCCTCCACATTACTTACAGAAGGCGTCTGCACATCTTCACACACTACATCATTCTCACTTACACACTCCACAACGCTGCCACCAAATTTCTCCTCAACTTCTACCTCATCTACTTCCACCACACTTGCAGCATGGACATCCCCTTGTCAATCCGCAACCTCAAAAACACTTGCAGCCTGGACATCCCCGGGTCCATCCGCAAACTCAGACTCTTCAGTCTCTCTAACACCCACAACTATACTTCCCTGTGCAGCATCTGCGGACCGCTCTTCTGCCACTTCCTTCGATTCCTCTCCTTCACCACTCTCAGCAACTACAACATCCTCGACATTTTCCACCCTGGAATCCAGCTGTCCAGGTTTGTGTGCAATGACTAAATTAATTTCTACTGGCGATGGTAAAGCGACACTCTCAAGTGACTTCTCACATCCCTGCGTAGACGATGATGATGTCACAGGATCTGGATCCCTCACGAACCGAGATGGAGATACCGGAACAAATTCCGCGGCCTCTGGATTCAACCATGACACCCTCTTTCAGTCCTGTAATTCAGTGTCAACAGACGTTTTCTGGTCGTCTTGTATTAATCCACAGAAGTTATTCCGCTTTTCTTCTTTCTCTTCACTTTCTTCATCCACAACTCTATTAGGCACTGGTACTTCCTCTGGCACCTTTAAAGTTTCCTTACTCTCCAAACAGGAATAACTTGCTACCGGCTCCCTACTTGCCGATGTTTGTTTACTAACATAATTTCTTCTTCCCCTGTGAATTTCATACTTCTTTGTTTTCTGTGCTGTAGCTGTTGTTACCGTCTTCTCACTTGCCACCCCCTTGTAGCCTCCATTACTTCCGGAATATTCAGTTTTTTTGACCGTCTCTTGGGTTCTCCTCCAACCACCATGTTTGTCTTCTTTGGCTCTTCCTAATGAACCACTGGAGTATTGGACATTTTTAGCAGCTCTTCCCCGGGACTCGTCATTCGCCTGGACAGTCCTGGCATGCGCACACCACCGGTCCAGGTCCGCAAAAGAACGTGGAGGCTCTGCAAAAACCAGCCGGGATCTCTCTTGGGGATTCAGACCTTCTCGTATTACCTGTATGACTTCCGTCTCGGGCAACCCCAGTCCTAATATACGGGCAGCTTTCCTTACATCATGCACGAAGTCCCCCAATGCCTCTCCGTTGGCCTGTAGACGATAGAATAACTTAAACTTCAACTGGTCTTGTCGTCGACGGGGTATGAAGAAGTCCAACACCTCCGCATGGAAAGTGTCGACACTGCAGCCCCGACGCAGAATGCTGGTGACCAGCCATGCCAATGAACCACGGCAATACGGGTATATAAGGGACAAGACCTCCTCATCGGACACACCCGGGAAATCTGCCAACTGCAGGACTAGGTCGAAGAAGACCAACAACCTGTCCTCATCTACTCCATCCAAAACCGAAAATTTCTGGAGAACTCCGGAAAGTGGGTGGGGCAGTTTCTGGTAGCATACCCCCGCCAGAATTGCACAATTCAAAACCCACAACAACAAACATAAATCCCACGAAACACCTAACACAAAAACATGACTTACAAAGGAAAATCTTGAGTACTCTCTCTTCCATCAAGAGGACCCCCGGGTTCCCTAGCGCTGCGAAAACCCGATCCACTCCAGAACCAACTCTCCGTCAGCCGCCAGACTCAAAAGAAGAAACCACATCAGACACTAACACTAACATACAATCCACACCACCGAACAACTACCACAACATATAACAATTCAACAAGACATTTATTATAACTTCCGCGACTAAGTCGGGTCAATGACAGTACCGACTTCCGGTCAGGCCATACCGCATCCAGCTAACCTCTCGCGCTATTACTTCATAACTATTTATATAAGGCAGCCCATTCCCCCGGCAATCCCCCCCGCGCTCTCCGGTAAGGCCAATCTCAACAACGACAAAAACCCCAACTAAAACGCATGCCACGTGGCGGCACCAGGTTTACAATTGAAATCCCATAGCAATAATTCATACCTAATACCTATATCCGTACATACAATATCAAACCTGCCATAGCATCTACCAATTTTCATTTTCAAATATTGCTGATGTTTGATGTTCTTTCCAAACTATTTCCGAGTTTGCAAGCCCCGTCACACCAAAGGACCCAAGGGTTCGACCAAAGAATCGACCACGCTCTGCTACCATTTTAGCCCCTCTTTCAAACTTTTAGACTTTATAAAAAAACCCTTTTTTTGTATTATTATTTATTTTTTTTTTTGAAAGAGGGGCTACTAGTTATTTAAAACTAGGCAAGAGCCTAGGGAAGCCAAAACTGCGCTGGGTCCAGTATGACGGGACTTGCAATTAAACTCGTTGTTAAGCAACAATAACAATTTTATTCAGCCATTTCAAATAACATGTAAGTATCACTCCCAGTATACAATATACTTTTATAGAATTGAAAAAACGTTTGTTACAAACTTTTACTCCCCTCCCTGTCATTACAATCCTGTGAAAATATGCATGGGTAATCTCATAAAATTAGAATACATGTAAACATCAGCATAATAATATCTCCCAAATATAAATAAATAGAACATCAATCAATATAAATACATAAATACACATAAATAAATAGTTACATAAATACACATAGCGCACACATATCTATATACACACATATATACTACACACATGTTCACCTGGCAGGCAGCCCATATACATTTCACCATGCTTCCGAAGAATACAATCCTCAGTATCCGTGACCTAGACTCCCATCCCAAACTACTGTAAAAGGGTAAAGTGCCCAGCCTCCATAAAAAACTTTTCATAAACCAATCCATTAACCCGTCCGGGTATGACTGCTTGCAACCAATGAAATTATTACAAGTATTCAAAATTTTAGAAAGGTTCCCCCAGATAGGAATGTGCCATCGCCAGGTCAACATGGCAGCACGGCCGTACAAAATGTATAACAGAATTTATGATTGGAAGTAAGAATCAGTAGTGTACTCATATTAACAACTGAACTAGTAATACACTGGCTATGGCAGTAAAAGAAAATGAATGAACTTTCACTTATACTGAATTATTACAGAGTTAAGATAAATTTTATAAAATATATATAATAACAATTTTACTAAAAAAAACCTCATAACATCAGCCCCTAATAAAACACCTTTGAGGTGTTCATACAGAATTGGCTTGGCCACAGGCGAAGCCATGCGCACCACCAGATACAGCAAACTAAAACATGCTATAGACCTGTAGCTAACGGCACCCACAGGTGACGTCCACAGGTTACAGCACCTCCCCAAACCTTTAAATCTACAAAAAAACAAAACCCATATAGCTATGAATACCCTTAATCAATGCAAGCATAATTCACCTCCCCAATAAATCAGTAATCTTAAGTCACACACACTTCTACCCTAAAAGAAAATTTCGCAGCAAAATTCGGTGACGAATGACCGCGTCCGGGCTCACACTTACTAAGGGGGCTTAAGCCTTAGTAAAATACACTGACAAAATTTACAAGCACTAATTTTCTCGCTGGACTTGTGTACCAAACTTTAACTGGAGATGTTCCAGGAAGAGAATAAGATGTTCTACATTGTAGAGGCCAAAAAAAAAAAAAATATATATATATATATATATATATGGGTTAAATGTCACCTGGTATAATCCGGCACAAAACCTGAGATACTCATGATGTATTGTCCATTTCTTCCTCCCGACGGCACAGACGGAGAATCACTCGTTTTAATGCCATTGGTGGCAGTTGTTCGGCCACCAGCAGAAGTGAATCGGGAATCGTCTTAGGTCGGGAACCCTGAAAAATTATATATATTGACAATTACTTAAATGTTACCCAATTCACGATCCCCCTAATATTCATGACTCCAGCATAATTCACACACTACCACATGCTCAGATTAAAAGAAAATCTTGAAAAAAAATTTAAGAATGCACAGAAATGACCTTCAGTAAAAAAATTTAGAAATAAATGACTAGTATTTATAGATTGTTCGTCAACTTAATAATCCCTTATTACAATTTCGAAATGAGTTGCAAACTTAAACAGGTTCAATACATATACAGTTTCATATACCTCTACATTTAGTTAATAAAACATTCTCTTACGCCCCCTTTGATTATAATGAAATTATTATGATATAATTAGGAAAAATACACAGCCATAATTACTTTATAAATACTTTAACTCAGCCAGTGTTAGCTTTCAAGACATGCATACACAGAATTTAACCCGCGCTTGCCACGTGGTGACTTTCGTATATATATCGCATTGCATCGGCATTAATTTAAGCTAAATTACAATTCTTTTATTAAATACTAAGTAAGTTACCTTGAACAGACTTACCGGAGAGTCGCGTAGTCGATTATCTAATCATGATAGATTTTAGTAGACAAAAATTCAAACTGTTCGCCGCCGGGAGATAGAATGGTTAATGCTGCGTTGGCTGCCAGACGGAAACTGCTCACCGCAGACACAGGAAAAATATTACGTATCACTCCACACAGAGAGCGCGCGGATCGGCAACAAGCATACAGATAACAGCGTATACTCCGCTCAAATAATTAATTCACAAACCCCCCCCAATGACAGTCACATAATTAACTGGGAAAGGGCCGAGTATTCCAAAACTCGGCACACCCCCACTCCAAAAGGGCAACATGGTTGCCCCAACTGGAATTCAGTGGTACCCAGCAGTGTACCACCCTTATATTCCATACTCGAATTGGTATCGGTTTTCCCACCAGTCATGGCTCCCAGGAGAACAGAGAAACCTCACAACTGCGTCCATTCCCCATGCGACCCTCTCCGCCCTGCCAACCCCACGGGACCGCCGCAACACGTCACCCTCTCCGGTGACCATCACCTGCTCCCACCGGTCCCACTCACATACCCGTCCTAAGACCAAACAAGGTATCTCCCACCTTGGTATGTGAGTGACCGTACTACTTCTCGCCCATCTCTTGGACCGACCAGCCACATGCACTAACAAGGCATCTTTATCCTTGCCACATGGCTGGCCCACATCCCTACACAAGGGCGGACGGCCCCGCCTAGCCAGGCAGAGAAGACCGCATCAAGGGCTCGCGAACATTAATCTCAACTCTTACTTTTTCAAAAACAGCGTAACTAGCGGGGGGGTTCACTTTTCCACCGACGTCGATACAAAATAAATATAATTCTCTCTCTCAACAAAAACACCCGGGAAACAACCGGAGAATGCGGCATGGCACGACCCTACAACGATCAACAAACAAAATCAATTACTATAAATAACGAAACAACAGCACGCTATCACTCTCCATCATAACTTTCAGAACCAAAACAGGGGAACTTAAATCTCCAAGACCACGACTGTCTAAGGGCACTCTCCAACTCTCTAACTTTCTCCATGATGACCTTCCAGAACAGGGGAAACTGACAATCTCGAGGACCACAATCTAAACACTTCCGGCAAGTCTTTCTAACTCCTTATTGATAGATTTTATTTTTTTTTATTAAGGGTATGGATAGGAAAATCGGGAAGAGGAAACGGGGCAAGGATCATTTGGCGGTCAATAGTTAGGACTAAGGGTAAGGGCCTGGTTCCCTCAGAAAAGGAGAATGACTGGAGAAAACCAAGGCTCGCGTGGGCAGGGGCGCAACCCTGAAGTAGACAACACCACTGGGAGTGTGGTGAACATCTACCCGCTACCCGTTAACCGCTTCTTCTCACCTTTCTATGGCGAACTTTAGGTACTCGTTCCTTTTGGACACCACTCTCTGAGAGATTATTTCGTGTTGAGCTGTACTGACTTGTTTCCTCGGAATCAGGATCAAGGCAACTTACCTCACTACTTTCACCCCGATTTGGATTATCCTCATCATCTAACTCCTCTGCTTCTGCCTTCCCTGCTTCTCTTTCTTCCACTTCTTCCTTTTCTTCCTCTTCCGCAATCTCCCCTTTTTCCTCCCCATAATCCAAATCAACCTCATGACACTGCAGCTCCTCACCACCTTCCAGTTGCTCGCCTGATCCATCTTCCACCGCATCTTCTCCCAGCTCCTCACCGATTTCTGCATCACCCTCGTCACAAGCTCCTTCGCAAACTTCTTCACCGACTTCTTCTCCAATCTCATTGACATCCTCCTTTTCATCCACACGTTCATCATCAACATCATCGCCCTCACGTCCACTACCACCATTCGAACACTGCACATCTTCATCATCTAGTTGCTCATCTGTTCCACCTGGAGCTTCTTTCCGTCCTTCGGAATCCTCCACATTACTTACAGAAGGCGTCTGCACATCTTCACACACTACATCATTCTCACTTACACACTCCACAACGCTGCCACCAAATTTCTCCTCAACTTCTACCTCATCTACTTCCACCACACTTGCAGCATGGACATCCCCTTGTCAATCCGCAACCTCAAAAACACTTGCAGCCTGGACATCCCCGGGTCCATCCGCAAACTCAGACTCTTCAGTCTCTCTAACACCCACAACTATACTTCCCTGTGCAGCATCTGCGGACCGCTCTTCTGCCACTTCCTTCGATTCCTCTCCTTCACCACTCTCAGCAACTACAACATCCTCGACATTTTCCACCCTGGAATCCAGCTGTCCAGGTTTGTGTGCAATGACTAAATTAATTTCTACTGGCGATGGTAAAGCGACACTCTCAAGTGACTTCTCACATCCCTGCGTAGACGATGATGATGTCACAGGATCTGGATCCCTCACGAACCGAGATGGAGATACCGGAACAAATTCCGCGGCCTCTGGATTCAACCATGACACCCTCTTTCAGTCCTGTAATTCAGTGTCAACAGACGTTTTCTGGTCGTCTTGTATTAATCCACAGAAGTTATTCCGCTTTTCTTCTTTCTCTTCACTTTCTTCATCCACAACTCTATTAGGCACTGGTACTTCCTCTGGCACCTTTAAAGTTTCCTTACTCTCCAAACAGGAATAACTTGCTACCGGCTCCCTACTTGCCGATGTTTGTTTACTAACATAATTTCTTCTTCCCCTGTGAATTTCATACTTCTTTGTTTTCTGTGCTGTAGCTGTTGTTACCGTCTTCTCACTTGCCACCCCCTTGTAGCCTCCATTACTTCCGGAATATTCAGTTTTTTTGACCGTCTCTTGGGTTCTCCTCCAACCACCATGTTTGTCTTCTTTGGCTCTTCCTAATGAACCACTGGAGTATTGGACATTTTTAGCAGCTCTTCCCCGGGACTCGTCATTTGCCTGGACAGTCCTGGCATGCGCACACCACCGGTCCAGGTCCGCAAAAGAACGTGGAGGCTCTGCAAAAACCAGCCGGGATCTCTCTTGGGGATTCAGACCTTCTCGTATTACCTGTATGACTTCCGTCTCGGGCAACCCCAGTCCTAATATACGGGCAGCTTTCCTTACATCATGCACGAAGTCCCCCAATGCCTCTCCGTTGGCCTGTAGACGATAGAATAACTTAAACTTCAACTGGTCTTGTCGTCGACGGGGTATGAAGAAGTCCAACACCTCCGCATGGAAAGTGTCGACACTGCAGCCCCGACGCAGAATGCTGGTGACCAGCCATGCCAATGAACCACGGCAATACGGGTATATAAGGGACAAGACCTCCTCATCGGACACACCCGGGAAATCTGCCAACTGCAGGACTAGGTCGAAGAAGACCAACAACCTGTCCTCATCTACTCCATCCAAAACCGAAAATTTCTGGAGAACTCCGGAAAGTGGGTGGGGCAGTTTCTGGTAGCATACCCCCGCCAGAATTGCACAATTCAAAACCCACAACAACAAACATAAATCCCACGAAACACCTAACACAAAAACATGACTTACAAAGGAAAATCTTGAGTACTCTCTCTTCCATCAAGAGGACCCCCGGGTTCCCTAGCGCTGCGAAAACCCGATCCACTCCAGAACCAACTCTCCGTCAGCCGCCAGACTCAAAAGAAGAAACCACATCAGACACTAACACTAACATACAATCCACACCACCGAACAACTACCACAACATATAACAATTCAACAAGACATTTATTATAACTTCCGCGACTAAGTCGGGTCAATGACAGTACCGACTTCCGGTCAGGCCATACCGCATCCAGCTAACCTCTCGCGCTATTACTTCATAACTATTTATATAAGGCAGCCCATTCCCCCGGCAATCCCCCCCGCGCTCTCCGGTAAGGCCAATCTCAACAACGACAAAAACCCCAACTAAAACGCATGCCACGTGGCGGCACCAGGTTTACAATTGAAATCCCATAGCAATAATTCATACCTAATACCTATATCCGTACATACAATATCAAACCTGCCATAGCATCTACCAATTTTCATTTTCAAATATTGCTGATGTTTGATGTTCTTTCCAAACTATTTCCGAGTTTGCAAGCCCCGTCACACCAAAGGACCCAAGGGTTCGACCAAAGAATCGACCACGCTCTGCTACCATTTTAGCCCCTCTTTCAAACTTTTAGACTTTATAAAAAAACCCTTTTTTTGTATTATTATTAATTTTTTTTTTTGAAAGAGGGGCTACTAGTTATTTAAAACTAGGCAAGAGCCTAGGGAAGCCAAAACTGCGCTGGGTCCAGTATGACGGGACTTGCAATTAAACTCGTTGTTAAGCAACAATAACAATTTTATTCAGCCATTTCAAATAACATGTAAGTATCACTCCCAGTATACAATATACTTTTATAGAATTGAAAAAACGTTTGTTACAAACTTTTACTCCCCTCCCTGTCATTACAATCCTGTGAAAATATGCATGGGTAATCTCATAAAATTAGAATACATGTAAACATCAGCATAATAATATCTCCCAAATATAAATAAATAGAACATCAATCAATATAAATACATAAATACACATAAATAAATAGTTACATAAATACACATAGCGCACACATATCTATATACACACATATATACTACACACATGTTCACCTGGCAGGCAGCCCATATACATTTCACCATGCTTCCGAAGAATACAATCCTCAGTATCCGTGACCTAGACTCCCATCCCAAACTACTGTAAAAGGGTAAAGTGCCCAGCCTCCATAAAAAACTTTTCATAAACCAATCCATTAACCCGTCCGGGTATGACTGCTTGCAACCAATGAAATTATTACAAGTATTCAAAATTTTAGAAAGGTTCCCCCAGATAGGAATGTGCCATCGCCAGGTCAACATGGCAGCACGGCCGTACAAAATGTATAACAGAATTTATGATTGGAAGTAAGAATCAGTAGTGTACTCATATTAACAACTGAACTAGTAATACACTGGCTATGGCAGTAAAAGAAAATGAATGAACTTTCACTTATACTGAATTATTACAGAGTTAAGATAAATTTTATAAAATATATATAATAACAATTTTACTAAAAAAAACCTCATAACATCAGCCCCTAATAAAACACCTTTGAGGTGTTCATACAGAATTGGCTTGGCCACAGGCGAAGCCATGCGCACCACCAGATACAGCAAACTAAAACATGCTATAGACCTGTAGCTAACGGCACCCACAGGTGACGTCCACAGGTTACAGCACCTCCCCAAACCTTTAAATCTACAAAAAAACAAAACCCATATAGCTATGAATACCCTTAATCAATGCAAGCATAATTCACCTCCCCAATAAATCAGTAATCTTAAGTCACACACACTTCTACCCTAAAAGAAAATTTCGCAGCAAAATTCGGTGACGAATGACCGCGTCCGGGCTCACACTTACTAAGGGGGCTTAAGCCTTAGTAAAATACACTGACAAAATTTACAAGCACTAATTTTCTCGCTGGACTTGTGTACCAAACTTTAACTGGAGATGTTCCAGGAAGAGAATAAGATGTTCTACATTGTAGAGGCCAAAAAAAAAAAAAATATATATATATATATATATGGGTTAAATGTCACCTGGTATAATCCGGCACAAAACCTGAGATACTCATGATGTATTGTCCATTTCTTCCTCCCGACGGCACAGACGGAGAATCACTCGTTTTAATGCCATTGGTGGCAGTTGTTCGGCCACCAGCAGAAGTGAATCGGGAATCGTCTTAGGTCGGGAACCCTGAAAAATTATATATATTGACAATTACTTAAATGTTACCCAATTCACGATCCCCCTAATATTCATGACTCCAGCATAATTCACACACTACCACATGCTCAGATTAAAAGAAAATCTTGAAAAAAAATTTAAGAATGCACAGAAATGACCTTCAGTAAAAAAATTTAGAAATAAATGACTAGTATTTATAGATTGTTCGTCAACTTAATAATCCCTTATTACAATTTCGAAATGAGTTGCAAACTTAAACAGGTTCAATACATATACAGTTTCATATACCTCTACATTTAGTTAATAAAACATTCTCTTACGCCCCCTTTGATTATAATGAAATTATTATGATATAATTAGGAAAAATACACAGCCATAATTACTTTATAAATACTTTAACTCAGCCAGTGTTAGCTTTCAAGACATGCATACACAGAATTTAACCCGCGCTTGCCACGTGGTGACTTTCGTATATATATCGCATTGCATCGGCATTAATTTAAGCTAAATTACAATTCTTTTATTAAATACTAAGTAAGTTACCTTGAACAGACTTACCGGAGAGTCGCGTAGTCGATTATCTAATCATGATAGATTTTAGTAGACAAAAATTCAAACTGTTCGCCGCCGGGAGATAGAATGGTTAATGCTGCGTTGGCTGCCAGACGGAAACTGCTCACCGCAGACACAGGAAAAATATTACGTATCACTCCACACAGAGAGCGCGCGGATCGGCAACAAGCATACAGATAACAGCGTATACTCCGCTCAAATAATTAATTCACAAACCCCCCCCAATGACAGTCACATAATTAACTGGGAAAGGGCCGAGTATTC
This sequence comes from Magicicada septendecula, assembly GCA_034769895.1. Taxonomy (NCBI): domain Eukaryota; kingdom Metazoa; phylum Arthropoda; class Insecta; order Hemiptera; family Cicadidae; genus Magicicada; species Magicicada septendecula. The sequence goes on from CM068372.1 coordinate 130,111,281, forward strand.
CAAAACTCGGCACACCCCCACTCCAAAAGGGCAACATGGTTGCCCCAACTGGAATTCAGTGGTACCCAGCAGTGTACCACCCTTATATTCCATACTCGAATTGGTATCGGTTTTCCCACCAGTCATGGCTCCCAGGAGAACAGAGAAACCTCACAACTGCGTCCATTCCCCATGCGACCCTCTCCGCCCTGCCAACCCCACGGGACCGCCGCAACACGTCACCCTCTCCGGTGACCATCACCTGCTCCCACCGGTCCCACTCACATACCCGTCCTAAGACCAAACAAGGTATCTCCCACCTTGGTATGTGAGTGACCGTACTACTTCTCGCCCATCTCTTGGACCGACCAGCCACATGCACTAACAAGGCATCTTTATCCTTGCCACATGGCTGGCCCACATCCCTACACAAGGGCGGACGGCCCCGCCTAGCCAGGCAGAGAAGACCGCATCAAGGGCTCGCGAACATTAATCTCAACTCTTACTTTTTCAAAAACAGCGTAACTAGCGGGGGGGTTCACTTTTCCACCGACGTCGATACAAAATAAATATAATTCTCTCTCTCAACAAAAACACCCGGGAAACAACCGGAGAATGCGGCATGGCACGACCCTACAACGATCAACAAACAAAATCAATTACTATAAATAACGAAACAACAGCACGCTATCACTCTCCATCATAACTTTCAGAACCAAAACAGGGGAACTTAAATCTCCAAGACCACGACTGTCTAAGGGCACTCTCCAACTCTCTAACTTTCTCCATGATGACCTTCCAGAACAGGGGAAACTGACAATCTCGAGGACCACAATCTAAACACTTCCGGCAAGTCTTTCTAACTCCTTATTGATAGATTTTATTTTTTTTTATTAAGGGTATGGATAGGAAAATCGGGAAGAGGAAACGGGGCAAGGATCATTTGGCGGTCAATAGTTAGGACTAAGGGTAAGGGCCTGGTTCCCTCAGAAAAGGAGAATGACTGGAGAAAACCAAGGCTCGCGTGGGCAGGGGCGCAACCCTGAAGTAGACAACACCACTGGGAGTGTGGTGAACATCTACCCGCTACCCGTTAACCGCTTCTTCTCACCTTTCTATGGCGAACTTTAGGTACTCGTTCCTTTTGGACACCACTCTCTGAGAGATTATTTCGTGTTGAGCTGTACTGACTTGTTTCCTCGGAATCAGGATCAAGGCAACTTACCTCACTACTTTCACCCCGATTTGGATTATCCTCATCATCTAACTCCTCTGCTTCTGCCTTCCCTGCTTCTCTTTCTTCCACTTCTTCCTTTTCTTCCTCTTCCGCAATCTCCCCTTTTTCCTCCCCATAATCCAAATCAACCTCATGACACTGCAGCTCCTCACCACCTTCCAGTTGCTCGCCTGATCCATCTTCCACCGCATCTTCTCCCAGCTCCTCACCGATTTCTGCATCACCCTCGTCACAAGCTCCTTCGCAAACTTCTTCACCGACTTCTTCTCCAATCTCATTGACATCCTCCTTTTCATCCACACGTTCATCATCAACATCATCGCCCTCACGTCCACTACCACCATTCGAACACTGCACATCTTCATCATCTAGTTGCTCATCTGTTCCACCTGGAGCTTCTTTCCGTCCTTCGGAATCCTCCACATTACTTACAGAAGGCGTCTGCACATCTTCACACACTACATCATTCTCACTTACACACTCCACAACGCTGCCACCAAATTTCTCCTCAACTTCTACCTCATCTACTTCCACCACACTTGCAGCATGGACATCCCCTTGTCAATCCGCAACCTCAAAAACACTTGCAGCCTGGACATCCCCGGGTCCATCCGCAAACTCAGACTCTTCAGTCTCTCTAACACCCACAACTATACTTCCCTGTGCAGCATCTGCGGACCGCTCTTCTGCCACTTCCTTCGATTCCTCTCCTTCACCACTCTCAGCAACTACAACATCCTCGACATTTTCCACCCTGGAATCCAGCTGTCCAGGTTTGTGTGCAATGACTAAATTAATTTCTACTGGCGATGGTAAAGCGACACTCTCAAGTGACTTCTCACATCCCTGCGTAGACGATGATGATGTCACAGGATCTGGATCCCTCACGAACCGAGATGGAGATACCGGAACAAATTCCGCGGCCTCTGGATTCAACCATGACACCCTCTTTCAGTCCTGTAATTCAGTGTCAACAGACGTTTTCTGGTCGTCTTGTATTAATCCACAGAAGTTATTCCGCTTTTCTTCTTTCTCTTCACTTTCTTCATCCACAACTCTATTAGGCACTGGTACTTCCTCTGGCACCTTTAAAGTTTCCTTACTCTCCAAACAGGAATAACTTGCTACCGGCTCCCTACTTGCCGATGTTTGTTTACTAACATAATTTCTTCTTCCCCTGTGAATTTCATACTTCTTTGTTTTCTGTGCTGTAGCTGTTGTTACCGTCTTCTCACTTGCCACCCCCTTGTAGCCTCCATTACTTCCGGAATATTCAGTTTTTTTGACCGTCTCTTGGGTTCTCCTCCAACCACCATGTTTGTCTTCTTTGGCTCTTCCTAATGAACCACTGGAGTATTGGACATTTTTAGCAGCTCTTCCCCGGGACTCGTCATTTGCCTGGACAGTCCTGGCATGCGCACACCACCGGTCCAGGTCCGCAAAAGAACGTGGAGGCTCTGCAAAAACCAGCCGGGATCTCTCTTGGGGATTCAGACCTTCTCGTATTACCTGTATGACTTCCGTCTCGGGCAACCCCAGTCCTAATATACGGGCAGCTTTCCTTACATCATGCACGAAGTCCCCCAATGCCTCTCCGTTGGCCTGTAGACGATAGAATAACTTAAACTTCAACTGGTCTTGTCGTCGACGGGGTATGAAGAAGTCCAACACCTCCGCATGGAAAGTGTCGACACTGCAGCCCCGACGCAGAATGCTGGTGACCAGCCATGCCAATGAACCACGGCAATACGGGTATATAAGGGACAAGACCTCCTCATCGGACACACCCGGGAAATCTGCCAACTGCAGGACTAGGTCGAAGAAGACCAACAACCTGTCCTCATCTACTCCATCCAAAACCGAAAATTTCTGGAGAACTCCGGAAAGTGGGTGGGGCAGTTTCTGGTAGCATACCCCCGCCAGAATTGCACAATTCAAAACCCACAACAACAAACATAAATCCCACGAAACACCTAACACAAAAACATGACTTACAAAGGAAAATCTTGAGTACTCTCTCTTCCATCAAGAGGACCCCCGGGTTCCCTAGCGCTGCGAAAACCCGATCCACTCCAGAACCAACTCTCCGTCAGCCGCCAGACTCAAAAGAAGAAACCACATCAGACACTAACACTAACATACAATCCACACCACCGAACAACTACCACAACATATAACAATTCAACAAGACATTTATTATAACTTCCGCGACTAAGTCGGGTCAATGACAGTACCGACTTCCGGTCAGGCCATACCGCATCCAGCTAACCTCTCGCGCTATTACTTCATAACTATTTATATAAGGCAGCCCATTCCCCCGGCAATCCCCCCCGCGCTCTCCGGTAAGGCCAATCTCAACAACGACAAAAACCCCAACTAAAACGCATGCCACGTGGCGGCACCAGGTTTACAATTGAAATCCCATAGCAATAATTCATACCTAATACCTATATCCGTACATACAATATCAAACCTGCCATAGCATCTACCAATTTTCATTTTCAAATATTGCTGATGTTTGATGTTCTTTCCAAACTATTTCCGAGTTTGCAAGCCCCGTCACACCAAAGGACCCAAGGGTTCGACCAAAGAATCGACCACGCTCTGCTACCATTTTAGCCCCTCTTTCAAACTTTTAGACTTTATAAAAAAACCCTTTTTTTGTATTATTATTAATTTTTTTTTTTGAAAGAGGGGCTACTAGTTATTTAAAACTAGGCAAGAGCCTAGGGAAGCCAAAACTGCGCTGGGTCCAGTATGACGGGACTTGCAATTAAACTCGTTGTTAAGCAACAATAACAATTTTATTCAGCCATTTCAAATAACATGTAAGTATCACTCCCAGTATACAATATACTTTTATAGAATTGAAAAAACGTTTGTTACAAACTTTTACTCCCCTCCCTGTCATTACAATCCTGTGAAAATATGCATGGGTAATCTCATAAAATTAGAATACATGTAAACATCAGCATAATAATATCTCCCAAATATAAATAAATAGAACATCAATCAATATAAATACATAAATACACATAAATAAATAGTTACATAAATACACATAGCGCACACATATCTATATACACACATATATACTACACACATGTTCACCTGGCAGGCAGCCCATATACATTTCACCATGCTTCCGAAGAATACAATCCTCAGTATCCGTGACCTAGACTCCCATCCCAAACTACTGTAAAAGGGTAAAGTGCCCAGCCTCCATAAAAAACTTTTCATAAACCAATCCATTAACCCGTCCGGGTATGACTGCTTGCAACCAATGAAATTATTACAAGTATTCAAAATTTTAGAAAGGTTCCCCCAGATAGGAATGTGCCATCGCCAGGTCAACATGGCAGCACGGCCGTACAAAATGTATAACAGAATTTATGATTGGAAGTAAGAATCAGTAGTGTACTCATATTAACAACTGAACTAGTAATACACTGGCTATGGCAGTAAAAGAAAATGAATGAACTTTCACTTATACTGAATTATTACAGAGTTAAGATAAATTTTATAAAATATATATAATAACAATTTTACTAAAAAAAACCTCATAACATCAGCCCCTAATAAAACACCTTTGAGGTGTTCATACAGAATTGGCTTGGCCACAGGCGAAGCCATGCGCACCACCAGATACAGCAAACTAAAACATGCTATAGACCTGTAGCTAACGGCACCCACAGGTGACGTCCACAGGTTACAGCACCTCCCCAAACCTTTAAATCTACAAAAAAACAAAACCCATATAGCTATGAATACCCTTAATCAATGCAAGCATAATTCACCTCCCCAATAAATCAGTAATCTTAAGTCACACACACTTCTACCCTAAAAGAAAATTTCGCAGCAAAATTCGGTGACGAATGACCGCGTCCGGGCTCACACTTACTAAGGGGGCTTAAGCCTTAGTAAAATACACTGACAAAATTTACAAGCATTAATTTTCTCGCTGGACTTGTGTACCAAACTTTAACTGGAGATGTTCCAGGAAGAGAATAAGATGTTCTACATTGTAGAGGCCAAAAAAAAAAAAATATATATATATATATGGGTTAAATGTCACCTGGTATAATCCGGCACAAAACCTGAGATACTCATGATGTATTGTCCATTTCTTCCTCCCGACGGCACAGACGGAGAATCACTCGTTTTAATGCCATTGGTGGCAGTTGTTCGGCCACCAGCAGAAGTGAATCGGGAATCGTCTTAGGTCGGGAACCCTGAAAAATTATATATATTGACAATTACTTAAATGTTACCCAATTCACGATCCCCCTAATATTCATGACTCCAGCATAATTCACACACTACCACATGCTCAGATTAAAAGAAAATCTTGAAAAAAAATTTAAGAATGCACAGAAATGACCTTCAGTAAAAAAATTTAGAAATAAATGACTAGTATTTATAGATTGTTCGTCAACTTAATAATCCCTTATTACAATTTCGAAATGAGTTGCAAACTTAAACAGGTTCAATACATATACAGTTTCATATACCTCTACATTTAGTTAATAAAACATTCTCTTACGCCCCCTTTGATTATAATGAAATTATTATGATATAATTAGGAAAAATACACAGCCATAATTACTTTATAAATACTTTAACTCAGCCAGTGTTAGCTTTCAAGACATGCATACACAGAATTTAACCCGCGCTTGCCACGTGGTGACTTTCGTATATATATCGCATTGCATCGGCATTAATTTAAGCTAAATTACAATTCTTTTATTAAATACTAAGTAAGTTACCTTGAACAGACTTACCGGAGAGTCGCGTAGTCGATTATCTAATCATGATAGATTTTAGTAGACAAAAATTCAAACTGTTCGCCGCCGGGAGATAGAATGGTTAATGCTGCGTTGGCTGCCAGACGGAAACTGCTCACCGCAGACACAGGAAAAATATTACGTATCACTCCACACAGAGAGCGCGCGGATCGGCAACAAGCATACAGATAACAGCGTATACTCCGCTCAAATAATTAATTCACAAACCCCCCCCAATGACAGTCACATAATTAACTGGGAAAGGGCCGAGTATTCCAAAACTCGGCACACCCCCACTCCAAAAGGGCAACATGGTTGCCCCAACTGGAATTCAGTGGTACCCAGCAGTGTACCACCCTTATATTCCATACTCGAATTGGTATCGGTTTTCCCACCAGTCATGGCTCCCAGGAGAACAGAGAAACCTCACAACTGCGTCCATTCCCCATGCGACCCTCTCCGCCCTGCCAACCCCACGGGACCGCCGCAACACGTCACCCTCTCCGGTGACCATCACCTGCTCCCACCGGTCCCACTCACATACCCGTCCTAAGACCAAACAAGGTATCTCCCACCTTGGTATGTGAGTGACCGTACTACTTCTCGCCCATCTCTTGGACCGACCAGCCACATGCACTAACAAGGCATCTTTATCCTTGCCACATGGCTGGCCCACATCCCTACACAAGGGCGGACGGCCCCGCCTAGCCAGGCAGAGAAGACCGCATCAAGGGCTCGCGAACATTAATCTCAACTCTTACTTTTTCAAAAACAGCGTAACTAGCGGGGGGGTTCACTTTTCCACCGACGTCGATACAAAATAAATATAATTCTCTCTCTCAACAAAAACACCCGGGAAACAACCGGAGAATGCGGCATGGCACGACCCTACAACGATCAACAAACAAAATCAATTACTATAAATAACGAAACAACAGCACGCTATCACTCTCCATCATAACTTTCAGAACCAAAACAGGGGAACTTAAATCTCCAAGACCACGACTGTCTAAGGGCACTCTCCAACTCTCTAACTTTCTCCATGATGACCTTCCAGAACAGGGGAAACTGACAATCTCGAGGACCACAATCTAAACACTTCCGGCAAGTCTTTCTAACTCCTTATTGATAGATTTTATTTTTTTTTATTAAGGGTATGGATAGGAAAATCGGGAAGAGGAAACGGGGCAAGGATCATTTGGCGGTCAATAGTTAGGACTAAGGGTAAGGGCCTGGTTCCCTCAGAAAAGGAGAATGACTGGAGAAAACCAAGGCTCGCGTGGGCAGGGGCGCAACCCTGAAGTAGACAACACCACTGGGAGTGTGGTGAACATCTACCCGCTACCCGTTAACCGCTTCTTCTCACCTTTCTATGGCGAACTTTAGGTACTCGTTCCTTTTGGACACCACTCTCTGAGAGATTATTTCGTGTTGAGCTGTACTGACTTGTTTCCTCGGAATCAGGATCAAGGCAACTTACCTCACTACTTTCACCCCGATTTGGATTATCCTCATCATCTAACTCCTCTGCTTCTGCCTTCCCTGCTTCTCTTTCTTCCACTTCTTCCTTTTCTTCCTCTTCCGCAATCTCCCCTTTTTCCTCCCCATAATCCAAATCAACCTCATGACACTGCAGCTCCTCACCACCTTCCAGTTGCTCGCCTGATCCATCTTCCACCGCATCTTCTCCCAGCTCCTCACCGATTTCTGCATCACCCTCGTCACAAGCTCCTTCGCAAACTTCTTCACCGACTTCTTCTCCAATCTCATTGACATCCTCCTTTTCATCCACACGTTCATCATCAACATCATCGCCCTCACGTCCACTACCACCATTCGAACACTGCACATCTTCATCATCTAGTTGCTCATCTGTTCCACCTGGAGCTTCTTTCCGTCCTTCGGAATCCTCCACATTACTTACAGAAGGCGTCTGCACATCTTCACACACTACATCATTCTCACTTACACACTCCACAACGCTGCCACCAAATTTCTCCTCAACTTCTACCTCATCTACTTCCACCACACTTGCAGCATGGACATCCCCTTGTCAATCCGCAACCTCAAAAACACTTGCAGCCTGGACATCCCCGGGTCCATCCGCAAACTCAGACTCTTCAGTCTCTCTAACACCCACAACTATACTTCCCTGTGCAGCATCTGCGGACCGCTCTTCTGCCACTTCCTTCGATTCCTCTCCTTCACCACTCTCAGCAACTACAACATCCTCGACATTTTCCACCCTGGAATCCAGCTGTCCAGGTTTGTGTGCAATGACTAAATTAATTTCTACTGGCGATGGTAAAGCGACACTCTCAAGTGACTTCTCACAGCCCTGCGTAGACGATGATGATGTCACAGGATCTGGATCCCTCACGAACCGAGATGGAGATACCGGAACAAATTCCGCGGCCTCTGGATTCAACCATGACACCCTCTTTCAGTCCTGTAATTCAGTGTCAACAGACGTTTTCTGGTCGTCTTGTATTAATCCACAGAAGTTATTCCGCTTTTCTTCTTTCTCTTCACTTTCTTCATCCACAACTCTATTAGGCACTGGTACTTCCTCTGGCACCTTTAAAGTTTCCTTACTCTCCAAACAGGAATAACTTGCTACCGGCTCCCTACTTGCCGATGTTTGTTTACTAACATAATTTCTTCTTCCCCTGTGAATTTCATACTTCTTTGTTTTCTGTGCTGTAGCTGTTGTTACCGTCTTCTCACTTGCCACCCCCTTGTAGCCTCCATTACTTCCGGAATATTCAGTTTTTTTGACCGTCTCTTGGGTTCTCCTCCAACCACCATGTTTGTCTTCTTTGGCTCTTCCTAATGAACCACTGGAGTATTGGACATTTTTAGCAGCTCTTCCCCGGGACTCGTCATTTGCCTGGACAGTCCTGGCATGCGCACACCACCGGTCCAGGTCCGCAAAAGAACGTGGAGGCTCTGCAAAAACCAGCCGGGATCTCTCTTGGGGATTCAGACCTTCTCGTATTACCTGTATGACTTCCGTCTCGGGCAACCCCAGTCCTAATATACGGGCAGCTTTCCTTACATCATGCACGAAGTCCCCCAATGCCTCTCCGTTGGCCTGTAGACGATAGAATAACTTAAACTTCAACTGGTCTTGTCGTCGACGGGGTATGAAGAAGTCCAACACCTCCGCATGGAAAGTGTCGACACTGCAGCCCCGACGCAGAATGCTGGTGACCAGCCATGCCAATGAACCACGGCAATACGGGTATATAAGGGACAAGACCTCCTCATCGGACACACCCGGGAAATCTGCCAACTGCAGGACTAGGTCGAAGAAGACCAACAACCTGTCCTCATCTACTCCATCCAAAACCGAAAATTTCTGGAGAACTCCGGAAAGTGGGTGGGGCAGTTTCTGGTAGCATACCCCCGCCAGAATTGCACAATTCAAAACCCACAACAACAAACATAAATCCCACGAAACACCTAACACAAAAACATGACTTACAAAGGAAAATCTTGAGTACTCTCTCTTCCATCAAGAGGACCCCCGGGTTCCCTAGCGCTGCGAAAACCCGATCCACTCCAGAACCAACTCTCCGTCAGCCGCCAGACTCAAAAGAAGAAACCACATCAGACACTAACACTAACATACAATCCACACCACCGAACAACTACCACAACATATAACAATTCAACAAGACATTTATTATAACTTCCGCGACTAAGTCGGGTCAATGACAGTACCGACTTCCGGTCAGGCCATACCGCATCCAGCTAACCTCTCGCGCTATTACTTCATAACTATTTATATAAGGCAGCCCATTCCCCCGGCAATCCCCCCCGCGCTCTCCGGTAAGGCCAATCTCAACAACGACAAAAACCCCAACTAAAACGCATGCCACGTGGCGGCACCAGGTTTACAATTGAAATCCCATAGCAATAATTCATACCTAATACCTATATCCGTACATACAATATCAAACCTGCCATAGCATCTACCAATTTTCATTTTCAAATATTGCTGATGTTTGATGTTCTTTCCAAACTATTTCCGAGTTTGCAAGCCCCGTCACACCAAAGGACCCAAGGGTTCGACCAAAGAATCGACCACGCTCTGCTACCATTTTAGCCCCTCTTTCAAACTTTTAGACTTTATAAAAAAACCCTTTTTTTGTATTATTATTTATTTTTTTTTTTGAAAGAGGGGCTACTAGTTATTTAAAACTAGGCAAGAGCCTAGGGAAGCCAAAACTGCGCTGGGTCCAGTATGACGGGACTTGCAATTAAACTCGTTGTTAAGCAACAATAACAATTTTATTCAGCCATTTCAAATAACATGTAAGTATCACTCCCAGTATACAATATACTTTTATAGAATTGAAAAAACGTTTGTTACAAACTTTTACTCCCCTCCCTGTCATTACAATCCTGTGAAAATATGCATGGGTAATCTCATAAAATTAGAATACATGTAAACATCAGCATAATAATATCTCCCAAATATAAATAAATAGAACATCAATCAATATAAATACATAAATACACATAAATAAATAGTTACATAAATACACATAGCGCACACATATCTATATACACACATATATACTACACACATGTTCACCTGGCAGGCAGCCCATATACATTTCACCATGCTTCCGAAGAATACAATCCTCAGTATCCGTGACCTAGACTCCCATCCCAAACTACTGTAAAAGGGTAAAGTGCCCAGCCTCCATAAAAAACTTTTCATAAACCAATCCATTAACCCGTCCGGGTATGACTGCTTGCAACCAATGAAATTATTACAAGTATTCAAAATTTTAGAAAGGTTCCCCCAGATAGGAATGTGCCATCGCCAGGTCAACATGGCAGCACGGCCGTACAAAATGTATAACAGAATTTATGATTGGAAGTAAGAATCAGTAGTGTACTCATATTAACAACTGAACTAGTAATACACTGGCTATGGCAGTAAAAGAAAATGAATGAACTTTCACTTATACTGAATTATTACAGAGTTAAGATAAATTTTATAAAATATATATAATAACAATTTTACTAAAAAAAACCTCATAACATCAGCCCCTAATAAAACACCTTTGAGGTGTTCATACAGAATTGGCTTGGCCACAGGCGAAGCCATGCGCACCACCAGATACAGCAAACTAAAACATGCTATAGACCTGTAGCTAACGGCACCCACAGGTGACGTCCACAGGTTACAGCACCTCCCCAAACCTTTAAATCTACAAAAAAACAAAACCCATATAGCTATGAATACCCTTAATCAATGCAAGCATAATTCACCTCCCCAATAAATCAGTAATCTTAAGTCACACACACTTCTACCCTAAAAGAAAATTTCGCAGCAAAATTCGGTGACGAATGACCGCGTCCGGGCTCACACTTACTAAGGGGGCTTAAGCCTTAGTAAAATACACTGACAAAATTTACAAGCACTAATTTTCTCGCTGGACTTGTGTACCAAACTTTAACTGGAGATGTTCCAGGAAGAGAATAAGATGTTCTACATTGTAGAGGCCAAAAAAAAAAAAATATATATATATATATATATGGGTTAAATGTCACCTGGTATAATCCGGCACAAAACCTGAGATACTCATGATGTATTGTCCATTTCTTCCTCCCGACGGCACAGACGGAGAATCACTCGTTTTAATGCCATTGGTGGCAGTTGTTCGGCCACCAGCAGAAGTGAATCGGGAATCGTCTTAGGTCGGGAACCCTGAAAAATTATATATATTGACAATTACTTAAATGTTACCCAATTCACGATCCCCCTAATATTCATGACTCCAGCATAATTCACACACTACCACATGCTCAGATTAAAAGAAAATCTTGAAAAAAAATTTAAGAATGCACAGAAATGACCTTCAGTAAAAAAATTTAGAAATAAATGACTAGTATTTATAGATTGTTCGTCAACTTAATAATCCCTTATTACAATTTCGAAATGAGTTGCAAACTTAAACAGGTTCAATACATATACAGTTTCATATACCTCTACATTTAGTTAATAAAACATTCTCTTACGCCCCCTTTGATTATAATGAAATTATTATGATATAATTAGGAAAAATACACAGCCATAATTACTTTATAAATACTTTAACTCAGCCAGTGTTAGCTTTCAAGACATGCATACACAGAATTTAACCCGCGCTTGCCACGTGGTGACTTTCGTATATATATCGCATTGCATCGGCATTAATTTAAGCTAAATTACAATTCTTTTATTAAATACTAAGTAAGTTACCTTGAACAGACTTACCGGAGAGTCGCGTAGTCGATTATCTAATCATGATAGATTTTAGTAGACAAAAATTCAAACTGTTCGCCGCCGGGAGATAGAATGGTTAATGCTGCGTTGGCTGCCAGACGGAAACTGCTCACCGCAGACACAGGAAAAATATTACGTATCACTCCACACAGAGAGCGCGCGGATCGGCAACAAGCATACAGATAACAGCGTATACTCCGCTCAAATAATTAATTCACAAACCCCCCCCAATGACAGTCACATAATTAACTGGGAAAGGGCCGAGTATTCCAAAACTCGGCACACCCCCACTCCAAAAGGGCAACATGGTTGCCCCAACTGGAATTCAGTGGTACCCAGCAGTGTACCACCCTTATATTCCATACTCGAATTGGTATCGGTTTTCCCACCAGTCATGGCTCCCAGGAGAACAGAGAAACCTCACAACTGCGTCCATTCCCCATGCGACCCTCTCCGCCCTGCCAACCCCACGGGACCGCCGCAACACGTCACCCTCTCCGGTGACCATCACCTGCTCCCACCGGTCCCACTCACATACCCGTCCTAAGACCAAACAAGGTATCTCCCACCTTGGTATGTGAGTGACCGTACTACTTCTCGCCCATCTCTTGGACCGACCAGCCACATGCACTAACAAGGCATCTTTATCCTTGCCACATGGCTGGCCCACATCCCTACACAAGGGCGGACGGCCCCGCCTAGCCAGGCAGAGAAGACCGCATCAAGGGCTCGCGAACATTAATCTCAACTCTTACTTTTTCAAAAACAGCGTAACTAGCGGGGGGGTTCACTTTTCCACCGACGTCGATACAAAATAAATATAATTCTCTCTCTCAACAAAAACACCCGGGAAACAACCGGAGAATGCGGCATGGCACGACCCTACAACGATCAACAAACAAAATCAATTACTATAAATAACGAAACAACAGCACGCTATCACTCTCCATCATAACTTTCAGAACCAAAACAGGGGAACTTAAATCTCCAAGACCACGACTGTCTAAGGGCACTCTCCAACTCTCTAACTTTCTCCATGATGACCTTCCAGAACAGGGGAAACTGACAATCTCGAGGACCACAATCTAAACACTTCCGGCAAGTCTTTCTAACTCCTTATTGATAGATTTTATTTTTTTTTATTAAGGGTATGGATAGGAAAATCGGGAAGAGGAAACGGGGCAAGGATCATTTGGCGGTCAATAGTTAGGACTAAGGGTAAGGGCCTGGTTCCCTCAGAAAAGGAGAATGACTGGAGAAAACCAAGGCTCGCGTGGGCAGGGGCGCAACCCTGAAGTAGACAACACCACTGGGAGTGTGGTGAACATCTACCCGCTACCCGTTAACCGCTTCTTCTCACCTTTCTATGGCGAACTTTAGGTACTCGTTCCTTTTGGACACCACTCTCTGAGAGATTATTTCGTGTTGAGCTGTACTGACTTGTTTCCTCGGAATCAGGATCAAGGCAACTTACCTCACTACTTTCACCCCGATTTGGATTATCCTCATCATCTAACTCCTCTGCTTCTGCCTTCCCTGCTTCTCTTTCTTCCACTTCTTCCTTTTCTTCCTCTTCCGCAATCTCCCCTTTTTCCTCCCCATAATCCAAATCAACCTCATGACACTGCAGCTCCTCACCACCTTCCAGTTGCTCGCCTGATCCATCTTCCACCGCATCTTCTCCCAGCTCCTCACCGATTTCTGCATCACCCTCGTCACAAGCTCCTTCGCAAACTTCTTCACCGACTTCTTCTCCAATCTCATTGACATCCTCCTTTTCATCCACACGTTCATCATCAACATCATCGCCCTCACGTCCACTACCACCATTCGAACACTGCACATCTTCATCATCTAGTTGCTCATCTGTTCCACCTGGAGCTTCTTTCCGTCCTTCGGAATCCTCCACATTACTTACAGAAGGCGTCTGCACATCTTCACACACTACATCATTCTCACTTACACACTCCACAACGCTGCCACCAAATTTCTCCTCAACTTCTACCTCATCTACTTCCACCACACTTGCAGCATGGACATCCCCTTGTCAATCCGCAACCTCAAAAACACTTGCAGCCTGGACATCCCCGGGTCCATCCGCAAACTCAGACTCTTCAGTCTCTCTAACACCCACAACTATACTTCCCTGTGCAGCATCTGCGGACCGCTCTTCTGCCACTTCCTTCGATTCCTCTCCTTCACCACTCTCAGCAACTACAACATCCTCGACATTTTCCACCCTGGAATCCAGCTGTCCAGGTTTGTGTGCAATGACTAAATTAATTTCTACTGGCGATGGTAAAGCGACACTCTCAAGTGACTTCTCACAGCCCTGCGTAGACGATGATGATGTCACAGGATCTGGATCCCTCACGAACCGAGATGGAGATACCGGAACAAATTCCGCGGCCTCTGGATTCAACCATGACACCCTCTTTCAGTCCTGTAATTCAGTGTCAACAGACGTTTTCTGGTCGTCTTGTATTAATCCACAGAAGTTATTCCGCTTTTCTTCTTTCTCTTCACTTTCTTCATCCACAACTCTATTAGGCACTGGTACTTCCTCTGGCACCTTTAAAGTTTCCTTACTCTCCAAACAGGAATAACTTGCTACCGGCTCCCTACTTGCCGATGTTTGTTTACTAACATAATTTCTTCTTCCCCTGTGAATTTCATACTTCTTTGTTTTCTGTGCTGTAGCTGTTGTTACCGTCTTCTCACTTGCCACCCCCTTGTAGCCTCCATTACTTCCGGAATATTCAGTTTTTTTGACCGTCTCTTGGGTTCTCCTCCAACCACCATGTTTGTCTTCTTTGGCTCTTCCTAATGAACCACTGGAGTATTGGACATTTTTAGCAGCTCTTCCCCGGGACTCGTCATTTGCCTGGACAGTCCTGGCATGCGCACACCACCGGTCCAGGTCCGCAAAAGAACGTGGAGGCTCTGCAAAAACCAGCCGGGATCTCTCTTGGGGATTCAGACCTTCTCGTATTACCTGTATGACTTCCGTCTCGGGCAACCCCAGTCCTAATATACGGGCAGCTTTCCTTACATCATGCACGAAGTCCCCCAATGCCTCTCCGTTGGCCTGTAGACGATAGAATAACTTAAACTTCAACTGGTCTTGTCGTCGACGGGGTATGAAGAAGTCCAACACCTCCGCATGGAAAGTGTCGACACTGCAGCCCCGACGCAGAATGCTGGTGACCAGCCATGCCAATGAACCACGGCAATACGGGTATATAAGGGACAAGACCTCCTCATCGGACACACCCGGGAAATCTGCCAACTGCAGGACTAGGTCGAAGAAGACCAACAACCTGTCCTCATCTACTCCATCCAAAACCGAAAATTTCTGGAGAACTCCGGAAAGTGGGTGGGGCAGTTTCTGGTAGCATACCCCCGCCAGAATTGCACAATTCAAAACCCACAACAACAAACATAAATCCCACGAAACACCTAACACAAAAACATGACTTACAAAGGAAAATCTTGAGTACTCTCTCTTCCATCAAGAGGACCCCCGGGTTCCCTAGCGCTGCGAAAACCCGATCCACTCCAGAACCAACTCTCCGTCAGCCGCCAGACTCAAAAGAAGAAACCACATCAGACACTAACACTAACATACAATCCACACCACCGAACAACTACCACAACATATAACAATTCAACAAGACATTTATTATAACTTCCGCGACTAAGTCGGGTCAATGACAGTACCGACTTCCGGTCAGGCCATACCGCATCCAGCTAACCTCTCGCGCTATTACTTCATAACTATTTATATAAGGCAGCCCATTCCCCCGGCAATCCCCCCCGCGCTCTCCGGTAAGGCCAATCTCAACAACGACAAAAACCCCAACTAAAACGCATGCCACGTGGCGGCACCAGGTTTACAATTGAAATCCCATAGCAATAATTCATACCTAATACCTATATCCGTACATACAATATCAAACCTGCCATAGCATCTACCAATTTTCATTTTCAAATATTGCTGATGTTTGATGTTCTTTCCAAACTATTTCCGAGTTTGCAAGCCCCGTCACACCAAAGGACCCAAGGGTTCGACCAAAGAATCGACCACGCTCTGCTACCATTTTAGCCCCTCTTTCAAACTTTTAGACTTTATAAAAAAACCCTTTTTTTGTATTATTATTTATTTTTTTTTTTGAAAGAGGGGCTACTAGTTATTTAAAACTAGGCAAGAGCCTAGGGAAGCCAAAACTGCGCTGGGTCCAGTATGACGGGACTTGCAATTAAACTCGTTGTTAAGCAACAATAACAATTTTATTCAGCCATTTCAAATAACATGTAAGTATCACTCCCAGTATACAATATACTTTTATAGAATTGAAAAAACGTTTGTTACAAACTTTTACTCCCCTCCCTGTCATTACAATCCTGTGAAAATATGCATGGGTAATCTCATAAAATTAGAATACATGTAAACATCAGCATAATAATATCTCCCAAATATAAATAAATAGAACATCAATCAATATAAATACATAAATACACATAAATAAATAGTTACATAAATACACATAGCGCACACATATCTATATACACACATATATACTACACACATGTTCACCTGGCAGGCAGCCCATATACATTTCACCATGCTTCCGAAGAATACAATCCTCAGTATCCGTGACCTAGACTCCCATCCCAAACTACTGTAAAAGGGTAAAGTGCCCAGCCTCCATAAAAAACTTTTCATAAACCAATCCATTAACCCGTCCGGGTATGACTGCTTGCAACCAATGAAATTATTACAAGTATTCAAAATTTTAGAAAGGTTCCCCCAGATAGGAATGTGCCATCGCCAGGTCAACATGGCAGCACGGCCGTACAAAATGTATAACAGAATTTATGATTGGAAGTAAGAATCAGTAGTGTACTCATATTAACAACTGAACTAGTAATACACTGGCTATGGCAGTAAAAGAAAATGAATGAACTTTCACTTATACTGAATTATTACAGAGTTAAGATAAATTTTATAAAATATATATAATAACAATTTTACTAAAAAAAACCTCATAACATCAGCCCCTAATAAAACACCTTTGAGGTGTTCATACAGAATTGGCTTGGCCACAGGCGAAGCCATGCGCACCACCAGATACAGCAATCTAAAACATGCTATAGACCTGTAGCTAACGGCACCCACAGGTGACGTCCACAGGTTACAGCACCTCCCCAAACCTTTAAATCTACAAAAAAACAAAACCCATATAGCTATGAATACCCTTAATCAATGCAAGCATAATTCACCTCCCCAATAAATCAGTAATCTTAAGTCACACACACTTCTACCCTAAAAGAAAATTTCGCAGCAAAATTCGGTGACGAATGACCGCGTCCGGGCTCACACTTACTAAGGGGGCTTAAGCCTTAGTAAAATACACTGACAAAATTTACAAGCACTAATTTTCTCGCTGGACTTGTGTACCAAACTTTAACTGGAGATGTTCCAGGAAGAGAATAAGATGTTCTACATTGTAGAGGCAAAAAAAAAAAAAAATATATATATATATATATATATATGGGTTAAATGTCACCTGGTATAATCCGGCACAAAACCTGAGATACTCATGATGTATTGTCCATTTCTTCCTCCCGACGGCACAGACGGAGAATCACTCGTTTTAATGCCATTGGTGGCAGTTGTTCGGCCACCAGCAGAAGTGAATCGGGAATCGTCTTAGGTCGGGAACCCTGAACAATTATATATATTGACAATTACTTAAATGTTACCCAATTCACGATCCCCCTAATATTCATGACTCCAGCATAATTCACACACTACCACATGCTCAGATTAAAAGAAAATCTTGAAAAAAAATTTAAGAATGCACAGAAATGACCTTCAGTAAAAAAATTTAGAAATAAATGACTAGTATTTATAGATTGTTCGTCAACTTAATAATCCCTTATTACAATTTCGAAATGAGTTGCAAACTTAAACAGGTTCAATACATATACAGTTTCATATACCTCTACATTTAGTTAATAAAACATTCTCTTACTCCCCCTTTGATTATAATGAAATTATTATGATATAATTAGGAAAAATTCACAGCCATAATTACTTTATAAATACTTTAACTCAGCCAGTGTTAGCTTTCAAGACATGCATACACAGAATTTAACCCGCGCTTGCCACGTGGTGACTTTCGTATATATATCGCATTGCATCGGCATTAATTTAAGCTAAATTACAATTCTTTTATTAAATACTAAGTAAGTTACCTTGAACAGACTTACCGGAGAGTCGCGTAGTCGATTATCTAATCATGATAGATTTTAGTAGACAAAAATTCAAACTGTTCGCCGCCGGGAGATAGAATGGTTAATGCTGCGTTGGCTGCCAGACGGAAACTGCTCACCGCAGACACAGGAAAAATATTACGTATCACTCCACACAGAGAGCGCGCGGATCGGCAACAAGCATACAGATAACAGCGTATACTCCGCTCAAATAATTAATTCACAAACCCCCCCCAATGACAGTCACATAATTAACTGGGAAAGGGCCGAGTATTCCAAAACTCGGCACACCCCCACTCCAAAAGGGCAACATGGTTGCCCCAACTGGAATTCAGTGGTACCCAGCAGTGTACCACCCTTATATTCCATACTCGAATTGGTATCGGTTTTCCCACCAGTCATGGCTCCCAGGAGAACAGAGAAACCTCACAACTGCGTCCATTCCCCATGCGACCCTCTCCGCCCTGCCAACCCCACGGGACCGCCGCAACACGTCACCCTCTCCGGTGACCATCACCTGCTCCCACCGGTCCCACTCACATACCCGTCCTAAGACCAAACAAGGTATCTCCCACCTTGGTATGTGAGTGACCGTACTACTTCTCGCCCATCTCTTGGACCGACCAGCCACATGCACTAACAAGGCATCTTTATCCTTGCCACATGGCTGGCCCACATCCCTACACAAGGGCGGACGGCCCCGCCTAGCCAGGCAGAGAAGACCGCATCAAGGGCTCGCGAACATTAATCTCAACTCTTACTTTTTCAAAAACAGCGTAACTAGCGGGGGGGTTCACTTTTCCACCGACGTCGATACAAAATAAATATAATTCTCTCTCTCAACAAAAACACCCGGGAAACAACCGGAGAATGCGGCATGGCACGACCCTACAACGATCAACAAACAAAATCAATTACTATAAATAACGAAACAACAGCACGCTATCACTCTCCATCATAACTTTCAGAACCAAAACAGGGGAACTTAAATCTCCAAGACCACGACTGTCTAAGGGCACTCTCCAACTCTCTAACTTTCTCCATGATGACCTTCCAGAACAGGGGAAACTGACAATCTCGAGGACCACAATCTAAACACTTCCGGCAAGTCTTTCTAACTCCTTATTGATAGATTTTATTTTTTTTTATTAAGGGTATGGATAGGAAAATCGGGAAGAGGAAACGGGGCAAGGATCATTTGGCGGTCAATAGTTAGGACTAAGGGTAAGGGCCTGGTTCCCTCAGAAAAGGAGAATGACTGGAGAAAACCAAGGCTCGCGTGGGCAGGGGCGCAACCCTGAAGTAGACAACACCACTGGGAGTGTGGTGAACATCTACCCGCTACCCGTTAACCGCTTCTTCTCACCTTTCTATGGCGAACTTTAGGTACTCGTTCCTTTTGGACACCACTCTCTGAGAGATTATTTCGTGTTGAGCTGTACTGACTTGTTTCCTCGGAATCAGGATCAAGGCAACTTACCTCACTACTTTCACCCCGATTTGGATTATCCTCATCATCTAACTCCTCTGCTTCTGCCTTCCCTGCTTCTCTTTCTTCCACTTCTTCCTTTTCTTCCTCTTCCGCAATCTCCCCTTTTTCCTCCCCATAATCCAAATCAACCTCATGACACTGCAGCTCCTCACCACCTTCCAGTTGCTCGCCTGATCCATCTTCCACCGCATCTTCTCCCAGCTCCTCACCGATTTCTGCATCACCCTCGTCACCAGCTCCTTCGCAAACTTCTTCACCGACTTCTTCTCCAATCTCATTGACATCCTCCTTTTCATCCACACGTTCATCATCAACATCATCGCCCTCACGTCCACTACCACCATTCGAACACTGCACATCTTCATCATCTAGTTGCTCATCTGTTCCACCTGGAGCTTCTTTCCGTCCTTCGGAATCCTCCACATTACTTACAGAAGGCGTCTGCACATCTTCACACACTACATCATTCTCACTTACACACTCCACAACGCTGCCACCAAATTTCTCCTCAACTTCTACCTCATCTAGTTCCACCACACTTGCAGCATGGACATCCCCGTGTCAATCCGCAACCTCAAAAACACTTGCAGCCTGGACATCCCCGGGTCCATCCGCAAACTCAGACTCTTCAGTCTCTCTAACACCCACAACTATACTTCCCTGTGCAGCATCTGCGGACCGCTCTTCTGCCTCTTCCTTCGATTCCTCTCCTTCACCACTCTCAGCAACTACAACATCCTCGACATTTTCCACCCTGGAATCCAGCTGTCCAGGTTCGTGTGCAATGACTAAATTAATTTCTACTGGCGATGGTAAAGCGACACTCTCAAGTGACTTCTCACATCCCTGCGTAGACGATGATGATGTCACAGGATCTGGATCCCTCACGAACCGAGATGGAGATACCGGAACAAATTCCGCGGCCTCTGGATTCAACCATGACACCCTCTTTGAGTCCTGTAATTCAGTGTCAACAGACGTTTTTTGGTCGTCTTGTATTAATCCACAGAAGTTAATCCGCTTTTCTTCTTTCTCTTCACTTTCTTCATCCACAACTCTATTAGGCACTGGTACTTCCTCTGGCACCTTTAAAGTTTCCTTACTCTCCAAATAGGAATAACTTGCTACCGGCTCCCTACTTGCCGATGTTTGTTTACTAACATAATTTCTTTTTCCCCTGTGAATTTCATACTTCTTTGTTTTCTGTGCTGTAGCTGTTGTTACCGTCTTCTCACTTGCCACCCCCTTGTAGCCTCCATTACTTCCGGAATATTCAGTTTTTCTGACCGTCTCTTGGGTTCTCCTCCAACCACCATGTTTGTCTTCTTTGGCTCTTCCTAATGAACCACTGGAGTATTGGACATCTTTAGCAGCTCTTCCCCGGGACTCGTCATTCGCCTGGACAGTCCTGGCATGCGCACACCACCGGTCCAGGTCCGCAAAAGAACGTGGAGGCTCTGCAAAAACCAGCCGGGATCTCTCTTGGGGATTCAGACCTTCTCGTATTACCTGTATGACTTCCGTCTCGGGCAACCCCGTCTTAATATACGGGCAGCTTTCCTTACATCATGCACGAAGTCCCCCAATGCCTCTCCGTTGGCCTGTAGACGATAGAATAACTTAAACTTCAACTGGTCTTGTCGTCGACGGGGTATGAAGAAGTCCAACACCTCCGCATGGAAAGTGTCGACACTGCAGCCCCGACGCAGAATGCTGGTGACCAGCCATGCCAATGAACCCCGGCAATACGGGTATATAAGGGACAAGACCTCCTCATCGGACACACCCGGGAAATCTGCCAACTGCAGGACTAGGTCGAAGAAGACCAACAACCTGTCCTCATCTACTCCATCCAAAACCGAAAATTTCTGGAGAACTCCGGAAAGGGGGTGGGGCAGTTTCTGGTAGCATACCCCCGCCAGAATTGCACAATTCAAAACCCACAACAACAAACATAAATCCCACGAAACACCTAACACAAAAACATGACTTACAAAGGAAAATCTTGAGTACTCTCTCTTCCATCAAGAGGACCCCCGGGTTCCCTAGCGCTGCGAAAACCCGATCCACTCCAGAACCAACTCTCCGTCAGCCGCCAGACTCAAAAGAAGAAACCACATCAGACACTAACACTAACATACAATCCACACCACCGAACAACTACCACAACATATAACAATTCAACAAGACATTTATTATAACTTCCGCGACTAAGTCGGGTCAATGACAGTACCGACTTCCGGTCAGGCCATACCGCATCCAGCTAACCTCTCGCGCTATTACTTCATAACTATTTATATAAGGCAGCCCATTCCCCCGGCAATCCCCCCCGCGCTCTCCGGTAAGGCCAATCTCAACAACGACAAAAACCCCAACTAAAACGCATGCCACGTGGCGGCACCAGGTTTACAATTGAAATCCCATAGCAATAATTCATACCTAATACCTATAACCATACATACAATATCAAACCTGCCATAGCATCTACCAATTTTCATTTTCAAATATTGCTAATGTTTAATGTTCTTTCCAAACTATTTCCGAGTTTGCAAGCCCCGTCACACCAAAGGACCCAAGGGTTCGACCAAAGAATCGACCACGCTCTGCTACCATTTTTAACCCCTCTTTCAAACTTTTAGACTTTATAAAAAAAACCCTTTTTTTGTATTATTATTATTATTATTATTATTTTTTTTTTTGAAAGAGGGGCCACTAGTTATTTAAAACTAGGCAAGAGCCTAGGCAAGCCAAAACTGCGCTGGGTCCAGTATGACGGGACTTGCAATTAAACTCGTTGTTAAGCAACAATAACAATTTTATTCAGCCATTTCAAATAACATGTAAGTATCACTCCCAGTATACAATATACTTTTATAGAATTGAAAAAACGTTTGTTACAAACTTTTACTCCCCTCCCTGTCATTACAATCCTGTGAAAATATGCATGGGTAATCTCATAAAATTAGAATACATGTAAACATCAGCATAATAATATCTCCCAAATATAAATAAATAGAACATCAATCAATATAAATACATAAATACACATAAATAAATAGTTACATAAATACACATAGCGCACACATATCTATATACACACATATATACTACACACATGTTCACCTGGCAGGCAGCCCGTATACATTTCACATGCTTCCGAAGAATACAATCCTCAGTATCCGTGACCTAGACTCCCATCCCAAACTACTGTAAAAGGGTAAAGTGCCCAGCCTCCATAAAAAACTTTTCATAAACCAATCCATTAACCCGTCCGGGTATGACTGCTTGCAACCAATGAAATTATTACAAGTATTCAAAATTTTAGAAAGGTTCCCCCAGATAGGAATGTGCCATCGCCAGGTCAACATGGCAGCACGGCCGTACAAAATGTATAACAGAATTTATGATTGGAAGTAAGAATCAATAGTATACTCATATTAACAACTGAACTAGTAATACACTGGCTATGGCAGTAAAAGAAAATGAATGAACTTTCATTTATACTGAATTATTACAGAGTTAAGATAAATTTTATAAAATATATATAATAACAATTTTACTAAAAAAAAACTTCATAACATCAGCCCCTAATAAAACACCTTTGAGGTGTTCATACAGAATTGGCTTGGCCACAGGCGAGGCCATGCGCACCACCAGATCCAGCAAACTAAAACATGCTATAGACCTGTAGCTAACGGCACCCACAGGTGACGTCCACAGGTTACAGCACCTCCCCAAACCTTTAAATCTACAAAAAAAACAAAACCCATATAGCTATGAATACCCTTAATCAATGCAAGCATAATTCACCTCCCCAATAAATCAGTAATCTTAAGTCACACACACTTTTACCCTAAAAGAAAATTTCGCAGCAACATTCGGTGACGCATGACCCCGTCCGAGCTCACACTTACTCAGGGGGCTTAAGCCTTGGTAAAATACACTGACAAAATTTACAAGCACTAATTGTCTCGCTGGACTTGTGTACCAAACTTTAACTGGAGATGTTCCAGGAAGAGAATAAGATGTTCTACATTATAGAGGCCAAATATATATATATATATATATATATATATATGGGTTAAATGTCACCTGGTATAATCCGGCACAAAACCTGAGATACTCATGATGTATTGTCCATTTCTTCCTCCCGACGGCACAGACGGAGAATCACTCGTTTTAATGCCATTGGTGGCAGTTGTTCGGCCACCAGCAGAAGTGAATCGGGAATCGTCTTAGGTCGGGAACCCTGAACAATTATATATATTGACAATTACTTAAATGTTACCCAATTCACGATCCCCCTAATATTCATGACTCCAGCATAATTCACACACTACCACATGCTCAGATTAAAAGAAAATCTTGAAAAAAAATTTAAGAATGCACAGAAATGACCTTCAGTAAAAAAATTTAGAAATAAATGACTAGTATTTATAGATTGTTCGTCAACTTAATAATCCCTTATTACAATTTCGAAATGAGTTGCAAACTTAAACAGGTTCAATACATATACAGTTTCATATACCTCTACATTTAGTTAATAAAACATTCTCTTACTCCCCCTTTGATTATAATGAAATTATTATGATATAATTAGGAAAAATTCACAGCCATAATTACTTTATAAATACTTTAACTCAGCCAGTGTTAGCTTTCAAGACATGCATACACAGAATTTAACCCGCGCTTGCCACGTGGTGACTTTCGTATATATATCGCATTGCATCGGCATTAATTTAAGCTAAATTACAATTCTTTTATTAAATACTAAGTAAGTTACCTTGAACAGACTTACCGGAGAGTCGCGTAGTCGATTATCTAATCATGATAGATTTTAGTAGACAAAAATTCAAACTGTTCGCCGCCGGGAGATAGAATGGTTAATGCTGCGTTGGCTGCCAGACGGAAACTGCTCACCGCAGACACAGGAAAAATATTACGTATCACTCCACACAGAGAGCGCGCGGATCGGCAACAAGCATGCAGATAACAGCGTATACTCCGCTCAAATAATTAATTCACAAACCCCCCCAAATGACAGTCACATAATTAACTGGGAAAGGGCCGAGTATTCCAAAACTCGGCACACCCCCACTCCAAAAGGGCAACATGGTTGCCCCAACTGGAACTCAGTGGTACCCAGCAGTGTACCACCCTTATATTCCATACTCGAGTTGGTATCGGTTTTCCCACCAGTCATGGCTCCCAGGAGAACAGAGAAACCTCACAACTGCGTCCATTCCCCATGCGACCCTCTCCGCCCTGCCAACCCCACGGGACCGCCGCAACACGTCACCCTCTCCGGTGACCATCACCTGCTCCCACCGGTCCCACTCACATACCCGTCCTAAGACCAAACAAGGTATCTCCCACCTTGGTATGTGAGTGACCGTACTACTTCTCGCCCATCTCTTGGACCGACCAGCCACATGCACTAACAAGGCATCTTTATCCTTGCCACATGGCTGGCCCACATCCCTACACAAGGGCGGACGGCCCCGCCTAGCCAGGCAGAGAAGACCGCATCAAGGGCTCGCGAACATTAATCTCAACTCTTACTTTTTCAAAAACAGCGTAACTAGCGGGGGGGTTCACTTTTCCACCGACGTCGATACAAAATAAATATAATTCTCTCTCTCAACAAAAACACCCGGGAAACAACCGGAGAATGCGGCATGGCACGACCCTACAACGATCAACAAACAAATTCAATTACTATAAATAACGAAACAACAGCACGCTATCACTCTCCATCATAACTTTCAGAACCAAAACAGGGGAACTTAAATCTCCAAGACCACGACTGTCTAAGGGCACTCTCCAACTCTCTAACTTTCTCCATGATGACCTTCCAGAACAGGGGAAACTGACAATCTCGAGGACCACAATCTAAACACTTCCGGCAAGTCTCTCTAACTCCTTATTGATAGATTTTATTTTTTTTTATTAAGGGGATGGATAGGAAAATCGGGAAGAGGAAACGGGGCAAGGATCATTTGGCGGTCAATAGTTAGGACTAAGGGTAAGGGCCTGGTTCCCTCAGAAAAGGAGAATGACTGGAGAAAACCAAGGCTCGCGTGGGCAGGGGCGCAACCCTGAAGTAGACAACACCACTGGGAGTGTGGTGAACATCTACCCGCTACCCGTTAACCGCTTCTTCTCACCTTTCTATGGCGAACTTTAGGTACTCGTTCCTTTTGGACACCACTCTCTGAGAGATTATTTCGTGTTGAGCTGTACTGACTTGTTTCCTCGGAATCAGGATCAAGGCAACTTACCTCACTACTTTCACCCCGATTTGGATTATCCTCATCATCTAACTCCTCTGCTTCTGCCTTCCCTGCTTCTCTTTCTTCCACTTCTTCCTTTTCTTCCTCTTCCGCAATCTCCCCTTTTTCCTCCCCATAATCCAAATCAACCTCATGACACTGCAGCTCCTCACCACCTTCCAGTTGCTCGCCTGATCCATCTTCCACCGCATCTTCTCCCAGCTCCTCACCGATTTCTGCATCACCCTCGTCACCAGCTCCTTCGCAAACTTCTTCACCGACTTCTTCTCCAATCTCATTGACATCCTCCTTTTCATCCACACGTTCATCATCAACATCATCGCCCTCACGTCCACTACCACCATTCGAACACTGCACATCTTCATCATCTAGTTGCTCATCTGTTCCACCTGGAGCTTCTTTCCGTCCTTCGGAATCCTCCACATTACTTACAGAAGGCGTCTGCACATCTTCACACACTACATCATTCTCACTCACACACTCCACAACGCTGCCACCAAATTTCTCCTCAACTTCTACCTCATCTACTTCTACCACACTTGCAGCATGGACATCCCCTTGTCAATCCGCAACCTCAAAAACACTTGCAGCCTGGACATCCCCGGGTCCATCCGCAAACTCAGACTCTTCAGTCTCTCTAACACCCACAACTATACTTCCCTGTGCAGCATCTGCGGACCGCTCTTCTGCCTCTTCCTTCGATTCCTCTCCTTCACCACTCTCAGCAACTACAACATCCTCGACATTTTCCACCCTGGAATCCAGCTGTCCAGGTTCGTGTGCAATGACTAAATTAATTTCTACTGGCGATGGTAAAGCGACACTCTCAAGTGACTTCTCACATCCCTGCGTAGACGATGATGATGTCACAGGATCTGGATCCCTCACGAACCGAGATGGAGATACCGGAACAAATTCCGCGGCCTCTGGATTCAACCATGACACCCTCTTTGAGTCCTGTAATTCAGTGTCAACAGACGTTTTTTGGTCGTCTTGTATTAATCCACAGAAGTTAATCCGCTTTTCTTCTTTCTCTTCACTTTCTTCATCCACAACTCTATTAGGCACTGGTACTTCCTCTGGCACCTTTAAAGTTTCCTTACTCTCCAAATAGGAATAACTTGCTACCGGCTCCCTACTTGCCGATGTTTGTTTACTAACATAATTTCTTCTTCCCCTGTGAATTTCATACTTCTTTGTTTTCTGTGCTGTAGCTGTTGTTACCGTCTTCTCACTTGCCACCCCCTTGTAGCCTCCATTACTTCCGGAATATTCAGTTTTTCTGACCGTCTCTTGGGTTCTTCTTTGGCTCTTCCTAATGAACCACTGGAGTATTGGACATCTTTAGCAGCTCTTCCCCGGGACTCGTCATTCGCCTGGACAGTCCTGGCATGCGCACACCACCGGTCCAGGTCCGCAAAAGAACGTGGAGGCTCTGCAAAATCCAGCCGGGATCTCTCTTGGGGATTCAGACCTTCTCGTATTACCTGTATGACTTCCGTCTCGGGCAACCCCGTCTTAATATACGGGCAGCTTTCCTTACATCATGCACGAAGTCCCCCAATGCCTCTCCGTTGGCCTGTAGACGATAGAATAACTTAAACTTCAACTGGTCTTGTCGTCGACGGGGTATGAAGAAGTCCAACACCTCCGCATGGAAAGTGTCGACACTGCAGCCCCGACGCAGAATGCTGGTGACCAGCCATGCCAATGAACCCCGGCAATACGGGTATATAAGGGACAAGACCTCCTCATCGGACACACCCGGGAAATCTGCCAACTGCAGGACTAGGTCGAAGAAGACCAACAACCTGTCCTCATCTACTCCATCCAAAACCGAAAATTTCTGGAGAACTCCGGAAAGGGGGTGGGGCAGTTTCTGGTAGCATACCCCCGCCAGAATTGCACAATTCAAAACCCACAACAACAAACATAAATCCCACGAAACACCTAACACAAAAACATGACTTACAAAGGAAAATCTTGAGTACTCTCTCTTCCATCAAGAGGACCCCCGGGTTCCCTAGCGCTGCGAAAACCCGATCCACTCCAGAACCAACTCTCCGTCAGCCGCCAGACTCAAAAGAAGAAACCACATCAGACACTAACACTAACATACAATCCACACCACCGAACAACTACCACAACATATAACAATTCAACAAGACATTTATTATAACTTCCGCGACTAAGTCGGGTCAATGACAGTACCGACTTCCGGTCAGGCCATACCGCATCCAGCTAACCTCTCGCGCTATTACTTCATAACTATTTATATAAGGCAGCCCATTCCCCCGGCAATCCCCCCCGCGCTCTCCGGTAAGGCCAATCTCAACAACGACAAAAACCCCAACTAAAACGCATGCCACGTGGCGGCACCAGGTTTACAATTGAAATCCCATAGCAATAATTCATACCTAATACCTATAACCATACATACAATATCAAACCTGCCATAGCATCTACCAATTTTCATTTTCAAATATTGCTAATGTTTAATGTTCTTTCCAAACTATTTCCGAGTTTGCAAGCCCCGTCACACCAAAGGACCCAAGGGTTCGACCAAAGAATCGACCACGCTCTGCTACCATTTTTAACCCCTCTTTCAAACTTTTAGACTTTATAAAAAAAACCCTTTTTTTGTATTATTATTATTATTATTATTATTTTTTTTTTTGAAAGAGGGGCCACTAGTTATTTAAAACTAGGCAAGAGCCTAGGCAAGCCAAAACTGCGCTGGGTCCAGTATGACGGGACTTGCAATTAAACTCGTTGTTAAGCAACAATAACAATTTTATTCAGCCATTTCAAATAACATGTAAGTATCACTCCCAGTATACAATATACTTTTATAGAATTGAAAAAACGTTTGTTACAAACTTTTACTCCCCTCCCTGTCATTACAATCCTGTGAAAATATGCATGGGTAATCTCATAAAATTAGAATACATGTAAACATCAGCATAATAATATCTCCCAAATATAAATAAATAGAACATCAATCAATATAAATACATAAATACACATAAATAAATAGTTACATAAATACACATAACGCACACATATCTATATACACACATATATACTACACACATGTTCACCTGGCAGGCAGCCCATATACATTTCACATGCTTCCGAAGAATACAATCCTCAGTATCCGTGACCTAGACTCCCATCCCAAACTACTGTAAAAGGGTAAAGTGCCCAGCCTCCATAAAAAACTTTTCATAAACCAATCCATTAACCCGTCCGGGTATGACTGCTTGCAACCAATGAAATTATTACAAGTATTCAAAATTTTAGAAAGGTTCCCCCAGATAGGAATGTGCCATCGCCAGGTCAACATGGCAGCACGGCCGTACAAAATGTATAACAGAATTTATGATTGGAAGTAAGAATCAATAGTATACTCATATTAACAACTGAACTAGTAATACACTGGCTATGGCAGTAAAAGAAAATGAATGAACTTTCATTTATACTGAATTATTACAGAGTTAAGATAAATTTTATAAAATATATATAATAACAATTTTACTAAAAAAAAACTTCATAACATCAGCCCCTAATAAAACACCTTTGAGGTGTTCATACAGAATTGGCTTGGCCACAGGCGAGGCCATGCGCACCACCAGATCCAGCAAACTAAAACATGCTATAGACCTGTAGCTAACGGCACCCACAGGTGACGTCCACAGGTTACAGCACCTCCCCAAACCTTTAAATCTACAAAAAAAACAAAACCCATATAGCTATGAATACCCTTAATCAATGCAAGCATAATTCACCTCCCCAATAAATCAGTAATCTTAAGTCACACACACTTTTACCCTAAAAGAAAATTTCGCAGCAACATTCGGTGACACATGACCCCGTCCGGGCTCACACTTACTCAGGGGGCTTAAGCCTTGGTAAAATACACTGACAAAATTTACAAGCACTAATTGTCTCGCTGGACTTGTGTACCAAACTTTAACTGGAGATGTTCCAGGAAGAGAATAAGATGTTCTACATTATAGAGGCCAAATATATATATATATATATATATATATATATGGGTTAAATGTCACCTGGTATAATACGGCACAAAACCTGAGATACTCATGATGTATTGTCCATTTCTTCCTCCCGACGGCACAGACGGAGAATCACTCGTTTTAATGCCATTGGTGGCAGTTGTTCGGCCACCAGCAGAAGTGAATCGGGAATCGTCTTAGGTCGGGAACCCTGAACAATTATATATATTGACAATTACTTAAATGTTACCCAATTCACGATCCCCCTAATATTCATGACTCCAGCATAATTCACACACTACAACATGCTCAGATTAAAAGAAAATCTTGAAAAAAAATTTAAGAATGCACAGAAATGACCTTCAGTAACAAAATTTAGAAATAAATGACTAGTATTTATAGATTGTTCGTCAACTTAATAATCCCTTATTACAATTTCGAAATGATTTGCAAACTTAAACAGGTTCAATACATATACAGTTTCATATACCTCTACATTTAGTTAATAAAACATTCTCTTACTCCCCCTTTGATTATAATGAAATTATTATGATATAATTAGGAAAAATTCACAGCCATAATTACTTTATAAATACTTTAACTCAGCCAGTGTTAGCTTTCAAGACATGCATACACAGAATTTAACCCGCGCTTGCCACGTGGTGACTTTCGTATATATATCGCATTGCATCGGCATTAATTTAAGCTAAATTACAATTCTTTTATTAAATACTAAGTAAGTTACCTTGAACAGACTTACCGGAGAGTCGCGTAGTCGATTATCTAATCATGATAGATTTTAGTAGACAAAAATTCAAACTATTCGCCGCCGGGAGATAGAATGGTTAATGCTGCGTTGGCTGCCAGACGGAAACTGCTCACCGCAGACGCAGGAAAAATATTACGTATCACTCCACACAGAGAGCGCGCGGATCGGCAACAAGCATGCAGATAACAGCGTATACTCCGCTCAAATAATTAATTCACAAACCCCCCCAAATGACAGTCACATAATTAACTGGGAAAGGGCCGAGTATTCCAAAACTCGGCACACCCCCACTCCAAAAGGGCAACATGGTTGCCCCAACTGGAACTCAGTGGTACCCAGCAGTGTACCACCCTTATATTCCATACTCGAGTTGGTATCGGTTTTCCCACCAGTCATGGCTCCCAGGAGAACAGAGAAACCTCACAACTGCGTCCATTCCCCATGCGACCCTCTCCGCCCTGCCAACCCCACGGGACCGCCGCAACACGTCACCCTCTCCGGTGACCATCACCTGCTCCCACCGGTCCCACTCACATACCCGTCCTAAGACCAAACAAGGTATCTCCCACCTTGGTATGTGAGTGACCGTACTACTTCTCGCCCATCTCTTGGACCGACCAGCCACATGCACTAACAAGGCATCTTCATCCTTGCCACATGGCTGGCCCACATCCCTACACAAGGGCGGACGGCCCCGCCTAGCCAGGCAGAGAAGACCGCATCAAGGGCTCGCGAACATTAATCTCAACTCTTACTTTTTCAAAAACAGCGTAACTAGCGGGGGGGGGGTTCACTTTTCCACCGACGTCGATACAAAATAAATATAATTCTCTCTCTCAACAAAAACACCCGGGAAACAACCGGAGAATGCGGCATGGCACGACCCTACAACGATCAACAAACAAAATCAATTACTATAAATAACGAAACAACAGCACGCTATCACTCTCCATCATAACTTTCAGAACCAAAACAGGGGAACTTAAATCTCCAAGACCACGACTGTCTAAGGGCACTCTCCAACTCTCTAACTTTCTCCATTATGACCTTCCAGAACAGGGGAAACTGACAATCTCGAGGACCACAATCTAAACACTTCCGGCAAGTCTCTCTAACTCCTTATTGATAGATTTTATTTTTTTTTTAGTAAGGGGATGGATAGGAAAATCGTGAAGAGGAAACGGGGCAAGGATCATTTGGCGGTCAATAGTTAGGACTAAGGGTAAGGGCCTGGTTCCTTCCGAAAAGGAGAATGACTGGAGAAAACCAAGGCTCGCGTGGGCAGGGGCGCAACCCTGAAGTAGACAACACCACTGGGAGTGTGGTGAACATCTACCCGCTACCCGTTAACCGCTTCTTCTCACCTTTCTATGGCGAACTTTAGGTACTCGTTCCTTTTGGACACCACTCTCTGAGAGATTATTTCGTGTTGAGCTGTACTGACTTGTTTCCTCGGAATCAGGATCAAGGCAACTTACCTCACTACTTTCACCCCGATTTGGATTATCCTCATCATCTAACTCCTCTGCTTCTGCCTTCCCTGCTTCTCTTTCTTCCACTTCTTCCTTTTCTTCCTCTTCCGCAATCTCCCCTTTTTCCTCCCCATAATCCAAATCAACCTCATGACACTGCAGCTCCTCACCACCTTCCAGTTGCTCGCCTGATCCATCTTCCACCGCATCTTCTCCCAGCTCCTCACCGATTTCTGCATCACCCTCGTCACCAGCTCCTTCGCAAACTTCTTCACCGACTTCTTCTCCAATCTCATTGACATCCTCCTTTTCATCCACACGTTCATCATCAACATCATCGCCCTCACGTCCACTACCACCATTCGAACACTGCACATCTGCATCATCTAGTTGCTCATCTGTTCCACCTGGAGCTTCTTTCCGTCCTTCGGAATCCTCCACATTACTTACAGAAGGCGTCTGCACATCTTCACACACTACATCATTCTCACTCACACACTCCACAACGCTGCCACCAAATTTCTCCTCAACTTCTACCTCATCTACTTCTACCACACTTGCAGCATGGACATCCCCTTGTCAATCCGCAACCTCAAAAACACTTGCAGCCTGGACATCCCCGGGTCCATCCGCAAACTCAGACTCTTCAGTCTCTCTAACACCCACAACTATACTTCCCTGTGCAGCATCTGCGGACCGCTCTTTTGCCTCTTCCTTCGATTCCTCTCCTTCACCACTCTCAGCAACTACAACATCCTCGACATTTTCCACCCTGGAATCCAGCTGTCCAGGTTCGTGTGCAATGACTAAATTAATTTCTACTGGCGATGGTAAAGCGACACTCTCAAGTGACTTCTCACATCCCTGCGTAGACGATGATGATGTCACAGGATCTAGATTCCTCACGAACCGAGATGGAGATACCGGAACAAATTCCGCGGCTTCTGGATTCAACCATGACACCTTCTTTGAGTCCTGTAATTCAGTGTCAACAGACGTTTTCTGGTCGTCTTGTATTAATCCACAGAAGTTATTCCGCTTTTCTTCTTTCTCTTCACTTTCTTCATCCACAACTCTATTAGGCACTGGTACTTCCTCTGGCACCTTTAAAGTTTCCTTACTCTCCAAATAGGAATAACTTGCTACCGGCTCCCTACTTGCCGATGTTTGTTTACTAACATAATTTCTTCTTCCCCTGTGAATTTCATACTTCTTTGTTTTCTGTGCTGTAGCTGTTGTTACCGTCTTCTCACTTGCCACCCCCTTGTAGCCTCCATTACTTCCGGAATATTCAGTTTTTCTGACCGTCTCTTGGGTTCTCCTCCAACCACCATGTTTGTCTTCTTTGGCTCTTCCTAATGAACCACTGGAGTATTGGACATCTTTAGCAGCTCTTCCCCGGGACTCGTCATTCGCCTGGACAGTCCTGGCATGCGCACACCACCGGTCCAGGTCCGCAAAAGAACGTGGAGGCTCTGCAAAAACCAGCCGGGATCTCTCTTGGGGATTCAGACCTTCTCGTATTACCTGTATGACTTCCGTCTCGGGCAACCCCTGTCTTAATATACGGGCAGCTTTCCTTACATCATGCACGAAGTCCCCCAATGCCTCTCCGTTGGCCTGTAGACGATAGAATAACTTAAACTTCAACTGGTCTTGTCGTCGACGGGGTATGAAGAAGTCCAACACCTCCGCATGGAAAGTGTCGACACTGCAGCCCCGACGCAGAATGCTGGTGACCAGCCATGCCAATGAACCCCGGCAATACGGGTATATAAGGGACAAGACCTCCTCATCGGACACACCCGGGAAATCTGCCAACTGCAGGACTAGGTCGAAGAAGACCAACAACCTGTCCTCATCTACTCCATCCAAAACCGAAAATTTCTGGAGAACTCCGGAAAGGGGGTGGGGCAGTTTCTGGTAGCATACCCCCGCCAGAATTGCACAATTCAAAACCCACAACAACAAACATAAATCCCACGAAACACCTAACACAAAAACATGACTTACAAAGGAAAATCTTGAGTACTCTCTCTTCCATCAAGAGGACCCCCGGGTTCCCTAGCGCTGCGAAAACCCGATCCACTCCAGAACCAACTCTCCGTCAGCCGCCAGACTCAAAAGAAGAAACCACATCAGACACTAACACTAACATACGATCCACACCACCGAACAACTACCACAACATATAACAATTCAACAAGACATTTATTATAACTTCCGCGACTAAGTCGGGTCAATGACAGTACCGACTTCCGGTCAGGCCATACCGCATCCAGCTAACCTCTCGCGCTATTACTTCATAACTATTTATATAAGGCAGCCCATTCCCCCGGCAATCCCCCCCGCGCTCTCCGGTAAGGCCAATCTCAACAACGACAAAAACCCCAACTAAAACGCATGCCACGTGGCGGCACCAGGTTTACAATTGAAATCCCATAGCAATAATTCATACCTAATACCTATATCCATACATACAATATCAAACCTGCCATAGCATCTACCAATTTTCATTTTCAAATATTGCTGATGTTTGATGTTCTTTCCAAACTATTTCCGAGTTTGCAAGCCCCGTCACACCAAAGGACCCAAGGGTTCGACCAAAGAATCGACCACGCTCTGCTACCATTTTTAACCCCTCTTTCAAACTTTTAGACTTTATAAAAAAAACCCTTTTTTTGTATTATTATTATTATTATTATTATTTTTTTTTTTTTTTTGAAAGAGGGGCCACTAGTTATTTAAAACTAGGCAAGAGCCTAGGCAAGCCAAAACTGCGCTGGGTCCAGTATGACGGGACTTGCAATTAAACTCGTTGTTAAGCAACAATAACAATTTTATTCAGCCATTTCAAATAACATGTAAGTATCACTCCCAGTATACAATATACTTTTATAGAATTGAAAAAACGTTTGTTACAAACTTTTACTCCCCTCCCTGTCATTACAATCCTGTGAAAATATGCATGGGTAATCTCATAAAATTAGAATACATGTAAACATCAGCATAATAATATCTCCCAAATATAAATAAATAGAACATCAATCAATATAAATACATAAATACACATAAATAAATAGTTACATAAATACACATAGCGCACACATATCTATATACACACATATATACTACACACATGTTCACCTGGCAGGCAGCCCATATACATTTCACATGCTTCCGAAGAATACAATCCTCAGTATCCGTGACCTAGACTCCCATCCCAAACTACTGTAAAAGGGTAAAGTGCCCAGCCTCCATAAAAAACTTTTCATAAACCAATCCATTAACCCGTCCGGGTATGACTGCTTGCAACCAATGAAATTATTACAAGTATTCAAAATTTTAGAAAGGTTCCCCCAGATAGGAATGTGCCATCGCCAGGTCAACATGGCAGCACGGCCGTACAAAATGTATAACAGAATTTATGATTGGAAGTAAGAATCAATAGTGTACTCATATTAACAACTGAACTAGTAATACACTGGCTATGGCAGTAAAAGAAAATGAATGAACTTTCATTTATACTGAATTATTACAGAGTTAAGATAAATTTTATAAAATATATATAATAACAATTTTACTAAAAAAAACTTCATAACATCAGCCCCTAATAAAACACCTTTGAGGTGTTCATACAGAATTGGCTTGGCCACAGGCGAGGCCATGCGCACCACCAGATACAGCAAACTAAAACATGCTATAGACCTGTAGCTAACGGCACCCACAGGTGACGTCCACAGGTTACAGCACCTCCTCAAACCTTTAAATCTACAAAAAAAACAAAACCCATATAGCTATGAATACCCTTAATCAATGCAAGCATAATTCACCTCCCCAATAAATCAGTAATCTTAAGTCACACACACTTTTACCCTAAAAGAAAATTTCGCAGCAACATTCGGTGACGCATGACCCCGTCCGGGCTCACACTTACTCAGGGGGCTTAAGCCTTGGTAAAATACACTGACAAAATTTACAAGCACTAATTGTCTCGCTGGACTTGTGTACCAAACTTTAACTGGAGATGTTCCAGGAAGAGAATAAGATGTTCTACATTATAGAGGCCAAATATATATATATATATATATATATATGGGTTAAATGTCACCTGGTATAATCCGGCACAAAACCTGAGATACTCATGATGTATTGTCCATTTCTTCCTCCCAACGGCACAGACGGAGAATCACTCGTTTTAATGCCATTGGTGGCAGTTGTTCGGCCACCAGCAGAAGTGAATCGGGAATCGTCTTAGGTCGGGAACCCTGAACAATTATATATATTGACAATTACTTAAATGTTACCCAATTCACGATCCCCCTAATATTCATGACTCCAGCATAATTCACACACTACCACATGCTCAGATTAAAAGAAATTCTTGAAAAAAAATTTAAGAATGCACAGAAATGACCTTCAGTAAAAAAAATTAGAAATAAATGACTAGTATTTATAGATTGTTCATCAACTTAATAATCCCTTATTACAATTTCGAAATGAGTTGCAAACTTAAACAGGTTCAATACATATACAGTTTCATATACCTCTACATTTAGTTAATAAAACATTCTCTTACTCCCCCTTTGATTATAATGAAATTATTATGATATAATTAGGAAAAATACACAGCCATAATTACTTTATAAATACTTTAACTCAGCCAGTGTTAGCTTTCAAGACATGCATACACAGAATTTAACCCGCGCTTGCCACGTGGTGACTTTCGTATATATATCGCATTGCATCGGCATTAATTTAAGCTAAATTACAATTCTTTTATTAAATACTAAGTAAGTTACCTTGAACAGACTTACCGGAGAGTCGCGTAGTCGATTATCTAATCATGATAGATTTTAGTAGACAAAAATTCAAACTGTTCGCCGCCGGGAGATAGAATGGTTAATGCTGCGTTGGCTGCCAGACGGAAACTGCTCACCGCAGACACAGGAAAAATATTACGTATCACTCCACACAGAGAGCGCGCGGATCGGCAACAAGCATGCAGATAACAGCGTATACTCCGCTCAAATAATTAATTCACAAACCCCCCCCCCCAATGACAGTCACATAATTAACTGGGAAAGCGCCGAGTATTCCAAAACTCGGCACACTATTTTTTTAAAATACGTACCTATTATAATAAGGAGTTAGATTAAGATATATACCGATCACTGGCTGCCGCATTATATCATAATTGGATAAAGTACGCAAATTGCATTAATTGTTCACCTGTTCTGTATTTATTTATCTGTTTCGGATCACAGCTTGCAGTTCAATCATGGCTGATGTGAAAGCTTTAATTAAAAAACGTGGCACAATTAAGGCCTCCATATCCCGTATAAACACCTTCGCGGACAATTTAGATCCTGAATTAAATGATCACCATGCTTTAAAAAAACTTCGTCACTTGATGGATTTGTCCGCGAAGTATGATGAAATTCAGACCCAAATTGAGGCTGATGAATCTGATTTCTCATCGGTAAGTAACAGGGTTCAGACAGAGGATGATCTCTGCACTATTGAGTGTAAGCTGCACAATTTATTAGAACGTGTAGAAGAGGTGAACAAAAAACCATTAAATCAAGCGGAAGTTACGCCAATTAAAACATCCCCTATTCAGTTAGAACCAATTAAATTGCCTTGCTTCTCAGGCAACATTATTGATTGGCAGCATTATTACAACATGTTCTTGGAGTTAGTACACGTCAGAACTGACCTCACGGACATCCAGAAATTACATTATTTGCATTCTTCACTAAGGGGCAAGGCTTTAAATGTAATAAAGTCTCTCCCAATCACCCATGATAATTATGCGGTAGCCATTGATCTATTGAAGGCCAGGTATGATAGTAAATTAATTGTCTCAGCGTATCATATAGGGAATGTCTTGGGCAAGAAGTCCATTCAGCAAGAGTCCATGGTTGGCATTTCAAAATTTATTGACGAAATCACCGCAAATATAAACGCTTTGAATTCATTGAGTTTACCTGTAAATACTTTTGAAATTATTTTTGTTCAATATTTAACGCAGAAACTCGATAACCAGACATGCCGACTATGGAAGGAAAGTCTATCCGACGAGCGATTCCCTAATTTCAACAATTTTATTAAATTTTTAAATGGTAGAAGGCAATTAATGCAAAACGTTGGCGCCTCGACCAGTTCAGCAAACAGAATACAAGTTAGCGATAAGATTCCCTATCGCAAGGCTATTAAACCCGTTGAGCTCACTAGGTCAACGTTTCATACTCATATCAACAATAACATTTGTCAGCTGTGTCGCGGTAAACATAGACTCTCTAAATGCCCACAATTTGTGGCTATATCTCCCTTTGAGCGAAAAAACAGTTTAGTCAAATACAAACTTTGCTTAAATTGCATGCGTCCAGGCCATGAGCCCTCACACTGTCCTTCCAAATTTTCTTGTAGGACATGTGCTAAACGACATCATACAATGATCCATATATCAGGCACTAACACTTCAAACAGGGGCAACAATCAATTTTCCCTCAAATTACAAACAAACAAATCTATTCTATTATTAATCTATTCTATTCTGTCTGCATGACAACGGACCAAGCCGGTAGGAAGCATCCAGTAAGGATTCTATTAGATTCAGGATCTCAGGCAAACTTCTGTACCATGAGTTTCGCACGCCGCATGGGTCTAAAATTAACCAAGTCTCAACTACCCATCACTGGTATAAACAATTCCTTATGTCAAGCTGATTTTAGTACAAGGGTAAGGCTGAATTCTCGTTACAAGGATTTCAATCTGAACGTGCATTGCGCTGTGCTTCCCAGTATTACGAATAATCTCCCTCCAGAATCGTTTGATGTCTCATCCCTAAATATACCAAAGGGCATATTCCTAGCTGACCCGCAACTGAACTTTTCTTCACAAATCGACATATTACTTAGTGCCCAGTACTACTTACAATTGATTGAACCGATCAAATTCATCCGCAGCCCGTCCTCGTTGGTAACCTGCCTTTTAATGTCGACATGACAAAACCTGTTTCATCATTTATAGCGTGCGAAGATAACAATGCCATTTCATCGCAATTAAAAGACTTCTGGCAATTGGAGGACGTTGCACTCCGTACTCCCTCAGTTGAGGACTCAGAATGCGAAAGTCATTTCATCGCTAACACTTTCCGCAATAATAGCGGTAGATTTGTGGTGTCCCTACCTCGCAGGGGATACAACTCTCATTTGGGTGATTCCCTTCCCGGAGCTATTCGCAGATTTCAAGCACTGGAACTTAAGTTCAAGCAGAACCCTGCTGACATCCTATCGCGTGGTTGCCTACCCCGTTTTTTACACGGTCACCCACACTGGTGGTATGGTCCATCCTGGTTGTCCAATGAGTCATCATCATGGCCCACCAGTGCTTTCGATGCCCATTCACCCAGCACACTTCCCGATCTTGAGCAAGAACAACGTAAACAAGTCCAAACCACACTGGTTGCCGCTTCATCTACGCCTAATTATTTTGAAAACTACTCTTCGATTTCAACACTCCTTCGTGTATTTTCGTACTGCCTTCGATTCATTCGGAACTCTAGGCTTCCCATAGCTGATAGAAATACTTCTTTTTTAACTTCCCATGAGTTACATGGTACACTTTTGATTTTTATTCGCCAGTCCCAGCGATCGCACTTTAACATCGAAATCAAGGAACTTGAGGCACAACGCTCTATCCCTAATAATAGTAAAATTCTTTCACTTAACCCCTTTCTGGACAATACGGGGATATTACGCGTGGGCGGACGCCTTCAGCACTCCCAGCTTACCTATGATAGCAAACACCAAACCATACTCCACCCGCATTCTCATCTCAGTAAACTAATCATAGAAGGTGAGCATCTTCATCTACTCCATGCTGGGGTACAATTGACTCAGTACTCTCTACGGCAGAAATACTGGATAATTAATGATAAATCGTACATACGATCAGTAATACACAAATGCATTATTTGCTTTCGATTCCGTGCTAGGGGCTCAAGCCAATTATTAGGACAATTGCCCTCTTTCCGAGTTACTCCTGCTAAGCCATTTTCTCAATGTGCAGTCGACTACGCCGGTCCTGTATTTATACGTCATGGCGGGCAGCATTCCAAATCGACGTCAAAGGCTTATATTGCTCTATTTATATGCATGGCTACTAAGGCCATTCACCTTGAATTAGTTTCAGATCTCACCTCAGACGCTTTCATAGCAGCCTTAAAACGGTTTATAGCTCGTAGAGGCATCCCTTCACAGATATTCTCTGACAATGGTACAAATTTTCGTCGTGCTAGTAGCACACTTCACGACTTATACAAACTTCTCCAATGAAGCAAATTTGAACAGACTACCAAGGACTTTACCAGTGCCCAAGGAATCAAATGGTCCTTCATTCCCCCGTCAGCACCTCATTTCGGTGGCCTGTGGGAGAGTGGAGTCAAGAGCGTCAAGTTTCATTCGCGGCGCGTTGTCGGCGGAACCATTCTCACGTTTGAAGAGTATTACACCATTTTAACTCAAATAGAGTCCTGCCTTAACTCACGCCCCTTGTTTGCCATCTCAAATGACTCTAGGGATCCCGAGCCTTTGACTCCAGCGCACTTCTTGGTTGGTTCTCCACTCACTTCACTCCCGGAACCTGACTATTCCGAGGTCAAAATTGATCGTTTGTTTAGATGGCAGCTGCTGCAAAGATTCACCCACTCTATATGGAAGAGGTGGTCAAAGGATTATTTGCACCAGTTGCAAGTACGCAACAGATGGCGTCTCCAGTCAGAAAACTTGGCTCCCGGACAACTCGTCCTTATTTTGGAAGATAATTCCCCCCCCTGCAGTGGAAACGCGGTGTAGTCACTCAGGTCCATTTGGGTCAGGATTCCCTAGTGCGGGTAGCAGATGTTCGCACCGCAAACGGCATCTTACGTAGGCCCATTCACAAATTATGCCCACTTCCAGTGGCCTCAGATTAATTACATTAATGTTCACACGACATGTATCATTGACTTGAACTTTTATCGCATTCTCGTGCTTCATGCCCGGGACATACCCCGCGCGATCGCATGCTTGCCATTTGTTATTCTTATTATATCATTATTATGTCTTTGTATTATCATATTATTGTGTATTATTGAACATTTGGTGTAATTATTCTAGTATTATGCATGTCAATTATTATGTTTTTTATTATTGTATTATTATGTATCATTATAATTATTATGCAATATTGAATTTTTGGTGTCATTATTATGCATGTCAATTATTATGTTTTTTATTATTGCATTATTATGTATCATTATCATATTATTATGCAGTACTGAATTTTTGGTGTCATCATTCTGGTATTATGCATGTCAATTATTATGCCTTTTTTATTATTATTTCTTTTATAAAGTTGCTAAACTGCTACAATTTTTGTTTAGACAAAGCTTTTCGTCATCTCTGACATCATCAGGTCTTGAACAACCTACAACAATCAGGTGTTGTTCAAGACCTGATGATGTCAGAGATGACGAAAAGCTTTGTCTAAACAAAAATTGTAGCAGTTTAGCAACTTTATAAAAGAAATAATAAGAATGGCTGCTAGTTTTTTATTATTGTATTATTATGTATCCTTATCATATTGTTATGTATTATTGAATTTTTGGGATTATTATTCTATTATTATGTACTGTCAATATTATTATGTATTATTGAATTTTTGGGGTCATTATGTATCTATGATTATGTGTCTATCATTATGTAATGTCAATCATTATGTATTTTGTATTATCATATTATTATGTGTTATTGAATTTGGGTGATATTATTCTACTATCATGTAATGCCAATTATTATGCACTGTCAATTATTATGTCTATCTTATTCTCATATTATTATGTATTACTATGTATTACTATGTCTTAACATTTGTGATGCACTATTCACATAATAACTTAAACTGCAAAATCGCCCGATTTTGTGCGGGCAGTATGTTAAACTTTGTACTTTTAATATTTGCAATGTAACGGCGTGTGCGTGCAGTGACGTCATTCCCCCCGCTAAACTGCTGCCAGCGTCCTACACACGCTCGTAGCAGTCTGTTGTTAGTTAACTGTTACACTCCGAACGGGCAATAAGCCTTCATTCGCCAGCTGCGGCTATGTAATTATTTTCACTACGGAATATTCTACTTCAAATTACTATTATGCTCTTCTGTGTTTAATACATTAGCACTTAAGCGATTTCGGCCTCAATTCATTATCATGACTTTCAGTATTTAATTTAATTCTACTTCTCAGGCAATGTATGCCACGCTACACTGCACGTGCCATGCAATCATTTGCTTGCAACCTTTAATAAACAGTTAATTCAAAGAAAAAATACAGTCCACTACTTTATTTCACATCATACCAGCCAATTCATCACCTAACGTTGTAAGACCAACTCAAGATTATTTCGAGAGCGTCGAAGACGTACCACCTCCTTTACCGAACCTGATGCCATCAGGCAGGAACTTGTTGCGCTCGGCTATGCGCCGACTGCGGTAAGCGTCCTGAATGTTGGCAAAGGTGATGACCGCAGACCTGTCAACAGCTTTCTGGTCAAATTACTGAAAGTAGGCCCTTTCGAGGAGATTTACAGTCTCCAAAATCTTCTCTATCTACGGGTGCAAGTCCGAACATTTGACCCGCGGCCCGGCCCCTCACAGTGTTTTAATTGCCAGAGGTTCGGCCACAGCAGTCTTTTTTGCCATCAGCCACCGCGTTGCGCTGAACCTCATCCTGGCTGTGATAAGCCAAATGTGGGGTACACAGCTAAATGCTGCAACTGCCAAGGAGCACACCCGGCTAATTACCGAGGCTGCCCAAACTTTATCGCCGCCATGAAACCGCAGCGACCTCCTGTGCGCCCTGGCGCGCAGGCTGGCCGTGTAGCTGGTCCTGGCCCTAACCGGCGAGAGGCATTCCCACCTCTCGCTGGTTCATCTGCCAAGGTCCCGGCAGCAACTCCGGTTGCTTCCGGTGCCGCTGTCTCGCCTGCAGTCGTCGCTTCGGCGCCGCCTGCAGCCGCCTCAACCCCGGCGCCTGCCGGAGCGCCCGCACCTTCCTACGCGGCCATGGCCGCTAAATCTGTCCCACCTCCAGCCCGTCCGGGCAAGTCTAAGCGCTCTCGTCGTCGCCGGAACTCCGCCGGCCGACCTACATCATCACAGGTTCCACATGTACCAACTCCGCAGGCTCGACCCGCCCCCAGTCATCAACCTCAACCTCCCAGCGAGCAGTCTACTACTCAGTCCGTCAGCCCAGCGCCATCAGCTACCCCTGTCGAGGCCAGTCAGGCTTGTCCTCCGGTGTCCCGGGAATCTTCTCGGGCATCGGCGGATCCCCTGACTGCCTGGGCAGACAATCTTGTTGCATCTATAAGGACTGCTCGCGACACTACCACAGTGCTTACCCTGGTCTTCCAGTCTTTAGCTACCCTCTTTCCCCTACTTCCCCTGAATGGCTTAGCCTGAGGATCGTTGCGTGGAACGCCTTCGGGTTGCTCCCCAGACGATCTGAACTGATGACTTTCGTGACGGAGTATGATGTTGATATCATACTTCTTTCCGAGACTCATCTGGCTCATTACCACTCGTTTTCCCTTCCTGCCTATGTCTGTTATCGTCAGGATCGTCCCCTACGGCCTCGCTGTCCCCCCTCGGGGGGTACAGCTGTCTTAGTCCACAGGCGGATATCCCACAGGCTTTTGCCTCCTCTAGATACATCTATTATTGAAGGCTGCGCGGTGGCGGTGGACGCCGGCGGATCGGAGTTGCGCGTTGTTTCTGCGTACCTGCGGCCTGGCCGGCGAACTCCGCCACCGCCCGAGGAGTGGGACGCCCTCCTCGACCACCCCCTCTCAACCATTGTAGCCGGCGACTTAAACGCCAAACACCCTTCATGGAACAG
The DNA here is from genome assembly GCA_034769895.1 of Magicicada septendecula. NCBI lineage: Eukaryota > Metazoa > Arthropoda > Insecta > Hemiptera > Cicadidae > Magicicada > Magicicada septendecula. Next base: position 130,155,829 of record CM068372.1, read on the forward strand.
CCGCGTTGTCAACGCCTATGGAAATTCTCTGTTCCGGTTCGTCTCTGGCGACCCGGCACTTAATGTCATCGGCCCTGAAGACCCTACCTACTACCCCTTTCACGGCCATCGGCCGGACGTTCTTGACATAGTAGTTGTCAAGTACGTTGCCCGCAACATCGAGGTCTCGTCTGAGTCGGATCTTTCGTCCGATCACAATCTCCTTGTTATAACTGTTCGAGAGCTGTCGGCGTCACCCCGACTTCCCGCTCAGATTGTCCGCTTACCGACTTTTATTAACAGCTAGTAAGCGCGAGTAGGAATTTGCTGCCCGTTTTCTGACCGCCCGTTGTTTAGACGTTCCCAGTAGTCGCTGTAGCAAAAAATAGACATTTTTATCGGTGTATCCTGAATAAAAGAAACCCGCTTCGACTAGTACTTTGGGCGGTATCGGGCATTTTATAAAATTTTTATGGTTTCCGGGCGGGAACGGTGATAAGAATTTTGCTATCATAACGTGTTGTACTTCTTCGTCATCCGGAGAAACGTACTCATACGTTTCGCTCTCTTCGTCGGAACTCATCGACTCGATGTAGTCGATTCCGGATTAAAACGGAAGAAGGAAATTCGTAGTAGTCACTGTGCGTGGTGGTGGTGGTGGTAGGTTGAAACTGAAGCGTGAAAACGAACTAGAAATACGCTCTCATGTAAGCGGTGTATGTGGCTCTACATAAGGGACACGTATTTAGGGTGATGGCGCATTTCACACGTGTGACAAAATGGCGACAGGGAAGAAGTACGACTACAACTATTTGTGCGTAACAAACTCGCACAACGTATCCCGATCCGGTCCCCCTTCTTCTTTTTTTCATTCTCTTTGATCGAGTCGGTGTGTTGTCTGTTCTCTGCTGCCGCTGGCGCTGCTGCTGCAGTTGCTTCCGGTTCGGTAATGATACCCAGTGCCTTGAGGATGAATTTTTTATCTTTCGTTAACATTATGTAAGAGCACACGGGGAAATGACGTGCGTGTTCCGTCCAAGCGTTTTCTCCTCGTTGCCATTTGTTTAAACCGCCTCCGCAGCAAAAACAAAGCACTATATCGTTGCATCCTTTATAAAAAACCCGCTTCTGCTAGTTCTTTCGGCGTTACCGTCAACGATATCGGCCAGTCTTTAAAGCTCTTTAAACGGTTTTCAATGCTTCTGTAACGCGGGTACGGGGAAATGATTTTTTGAATCAATGCTTCCTGCACTTCTTTGTCGACTGGAGATACGGACTTCATCGTCGTCGTCGGTTCACCGCAGTGTCTGAAATAGCGGTAGTTGTTGTTGGGATTGTTATCGTTATCCTCGCTACCGTTATCGTTTACGCACACCGCCATCGCCGCAGCATAGTCCGCTGTCTATCGCCGATTTCGCTTTCATCGCTGCCGCTACGGCCGCCGCGTACGCCCTTTCGCTGATGCCCGAATTCAAAGCTTTCACTCGTTCCCACGCCTCGCCGGTTATCACGCGATCCGCTACACGTCTGCGTTCGTTGTCCTTGTACTTGGCGTAGGCGATATCGTGTTCGCGACAGGCTTCGTCCAACTCGTTGATTCCGCGATTGCCGCGAGCCAATCTCTCCTCTAGTTTCGTACCGGGTCCGCAGAACCTGTAGCCGGGCAGATGTAGTTCCACCGGTAATACGTCCACCGCTCGATTGATCAGTGTAGGTACTGACTTTGTGACGAAAGGTACCGCGCTTTTAACTACTTTTTCCGATGAGACCACGCCCCTTTATTTTTATCAACGCGACTACGTAGTTCGTACATGCCTACTGTTTCGTGTCGCCTGCTGCTGCCGATAAAGGGATCTCCAATCGTGGTCGTCTTTTTTGTCGACGGACTTGTCCAAATCGCTTATCAAGTCGTTCGTCTCCGCCTTGCTCGTGAGTAGTAACTCTGCCTCTTCGGCGCCGAGTGAAGTACGCGGTGCGTACGTATGCAATTTATAGATGTACGATACCACTTTCTTCCAACGGTGTTGGAACACTTTTGCGAGTTTGTACGTTTCGCTCTTTGCGTCCTCCAATTGACGCGCGTTCACGGCGTCCGTGGCCCGTGCGCCGCCGTCGCCGACGTTCAAAATAGTCTTTCCTTGAGCGTTGAAATAAGCGTCGTTTACCGCGGTGATCGTGTGCCGGTTCAAAAATTTCAAGTTCACCGCGTCCTTGTTGTTGACGGACGGCGCTAACTGCGTTATCCGCACGTTGCCGACCGTTAGGTTAGAGTTCGTATCCTTCGGTATGATCTTCGCGTCCACGTATCCATTGGTCGCGGCGTCTCTTGCGCCAATCGGTTCCCTCAGAGATTGTATGCGATGGTCCCGCGCGTCGATGACGGCGCCGTTCTTGTTCGGTGCCAGCGTCGTGAAATGCAAGCACGTGTAGTCTACGTACTGCTTGTTGACGGCGTCCATGAGATCGGCGGGAGCGGCGACGTTGGTGAGCTTACGACCTTTCACGTCTATTCTCGCGGAACCTTGCGTCGGATCGTCGCCTAACAGACAGTGGTCTCGCACGAACCACAGTGGAACAGCATGGTTAACGTCGTACGGTTCGCCCAAGTTGTGTATTTTTTCCTAGCTACGTCGAAGTGTCCGTCCTCGGTCATCGCGATACCGATATCCTCCCGCAGACTGCGTCGCGTCTCCCTTCGCACTCTGACGGCGCTCTGGTGTCTGCCGAACTTGTCAACGCTCATCTCGTGAATGAAGCGCGTCGACCGCCGTGCACGGCATTTCTACGTACTCGCGTAATAAATCGATTAGTTTTGATACGATCGTGCCGTCTATACATTTTATTCCGACGACGGAGAGTCCGTCGGTATGTTTTCCTTTCGCGATCGTGTTTAGAAATTCATCGTACACGTATACCCGTCCGTCTTTGAAGAAATAAATCTTTCCATCGGTATCGGAACGCGCTATCGATAGCTTCTGGTAAGCCGACAAAACGATCTTTAACGTATCCGTGTTTCTTGATCACGAATGAGCACTCGTCTATCTACACGTAATACATATCGTTATACAACAGAAGGCTACAACCCGTGTAGATGTGTATCGCCGCGTTTATTTTCGTCAGCGTGCGAACGCCGAGCGTCGTGATCGGTTGCGGATATCCGGTCACCGGCTGCAGACTGTGTATATCGAACATGTACACGTATCTGTCTACAAAGAGCACCACTTCTTCGGTCAGTGGCCTCTGGTACATCGCCGAAACGTAGGTGAACGTCGGCGGTAAGAACGTCAACCAATCCGTCAACAGAAGCGGACTCCCGCCGCCGCCCGGACGCTTCGACTCGAGGTCCAGAGTCCACAAAAAGTTATCGTGCACTATATACACGTGTGTGTTAATTATTAAAAATTTATTAACCTTCTTTAGTCGACATAAATCCGTCGTCGTCGTCCTCCTCGACCGGACGGTGTCGTTCGTCGTCGGCGTCGTCGTCGTACCGGTCGACGGCTTCCCGTACAAGTGTTGAATACCTCTTATATCATCGTCTGTCAGGTCGAACGGGCCGTCCGACCGCGGTACGTAGAAAGGGTACATGATCGAATCCCTTTCGAGGGAATGAGACAGTCCTAACGCGTGTCCCATTTCGTGCGTTAGCACCTGTAGAAAACTGGTCTGATCGTCCGGTATTTCGGTGGCGTTAGTATAATTCCACGATTCGTAGTAGTCCGCGTGTATTTCGGATGTGTTATACGGTAAATCGGGCGGGTGGTAAGCGTGAGCGAGTATACCTCCCCGTCCGACCAAATAGTACCCGTAGATCGTACACCTAGAGGTCAGACACCTGTGTTTAAAATATCTCATAGCGATAACTATGTCCACGTTTATGTCGTTGGGTCGATAGTCGAATTCTAAATTTGAATGTTTCCGCCATATAGCGAACGCTTGTCGCGTCGCTTCTATAGCGTCGACGGTACCGTGAACGAACCGCCACGTCAGTCGTCTCTTGGCCCACGGCGTTCGTAAGGTGTACGACGGCGACGTGAAATCTTCGTTACCGCATCTCCGCTCCCGCATCAGACTTAACGTTTCGTTATTTAATTCTCCGTTTGCGGTTAAATTGTAATTCTCTTGAAACGTCCGCAGGTAGGGAGAAATAATGCTGGCATCGACGGTGGCGTTGTCCGTGAGTCGTAAACTATCGATTTTATTATCGGGCACGTATCCGTAACTCGTCAAGTAATCGATAACGAAGTCTACATCGTTCGCTTATTATTCTCGGCGGACGACGCGACGACGACACTCGTGGGCGCGATAATAAACGCTACCGTGGTATACGTGTTGTCGGTATGAGAATCGTGTACGTGCATGAGCAAACGACGAATGTCTCCGTCGCGTGTACGACGGTATTATTTATACTTTGTCGGCTTTCAGAATCGAATAGGGAGCACGACGGCTACTTTCGACCAGTGTAAATCCTAACGGTGCCGTGAATTCTTTCTTCTTCTTCTTCACGACGTACAGACCGTCGCGCGTAGTGTAGTAGTACACCGAACCTCGTTCTGTGTGTAACTTTTGACGTCTTTCCGTGATCAGTTGAGTCAGGACGCACATCGTCTTCGATTCGGGATCGACTACGAAGGCGAACGCGTTCGTCCTATATTTATGTTTATTAGACGCTTTGATCACAAAATAGTGCAATGGATACAGTTTGGTAGTGTCCATCTCGTTAACGTAAATGTGCTTACGCGGCATTAACGAGTCATCTAAGATCGATTCCATTTCGGCGCTGCTGCTAATGACGGATGTCGTCGTATACCGGTCTTATTTATACGATGATGTCGACTTCTCGTAGTTCTTCCACTATGGAAACGATTTCATTTATGTGCCCACCGTTTCCGGCGCGCTGTGACACTACCAACAGTCGTAATCTGTCCACCAGTTCGTTCGGATCGTCCCAGTGCACGTAATCGATTTTGTCTTTTTTCCTCGACGTCACCATATACGTTCTGTCGGTATTCTTATGTCCGCGTCCCATACGTTTCGGCGGAAACAGCCGTGATATTATCCGTTTATACTTTACACCTCTGTTTGCGTTCACCTGCGCGTTCGCTAAATAATACTGCTTGTGCGCGTTGGTGGCGCATAGTATATCTTTCTACGCCTTCAGATCCGTCTCGTTGTAAACGTTTTTGTTAGAGTGCTTCATGAACACGAGTTCGTATACAAAGGTGTACCTTTGTATCGTTTACCGTTTATGAGGATCGTATCGTCCGTTTCGATTTCCAACGGCGAATCACCGATCATCCATTTTCCGCTTTCGTGTCTTACGCCGTACGTATAGTCCATCAAACGATCGCGTTCGGCCGACACGATCATACGCATGTACTTATTCGCTAACGATTCGTTGTCGTATTTGGTCAGAAAATATCTACGCGCTTCACGCCTTCCTTCCGGTGTGTCTAACATTTTTTTCGATGTTGAGACTAGGATCGCCCTCGTCGTCGTCGTCGTCCTCATCGTCCGATGTTTCGGCTGTCACGGGCGTTTTCCGGAAACGCGGTGTCGACCGGGGACGGAGCGGTGTTCCTACATCGATCTTACTACTCGCACCCATCGGATCCTCCTCCTCCTCCTCCTCCTCCTCCTCCTCACGTTTCATCCTTTTCGCACTCGAATGCCCACTTTGAACTTTGAAACTTTATAGTCGATGCTCCTCGCCGTGTTCTCACGAATCCGTCGTAGCACCGCGCTTTTGTTGGATTCGTTCACCTGGCGCGGTTTCATTCCAATCGTTCTGTGCACGCTGTCGTTGTACGCCCTGACCAGTTCCGGTAACGTATCCAACCAACGGTAATGACCTTGTTCGCTGAACGGGTGATATATGCGCTATTTCAACGTACGGTTGAAGTGTTCCACGATGGACGCCTTTTTTCTCACTATACGTGGAATAGAGTGTGACACCGTATCTGCGCAGCAACGTTTGTACGGCGCTGTTGTAGTACTCTTTCCCTGTTATTGTGAAATGTTTCCCATCGTCCGTATCGATAGACGTCCATCGTGTCGGTGATCTGCGGTGCCAGTGATACGCGCTTCGACATCGACACGATATTTAAAGTGTATAAGCATGTTTGTGGAATTTTTAAAAATTTTTTTATTTTTTATCAGACCACCGGCACCATCACTCCTTACCCAGACTTTGGACTGGCTACTGTCGTTTAGTAGTAGTAGTAGTAGTAGTAGTAGTAGTAGTAGTAACACATAGTACTACTAGTACTACCCAAACGGGTATGTAGGTGAGTTTATGCCGGCTCTGAAAAGAGCCGTTTTTGTGTGCGTCGACGACTTCTACACGCGCTCTCGGACGAAATCGTATGTGGGCATTAACGCCTTATATACTTGGGCGGGATCGTCCCCCACCACCCAATCGATAATTTGTAATTTACACACACAACATCGCCGTCGCCTTCGTAAAGGAACCCGGCTTTGGCAAGGTCGTAAGGTTTCACGTTCCCATGCGGATATTTAGGAACGTAAAATTTAATATTACCTCGCCTTTTAATGTTGTAATAGCTGGTTAGACGGTTTGCAGAGGGGATAGCTGCGCGCGCAGACGGTAGTGTAAGCGAAGAGGGGATCGCCGCCGGCGGCGTTCACTTCGTAGTTAACGTCGGGTCTCGTGCAGACTAACTTTCTCATATCGCATATAAAGCGTCGATTATATTCTAAATTAGCATCAGTCTTCCATTGTTCCTCAAGCGAGCAAGTAATTGTTTTGCTTGTATGAGTAGGGGAAAATGACAGTTCTACCCCGGAAGTGACGTCATATGGCGGGAAATAAAAAATCGAGGTGGTGGGGGTAGACATCCGGTGCTGTGTCGTCGTGTGCATAGTTGCTGATGGACCGGGGGGGGGTAGTGGTGTGTCCCACGTGACCTTGTTGGGCGTGTTGAAGTAGTCGGCCATGTTGTCGGCTTTCGGCCATGTTGTCGTCGGCGAGGCTAAAGTGGGGTTATGTGTGCGTTGATTGGTGTAGGCGTGGCCGCCGTTCGCTGTTCGCCGTTCGCCGCCCGGCGGCGGCCTGGCGGTGTCCTGGTCGTGGCTTGACCGCCGCCCGGAGTGTTGGGGTCGTCGTCCATTTTGTCGGCGGCGGCGGCCATGTTGTCGGTGGGTGGGTGGGGGTGTTGGAAAAGCGGCGAGGTTGTCAGGTTGTGTAAGAGTGTGCTGGTTAAGGTTCGGCCACGTTGCCGATTCGTGCATGTGTTATAGTGTATGGGTATGTATATGTAAGGGGTTTTTCCGGAAGTGCGGCCATGTTGGAAAAGCGTCGTCGACGTTGCCAACTTGTGCATGTGTGCTGGTTTAGCATCGGCCACGTTGTCGACTCGTGTATGTGTTATAGTGTACGGATTTCAGATATATTTACACTGCCACCCCATTGTCCGGATATCGTCGATGTGAAAAGGTGAATTGCATTGTTGCCAACTCGAGAACTGTACTGGCGTTGGTCACGTTGTCAACTCGTGCATGTGTTATAGTGTATGGGTTCAGATATTTACACTGCGGCCGTTCGGATATCGTCGATGTGAAGAGACTGAGTGATGTGAACTGCATTGTTGCCAACTCAGTCAAGTAGTGTAAGAGTGTGCTGGTTAAGGTTCGGCCACGTTGCTGATTCGAGCGTGTGTTACAGTATATGGGTTTGGATATATACTGTGTTTTCCGGAAGGGTGTCCATGTTGGAAAAGCGTCGACGTTGTCAACTTGTGCATGTGTGCTGGTTTAGCGTCGGCCACGTTGTCGGCTCGTGCATGTGTTATAGTGTACGGGTTTCAGACATATTTACACTGCCACCATTGTCCGGATATCGTCGATGTGAAGAGGTGAATTGCATTGTTGCCAACTCGAGAACTGTACTGGCGTTGGTCACGTTGTCAACTCGTGGGTTTCAGATATATTTACACTGCCACCCCATTGTCCGGATATCGTCGCTGTGAAGAGGTGAATTGCATTGTTGCCAACTCGAGAACTGTACTGGCGTTGGTCACGTTGTCAACTCGTGCATGTGTTATAGTGTATGGGTTCAGATATTTACACTGCTGCCGTTCGGATATCGTCGATGTGAAGAGACTGAGTGATGTGAATTGCGTTGTTGCCAACTCGTGAACTGTAAATTTGAATGTGTGTGTGTGCTTTTGTGGTAAGTATATATTGTAAAAATACAAAATGCGCACATCATCGGTGTGAAACTCTTGTTGACTGGCTATTGCGGTGCAAAATTGAATATCACGCATTTGTGCAATTGTTCAGATTGACACTTCACTTATAAAACATGCATGATGGAAGGAAAAAGGATAGTTGAAAAGAAACAACTAAGCAAATCAAAATTTACATATTTAGTAATCAAAAACACACACACACACACACACACACACAATATATATATAAAGATGGGTATAATACAAAAGTATACAATATAAATAGACATAAATATTACACATATATATTGTAATTATACAATAAACTACAAATACACACACACAATATATATAAAGATGAATACAATACAACAATATATAATTAAATAAAAAAAATTACAGTTCAGATACAATATATATAAAGATGAGTATAATACAAAAATATACAATTAAACAAAAAATTATATATTACATTTTATATACAATATACATACAGAAACAAAAAACATTACAGATACAATATATATATATATACAGACAAAAAATAATACATCAAAAAATATATATATTACTTTTTTACAACACACACACACACACTAAATTACAGAAAAAACATCACTTTTTTTACTTTTTTTACATATATGTGCACGGCCATCTGTAACAGAAACAAAAACAATATTAGTGATGTATAATTGATAGGTGTAGGGTGGATTAGAATAATGTTTATGTGTACTGTTACATACCTCAAAAATGCATGCGTGCATAAAATGGATGTATTGACCTGCTGAATGCATACACTCGACATTGTGGACATTCCGGCGGTGTCCCCTCTAATGCCACGGTTTGGAACCAATTAATGATGCATAGATAGTGGTAAGTATGACCACACATTAAGCCGAGGAGTCTCTGCCCGTCAGTATAGTTTTCTTGGCACACACTACAAGATGTGTGCCCTAACATACCCTGTATGGGGCAGAGCTCTCCACGGCTCCATCGCCACGTCGGAAACCTACTTCTTAGAAATAATCTCATTGTGGCGACTTCACTATGCATCCTCGGTTCCGATGTATCAATTATATCGTAAAACACGCATGGTGCGTCTTCTGGAGGGGACCGCAAACGAGGATCATGTCGCATGTGCTGCTGAGGTTATGGTTGAGGCTGCGGTTGTTGCGGTTGAAGCTGAGGCTGAGGCTGTTGCGGTTGAGGCTGACGATGCTGCGGCAGAGGGCGTATCAACTGTGGTTGAGGCTGCGGTTGTGGCTGCGGCTGCAGAGGACGTGGGCACGGCTGAATGTCACTGAGGACAAAAAAAGACATACAAAACGATACAGACGTGGAAAAAGAAAAATATGTACGCATAAGAAGAAGACTTACATACTGTCCTCGAAGATGGAAATCGTCGCTGACGATGAGGGTGTATATTCCTCCTCATCATCATCATCATCTTCTGCTTCGAGGAAATCGATATTGTATCCCAATTCATCCTCATCTCCCACGAACCCGCTGAGGGTTTCGATGTCGTCGTCGTCGTCGTCGTCGTTGTCGTCATCGTCATCGTCGTCGGTATGATCGACATCGCTGGAAAAAAAGTACAAATTTAAAAACAGACGTAAACGCATTACTACAAGAGATTGTTAATGAAAACCGACTTACCGACTCGTGTCGGGTTGAGGAGATGTGGTCCCCAGCAGAGCACGACGTAACCGTTGCGACCCATAAAAAAAAAAACAACACGTCAATCGAATGGAATATTCTGTTTGTACATTATAAATAAAGAAAATAAATTTTATATTTACCATCGTACTCGACGTTGCTCTGCTGGCATATGTTTTCATACTTTCTTGTTGTTGTTGTTGTTCATTCTGTAAAACGTATCAAAAGTTGTAAAATAAGTAGGTAAAGAACATAATGAAGTTTGTGTGTGTGTGTGTGTGTGTGTGTGTGTGTGTGTGTAATGTTGAATATCATCTTTACCGTTAGTTATCGGTCCATTTACTTTCTCTTCTTTGCCTTAGGACCAGCAGCGTCGTCGGTTATTGCACGTATCCTGTAATGCCCGTACGCGAGTGTACTTACACCGTCGTCCAGTACGTATCTCTTATCATCATAAGAAGACAGGGAAAGTTTTGTTATACGTTGCGTGTACAGCTTATGATGATTGCTTCGTATACACTCAGCAGAGGTGAAAACCGTACGACTGTCAAAAAGACACTCGCTGTACAATCGATGCCGTAACCTTTTTTTTATTGCCGTCCTTGGCACACCTTTCGCCACCTTTTTGTCGGTGCGGTCGGACAACAAGAGCGAGTAACACTTCGCCCTGAGTCCGACAAATTCCCTGATGGGTTTTCCATTGGTCTCATCCTTGAACTTCCCCACGACTTTTTTGTTGTCGTCGCAATGACAAGGATGATCCGTGGGATAGTCCGACGTATCGAAAAGGTGGAGATCCTCTTTCGTATCCGAGTACACATCGTCAGTCCGTATGCTGTAAAGCAAACTGTCCGTGTCAGTCATTAGTAAGGTCAATCGTGGTCCGTACTTGGCGACAGCGTACCGATAATGAAAATCGTACATTATCAATTTGCTGACATCGAGTACTGTGAAGCCGACGTACACCGGACGGGAAAGGAATATCGTCCTGTTTCGTAAGGCCAGTCCGACCAAGTTATCGGTGTAGCGGATCATACGCTTTAGCCGAGGATTGGAAACAATTTTCTGCAGCCGTCGTTGGTTAGAGACTAGTTGGAAGTCTATTCGTTTCCTCACGTTCTCCAGCGATTTGCCATAGACGGCGTTGACCATCAGTTTGAAAAAATCCTTTTCAAAACTGTTGGTGGCTGCTGCTCTCTTTTCGTGTTGAAATCAATAAACGGTTTCATCCACGCTCTCTGTTTAAAACTCAACACCCTATGTATCGCTTTCAATTCTAGACTGAGACTCAGATACAATTTTAAATTTCGAAAATGGAGAACGTAATTTTGCTTGTCGTGCAAAGTTGTCAGCAACTTGAGAACGGACAACGAAGGCGTTTCCGATCCGCTAAACCCTTTTGTATAGTGCAGTCGTGTGTGGGAGTCGTCGAGAGTATGGTGAAAGTACGTCAGGATGGACACAGGAACGGACGGGCGCCAGTGGATAATCGGAATGGAGGTCATGAAGTTCGGGTGGATAGTGTAAGTCGACCTCGAGTATGTAGCCCATGTCACCGTCATCGCACAGGGTACGCACGTCCAGTGAGTTGATCACGTTACGAGTTACGATATAGCCATCTGAAGTCGGCGTAAGGGAGCGGTTGTGCACATGGCTGCACCGTAAAGGTTGTTGCAGTCCGTGTACAATATGAAAGAGGTCGGTTTTGAAGCATCGTACTGATCGACAATTAGTGGTTTGTTGGCCTTGGCGTGGCGGTTGGGTACCATGCTAATTTTATATGCGACACGTGAAAGTTAGACTGCGCGAGACTCGAAGGTGAACGCTGGCAGTGATCATCGCTCTACTTATACTATCTATGACGGCTGCGTGCGCAGCTATCCGCTCCCACCACCATGATACCGAACTATTGCCGTCAACGATCCCTCACTACCAACTGCGTGCGCAGCTATCTGCTCCTACTACTGTCCTTTATTTCATACCGACCAATTGACGACAGCCATCCCCACTACGGATGCGCGCGCAGCTATCGCTGAGGAGGTGAAATGCAACGCGACAAACTAACATTCTTGCTTCAGATATGGACGTGTACACATATCCTTTTGCAAGCCGATTAAAAAGCTTTTATAACATCAGTCGTCGAGGTAACGTTAAATTTTACGTTCATAAATTTCCGAATGTGAACGTAAAATTTTTTGACCTAGCCAAAGCCGGGATTATTTACGAAGGCGATGGTGATGTTGTAAGATGCTGCAAGTGTAAAATACGAATTATGGATTGGGCAGTGGGTGATGATCCCGTCCAAGTCCATAAGGCGTCAATGCCCACATGCGATTTCTTTCGTGAACACTTGTAGAAGTCGACGCATGCAAAAACGTCTCTTTTCAGAGCCGACATAAACTCCTGTACAAACATACCCGTTTGGGTAGTACTAGGTGTTATTACTACTACTACTACTACTGAACGACAGTAGTCACTCCAAAAGTGTGAGTGAAGACACCCATGATAAAAAAAAGTTATAAATAAAAAAATTCCTCAAACAATATGCGTATACGCGTACACTATATATATCACGATCATGACTAACAGCGTATCACTCACATCGTAGATCATCGACACGATGGACGTCTATCGATACCATGATGGGAAACATTTCACAATAACAAAAGCTTTACGAAGCGCGATACGGTCCAACTTACGTTCCGTGTATTTTGTGAAGAAAAGACGATTTTGCGGCAACTACTGTACACGTTACAAGTTCGGTGTTGACAGATATCCACGAAACGACGGGTTATCACGCCTAAAACGATAACGAAGAGGTACCTCCTCCCGATGAGGTCGATCCCGATTCTATTATGGTGTTCGATGATGTGTTTTGTGAAAGATAACACAACATACGCAAGTATTTCTCTATGGGACGACACAGTGGTGTGGACGCGTTTTACCTTTGTCAGACGTACAGCCAAGTGCCGAAACAGTTGGTTCATGACAATACCAATCTAATAATATTGTTCAAACAGGACGATCCCAACTTGAAGCATGCGTACAACGATCACGTCAACACGGACATGAAATATGACGCGTTTAAGAACATGTGCGCTGAAGCGTTGAAAGATCGTTACGGCTTCCTCGTCGTGGACAAGGATCTTCTATAGACGCCGGCAGGTACAGAGCCGGTTTTGACTGTTTCATAGTAGTCGCGCCTAACGATTAGAAAATAATAAAAACAGTCGTCAAGCGTTCAGGTAAATATAAGTGTCTCAGAAAAATAAAAAAACACTCGTAAACTGTCCGCATAAATGCATGTAACAGCTGTTCACTGTTAACTATCAGTCTTTGAGCGTTTGGGTAAAATAAAAAACAGTTGTAGACTGTTCGCATAAATGCACGTAACAGCTGTTCACTGTTAACTAAAACAGTCGTCGACCGTTCGGGTAAATACACATGTCCTGAAAAAACAGTTGTATACTGTTCGCATAAATGCACGTAACAGCTGTTCACTGTTAACTAAAACAGTCGTCGACCGTTCGGGTGAATACACATGTCCCGGAAAAACAGTTGTAGACTGTTCGCATAAATGCACTTAACAGCTGTTCACCGTTAAACCGTTAACTAAAACAGTCGTCGATCGTTCAGGTAAATACAGATGTCTCGAGTCACCGACGTTAGTCGGTGTACTGCCGTTTATCAAGATGGACGAAAAGAAAAAACAACTAGCCCGTGATATCGACACGATCAGCGATGAGATACGTAAGAAATGCCGTGCGTTACAACACGGGATCCGTGAAGAGGAAGAAACGTTAATCAAAAGTTACAAACCGATTCTCGAACCGTTACAAACTATTTCGCAAGCGTTGGTTGAAAAAAAAATGTAAAACAACAAGAAGTGAAATGCCTACGAGTGCGAAAAAGATGAAAGGCGAGGAGAAGGAGGAGGAGGATCTGATGGGTTCAAGTAGTAGTAATATCGATGTAAGAACACCGCTCCGTCCGTCACCGCAACAGCAGTTGACACCACGTTTCCTGAAAACTTCTGTGATAGGTGAAACATCGGATGAGGACGACGAGGACGATCCTAGTCTCAACATCGAAAAAATGTTAGACACACCGGAAGGGAGGCGAGAAGCACGTAGATATTTTCAGGACAAATACGACAGTGAATCGTTAGCGAATAAGTACATGCGTATGGTCGTGTCGGCTTAACGTACTACACTTGCGTAACGTTACAGTGTCCGTACACGATCAGGACGGTGATATCGTGAATTTTCAAGGCGAAGTCATCACCGCGCGTATACATCTGAAACGTGCGTAGTAATCATGGGATTTTATTTCACTGATACCACTGCTTTACCGGTGATGAAGAATGGTGGCTCGCACCGCAAGATAAAAGAGGACAACACTTTTGGAAAAGGTATCAGTAGACGTTCATCGTTGACACAGTTAACAGCAACTAACCGACGCTACCTGATTTCACTAGGATTAAAACTCAAGAAACACAAGTAACATGACGGACAGTGGTATCGTCTTATCGGTCGAACGTCAACCATTCTTTGAAGACAACATCACACATTACGAATATCATCCACATGCACCGTACGCATCAGCGTCACGATACGGAAATAACGATGAGATACGCATACCTATACTACAACAGGAAGTATTCACTTTACCGATGGAAAGTTTCCTGTACGTTGAAGGCAAGTTGAGCAAAAAGACCGACAGCACCGGTACTGTGAACGTGAAAATGATCAACAATGCGATCGCGTTTCTCTTCGAAGAAATCCATTACGAACTGGCTGGCGTGGAAGTGGATCGTACCAAGAGCGTCGCCATTACATCCACTATTAAAACCGTGCTATCTGCCGGCAAGCAGGACATTGTTTCGATGCAAAACGCCGGTTGGGTTGCTCCTACAGCTAACGAGCGAACACCGACCGGTAAAAACGAGGAATTCAACTTTTGCATACCGTTGAGGATGCTGATGGGATTCGCTGAGGATTTCACATATGTTATATTAAACATGAAACAGGAACTGATACTGTTGCGCACGTCCAACGACGTTAACGCGCTGTTCTCATCCACGGATGCGCCCGCTAACGCTGATATAGAACTAGCCAAAATCTCTTGGATGATTCCGTTCGTGTACGTGAACAACGAAGTACGGATACAATTGTTGGAAATCATACGCAAGGACCTACCGCTATTCTTACCGTTTCGTAGTTGGGAACTGCACGAGTACCCGGCTTTACCGACGACCGACAGACAGACTTGGACAGTGAAAACAACGACACAACTGGAGAAACCGCGGTACGTGATACTCACCTTCCAGACCGCCAGAAAGAACAATCTGAAGAAACACGCAGGTGAATTCGATCACTGCAAGGTGACCAACGCGAGACTCTTTCTGAACGAGAAATACTACCCATACGATAACCTGAACCTGGATATCGATAACGGACATTACGCTCTGCTGTACGACATGTATACACGATTTCAAAAATCGTACTACCACAGAAGTCAACCCAACGTACTTCTAACACCTACTGAGTTCATAACGAAAGCACCGCTATTCGTCTTCGATTGTAGCAGACAGGACGAATCGCTCAAGTCTTCACCAGTCGACGTCAGATTGGAATTCGAGTCATCAACCAATTTCCCCACTCAGACCGCGGCCTACTGCTTGATACTGCACGATTCGCTCAACGTGTACACTCCACTGTCAAACACAGTGCGTAGACACAATTAAAGTGAATCTGTATATTATTGTTTTTTTTTTTGCTGTAAATAATATGTAGCTTTTTAGAATAATATGTGTGAATTTCATGTATGTTTTTTTATATAAAAAAAAATGTAATCAATATTCATGTACTTTATTGATGTGTAATTTCTATCGCACGAACGTAAAAAAGTGTAAGAAACACACATGATATGCACTGCATAATTGAAAGCCAATTGACTTATATAAAACACACGGAAAATAACACAGTTCACAAGTTGGCAACAATGCAATACACGGCGGCGGCGTACATATCCAAACTCGTACACTATAACACATGCACGAGTTGACAACGTGGCCGACGCTTAACCAGCACACACGCATGAGTCGACAATGTCGACGCTTTTCCAACATGGCCGCACGTCCGGAAAACCCCTTACATATCCAAACCCGTACACTATAACACACGCACGAGTTGTCAACGTGACCGACGATTAACCAGCACACTCTTGCACTACTTGACAACCTCGCCACTTTTCCAACATGCCCGACCACACCAATCATCTTCCACCCGACAACATGGACGCAGACCCCACCACTCCGGGCGGTGACCAGGATACCGCCAGGCCGCCGCCGGACGGCGAACCAACCGCCGCCACGCCTCCGCCTATCAACGCACAATTATGTATGCATTGCATGTATGTGATTTTTTTATTAAAAAAAATATAATCAATTTTCATATATTTTATTTTTTTAATACCCGTAACCTTGGAGGGGGAAACGTCTGATTATTATCCCTTCCCCCCGTACGTTCGCACCAACCTGTTGGGCAGAGTGACCTTGTAGGGCTCGACATAGCGCGCGCTAGCCCAACAGGTTGGTGCGAACGTATTAGTATGTATTAGGCATCCGTCATGGTAGCACACAATAACAGGGAACTCGTACTCCGTGTACAAAGTCTAGCGCCAGAAGAACTGATTTCACGTAATGTAGGTAAATTGTCGGTGTATCAGGTCTGTTTGCAATTCGGTATCGACGTTGAAAACGATACGAAAAATAGATTTTTCTGGAACTGCACCATACAGGATAAAATAAAAATTACAGACGATGTATTGAATTGGCTCGGATATACAGGTAAATATAAAAATCAAAAATCCAGAATTACCAAATGGTTAAAGAAAAACGATTACATCGAATATTACGAAGTCCAAGATGAAGATAATGCACAGAAAAAATATTATGTGTTAAATGGAATAGATTTCGCTTCTTTGTTGATGCAAATGAGAACCCCTAAAGCTGTTGAATTGCGTGAATTATATGCCGTTATGAAAGAAATTGTAATGAAATATAGTCAATATGAAAAATTGTACGAGGAACGTTTGAAGGAGTTAACTAGTATGCAAAATAATTTGTTAACAACACAGATGGGTAATTTACAATCCATGATAAAAACTATTCAAGAAACTAACGAAGAAGAGAGACGTCGCTCAGAGGAAGAAAGACAACGAGCGGAAGAAGAACGACAGCGTGCAGAGGAAGAGAGACGTCGCGCGGAAGAAGAACGGCAACGTGCGGAAGAACGAAGTAGACTGTTACAGTCAAAAATCGAATACAGTGTCGACAAACTGAGGAACGTACTGGCTAAGAAGATCGCGCCAAACCCCATAAACAAGAACAAAATTCGTTGTCTGTCTCTGTACAAAATATCCGAAAACGTTTGGTACATTATGCGCAGACAACTGGAAAGTTTCAACGAAGGAGAGAGAAAAATATATCGCAAACATCCTACAGCGAAGAAACTACGCGCATGGGAAGACGTCGCTCACGCCGTGGATATTGGAAATATAGTTAAAAAACAGAGTCGTAATTGCCTGAGATGGAACGCTCGCGGTAATGTCATCAAACCGGTCGACACGAACGACACTACAGTCGTCACCGACGAAGAAATGCTCACAGCGTTCGAGCGAGCCATAAACGAAGAAAACGACGCCCACGTGTTAGCCAACAATATCTCTGTATGAAAAGAAAATTCCACCTGACAGTAAAAATAACATCTTTCTGAACGACAAATACTACCCGCACGATAACCTGAACCTGGATATCGATAACGGACGTTACGCATTGCTGTACGACATGTATACACGATTTCAAAAATCGTACTACCAAAGAAGTCAACCCAACGTACTTCTAACACCTACTGAGTTCAGAGCAAAAGCACCGTTATTCGTATTCGATTGTAGCAGACAGGCCGAATCGCTCAAATCTTCACCAGTCGACGTCAGATTGGAATTCGAGTCATCGACCAATTTCCCCGCTCAGACCGCGGCCTACTGCTTGATACTGCATGATTCAATCAACGTGTACACTCCGTTATCCAACACAGTGCGTAGACACGATTAAACGCTTACTATATATTAATGTTTTTTTTTGCTGTAAATAGAACATTGCTTTTTTTATAATGTAATGTGTGCATTATATGTATGTGATTTTTTTTTATTTAAAAAATTTAATCAATTTTCATGTATTTTTATTTTGTTGTAAATAGAATGTAATGTGATATTTTATTTAAAAAATGTAATCAATTTTCACGTATTTTTATTTTGTTGTAAATAGAATGTAATGTTATTACATTTTTATTAAAAAAAAAAATGTAATAAATTTTCGTGTATTTTATTTTTGTGGAGGGGGAAACGATTATCCTCTCCTCCCTATTCTTCACTCAGTGTTTCATCAGCGCGAGTCGTGAGTGGACGCACAAGATGCTTTCACACGATATCGATGATGACGATATCAATCCCAACAACAACCGCTATTTCAAACAATGCGGTGAAGCGGCGACGACGTCGATCAAGTCCTTATCACCAGACGATAAAGAAGTGCAGCTCATCTTAATTCAAAAAATCACATCTCCGTACCCACGTTACAGAAACTTGGAAAACTGTTTAAAGAGTTTTAAAGAATGGTCTGTATCGTTAACGATAACGCCTAAAGAATTATCAGAAGCGGGTTTCTTTTACACCGGATGCAACGATAGAGTGATTTGTTTTTGCTGTGGAGGCGGATTAAACAAATGGGAACGTGGAGAATATGCTTGGATGGAACATGCACGTCATTTCCCTCCGTGCTCTTACGTAATGTTATAATGAAAGATAAAAATTTTATCATCAAGGCACTGGGTATCGTTACCGAAGCGCAAGCACCAACAGCAGTAGCAGTGACAGCAAAGAACGAACAACGCACCGACACGATCAAGGAGAATATAAAAAACGTAGAAGGAAGCTCGAATCGTGATACGATGTGCAAAGTCTGTTACACACAAAACGTGGAAGTTGTACTTATTCCCTGTCGACATTTTATCACATGTGTGAATTGCGCCATAACCCTACATAATTGTCCCTTATGTAGAACCGCATACACCGCTTACATGAGAGCGTATTTCTAGTTCGTTTTCACGCTATAATTTTATCGTCTAGTGAACAAAAGGTTTGAAAATATATATATGCTGCTGTGACAAAAGTGTTTAATCCAACCTCCGCTAATATCGCATACCTCAGTGTTTGAACAGCACGCGTTGAAGACGGACGCATGGAGCTGCTATCTCCGTACGAGTACATACGCTGCAGTGACTTAAAGCATACAGTACTGTACCCTATAGAAATTTTTGTATACAACGTTTTGACATGTAAATTTGATGCACTGATCCGTGACGAAAATATAAGGTACAAAATAAACGTTCCGAACAAATTCTTTACGAGCGTTTCACAATATACAACGTGTCTGTTCCGTAAGACGGACGGATCTGCAACGTTCCTAGTAACACCAAACACGTTGTTTATAACGAAAAAAGGATGTGCGAGGATAAACTAGCAGTCATACTTGACTTTCACTGTTTCATCGACAACGATGGAAGCGAACTCGTTAAGGAACTAGCCGTTATGGACGTCACCGCATTTGCCAGCAGGCATTCGATATTTACACATCCAGTAGACACGATTGTTTCGAATCACAAACATGTGAGGACAAATAGATGGTTAACAGACCATTATCATGGACTATTGTGGACGGACGGGGACACATCGTACGAACATCTTGTACCGATATTAGAAAAGTATACGTTTCCTTTCAACTTCGTGTTCGTAAAAGGATTGCAAAAAAAAGATTTCTACAGAAGCGTATCGTGCATTTTAATATTATAAATTTAGATCAATTACAATCAATACACGGAACAGCCTGTCTCGCGCACCGCTTACTTCCGGAAATATGTACAAATACTTAAGTACACGCTTTACGCGAGTGGGTTGTATCAGATTTTAGAATAATCAATATGTTTCTGATAAATTACTAATTGAAAACATTATTGTTTAGCGCTTACGTAAAAAATAACAGTCCTCGCCTTTCTATCGATTACATCATCTGTCTAAAAATAAATTAGCGCCGACGACATGTTCAAACAAGCACGAGTGCTGTTTAGTCGTATAAAAAAATAACCGACACCCCTCTTCCCCACCTACCCATCGAACCGTGAGAAATCAAGTCGTATCCTGTTCACGCGGTTAAAAATAAATTAGCGTCGACGACATGTTCGAACAAGCACGAGTGCTGTCTAGACGTATAAAAAATAACCGACTCCCCTCTTCCCCACCTACCCATCGAACCGTGAGAAATCAGCTCGTATCCTGTTCACACGGTTAAAAATAAACGCTTACTGTGCGTTGAGTGGTTCTCCCTCTCCGGTTTCCATCTCCACAACTACCTCCCTATTTATTCCGCTGTGCACGAGCGTTATTCGTTCATTCGTTGAGAGACGCGCGAGAAATTATAAATTCTTTATTTTAAATGGCACCATTCACTGAAAAGTTTGCAACTATTAGCGCAATTGAGTATAAAAAAATAAAGGAATTGATAATCGGCGTAAAATATCCAATAGAAGAAATGCAGAATATAGTCGCAAAGTACGGGAAAGCTGTACTCGTCACTCTCCAAGATTACAGAGACCCTAAACTAAAATATCGTGTATATCTACCAAAGAGATACGCAGGCGTTTTCGAAGATGAGGAATTAAAAAATTTAGTACCGTGTTCACTGCAACTAATTTATCGCGGAGAAAAGGATAGAGCTTACATAGTATAAATTTTACAGTAGGACCGAATGGACATCTTCATTTGTCGCGTACGATTACATATATATATATATATATATATATTAACATGTACTTAGTTGTATTTCATTTAATTATAAATAATATATTTTAACTTATATATTATAATGTGATTACACATATTTAATTTGATTTAATTGTAATCAATTGTCAATGTACTTATGTCTAGATAATAAAACAAGGCTTACGTGGTGTACATTTTAGAGTAAGCCCGGATAGACATCTTCAGAATTAACAAATATATTTGTACATAATTGTCATTGCACGCGTTTACCAATAGTATTTAAATAATAATGTGCTTACATTTACTTCAATTTGATTTAATTCTACACAATTGTGTATGCGTTTACATAATGTTATAATATAATGTGTTTACACATAATTCATTTGATATAATTTTATACAATTGTATTTTTTAATTGTCACTACTGTGTGTGTTTATTTCATTTTTTTGTACATATTTGTCATGTCATAGTGCACTTGTAATTAGTTTTACTTAGATGTATTTCTTACACAATTGTCATATTGCACATGTTTACGTTTTGTAATTTTCAATACTGTGTGCGTTTACATATTATGTATTTTAGATTGTAATATATTTTGATTACATGTATTTTAATTATTTGTAATTAAACAGCATTGCTTTAACATTTTTATTGTTTTTTAATTTCAAAATTCCTTCGAAAATTAACACTATTCATCACTCAATATACAAGCTAGAACGAGTTACATAGAACTAATTTAAAAAATCAATTTTATTAAACAATAATTGCATGATTATAATATACTTTAGAAATTAAAGAATATTTAAAAATCAAACTAACCTTGTACGAGTTCCAGTTGAGTCTCGCGACGAACGATGTGTCGTTGAGAGAAGTTCGTACAGCTTATATATAGTATCTCAAGTATGTACACGAAAGAGATGGTAACAACAAAAAAAAGCTCCCACACACAAAGTCACGGACGCGCACTTAGCTTGGCTTGCGTTCTGTTTCTCACACGCTGTGATAACAGATGGTGTCATACAGCTTGTGTGTTCTGTTATTAAAAAAAAATTTATGTACGACTACGTTCACACACTGCGATAAACAGATGGCCAGACAGACGGAGTCGATTACATCATCATAACAACTAATGCACACCCAACAACAACAAAAAACGTAACAGCTGCCACACACACACACACACAAAGTCAAAGACGCACACTTAGCTTGGCTTGCGTTCTATTTCACACAATAATTTATGTACGTCCCTAACTTCGTTCACACGCAACGATAACATATGCTCAGACAGACGACGGCAATTAATTATATGCTCAGACAGACGGAGGCAATTAATTATTACCATGAGCGGCTCGCGATAACAGATGGCCAGACAGCCGGAGTCGATTACATCAGCTGCAGCATGTTCTGTTATTAAAAAAAATACAATCTGATGTAAAAAATAACTCCACATGTGAAGATCACAGTGGGAGCCGATTACATCATTTGCGACGTCCTATTATTCAGATATTACATAAACAGTAATTATTTTCAATAAGTATTGTGCGTGTGTGTGTGTGTGTGTGTGTGTGTGTGTTTAATATTTTTCATTTTATAAGTGTTTATTTTCAACTATCCTTTTCCATACATAATGTGCATTGATTTTCAACTGAAGGTCCGAGTCACCTTTTTATTTTTTTTTTTACAATCTGTATATATATTTACTTACGTCTTAGTATTATCCCCTCCCCCGTACGTTCGCACCAACCTGTTGGGCAGAACGATCTTGTAGGGCTCGACATAGCGCGCGCTAGACCAACAGGTTGGTGCGAACGTATTTTTGCAATCTGTACAGCTTTCAATGAACTTGACGACTGTTGCGGTTTGGAAGCTCTTGATGAATCGCGAGTTATTCCAAAGACGCTAAGCAGGAAAGGCTGGATTGTATTAGAAAGAAGTGGACTGTATTGCGAATACTTGACATGCGTTTATTGAAACTTTTAATTATTAGTTACGATCGGCACGTGCGGATGCATTTGAGGCAATAACGCCCGAAAATTAATTTTGAACGAAATCGTGGTCCATTGTAGATGGACGCAGGTAATCTGAATTAAATTGAATCTTATGAATGCATATTAAAAAATGTCCAGAAGCCGCGGCTGGAAGAGAAGTGTTTTACGAGAGATGCGCTCGGAGCTTTGTTAGAAACTAAACTAAACTTGCCTGCAGCCGGCCGTGATGACCGGCGGCAGCGTTTGATAAGCGCGTGACGTCATCCGCTCGTGCCGCATTGCGGCGGTACACCGCGTACAGCTGATAAACAAGTACAAAGTTTAAACATACTGCCCGCCAAAATCGGGACGATTTTGTACATTAAACGTTAACTGGGAACAGTATATTACAAACATTATCAATGTATATATATAAACAATACATAATACACTTAAAGGCTTATACATAAAATTTGTAGAAAACAAAATTCATTAAGCTAGCACAAAGCTTAAGTCAAAACAAAACAATTTCTGTGCTAGAAAAGGTACAACAAATAAAAAATCATGATAAAAACGAACCTTTACATAACTAAACATGATCTCTCTTGAAGCATAACATGTGGATAAAAAATACATATATTTAAACCTTGACAAACGTAAATAATAACCTTAAATTATATAAGAGAAACCATCTTGATCACTGCTTCATATATAGTAATAGAAATAATAGAAACATAATGTTATCATAATCATATCAAAGTTCAATGGTACATGACATTGAAAAATACAATACATATGTAGAATGATTGGCACTATAAGTAACACTTGTTGTTCTCAGAATTTGAATTATATAAACATATTGACAATACACAACATCCATAATAATTGATAGTACATATGAAACACAGTCACTATTGCAGTAATAGCTAGCGGCATGTAAACAATATTACAATGCTTATGATACAATGTTTATGATACAATTGACTTGTATGCTCGCCCGGAGAATGTCCCGGGCGTGGTCCAGGCGATGTGACACGCACACACACACACACCTCGTATGGCACGCATACGATTAGCTTGTTGCCACCGGAAGGGGGCATAATTTGTGGATGGGTCAGCGTAAGATACCTAGCGCGGTGCGAACTTCTGCGACGCGTACTAAGGAACCTTGACCCGGAAAAACATTGGTAATTACCCCACGCTTCCATTCTAGAGGGGGGGAATTGTCATCCAAAATGAGGACAAGCTGTCCGACATTCAAATTCCATAACGGGGTGCGCCATTTATTGCGCTGCTGCAGCTGGTGCAGATAATCCCTAGACCACCGTTTCCAGATGGTCTGCGTAAATTTTTGGAGCAGAAGCCATCTGCCCAAATGACTATTATTGCTTTGGGTATAATCGGGTTCCGGAAGTGCCGTCAGTGGAGCACCGACCAAAAAATGAGCAGGTGTTAAGGGTTCAGGGTCTCTAGCATCGTCGGACACCGCGCATAACGGGCGTGAATTAAGGCAAGCCTCAATTTGAGAAAGAAGAGTAGAATATTCCTCAAAATTCAAGATCGTACCGCCTATTACGCGACGTAAATGAAATTTAACACTCCTTACACCACTTTCCCACAAACCACCGAAATGAGGGGCTGAAGGGGGGATAAAGGACCATTTGATACCGTGGAGACCGCAAAACTCCAGAGAAGATTGCTCAACTTCCTTGGAGGTTAAAAATTTGTACCAATCATGCAAAGTGTTGTTGGCACGACGAAAATTCGTGCCATTATCCGAAAATATCTGCGCGGGAATACCTCTGCGGGATATGAACCTTTTCAAAGCCGCTATAAAGGCGTTGGAAGTGAGATCCGACACCAATTCTAAATGGATGGCCCTAGTACACATGCATATGAATAGCGCGATGTATGCCTTGGTCGTGGACTTAGAGCGCTGCCCGCCATGGCGCAAAAGTACAGGACCGGCGTAGTCCACGGCCGACTGTGAAAATGGCCTAGAAGGCGTGACCCTAGAAGGGGGTAACTGACTTAGTAGTTGATTCGCGCCTTTAGCCCGGAAACGAAAACAAGTGACACACTTATGTATCACTGAGCGGATATAGGATTTGTCGTGTATGATCCAATACTTTCGCCTAAGCGAAGCTTGAGTTGATTGCACTCCAGCGTGCAACAAACGGATGTGCTCGTATTCAATTATTAATCTCGTGAGATGAGAGTGCGGGTGCAAAATTATTTGATGTTTACTCTCGTAGCTAAGTGGGGAGAATTGCAAGCGTCCACCCACTCTTAAAATGCCCGATTCATCCAGTAATGGGTTGAGAGCAAGAATTTTACTACTGCGAGGAAGGCACCGGTGTGCCTCAAGTTCCATAACTTCTACGCCGAAATGCAACTGCTGAGATTGCCGGACAAAAATCAAGAGCGTGTCTGACAATTCTTGAGACGACAAAAAGGACGTGTCTCTATCAACAACCGCGAGCCTAGAATTGCGAGAAAATCGACGGCAATATGCGAAGACGCGAATAAGCCTCGTAAGTGATGAATAATTTTCAACATAACTATGTGTAGAGGACGCGACAATTAGTGAGGTTTGAACCTGCTTGCGACGTTCCTCCTCAAGGTCGGGAAAAGTACAGGGAGTATTAATGTCGAACGCGCTGACCGGCCATGAAGCCGACTCATGAGCTAACCAGGAGGGACCATGCCACCAATGAGTATGACAGTGCAAACTACGAGGGAGGCAACCGCGCGATAAAATGTCGGCAGGGTTGTCATTTGACACTACATGACGCCAAGTTCCCCTGCTGCTAACAAGACGCTGTATTTCCGCGACACGGTTGGCCACAAATACCTTCCAGCGGGAAGATTGTTGATGTATCCAATACAACGCTATCATCGAGTCCGAATAGAGATATATTCCGTCAAAATTGTAATTGATGGCGTTTAAAACCTTGGACGTTAATTTCGCCAGCAATAAACAAGCACAAAGCTCAAGTCGTGGTAGCGTTATCTGTTTCAGCGGAGCGACCCTGGATTTACCACACAGCAAGCTTGATGATATGGCGCCGTTCGAATAGACCGCCCGCACATAAATTCAACGCGTAACCTTTAGCCGAAGCGTCGGCGAATCCGTGCAGCTGTAATGAACTAATTGGGTAATTGTTCGAACTCTTAACCGACCTCGTAATCTCAAAATGAGTGTCGGAGACTAATTGAGCGTATAATTCCAACAATTGATTGGCTAATGACCCAGATAGGGGTTCGTCCCAATCTGTGCCCGCCAACCACAACTGTTGCACGAAATGCTTGCAGTAAAATGTGATGGGAGCGATCAAACCTAATGGATCATAGATCCCGGCGATGACCGACAACACGCTTCTCTTGTTGAACACGGTTAAATTATTAT
This sequence comes from Magicicada septendecula, assembly GCA_034769895.1. Classification (NCBI taxonomy): domain Eukaryota; kingdom Metazoa; phylum Arthropoda; class Insecta; order Hemiptera; family Cicadidae; genus Magicicada; species Magicicada septendecula. The sequence continues at coordinate 130,181,908 of CM068372.1, forward strand.
CACCCCTAACGGTGTATAAAAAGATCCCTTTTAACGTTCCATTGGATACCCAATGTACGCACGTTTTGACCTTTGCTGAAGTCACGGGTTACTTGGGCGCGAAGGGTCATAATCTTATGGTGGTTAGAGAACCACTTATGTAACGTAAAACCATACCTACTCAACAACTTCACGATCTCGCATTTCATTTCAGCTAAGCCGTTCGGATCATCCGAACCCGTTATGAGATCGTCTACGTAAAAGTCATTTGCTATGGCCCTAGAAGCTGTAGGGTAGTCGGATTTATTTTCGTAGGCTATCTGAGCCAGACAACGTGTAGCAAGGAAGGAGGCACTAGCAGTGCCATATGTAACCGTCCTTAAAGCGTAATGTCGCAATTCCTTATGCGGCGCATCACGCCAAACGATGCGTTGCAGGTTTGAATCCTTAGGGTTAACCATGATCTGGCGATACATCTTTTCTATGTCCGCAATAAGTACGTATCGGTGGGTACGGACCGAACCATTATCGAAAACAGATCCTGCTGGATCGTAGGACCTACCATTAAAGTATCGTTAAGGGACAAATTATTTGTGGTTTTAGCGGAGGCGTCAAATACCACGCGCAATTTAGTGGTTAAGCTAGAGTCCTTGAAAACTGCGTGATGGGGCAGATAAAAAATCTCTGACCTGTCAAGCGACAGATCGTAGTCATTATGCGGCGACATGTGGCCCAGTTTCAAGTAGTCACTCATGAACTCACTATAATCCTTATAAAGGATAGGGTTCTGCTTGAACTTGAACTCTAACGATTGGAATCTACGGATGGCTCCGCGGAGAGAATCTCCCAAATAAAATTTATCAGATCTGCGGGGCAGGGATACCACGAATCTCCCATCGCGATTGCGGCTAGTGTTTTCCACGAAATGTTTTTCACACGGCGAGTCCTCAGATCGGGCTTGGCGACTAGAGATCTCCTCCAACTTCCAAAATTCTTTTAGTTGCGAGGAAATCTGATTATCATCCTTACAGACCATAAAGGAAGAAACTGTTTTAGTTATATCGACGTTGAAGGGTAAGTCACCGGCCAAAATAAATCCTAATTTGGTTTCCTGAATTATAGGAAAGTGTGGTCCGCGCGTAAATTTCATAGGTTCAATTAGTTGGAGAAAATATTGAGCGCCGATTAATATATCGACTTGCGCCGAGCAATGTAGGTGAGGATCCGCCAAGAATATGCGCTTGGGTAAATTCAAAGAGGCAAGATTGAACGACTCCGCCGGTAGATTATTAGTTATACTGGGTAATACGGCACAATGCACGTTTAACGTGAAGGGTTTATAGCGTGAATGTAGCCTTATATTAGTACTGAAGTCAGCCTGGTAAAGCGAGTTGTTTATACCCGTGATGGGCAGTTGCGATTTAACCAATTGGAGGCCCATTCTGTGGGCGAAATCCATTGTGCAAAAGATCGCTTGAGCACCGGAATCCAGTAATATCCTAACGGGAAATTTTTTACCGACCTTATTAGCGGTCATACAGACGGCGGTAGATAACAATACCGATTTATTGGTCTGTGATTTCAGTGAACATTGGTTGTTGACAGAAGTTACGTCCCTGTTGGGGACATGAATCGTGGTGTGGTGACACCTAGAACATTTTTTGCATGAGAATTTTGAGGGACATTTTGAGCTTTCGTGTCCCGAACGGAGGCAGTTTAGGCAACGTTTGTTTTTTATTAACACGTTTTTTCTGTCAGGGATAGACAGCGATGTAAATTGTAGGCAGTCGATAAGTCTATGTTCACCGTTACACAGCCTACATGAATTGTTTCTGATATGAGAATGGAATGCGCCCTTTGGAGCGCTTATCTGTTTAACTGCCTTGCGATAAGGAGACTTATCGCTTTTGTTCAACCTGCTCGTTGGGGTAGTCGCGTTATCGAGATTTTGCAGTAATTTTCTTCGTGAATTTAGAAAATTCATAAAATTATTAAAATCGGGGAACTTATGCTCCGACAAACTCTCTTTCCACAAACGGAAAGTGTAATTATCAAGTTTTTGGCTAAATAATTTACGACAATAATTTTGAACGTGTTGACTGGCAGTTTGAGATTATTTAAAGCGTTTATATTGGCATAGATTTCATCAATAAATTTCGATATGCTAACTTGGGATTCTTGTTGAACTAATGGTACGTCCAGGACACTCCCTATATGATGGGCGGAAACAATTAGCTTACTGTCGTATCTATTCCTCAACAGATCGATAGCCACCGCGTAATTCTCATGAGTGATTGGCAACGATTTTATTACGTTAAGCGCCTCGCCATGTAATGACGAGTGCAAATAGTGAAGTTTCTGTATATCCGTCAGATCTGCTCTGACGTGAATTAATTCAAGAAAAATATGGTAATAATGTTGCCACTCAACAATACTACCCGCAAACCGAGGTAATTTTATTGGTTCCAATTGAATGGGGGGTGTTTTAGGCTGTTTACTTTCAGCATTAATTACTGGTTTTTGGTTCATATGCTCAGCTTGCTCCAGCAGGTGTTGCAATTTAAATTCTATATTACAAAGATCGTCCTCCGTTTGTACTCTATCACTCGTTAAAGCAACGTCCGCTTCCTCAGCTTCGATTTGAGACTGAATCTCATCATATTTGGTGGATAATTCCATCAAATGACGCAGTTTTATTTTCAGCGCATGAGGATCGCTGGTTAACAAATCGAAGTTATCCGCGAAAGTATTTACTCGGGATATTGAGGCTTTAATTGTGCCTCGTTTTTTTATTAGAGCCCTTACATCGGCCATTATTACAATTTAAGAGAAAAAAGGAAAAATATTTAGAAAGAAATTGAGCATAGAGCATGTGAACCACAAACTTAAGTTTGAATGAATTTGAATACGTTTCGGTAGCTAGCGATCGTTGTTTAGAACATAAACTTACTCTCTCTTACTAATCAAGCTTTATTGGCAATTAAATTATTAAAATTATGAATCTAAATGGTAACAAAGTATATCTTTATCTTTAAAGTTTTAACTGACAATGAGCTGCCAACCATTTATTAAGTTGTATTGTGTAATGACGGTGTTTATTTATACAAATGTGTTAAGAAATAACCACTAAAGTGAAATATTATTAAACATCAAATATAAGTAAAAGTTTATAGTCACGTGGCCGTTGATCCATTCGTGATGAAGCTGGCTTCGACCCCGTTGTTCGATCCTGTTATGAGCTGTTACACCTCCTGTCTCTGCTGGTCAGATGACGCCTCATGTTGTACCCTCCATGAATTAAAGATTCCACATCTTTTTTGATGACCTCGCAAATGCTGTCCTGCCGTGTCCCGTCGTCTCTGGTCTACTGCTTGGCCGAATCTTGTCGAGATGACTGCGACGTGATTCACAACAATGGTGTCGCTCAGGACGAGAATGATGCCCGTAGGGCGTGATTAAATTCAGATCGGTTGGTCCAGAAATGATGCGTATAAAGAAATGCTGTCGCTTGTGGACCCAAACATGAGAAATCCGTCCCGTGGCGACCAAAAATGTTTTTGTTTTTGGGCCAAAAATAAGAAATCCGGCCCGGAGGACCAAAAATGTTGCGGTTTGGAAGCTCTTGATGAATCGCGAGTTATTCCAAAGACGCTAAGCAGGAAAGGCTGGATTGTATTAGGAAGAAGTGGACTGTATTGCGAATACTTGACATGCGTTTATTGAAACTTTTAATTATTAGTTACGATCGGCACGTGCGGATGCATTTGAGGCAATAACGCCCGAAAATTAATTTTGAACGAAATCGTGGTCAATTGTAGATGGACGCAGGTAATCTGAATTAAATTGAATCTTATGAATGCATATTAAAAAATGTCCAGAAGCCGCGGCTGGAAGAGAAGTGTTTTACGAGAGATGCGCTCGGAGCCTTGTTAGGAACTAAACTAAACTTGCCTGCAGCCGGCCGTGATGACCGGCTGCAGCGTTTGATAAGCGCGTGACGTCATCCGCTCGTGCCGCATTGCGGCGGTACACCGCGTATAGCTGATAAACAAGTACAAAATTTAAACAACGACTTTCACTGTTTTGTTGACGACGATGGAAACGAACTCAGCAAGGAACTAGCCATTATGGACATCATCGCATATGCCAGCAGGCATTTGATATTTGCACCTCTAGTAAACACAATCGTTTCGAATCACAATCACGTAAGGACAAACCGTTGGTTAACGGAGCATTATCATAGATTAGAGTGGACGGACGGGGACACATCGTACGAACATCTTGTGTCGATATTAGTAAAGTACACGTTTCCTTTTAACTATATGTTCGTAAAAGGATTACAGAAAAAAAGATTTCTGGAGAAGCGTATTGTACATTTCATTATTATAAATTTAGAAGTTTTCAGTTGTCCTAAACTCGAACAATTACGTTCAATACACGGAAAAGCCTGTCTCGTGTACCGCTTATTTCCAGAAATATGTACAAATCAAAGAGTACACGCTTTACGCGAGTGGGTTGTATCGGATTTTAGAGTAATCAATAGGTTTCTGGTAAATTACTAATTGCATACATTGTTGTTTTATTTAGCGTCATAAAAAATATCACTTGTCGCCTTTCTGTTGATTACATCATCCTGTCTACATGCATAAAAATTTAGCACCATCGACTTGTTCCCACACGCTCGAGTGTAGTCGATGACATCACCCTGTCTAAAAAAAATAACCGAGTCGTCTCCCCCCCACCTACCCGCTGAACATAGCGTAGGAAAGCAGCTTGCATCCTGTTCACACGATTAAAAATAACCGCTTACTGTACGTTGAGTGGATCCCACTCTCCGGTTTCCCCCTCCTCAACTACCTCCCTATTTGTTGTTTTATTTAACATCATAAAAATATCACTTGTCACCTTTCTGTCGATTACATCATCCTGTCTACATGCATAAAATAAATTACCGCCACCGACTTGTTCCCACACGCTCGAGTGTAGTCGATGACATTACCCTATTGTATCTGAAATGTAATGTATAATTTTTTGTTTAATTGTATACTTTTGTATTATACTCATCTTTATATATTGTATCTGAAATGTAATGTATAATTTTTTGTTTAATTATATATTTTTGTATTGTATTCATCTTTATATATTGTGCGTGTGTGTGTGTGTGTGTGTGTATTTGTAGTTTATTGTATAATTACAGCACACACACATTCAAATTTACAGTTCACGAGTTGGCAACAATGCAGTTCACATCACTCAGTCTCTTCACATCGACGATATCCGAACGGCAGCAGTGTAAATATCTGAACCCATACACTATAACACATGCACGAGTTGACAACGTGACCAACGCCAGTACAGTTCTCGAGTTGGCAACAATGCAATTCACCTCTTCACTTTATTGATACAATAATAGCGTAGTAACTATTACAATAATAGCTACACAATAATAATAATAATTACAATAATAATAAAATTGGATCATATGATCGCCCCGGGAATGTCCCGGGAGTGATGCAAGGCAATGCGACAAAGTTCACATTCCTGATACGTGTCGCATGATGCTCATGCGACTAGTTTGATGCCACCGGAAGTGGACATAATTTATGAATGGGTCGATGTAGGATACCATGTGCGGTGCGAACGTCAGCAACGCGCACTTTTGAGTCCTGACCCGAATAAACATTTGTGATTACCCCGCGTTTCCACTGAAGGGGGGGGAATTGTCATCTAGAATGAGGACGAGTTGTCCAGCAGTCAAATTTCTTGACGTAATGCGTCATTTGTTGCGCTGTTGCAACTGGTGCAAGCAATCCTTTGACCACCGTTTCCAAATGGATTGTGTGAATCTTTGGAGCAGCTGCCATCTGCCCAAACGACTAATATTAACTTGGGAATAGTCGGGTTCATGGAGTGCCGTGAGCGGAGAACCAACCAGGAAATGAGGGGGAGTTAAAGGTTCGGGGTCCCTAAAGTCATTGGATATTGCAAATAAAGGGCGTGAGTTAAGGTAGGACTCTATTTGAGTTAGGATGGTATAATACTCCTCGAAAGTCAGAATGGTACCGCCAATCAGGCGACGCAAGTGAAATTTGACACTTTTTACTCCGCTTTCCCACAGACCACCGAAATGAGGGGCTGATGGTGGAATAAATGACCACTTGATGCCTTGGCGCTGGTAAACTCCAGAGTTGTTTGCTCAACTCCCTTATACTTCAAAAGTCTGTACAATTCGTGGAGGGTGCTGCTAGCACGACGAAAGTTCGTACCATTGTCAGAGAATATCTGAACGGGGATACCTCTACGCGAGATGAACCGTTTTAAAGCCGCTATGAAGGCGTCTGAGGTAAGATCTGAGACAAGTTCCAAATGAATGGCCTTAGTGGTCATGCATATAAATAAAGCAATATACGCCTTTGATGTCGATTTTGACGTACCAATACGGGACCAGCATAGTCGACAGCAGTTTGGGAAAATGGCTTAGCAGGCGTGACCCTGGAAGGGGGTAATTGTTCTAATAATTGGTTTGCGCCCCTAGCACGGTATCGAAAACAAGTGATGCATTTATGTATTACCGAGCGTATATAGGATTTGTCATTAAATATCCAATATTTCTGCCTTAGAGAAAACTGGGTTAATTGTACACCAGAGTGTAGTAAACGAAGATGTTCGTTTTCTATGATTAACTTGCTGAGATGAGAATGCGGGTGTAGTATTATTTGATGTTTGCTTGCGTAGTTAAGCTGGGAGTGCTGCAGACGTCCACCCACTCGTAATATACCTGTCTTGTCCAGAAAGGGGTTAAGTGAAAGAATTTTACTGTTGTTAGGGATGCAGCGATGCGCCTCAAGTCCCTTAACCTCAATGCTGAAGTGCGATTGCTGAGCCTGGCGAATAAAAACCAAAAGTGTATCATGCAACTCATGGGCTGACAAAAAGGAAGTGTCCCTATCAGCAATGGGGAGCCTAGAGTTCCGAATGAATCGGTGGCAATATGAAAAAACGCGAACGAGTTCTGAAAGAGATGAATAGTTTTCAACATAACTGGATGTGGATGAAGCGACAATTAGTGAGGTTTGGGCCTGCTTGCGTCGTTCCTGCTCCAGGTCGGGAAGAGTGCAGGGAGAATGAGTATCCGAAGGCCATGATGATGACTCGTGGGACAACCAGGACGGACCATGCCACCATCGTGGGTGACTGTGTAAAATACGAGGGAGGCAACCACGCGATAAAATGTCGGCAGGGTTGTCCAGTGACGATACATGGTGCCAAGTTCCCTTGGTAGTGAGACGCTGAATTTCAGCAACACGGTTGGCGACAAACACCTTCCATCGGGAGGATTGCTGATGGATCCAATGTAAGGCTATCATCGAGTCCGAGTAGAAATATAATTCGTTGAATTTGTAGTTCACGGCGTCTATAACCTTGAAAGCTAACTGAGCCAGCAATAGGCAAGCGCAAAGTTCAAGCCTGGGTAACGTTATCTGCTTCAATGGAGCGACTCTAGATTCATTCTTCTCTTATGTCTTTGCTATTGTACTATTCTATGATTATGTATTTTTAAACTTTTTTGGGAATTATTATTATAATATTATTGTATCAATTATTGTCTTTGCTATTGTACTATTCTATGATTATGTATTTTTAAACTTTTTTGGGAATTATTATAATAATATTATTGCATCGATTATTATGTCTTTGCTATTGTACTATTCTATGATTATGTATTTTTAAACTTTTTTGGGAAATATTATTATAATATTATTGTATCAATTATTATACATTTGCCATTGTATTATCCAATGGTTATGTATTGTTGAATTTTTTGGAGATTGTTGTTCCAATATCATGCATGAAAATTATTATATCTTGTCATTGTATTGTTACTTGTTACTTATTATTGAATTTTTTGTGATCATTATCCTATTATTATGTGACACAAATTGATATGTCTACCTGATAATTGTATCATTGTGCATCATTACCATGTTAGTATGTGTTGTGCAATTTTATTATCAGTTTTCTATGACTATATAACACAAATCATTATGTATTTTGTAATTATCACATGAATTTGGTATGTTAATCATATTGTTACTATTAATTGTCTAGGTGTCATTGCTCTATGTTGTACATGTCAATTGTTATGTTGTTGTTTTTTTTTAGTATGTAACGTCAATTACTATATATTATAAACCTGATAGCGTAAATTACAAAATCGCCTCGATTTTGTGCGGGCAGTATGGTCAAACTTTGAACCTTATAAACTTTGTAATCTAAATACTGCATTGCGACACGTGTAGATGACGTCACGTTTTTGTCTGTTATCTACAGCCGGTCTTTAGCCGGGCTGACTGTAGCGAAAATTACGTTAGTTATACTCAAGACTTCGAGCTGTTCACTCGTACTATTTCCAGCCGCGGCTACTGGATTTCATGATTTAAATTATTAGCATGTTCAGCATGCACTAGTACTACTTGGGCGATTTCTGCCTTGCTTCTAACGATTATGTCATTCGATTTTTATTTCTAATTTAATAAGCGGGATTCATGCCGCAGTAACTTCTACACGTGCCAGCAATCGCATCAACAAAATTTCAATAAACCATTATTATATGAAAAGCATACAGTCCACTTAAAAACTTCTTTCTAACCAGCCATCTCCAATTAGCGTTCCTAAGAATAACTCAAGAGTACATCAAGAGCTTCTTTGACGCAACAGACTCCTTATCGAACACGTCCCCCATTGTTCACCGTACGGCGAACAGAGAATTCGTTTACCCACGAAATAGGAGGAGAAGGTGATGTGTTTCAGAAATTACACCTATTGTCATAAGGTCCCTTTCGCGATATACGCAGAATTTGAATCGTTCATCATCCTTTGCCATCGATGTGACGCTCCTCCGCACACATCGTCCAGCACAACGGAGTCGTTACACCTTCCTTCGCGTTTCTCTTACCTCATAGTCGACCACGAGCGTAATATTTTCAAACCCCAGGACGTTTATCGCGGCGAGCACGTGGTAGACACCTTTCTCGCTAGACTGGTCGCCGAAGAGCGAGAACTGTTCAGAATCATGCGTTCCATCGTGCCCATGACTATGAGTGACCGTGACGTGTTATCTTTCGCGAATGCCGTCGTATGCCATCTCTGTGAAAAACCGCTGACCGACGACGACAAGGTGCGCAACCATTGTCATCTGACCGGACGATTCCTGGGCGCAGCCCACAACGTCTCTAACCTCAACTTCAAGACTCCTCGACACATACCCGTCTTTTTCCATAACTTACGAGGTTACGACGCGCATCACTTGGTACACGGGTTGGGTAAATACGACGATCTCGCTTCTATCGCTACCAGTAGCGAACGCTTCGTATCGGTCTCGTTGGGTGCCCTGCGTTTCGTAGAAAAGCTTCAATTTTTGAACACGTCCTTGGACACACTGGTTGGAAACTTGCGTGCGAGCGGTGCGGATTTCGCTTTAACGAAGCAATGTTTCGAAGAACACTTCCAGCTACTCTTACGTAAGGGCGTGTACTCTTACGATTACATGACGGGTAGCGAGAAGTTCGACGAAACCCGTCTGCCCGCACGCGAACACTTTTTCAACAGGCTGAGTGAATCGCCCGTGTCGGACGAAGATTACGCTCACGCGCAGAACGTGTGGCGGACTTTCGGAATCCGTACGCTCGGCGAATATCACGATCTGTATTTGAAAATGGACGTACTGCTGCTGGCCGACGTCTTCGAGGCGTTCCGCGAGATGGCCTTGCGGTACTACCAGATCGATCCGTGTCATCTTTACTCGCTTCCGGGCGTCGCTTGGCACGCGATGTTAAAGATGACCGGTGTGCGACTGGAGCTGTTGACGGATATAAATCAGCATCTCTTTATCGAATCGGCCGTTCGCGGAGGCGTTAGCGTGGTACCCAACCGCCATGCCAAGACCAACAACCCGCTAATCGCCGATCAGTGCGATGCTTCAAAGCCGACCTCTTTCATACTGTACACCGACTGCAACAACCTTTACGGTGCGTCCATGTCACAACCGCTCCCTTACGCCGACTTCAGATGGCTCGATCGTAACGAGATCGACTCACTGGACGTGCGTACTCTGAGCGATGACGGTGACGCGGGCTACATACTAGAGGTCGACCTACACTATCCGACAGAACTTCACGACATTCACTCCGATTATCCGCTGGCGCCCGTCCGTTCCTGCGTCGCTCCCGACAAGCTTTCACCGTACTGTCGCCGACTCCACACACGACTGCACTATACAAAAGGTTATAGCGGGTCGGAAACGCCTTCATCGTCCGTTTCCAAGTTGCTGACGACTTTAGACGACAAGCAAAATTACGTTCTCCATTTTCGAAATTTAAAATTGTATCTGAGTCTCGGTCTAGAATTGAAAGCGATACATAGGGTGTTGAGTTTTAAACAGAGAGCGTGGATGAAACTGTTTATCGATTTCAACACGAAAAGAGAACAGCAGCCACCAACAGTTTTGAAAAGGATTTTTTCAAACTGATGGTCAACGCCGTCTATGGCAAATCCCTGGAGAACGTGAGGAAACGAATAGACTTCCAACTAGTCTCTAACGAACGACGGCTGCAGAAACTGGTTTCCAGTCCACGGCTAAAGCGTATGATCCGCTACACCGATGACTTGGTCGAACTGGCCTTACGACACAGGACGATATTCCTTTCCCGTCCGGTGTACTTTGGCTTCACAGTACTATACGTCAGCAAACTGATAATGTACGACTTTCATTATCGGTACGCTGTCGCCAACTACGGACGACGATTGACGTTACTAATGACCGACACGGACAGTTTGCTTTACAGCATACGGACGGACGACGTGTACGCTGATATGAAAGAGGATCTCCACCTTTTCGACACGTCGGACTATCCCATGGATCATCCTTGTCATTGCGTCGACAACAAAAAGGTCGTGGGGAACTTCAAGGATGAAACCCATCAGGGATTTTGTCGGACTCGGAGCGAAATGTTACTCGCTCCTGTTGTCCGAACGCACCGACAAAAAGGTGGCGAAAGTGCAAAGGGCGTCATTAAAAAATAGGTTACGACATCAATTGTACAGCGAGTGTCTTTTCGACAGTCGTACGGTTTTCATCTCTGCCGAGTGTATACGAAGCGATCGTCATAAGCTGTACACGCAACGTGTAACGAAACTAACGAAACTTTCCCTGTCACCTTATGACGATAAGAGGTATGTACTGGACGACGGCGTAACTACGCTCGCGTACGGACACTACAGAACACGTAAACGTACGCTATCCGACGACGCTGCTGGTCCTAACATCGAAGTGAATAGGCGGCGATACAAGGACCAGTAACTGACTGTAAGAATATACTCGTATTTCGTGTATAAAAATTATTTATTACAATTCACAGAGTGGAAATTCAATAGACCTTCACGCACACGTGTTCAGTGGGTAGAAGGGTGGGGGGAGGTAGGCGACTAGACGGCGACAGTGTAATCCGTGGCTGATGTAATCGACTCCTGCCGAGACCTTCACACGTGATCAAGGGGGGATATGCGTTTAATTTTAACCAATTACAACAGCATGCTGTCTAACTTCGCAGCGTATGTAAACGTTGTGAGGGTGGGGGGGACTCTGTCTGTAGCAGACTCCCGTCGAGCATATGCATATGACGTTCAGCCGCACCCACGACCACTGCCTCAACAGTCACAGCCACAGCCGCCACGGCTTCGGACGCCGCAGCCTCAGCCGCCACGCCCTCGGACACCACCGCCGCAGCAGATGCACCCTCAACCGCAGGTGATACGCCCTCAGCCGCAGCTACATCAGCGTCGGGATCCACGTTTGCCGTCCTCTCCAGAAGACGCTCCGCCACAACTTAGATCACCGGCGGGCGTCTTGTTTGAAATTCTCGACACGGTGGAACCAAGGTAGCACCGCGACTCCACGTCGATGAGGCTCCTTCTGAGAAGGACCTTACCGACGTGGTGTTGGACCCGAGGAGAGTCCTGCCCCGTCCAGGGTATGCTGCCGCACACCGCGTGCAGTGTGTGTCTGGAGGTGTACGCAGAGGGGGAGAGGCTCCTCGGGTTGCCATGCACCCACACCTACCATTACAGGTGCATCGTCTTTATATGTCTTTGTATTATCATATTATTGTGTATTATTGAACATTTGGTGTAATTATTCTAGTATTATGCATGTCAATTATTATGTTTTTTATTATTGTATTATTATGTATCATTATAATTATTATGCAATATTGAATTTTTGGTGTCATTATTATGCATGTCAATTATTATGTTTTTTATTATTGCATTATTATGTATCATAATCATATTATTATGCAGTACTGAATTTTTGGTGTCATCATTCTGGTATTATGCATGTCAATTATTATGCCTTTTTTATTATTATTTCTTTTATAAAGTTGCTAAACTGCTACAATTTTTGTTTAGACAAAGCTTTTCGTCATCTCTGACATCATCAGGTCTTGAACAACCTACAACAATCAGGTGTTGTTCAAGACCTGATGATGTCAGAGATGACGAAAAGCTTTGTCTAAACAAAAATTGTAGCAGTTTAGCAACTTTATAAAAGAAATAATAAGAATGGCTGCTAGTTTTTTATTATTGTATTATTATGTATCCTTATCATATTGTTATGTATTATTGAATTTTTGGGATTATTATTCTATTATTATGTACTGTCAATATTATTATGTATTATTGAATTTTTGGGGTCATTATGTATCTATGATTATGTGTCTATCATTATGTAATGTCAATCATTATGTATTTTGTATTATCATATTATTATGTGTTATTGAATTTGGGTGATATTATTCTACTATCATGTAATGCCAATTATTATGCACTGTCAATTATTATGTCTATCTTATTCTCATATTATTATGTATTACTATGTATTACTATGTCTTAACATTTGTGATGCACTATTCACATAATAACTTAAACTGCAAAATCGCCCGATTTTGTGCGGGCAGTATGTTAAACTTTGTACTTTTAATATTTGCAATGTAACGGCGTGTGCGTGCAGTGACGTCATTCCCCCCGCTAAACTGCTGCCAGCGTCCTACACACGCTCGTAGCAGTCTGTTGTTAGTTAACTGTTACACTCCGAACGGGCAATAAGCCTTCATTCGCCAGCTGCGGCTATGTAATTATTTTCACTACGGAATATTCTACTTCAAATTACTATTATGCTCTTCTGTGTTTAATACATTAGCACTTAAGCGATTTCGGCCTCAATTCATTATCATGACTTTCAGTATTTAATTTAATTCTACTTCTCAGGCAATGTATGCCACGCTACACTGCACGTGCCATGCAATCATTTGCTTGCAACCTTTAATAAACAGTTAATTCAAAGAAAAAATACAGTCCACTACTTTATTTCACATCATACCAGCCAATTCATCACCTAACGTTGTAAGACCAACTCAAGATTATTTCGAGAGCGTCGAAGACGTACCACCTCCTTTACCGAACCTGATGCCATCAGGCAGGAACTTGTTGCGCTCGGCTATGCGCCGACTGCGGTAAGCGTCCTGAATGTTGGCAAAGGTGATGACCGCAGACCTGTCAACAGCTTTCTGGTCAAATTACTGAAAGTAGGCCCTTTCGAGGAGATTTACAGTCTCCAAAATCTTCTCCATCTACGGGTGCAAGTCCGAACATTTGACCCGCGGCCCGGCCCCTCACAGTGTTTTAATTGCCAGAGGTTCGGCCACAGCAGTCTTTTTTGCCATCAGCCACCGCGTTGCGCTGAACCTCATCCTGGCTGTGATAAGCCAAAGGTGGGGTACACAGCTAAATGCTGCAACTGCCAAGGAGCACACCCGGCTAATTACCGAGGCTGCCCAAACTTTATCGCCGCCATGAAACCGCAGCGACCTCCTGTGCGCCCTGGCGCGCAGGCTGGCCGTGTACCTGGTCCTGGCCCTAACCGGCGAGAGGCATTCCCACCTCTCGCTGGTTCATCTGCCAAGGTCCCGGCAGCAACTCCGGTTGCTTCCGGTGCCGCTGTCTCGCCTGCAGTCGTCGCTTCGGCGCCGCCTGCAGCCGCCTCAACCCCGGCGCCTGCCGGAGGGCCCGCACCTTCCTACGCGGCCATGGCCGCTAAATCTGTCCCACCTCCAGCCCGTCCGGGCAAGTCTAAGCGCTCTCGTCGTCGCCGGAACTCCGCCGGCCGACCTACATCATCACAGGTTCCACATGTACCAACTCCGCAGGCTCGACCCGCCCCCAGTCATCAACCTCAACCTCCCAGCGAGCAGTCTACTACTCAGTCCGTCAGCCCAGCGCCATCAGCTACCCCTGTCGAGGCCAGTCAGGCTTGTCCTCCGGTGTCCCGGGAATCTTCTCGGGCATCGGCGGATCCCCTGACTGCCTGGGCAGACAATCTTGTTGCATCTATAAGGACTGCTCGCGACACTACCACAGTGCTTACCCTGGTCTTCCAGTCTTTAGCTACCCTCTTTCCCCTACTTCCCCTGAATGGCTTAGCCTGAGGATCGTTGCGTGGAACGCCTTCGGGTTGCTCCCCAGACGATCTGAACTGATGACTTTCGTGACGGAGTATGATGTTGATATCATACTTCTTTCCGAGACTCATCTGGCTCATTACCACTCGTTTTCCCTTCCTGCCTATGTCTGTTATCGTCAGGATCGTCCCCTACGGCCTCGCTGTCCCCCCTCGGGGGGTACAGCTGTCTTAGTCCACAGGCGGATATCCCACAGGCTTTTGCCTCCTCTAGATACATCTATTATTGAAGGCTGCGCGGTGGCGGTGGACGCCGGCGGATCGGAGTTGCGCGTTGTTTCTGCGTACCTGCGGCCTGGCCGGCGAACTCCGCCACCGCCCGAGGAGTGGGACGCCCTCCTCGACCACCCCCTCTCAACCATTGTAGCCGGCGACTTAAACGCCAAACACCCTTCATGGAACAGCCGCGTTGTCAACGCCTATGGAAATTCTCTGTTCCGGTTCGTCTCTGGCGACCCGGCACTTAATGTCATCGGCCCTGAAGACCCTACCTACTACCCCTTTCACGGCCATCGGCCGGACGTTCTTGACATAGTAGTTGTCAAGTACGTTGCCCGCAACATCGAGGTCTCGTCTGAGTCGGATCTTTCGTCCGATCACAATCTCCTTGTTATAACTGTTCGAGAGCTGTCGGCGTCACCCCGACTTCCCGCTCAGATTGTCCGCTTACCGACTTTTATTAACAGCTAGTAAGCGCGAGTAGGAATTTGCTGCCCGTTTTCTGACCGCCCGTTGTTTAGACGTTCCCAGTAGTCGCTGTAGCAAAAAATAGACATTTTTATCGGTGTATCCTGAATAAAAGAAACCCGCTTCGACTAGTACTTTGGGCGGTATCGGGCATTTTATAAAATTTTTATGGTTTCCGGGCGGGAACGGTGATAAGAATTTTGCTATCATAACGTGTTGTACTTCTTCGTCATCCGGAGAAACGTACTCATACGTTTCGCTCTCTTCGTCGGAACTCATCGACTCGATGTAGTCGATTCCGGATTAAAACGGAAGAAGGAAATTCGTAGTAGTCACTGTGCGTGGTGGTGGTGGTGGTAGGTTGAAACTGAAGCGTGAAAACGAACTAGAAATACGCTCTCATGTAAGCGGTGTATGTGGCTCTACATAAGGGACACGTATTTAGGGTGATGGCGCATTTCACACGTGTGACAAAATGGCGACAGGGAAGAAGTACGACTACAACTATTTGTGCGTAACAAACTCGCACAACGTATCCCGATCCGGTCCCCCTTCTTCTTTTTTTCATTCTCTTTGATCGAGTCGGTGTGTTGTCTGTTCTCTGCTGCCGCTGGCGCTGCTGCTGCAGTTGCTTCCGGTTCGGTAATGATACCCAGTGCCTTGAGGATGAATTTTTTATCTTTCGTTAACATTATGTAAGAGCACACGGGGAAATGACGTGCGTGTTCCGTCCAAGCGTTTTCTCCTCGTTGCCATTTGTTTAAACCGCCTCCGCAGCAAAAACAAAGCACTATATCGTTGCATCCTTTATAAAAAACCCGCTTCTGCTAGTTCTTTCGGCGTTACCGTCAACGATATCGGCCAGTCTTTAAAGCTCTTTAAACGGTTTTCAATGCTTCTGTAACGCGGGTACGGGGAAATGATTTTTTGAATCAATGCTTCCTGCACTTCTTTGTCGACTGGAGATACGGACTTCATCGTCGTCGTCGGTTCACCGCAGTGTCTGAAATAGCGGTTGTTGTTGTTGGGATTGTTATCGTTATCCTCGCTACCGTTATCGTTTACGCACACCGCCATCGCCGCAGCATAGTCCGCTGTCTATCGCCGATTTCGCTTTCATCGCTGCCGCTACGGCCGCCGCGTACGCCCTTTCGCTGATGCCCGAATTCAAAGCTTTCACTCGTTCCCACGCCTCGCCGGTTATCACGCGATCCGCTACACGTCTGCGTTCGTTGTCCTTGTACTTGGCGTAGGCGATATCGTGTTCGCGACAGGCTTCGTCCAACTCGTTGATTCCGCGATTGCCGCGAGCCAATCTCTCCTCTAGTTCGTACCGGGTCCGCAGAACCTGTAGCCGGGCAGATGTAGTTCCACCGGTAATACGTCCACCGCTCGATTGATCAGTGTAGGTACTGACTTTGTGACGAAAGGTACCGCGCTTTTAACTACTTTTTCCGATGAGACCACGCCCCTTTATTTTTATCAACGCGACTACGTAGTTCGTACATGCCTACTGTTTCGTGTCGCCTGCTGCTGCCGATAAAGGGATCTCCAATCGTGGTCGTCTTTTTTGTCGACGGACTTGTCCAAATCGCTTATCAAGTCGTTCGTCTCCGCCTTGCTCGTGAGTAGTAACTCTGCCTCTTCGGCGCCGAGTGAAGTACGCGGTGCGTACGTATGCAATTTATAGATGTACGATACCACTTTCTTCCAACGGTGTTGGAACACTTTTGCGAGTTTGTACGTTTCGCTCTTTGCGTCCTCCAATTGACGCGCGTTCACGGCGTCCGTGGCCCGTGCGCCGCCGTCGCCGACGTTCAAAATAGTCTTTCCTTGAGCGTTGAAATAAGCGTCGTTTACCGCGGTGATCGTGTGCCGGTTCAAAAATTTCAAGTTCACCGCGTCCTTGTTGTTGACGGACGGCGCTAACTGCGTTATCCGCACGTTTCCGACCGTTAGGTTAGAGTTCGTATCCTTCGGTATGATCTTCGCGTCCACGTATCCATTGGTCGCGGCGTCTCTTGCGCCAATCGGTTCCCTCAGAGATTGTATGCGATGGTCCCGCGCGTCGATGACGGCGCCGTTCTTGTTCGGTGCCAGCGTCGTGAAATGCAAGCACGTGTAGTCTACGTACTGCTTGTTGACGGCGTCCATGAGATCGGCGGGAGCGGCGACGTTGGTGAGCTTACGACCTTTCACGTCTATTCTCGCGGAACCTTGCGTCGGATCGTCGCCTAACAGACAGTGGTCTCGCACGAACCACAGTGGAACAGCATGGTTAACGTCGTACGGTTCGCCCAAGTTGTGTATTTTTTCCTAGCTACGTCGAAGTGTCCGTCCTCGGTCATCGCGATACCGATATCCTCCCGCAGACTGCGTCGCGTCTCCCTTCGCACTCTGACGGCGCTCTGGTGTCTGCCGAACTTGTCAACGCTCATCTCGTGAATGAAGCGCGTCGACCGCCGTGCACGGCATTTCTACGTACTCGCGTAATAAATCGATTAGTTTTGATACGATCGTGCCGTCTATACATTTTATTCCGACGACGGAGAGTCCGTCGGTATGTTTTCCTTTCGCGATCGTGTTTAGAAATTCATCGTACACGTATACCCGTCCGTCTTTGAAGAAATAAATCTTTCCATCGGTATCGGAACGCGCTATCGATAGCTTCTGGTAAGCCGACAAAACGATCTTTAACGTATCCGTGTTTCTTGATCACGAATGAGCACTCGTCTATCTACACGTAATACATATCGTTATACAACAGAAGGCTACAACCCGTGTAGATGTGTATCGCCGCGTTTATTTTCGTCAGCGTGCGAACGCCGAGCGTCGTGATCGGTTGCGGATATCCGGTCACCGGCTGCAGACTGTGTATATCGAACATGTACACGTATCTGTCTACAAAGAGCACCACTTCTTCGGTCAGTGGCCTCTGGTACATCGCCGAAACGTAGGTGAACGTCGGCGGTAAGAACGTCAACCAATCCGTCAACAGAAGCGGACTCCCGCCGCCGCCCGGACGCTTCGACTCGAGGTCCAGAGTCCACAAAAAGTTATCGTGCACTATATACACGTGTGTGTTAATTATTAAAAATTGATTAACCTTCTTTAGTCGACATAAATCCGTCGTCGTCGTCCTCCTCGACCGGACGGTGTCGTTCGTCGTCGGCGTCGTCGTCGTACCGGTCGACGGCTTCCCGTACAAGTGTTGAATACCTCTTATATCATCGTCTGTCAGGTCGAACGGGCCGTCCGACCGCGGTACGTAGAAAGGGTACATGATCGAATCCCTTTCGAGGGAATGAGACAGTCCTAACGCGTGTCCCATTTCGTGCGTTAGCACCTGTAGAAAACTGGTCTGATCGTCCGGTATTTCGGTGGCGTTAGTATAATTCCACGATTCGTAGTAGTCCGCGTGTATTTCGGATGTGTTATACGGTAAATCGGGCGGGTGGTAAGCGTGAGCGAGTATACCTCCCCGTCCGACCAAATAGTACCCGTAGATCGTACACCTAGAGGTCAGACACCTGTGTTTAAAATATCTCATAGCGATAACTATGTCCACGTTTATGTCGTTGGGTCGATAGTCGAATTCTAAATTTGAATGTTTCCGCCATATAGCGAACGCTTGTCGCGTCGCTTCTATAGCGTCGACGGTACCGTGAACGAACCGCCACGTCAGTCGTCTCTTGGCCCACGGCGTTCGTAAGGTGTACGACGGCGACGTGAAATCTTCGTTACCGCATCTCCGCTCCCGCATCAGACTTAACGTTTCGTTATTTAATTCTCCGTTTGCGGTTAAATTGTAATTCTCTTGAAACGTCCGCAGGTAGGGAGAAATAATGCTGGCATCGACGGTGGCGTTGTCCGTGAGTCGTAAACTATCGATTTTATTATCGGGCACGTATCCGTAACTCGTCAAGTAATCGATAACGAAGTCTACATCGTTCGCTTATTATTCTCGGCGGACGACGCGACGACGACACTCGTGGGCGCGATAATAAACGCTACCGTGGTATACGTGTTGTCGGTATGAGAATCGTGTACGTGCATGAGCAAACGACGAATGTCTCCGTCGCGTGTACGACGGTATTATTTATACTTTGTCGGCTTTCAGAATCGAATAGGGAGCACGACGGCTACTTTCGACCAGTGTAAATCCTAACGGTGCCGTGAATTCTTTCTTCTTCTTCTTCACGACGTACAGACCGTCGCGCGTAGTGTAGTAGTACACCGAACCTCGTTCTGTGTGTAACTTTTGACGTCTTTCCGTGATCAGTTGAGTCAGGACGCACATCGTCTTCGATTCGGGATCGACTACGAAGGCGAACGCGTTCGTCCTATATTTATGTTTATTAGACGCTTTGATCACAAAATAGTGCAATGGATACAGTTTGGTAGTGTCCATCTCGTTAACGTAAATGTGCTTACGCGGCATTAACGAGTCATCTAAGATCGATTCCATTTCGGCGCTGCTGCTAATGACGGATGTCGTCGTATACCGGTCTTATTTATACGATGATGTCGACTTCTCGTAGTTCTTCCACTATGGAAACGATTTCATTTATGTGCCCACCGTTTCCGGCGCGCTGTGACACTACCAACAGTCGTAATCTGTCCACCAGTTCGTTCGGATCGTCCCAGTGCACGTAATCGATTTTGTCTTTTTTCCTCGACGTCACCATATACGTTCTGTCGGTATTCTTATGTCCGCGTCCCATACGTTTCGGCGGAAACAGCCGTGATATTATCCGTTTATACTTTACACCTCTGTTTGCGTTCACCTGCGCGTTCGCTAAATAATACTGCTTGTGCGCGTT
Source organism: Magicicada septendecula (assembly GCA_034769895.1). Classification (NCBI taxonomy): domain Eukaryota; kingdom Metazoa; phylum Arthropoda; class Insecta; order Hemiptera; family Cicadidae; genus Magicicada; species Magicicada septendecula. Next base: position 130,201,969 of record CM068372.1, read on the forward strand.
GGTGGCGCATAGTATATCTTTCTACGCCTTCAGATCCGTCTCGTTGTAAACGTTTTTGTTAGAGTGCTTCATGAACACGAGTTCGTATACAAAGGTGTACCTTTGTATCGTTTACCGTTTATGAGGATCGTATCGTCCGTTTCGATTTCCAACGGCGAATCACCGATCATCCATTTTCCGCTTTCGTGTCTTACGCCGTACGTATAGTCCATCAAACGATCGCGTTCGGCCGACACGATCATACGCATGTACTTATTCGCTAACGATTCGTTGTCGTATTTGGTCAGAAAATATCTACGCGCTTCACGCCTTCCTTCCGGTGTGTCTAACATTTTTTTCGATGTTGAGACTAGGATCGCCCTCGTCGTCGTCGTCGTCCTCATCGTCCGATGTTTCGGCTGTCACGGGCGTTTTCCGGAAACGCGGTGTCGACCGGGGACGGAGCGGTGTTCCTACATCGATCTTACTACTCGCACCCATCGGATCCTCCTCCTCCTCCTCCTCCTCCTCCTCCTCACGTTTCATCCTTTTCGCACTCGAATGCCCACTTTGAACTTTGAAACTTTATAGTCGATGCTCCTCGCCGTGTTCTCACGAATCCGTCGTAGCACCGCGCTTTTGTTGGATTCGTTCACCTGGCGCGGTTTCATTCCAATCGTTCTGTGCACGCTGTCGTTGTACGCCCTGACCAGTTCCGGTAACGTATCCAACCAACGGTAATGACCTTGTTCGCTGAACGGGTGATATATGCGCTATTTCAACGTACGGTTGAAGTGTTCCACGATGGACGCCTTTTTTCTCACTATACGTGGAATAGAGTGTGACACCGTATCTGCGCAGCAACGTTTGTACGGCGCTGTTGTAGTACTCTTTCCCTGTTATTGTGAAATGTTTCCCATCGTCCGTATCGATAGACGTCCATCGTGTCGGTGATCTGCGGTGCCAGTGATACGCGCTTCGACATCGACACGATATTTAAAGTGTATAAGCATGTTTGTGGAATTTTTAAAAATTTTTTTATTTTTTATCAGACCACCGGCACCATCACTCCTTACCCAGACTTTGGACTGGCTACTGTCGTTTAGTAGTAGTAGTAGTAGTAGTAGTAGTAGTAGTAGTAACACATAGTACTACTAGTACTACCCAAACGGGTATGTAGGTGAGTTTATGCCGGCTCTGAAAAGAGCCGTTTTTGTGTGCGTCGACGACTTCTACACGCGCTCTCGGACGAAATCGTATGTGGGCATTAACGCCTTATATACTTGGGCGGGATCGTCCCCCACCACCCAATCGATAATTTGTAATTTACACACACAACATCGCCGTCGCCTTCGTAAAGGAACCCGGCTTTGGCAAGGTCGTAAGGTTTCACGTTCCCATGCGGATATTTAGGAACGTAAAATTTAATATTACCTCGCCTTTTAATGTTGTAATAGCTGGTTAGACGGTTTGCAGAGGGGATAGCTGCGCGCGCAGACGGTAGTGTAAGCGAAGAGGGGATCGCCGCCGGCGGCGTTCACTTCGTAGTTAACGTCGGGTCTCGTGCAGACTAACTTTCTCATATCGCATATAAAGCGTCGATTATATTCTAAATTAGCATCAGTCTTCCATTGTTCCTCAAGCGAGCAAGTAATTGTTTTGCTTGTATGAGTAGGGGTAAATGACAGTTCTACCCCCGGAAGTGACGTCATATGGCGGGAAATTAAAAAATCGAGGTGGTGGGGGTAGACATCCGGTGCTGTGTCGTCGTGTGCATAGTTGCTGATGGACCGGGGGGGTAGTGGTGTGTCCCACGTGACCTTGTTGGGCGTGTTGAAGTAGTCGGCCATGTTGTCGGCTTTCGGCCATGTTGTCGTCGGCGAGGCTAAAGTGGGGTTATGTGTGCGTTGATTGGTGTAGGCGTGGCCGCCGTTCGCTGTTCGCCGTTCGCCGCCCGGCGGCGGCCTGGCGGTGTCCTGGTCGTGGCTTGACCGCCGCCCGGAGTGTTGGGGTCGTCGTCCATTTTGTCGGCGGCGGCGGCCATGTTGTCGGTGGGTGGGTGGGGGTGTTGGAAAAGCGGCGAGGTTGTCAGGTTGTGTAAGAGTGTGCTGGTTAAGGTTCGGCCACGTTGCCGATTCGTGCATGTGTTATAGTGTATGGGTATGTATATGTAAGGGGTTTTTCCGGAAGTGCGGCCATGTTGGAAAAGCGTCGTCGACGTTGCCAACTTGTGCATGTGTGCTGGTTTAGCATCGGCCACGTTGTCGACTCGTGTATGTGTTATAGTGTACGGGTTTCAGATATATTTACACTGCCACCCCATTGTCCGGATATCGTCGATGTGAAAAGGTGAATTGCATTGTTGCCAACTCGAGAACTGTACTGGCGTTGGTCACGTTGTCAACTCGTGCATGTGTTATAGTGTATGGGTTCAGATATTTACACTGCTGCCGTTCGGATATCGTCGATGTGAAGAGACTGAGTGATGTGAACTGCATTGTTGCCAACTCAGTCAAGTAGTGTAAGAGTGTGCTGGTTAAGGTTCGGCCACGTTGCTGATTCGAGCGTGTGTTACAGTATATGGGTTTGGATATATACTGTGTTTTCCGGAAGGGTGTCCATGTTGGAAAAGCGTCGACGTTGGCAACTTGTGCATGTGTGCTGGTTTAGCGTCGGCCACGTTGTCTGCTCGTGCATGTGTTATAGTGTACGGGTTTCAGACATATTTACACTGCCACCATTGTCCGGATATCGTCGATGTGAAGAGGTGAATTGCATTGTTGCCAACTCGAGAACTGTACTGGCGTTGGTCACGTTGTCAACTCGTGGGTTTCAGATATATTTACACTGCCACCCCATTGTCCGGATATCGTCGCTGTGAAGAGGTGAATTGCATTGTTGCCAACTCGAGAACTGTACTGGCGTTGGTCACGTTGTCAACTCGTGCATGTGTTATAGTGTATGGGTTCAGATATTTACACTGCTGCCGTTCGGATATCGTCGATGTGAAGAGACTGAGTGATGTGAATTGCGTTGTTGCCAACTCGTGAACTGTAAATTTGAATGTGTGTGTGTGCTTTTGTGGTAAGTATATATTGTAAAAATACAAAATGCGCACATCATCGGTGTGAAACTCTTGTTGACTGGCTATTGCGGTGCAAAATTGAATATCACGCATTTGTGCAATTGTTCAGATTGACACTTCACTTATAAAACATGCATGATGGAAGGAAAAAGGATAGTTGAAAAGAAACAACTAAGCAAATCAAAATTTACATATTTAGTAATCAAAAACACACACACACACACACACACACACACACACACAATATATATATATAAAGATGGGTATAATACAAAAGTATACAATATAAATAGACATAAATATTACACATATATATTGTAATTATACAATAAACTACAAATACACACACACAATATATATAAAGATGAATACAATACAACAATATATAATTAAATAAAAAAAATTACAGTTCAGATACAATATATATAAAGATGAGTATAATACAAAAGTATACAATTAAACAAAAAATTATATATTACATTTTATATACAATATACATACAGAAACAAAAAACATTACAGATACAATATATATATATATATACAGACAAAAAATATTACATCAAAAAATATATATATTACTTTTTTACAACACACACACACACTAAATTACAGAAAAAACATCATCACTTTTTTTACTTTTTTTACATATATGTGCACGGCCATCTGTAACAGAAACAAAAACAATATTAGTGATGTATAATTGATAGGTGTAGGGTGGATTAGAATAATGTTTATGTGTACTGTTACATACCTCAAAAATGCATGCGTGCATAAAATGGATGTATTGACCTGCTGAATGCATACACTCGACATTGTGGACATTCCGGCGGTGTCCCCTCTAATGCCACGGTTTGGAACCAATTAATGATGCATAGATAGTGGTAAGTATGACCACACATTAAGCCGAGGAGTCTCTGCCCGTCAGTATAGTTTTCTTGGCACACACTACAAGATGTGTGCCCTAACATACCCTGTATGGGGCAGAGCTCTCCACGGCTCCATCGCCACGTCGGAAACCTACTTCTTAGAAATAATCTCATTGTGGCGACTTCACTATGCATCCTCGGTTCCGATGTATCAATTATATCGTAAAACACGCATGGTGCGTCTTCTGGAGGGGACCGCAAACGAGGATCATGTCGCATGTGCTGCTGAGGTTATGGTTGAGGCTGCGGTTGTTGCGGTTGAAGCTGAGGCTGAGGCTGTTGCGGTTGAGGCTGACGATGCTGCGGCAGAGGGCGTATCAACTGTGGTTGAGGCTGCGGTTGTGGCTGCGGCTGCAGAGGACGTGGGCACGGCTGAATGTCACTGAGGACAAAAAAAGACATACAAAACGATACAGACGTGGAAAAAGAAAAATATGTACGCATAAGAAGAAGACTTACATACTGTCCTCGAAGATGGAAATCGTCGCTGACGATGAGGGTGTATATTCCTCCTCATCATCATCATCATCTTCTGCTTCGAGGAAATCGATATTGTATCCCAATTCATCCTCATCTCCCACGAACCCGCTGAGGGTTTCGATGTCGTCGTCGTCGTCGTCGTCGTTGTCGTCATCGTCATCGTCGTCGGTATGATCGACATCGCTGGAAAAAAAGTACAAATTTAAAAACAGACGTAAACGCATTACTACAAGAGATTGTTAATGAAAACCGACTTACCGACTCGTGTCGGGTTGAGGAGATGTGCTCCCCAGCAGAGCACGACGTAACCGTTGCGACCCATAAAAAAAAAACAACACGTCAATCGAATGGAATATTCTGTTTGTACATTATAAATAAAGAAAACAAATTTTATATTTACCATCGTACTCGACGTTGCTCTGCTGGCATATGTTTTCATACTTTCTTGTTGTTGTTGTTGTTCATTCTGTAAAACGTATCAAAAGTTGTAAAATAAGTAGGTAAAGAACATAATGAAGTGTGTGTGTGTGTGTGTGTGTGTGTAATGTTGAATATCATCTTTACCGTTAGTTATCGGTCCATTTACTTTCTCTTCTTTGCCTTAGGACCAGCAGCGTCGTCGGTTATTGCACGTATCCTGTAATGCCCGTACGCGAGTGTACTTACACCGTCGTCCAGTACGTATCTCTTATCATCATAAGAAGACAGGGAAAGTTTTGTTATACGTTGCGTGTACAGCTTATGATGATTGCTTCGTATACACTCAGCAGAGGTGAAAACCGTACGACTGTCAAAAAGACACTCGCTGTACAATCGATGCCGTAACCTTTTTTTTATTGCCGTCCTTGGCACACCTTTCGCCACCTTTTTGTCGGTGCGGTCGGACAACAAGAGCGAGTAACACTTCGCCCTGAGTCCGACAAATTCCCTGATGGGTTTTCCATTGGTCTCATCCTTGAACTTCCCCACGACTTTTTTGTTGTCGTCGCAATGACAAGGATGATCCGTGGGATAGTCCGACGTATCGAAAAGGTGGAGATCCTCTTTCGTATCCGAGTACACATCGTCAGTCCGTATGCTGTAAAGCAAACTGTCCGTGTCAGTCATTAGTAAGGTCAATCGTGGTCCGTACTTGGCGACAGCGTACCGATAATGAAAATCGTACATTATCAATTTGCTGACATCGAGTACTGTGAAGCCGACGTACACCGGACGGGAAAGGAATATCGTCCTGTTTCGTAAGGCCAGTCCGACCAAGTTATCGGTGTAGCGGATCATACGCTTTAGCCGAGGATTGGAAACAATTTTCTGCAGCCGTCGTTGGTTAGAGACTAGTTGGAAGTCTATTCGTTTCCTCACGTTCTCCAGCGATTTGCCATAGACGGCGTTGACCATCAGTTTGAAAAAATCCTTTTCAAAACTGTTGGTGGCTGCTGCTCTCTTTTCGTGTTGAAATCAATAAACGGTTTCATCCACGCTCTCTGTTTAAAACTCAACACCCTATGTATCGCTTTCAATTCTAGACTGAGACTCAGATACAATTTTAAATTTCGAAAATGGAGAACGTAATTTTGCTTGTCGTGCAAAGTTGTCAGCAACTTGGGAACGGACAACGAAGGCGTTTCCGATCCGCTAAACCCTTTTGTATAGTGCAGTCGTGTGTGGGAGTCGTCGAGAGTATGGTGAAAGTACGTCAGGATGGACACAGGAACGGACGGGCGCCAGTGGATAATCGGAATGGAGGTCATGAAGTTCGGGTGGATAGTGTAAGTCGACCTCGAGTATGTAGCCCATGTCACCGTCATCGCACAGGGTACGCACGTCCAGTGAGTTGATCACGTTACGAGTTACGATATAGCCATCTGAAGTCGGCGTAAGGGAGCGGTTGTGCACATGGCTGCACCGTAAAGGTTGTTGCAGTCCGTGTACAATATGAAAGAGGTCGGTTTTGAAGCATCGTACTGATCGACAATTAGTGGGTTGTTGGCCTTGGCGTGGCGGTTGGGTACCATGCTAATTTTATATGCGACACGTGAAAGTTAGACTGCGCGAGACTCGAAGGTGAACGCTGGCAGTGATCATCGCTCTACTTATACTATCTATGACGGCTGCGTGCGCAGCTATCCGCTCCCACCACCATGATACCGAACTATTGCCGTCAACGATCCCTCACTACCAACTGCGTGCGCAGCTATCTGCTCCTACTACTGTCCTTTATTTCATACCGACCAATTGACGACAGCCATCCCCACTACGGATGCGCGCGCAGCTATCGCTGAGGAGGTGAAATGCAACGCGACAAACTAACATTCTTGCTTCAGATATGGACGTGTACACATATCCTTTTGCAAGCCGATTAAAAAGCTTTTATAACATCAGTCGTCGAGGTAACGTTAAATTTTACGTTCATAAATTTCCGAATGTGAACGTAAAATTTTTTGACCTAGCCAAAGCCGGGATTATTTACGAAGGCGATGGTGATGTTGTAAGATGCTGCAAGTGTAAAATACGAATTATGGATTGGGCAGTGGGTGATGATCCCGTCCAAGTCCATAAGGCGTCAATGCCCACATGCGATTTCTTTCGTGAACACTTGTAGAAGTCGACGCATGCAAAAACGTCTCTTTTCAGAGCCGACATAAACTCCTGTACAAACATACCCGTTTGGGTAGTACTAGGTGTTATTACTACTACTACTACTACTGAACGACAGTAGTCACTCCAAAAGTGTGAGTGAAGACACCCATGATAAAAAAAAGTTATAAATAAAAAAATTCCTCAAACAATATGCGTATACGCGTACACTATATATATCACGATCATGACTAACAGCGTATCACTCACATCGTAGATCATCGACACGATGGACGTCTATCGATACCATGATGGGAAACATTTCACAATAACAAAAGCTTTACGAAGCGCGATACGGTCCAACTTACGTTCCGTGTATTTTGTGAAGAAAAGACGATTTTGCGGCAACTACTGTACACGTTACAAGTTCGGTGTTGACAGATATCCACGAAAAGACGGGTTATCACGCCTAAAACGATAACGAAGAGGTACCTCCTCCCGATGAGGTCGATCCCGATTCTATTATGGTGTTCGATGATGTGTTTTGTGAAAGATAACACAACATACGCAAGTATTTCTCTATGGGACGACACAGTGGTGTGGACGCGTTTTACCTTTGTCAGACGTACAGCCAAGTGCCGAAACAGTTGGTTCATGACAATACCAATCTAATAATATTGTTCAAACAGGACGATCCCAACTTGAAGCATGCGTACAACGATCACGTCAACACGGACATGAAATATGACGCGTTTAAGAACATGTGCGCTGAAGCGTTGAAAGATCGTTACGGCTTCCTCGTCGTGGACAAGGATCTTCTATAGACGCCGGCAGGTACAGAGCCGGTTTTGACTGTTTCATAGTAGTCGCGCCTAACGATTAGAAAATAATAAAAACAGTCGTCAAGCGTTCAGGTAAATATAAGTGTCTCAGAAAAATAAAAAAACACTCGTAAACTGTCCGCATAAATGCACGTAACAGCTGTTCACTGTTAACTATCAGTCTTTGAGCGTTTGGGTAAAATAAAAAACAGTTGTAGACTGTTCGCATAAATGCACGTAACAGCTGTTCACTGTTAACTAAAACAGTCGTCGACCGTTCGGGTAAATACACATGTCCTGAAAAAACAGTTGTATACTGTTCGCATAAATGCACGTAACAGCTGTTCACTGTTAACTAAAACAGTCGTCGACCGTTCGGGTGAATACACATGTCCCGGAAAAACAGTTGTAGACTGTTCGCATAAATGCACTTAACAGCTGTTCACCGTTAAACCGTTAACTAAAACAGTCGTCGATCGTTCAGGTAAATACAGATGTCTCGAGTCACCGACGTTAGTCGGTGTACTGCCGTTTATCAAGATGGACGAAAAGAAAAAACAACTAGCCCGTGATATCGACACGATCAGCGATGAGATACGTAAGAAATACCGTGCGTTACAACACGGGATCCGTGAAGAGGAAGAAACGTTAATCAAAAGTTACAAACCGATTCTCGAACCGTTACAAACTATTTCGCAAGCGTTGGTTGAAAAAAAAATGTAAAACAACAAGAAGTGAAATGCCTACGAGTGCGAAAAAGATGAAAGGCGAGGAGAAGGAGGAGGAGGATCTGATGGGTTCAAGTAGTAGTAATATCGATGTAAGAACACCGCTCCGTCCGTCACCGCAACAGCAGTTGACACCACGTTTCCTGAAAACTTCTGTGATAGGTGAAACATCGGATGAGGACGACGAGGACGATCCTAGTCTCAACATCGAAAAAATGTTAGACACACCGGAAGGGAGGCGAGAAGCACGTAGATATTTTCAGGACAAATACGACAGTGAATCGTTAGCGAATAAGTACATGCGTATGGTCGTGTCGGCTTAACGTACTACACTTGCGTAACGTTACAGTGTCCGTACACGATCAGGACGGTGATATCGTGAATTTTCAAGGCGAAGTCATCACCGCGCGTATACATCTGAAACGTGCGTAGTAATCATGGGATTCTATTTCACTGATACCACTGCTTTACCGGTGATGAAGAATGGTGGCTCGCACCGCAAGATAAAAGAGGACAACACTTTTGGAAAAGGTATCAGTAGACGTTCATCGTTGACACAGTTAACAGCAACTAACCGACGCTACCTGATTTCACTAGGATTAAAACTCAAGAAACACAAGTAACATGACGGACAGTGGTATCGTCTTATCGGTCGAACGTCAACCATTCTTTGAAGACAACATCACACATTACGAATATCATCCACATGCACCGTACGCATCAGCGTCACGATACGGAAATAACGATGAGATACGCATACCTATACTACAACAGGAAGTATTCACTTTACCGATGGAAAGTTTCCTGTACGTTGAAGGCAAGTTGAGCAAAAAGACCGACAGCACCGGTACTGTGAACGTGAAAATGATCAACAATGCGATCGCGTTTCTCTTCGAAGAAATCCGTTACGAACTGGCTGGCGTGGAAGTGGATCGTACCAAGAGCGTCGGCATTACATCCACTATTAAAACCGTGCTATCTGCCGGCAAGCAGGACATTGTTTCGATGCAAAACGCCGGTTGGGTTGCTCCTACAGCTAACGAGCGAACACCGACCGGTAAAAACGAGGAATTCAACTTTTGCATACCGTTGAGGATGCTGATGGGATTCGCTGAGGATTTCACATATGTTATATTAAACATGAAACAGGAACTGATACTGTTGCGCACGTCCAACGACGTTAACGCGCTGTTCTCATCCACGGATGCGCCCGCTAACGCTGATATAGAACTAGCCAAAATCTCTTGGATGATTCCGTTCGTGTACGTGAACAACGAAGTACGGATACAATTGTTGGAAATCATACGCAAGGACCTACCGCTATTCTTACCGTTTCGTAGTTGGGAACTGCACGAGTACCCGGCTTTACCGACGACCGACAGACAGACTTGGACAGTGAAAACAACGACACAACTGGAGAAACCGCGGTACGTGATACTCACCTACCAGACCGCCAGAAAGAACAATCTGAAGAAACACGCAGGTGAATTCGATCACTGCAAGGTGACCAACGCGAGACTCTTTCTGAACGAGAAATACTACCCATACGATAACCTGAACCTGGATATCGATAACGGACGTTACGCTCTGCTGTACGACATGTATACACGATTTCAAAAATCGTACTACCACAGAAGTCAACCCAACGTACTTCTAACACCTACTGAGTTCATAACGAAAGCACCGCTATTCGTCTTCGATTGTAGCAGACAGGACGAATCGCTCAAGTCTTCACCAGTCGACGTCAGATTGGAATTCGAGTCATCAACCAATTTCCCCGCTCAGACCGCGGCCTACTGCTTGATACTGCACGATTCGCTCAACGTGTACACTCCACTGTCAAACACAGTGCGTAGACACAATTAAAGTGAATCTGTATATTATTGTTTTTTTTTTTGCTGTAAATAATATGTAGCTTTTTAGAATAATATGTGTGAATTTCATGTATGTTTTTTTATATTAAAAAAAATGTAATCAATATTCATGTACTTTATTGATGTGTAATTTCTATCGCACGAACGTAAAAAAGTGTAAGAAACACACATGATATGCACTGCATAATTGAAAGCCAATTGACTTATATAAAACACACGGAAAATAACACAGTTCACAAGTTGGCAACAATGCAATACACGGCGGCGGCGTACATATCCAAACTCGTACACTATAACACATGCACGAGTTGACAACGTGGCCGACGCTTAACCAGCACACACGCATGAGTCGACAATGTCGACGCTTTTCCAACATGGCCGCACGTCCGGAAAAACCCCTTACATATCCAAACCCGTACACTATAACACACGCACGAGTTGTCAACGTGACCGACGATTAACCAGCACACTCTTGCACTACTTGACAACCTCGCCACTTTTCCAACATGCCCGACCACACCAATCATCTTCCACCCGACAACATGGACGCAGACCCCACCACTCCGGGCGGTGACCAGGACACCGCCAGGCCGCCGCCGGACGGCGAACCAACCGCCGCCACGCCTCCGCCTATCAACGCACAATTATGTATGCATTGCATGTATGTGATTTTTTTTTATTAAAAAAAATATAATCAATTTTCATATATTTTATTTTTTTAATACCCGTAACCTTGGAGGGGGAAACGTCTGATTATTATCCCTTCCCCCCGTACGTTCGCACCAACCTGTTGGGCAGAGTGACCTTGTAGGGCTCGACATAGCGCGCGCTAGCCCAACAGGTTGGTACGAACGTATTAGTATGTATTAGGCATCCGTCATGGTAGCACACAATAACAGGGAACTCGTACTCCGTGTACAAAGTCTAGCGCCAGAAGAACTGATTTCACGTAATGTAGGTAAATTGTCGGTGTATCAGGTCTGTTTGCAATTCGGTATCGACGTTGAAAACGATACGAAAAATAGATTTTTCTGGAACTGCACCATACAGGATAAAATAAAAATTACAGACGATGTATTGAATTGGCTCGGATATACAGGTAAATATAAAAATCAAAAATCCAGAATTACCAAATGGTTAAAGAAAAACGATTACATCGAATATTACGAAGTCCAAGATGAAGATAATGCACAGAAAAAATATTATGTGTTAAATGGAATAGATTTCGCTTCTTTGTTGATGCAAATGAGAACCCCTAAAGCTGTTGAATTGCGTGAATTATATGCCGTTATGAAAGAAATTGTAATGAAATATAGTCAATATGAAAAATTGTACGAGGAACGTTTGAAGGAGTTAACTAGTATGCAAAATAATTTGTTAACAACACAGATGGGTAATTTACAATCCATGATAAAAACTATTCAAGAAACTAACGAAGAAGAGAGACGTCGCTCAGAGGAAGAAAGACAACGAGCGGAAGAAGAACGACAGCGTGCAGAGGAAGAGAGACGTCGCGCGGAAGAAGAACGGCAACGTGCGGAAGAACGAAGTAGACTGTTACAGTCAAAAATCGAATACAGTGTCGACAAACTGAGGAACGTACTGGCTAAGAAGATCGCGCCAAACCCCATAAACAAGAACAAAATTCGTTGTCTGTCTCTGTACAAAATATCCGAAAACGTTTGGTACATTATGCGCAGACAACTGGAAAGTTTCAACGAAGGAGAGAGAAAAATATATCGCAAACATCCTACAGCGAAGAAACTACGCGCATGGGAAGACGTCGCTCACGCCGTGGATATTGGAAATATAGTTAAAAAACAGAGTCGTAATTGCCTGAGATGGGACGCTCGCGGTAATGTCATCAAACCGGTCGACACGAACGACACTACAGTCGTCACCGACGAAGAAATGCTCACAGCGTTCGAGCGAGCCATAAACGAAGAAAACGACGCCCACGTGTTAGCCAACAATATCTCTGTATGAAAAGAAAATTCCACCTGACAGTAAAAATAACATCTTTCTGAACGACAAATACTACCCGCACGATAACCTGAACCTGGATATCGATAACGGACGTTACGCATTGCTGTACGACATGTATACACGATTTCAAAAATCGTACTACCAAAGAAGTCAACCCAACGTACTTCTAACACCTACTGAGTTCAGAGCAAAAGCACCGTTATTCGTATTCGATTGTAGCAGACAGGCCGAATCGCTCAAATCTTCACCAGTCGACGTCAGATTGGAATTCGAGTCATCGACCAATTTCCCCGCTCAGACCGCGGCCTACTGCTTGATACTGCATGATTCAATCAACGTGTACACTCCGTTATCCAACACAGTGCGTAGACACGATTAAACGCTTACTATATATTAATGTTTTTTTTTTGCTGTAAATAGAACATTGCTTTTTTTATAATGTAATGTGTGCATTATATGTATGTGATTTTTTTTTATTTAAAAAATTTAATCAATTTTCATGTATTTTTATTTTGTTGTAAATAGAATGTAATGTGATATTTTATTTAAAAAATGTAATCAATTTTCACGTATTTTTATTTTGTTGTAAATAGAATGTAATGTTATTACATTTTTATTAAAAAAAAAAATGTAATAAATTTTCGTGTATTTTATTTTTGTGGAGGGGGAAACGATTATCCTCTCCTCCCTATTCTTCACTCAGTGTTTCATCAGCCCGAGTCGTGAGTGGACGCACAAGATGCTTTCACACGATATCGATGATGACGATATCAATCCCAACAACAACCGCTATTTCAAACAATGCGGTGAAGCGGCGACGACGTCGATCAAGTCCTTATCACCAAACGATAAAGAAGTGCAGCTCATCTTAATTCAAAAAATCACATCTCCGTACCCACGTTACAGAAACTTGGAAAACTGTTTAAAGAGTTTTAAAGAATGGTCTGTATCGTTAACGATAACGCCTAAAGAATTATCAGAAGCGGGTTTCTTTTACACCGGATGCAACGATAGAGTGATTTGTTTTTGCTGTGGAGGCGGATTAAACAAATGGGAACGTGGAGAATATGCTTGGATGGAACATGCACGTCATTTCCCTCCGTGCTCTTACGTAATGTTATAATGAAAGATAAAAATTTTATCATCAAGGCACTGGGTATCGTTACCGAAGCGCAAGCACCAACAGCAGTAGCAGTGACAGCAAAGAACGAACAACGCACCGACACGATCAAGGAGAATATAAAAAACGTAGAAGGAAGCTCGAATCGTGATACGATGTGCAAAGTCTGTTACACACAAAACGTGGAAGTTGTACTTATTCCCTGTCGACATTTTATCACATGTGTGAATTGCGCCATAACCCTACATAATTGTCCCTTATGTAGAACCGCATACACCGCTTACATGAGAGCGTATTTCTAGTTCGTTTTCACGCTATAATTTTATCGTCTAGTGAACAAAAGGTTTGAAAATATATATATGCTGCTGTGACAAAAGTGTTTAATCCAACCTCCGCTAATATCGCATACCTCAGTGTTTGAACAGCACGCGTTGAAGACGGACGCATGGAGCTGCTATCTCCGTACGAGTACATACGCTGCAGTGACTTAAAGCATACAGTACTGTACCCTATAGAAATTTTTGTATACAACGTTTTGACATGTAAATTTGATGCACTGATCCGTGACGAAAATATAAGGTACAAAATAAACGTTCCGAACAAATTCTTTACGAGCGTTTCACAATATACAACGTGTCTGTTCCGTAAGACGGACGGATCTGCAACGTTCCTAGTAACACCAAACACGTTGTTTATAACGAAAAAAGGATGTGCGAGGATAAACTAGCAGTCATACTTGACTTTCACTGTTTCATCGACAACGATGGAAGCGAACTCGTTAAGGAACTAGCCGTTATGGACGTCACCGCATTTGCCAGCAGGCATTCGATATTTACACATCCAGTAGACACGATTGTTTCGAATCACAAACATGTGAGGACAAATAGATGGTTAACAGACCATTATCATGGACTATTGTGGACGGACGGGGACACATCGTACGAACATCTTGTACCGATATTATAAAAGTATACGTTTCCTTTCAACTTCGTGTTCGTAAAAGGATTGCAAAAAAAAGATTTCTACAGAAGCGTATCGTGCATTTTAATATTATAAATTTAGATCAATTACAATCAATACACGGAACAGCCTGTCTCGCGCACCGCTTACTTCCGGAAATATGTACAAATACTAGAGTACACGCTTTACGCGAGTGGGTTGTATCAGATTTTAGAATAATCAATATGTTTCTGATAAATTACTAATTGAAAACATTATTGTTTAGCGCTTACGTAAAAAATAACAGTCCTCGCCTTTCTATCGATTACATCATCTGTCTAAAAATAAATTAGCGTCGACGACATGTTCAAACAAGCACGAGTGCTGTTTAGTCGTATAAAAAAATAACCGACACCCCTCTTCCCCACCTACCCATCGAACCGTGAGAAATCAAGTCGTATCCTGTTCACGCGGTTAAAAATAAATTAGCGTCGACGACATGTTCGAACAAGCACGAGTGCTGTCTAGACGTATAAAAAATAACCGACTCCCCTCTTCCCCACCTACCCATCGAACCGTGAGAAATCAGCTCGTATCCTGTTCACACGGTTAAAAATAAACGCTTACTGTGCGTTGAGTGGTTCCCCCTCTCCGGTTTCCATCTCCACAACTACCTCCCTATTTATTCCGCTGTGCACGAGCGTTATTCGTTCATTCGTTGAGAGACGCGCGAGAAATTATAAATTCTTTATTTTAAATGGCACCATTCACTGAAAAGTTTGCAACTATTAGCGCAATTGAGTATAAAAAAATAAAGGAATTGATAATCGGCGTAAAATATCCAATAGAAGAAATGCAGAATATAGTCGCAAAGTACGGGAAAGCTGTACTCGTCACTCTCCAAGATTACAGAGACCCTAAACTAAAATATCGTGTATATCTACCAAAGAGATACGCAGGCGTTTTCGAAGATGAGGAATTAAAAAATTTAGTACCGTGTTCACTGCAACTAATTTATCGCGGAGAAAAGGATAGAGCTTACATAGTATAAATTTTACAGTAGGACCGAATGGACATCTTCATTTGTCGCGTACGATTACATATATATATATATATATATATATATTAACATGTACTTAGTTGTATTTCATTTAATTATAAATAATATATTTTAACTTATATATTATAATGTGATTACACATATTTAATTTGATTTAATTGTAATCAATTGTCAATGTACTTATGTCTAGATAATAAAACAAGGCTTACGTGGTGTACATTTTAGAGTAAGCCCGGATAGACATCTTCAGAATTAACAAATATATTTGTACATAATTGTCATTGCACGCGTTTACCAATAGTATTTAAATAATAATGTGCTTACATTTACTTCAATTTGATTTAATTCTACACAATTGTGTATGCGTTTACATAATGTTATAATATAATGTGTTTACACATAATTCATTTGATATAATTTTATACAATTGTATTTTTTAATTGTCACTACTGTGTGTGTTTATTTCATTTTTTTGTACATATTTGTCATGTCATAGTGCACTTGTAATTAGTTTTACTTAGATGTATTTCTTACACAATTGTCATATTGCACATGTTTACGTTTTGTAATTTTCAATACTGTGTGCGTTTACATATTATGTATTTTAGATTGTAATATATTTTGATTACATGTATTTTAATTATTTGTAATTAAACAGCATTGCTTTAACATTTTTATTGTTTTTTAATTTCAAAATTCCTTCGAAAATTAACACTATTCATCACTCAATATACAAGCTAGAACGAGTTACATAGAACTAATTTAAAAAATCAATTTTATTAAACAATAATTGCATGATTATAATATACTTTAGAAATTAAAGAATATTTAAAAATCAAACTAACCTTGTACGAGTTCCAGTTGAGTCTCGCGACGAACGATGTGTCGTTGAGAGAAGTTCGTACAGCTTATATATAGTATCTCAAGTATGTACACGAAAGAGATGGTAACAACAAAAAAAAGCTCCCACACACAAAGTCACGGACGCGCACTTAGCTTGGCTTGCGTTCTGTTTCTCACACGCTGTGATAACAGATGGTGTCATACAGCTTGTGTGTTCTGTTATTAAAAAAAAATTTATGTACGACTACGTTCACACACTGCGATAAACAGATGGCCAGACAGACGGAGTCGATTACATCATCATAACAACTAATGCACACCCAACAACAACAAAAAACGTAACAGCTGCCACACACACACACACACAAAGTCAAAGACGCACACTTAGCTTGGCTTGCGTTCTATTTCACACAATAATTTATGTACGTCCCTAACTTCGTTCACACGCAACGATAACATATGCTCAGACAGACGACGGCAATTAATTATATGCTCAGACAGACGGAGGGAATTAATTATTACCATGAGCGGCTCGCGATAACAGATGGCCAGACAGCTGGAGTCGATTACATCAGCTGCAGCATGTTCTGTTATTAAAAAAAATACAATCTGATGTAAAAAATAACTCCACATGTGAAGATCACAGTGGGAGCCGATTACATCATTTGCGACGTCCTATTATTCAGATATTACATAAACAGTAATTATTTTCAATAAGTATTGTGCGTGTGTGTGTGTGTGTGTGTGTGTGTGTGTTTAATATTTTTCATTTTATAAGTGTTTATTTTCAACTATCCTTTTCCATACATAATGTGCATTGATTTTCAACTGAAGGTCCGAGTCATCTTTTTATTTTATTTTTTACAATATGTATATATATTTACTTACGTCTTAGTATTATCCCCTCCCCCGTACGTTCGCACCAACCTGTTGGGCAGAACGATCTTGTAGGGCTCGACATAGCGCGCGCTAGACCAACAGGTTGGTGCGAACGTATTTTTGCAATCTGTACAGCTTTCAATGAACTTGACGACTGTTGCGGTTTGGAAGCTCTTGATGAATCGCGAGTTATTCCAAAGACGCTAAGCAGGAAAGGCTGGATTGTATTAGAAAGAAGTGGACTGTATTGCGAATACTTGACATGCGTTTATTGAAACTTTTAATTATTAGTTACGATCGGCACGTGCGGATGCATTTGAGGCAATAACGCCCGAAAATTAATTTTGAACGAAATCGTGGTCCATTGTAGATGGACGCAGGTAATCTGAATTAAATTGAATCTTATGAATGCATATTAAAAAATGTCCAGAAGCCGCGGCTGGAAGAGAAGTGTTTTACGAGAGATGCGCTCGGAGCTTTGTTAGAAACTAAACTAAACTTGCCTGCAGCCGGCCGTGATGACCGGCGGCAGCGTTTGATAAGCGCGTGACGTCATCCGCTCGTGCCGCATTGCGGCGGTACACCGCGTACAGCTGATAAACAAGTTCAAAGTTTAAACATACTGCCCGCCAAAATCGGGACGATTTTGTACATTAAACGTTAACTGGGAACAGTATATTACAAACATTATCAATGTATATATATAAACAATACATAATACACTTAAAGGCTTATACATAAAATTTGTAGAAAACAAAATTCATTAAGCTAGCACAAAGCTTAAGTCAAAACAAAACAATTTCTGTGCTAGAAAAGGTACAACAAATAAAAAATCATGATAAAAACGAACCTTTACATAACTAAACATGATCTCTCTTGAAGCATAACATGTGGATAAAAAATACATATATTTAAACCTTGACAAACGTAAATAATAACCTTAAATTATATAAGAGAAACCATCTTGATCACTGCTTCATATATAGTAATAGAAATAATAGAAACATAATGTTATCATAATCATATCAAAGTTCAATGGTACATGACATTGAAAAATACAATACATATGTAGAATGATTGGCACTATAAGTAACACTTGTTGTTCTCAGAATTTGAATTATATAAACATATTGACAATACACAACATCCATAATAATTGATAGTACATATGAAACACAGTCACTATTGCAGTAATAGCTAGCGGCATGTAAACAATATTACAATGCTTATGATACAATGTTTATGATACAATTGACTTGTATGCTCGCCCGGGGAATGTCCCGGGCGTGGTCCAGGCGATGTGACACGCACACACACACACACACACACACACACCTCGTATGGCACGCATACGATTAGCTTGTTGCCACCGGAAGGGGGCATAATTTGTGGATGGGTCAGCGTAAGATACCTAGCGCGGTGCGAACTTCTGCGACGCGTACTAAGGAACCTTGACCCGGAAAAACATTGGTAATTACCCCACGCTTCCATTCTAGAGGGGGGGGAATTGTCATCCAAAATGAGGACAAGCTGTCCGACATTCAAATTCCTTAACGGGGTGCGCCATTTATTGCGCTGCTGCAGCTGGTGCAGATAATCCCTAGACCACCGTTTCCAGATGGTCTGCGTAAATTTTTGGAGCAGAAGCCATCTGCCCAAATGACTATTATTGCTTTGGGTATAGTCGGGTTCCGGAAGTGCCGTCAGTGGAGCACCGACCAAAAAATGAGCAGGTGTTAAGGGTTCAGGGTCTCTAGCATCGTCGGACACCGCGCATAACGGGCGTGAATTAAGGCAAGCCTCAATTTGAGAAAGAAGAGTAGAATATTCCTCAAAATTCAAGATCGTACCGCCTATTACGCGACGTAAATGAAATTTAACACTCCTTACACCACTTTCCCACAAACCACCGAAGTGAGGGGCTGAAGGGGGGATAAAGGACCATTTGATACCGTGGAGACCGCAAAACTCCAGAGAAGATTGCTCAACTTCCTTGGAGGTTAAAAATTTGTACCAATCATGCAAAGTGTTGTTGGCACGACGAAAATTCGTGCCATTATCCGAAAATATCTGCGCGGGAATACCTCTGCGGGATATGAACCTTTTTAAAGCCGCTATAAAGGCGTTGGAAGTGAGATCCGACACCAATTCTAAATGGATGGCCCTAGTACACATGCATATGAATAGCGCGATGTATGCCTTGGTCGTGGACTTAGAGCGCTGCCCGCCATGGCGCAAAAGTACAGGACCGGCGTAGTCCACGGCCGACTGTGAAAATGGCCTAGAAGGCGTGACCCTAGAAGGGGGTAACTGACTTAGTAGTTGATTCGCGCCTTTAGCCCGGAAACGAAAACAAGTGACACACTTATGTATCACTGAGCGGATATAGGATTTGTCGTGTATGATCCAATACTTTCGCCTAAGCGAAGCTTGAGTTGATTGCACTCCAGCGTGCAACAAACGGATGTGCTCGTATTCAATTATTAATCTCGTGAGATGAGAGTGCGGGTGCAAAATTATTTGATGTTTACTCTCGTAGCTAAGTGGGGAGAATTGCAAGCGTCCACCCACTCTTAAAATGCCCGATTCATCCAGGAATGGGTTGAGAGCAAGAATTTTACTACTGCGAGGAAGGCACCGGTGTGCCTCAAGTTCCATAACTTCTACGCCGAAATGCAACTGCTGAGATTGCCGGACAAAAATCAAGAGCGTGTCTGACAATTCTTGAGACGACAAAAAGGACGTGTCTCTATCAACAACCGCGAGCCTAGAATTGCGAGAAAATCGACGGCAATATGCGAAGACGCGAATAAGCCTCGTAAGTGATGAATAATTTTCAACATAACTATGTGTAGAGGACGCGACAATTAGTGAGGTTTGAACCTGCTTGCGACGTTCCTCCTCAAGGTCGGGAAAAGTACAGGGAGTATTAATGTCGAACGCGCTGACCGGCCATGAAGCCGACTCATGAGCTAACCAGGAGGGACCATGCCACCAATGAGTATGACAGTGCAAACTACGAGGGAGGCAACCGCGCGATAAAATGTCGGCAGGGTTGTCATTTGACACTACATGACGCCAAGTTCCCCTGCTGCTAACAAGACGCTGTATTTCCGCGACACGGTTGGCCACAAATACCTTCCAGCGGGAAGATTGTTGATGTATCCAATACAACGCTATCATCGAGTCCGAATAGAGATATAGTCCGTCAAAATTGTAATTGATGGCGTTTAAAACCTTGGACGTTAATTTCGCCAGCAATAAACAAGCACAAAGCTCAAGTCGTGGTAGCGTTATCTGTTTCAGCGGAGCGACCCTGGATTTACCACACAGCAAGCTTGATGATATGGCGCCGTTCGAATAGACCGCCCGCACATAAATTCAACGCGTAACCTTTAGCCGAAGCGTCGGCGAATCCGTGCAGCTGTAATGAACTAATTGGGTAATTGTTCGAACTCTTAACCGACCTCGTAATCTCAAAATGAGTGTCGGAGACTAATTGAGCGTATAATTCCAACAATTGATTGGCTAATGACCCAGACAGGGGTTCGTCCCAATCTGTGCCCGCCAACCACAACTGTTACACGAAATGCTTGCAGTAAAATGTGATGGGAGCGATCAAACCTAATGGATCATAGATCCCGGCGATGACCGACAACACGCTTCTCTTGTTGAACACGGTTAAATTATTATCACCCCTAACGGTGTATAAAAAGATCCCTTTCAACGTTCCATTGGATACCCAATGTACGCACGTTTTGACCTTTGCTGAAGTCACGGGTTACTTGGGCGCGAAGGGTCATAATCTTATGGTGGTTAGAGAACCACTTATGTAACGTAAAACCATACCTACTCAACAACTTCACGATCTCGCATTTCATTTCAGCTAAGCCGTTCGGATCATCCGAACCCGTTATGAGATCGTCTACGTAAAAGTCATTTGCTATGGCCCTAGAAGCTGTAGGGTAGTCGGATTTATTTTCGTAGGCTATCTGAGCCAGACAACGTGTAGCAAGGAAGGAGGCACTAGCAGTGCCATATGTAACCGTCCTTAAAGCGTAATGTCGCAATTCCTTATGCTGCGCATCACGCCAAACGATGCGTTGCAGGTTTGAATCCTTAGGGTTAACCATGATCTGGCGATACATCTTTTCTATGTCCGCAATAAGTACGTATCGGTGGGTACGGACCGAACCATTATCGAAAACAGATCCTGCTGGATCGTAGGACCTACCATTAAAGTATCGTTAAGGGACAAATTATTTGTGGTTTTAGCGGAGGCGTCAAATACCACGCGCAATTTAGTGGTTAAGCTAGAGTCCTTGAAAACTGCGTGATGGGGCAGATAAAAAATCTCTGACCTGTCAAGCGACAGATCGTAGTCATTATGCGGCGACATGTGGCCCAGTTTCAAGTAGTCACTCATGAACTCACTATAATCCTTATAAAGGATAGGGTTCTGCTTGAACTTGAACTCTAACGATTGGAATCTACGGATGGCTCCGCGGAGAGAATCTCCCAAATAAAATTTATCAGATCTGCGGGGCAGGGATACCACGAATCTCCCATCGCGATTGCGGCTAGTGTTTTCCACGAAATGTTTTTCACACGGCGAGTCCTCAGATCGGGCTTGGCGACTAGAGATCTCCTCCAACTTCCAAAATTCTTTTAGTTGCGAGAAAATCTGATTATCATCCTTACAGACCATAAAGGAAGAAACTGTTTTAGTTATATCGACTTTGAAGGGTAAGTCACCGGCCAAAATAAATCCTAATTTGGTTTCCTGAATTATAGGAAAGTGTGGTCCGCGCGTAAATTTCATAGGTTCAATTAGTTGGAGAAAATATTGAGCGCCGATTAATATATCGACTTGCGCCGAGCAATGTAGGTGAGGATCCGCCAAGAATATGCGCTTGGGTAAATTCAAAGAGGCAAGATTGAACGACTCCGCCGGTAGATTATTAGTTATACTGGGTAATACGGCACAATGCACGTTTAACGTGAAGGGTTTATAGCGTGAATGTAGCCTTATATTAGTACTGAAGTCAGCCTGGTAAAGCGAGTTGTTTATACCCGTGATGGGCAGTTGCGATTTAACCAATTGGAGGCCCATTCTGCGGGCGAAATCCATTGTGCAAAAGATCGCTTGAGCACCGGAATCCAGTAATATCCTAACGGGAAATTTTTTACCGACCTTATTAGCGGTCATACAGACGGCGGTAGATAACAATACCGATTTATTGGTCTGTGATTTCAGTGAACATTGGTTGTTGACAGAAGTTACGTCCCTGTTGGGGACATGAATCGTAGTGTGGTGACACCTAGAACATTTTTTGCATGAGAATTTTGAGGGACATTTTGAGCTTTCGTGTCCCGAACGGAGGCAGTTTAGGCAACGTTTGTTTTTTATTAACACGTTTTTTCTGTCAGGGATAGACAGCGATGTAAATTGTAGGCAGTCGATAAGTCTATGTTCACCGTTACACAGCCTACATGAATTGTTTCTGATATGAGAATGGAATGCGCCCTTTGGAGCGCTTATCTGTTTAACTGCCTTGCGATAAGGAGACTTATCGCTTTTGTTCAACCTGCTCGTTGGGGTAGTCGCGTTATCGAGATTTTGCAGTAATTTTCTTCGTGAATTTAGAAAATTCATAAAATTATTAAAATCGGGGAACTTATGCTCCGACAAACTCTCTTTCCACAAACGGAAAGTGTAATTATCAAGTTTTTGGCTAAATAATTTACGACAATAATTTTGAACGTGTTGACTGGCAGTTTGAGATTATTTAAAGCGTTTATATTGGCATAGATTTCATCAATAAATTTCGATATGCTAACTTGGGATTCTTGTTGAACTAATGGTACGTCCAGGACACTCCCTATATGATGGGCGGAAACAATTAGCTTACTGTCGTATCTATTCCTCAACAGATCGATAGCCACCGCGTAATTCTCATGAGTGATTGGCAACGATTTTATTACGTTAAGCGCCTCGCCATGTAATGACGAGTGCAAATAGTGAAGTTTCTGTATATCCGTCAGATCTGCTCTGACGTGAATTAATTCAAGAAAAATATGGTAATAATGTTGCCACTCAACAATACTACCCGCAAACCGAGGTAATTTTATTGGTTCCAATTGAATGGGGGGTGTTTTAGGCTGTTTACTTTCAGCATTAATTACTGGTTTTTGGTTCATATGCTCAGCTTGCTCCAGCAGGTGTTGCAATTTAAATTCTATATTACAAAGATCGTCCTCCGTTTGTACTCTATCACTCGTTAAAGCAACGTCCGCTTCCTCAGCTTCGATTTGAGACTGAATCTCATCATATTTGGTGGATAATTCCATCAAATGACGCAGTTTTATTTTCAGCGCATGAGGATCGCTGGTTAACAAATCGAAGTTATCCGCGAAAGTATTTACTCGGGATATTGAGGCTTTAATTGTGCCTCGTTTTTTTATTAGAGCCCTTACATCGGCCATTATTACAATTTAAGAGAAAAAAGGAAAAATATTTAGAAAGAAATTGAGCATAGAGCATGTGAACCACAAACTTAAGTTTGAATGAATTTGAATACGTTTCGGTAGCTAGCGATCGTTGTTTAGAACATAAACTTACTCTCTCTTACTAATCAAGCTTTATTGGCAATTAAATTATTAAAATTATGAATCTAAATGGTAACAAAGTATATCTTTATCTTTAAAGTTTTAACTGACAATGAGCTGCCAACCATTTATTAAGTTGTATTGTGTAATGACGGTGTTTATTTATACAAATGTGTTAAGAAATAACCACTAAAGTGAAATATTATTAAACATCAAATATAAGTAAAAGTTTATAGTCACGTGGCCGTTGATCCATTCGTGATGAAGCTGGCTTCGACCCCGTTGTTCGATCCTGTTATGAGCTGTTACACCTCCTGTCTCTGCTGGTCAGATGACGCCTCATGTTGTACCCTCCATGAATTAAAGCTGTGGAATCTTTTTTGATGACCTCGCAAATGCTGTCCTGCCGTGTCCCGTCGTCTCTGGTCTACTGCTTGGCCGAATCTTGTCGAGATGACTGCGACGTGATTCACAACAATGGTGTCGCTCAGGACGAGAATGATGCCCGTAGGGCGTGATTAAATTCAGATCGGTTGGTCCAGAAATGATGCGTATAAAGAAATGCTGTCGCTTGTGGACCCAAACATGAGAAATCCGTCCCGTGGTGACCAAAAATGTTTTTGTTTTTGGGCCAAAAATAAGAAATCCGGCCCGGAGGACCAAAAATGTTGCGGTTTGGAAGCTCTTGATGAATCGCGAGTTATTCCAAAGACGCTAAGCAGGAAAGGCTGGATTGTATTAGGAAGAAGTGGACTGTATTGCGAATACTTGACATGCGTTTATTGAAACTTTTAATTATTAGTTACGATCGGCACGTGCGGATGCATTTGAGGCAATAACGCCCGAAAATTAATTTTGAACGAAATCGTGGTCAATTGTAGATGGACGCAGGTAATCTGAATTAAATTGAATCTTATGAATGCATATTAAAAAATGTCCAGAAGCCGCGGCTGGAAGAGAAGTGTTTTACGAGAGATGCGCTCGGAGCCTTGTTAGGAACTAAACTAAACTTGCCTGCAGCCGGCCGTGATGACCGGCTGCAGCGTTTGATAAGCGCGTGACGTCATCCGCTCGTGCCGCATTGCGGCGGTACACCGCGTATAGCTGATAAACAAGTACAAAATTTAAACAACGACTTTCACTGTTTTGTTGACGACGATGGAAACGAACTCAGCAAGGAACTAGCCATTATGGACATCATCGCATATGCCAGCAGGCATTTGATATTTGCACCTCTAGTAAACACAATCGTTTCGAATCACAATCACGTAAGGACAAACCGTTGGTTAACGGAGCATTATCATAGATTAGAGTGGACGGACGGGGACACATCGTACGAACATCTTGTGTCGATATTAGTAAAGTACACGTTTCCTTTTAACTATATGTTCGTAAAAGGATTACAGAAAAAAAGATTTCTGGAGAAGCGTATTGTACATTTCATTATTATAAATTTAGAAGTTTTCAGTTGTCCTAAACTCGAACAATTACGTTCAATACACGGAAAAGCCTGTCTCGTGTACCGCTTATTTCCAGAAATATGTACAAATCAAAGAGTACACGCTTTACGCGAGTGGGTTGTATCGGATTTTAGAGTAATCAATAGGTTTCTGGTAAATTACTAATTGCATACATTGTTGTTTTATTTAGCGTCATAAAAAATATCACTTGTCGCCTTTCTGTTGATTACATCATCCTGTCTACATGCATAAAAATTTAGCACCATCGACTTGTTCCCACACGCTCGAGTGTAGTCGATGACATCACCCTGTCTAAAAAAAATAACCGAGTCGTCTCCCCCCCACCTACCCGCTGAACATAGCGTAGGAAAGCAGCTTGCATCCTGTTCACACGATTAAAAATAACCGCTTACTGTACGTTGAGTGGATCCCACTCTCCGGTTTCCCCCTCCTCAACTACCTCCCTATTTGTTGTTTTATTTAACATCATAAAAATATCACTTGTCACCTTTCTGTCGATTACATCATCCTGTCTACATGCATAAAATAAATTACCGCCACCGACTTGTTCCCACACGCTCGAGTGTAGTCGATGACATTACCCTATTGTATCTGAAATGTAATGTATAATTTTTTGTTTAATTGTATACTTTTGTATTATACTCATCTTTATATATTGTATCTGAAATGTAATGTATAATTTTTTGTTTAATTATATATTTTTGTATTGTATTCATCTTTATATATTGTGCGTGTGTGTGTGTGTGTGTGTATTTGTAGTTTATTGTATAATTACAGCACACACACATACACACACACATTCAAATTTACAGTTCACGAGTTGGCAACAATGCAGTTCACATCACTCAGTCTCTTCACATCGACGATATCCGAACGGCAGCAGTGTAAATATCTGAACCCATACACTATAACACATGCACGAGTTGACAACGTGACCAACGCCAGTACAGTTCTCGAGTTGGCAACAATGCAATTCACCTCTTCACTTTATTGATACAATAATAGCGTAGTAACTATTACAATAATAGCTACACAATAATAATAATAATTACAATAATAATAAAATTGGATCATATGATCGCCCCGGGAATGTCCCGGGAGTGATGCAAGGCAATGCGACAAAGTTCACATTCCTGATACGTGTCGCATGATGCTCATGCGACTAGTTTGATGCCACCGGAAGTGGACATAATTTATGAATGGGTCGATGTAGGATACCATGTGCGGTGCGAACGTCAGCAACGCGCACTTTTGAGTCCTGACCCGAATAAACATTTGTGATTACCCCGCGTTTCCACTGAAGGGGGGGGAATTGTCATCTAGAATGAGGACGAGTTGTCCAGCAGTCAAATTTCTTGACGTAATGCGTCATTTGTTGCGCTGTTGCAACTGGTGCAAGCAATCCTTTGACCACCGTTTCCAAATGGATTGTGTGAATCTTTGGAGCAGCTGCCATCTGCCCAAACGACTAATATTAACTTGGGAATAGTCGGGTTCATGGAGTGCCGTGAGCGGAGAACCAACCAGGAAATGAGGGGGAGTTAAAGGTTCGGGGTCCCTAAAGTCATTGGATATTGCAAATAAAGGGCGTGAGTTAAGGCAGGACTCTATTTGAGTTAGGATGGTATAATACTCCTCGAAAGTCAGAATGGTACCGCCAATCAGGCGACGCAAGTGAAATTTGACACTTTTTACTCCGCTTTCCCACAGACCACCGAAATGAGGGGCTGATGGTGGAATAAATGACCACTTGATGCCTTGGCGCTGGTAAACTCCAGAGTTGTTTGCTCAACTCCCTTATACTTCAAAAGTCTGTACAATTCGTGGAGGGTGCTGCTAGCACGACGAAAGTTCGTACCATTGTCAGAGAATATCTGAACGGGGATACCTCTACGCGAGATGAACCGTTTTAAAGCCGCTATGAAGGCGTCTGAGGTAAGATCTGAGACAAGTTCCAAATGAATGGCCTTAGTGGTCATGCATATAAATAAAGCAATATACGCCTTTGATGTCGATTTTGACGTACCAATACGGGACCAGCATAGTCGACAGCAGTTTGGGAAAATGGCTTAGCAGGCGTGACCCTGGAAGGGGGTAATTGTTCTAATAATTGGTTTACGCCCCTAGCACGGTATCGAAAACAAGTGATGCATTTATGTATTACCGAGCGTATATAGGATTTGTCATTAAATATCCAATATTTCTGCCTTAGAGAAAACTGGGTTAATTGTACACCAGAGTGTAGTAAACGAAGATGTTCGTTTTCTATGATTAACTTGCTGAGATGAGAATGCGGGTGTAGTATTATTTGATGTTTGCTTGCGTAGTTAAGCTGGGAGTGCTGCAGACGTCCACCCACTCGTAATATACCTGTCTTGTCCAGAAAGGGGTTAAGTGAAAGAATTTTACTGTTGTTAGGGATGCAGCGATGCGCCTCAAGTCCCTTAACCTCAATGCTGAAGTGCGATTGCTGAGCCTGGCGAATAAAAACCAAAAGTGTATCATGCAACTCATGGGCTGACAAAAAGGAAGTGTCCCTATCAGCAATGGGGAGCCTAGAGTTCCGAATGAATCGGTGGCAATATGAAAAAACGCGAACGAGTTCTGAAAGAGATGAATAGTTTTCAAACATAACTGGATGTGGATGAAGCGACAATTAGTGAGGTTTGGGCCTGCTTGCGTCGTTCCTGCTCCAGGTCGGGAAGAGTGCAGGGAGAATGAGTATCCGAAGGCCATGATGATGACTCGTGGGACAACCAGGACGGACCATGCCACCATCGTGGGTGACTGTGTAAAATACGAGGGAGGCAACCACGCGATAAAATGTCGGCAGGGTTGTCCAGTGACGATACATGGTGCCAAGTTCCCTTGGTAGTGAGACGCTGAATTTCAGCAACACGGTTGGCGACAAACACCTTCCATCGGGAGGATTGCTGATGGATCCAATGTAAGGCTATCATCGAGTCCGAGTAGAAATATAATTCGTTGAATTTGTAGTTCACGGCGTCTATAACCTTGAAAGCTAACTGAGCCAGCAATAGGCAAGCGCAAAGTTCAAGCCTGGGTAACGTTATCTGCTTCAATGGAGCGACTCTAGATTCATTCTTCTCTTATGTCTTTGCTATTGTACTATTCTATGATTATGTATTTTTAAACTTTTTTGGGAATTATTATTATAATATTATTGTATCAATTATTATGTCTTTGCTATTGTACTATTCTATGATTATGTATTTTTAAACTTTTTTGGGAATTATTATAATAATATTATTGCATCGATTATTATGTCTTTGCTATTGTACTATTCTATGATTATGTATTTTAAAACTTTTTTGGGAAATATTATTATAATATTATTGTATCAATTATTATACATTTGCCATTGTATTATCCAATGGTTATGTATTGTTGAATTTTTTGGAGATTGTTGTTCCAATATCATGCATGAAAATTATTATATCTTGTCATTGTATTGTTACTTGTTACTTATTATTGAATTTTTTGTGATCATTATCCTATTATTATGTGACACAAATTGATATGTCTACCTGATAATTGTATCATTGTGCATCATTACCATGTTAGTATGTGTTGTGCAATTTTATTATCAGTTTTCTATGACTATATAACACAAATCATTATGTATTTTGTAATTATCACATGAATTTGGTATGTTAATCATATTGTTACTATTAATTGTCTAGGTGTCATTGCTCTATGTTGTACATGTCAATTGTTATGTTGTTGTTTTTTTTTTTAGTATGTAACGTCAATTACTATATATTATAAACCTGATAGCGTAAATTACAAAATCGCCTCGATTTTGTGCGGGCAGTATGGTCAAACTTTGAACCTTATAAACTTTGTAATCTAAATACTGCATTGCGACACGTGTAGATGACGTCACGTTTTTGTCTGTTATCTACAGCCGGTCTTTAGCCGGGCTGACTGTAGCGAAAATTACGTTAGTTATACTCAAGACTTCGAGCTGTTCACTCGTACTATTTCCAGCCGCGGCTACTGGATTTTATGATTTAAATTATTAGCATGTTCAGCATGCACTAGTACTACTTGGGCGATTTCTGCCTTGCTTCTAACGATTATGTCATTCGATTTTTATTTCTAATTTAATAAGCGGGATTCATGCCGCAGTAACTTCTACACGTGCCAGCAATCGCATCAACAAAATTTCAATAAACCATTATTATATGAAAAGCATACAGTCCACTTAAAAACTTCTTTCTAACCAGCCATCTCCAATTAGCGTTCCTAAGAATAACTCAAGAGTACATCAAGAGCTTCTTTGACGCAACAGACTCCTTATCGAACACGTCCCCCATTGTTCACCGTACGGCGAACAGAGAATTCGTTTACCCACGAAATAGGAGGAGAAGGTGATGTGTTTCAGAAATTACACCTATTGTCATAAGGTCCCTTTCGCGATATACGCAGAATTTGAATCGTTCATCATCCTTTGCCATCGATGTGACGCTCCTCCGCACACATCGTCCAGCACAACGGAGTCGTTACACCTTCCTTCGCGTTTCTCTTACCTCATAGTCGACCACGAGCGTAATATTTTCAAACCCCAGGACGTTTATCGCGGCGAGCACGTGGTAGACACCTTTCTCGCTAGACTGGTCGCCGAAGAGCGAGAACTGTTCAGAATCATGCGTTCCATCGTGCCCATGACTATGAGTGACCGTGACGTGTTATCTTTCGCGAATGCCGTCGTATGCCATCTCTGTGAAAAACCGCTGACCGACGACGACAAGGTGCGCAACCATTGTCATCTGACCGGACGATTCCTGGGCGCAGCCCACAACGTCTCTAACCTCAACTTCAAGACTCCTCGACACATACCCGTCTTTTTCCATAACTTACGAGGTTACGACGCGCATCACTTGGTACACGGGTTGGGTAAATACGACGATCTCGCTTCTATCGCTACCAGTAGCGAACGCTTCGTATCGGTCTCGTTGGGTGCCCTGCGTTTCGTAGAAAAGCTTCAATTTTTGAACACGTCCTTGGACACACTGGTTGGAAACTTGCGTGCGAGCGGTGCGGATTTCGCTTTAACAAAGCAATGTTTCGAAGAACACTTCCAGCTACTCTTACGTAAGGGCGTGTACTCTTACGATTACATGACGGGTAGCGAGAAGTTCGACGAAACCCGTCTGCCCGCACGCGAACACTTTTTCAACAGGCTGAGTGAATCGCCCGTGTCGGACGAAGATTACGCTCACGCGCAGAACGTGTGGCGGACTTTCGGAATCCGTACGCTCGGCGAATATCACGATCTGTATTTGAAAATGGACGTACTGCTGCTGGCCGACGTCTTCGAGGCGTTCCGCGAGATGGCCTTGCGGTACTACCAGATCGATCCGTGTCATCTTTACTCGCTTCCGGGCGTCGCTTGGCACGCGATGTTAAAGATGACCGGTGTGCGACTGGAGCTGTTGACGGATATAAATCAGCATCTCTTTATCGAATCGGCCGTTCGCGGAGGCGTTAGCGTGGTACCCAACCGCCATGCCAAGACCAACAACCCGCTAATCGCCGATCAGTGCGATGCTTCAAAGCCGACCTCTTTCATACTGTACACCGACTGCAACAACCTTTACGGTGCGTCCATGTCACAACCGCTCCCTTACGCCGACTTCAGATGGCTCGATCGTAACGAGATCGACTCACTGGACGTGCGTACTCTGAGCGATGACGGTGACGCGGGCTACATACTAGAGGTCGACCTACACTATCCGACAGAACTTCACGACATTCACTCCGATTATCCGCTGGCGCCCGTCCGTTCCTGCGTCGCTCCCGACAAGCTTTCACCGTACTGTCGCCGACTCCACACACGACTGCACTATACAAAAGGTTATAGCGGGTCGGAAACGCCTTCATCGTCCGTTTCCAAGTTGCTGACGACTTTAGACGACAAGCAAAATTACGTTCTCCATTTTCGAAATTTAAAATTGTATCTGAGTCTCGGTCTAGAATTGAAAGCGATACATAGGGTGTTGAGTTTTAAACAGAGAGCGTGGATGAAACTGTTTATCGATTTCAACACGAAAAGAGAACAGCAGCCACCAACAGTTTTGAAAAGGATTTTTTCAAACTGATGGTCAACGCCGTCTATGGCAAATCCCTGGAGAACGTGAGGAAACGAATAGACTTCCAACTAGTCTCTAACGAACGACGGCTGCAGAAACTGGTTTCCAGTCCACGGCTAAAGCGTATGATCCGCTACACCGATGACTTGGTCGAACTGGCCTTACGACACAGGACGATATTCCTTTCCCGTCCGGTGTACTTTGGCTTCACAGTACTAGACGTCAGCAAACTGATAATGTACGACTTTCATTATCGGTACGCTGTCGCCAACTACGGACGACGATTGACGTTACTAATGACCGACACGGACAGTTTGCTTTACAGCATACGGACGGACGACGTGTACGCTGATATGAAAGAGGATCTCCACCTTTTCGACACGTCGGACTATCCCGTGGATCATCCTTGTCATTGCGTCGACAACAAAAAGGTCGTGGGGAAGTTCAAGGATGAAACCCATCAGGGATTTTGTCGGACTCGGAGCGAAATGTTACTCGCTCCTGTTGTCCGAACGCACCGACAAAAAGGTGGCGAAAGTGCAAAGGGCGTCATTAAAAAATAGGTTACGACATCAATTGTACAGCGAGTGTCTTTTCGACAGTCGTACGGTTTTCATCTCTGCCGAGTGTATACGAAGCGATCGTCATAAGCTGTACACGCAACGTGTAACGAAACTAACGAAACTTTCCCTGTCACCTTATGACGATAAGAGGTATGTACTGGACGACGGCGTAACTACGCTCGCGTACGGACACTACAGAACACGTAAACGTACGCTATCCGACGACGCTGCTGGTCCTAACATCGAAGTGAATAGGCGGCGATACAAGGACCAGTAACTGACTGTAAGAATATACTCGTATTTCGTGTATAAAAATTATTTATTACAATTCACAGAGTGGAAATTCAATAGACCTTCACGCACACGTGTTCAGTGGGTAGAAGGGTGGGGGGAGGTAGGCGACTAGACGGCGACAGTGTAATCCGTGGCTGATGTAATCGACTCCTGCCGAGACCTTCACACGTGATCAAGGGGGGATATGCGTTTAATTTTAACCAATTACAACAGCATGCTGTCTAACTTCGCAGCGTATGTAAACGTTGTGAGGGTGGGGGGGACTCTGTCTGTAGCAGACTCCCGTCGAGCATATGCATATGACGTTCAGCCGCACCCACGACCACTGCCTCAACAGTCACAGCCACAGCCGCCACGGCTTCGGACGCCGCAGCCTCAGCCGCCACGCCCTCGGACACCACCGCCGCAGCAGATGCACCCTCAACCGCAGGTGATACGCCCTCAGCCGCAGCTACATCAGCGTCGGGATCCACGTTTGCCGTCCTCTCCAGAAGACGCTCCGCCACAACTTAGATCACCGGCGGGCGTCTTGTTTGAAATTCTCGACACGGTGGAACCAAGGTAGCACCGCGACTCCACGTCGATGAGGCTCCTTCTGAGAAGGACCTTACCGACGTGGTGTTGGACCCGAGGAGAGTCCTGCCCCGTCCAGGGTATGCTGCCGCACACCGCGTGCAGTGTGTGTCTGGAGGTGTACGCAGAGGGGGAGAGGCTCCTCGGGTTGCCATGCACCCACACCTACCATTACAGGTGCATCGTAAACTGGTTCAGGAGCTTGGTGTTGGACGGGGCGGAACTGAGATGCCGCAATGTCGTTTCTACGCGTTCGGCAGGTCGAATCGACCATTCTACGCACGTATGCATTTTTGAGGCAAGTTACAGTACTCATAAACGTTATTCTAAACCATCCTACTCGCATCAACCGTACGTCACTAATACTGTTTTTTTTTTCTGTTACAGATAGATGTGCATGACAAACATTCCTACCGATTTAGACAATGTAATATTTTGATACCTCCCGGATTTGTCTTTGTATATATGTGTATATTTGTTGTAATAGTTTGCCGTTGTGTATATATTTTATTGTACCTCTCTCGCATTTATGTCTTTGTATGTATATATTGTAGCATAACAGAATTTTCACCCTGAATATAACTTAATACAACCTTGAAAAGGAAAGGAAGAAACAATCTGTAGTGAGTAATAACAAAATGATTAAAAATTAAATTAAATAAATTGATCATTATAGTAAATAAAATGCTGACAATAGACTATACAACAAAAAAAAACTCTTGGTCCAAATAAAATGAACAATCTATATAAAACAATATACGTTCAACCACATGATGATTGAAACCCCAATACATCATCAGTATACCCAGTAAGATAAGGAGCATAAGGAAAGATAATCATGGATGAATTATTAAGATAACCACAACAAAGGATCCAAACATAAAACAATACCATTCTCATTGAAGGAGAATAAAAGGACCAACTAATTCAAGCTTTGTACAAAGAGTGTAGTATTAGGGAAGGTTACTTCTTAAATCTTATGACAGATAGGTACAATTTAATTAGATTCAAAATAATGACACAAAACCCTAAATCCCAGTAACCCAAGTTACAGGATACATTACATACAGATAAAGAATGTAAATTAAATACAGATATAACACCAGTGTAGAAAGTAGAATATTAAGAAAAAAAGATTAAAGACTACCATTAGTGTAGGTGATAAAGAATGCCTCAGTGAGAAGTAAAGTGGTATCAACTATATCCTATAATAAAAAATAAAAAAACCAATCATTATAACAAACTGTAATAGAGAATAATGCGGTTAGGAGGTAGCTCAAAGTGAAGTCACAATCAAACAAACAAAAAGACAGAAAATGACTGAAATATTATTAATTGTAATAAAGTATTTAGATATAAGACGTAAGGATTGTTTCATAATAATATAAATGTGGGAACATGAGCTTTCATTATACGTAATCGAAAATGTTAGATTATAAGACGTTTTGTTATAGTTAAATAATGTTAATTTGTGTTAAAGTTTTGTTAAGGTAGGAAAGGCAAACAAGTAATCATAATATCTTTTAAATTGTAAACCAGAGAAATAATAAGGAAGCAAACTAGTTATAATGTCAGTAGCAAAGCAAAACTGATTTTTAGGCCAAATTTAACTTTTACTATGTAATCAAATCCAAAAGGATAAGTTAGATAAAACTGTATAAAATTAACAGAGATTAGTCAGTTTAGAATAAAGATACTTAATTATAATTATCACAGAAATATATAATAGTAAATGTAATGATCAGAGGATAAAACTGATTTTATTGGAAATATGTAATATAATGCCTAACAGAGGACACAGTACAAATAAAATGTAAATTAATCAGTATCGGTTTGTTGTAACAACAAATTGTTAAAGACAAAGAATAATGATGTACTAAGTAATCTTATTTAAATAAGATTAACAATGTTAACATAAAACGACTTGTAAGCCATTAAATTTATAATTATGTGACTTATAATAAGGCCTATAAAAAATGTCAAAAAATGCCAGTTTTAAGCTTAATTGAAACTAAAATAGGTCATGTTGGATATTGATTTATGTAAAATTAGAACAGGAATATTGCTAGGTACTTTAATTTTCATGAAATTAAAAAATAATTAAATTATAGCCATAAAATAGAAAAAATGTCATATTTCTATGAAATCAGATCTGGACAAAGACGAACAGCTGATTTCAGACAATGGAATAGGATACCAAAATATTTCTGGAATTACTACATTAAATAACGATTTCATTTAGCAGTTGATTGTTAAACGCGAAACAGAACGGATGGGAACGTGCAGAAGGGAGATCTAAAAAATATAATAATTTGAACTAAGTTGAAAGTACCCTATGAAGAGTTACAGAAGAGGTTATAAACACAAAATTAATAAAAATAACTCAACCAGTTAACGAAGTGAAGAACCAGTAAAAAGATACATATAATTAAACACCAAAGACACCAAGAATCATCCGCCATGTTGGAATTTTCAAATTAATACTACTCCATTGAACAACGAACTTAGCCAGATTTCGAACACTTAATACGACACTAGTAACACCGCATCAAACTACCTCTCTGAGCGAAAAAGAACATTACAATCGAAGAATCCAGAGGAACTACACTATCGCAGAAGAAAATATCACAATTACATTTGGTGAGAGGAAAAAACCAGGAGCCGGCATAGTTGGGTGAAATCCGAAGTCGATGGCGGCCATGTTTCGAGTTCATCTTGCCAGCAGTACAATGCCACGGTGAGTCAACAGCTACGTGACGTCATACGCAGCCAACTGGTTCGATTTGTAAATGACATTATTTTCAAATATAATTTTCTTTTACGTAATAGTAATTAAGTATTAATTAATTGTAAGTATAGTATTTTGTAACTTGCCTTTCGAGTTCATCTTACCAGCAGTACAATGCCACGGTGAGTCAACAGCTACGTGACGTCATACGCAGCCAACTGGTTCGATTTTTAAATTACATTATTTTCAAATATAATTTTCTTTTACGTAATAGTAATTAAGTATTAATAATTGTAAGTATAGTATTTTGTAAATTGCCTTTCCCTGACCATTTCTACAGCTCAAAGAACCTTGTTAATCAATATTTTAATTTTATATATTTTGTTAGTTGACACAATCGACCTGGGAGTCTCAGCTGCAGCAATAGTCGATGCACATAAGATTATCGCATCACTTTTAATAAATGTCATTACTGTTTCTAAATACGAGTTTTCTTAATTATTTGAGTAATTATTAATTTATTTCATTTTTAATTTAACTTAGAAAATAATAGCTAAAGAAATCGAGAAGAAGAAGAAAAAAACAGGAGCTGAGTTAGAAGTGACTACAAAACGACCCAGCTTTGACATAATCTGATTAACACAATAGAACAAATATTTCTTTACAGAGCCTAGCAAAATAATACACGGAAATAAATTATTATTAATACTTTTAATTAAATAATATTAAATAATAAAAACTAATTAAATAATTAAAATATATAACTTATAAAAAAAGTAATAATCAATTTATAACTTATAAATTTTCTCAAACCTTAATTTTTATTAAACACAAACATAAATTTGATTTGTAACACGAGTTTAGTTACAAATTGGCGTCCAAAGTGGGGCTAAAGATAGGGATTGATAGGCCGATAAATAAAAACTATTTGCCCAATTTCCTATTTTTAGCTGGCAGCTGTTATCAGGTCGGGAGAGTAAGCAAGATGCACAGGAGAGCAACATCTAAGAAAAGGGCGGCGGAGGCCGAGAAGGAAATAGATATGGAGGATAAGGAGGCGACTCCCGTGGAAGATGTGGAGTTGATATTACCTCCAGCAGAACCAACCGAACCTGCATCCCAAGGGAAACAACCTGACAAGCCGACACAAACCGGCGAAGTAAATTACCAGGAAATATTAATGACCACATTGGCACAACTCAGCCAGAAAATGGAGGAAATAAAAACCGACAATAAGCAGTCAAAGGAAGAATTAGGCCAGATAAGCCAGAAAATTGAAGAAATTAGTAAGAAGATGGAGGAGAAAATGGAAGAAAATAGTAAGAAGGCGGAAGAAAACAGTAAGAAGATGGAGGAGAAGATGGACAAAATAAAAAAGACAATACATTATTAATGGAGGAAAATATTAAGAAAATAGAGGAGAAAATGGAGGAAATAAAAACTGACAATAAACAGTCGAAGGAGGAATTAAATCAGATAAGCCAGAAATTGGAAGAGACCAATAAGAAAATGGAAGAAACCAGTAAGAAAATGGAAAATGATAATCAACAATTAAGAGAAGAATTAAGGGAGACTAACCAAGAGAATAAGAACCGGTTAGATGGAAGGATGGAAGCATTAAAGGAAGAATTGAGTCAGAAGATGGCAGGGAATAATGAAACCATAAGCAAGAAAGTAGCAGAAGAAATGACTGTCATTGAACAAAAAATTTCGAAAGCTGACGAAAAATGGAGTCATACTAAGAGACAAGTGCAGAGTTTTAAAACAGAAATAAATACCAAGGTCACAAATATAGAAGAAACGAATCGAAAGAATTTAGAAGAAAAACTAAAAGAGACACGCGAAGAATGGGAAAGAGTGCAGAACCGATTCACAGAAAAATGTGATGGCATTGAAGCTCCTGTGAGCAGTATAAATGGTCAGGTTCGACAAAATCAAACCGACATAGATCTTTTTCATAGTCGACCAACTAACATCACCAGTTTCCCCAATACAGAAAATCGAGAAGAGATTAACTTGAGGCTATACAAAAACAAGCCTATGGAATTTATAGCTAGAATTGAAAAGTACTTCGCAAAACACCGAGGTAACCGGTGAAGCGCAAATAAGGAAGTACTAGATGAGTCATTCAAGGAAATAGCCGATAATTGATGGATGGCGATAAGGGACGAAGTTACGGACTATCAGCAATTCAAGAGATTGTTTAAGGCTAAATATTGGTCCGAGTCTACGCAGAAAAATTGCGAGACGGAATATGTCATGGGAAGTATAACCCGTATCGGGGTAAAACATTGACCGCATATTTCTTAGGAAAGGTGTGTGTGGCCAAACACTTAGAGCCCAAAATACCCGAAGAGTGCCTGGTCAGCAAACTATCCTACCATTATGAGGAGGACATGAAAAGAGCTCGCCGCAACAGTCAGATTAAAAACGTACAAGCAATGACGGAGTTACTCGAGATGTACGAGCACGAAGACTATTACCGCCAAAGTAGAAGGAGATATGAGAAACGTGAATTTAGAAATAACAACACCTATACTAATAATAATAATAATAATCAGAACGGTAATAATAATAATAATTATAGCTCCGCGAGCCGGGATAATGTAGGATGCAATAATAATATTAATCGGAATAATAATAATAATTATGGTTCTAATGGTCAGAGGAACCCAAACCCACCCAATAACAACCACTATCATAATAATAATAGAAATTACCCAGCAGGAAGTAATAATAACCACAGGACATATAGACCTCGAGTAAATTATATCAGAGCAGAAGGTAGCGGCCAGCGGAGGTACCAACATCAGCGGAGGAGTAGGCTCTATGAGTATGAAACACCTCAAGTAAACCAGGGAGGTAACAATCATAGAGGATATGAACACAGACCCAGTTCGAGCCTGGATAATCAAAGGAGACAACCAGTAAATGAAGCACAGATAGATGACCGAATTGAATCAAACGAAGCAGTTCCAGGACTCCAGATTGACGCTGCTATCAGCCATATCCGTAACGATACGGAACATTTAAACGAGAGGAGGCAGTAATAAACGATTACAACCCTTTACTGCTCCTATCTACTGGGTATGGACAAGAGTCGAGTTTTAAAAAGGAAGATCAAAAATTTACTATTATTTATAATAATTATTTAAAAGATAATCGTAAGGATTTATTAGAAGAAAACGATACAAAGTTTAACAATCAGAACAATGAAATCATTTACATAGTTGCGGAAATAGAAGGTATTTCTGCTCCAATTATGATAGACACAGGAGCCAATGTCTCGATAATTAGTAACAGTGAATTAGACCGGATACAGAAGGAATGTCGCAAAACGCTACCAGTATTACCCATTAATAACATAGTACTTGTAGGAGCTACTGGTCGGCAAAATAAGACGATACGAAAGCAGGTATCCCTAAGTGTTACCAGTCAGGGTGTAAGTCTGGACATGGTATTTCTCATTGCAGCCGGATTACCATTTAATATCCTAATAGGGTGTGATATAATAAGAAGGAACTCTGCTGTTATTGACCTGTGTTTTCAGAAGGTTCGACCTGGGTAGCCAATTTAATAAATAGCGAGATGGTAGACTCCCGACAAACTCTCAACCGCGCGAGTGAAGTGAATTATTTGTCAGATTACTCACCAGACAACCAATCAGTATGCCAAGATACCGAAAATAAGCTATGGGCCCAAAAGATACAAGAGATACGGGATTTCCAGTGCAATAATACAACTGAGAAATTGACTGAGAACCAAATAAATCAATTAATTGGAATATATGAAAAATATCGAGCCGTGTTTTCCGACAAGCCAGGAAAGATAAAAAACTACCAGTGTACGATCCGATTCAGGGAACCGGTGGAGTTCAACCGCAAATCCTACCCGATAGCATAATCGTTGAAGGAAGCTGTACGAGCTGAAATCCAAAATATGATAAATAAAGATATAATCGAAAGCAGCCAGTCGCCATACACCAGTCCGATTGTGGCTATTCAGAAGAAAAGTGGTAAGGTCCGACTTTGCCTTGACGTACGCGAAATCAACAAAATGATAATAATTAATGATCGCACCTCGCCTGGGGAAATTGATGAAATATTAAAGAGATTCCAAGGCACTAAATTTATTACTACATGGGATACCGTGTGTGGGTATTGGCAAGTGGAGTTGCACCCACAAAGCCGTCAATACATGGCGTTCATTTTCGAAGGGCGCAACTATCAATTTAAGAGATTGCCCTTCGGTTTAGTAAACTCAGTAGCCGTTTTTGTAGCCTGTATGGACCAAATACTCGGACCAGAAGCGCTCCAGTTTACAACTGTATATGTTGATGATCTGTTGATCACCTCAGCCCATTGGGAGGAACATTGTTACCGTGTGGAGCATGTCTTAAAGAAACTAACTGATGATAATGTTACGGTACCTTAAAGCTAGAGAAATCGAAACTTATTGCCAAAGAAGTTCAATTTTTGGGTTTCAAGCTGAATAATCAAGGAACATTACCTTCATCAGAGAAAGTAGACGCTATACAGAGATTCCCTACACCAAAAAATAGAAGGCAACTACAGTCATTTTTAGGCCTATGTAATTAATATAGAAAATTTCAAAACAATTATTCAGAGCTGACGGCCAAGTTTCAATATCAGTTATCCTCCAAAAATAAATGGCGATGGGGTCAAGAACAGGACGAGACATTCAAGTCAATTAAAGATACGTTTTTAGAGGTAGTAATGCTTAATCATCCCAATTTTAACCGACCTTTCTTCCTGAACTGCGACACCAGTAATATCAGTCTGGGATCGACGTTGTACCAAGAAGACGAAAATGGCAACCATCTAGTCATTAGTTCCGCTAGCAGGACACTTAACCAATGCGAGAAGAACTATAACGTAACGGAAAAAGAACCGCTCAGTGTAGTCTTTGCCTGCGGGAAGCTTCGGATTTATATTCTGGGACATCCGGTGACAGTTCGTACAGATCATAAATTACATCACTTTTAAGAAGGTGTAAATTAAGCCACGGTAGACTGACCAGGTGGATACTTGCCCTGCAAGAATATGATCTACGGTGGGAGTATATTCCCGGAAGTAAGAATGTTGTAGCAGACGTGTTGTCATGAGTGAATTTGGAAGAACAGACGAGGGCGAGAAGGAGAGCATACTGAAGGTATACAATATTATCAAGGACAGATCTGATTTGGAGAAAGTGGTACGGAACATCAGCATACACGAGCAGTCTGACCCGAAACTAAACAGTATAAAACTTCGTTTATCCAACCAAGATGATACCATAACCAGATTTTATTGCATGCATAATGAAGTATTATTCATTAAAACACTCTTGATGAAGAGGTATGGAAAATAATAATCCCTGCTAATATTGAGAATGAGATCATCCTAGACTATCATCTCCGATATGGTCACATGGGGGCAATGAAAGTGATAAAGGCGTTGGAGGAAAATTGCCACATAAATAATATAAATCAAAAGGTAAGAAACTATATTAAGACCTACCTTATTTGCCACTTGGTAAAGACGAACAACGAGAGAAAAGAGGGGATAATGATACCAATTACTTCACAAGAAAAGCTGGAAAAAGTTTTCCTAGATATCTGCGGGCCATTTCCCCATAGTGGCGGACGCCATCGTTATAAATACATCATAATAATGATGTCATCCATCATCACATCATTTTATAATTTATATTTTATATTATTCAATTTATTTATTTTTTATATTTTATAAAATTATACCCGGTTAACCGAGCTACCACTTTGAAGGTTTTGGGAGTGATCACCAATTACTACATTCCAGAGATAGGAAAACCTGCATCAATAATCACCGGCCATGTAACTCAATTTAAGGGAAGGAGATACATATAATTAAACACCAAAGACACCAAGAATCATCCGCCATGTTGGAATTTTCAAATTAATACTACTCCATTGAACAACGAACTTAGCCAGATTTCGAACACTTAATACGACACTAGTAACACCGCATCAAACTACCTCTCTGAGCGAAAAAGAACATTACAATCGAAGAATCCAGAGGAACTACACTATCGCAGAAGAAAATATCACAATTACATTTGGTGAGAGGAAAAAACCAGGAGCCGGCATAGTTGGGTGAAATCCGAAGTCGATGGCGGCCATGTTTCGAGTTCATCTTGCCAGCAGTACAATGCCACGGTGAGTCAACAGCTACGTGACGTCATACGCAGCCAACTGGTTCGATTTGTAAATGACATTATTTTCAAATATAATTTTCTTTTACGTAATAGTAATTAAGTATTAATTAATTGTAAGTATAGTATTTTGTAACTTGCCTTTCGAGTTCATCTTACCAGCAGTACAATGCCACGGTGAGTCAACA
The DNA here is from genome assembly GCA_034769895.1 of Magicicada septendecula. Lineage (NCBI taxonomy): Eukaryota > Metazoa > Arthropoda > Insecta > Hemiptera > Cicadidae > Magicicada > Magicicada septendecula. Next base: position 130,244,009 of record CM068372.1, read on the forward strand.
GCTACGTGACGTCATACGCAGCCAACTGGTTCGATTTTTAAATTACATTATTTTCAAATATAATTTTCTTTTACGTAATAGTAATTAAGTATTAATAATTGTAAGTATAGTATTTTGTAAATTGCCTTTCCCTGACCATTTCTACAGCTCAAAGAACCTTGTTAATCAATATTTTAATTTTATATATTTTGTTAGTTGACACAATCGACCTGGGAGTCTCAGCTGCAGCAATAGTCGATGCACATAAGATTATCGCATCACTTTTAATAAATGTCATTACTGTTTCTAAATACGAGTTTTCTTAATTATTTGAGTAATTAAAATAATTTATTTCATTTTTAATTTAACTTAGAAAATAATAGCTAAATAAATCGAGAAGAAGAAGAAGAAAAAAAAGGAGCTGAGTTAGAAGTGACCACAAATCGACCCAGCTTTGACATAATCTGATTAACACAATAGAACAAATATTTCTTTATAGAACCTAGCAAAATAATACACGGAAATAAATTATTATTAATACTTTTAATTAAATAATATTAAATAATAAAAACTAATTAAATAATTAAAATATACAACTTATAAAAAAAATAAATAAATTTATAACTTATAAATTTTCTCAAACCTTAATTTTTATTAAACACAAACATAAATTTTATTTGCAACATGAGTTTAGTTACAATATTAAATGTAAAATTATTTGTACTTTTATTTAACTTGTCTTTGTTTACAATATACTTATACATTTTTCATTGCTTATGTGTTTATTTTCAACTATCCTTTTCCATGCATGATGTGTGTTGCACAATTTTTACAAGTGAAGTGGTTTTCAATTATACACACAGGACATTATGTACATGTCATCATGAGTATCTTACGACGACCGCAGAAGAAGAACACACTGATGCTGAACACACTACCCTTGTTTTACAACATATACTTACTACAGACACATACATCGGCCCCCCAGTCACACAGCCTCTTCACCGCCTTCATTTCAAATTTACCACCACCCCGTTCATACACGACCAATCACCGAAGCGTCCGGGCGGCGGGAGTCCGCTTCCGTTGACAACCAGTACGCCTCTTCAACGTCTTAATTTCAAATTTACCACCACCATTCATACACGACCAATCAACGCATTGCCCGCGAATACACGTCACTTCCGCATTTCCAACATGGCCGACGACTTTTCCAGCATGGCCGATATCCCCACCATCACATTTTCCATCATGGCCGACTTCCACCTACACTGTCACGTAACAACCCCCACCACTGTCACGGAGTACCCCCACCACCACAATATTTGAATTTCCCGCCAAAGGGAGGTGTGGTAGGGTGGGGGTGACGTCACTTCCGACCTCGAACTCTCATAACATTCCTACTCAGGGGCGTTTATTGCCCGGTCCACGTCTCTGTCATTTCGGAACTGTCCTCGGATCACTGCCCCATTAGTGTGCATCTAGCTACCCAGAACTCCGCCGTTCGTGACGAGTGGCGGGTAATCGAGTGGGAACACTTTTTCCCGGCGTTCAGTCGCCGCCTGCCTGAGGATATATCACTCGACATTACCCACCATGTCGACGAGGCAGTTACCTTGTAGTCTCGGCGGTGGATGTGTCCTCCCGGATGAAGCCGGAGGTCACACCCGACTATCAGCGCATCCCCGAAGAGGTATCTCAGCTCGCTTAGGAGAGGAACCGCCTCCGGAGACGTTGGCAGAGGACTCGTGCCCGGCCGACAAGACCGGCACCCGAGCGACCGGCAAGTTACGTCGCGACATGCAGGCGTTCTGTAGGCACAGCTGGGGAGCTGGCTGTAGCACAGATGGATGGCCCTGCCGAGGACCGTAATGTCTGGCGAATTCCCAATACTCTAACGGGAAAGCGAAGACGCGCCCATGTCCCCGCACTGGAAGAACCCGGCGGTCAACCCCTTGGACGCCCTCTCCCCCGAGAAGGGAGAGTTCTTGGCTGATTGTTTCGAGCGACAGTTCGCCCCAAACGCACCCAAGAACCTGGCCTTCACTGAGTTAATCTGCCGCGAGATAGAGCGCTTTCTTTCGGCCGGTATCACAGTCCAGCCTGAACCTATCTCGCTGGAGGAGGTCACTGAGAAGATAGTGCAACTCAAACCCCTGAAGCGCCAGGCTCAGACGGAGTTGTGAATTCCGCACTCCAACGCCTTCCGGAGCGAAGAATACGTTTCCTATCCGAGTTGTTCACTGTGTGTCTCAGGCTGGCCTACTTTCCGGCGAAATAGAAAACAGCTACCGTTATAGTGATACCCAAGCCGGGAAAGAATTCTTCTCGCGCAGAAAATCTCAGGCCCATCAGCCTCTTGTTCGCGACGTCTAAGATTTTCGAACGACTGATCCAGGGTAGGATCCGCGACCATCTAGAAAGACTGGACGTGCTGATCTCCGAACAGTTCGGTTTTCGTGAGATGCGCTCCTCGACTCATCAACTGATGAGATTCGTGGAGTGCATTACCGAGGCTGGCTGTCAGGGCAAATTGACGACCGCGTTCTTCTTAGACGTTGAGAAGGCCTTCGACCGCGTGTGGCACGAGGGTGTCCTTTACAAACTCACGGAAGTCCTTCTCCCAGATTGCTATTTTTACTTGATCGGCAGATTTCTGCGAGACCGTGCTTCCCAGTGATAATAGACCACGATCTCTCTTCGGAGAGGCGTATTACCGCTGGTGTCCCTTAGGGCAGCGTACTTGAGCCTCTCCTGTTCTCGGTGTTCGCAGGCCCTGCTCCAGGCAGAGGCTAACCGTGCCACCGCCCAGGGCGGCAAATTTTAAAGGGCGGCAGATTCCGGGATGTTAAGTTTTGAAATTGATTTTGAAATTGAGGGGAAAATAAAATTATTCACTTAACACGTTGACTGCTAATCCGTCTGAAGCGTATGACATCCTGAAGCGAAATTTTTTTCTTCCTGTTTTACTCTTTCTATATCTTTATCTTTATAAAATATCGGTATGGAGAACCATACATGACTTCCATATTCTAAGATTTATATTTAAAATCATTTTCAGCCAAACAGCCAGGGAAGGAATTTTAACAAAAAAATACTTCTTTGATGCCAATAACGTAGTACACATATAAAAAAAAATTATCCCCTCCCCCTTCAACTATAATTTTGATTTATAGAAAATTACCTCCAGCCCGTTCAACTAGCCTCTTCATTTATAGATATTTCATCTACGTTTCTACAGTGGATTATTAAGATCTTATCAGGATACTTTATCAAAATTAAGTACTTTACTCATGTTACAACAAAAAATGTTTCAGGTAAACTGCCCTTTCCCCGTAACCGATCTTCACCAAAATCAACAGACATTGAGTTCTCTATAGCTCAGGCACATATGTAAAAAATTATTTGATTCTGTTTGAATTTACGGCAGTTATGGTTCGTCATATAAAAAATTACCCATGTTAAAACATAAAACATGAGATTTATAAAACATATCTAAGATTTATATTTAAAATCATTTTTGAAATAAAATATTTTCATAGAACCTACTAACGCTGGGGAAATCTGAGGAGCCAATCAGAGTTGGGCCTACCTGTCACTCTGCTGAATTTGGTGGAAAGCCCTGTCACTGTCGTCAGGTCCCCACCTCAATGAAGAACCCATTGTTTTATAAAAATATATTTAAATTTTGAAAACTGAAAATTCTTTTCTTGTAAATATTTATATTTTATAATCAAAATGACTTTATTTTTGTTACCTGGCAACAAAATTATTTTATTTTCAACAATTACCATTGTTTCAAAAAGTTTAAATAAATTTTCAAGTACTTTACTCTTGTTAAAACGTAAAAGGTTGCAGGTAAACTACCCCTTCCCCTTAACCGATCTTCACCAAAATCGAAAGTCCTTGAGACCTCTACAATTCAGGGATGTATGCAAACATTTATTTGATTCTGTTTGAATTTGCGGCAGTTATCGTTTGCCATAGAAAAAAAAACGTTGCAGGTAAACTACCCCTTCCCCTTAACCGATCTTCACCAAAAACAATAGGTCTTGAGTACTCTACAAATCAGGGCTGTATGCAGAAAATTATTTGATTCTGTTTGAACTTGCGGCTGTTATCGTTTGCCATAGAAAATACCCTTGTTAAAAAAACGTTGTAGGTAAACTACCCCTTTCCCTTAACCAATCTTCACCAAAAACAATAGGTCTTGAGAACTCTACAATTTAGGGCTGTATGCAAATAATCTTTTGATTCTGTTTGAATTTGCGGCTGTTATCGTTTGCCATAGGAAATACCCTTGTTAAAACATAAAACGTTACAGGTAAACTACCCCTTTCCCTTAACCGATCTTCACCAAAAACAATAGGTCTTGAGAACTCTACAATTCAGGGCTGTATGCGAAACATTATTTGATTCTGTTTGAATTTGCGGCTGTTATCGTTTGCCAAACAAAACAAATTTCCCTTGATAAAAAAAACCGTTGCAGGTAAACTACCCCTTTCCCTCAACCGATCTTCACCAAAAACAATAGGTCGCGAGTACTCTACAAATCAGGGCTGTATGCAAAAAATTATTTGATTCTGTTTGAATTTGCGGCAGTTATCGTTTGCCATAGAAAAAAATCTATAGACAGACAGACACACAGACACACAGACAGACACACACACAGACACTTTTCGGAAAACGACTTTTTTTCATGTTTTGAGTGTAGTAGAATCAGAATCTGCAATAATCTCTAACACGATTTTTTTTGCCATCACCATACTTCCATTCCTTAAGGAATATGGAAGTAAAACATTAATTGTTATCACTGAAATGATGAAAATACGGAAATAACCATATGACGTACGGTGTGCGTCCCGCGCCACTCATTTGCAACTGATTATGCAACCCGCATGACACACCTCGCTCTTTTTGATAGTTTGCTTTCTGTGGTTTGCAGATAAAGGAACACATTTTGAAATGCATCATTTATTTATAAAATAAGTCATATCTTCTGTCGTATTTAAGACTTTTACGACCACGGTAAATTTTATTTTTCTCCTGTGGGGACAAAGTCTATTTTTGAACAGGAACAGCCTTGTAATTAAGGATAAAATAGTATTTAGTCACTCATTTTCCTTTGTGAATCTAATAGTATAAGAAAATCTGTAGCGGGCATATACGCCTGCTGGTCTCGCGTAACGGGCTGATATAACTTTTGCCGTGTATGAACCGCAGTGGGCGTATAAAACAGCTTTGTTTGTGTGGAATGGCTCCAGTCCTACCCAATCGTGAGAACCTACTGAAGGAATATGTAATGAATAATATTATATTACGGATAGTTTCCTCTCTCTGTTTGTTTGATGTTTGCCTCACGAATAGCCTTTTCATAAACGATCAGCGGCGGATGTCGCCTGATATCATTACTCAATATCAGTAACTTACAACTCTATTGACAACAAACTTGTTCACATTGCGGTTAAAAATAAAATTAATACAGTCATTTCCTCTTTCATGTTTCCTTTCAGTATACGCTTTCAATGTTATCGCGTTCACTTCGTTGTGCAAAACAAATGTGTTCTTTTAGTAGTGAAATATGTATAATTTCAGTTATTACATCATAGATAAAAACTGTCAAACGTTTATCTTCATTATAGTTTGTTGTTTCCCTAGTGTAGTCTTTATAAATCACACCACATCTGATTTATAAATCAGATAAAGCTATATAACAGCTGTGCCACGCTACCAGCATGCGCTAATGATAACTTTTCTGACGGGTCTCAGTGCCGTTGTTTTGTCTGCCGGGTAAACAACCTGTTCGTAATATTATTGTAGTTATTTGTGATTAGCTTTTGTATTTCAAGTGTCAAAATAATGTGCACTATACACACTTGCTTTTTTTACAAAAAGAGTTCTCGCAGTCCTATTTTTAGTAATATTGTAGGCGTTATGTGTGATTAGTATTCGTGTTTCCAGTTTCGAATCAGTGTTTACTGTAGGCTATATACTTGCTGTTTGTTACAAAAACAGTCTTCTAGACCTATTTTTCAATCATGTCGGATAATAGAAAACGTCTCTCTGGGAGTCAGTATTGTAAAAGAAGAGCAGAAAAAGAAACTGAAGCGAACAAATTAAAATTTTCGTTAGAAAAAGTTTTGCAACATAAAGAAGGTGAACATGAACCAGGCGAAAATGAAAACCAAGTGAGGTCAGTGATAATGTCATTGATTCTGATCCCGCAAAGTAGCCCGAAAAAATTGATGATTTTGTTAGAACAACCTTAGTAAAAAGAGGTCCTCCAAAACAGATCACCAAGCCTGAGTCTGACATATTTCCTAAAGACGATACAAACCGTCGGTTTAGTGTTAATCACTACAGCTACACTTTGTGCAATGGTGAAACTGTTCAAAGAAAATGGTTAGTTTATTCTAAAACTAGTAATGCAGTTTTTTGTTTTTGCTGGAAAGTAGAATAGACGCTGTCACGCCACTTAGATATCAAATAGAAGAGATCCTATGATGCGCTTGTTGATATCAATAAAAACGAAAACACAGACGAAATGGTGGCTCACGAGGCTGGCAGTCTGGCGAGTCATGTACTTGACTTGACATTTCTGTGTTCCATAGTAATATAGTACAACATATTACTCCATATTAATATCGTCAGCAAAACACTGCAAAGTATTGCCGTGGATATAACAAAAGCTGTCAGTTTACTTGAAAATACAAGCATTTATTTCATGTCTCCCAGAAGTGACTTAAAATTTCAAAGCTATATACCCTAGTTGACGCTAAGAAACTAGCCACTAAATTGGACATTGAAAACACAATAATCAGAGGCTCAGGACAAGCACGAAGGAGAAAGATTAAAAGACAATTTGGTTATGAGGGAAAAGACGAAGTCATTGAAGATCCAGAGTTGCGGTACAAAGTTGATTTTTATTTCAAAGTCATAGATATTACCATTTGTCCTTTAAGTGAAAGATTCCAAGAGATTAAGAGTCATAGTAAACTTTTTGACTTCCTGTATGACGTGAGTAAAGTCAAAGACGTGTCACCTGAAGTCTTGTCGGATAAGTGTTCTAAACTGTGCAATGGCTTAGCTCATGGTGAATCAAAAGACATCAGTGCTATTGATTTACACGATGAACTTAAAGTGCTTTCAACAATTGTAAAACCTAAATTACGCCTGTCGAGACTTTAAAATTTATTCAAGAGTATGGGTTCGCGCCAAACGTTGGTGTCGCTCTAAGAATTTTGCTAACATTACCTGTGACAGACAGTGGCAAGCGGAGAAAGGAGTTTTTCCAGACTCGCCTGAGTGGTCTGGCGACTATATATAGAACTTCAGTTAGCTGAATCACTTGATTACAACTACATCATAAAGGAGTTTGCCAGTGCAAAAGCTAGACGAGTATTTTTTAACTAAGGTATATGATACATTACTTGTGTTATATTTAAATTATAATAGATTTTAGTTAAATATAATTATTTCACTACGACTCGGAACACAAAACTTTTCATGGGTAAAAACGTAAAAGTTTTACCTTATAACCTGAACCGGTTTTAACTTTTAAAAAGCTTCTTCAGAGGTTTAAAAGTGAACGGTCGGGCATCTCGAGTGACCGACAATGCTCTTATCGCCGGACTCGGAAATTATACTCCAAGGGCACGTGAGTCTTGGAACCGACCCCATTTACTAGCCCCGGTGGTATAATCCACCTTCAGACCCACCAGTAATAGAAAAGATATAAACTGAACTCAAACTGACCCAGTGGCAGGAGTTCTAACTCAGACTCGAGACACTGCACAACTCGCGAGCCGCGTAAACCCCAGTCGTGGGACTTCTCCAGCCTCAACCATAGTACTGTGGTCACTAACGTATATCACCTCACTTCAGTGTACTCGATTTTCATTGAAGATGGCACTACCGAAACGTCTGGTTTTGTTGCAAACTTTGGACCACGACCAAACAGCCCGGAAAGTAATATTAAAAATATTGATATTATAGTTACAGCATATGTATAAATGTTCAGCAAAACTCATTCTCGCTCCTCTCTCTCTCTCTCTCTCTCGCGCACACACACACACACACACACACACACACACACACACACACACACACACACACACACACAAATAATAAATGTAATTCATTAAGTGTACTTAGTAGTATAGTAAAATTAGTGAATTAAAAATAAAATTTCATATAAAATAAAAGCATAAAACAATTAAAAATAACAAATTGATATAAAATATATATAAGAATAATTGGTTAGTAAAAACTTAAAAAGTTAGTTAAGTTAGGAAAAAAGGAAGATTTGTATAGGTCTACATGCTGTGTGTATGTGTGTGTGTGTGTGTATATATATATATATATTACTATAATACTTATAACTATTTTACCTCAAGATGTATTTTTTTTTTTTTCCTTTAGGGACATGTTTCGGGAGATCCTGTTCTCCCATCTTCAACCTTCGCCATCTTGCTTCTGGTGCAGTATTTGTGTGTTGGCTTCTGGATGTTATTATGGTGGTTTGTTGGTCTTTGGTCCTTCAATGTTGCATTATTGTGTGTGGTTGTGGTATCTGTTTTTGTATTTTGTGTATTTTCGATGTTGAGTGCTTTGAATATTGTGTCATGTTTTGTATTGATTTGTATTTGTTCTGGTATTAATTTGTTTTGTGTTTTATGTTTGTAAATCTGTAAATTTTCCCAAATGTTCATTATGGTGCCTTTGTGTGGTATATGTTTTATTGTTGGTATATGTATATGACATAACCAATGTAACACTAAAAAACATATACCACACAAAGGCACCATAATGAACATTTGGGAAAATTTACAGATTTACAAACATAAAACACAAAACAAATTAATACCAGAACAAATACAAATCAATACAAAACATGACACAATATTCAAAGCACTCAACATCGAAAATACACAAAATACAAAAACAGATACCACAACCACACACAATAATGCAACATTGAAGGACCAAAGACCAACAAACCACCATAATAACATCCAGAAGCCAACACACAAATACTGCACCAGAAGCAAGATGGCGAAGGTTGAAGATGGGAGAACAGGATCTCCCGAAACATGTCCCTAAAGGAAAAAAAAAAAAAAATACATCTTGAGGTAAAATAGTTATAAGTATTATAGTATTATATACATCAAGAAACGGACTGTAGCAGAAAGTGATTGAAATATATATATATATATATATATATATATATATATTGTAGCATGACAGATTATCCACTAAATAAAGAATGCAATGGGATCATAAATAAAAATCAAGTAAATTAACTATCAAAGAAAAATCCAAGTGAAAACCAATATGTATCACAATTAAAATACCATTATAACCTGAAGAAGTAAAAATACAGAAAAAGCAACTATTCAATAAAAATGTGTAATGAAAACTAAATTAAAAAGGCTAACATAAAATGAGGAAATACCCAGGTAGGATAGGAGTAAGTAAGGAAGATACCCAGAACAAACCCGTAAATAATAACTATAGGAGAATGAAGAAACGAAGAATAAATAAGGAAGATACCCAGAACAAACCCGTACATAATATCTATAGGAGAATGAAGAAACGAAGAATAAATAAGGAAGATACCCAGAACAAACCCGTACATAATAAAAAAGGAATGAGGTGGAAGATACAAAATAGTAGGAGGAGAAGACTACAATACATACTCAAGGGAAACACAGCAAGGAAAAGGCAAAAAACCCCAAAAGAATTTTAATGTCACATATGAAAGTATAACACCAAAAAAACAGAAATAATGTAAATTAAATGTAAACAAAAGTGTTTAGAATTATAAGTGGAAGTGCACCCATAAAAGTTATTTTATAATGAATAAAAAACAAATCTTAACAGTCCTTCATAAATAATATCTTGATAATATAAAACTATAAAACTGATTAGTGATAGTATCAAGAATTAACAGGGGACAAGTGTAAGTTATTATATTATAGTAAATACACTTCAAGAAGGTGCATTGAATGCTTAAACTTAATAAAAGTGTACCCTTTAAACAACTTTAAAGTTTTAATTTAACTTTAGGAATACTATTTAATAAAATGGTATGATGAAAGGCAAAAACTAATGTTTCTAATAAAGTGCCACTCTTTCTGTAAGAACATTCACTGAAATGAGTAAAATAAATAGAGAGTAGGGAGTTAGTAAGTAAAGTGACAAGGGATACATCCCTGAAATAAAATAAGAAACAGAAAGAACTGTACCCCAGTAATTGTAAGAAAGGTGTAAAGATGAAGAAACAAATGTGTTATGTTTCTAGTTAAACCAATGAACTCTATACATCAATGTTGAAAATAGTGAATCATGTTCTATAATTTTAAAATGTTTATTATGTTTAATAATTGTAACCAAGGATACAATGTCTGAGGGTGAATACCATTCTTTGATTATAAAATGTTTATTATGAGTTACTAGAAATAATCAAGACTAGAATGTCTGAGATTAAATACCATGTTTTGATGTCAAATAATTATTATGTATTATTAGTTAGAATTCAATACTAAATGTTCTTATAGTAGAGTAAGGAATTGTTAATTAACATTGTGTTAAAATAGAAGGTCAGAAAGGGTATAAACAAACTATACTATTAAAAAACTTTTAATGTAAAACCAATTAAGATCTAGGCCAAATGGTAAATCTAAAATACTTTATAATTGATAAATCAAGTCCAGTAAACTAATTAAACTGATGAGATTTATGTAAGGTAAATCAGTAACAGAATAATATAATGTAAATTATACTTTAAAAGAATATTGTAAAAAGATAGGAAGAATGAGGAGAAAAAATGCAAATGTAATAACTGAGATTTCAAGGTAGGGAGTCATAAATTATTGGATAATATTTAAAAGAATAACCAATTAACAAAATTAAGAGAAATTAAGGGAAGATAAACATATTATGTCAATCTTAGATTCAGTACAATCATAAACATAACATGTAAAATGGCAACATTTTGGGGAAGAACAAGAAGTGAAAGTTAAGCCTACTTTTTCAAAATGAAAGAAATATAGCATTTTTGATCAAAAACTTTGTAAAACTATCTTATTTGGTATCAAATAAAACAGAATGAACTAAAGAAAAAGATTATGTATGTAATATTTCATAAAATTAAATAATAACAAAAATATATTCAGTAATATAATGTAACATTTCCGAATGTAGCGGAAGCCCAAGGAATTTAAAACAATGTATTGCTTATATTAAATTGGCTAAGACTTTGTCAGGAGACGAAGGAAATGAGAACAGTTAATTATTGGACCTTGTTGAGTACACTTAAACGCGATTTGTGCTACTATTAACCCATATCGCAGACTAATATGGCGATCGGTATGTAAGCCTAGCCTACAGAAAAAATAGTAAAGTACGGAATTTTGAACTTAAAACGTAAAATCAGTGAGAACTATTAACACCACTATTCAAATCAAGTAATAAGGAACCGTAATTGAGTGATATAATAAATTAAACTGATTAACTAAATAATTCTTAATAACGAGAAGTGAAGTGCAAGATTCGACCTTATAGAACAACATAAAATAAACATAATCACACACATTTAATCAAAGTGAATCACAAGACACTAAACCAGAACCATACTACTAACACCAGAAAGGATAATCACTATTGCGGAGACGAGGAAACACTGAAAAGGCACCATTTATTGAAAGAAAATTTCGTCGAGCTGAATACGTTTAACACATGCAGTCCATGAGCCGCCATCTTTGACTCCCAGCATTCAACGCGAGCAATTACCAACATAATCATCAAGACTTCGATGGTTCGCATTTTTCTTTAATAAACATTATATAATAATTAATAACTTTGTCAATTTTAAATATTAAGCTTTTATTTGTAAGTGTTATACTTTCTTGGCCTTACCCTTCTCTGACTATATAAAATAACCGTTCAAAGAACCAAATCATTATTATAAAATAAACTGATGTAAAAATTAATCGATGCCCTGAGATGAGAGTCGATACCAACTGTTGAAATATCGATTTAATATCGATCTATTTAAGAATTGTTAAATAAATACTGGAATTTCATAATTTTGACTTATATTTATTTCAAAAATTATTATTAGCGTAACATAATAGAATATTTTACCAATGGACTACACGAAAAGCGGCAGATACCAAGGAGAAAGGAGAATCCTATCAGAAGAAGAAGAACTGCTAATCGATCAGTGCCGTAGACAATCCTGTTAACGCGGAACTTAATTCTAATTACAAAAAGGTGATATAATTGACAAAACAGTGATAACAGAGTTAAAAATTTTACACCAACACATCACAAAAATTAATTACTAAATAATAACAACAAAAACAATATTTTCAAAAAATATCAAAACTACCAAAATTTTTATTTTTGGTAAACAAATTTATTTTTATTTTGTAAACAGAATTTTTTATTTCTTTACAAAATATATATATATAGTAAAGAAACGAAATCGTACGTTTTCTTATGGCCACTGTTGTTGGCGTCAATTTTGTAATAGTGCTTGTTGTGTCGTACTTTTTCTTACTCCTCTCGCTGACGATGTCTGTCACGAACGTACGAATAACCAGTACCGAATCTTTCACGTGTTTAATCCTTACCTGTCCTTAATCGATGTTTTCACTTCCCGATAGGCGCCAAATTGCTTTACCAAAACAATTAAAAGTTTCGATCTATGTCATCTTCTGTGCGAGGATAACAAATTCAAATTACCCATACGGACTGGCGGGAATTCAAAACTCGCTTGCCATTCGTCGTGTTGCCAACATACAATTCTGGTAAAGAATTTTATTCACAGCTAAAGTACACAAATGTTATATTATATTTCAAATAAAACCAAGGACGGTCATTAATGATCAGTACTAGTTTATTAGTGTTCAAAATCGTTAATTATTTATCATTCAAATACAGAAGAGATTATTATAAAAAATTTTGCTCCGGCTATAAACAAATTATGCCTCAGGGGTTGGCTATGTTGATTGAACAGTTTATCTAAACCAGCATGGCTGCCGATATTATTTATTTTACACAATTCATTCAATCAACGAGTTCTTTTGATTATGAAAAAATTAAAACAAGATGTTATTAAAGTACACCACCTTATATCAATGGTACTTAAATACTATGAAGGTTTACATATAATTCGTTTCTTAGTGTTAAAAAGTGTGTGTGAATCTTTTAGACTGCGTACATAGGTTAAGCTATATTGACATACAAGTTTAATAAATATTATCGATCAATCCTTGAAAGAATTTAATATACCAAGTTCGGAGTGAGAATTATTGTTTTGTGAAAAAAGTTAATTAGTTTAGTTCGCAATTAATGGTAATTCAAATATACTTAATAAAACCTTGTCATTTCTTGTGATGAGTCACAGGTATTTCTTCAGGTTGGGTTGATACATTAATTAATTTTCCATCATTCGGTTTTCCTGCTTCTTATGGCTTCTATTTCAATTATTCAAAATTTTTATTGATTTATAATTATTAAAATTTGTTTTATAGGGTCTATGTTCCACTTCTTGGGTTCATCTCATTTTAATATGGATTGTATTTCTTCCTTTTTTAACTATTAGTTGAGTCGAATTCAGCTTGGCATCTGTCTCTCGTGATCGTTAATAATGGACTCCTCGTTTTATAATGGTTTTAAATATAATAACGTTTTGTTGTTATGGTAACCATCTCCAATCTTATTGGTTGTATACATTTGTATCCATTGTTATAAATCCTGGGTTTTGGTTCAAAATGAATAATTATTTTATAATTGCTATTATTCCTTGGTGTTATTACCAATGTATGAAATATTAACATATAGGTCTCTATTTTCTTTCAAAGATTAATTTGATATCCCACAAAGCTGGGCTTGGTCATGTATTAATGTTTTGATAAAATTGCTAATGTAATTTTATTACCCATTACACTTAATTTTTCTATTTATTCTATTTCTGACATACTATTATGGTTAACTAATTGTAATTAATAAGTTACTTGGTCTTAATTTTCTAATACAATAGTTAATTGCTTACAAATTGTTTATTTTGAATTTTGACAGTTAGGCATTTTATAGGCCTAAGCTGCAACTGTCTGTAGCTTCTTATTTTACACAAATTAAAGATTATTTATTATTTTCATATATTCTGCTTGCTGTCACTTATTACTTATTTACTTTTGAATTACTTTGGGCTGTTTTACAATAAATGAATGTTATTATAATTTTACTAAAATCATTCCTTGTCTGATATTCCTTTTTTTCTGTCTTTACTCTGATGATTAATATTATGATTGTTAAATTTATATCATTACTTATACCTACTACTATTTCTTACACACTTTTTTAGCACTTAATACTTCTATAAAAACATAACATAAAAATAGGTTTATGGTCTGTTCATTATCCAGCCATATTCCTTCTTATAAACACAACTCTTTTAACTAAACAAATAACAACTTTGGTGAATAGTGTCTTGACACCATCTATTCTCTTGTGATAATCATCCTTGTGATTATTTTAGTAATATAGGATGTTTTATTATTATTGCATTCACAACTACTCTGTTTCTTACTAGCTAACACCATGCAATTAGTTGTCTATCAACCATTTGCTTATTGTTCTGGTTTATTACCTTTGTTTATTTCTTTTCTTAAGATTATAAATTGTTTATATTAATTTCTTCTTATCATCTCTATCACTGTCACTGTTTATCATTACCACTCCCTACCTATCTCTCACTCTTGGTTTGTATTAGTTTTTAAAACATAAATTTATAGTCAGACTTTCAGCATTTTATGTTTTACCTTTTTATATTACTATAAGGCTATTGATAACACACATAATCTATTAACAATTGTTTCACTTATTTATTATGGTTAGTGTACTTCTTTTTACCTACTTTATATCATGCTCGTTACTAATTTTGATTTACTATTTGTGTTTTTTATCATTAGTTCACCTTTGATTATTTTATTGTCTTTATCTGGCCAATCTCTGGGGTTGGGTCATAGTCATTTGTTTGTCAGTCTAGTCTATTCACTTATTTATTATTCTTGTCTACAAGTTTTCTTTTCATTTTCTCAATACCATTTTATATTTTTGTTCATTATGTTAAATTATATTAAATACAAATACAAATAAATAAAATTATTTGTTATTCCACTTACCTCTAAAATGTTCTTCATTACCAGAGTTACGTCACCCGAACGTCGAGATGCAAGAGTGATTAAAGGTTATTTCAATAACTGACGCAACTCGCATTTTGTGAAGAGAATCAAACTAAGATTTTATTTTTTATTCTTTACATTTTTTAAACTTCAAATTATATCATTTCTTTGCCTCTTAGCTCAAGCGATTATTTTTCCAAAATAAAAAAAAATGCATAAAACGTTTACTGATATTTACGACATGATTGGATTACAATTACAATTACAATATTACACTTAACATCTTACCTTAATTAAAACAGACAGTTAAAACAGCCCAGCCTGCCCACTCTCACATTCACACTATATTAAATTTACCCTGTTATTCAGAAAAACCCCATTTAATTAAAATTGATCATCTACCCTGCCGACAATTTGGCGTCTCCCCGTCTTCATGGCCCATCACTCCCCAAACTCCACTATTTTGTCCGAAAAACAATTTATTAATTCATTTTCGCCGTGAAACTGCTCTCACTATCGAATTTCTGGGAAAACTGCTCGCACTTTTACTGAATCTTGAACTTTTGTTAATGGACCCTGTTTGGCCGGCCGCCTGCGCAGGCAAGCGTCAGTAAGAGACTGGGAAGTGCGTTCTCCAAATACCCTCCACTAGATTTCGGTTGTACAAGACGGAAACCAATGCCTGGTACTTTAAAGTCATAGCTGTGGCACATTCAACAAGTGCAAACTCCTGGGTGCTGGACGTTGACGATATTTGGTATCCAGCGGTTTACGTCACTGTAGTGGGCGTGACTAAGTTTCGTTTCCGTCACCTCCGATACACGTGGCAAAAAATATTGTCTTTGGGCCATGTTGTGCGCCTTTCGCTTAGCGTGGGTATGCGCTCCGCCGATGTTAGTGCGTTGGGGCGCATTACACTGTTTTGTTTTACTGAGTTTTGGTATCTGTCGGTGGGGTCGTGTTTTAGTTCTGTGATGTTGTTCTGTTCCATGAAGTTTTGTACTTTTTTGTGTAGGTTGTCGACAAAGGCAACACGACTGTAATTATCCCCACAGACAGAATACAGAATCGCTTACAAAACTACTAACAAAACAGAACACACACTATCAAAACGCATGCCCAAAGCACAAAACAAATTCGATCTACCCGGTGTATATAAACTAAATTGTTCAAATTGCAGTAAATTCTACATAGGCCAGACAGGACGTAGCTTCAAACAGAGATACATTGAACACACAAAAGCACTCCACACCACTATAGAATCTACCTTCGCAAACCACCTCATTGAAGCAAACCACACATATAAAAACATCGACAATAACATGAACATACTACACGTACACACAAAAGGCCGAAAACTAGACACTCTAGAATAATTAGAAATATACAAACACACAAAAACAAATAAAAACGACATCCTAAACGAACAGACACAATTCAAATCGCACGCATTATTCGAACACATCTCACCACACACACACACAGCTTCAATCTTTCGAAACACTATCTCGTCGCCAACAACAAGACGAGCAGCGCTACTAACGACAGCCTCTGATGAAGCCTTCTATAGGTGAAAGCCGGTTTAGGCTGTAAGGTAAAACTTTACGTTTTTACTTATAAAAAACTTAGTGTTCCGAGTCGTCAATATTATAGTGATATTTAGTCAAAACATCCATTATATGGCAGGCACAAAAAATTAAATTTATTAAAATATACTCTTCTCAATATTCAGAAAATTTAAAATTATTTAACTCCATTAAACAACCAAATTTGCATCACTTCATTGCCAAACTGGTCTAGTTTATAACATCAACCATCAGCTGATCAAACTG
This sequence comes from Magicicada septendecula, assembly GCA_034769895.1. Lineage (NCBI taxonomy): Eukaryota > Metazoa > Arthropoda > Insecta > Hemiptera > Cicadidae > Magicicada > Magicicada septendecula. The sequence goes on from CM068372.1 coordinate 130,261,014, forward strand.
GGTCATGTCAACAACCTTGACCTACATAGGTTGTACATAGGCTACATCATAAAATACCTTAAACATCTTTAAAATTTTTATTTTCAAACATAATATAATATGATATTTAAAAATTGACATAATATTATTACAGTTAACAATAAAATTGACATTTACATTAATCAAAATTACACATTTTATAGCTTTACATTATTCTCAAATTCTATTAAAATTTGTCTCTTGTTTCCATTAATTTTTATATTTCAACTATGATTTACTTTCTTTAACATTCTCAATCTCCATTAGTTTGGGTGACTTAATTATTCATAATAACTTGATTGCAGCAACTTGACATTTATATATACTCTTAATCCCCTCTGACTCTAATACCACTAACAGCTTTAACTAATATGACACCCATCTCTATCAAAAGCATCTATCAAACATTCTCTAAATCCAACTTACTACTCAATTCAATTCGCATCATTCTACTCTTGTAAAAAAAAATACTCTCTAACCCTTTGTACTCAGGATGTGTGTTCCCCCCCCAAAAGCTCATTCCCTTATCTGGTCCCTGGATTCTACCTAGGCAACCCTTTCCGGCGCTAAACGGTCCCTTCCCGTCCCAACACCTTTCGTTGCGGACTCCTACCACACCACCCCCTTTACAAAATTCCCATCAACTCTAATTACTCTTCCAATACAATACTCTCATTTACAAAATATCTCCACTTATTTATTACATCAATATATCCCTCAATACTCTACAAATTTTACCCATATCTACTGTGTCACCATCAATACTTCTCAAATTCTACATTACATTTATTCACAACAATATTTATTCATCTCTATTACCACTTTAAACTCAACTTGGACTGATCTACCTGTCCCAACAAAATATTAATCACCCAAAATCTCCCATCCACTATCTTTTACACATCATTTAAAATTCTTAACTATATCAAATTACTTCCATCATTTAAATCAAAATCTTTTAACACATTAAAATCATTATATTCAAACATTAGTTACCTTGGAAATTTGCAAACAATTTATAAGTGACATTCTACAGCGGATCAGCTGATTTTCTTAGCAAGGCGAATGACCTTTGTTCAAAAATGCTGCACAAAATTATATAACAAAAAATACATAACTCATATTTATAATTCTTACACTCTAACCTAACAAGATTAATGACCTACTAAAACATGATAACCAAAACATAATAAACACCTACTGTATCCATTTTCTCAAATCAAACAATTAGTTAATTACTTCAAGAGCTAGTTGCCATTGTTAAGTTACAAAATTTTAATTCGTTGCTCCCCTGAGCAACCACCCTGCCACACACACTATTACTTTTTGCTGGTGGACTGTTGCGCCCATTTGCTTCCACAAGGACGGCATTGGTGGAGGAATTTATCATCTCCGTGTCCTTGCTTCAGCGTTACATTTTAAAGTCATTGCGATATCATCATATCTTTGTTATAAATTTACATGCCCTTAAAACGGGTCTACCACCTGGCCTTGCTGTTCCTACTCGAACAGAGTGGCAGCCGCTGTTCCATAGTTCCGGGGATTCCCCTAAAATCACCCCCCATCACTTTCAGATATACACCAATTTCAAGCCAGCTATGGTCAAGGTTCTTAATTTATGGCCATAGCTGACCGCTATAGCTGACTAAAACCACGATTAGTGCTGGTAAGGCAGTAATCGCCCGAAAAGTCGGGGAAATCAACTCTAATTTCAGGCATGTTCTCTACATCATTATTATACACGGCACGGCAATCTATCAGTATATAATACAAAATTATATAAAAGGGTGTGCCGTGTATTTTACGCCACTTTGGCCTCCGATGGAGGTAACACTCTCGGTCACCCCCCAACACTTACCGCTACCTACAGTGGCACATGCTACCACTGTACCAGCCACTTGATAACTAAATTAAATCTTCCACATAACATCATTTCATTATTTATCACTTACTACTATTAGATTCCTCAAAAAATTTCAAATTTATTATTAACATTTATTTTATCTCATATTTCAGTTGTTACTACCTTTTGAGTATAGTTTCTATTTAGTACAATTATCTCACATTAGTTTCATCATTAAGTTTAAAATCTTTTTAACAACTGTAACCATTTTACTCTGTATAATTTGTATCATAAAATTTATACTCACAGTACATCGCTCATACCCTGTCATAACACACAAATATAAATATCAGTAACTCCCTGTACCTTCTGAAATATTTTAACAACAATGTTATTCCATACTAAACAACTTAACATTTATTTATTTATTAATCATTGTCAAATTCAAATCTCATAAAATAATTTAAATTCATTAGAAAATTCAATTATATAACCTCTTAAATCAATCAAAATATTTAAACCTCTCAAATTATTTTAATTAAATTAATTATTAAAAATACAACAAGTTCAATTACTATCAAAACAATTACAATTCGTTAATTACTGTCTTCAAACAAAAAATTATTTTTGTTATTTATTTAAACTGTAAAATATTATTATTATTATCACAACAATTACCTACACACATTGTTTACATTATCTACTTGTTACAATACACACCACTAATTTCACTATCAATTATTTACAATTCTTCACCATTAATTGTTCAATTTTATCACACTTCATTTCCAAAAGCAGCAAGTCAGAACCATAAATCAAAATATTTAAAATGTCCATTTATTAATTTAATGTTCAGCCTCCATCATCGAAAATTAGTCTGGGTTTCACATAACATTTTTCAATTTTATTTACGTATCTCATATGGCTATCCTGTGTGTAATAACCATAAAATTTTAGTTTATTCATTTTACCACAATAATCAAACATAGGGTTACTTCCCATTATAATTATTTTATCATAAACCAAGTCAACATTATTTATTTGTGTCCAGTCTCCATCAGTAGTTATATTCAATATAAGGTCAGTTATTTTCTCATTCATTACAACATAAGGTAAATTATTATTATTTAAATAGTTATCATCAAAACAATTCTCAATCTCTCCTGTACAAAGTAAGTATTTCATATCATTTATCTTTATCACTTCTAACATTTCTTTCAACTCATCATAATTCCTCTTCAACTTATATAATTCTATCTCTCTATCAATACACAACTCTCTATCTAACTCTCTCTCACCATAACACCATATCACACTTTCAACACCATCCCACACAGAGGGTACTAACTCATACAAAAAGGGGGAACAACTCAAATCTTCCACTAACAAGGGACTCTTGCCCTTCAACAATAACATTTGTGAACACCTTGGTTCATCATAAATATGGGGAAAATTTACCCTCTGCCCTACATACTCATCTAATCTCTCTTGCCACTCTTTCTCTAATTCATCAACACTAATTACTACTCCGTTACAACCTATTACTCTCTCTCACTCTCACTCACTATCTCTATCTCATCACTATTCAATATTTTATTCTCTTCCACTATTTTGTCATTATTATTCATAACATTGTCTTCTAACTTTTTATTCATTATCTGCTCTAATTTTCTGTCTAGATTTTTATTCACTTCGTTAACTAGTTTCTCACAATTATTATTTATAGAATTTATTACCTGTTCTTTCATATTATTAAGATTTGTATTAATTACATTCATTCGCTCATTCAGCTTGACATTTTGTTGTTTAATTTCATCTCAAATTTCATCAAATTTAATATTTTGTTCATTGCAATTGCTCTTGACTTCGCTAACATCACTGCTCAATTTATCAAATTTACAATTCATTTTATCGAATTGATTTAGTATAACACTCATTATGTCATTGTCTAATTTATGACATTTAGTTGAGGTTGGAGTTAACTGAACTCCCGAATCCTCTGTTATATTTGTTTCATCTGTCACAATTTATTTTTATTTTATTGTCCTGATTCCCGTTTGGAGTCGAGTGGACCTCAATACTATGCATAACGACTGACTCATCAAAACTGTCAACATTAGTTATTTCATTGCTATTGTTTTCATTATTTCCTGCCATTTTTAGGCTGTAAATTTACTGATTTTTGTTTAACTAATTCTTTATTTACACATACAGCATCTTAATTCATGTTTTGTGTACTTTGCGTAATTTTCTATGTGCCGTTACTTAACCTCACATCACACTTGCATCTGTTGTAGGTGTGGAATTTTAATGCAATTCAATTAATAAAATTCGTCCCTGTTCGGGCGCCATTGTTAAATTATATTAAATACAAATACAAATAAATAAAATTATTTGTTATTCCACTTACCTCTAAAATGTTCTTCATTACCAGAGTTACGTCACCCGAACGTCGAGATGCAAGAGTGATTAAAGGTTATTTCAATAACTGACGCAACTCGCATTTTGTGAAGAGAATAAAACTAAGATTTTATTTTTTATTCTTTAAATTTTTTAAACTTCAAATTGTATCATTTCTTTGCCTCTTAGCTCAAGCGATTATTTTTCCAAAATAAAAAGAATGCATAAAACTTTTACTGATATTTACGACATGATTGGATTACAATTACAATTACAATATTACACTTAACATCTTACCTTAATTAAAACAGACAGTTAAAACAGCCCATCCTGCCCACTCTCACATTCACACTATATTAAATTTACCCTGTTATTCAGAAAAACCCCATTTAATTAAAATTGATCATCTACCCTGCCGACAATTTGGTGTCTCCCCGTCTTCATGGCCCATCACTCCCCAAACTCCACTATTTTGTCCGAAAAACAATTTATTAATTCATTTTCTCTGTGAAACTGCTCTCACTATCGAATTTCTGGGAAAACTGCTCGCACTTTTACTGAATCTTGAACTTTTGTTAATGGGCCCTGTTTGGCCGGCCGCCTGCGCAGGCAAGCGTCAGTAAGAGACTGGGAAGTGCGTTCTCCAAATACCCTCCACTAGATTTCGGTTGTACAAGACGGAAACCAATGCCTGGTACTTTAAAGTCATAGCTGTGGCACATTCAACAAGTGCAAACTCCTGGGTGCTGGACGTTGACGATATTTGGTATCCAGCGGTTTACGTCACTGTAGTGGGCGTGACTAAGTTTCGTTTCCGTCACCTCCGATACACGTGGCGAAAAATATTGTCTTTGGGCCATGTTGTGCGCCTTTTGCTTAGCGTGGGTATGCGCTCCGCCGATGCTAGTGCGTTGGGGCGCATTACACTGTTTTGCCGTTCTGAGAATTACGACGCTGTGTGTGTGACCCGCACATTCCATTGTACTTGTTTCATCACCGTTCTTTGTTCGCGACGACGGAGATTCAACCTGTGACTGACCACGCATATGAAATAACTTGTTGCAAATATTTAATAAAATAAAACCCCTCCCTTTTGCCCCGTTACAATTATTCTTTAAATTAGTTTACTTTTTATCATCTATATAATATTTGTGGATTTCCTATAGGGTCTGAGTTCTGCAACGTTATAATATATAATTTATAATTTCTTTACCTCTTGATGGTTTTTCCCTTATTTGGTACATGTTTCAACATCGAAAATACTGAAAAAGCTAATATATACACCACAATCACACACAATAATACCACTATAAAATATTCAAAAACCAACAGGAAACCATAAGAACAACCAACCAAAACACAAATATTCCACAAGATATAAAATCAGGAAGGCTGAGGATGGGAACTATAGGATTCCCAAAACATGTGCCAAATAAGGGAAAATAACATCTTGAGGTAAAGAAATTATAAATATTAAATAATTTATATATGCATCAAGAAATAGACTGTACCAAAAATTGTTTGAATATATATATGTGTGTGTATGTGTGTGTGTATGTGTCTGTGTATGTGTGTGTGTATGTGTGTGTGTATGTGTGTGTGTATGTGTGTGTGTATGTGTGTGGGTGGTGCACAATTTAATTTGGTAAATGTTCTTAGTAATCTAGTTGAAAATATAGCAAATGAAATATATGAAATGAGTTAGTATAAGATTAAGCAAATAACATTTTGTAAAGAATTGGAAAAAAATATTGCAAAATGTTAAGGCAATGTTTACTTTACTCAGCTGCCATTATTACTGGTATTAATTTTACTTCCATGTTCCTTAAGGAAATGGAAGTATGGTGATGGCAAAAAAAATCGTGTTCGAGATTATTGCAGATTCTGATTTTACTACACTCAAAACATGAAAAAAAGTGGTTTTTCGAAAAGTGTCTGTGTGTGTGTGTCTGTGTCTGTCTGTCTTGATTTTTTTATGGCAAACGATAACAGCCGCAAATTCAAACAGAATCAAATCATTTTTTGCATACAGCCCTGATTTGTAGAGTACTCACGACCTATTGTTTTTGGTGAAGATAGGTTAAGGGGAAGGGGTAGTTTTTTTTTGGCAAACGATAAGAGCCGCAAATTCAAACAGAATTAAATAATGTTTCGCATACAGCCCTGAATTATGGAGTTCTCAAGACCTATTGATTTTGGTAAAGATCGGTTAAGGGAAAGGGGTAGTTTACCTGCAACGTTTTATGTTTTAACAAGGGTATTTTCTATGGCAAACGATAACAGCCGCAAATTCAAACAGAATCAAATAATTTTTTGCATACAGTCCTGATTTGTAGAGTACTCAAGACCTCGTATTTTTGGTGAAGATCGGTTAAGGGGAAGGGGTAGTTTACCAGCAACATTTTTTTATCAAGGGTAATTTCCTATGGCAAACGATAACAGCCGCAAATTCAAACAGAATCAAATAATTTTTTGCATGCTTCCCTGAATTGTAGAGATCTCAAGGACTTTCGATTTTGGTGAAGATCGGTTAAGGGGAAGGGGTAGTTTACCTGCAACCTTTTACGTTTTAACAACAGTAAAGTACTTGAAAATTCATTTAAACTTTTTGAAACAATGGTAATTGTTAAAAATAAAATAATTTTGGTGCCATGCAATAAAATTATAATTTTTTCATTTTAATGTAAATTATGTATGAGTTAATATACATGTATAAAATAATATATCGTTCGTGGCAGGCAAGCATATCTCAGTTATGTAATGTTTACGTTTCCATTTTATTATTATGACTACCGCAATAAAAAGGCAGGGAAGACACACACACACAAAATTCGCGTTATTTCTGGCCTCACTCATGTTTATTTTCTTACATTTGCACGCTTTTTAAATGGTAAGTGCCGAAACCCATACCAACATAACGCGTGCAAGCCGAAAAAGTGTCCAGCGTGGATAGCGATTTGCTTCCTGTGGATCGCTGGGCAGTGTAACTGCACGTGTTTACAGAGGAACGATTCATAGACAGACTTTTCATCTTTAGGGAATGAACCCTCTGCAAGATGCTGAGGGTCCATGAGTGGACTTCGGAGCGCTCCTTCTTTTTCGCGTGTTTGTTCTGTGAAACATACACTGTAGATTCGCAGCTTTACTCTAAGCAACGCTCAATAGGAAATGTTGAAAATTTTTGTCCACGGTGTACCCTCATACACACTAAACCTGCTCTGATGTTTTAATTACGGACATCATAATATTAAAACTTTGGAAACTTGAGCACTACTTAATGGAGATCAAACATTAACATTGCATATTTTATGCAATTTTTTATATATATTGTACAACGTTATCGGCAACAAAGAAGTAGTTTTTGTTAAAATTCCTTCCCGGGATGTTTGGCCGTAGTCCAATGTTTTTTACAAAACCAGACGTTTCGGCAATGCCATCGACTTCCATCATCAGTGAAAATCGAGTGCGATAACGTGAGGTGGTATACGTTAGTGATCACAGTACTGTGGTTAAGGCTGAAGCAGTAAGTAGAAAGAAGTAGTTTCTATAGTAATATTTCATTTCGAAAATTATTTAAATATAAATCTTAGAACATGGAAGTCATGTATGGTTCTCCATACCGATATTTTTACATATGTGCCTGAGTTGTAGAGAATTCAAGGCCTATTTATTTTGGTGAAGATCGGTTAAGGGAAAGGGGTAGTTTACCTGTCACTGTTAATGTTTTAACAAGAGTAATTGTTTCTATGACGAACGATAACTGCCGCACATTCAAACAGAATCAAATAATGTTTTGCATGCATCCCTGAATTGTAGAGGACTCAAGACCTATTGATTTTGGTGAAGATCAGTTAAGAGAAAGGTGTAGTTTACCAGCAACATTTTATGTGATAACAAGGGTAATTTTTTCTATGACGAACGATAACTGCCGTAAATTAAAACATAATCAAATAATGTTTTGCATACTTCCCTACATTGTTGGTTAATGAGATGAGTGATCCGTACCGTGAGGACCAAAAAACGTTGAGTATCCGGTCCGCGTGGACCGGAAAATGTTTAGTAAGAAGAATGTTGATTGTGAAATTTGTAATTAGTTGATTCGCCAGGATGCAGAAATGAAACGTGTGGACTGTATTCAATTCATTTATTAGAAATTCCAAGGTACATTAAAAAATATGAAGTTAGCAGTTGTTTGAATCACAGGTTGGCTAATAAGCATGATGTATACAACGTATTAAAATATTAAATTACATTAATAACGGGCCTAATGGGCCATAAGTAGAGTGTGTTGGCCTAAGGCCTACATTGGATGTCGCGACAAGAAAAATATGACAGTGAAAGGCGGGCGTGCCGACCGCCGCTTTCAAGCGTTTGAGACGTACTGTACAGAATACCGACATGAATAATCAGATTACAACAAAAAGTAAAGAGCAGATTAGCCAACCTATAAAGTAAAATTATCGCGCTACTGCACATAAGCTGCCCGTCAAAATCAATCGATTTTTTACCACCTTTTTAGTAAATTATTATACATTTTGTAACTTAGTTTAAAACATACAGCGTTCTTAATAATGAGTTAGTTTCAAGGCTGAGTTGAACCTTGAGTTATAATATTAGATAACAGCTGTACGTTAATGGTTTAGCGATAAGCATGAATAAGATAAGCGTTTCTAAGCCAAGGTTGGCGAACAACTGATTTCAAACACGAACAAAAATGTCTGCGTTGGCAAGTGTTGCCGTCACATATTGTATGTGTACAATATCGAACGTTATGAGACATGAAAAATACATAATGAGACAATGCTTAATAATGTATGATCGGAAGCTCATCACATGATGGCCCGATAGTTTGTAACCCTATGCATGTCATAGATGGTTACCGTGAAATAGTTGAGGCCAGTAGACCTGTACAGAGAATTATTTACATGAACAAAATTGCCACAAATTACATGTTTAAGCGTAGATTTAGCATGGCGTCATGTATTGACCAAGTCATGCTGTTCCTGAAGTTTCAGGAACTTACAATATGTAGTTGTGTAAGAACAAGCTATAACTAGCTGACTGAATGCAAGCACATATATGATGACATGTATGTCATAATTTAAACAGAAATAATAATTGTGCAATGCTTAATCATAAAATATAAATACAATATAACAATACAATATAAAATAAATCTAGACGTGGCATGGTTACATGCAGTAGACGCAAAAACGATATGTTTTACATAAACGCAAGTTATAATGAATATACTAAACAACAATTTAGTTAATTACAATATGAATAATTACAATGGCATAAGTAACAAATACGATACTGTGATTACAAACGTAGTACATGAGTAGGACAATCGAAAGGATATTCACAGAACAATAAATCACACATATTAACAACTGTGTAAAAAATGCATGCATGGTTGCGCAACTGCAGACCATGCAAATATTATATAACAAATTTTTATAAAATAATACCACCAAAAACATGACACATACCCAAAACATCAACATGTGAATGTGTAGGACATAGTATGCCACACAAAATATTAACATACAAATACAAAATAGTAATATACCACCATAAAACTATGATGATTATAGAAGCACGCTATGGCGCAAAATTGATATGAAAATGTTGTGATAATGCATCACAATTAAGTTGACCAAATGGTCATAATAAGTAATAAGCCAATGGGTGAGTAAAATAGCATTGTGCTAAATGATCATAATAATCTTGTCAAATCTCGTCCCGCGCTGGCAACAGGCATAACTTATGTACTGGTCTCCGTAAAACACCAGTTGTTGTGCGAATATCCACGACTCGAATTAAGTTATCTGGGCCGGGAAATGTGGCGGTAATTACACCAAATTTCCAGGCTAATGGAGGTAGATTATCCTCAATAAGTAACACTAGGTCCCCAATGGAAACATTATCCTTAGCGAATTTCCATTTGTGACGCTGTTGCAACTGGTGCAAATAGTCGCGAGACCACGCCTTCCAAATGCCTTGGACAAACTTCTGTAGAAGTTGCCAACGCCCAAGACGAGAGATAGGAATATGAGATAAGTCTGGGTCCGGTATCGCCGTTAATGGTGCGCAAATCAAAAAATGGCCAGGTGTGAGTGGCACCGGATCATTTACTTCCGAATAGATGGCAAATAAAAGTCGAGAGTTCAGACATGCCTCTATCTGAGACAAAACTGTCGTAAACTCCTCGAAGGTGAGTATAGATTTGCCTGCCACGCGGCGCAGATGAAACTTCAAACTCTTTATGCCGCTCTCCCAAAGGCCACCGAAATGAGGTGACGAGGGCGGAATAAATGACCATGATATCCCCTGAGAGGACGTGAATGACTTGAGCGAAGAGATGGTATCCTTATTATGCCAAAGGTTGTAGAGATCATGTAGGATATTCCGGGCCTTCCTAAAGTTTGTGCCATTATCGGAGTATAATTGACTGGGTATGCCCCTGCGGGCCATGAAACGACGTAATGCAGCTATAAACGCACTGGCAGTAAGGTCGGAAACCAATTCCAAGTGAATGGCCCTAGTCGCTAAGCAAATAAACAAAGACACGTATGCCTTAGAAAGAGTTCTGGATTTCTGCCCGCCATGACGGATCATGAAGGGACCACCATAATCAACCGCGCAGAATAGAAACGGCCTTGAAGGAGTGACTCTAGGAGATGGTAAAATACCAAGCCTCTGAACCTGCTGTTTGGCACTAAACCTGAGACACTTGACACATTTTCGAATGATGGACCGAATGACTATCCTGGCATTAACAATCCACCAACGTTGACGCAGTGAGTGATGCACGAGTTGAGCACCAGCGTGAAGTAAACGAATATGTTCGCATTCAATGATGAGGCGAGTAATATGCGCAGATGGGGGTAGGACAATTATAATAGGATGTTTAGCGTCGTACGGTAATTGCGACTGCTGTAATCGCCCGCCCACGCGTATCACTCCAGAATCATCAAGAAACGGGTCGAGAGAAGCCAACTTACTCCCAATGGAAACAGAAGATCTGTTACGAAGACAATTAATTTCGGCTGCGAAGTGGATCGACTGAGATTGTTTTATGAAGAAATTGAGAGCATGATGAATTTCGACAGGGGTAAGATCGCCCGTAAATTTGTCAGCACTTGAGAGTCTAATATTTCTGATGAACCGAAAACAGTAAGCGTATACGCGCGTTAGACGATGCAACGAGGAAAAGTCCGAAGAAAGGTCGATAGCCAGGGTAGACATTAGAGAGAGGTTATGGTTATGTTTCTCTTCCGCAGTGACTTCAGAAGACGACGGAGTGGAAGGTAAAGAGGCTGGAAAAGGATTGGACTCTGACGATTGAGACAAACAGCTGGGACCGTGCCACCAAAGCGAACAATCGCGCAAAACGTCAGGGAGACACCCCCTGGAGATAATATCAGCAGGATTGTGTCTAGAATTGATGTGATGCCAAGTATAAGTTTGCGTAAGACGCTGAATTTCAGCAACACGATTAGCGACGTATGTTTTCCAACTCGTAGACTGGGCATGAATCCAGTAAAGAGACACCATAGTCAGAATACAAATAAACACTATTAATGAACGAATAAAGCGCAATTTTGTGGTCAGGCTAGACTGTTTAAATACGGCATGGTGAGGCAGATAGTAAGTATTTGACGCTCCTGAATTGATAGCGCCATTATCGATAAGCGTCATGTGTCCAAGATCCTTATATTCGTTAATAAAGTCTGCGTAATCGCGCGCGAGCTTAGCATCACGCCTAAATCGACGCTCTAAGTTCAAGAATCTTGCTTCAGCATTGGTATAAGATTCCCCCAAGTGGAGATTATCGGGCTTAAATGGGAGTGAAACCACGAACCTACCCTCGTGGTTGCGCTGGGTAGAGCGCACGAAATGCTCTTCACAGGCTGACTCGTTATCAGGGGTGTTGTTAGGGATAGTTTCTGCTTCCCAAAATCTTTCGAGAGACTGCAGAATTTGACTGTCGTTGTTCCTAGCTAGGAACGAAACAGCAGGACCCTCGTTGCGGCAGTGTTTGTATAAATTGCCAGCCAAAATGTAGATTAGCTTTGTTTCCTGAATGATGGGAAAATTAGGGCCGCGTATGTATTTGTTAGCTAAAATTAAGTCCAGGTAAAATTGTGCCCCTAAGAGTATGTCGATTTGCGACGATATGTTGAAATCTGGGTCAGCCAGAAAAATGTTGCTCGGAATGTGGAATTGATCTATGTCAAACGATTTTGCCGGCAGATTGTGGGTTAATGTAGATAAGATAGCACATTTCGCCTCGAAGCTATCTCTGATAACGAGAAATAATGCGTATAGACGCAATATTTGTGGCGAAACACGCTGTATTGTTTATACCCTTAATTGGTATGTTGGATTTAGTTAAATTAAGCCGTAATTTCCTTGCAAATGATTTTGTGCAAAAATTTATTTGTGACCCGGCGTCCAGAAGAACTCTTGCCCTATGTCTGTTGCCAGCCTGGTCAATGACAAATACAACTGCTGTTGATAAAAGAACATTGTTCGTGGATTGTAATTTGAGCGAGCAATAGTTACTACTACTGGCAGCTATTGATTTCGGCACGTTGTTCGCGTGCAACAATGTGTGGTGTCGTTTTGAACAGATTTTACACACCTGCTTATTCTTACAGTTAGATACAAGATGATCTGATCTAAGACAATTGGTACAACATTTATGACTTGATACAAATTGTCCCCGCTCAGCGGTGCTTAATGCACGAAATTTATCGCATATGTAAAGCGGGTGATTAGATTTACAACACAAACATGAATAATTGCTTGCCGCTGAGTGATAACTCTTAAATGTAGTACTGCCAGCAGTGTTTCTTGATTTATATTTATCATATTTATTGTTAAGTCTTAAAATCGGCTTGTTGAGTTGCTGTCCGGCTTCGATAGGCAGTGTATTTTCTAACAGCTGTCTACGTGAGTTTAAAAAATGAGTGAAATCTTGAAAGTTAGGTAAATTGTCAGGGTCTATTGACTCCTTCCATAGTTTAAAAGTAGTAGGGTCGAGTTTAGTTGATAATAATTGTATAATAATAAATTCAAATGAATTCACTGACAGTTGCATTGCCGCCAGTGAATTACGGAAGACGTTATTGTGTTTGTGAATTCTGCCAAACTTTGGACAGAATCCTTAATTGTCGACTTGACTTGAAGTAAATTTTGCACATAGTATTTTGCTAGTATGAACTTGTTGTCATACCTTTCGGACAGCAAACTCTACGCTACTGAATAATTTTCCTTACAGATAGGTAGTGACTTAATTAAATCTAAAGGTTCATTTTTTAAAGAAGAATGTAAATAATGTAACTTCTGCACTGGCGTTAAATCGGATCTTGTATGCACTGAGTCCGTAAAAATTGAATGAAAATGCTGCCATTCCAATATGTTGCCTGAGAAGCAGGGCAAACTTATTGGTTTTAATTGCATGTGGGTCGATAATACGGGAGGTACAGTCTGAACATTAAATGTATCAAGTAATTGCAAAATATTTGCTTCAGTCGAATATAGCATTTCGTCGACCTCAACTCGGTCTTCTTGAGCCGCGCTCATGTCTTTACAAATAAGTTCTATTTCAGACTGGACCTCGTCGTACTTCGATGCAAAGCTTTTCAGACTTTCTAGGCTTACTGTTAAAAAATGTTTTGTGTTTGAAGTTATATCAAAGTTATTTACGGCAGATTGTATTCGCACTATTGCGGACTTTAAGCCGCCTCTCTTTCTGGTTAACACTTTGAGGCCTTCTTCAGCCATTGTACGCACCTTGTTATGCTGTTATTGAGGTGATACCTTGTCGGCGATGTCCTGCAGCGTCGACTCCTTGGAGAAGATGGCAAACACAGCTCGGAGAGATGACCGCCTTGTTTGAAGCACTGTAGCTCGCAGGCTCTTGAGATGATGTTGCCAGGAGGCTCAAAGGTGACGAGCGAAATGCCGATGGAAATCACGCCACGGTCGTATCAGGGGATATGCTAATTCGCCCGTGATGGCCAGAAATAGTGGCAGAAAAATATTAATTAGGAATGATGCATCGAAAATCCAGGTCCGGAGTGACCAAAAAATGGTTAATGAGATGAGTGATCCGTACCGTGAGGACCAAAAAATGTTGAGTATCCGGTCCGCGTGGACCGGAAAATGTTTAGTAAGAAGAATGTTGATTGTGAAATTTGTAATTAGTTGATTCGCCAGGATGCAGAAATGAAACGTGTGGACTGTATTCAATTCATTTATTAGAAATTCCAAGGTACATTAAAAAATATGAAGTTAGCAGTTGTTTGAATCACAGGTTGGCTAATAAGCATGATGTATACAACGTATTAAAATGTTAAATTACATTAATAACGGGCCTAATGGGCCATAAGTAGAAAGTGTTGGCCTAAGGCCTACATTGGATGTCGCGACAAGAAAAATATGACAGTGAAAGGCGGGCGTGCCGACCGCCGCTTTCAAGCGTTTGAGACGTACTGTACAGAATACCGACATGAATAATCAGATTACAACAAAAAGTAAAGAGCAGATTAGCCAACCTATAAAGTAAAATTATCGCCCTACTGCACAATTGTAGAGAACTCAAGGCCTATTGATTTTGGTGAAGATCGGTTTAGGGAAAGGGGTAGTTTACCGGCAACATTTTATGTTGTAACAAGAGAAATATTTTCATGACGAACGATAACTGCCCTAAATTCAAACAGAATCAAATACTTTTTACATATGTGCCTGAGTTGTAGAAGACTCCTATTGATTTTGGTGAAGATCGGTTAGGGGGAAAGAGTAGTTTACCAGAAACATTTTTGTTGTAACAAGAGTAAAGTACTTAATTTTGATAAATAAAGTATCCTGATAAGAATATCTTAATAATCCACTGTAGAAACGTAGATGAAATATCTATAAATGAAGAGGCTAGTTGAACGGGGTGGGGGTAATTTTCTATAAATGAAAATTATAGTTGAAGGGGGAGGGGATAATTTTGTATATATGTACTACGTTATCAGCAACATAGAAGTAGTTTGTTGTTAAAATTTGTTGTAGCATGATGTAGCGCGACAGGACCTCGTCCTCTGCCAGCGACATTGCGCGGCTTGGCCAGTAGTCAGTCTGCTTTTTCAATCGCGTGCTGCAATGTCTTTTGATTTGATAACACTTTTAGCCCTTGATTCACCTCTCATTAGATGGAGGAGAGCCAAGAAAAGGAGAAAAGAGTGGGTGAATAATATTTTAGGTAATAAAAGGAAGTATGGCGAGTTTTTTTATACAGTGATCTTCAGGATAGTGAAGAACATCATTTTTCTTATTTTCGAATGCAGAAGGACACCTTTCGATACATTTTAGAAAAAATTCAGGATCATGTGGTGAAGTACAACAACTTCAGGGAAACTGTGCCACCTGAAGAACCTCTAGCAATAACTTTAAGGTATGTTAAATAAAAAAAATAATATAATTATTAAAATAAATCGTATATTTGAAATCTATATAGTTTACAAGATATCGTGTAATAGAAAAATTAAGAAAATAAAAGTAATAATCAAGTTTTTTTTTTCAACATAAAATCTCAATTGCTTGGGTTGAAATTCTCCCAAAATCCAGATAGACCAGAGGCGTCGTCATTGGTGGAATGAGAAGAAGTGTACGAGGAGATAGATGAGGGCCTTTCCGGATGGTAGATTATTGGTTCCAAAGCTCTGGGTTGTTCAGTCATACTTCGTTCTTCTTGTTCTCTTATCAGAACGTTTAGTATTTCAGCCCGGATCTTCAACTTTTTATGGTTGGGAACCTCTCGTAGATACGGTAGCAGGCTCGTCAAAAACTGGAAGTCGCTGTCTTGGCAGTTCGCTGCTGCCTCTTGAACACAGGATAATTTTTTATTTTCAATTTCGAGTAGTTTCTTGTCATAGTCAATTTTTTTCTCCTTTTTGAGGGGGCTCTTAAACGGTTTCTTTTTCCCAGTTGGGTGTTTGGGCGATTCGGGTAAAGACGACTGTGATTCATGGTTGTCATTAGTACAACCTTCATTGTCGGCTTGAACGTTATCGTTGATCGGCGCCTCAGCACTGTTGCCACTGTCGTCAACGGCTTCTTCGTCTTCACTGATATTTGATGATTCCTCAATACTGGATTGTGACTTCTTTGGAGCAATAACATCCATCAAGAAACTCATTTGACTGAAAAGTGGCCATGATTTTATTGTTTCTGACCCTTTACCACTTTTATCTTCGTAGCATTTTTTTAATTCCCTCCTGAAAGAATCCGTCAAACTTTTCCACTTTCTCTAGACTTCCGCAACTGGAAAAAAAGAAATGACAAAAAATTAATTTACTTATTAATTCTATTCATTACCTATGTATTAATTTTATCTTATTCTCTGATGTACCAGATTTTATTTATTTTACTCTATGTTACATTGTTCTCCTAATATCTAAACCTAATTTTTATTTTACAGGTATTTGGCAACGGGCTCGTCTTTCAAGTCGTTGGGTTACTCCTTTCGGTTGTCCGATGTAACAGTTGGTAGAATCGTTCACGAAACGTGCTGCGTGATATGGGAACAATTGGTCAAGGAGCACATGCTTTTTCCAACAGCAGAAGATGTAAGTTTTGGAACAAATGGAAATTTCCGAACTGCGTTGGATGTATCGATGGAAAACATATTAGACTGAAATGCCCCAATAAGTCCGGAAGCATGTATTTCAACTATAAAAAGTTCTTTTCTATAGTGTTACAAGCAGTGGTGGGAGCCGATTACAGGTTCATATGTACGGTATCGATGTTGGAGCCTACGGTAAACACAGTGACAGTGTGTTTTTGAGAACTCACAGCTATTCAGAGAACTAGAACGCGGTGGACTATTGACTAATCAAGAGAAAAACCTTCCAGGAAGTGACATTACCGCACCCCACGTTTTAATAGGGGACGGAGGGTTTCCTATGAAAACCTACTTGGTACGCCCTTATCCTCTAAGGAATTTGACATCTTACAAAGAAATTTATAACAAACGTTTATCACGTGCAAGACAAGTTGTCGAATGTGCCTTTGGCATTATAGCCAATAAATGGCGCATACTGTTGAAACCTATTGAACTTTCCCCAGAGAAAGCAGAAAACATAGTGAAATGTATATGTTTATTACATAATGTAATACTAAACAAAGAACAAATGCAAATGCCCGAAATAGGTTGTACTACTTTGAGTGAACCAAGTAATCTCTTTGATCGTGGATCATCCTGTATGTCCTTCAATAGAAGCACTAATAAACCAAGAGTGACGTGAGGGAAAAGTTTAAAACATTCTTTGCTGCTGATCCTTTATAAAAACTCAGTAACTATGAAACGTTTGTTGTTTAAGAAATTGACATGCTTTGTAAAGTAAACTAAATTGTAAAGTAGACTAATTAAAATAAGTAAAATAATAAATTACAAAACCTAATACATAAATGTACGTAGTTAAATATAGACTTACTCGTATACTTTATAAATATATTTACTTAATATGTGATAATTTGTGTGAATAATAAATTACAAGAATTAATTTTCAAAACAAAATTCTTATCCTTTATTTTATGTAGAAATGAAAAAAATTGGTACGTAAATACAGACGGTTAGTAATGACAAACTTTCTAGGAATGATTTTAGTTGAAACATTTCTAAGAACTTATTGGTTCCAATGATTTCACGTTTTCCGTTCAGTGTTTATTGAACCTTATGTTGAGTTTTGTTGTACAAAAAACCTTTTTTACGTAATAAAGTTTAAAAAATAAGAATGTTTTTTGTCTTTGAAAAACTCCGGATTAACCGCTCTCCGGCTTAACCGGCGATGTTCCGGTCCCAAAAAGGATGGATAAGCTGGAGTCTACTATAATTATAAGTTAATACTATATTATAAGTCTACTATAATAATAAATAGATTGTATTGAATACATTGAATAAATGAATATGAAAATATAATTACTTACTTGGCTTCTTCATTTCCGCCGCTACTTCGTTCCACAACTTCATCATCATATTTCTCATGTGCTACTGCGGCTGCTTTTGGTCCCACAAATATTTTCTTTCATGAACTAAATTTATTAGTTTCTCACTATCCGTTATTATCGCGCTACACGGTCGAAAAAACAAACAAGATTGAATCTTTTGCGATGTAGCACGACAACTCGCTACGTCGCACGACAGATTTCCTTTCACTGGACGAGCTCCAATGCTAGTAGCCTACACAAGTTTGATTCGTGTATCGCGTTGTAGCCAATTGTCGCTTGTTGTAGCGCTACAACTATGTAGCGTGTTGTAGCTGCCAGTGGACGAGAGGCCTTACTGCCGTTAAAGCCGGCTATGCACTAACCATCCCCGCTGGACGTCATGACGGACAGCAAGTCAAAAACGACAGTGCGTAGCTTCGACATCCATCCGCATGCCGTGTATTTTTTGAAGGATGTGAACGACGATAAATGAGTCCAGCAAGACCATCATCTGAAGCCTCACGACGTTTGGATGGATCGTGTGTAGTGTTTGTTTGATCATGCGTACGCTTGCTGTCTATCAAATCGTCATTTTCGAGCAAGTACAGTACCGTACGGGTTTTTAGAGGACATTGGTTTAATAAATGTTTAGTCTACTGTTTAATTTTACTTAAATTCTTTTTTTTTTATTAATATATATAAACTTTTACGTATGAACTTACTATTCGTTGTCACTTCCCCAAACGTTTCTCAGTGGGAGTAAATACTGGATGTCGTTTTACAGATAACCGTTATGGACTATAGGTGTGTGTGGTGGGGGTTGATGGTGGGAAAGGAATGGCGCTGAGGTTCAAATTGTGTGTTTGGATCAGTGTATCGAATAGTGTATGCGATTTATAATGTAATTGTTCATTTAATATGTTGTTTGGTTGTAGTGTGTGATATCTGTATATTTCAAATTGTTCAGATGTGTTTAATTTTCTACTTTTAGGTAAGTAGTGTAATATTTCCAGGTTGTGTTCTATGTTTGTGTAACTGTGGTTTTCGTTATGTAAATGTGTGGCAAATGTGGAATGTATGTAGTTTGTGGTGAGGGCTTTTAAATGTTCTGAAAATCTGGAGGAAAAAGATCTTCCTGTCTGGCCGATGTAGAATTGGTGATAATCATTACAATTTAATCTATAAACCCCTGTTTTGCTGTATGTGTCTGTGTCTTTGTTAGTATTATTTATGTGTTTCCTAATGGTATTGTTGGTTCTGTAGGCTACTTTATAATTGTGTTTCTTAAATGTGTTTGCAATTTTTGTGACGATTTAAATTGTAACAATAATAGTAAAAAAAAAAAATTTTTTAAATTAAGTTCGCGAGCGATTAAGCCATTTAAATCTCACTATAATACCTAAAACCCCTGTATGTACTCAGTATGAAAGGAAGAAGTAATTAATAAGTTCAAAGAAACATTAATAAAAAGGCAAATTGTAAAAAGTTATGATTGTCATATTTAACCCTTTGCTGTTATCAGGCGGTGACCTGTTAATTCCGGACTCGACATGTCTCCTGAGTCGTCTGTAATTTAGAATAAGGTAAAAAACCTAATGTTAATAACAAAATAACTGAAGACACAGATAGTCGCTAAAACAACTTACTTAAATTATGTATGTTTATTGAGGCATAGTTTTTGTAATTAAAATAGTTAACTTAAATATAGTTAGGAACTATATTCTCGCGGAGTAATTGCCCCTCTACCATTTGTTAGGTACCAGCCGAAGCGAGCAGAAATTCGCTCTCTCACCATGTTGACTTCATGCAGTGCAGACGTGCGAGCAAACGCTCTGACACAATGTTGCTAATTCTTTTGTTTTAACTTAAATATTGTATATGAAATATTGCTACTAGAAGAGTGTGTTATGTATCAATTAATATAAATGTGTGATAACAAAAGGACATAAAATGTAACACAAAACACTAAAATGATGTTAAACAAGAGGACTACCCGCTTCAAGAAGTAACGACACTTTCAACATCATTCCTGAAGATGTGATCTACCAGAACTTTATAAACACTCATATACCGACAGAAGATGCAGATCAGGACAGCCGAGAATCTACATATAATTACACCGTAGAAACTTCAATATACTCTGTGAACACTCGACACCTTATCGACGAAGACCCGACCGAGATGATGACGCCGCATTCAAGGATTCCCAAGACGGACACCCCAGGACGAGATTTCTACATTCCATTCTAAAGGTGACTCGATAGCCTGTCTATCGAGGGTTACTAATATTTGTTACACTACACAACCTTAAAAGAGACTTTTCAAAGACTATTAATTTTATGTAAACATTAAAAGAGTAAATCTAAAAGTTTTATTGTAACTACTCAAATATCATACGTTGTAACGGTTTATATGTTAATGTATCGTAGTATCATTTCAAGTAATAGTACCATTCTTCAAATGGTTAAAGAAAGTCTTGCAAGCTAATATCATGAATTGAGTATAATTAAAAGTCTTAACTACAAAATATAGAAAGTTAACCCGGATCCGAGGTATAGCTAAATAGTATCAATTTGATCCCAATTTTGATGAAAGCATTGAAATAACTTTAATAATTTAACTAGTGATGTCATGGGATCTGTCAGTAAATGTTGTCAGAATAAAGAGAAGTCTTCTTGTTACACACATATAATGAGTGCGTAAATCAATAAAATACCTTCCCTTGCTTCCTTACACAGTTTGTAAGTAATTTGTTCAGTTAATAAGTGTGGATACATTTCGTTACAACGTAGGCAGCCCATATAATTGACAGAGGTCAGTTAAGATGGGTTCCCTGGATTTGTAACGCGGGAATACGTTACAAAATTGCGCCACTCTGCTTTTGTTAAAATAGTTGCGAGCATCGTGACGCAACAAAATTGCGCCACTCTGCTAAAGTTAAAAGTTGTGTAAGCATAGTGACACAAACAAAATTGCGCCACTCTGAATTTTTATAAAGGTGTTGTAAGCATCGTGACGCTAACAAAATTGCAGCACTATGCTTGGTTAAATTTTATATTCAGTTATTGATCTATGCACTCAGAAAATGTAATTAATGTAAATTAATTTTTAAAACATATCTCATATTTTACAAAGTTACGTAAATGATAGTCAGTAGAAGTTGAAATAACATTGTATGAAGATATATGCAGGTACCGACTTGCATACTTGACTTATACTGTTTGCTCAACTGACAATCTGTAACAGGTTTGTTTTATGACAATCCATGACCTGTTGTTTCTTGAATACTTCTGCACAGTATATGTTAGCCATACACCAATGTGTGTTATAAAAAAAAAAAAAAAATTTTGTTAGTAAATAATGCTCCTGCGTAATGTAGACCCAGGTAATTAAGTGCAAAGAATTTCGTAATTTGAAATTGTGAGCAAAATAATTAATTGATATAATTGGGAAAAGTATATGAATGAATGGAGTCAAAGTGTTACAAAGCGTAATAATAGAGTTGTTGAATAAGATTCTTCCTATGCGCGCCAGCCAGCGCTCACCCTCTCCGCTAGTCCGGACCTGTTCAGGAAATCATCGGTAGCATTGTGTAGACAACAATGCGTAAAAGCGAAACCCCCCATTCTCACTGACACACAAGATCCGTTGTTAACTAAACACAGAGGGTGACCTACATTCCAGAAAACAGCTGATCGGCTATTTATCATTGAAAATATGTGTGTGGAATTTCTGTCTCTCCCTTAGAAGAGAAATTGTTCTTTTCTAATTTGTGTAAATTAATTACTTAAGAATTTATACTATATATGTGTAATATATGTGTAGTGTTGTAGAATTAATTTTAAGTACGTTTTAATGTGTTAAAAAGATGTTAGAAAAAGAAAATGGCCCAATTTAACCCGGATTTGTTATTAAAAGACGAGCTGTCTTACGAAGCTCTTTTGCGTGGACTACCCCATGCGAATGTAACAGTCGCGGAATTACGTAGGTCAATTCGCGAATGTGGATTTGATACACCCGTGCAATTAAATTATCTAAGCGAACTCGATTATGAGAGCGAAAGAGAAATTTGTAATGCCAAGTATAGTGAGCTTACCTTATTGTCTCAAACCCTCCAAGACGAGAAATCTCCGGCAATAATTTTGCGGACTACCCAGAGAATAGAGCATTTGACCAGGCGAATGAAAAATTTGTTGATCTGGCCTAATCTCACGGAAATACCTGTTGACGTACAAAACCTAGCAGACGAAGCTCTACGCCGCTTACCTTCAATTATTAACGACTTAAGACGAAAATCCGACTCATTCAGGATGGACGAAATAGAGAAGTCCTTAATGAAATTACACATCTCCCCAGTACAATCTCCCAATACTGATTTACCTCCGCCTAACACGGATCGGAACTCACCCACTGTATCGCAAGTGCAAGCGAACCAAGAGCAAAATACGGATAAAGATATAAATGCCCCTCCTCCCGAGCATTTTCAGTTTCGTCCCGGAAATCATGAATTGACTACCACCTTCAATGAATCAAATCGCCCTCATAAAGGAATGACACCTATAAACTATAACGCGGACCTATACGGTAAAATGACTCATCCTGTGGAGAAAATCTTAACCGAAATCCCTTACACAGATGGATTAAATGTCTCCAAACTACTAACTTTCATTAGTTATCTTCTGCAGATAAAAGATCTACAGCAGCTGAATGACTGGCAAATTTTTCAAGTTCTATTACCAAAATGTAAACCCCCGTTGAAGAATCGTGTTCTAGAAGCCCTAACCTCTACATTCCCAGTAGAAGAGCTACATCGCTCTATAATAAAATACTTTATTCCCACCGACATCTATGAGGAAATAAAAAGAAAGACAGTACTCCGAGTACAAGGACATCAGGAGAGATTAGCTCACTACATCTCCGATATTAGGGAGTCATCTCGACTACTACGTGTAGACTGGAATGAGACACAACTGGTGGACACCATTTTAATAGGCGTCTCACCTGAAGAAAGATCTCGTCTAGCGTTGGTAAATAGACCCAATACTATTGCGGATCTAGAACAGTGCAGTATCCATTCTTCAAATGTATGGTACTCTGATCAAAATCGACAAGCAATGAAAACCGCTGGAACTAATAGAAATGAATGGCGAGCACTAGTGCCTGATGTAACAACCTCTCATGAAAGGCAAGCTTTTAGTAGACCTCACCAAGTGCGCAAATCTGGTAAGTTAAGTGTAACTACATATAAAGCGGAAACAAAGTACTCACCTCGCAATAAACCCACCTGTTATAATTGTGGAAAATATGGGCACATAAGAAAAGAATGCAAAAGTAAGCCATTGGAACGGAATCACCCAAATTCAAAAAACATGTAAGGCAGGGAGACCCGAAATCCTGTGTCTTCCGCAGCAACCCGAAATCTGGTGAACGCAAAGAGATTAATACTAATAATAATAATAAAATATTTTGTAACCAACGTGGAAGGAAAAGAAGTCCGAAAGAAATAGATCCCTATGTGAGAGAATTTCGTGAAAAATGTAACGCGATAAAAAAATGTAACTGGAAAAAAATCTATTACCATTAATACGAGTTGACTTAGGCGTTATATCCACCGTCGCTTTAATTGATTCGGGATCTAGTAGAACTTTAATCAGCCAAGAATTAGCGGACATATTAGCTAAACACCATGTAGTAAAACGGCATCAGCCGGTGAATATAAAGTGTGCTACCGCCGATAAACGTAAAATAAACATAAACCTGAGCATTACCGTTAAGGTTAAAATCAAAAACCTAACCTGGATGTTTACAATGTTAGTATGTAAGGAATTAGGACCTGATTTAATATTAGGTGCAGACTTTATTAGTAAAACAGGTATGATTCTTGACATCTATGAGCAAGTATATTATTTCCGATTTGACCGTACACGGAAATATAGATTTGATAGTAATAAAGAAAAATATAGTTCATCTACTGCACATGTAATGCACCAAGACTCAGATTTATCTCACCTAGAGAGAAGAGATAGAGTGAGAATACTAAAAACTTATAAAAGAATTTTCCTCAGTTCTTACACCTAAACTAGGACTCACTAACCTAATAGAATATAAAATTAATCTGAGTGATCAGAAAGTAATACGCCTACCTCCGTACAAGTTGTCGCCTCCCAAGATGGAAGTAATGCGAAACCATATCACCAAGTTATTGGACCAAGGAGTCATCGAACCCTCTACGTCCCCATATTCTTCACCCTCCTTTTTAGTACCAAAAGGTCAAGATAAACACAGACTAGTTGTGGACTACAGGCAATTAAACAAAAGAATAGAATTTGAATCAATCCCTCTTCCAGACATTCATAGTGCCTTTCATTATTTCACTAAAGCTATGGTCTTTACGGTAATGGATCTGAATCAAGCTTTTCACCAAATACCTCTTTCAGAAGAATCAAAACGTCTAACCGCGTTTGCAGTTCCTTTTAACTTGTACCAATTTACTAGAGTACCCTTTGGAATATCTCAAGGAAGTTCCGTATGTAGTAGACTGTTAGAAAGGATATTTCATGATATTAAATTTAAATATGTGTATCACTATTTGGACGACATCGTTATATACAGCGAATCAATGGAACAACATCTCAAACATTTACGTGAAGTGTTATCTCGGTTACTAAGAGCAGGATTAACGGTGAACCCAAATAAGGTAAGTTTTGCCGTCCCTCAGTTTTCTTTCTTAGGTCACATCGTGAAAGCGAAAGGAAAGGTAAGCATTGACCCCGAACGAACCCGCGCTATTAGAGAATTTTCTCCCCCACGAGATGCAAAAGGTATAGCCCGATTTTTGGGAATGGTAAATTATTTCCACAAATATATCCCCCATCTTGCCGAAATAGCAGCACACCTAACTCCTTACGAAAGAAGGGAACGAAGTTCGAATGGAGCTCACTACATCAAAACGCGTTTGAGCAACTAAAAGAAAGTATTATATCTCCCCCAGTTTTGCAACTAGCGGATTTCACAAAACCTTTCGTAGTGCAAACTGACAGTTCCAGTGTAGCGTTAGGTGCAGTGATATATCAGGAGATAGATAACTGTAGACTACCAATTAGTTATGCATCACGAACCCTGAGCGATCAGGAAAGAAAGTATTCCGCATATGAATTGGAATGTTTAGCAATTGTTTTTGCGTTCGAGAAGTTTAAACCCTTTCTGGAACATAAAGAATTCCTTTTGGAAACCGACAATCAGGCGTTATCTTGGTTACTAAATCATCCTAAACAATTAGGACGAATTGGAAGATGGATATTAAAATTAAACTGCTACAAATTCAGAGTGCAGCATATAAAAGGTACGCAAAACGTAGTCGCTGATACCCTGTCCCGTATGTTCCAGTCGCCCACTAAAACTCCCGAAAACAAAGAGAATCCGGAAATAGCATTTGCTAACGCCGTCATTACTGAATTCCCCCTTGCCTTTACGAATATTGCCCTGTATCAACAACAAGACCCCTTACTAAAGCCTATTATAGAACAACTTACGCAAGGTATTAAATCCGAGAAGTACGTGTTGAGTAAAAATGTACTGTGTCTCAAGATAAGAGACGGAAAGGAATTAAGAATAATAGGCCCGGATCTAATTAAGCCCATGCTGATGGAATACTTCCATTCATCTACCATAGGAGCCCATATGGGAATCAATAAGACGATACATCGTATTCGAAAGGAATATCATTGGAACAATATGAACAGCGAAATAGCCAACTTCGTAAAGAAATGTACATTATGTGCCCTCAGTAAACCCGCCAGAAATACTCAAGTAAGCCAACTGATTTCAGAAATCCCTAAGACCCCTTTTTCTAAACTTTATCTAGATTTCTCAGGTCCATATCCACGATCCAAGTCAGGTAATACCATGTTACTGATCTGTGTAGATTCGTTCACCAAATTTGTTTGGATGTATCCCATGCGACGAGCATTAGCATCGACGACTGTTAAAATATTGCAGGAAAGACTATTTAAAGACTACGGTATTCCAGTACGGATAGTATCTGATAACGGTCCACAGTTTAAAGCGAAAGAATTTAAGAATATGTGTTTCAAGCTAGGGATAGACCATATAACCACTACAGAGTATCGACCGCAAGGCAATATTGCTGAAAGGTATCTACGAAACCTCAAATCTGCGCTAATCGCCTATCATGCGAACGATCACACGTCGTGGGACCAAAACCTACCCTGGATTCAATACGCTTTTAATTCAGCTTATCACGAAGGTCACGAGTCGACCCCATTCGAGTTACTATACAAGTACCGACCAAACCACCCTTTGTCCACAAGATGGAATATACACGATCTGCTGCCTCCGCAAATAACGGATAAGCAGATAAAACGAATATGGAATAAAGCCCGCTCTAATTTAAGAGCAAACTTAGAAATATCCAGAAGATACCACGAGAAAGGTAATCATATCAATTCAATTAGGTACCAAGTAGGTGACTTAGTAATGTACAAGACTCACCCCACTAGTAGTGCGATTGATAAGACCACCTCTAAACTATCATTCAGATGGTGTGGACCCTTACCAAGTCCAGAAGTACCTAACTCCCGTTACAGTAGCCCTGTGCGAACCTGCGACTCAGAAATATGTGCGGAGAACGCATATTTCTCAGCTAAAGTTATATAAGAAGAAGAGACGGAATAGTATAACCCAAAATAGAAAAGGGAATACTAGGTAATGAAGAAAAGTATACTTCTGAAACCGTGGAAAATGTTAAACGTAGAGTTTGGAAATGAGGCCTGATCAACCTAAATTCCAGTCCTGCGAAGCATACATTAATGAATACTACTTAACTAGAGGAGTTATCTAGGACTCAATGAAGACAAGATAGAATTCTAAATAGCAAGGATTTAGAAAATTACTCGACAGAGAGAGAGTAAGACAAACAAAAAACCGGTAGTAGATTTAAGTGATAGAGATAAGAAATAGTTTTGTGTTTTAATTATGTAAATATTAAGTGTGAATAGTATGTAAAAAAAAAAAGATAGTTAATAAGAATATATAAAGTATATTGTGTTGTGGAGAAGAAGAAAGTAGATAGAACGCTAACCAATAACTATGTGAAAGAAATTACACACACTGACATCAATCATACTCCAAGTTCCCAATAAAAAAAAGGAAAAGAAAAAAAACTGTAACGTGCAAATTAAGCGGTGGAGTATGTGACGATTTAAATTGTAACAATAATAGTAAAAAAAAATTTTTTTAAATTAAGTTCGCGAGCGATTAAGCCATTTAAATCTCACTATAATACCTAAAACCCCTGTATGTACTCAGTATGAAAGGAAGAAGTAATTAATAAGTTCAAAGAAACATTAATAAAAAGGCAAATTGTAAAAAGTTATGATTGTCATATTTAACCCTTTGCTGTTATCAGGCGGTGACCTGTTAATTCCGGACTCGACATGTCTCCTGAGTCGTCTGTAATTTAGAATAAGGTAAAAAACCTAATGTTAATAACAAAATAACTGAAGACACAGATAGTCGCTAAAACAACTTACTTAAATTATGTATGTTTATTGAGGCATAGTTTTTGTAATTAAAATAGTTAACTTAAATATAGTTAGGAACTATATTCTCGCGGAGTAATTGCCCCTCTACCATTTGTTAGGTACCAGCCGAAGCGAGCAGAAATTCGCTCTCTCACCATGTTGACTTCATGCAGTGCAGACGTGCGAGCAAACGCTCTGACACAATGTTGCTAATTCTTTTGTTTTAACTTAAATATTGTATATGAAATATTGCTACTAGAAGAGTGTGTTATGTATCAATTAATATAAATGTGTGATAACAAAAGGACATAAAATGTAACACAAAACACTAAAATGATGTTAAACAAGAGGACTACCCGCTTCAAGAAGTAACGACACTTTCAACATCATTCCTGAAGATGTGATCTACCAGAACTTTATAAACACTCATATACCGACAGAAGATGCAGATCAGGACAGCCGAGAATCTACATATAATTACACCGTAGAAACTTCAATATACTCTGTGAACACTCGACACCTTATCGACGAAGACCCGACCGAGATGATGACGCCGCATTCAAGGATTCCCAAGACGGACACCCCAGGACGAGGTTTCTACATTCCATTCTAAAGGTGACTCGATAGCCTGTCTATCGAGGGTTACTAATATTTGTTACACTACACAACCTTAAAAGAGACTTTTCAAAGACTATTAATTTTATGTAAACATTAAAAGAGTAAATCTAAAAGTTTTATTGTAACTACTCAAATATCATACGTTGTAACGGTTTATATGTTAATGTATCGTAGTATCATTTCAAGTAATAGTACCATTCTTCAAATGGTTAAAGAAAGTCTTGCAAGCTAATATCATGAATTGAGTATAATTAAAAGTCTTAACTACAAAATATAGAAAGTTAACCCGGATCCGAGGTATAGCTAAATAGTATCAATTTGATCCCAATTTTGATGAAAGCATTGAAATAACTTTAATAATTTAACTAGTGATGTCATGGGATCTGTCAGTAAATGTTGTCAGAATAAAGAGAAGTCTTCTTGTTACACACATATAATGAGTGCGTAAATCAATAAAATACCTTCCCTTGCTTCCTTACACAGTTTGTAAGTAATTTGTTCAGTTAATAAGTGTGGATACATTTCGTTACAATGTAGGCAGCCCATATAATTGACAGAGGTCAGTTAAGATGGGTTCCCTGGATTTGTAACGCGGGAATACGTTACAAAATTGCGCCACTCTGCTTTTGTTAAAATAGTTGCGAGCATCGTGACGCAACAAAATTGCGCCACTCTGCTAAAGTTAAAAGTTGTGTAAGCATAGTGACACAAACAAAATTGCGCCACTCTGAATTTTTATAAAGGTGTTGTAAGCATCGTGACGCTAACAAAATTGCAGCACTATGCTTGGTTAAATTTTATATTCAGTTATTGATCTATGCACTCAGAAAATGTAATTAATGTAAATTAATTTTTAAAACATATCTCATATTTTACAAAGTTACGTAAATGATAGTCAGTAGAAGTTGAAATAACATTGTATGAAGATATATGCAGGTACCGACTTGCATACTTGACTTATAATGTTTGCTCAACTGACAATCTGTAACAGGTTTGTTTTATGACAATCCATGACCTGTTGTTTCTTGAATACTTCTGCACAGTATATGTTAGCCATACACCAATGTGTGTTATAAAAAAAAAAAAAAATTTTGTTAGTAAATAATGCTCCTGCGTAATGTAGACCCAGGTAATTAAGTGCAAAGAATTTCGTAATTTGAAATTGTGAGCAAAATAATTAATTGATATAATTGGGAAAAGTATATGAATGAATGGAGTCAAAGTGTTACAAAGCGTAATAATAGAGTTGTTGAATAAGATTCTTCCTATGCGCGCCAGCCAGCGCTCACCCTCTCCGCTAGTCCGGACCTGTTCAGGAAATCATCGGTAGCATTGTGTAGACAACAATGCGTAAAAGCGAAACCCCCCATTCTCACTGACACACAAGATCCGTTGTTAACTAAACACAGAGGGTGACCTACATTCCAGAAAACAGCTGATCGGCTATTTATCATTGAAAATATGTGTGTGGAATTTCTGTCTCTCCCTTAGAAGAGAAATTGTTCTTTTCTAATTTGTGTAAATTAATTACTTAAGAATTTATACTATATATGTGTGATATATGTGTAGTGTTGTAGAATTAATTTTAAGTACGTTTTAATGTGTTAAAAAGGTGTTAGAAAAAGAAAATGGCCCAATTTAACCCGGATTTGTTATTAAAAGACGAGCTGTCTTACGAAGCTCTTTTGCGTGGACTACCCCATGCGAATGTAACAGTCGCGGAATTACGTAGGTCAATTCGCGAATGTGGATTTGATACACCCGTGCAATTAAATTATCTAAGCGAACTCGATTATGAGAGCGAAAGAGAAATTTGTAATGCCAAGTATAGTGAGCTTACCTTATTGTCTCAAACCCTCCAAGACGAGAAATCTCCGGCAATAATTTTGCGGACTACCCAGAGAATAGAGCATTTGACCAGGCGAATGAAAAATTTGTTGATCTGGCCTAATCTCACGGAAATACCTGTTGACGTACAAAACCTAGCAGACGAAGCTCTACGCCGCTTACCTTCAATTATTAACGACTTAAGACGAAAATCCGACTCATTCAGGATGGACGAAATAGAGAAGTCCTTAATGAAATTACACATCTCCCCAGTACAATCTCCCAATACTGATTTACCTCCGCCTAACACGGATCGGAACTCACCCACTGTATCGCAAGTGCAAGCGAACCAAGAGCAAAATACGGATAAAGATATAAATGCCCCTCCTCCCGAGCATTTTCAGTTTCGTCCCGGAAATCATGAATTGACTACCACCTTCAATGAATCAAATCGCCCTCATAAAGTAATGACACCTATAAACTATAACGCGGACCTATACGGTAAAATGACTCATCCTGTGGAGAAAATCTTAACCGAAATCCCTTACACAGATGGATTAAATGTCTCCAAACTACTAACTTTCATTAGTTATCTTCTGCAGATAAAAGATCTACAGCAGCTGAATGACTGGCAAATTTTTCAAGTTCTATTACCAAAATGTAAACCCCCGTTGAAGGATCGTGTTCTAGAAGCCCTAACCTCTACATTCCCAGTAGAAGAGCTACATCGCTCTATAATAAAATACTTTATTCCCACCGACATCTATGAGGAAATAAAAAGAAAGACAGTACTCCGAGTACAAGGACATCAGGAGAGATTAGCTCACTACATCTCCGATATTAGGGAGTCATCTCGACTACTACGTGTAGACTGGAATGAGACACAACTGGTGGACACCATTTTAATAGGCGTCTCACCTGAAGAAAGATCTCGTCTAGCGTTGGTAAATAGACCCAATACTATTGCGGATCTAGAACAGTGCAGTATCCATTCTTCAAATGTATGGTACTCTGATCAAAATCGACAAGCAATGAAAACCGCTGGAACTAATAGAAATGAATGGCGAGCACTAGTGCCTGATGTAACAACCTCTCATGAAAGGCAAGCTTTTAGTAGACCTGACCAAGTGCGCAAGTCTGGTAAGTTAAGTGTAACTACATATAAAGCGGAAACAAAGTACTCACCTCGCAATAAACCCTCCTGTTATAATTGTGGAAAATATGGGCACATAAGAAAAGAATGCAAAAGTAAGCCATTGGAACGGAATCACCCAAATTCAAAAAACATGTAAGGCAGGGAGACCCGAAATCCTGTGTCTTCCGCAGCAACCCGAAATCTGGTGAACGCAAAGAGATTAATACTAATAATAATAATAAAATATTTTGTAACCAACGTGGAAGGAAAAGAAGTCCGAAAGAAATAGATCCCTATGTGAGAGAATTTCGTGAAAAATGTAACGCGATAAAAAAATGTAACTGGAAAAAAATCTATTACCATTAATACGAGTTGACTTAGGCGTTATATCCACCGTCGCTTTAATTGATTCGGGATCTAGTAGAACTTTAATCAGCCAAGAATTAGCGGACATATTAGCTAAACACCATGTAGTAAAACGGCATCAACCGGTGAATATAAAGTGTGCTACCGCCGATAAACGTAAAATAAACATAAACCTGAGCATTACCGTTAAGGTTAAAATCAAAAACCTAACCTGGATGTTTACAATGTTAGTATATAAGGAATTAGGACCTGATTTAATATTAGGTGCAGACTTTATTAGTAAAACAGGTATGATTCTTGACATCTATGAGCAAGTATATTATTTCCGATTTGACCGTACACGGAAATATAGATTTGATAGTAATAAAGAAAAATATAGTTCATCTACTGCACATGTAATGCACCAAGACTCAGATTTATCTCACCTAGAGAGAAGAGATAGAGTGAGAATACTAAAAACTTATAAAAGAATTTTCCTCAGT
The DNA here is from genome assembly GCA_034769895.1 of Magicicada septendecula. NCBI lineage: Eukaryota > Metazoa > Arthropoda > Insecta > Hemiptera > Cicadidae > Magicicada > Magicicada septendecula. The sequence continues at coordinate 130,293,231 of CM068372.1, forward strand.
TCTTACACCTAAACTAGGACTCACTAACCTAATAGAATATAAAATTAATCTGAGTGATCAGAAAGTAATACGCCTACCTCCGTACAAGTTGTCGCCTCCCAAGATGGAAGTAATGCGAAACCATATCACCAAGTTATTGGACCAAGGAGTCATCGAACCCTCTACGTCCCCATATTCTTCACCCTCCTTTTTAGTACCAAAAGGTCAAGATAAACACAGACTAGTTGTGGACTACAGGCAATTAAACAAAAGAATAGAATTTGAATCAATCCCTCTTCCAGACATTCATAGTGCCTTTCATTATTTCACTAAAGCTATGGTCTTTACGGTAATGGATCTGAATCAAGCTTTTCACCAAATACCTCTTTCAGAAGAATCAAAACGTCTAACCGCGTTTGCAGTTCCTTTTAACTTGTACCAATTTACTAGAGTACCCTTTGGAATATCTCAAGGAAGTTCCGTATGTAGTAGACTGTTAGAAAGGATATTTCATGATATTAAATTTAAATATGTGTATCACTATTTGGACGACATCGTTATATACAGCGAATCAATGGAACAACATCTCAAACATTTACGTGAAGTGTTATCTCGGTTACTAAGAGCAGGATTAACGGTGAACCCAAATAAGGTAAGTTTTGCCGTCCCTCAGTTTTCTTTCTTAGGTCACATCGTGAAAGCGAAAGGAAAGGTAAGCATTGACCCCGAACGAACCCGCGCTATTAGAGAATTTTCTCCCCCACGAGATGCAAAAGGTATAGCCCGATTTTTGGGAATGGTAAATTATTTCCACAAATATATCCCCCATCTTGCCGAAATAGCAGCACCCCTAACTCCTTACGAAAGAAGGGAACGAAGTTCGAATGGAGCTCACTACATCAAAACGCGTTTGAGCAACTAAAAGAAAGTATTATATCTCCCCCAGTTTTGCAACTAGCGGATTTCACAAAACCTTTCGTAGTGCAAACTGACAGTTCCAGTGTAGCGTTAGGTGCAGTGATATATCAGGAGATAGATAACTGTAGACTACCAATTAGTTATGCATCACGAACCCTGAGCGATCAGGAAAGAAAGTATTCCGCATATGAATTGGAATGTTTAGCAATTGTTTTTGCGTTCGAGAAGTTTAAACCCTTTCTGGAACATAAAGAATTCCTTTTGGAAACCGACAATCAGGCGTTATCTTGGTTACTAAATCATCCTAAACAATTAGGACGAATTGGAAGATGGATATTAAAATTAAACTGCTACAAATTCAGAGTGCAGCATATAAAAGGTACGCAAAACGTAGTCGCTGATACCCTGTCCCGTATGTTCCAGTCGCCCACTAAAACTCCCGAAAACAAAGAGAATCCGGAAATAGCATTTGCTAACGCCGTCATTACTGAATTCCCCCTTGCCTTTACGAATATTGCCCTGTATCAACAACAAGACCCCTTACTAAAGCCTATTATAGAACAACTTACGCAAGGTATTAAATCCGAGAAGTACGTGTTGAGTAAAAATGTACTGTGTCTCAAGATAAGAGACGGAAAGGAATTAAGAATAATAGGCCCGGATCTAATTAAGCCCATGCTGATGGAATACTTCCATTCATCTACCATAGGAGCCCATATGGGAATCAATAAGACGATACATCGTATTCGAAAGGAATATCATTGGAACAATATGAACAGCGAAATAGCCAACTTCGTAAAGAAATGTACATTATGTGCCCTCAGTAAACCCGCCAGAAATACTCAAGTAAGCCAACTGATTTCAGAAATCCCTAAGACCCCTTTTTCTAAACTTTATCTAGATTTCTCAGGTCCATATCCACGATCCAAGTCAGGTAATACCATGTTACTGATCTGTGTAGATTCGTTCACCAAATTTGTTTGGATGTATCCCATGCGACGAGCATTAGCATCGACGACTGTTAAAATATTGCAGGAAAGACTATTTAAAGACTACGGTATTCCAGTACGGATAGTATCTGATAACGGTCCACAGTTTAAAGCGAAAGAATTTAAGAATATGTGTTTCAAGCTAGGGATAGACCATATAACCACTACAGAGTATCGACCGCAAGGCAATATTGCTGAAAGGTATCTACGAAACCTCAAATCTGCGCTAATCGCCTATCATGCGAACGATCACACGTCGTGGGACCAAAACCTACCCTGGATTCAATACGCTTTTAATTCAGCTTATCACGAAGGTCACGAGTCGACCCCGTTCGAGTTACTATACAAGTACCGACCAAACCACCCTTTGTCCACAAGATGGAATATACACGATCTGCTGCCTCCGCAAATAACGGATAAGCAGATAAAACGAATATGGAATAAAGCCCGCTCTAATTTAAGAGCAAACTTAGAAAAATCCAGAAGATACCACGAGAAAGGTAATCATAGCAATTCAATTAGGTAGCAAGTAGGTGACTTAGTAATGTACAAGACTCACCCCACTAGTAGTGCGATTGATAAGACCACCTCTAAACTATCATTCAGATGGTGCGGACCCTTACCAAGTCCAGAAGTACCTAACTCCCGTTACAGTAGCCCTGTGCGAACCTGCGACTCAGAAATATGTGCGGAGAACGCATATTTCTCAGCTAAAGTTATATAAGAAGAAGAGACGGAATAGTATAACCCAAAATAGAAAAGGGAATACTAGGTAATGAAGAAAAGTATACTTCTGAAACCGTGGAAAATGTTAAACGTAGAGTTTGGAAATGAGGCCTGATCAACCTAAATTCCAGTCCTGCGAAGCATACATTAATGAATACTAGTTAACTAGAGGAGTTATCTAGGACTCAATGAAGACAAGATAGAATTCTAAATAGCAAGGATTTAGAAAATTACTCGACAGAGAGAGAGTAAGACAAACAAAAAACCGGTAGTAGATTTAAGTGATAGAGATAAGAAATAGTTTTGTGTTTTAATTATGTAAATATTAAGTGTGAATAGTATGTAAAAAAAAAAAGATATTTAATAAGAATATATAAAGTATATTGTGTTGTGGAGAAGAAGAAAGTAGATAGAACGCTAACCAATAACTATGTGAAAGAAATTACACACACTGACATCAATCATACTCCAAGTTCCCAATAAAAAAAAAGGAAAAGAAAAAAAACTGTAACGTGCAAATTAAGCGGTGGAGTATGTGACGATTTAAATTGTAACAATAATAGTAAAAAAAAATTTTTTTATATTAAGTTCGCGAGCGATTAAGCCATTTAAATCTCACTATAATACCTAAAACCCCTGTATGTACTCAGTATGAAAGGAAGAAATAATTAATAAGTTCAAAGAAACATTAATAAAAAGGCAAATTGTAAAAAGTTATGATTGTCATATTTAACCCTTTGCTGTTATCAGGCGGTGACCTGTTAATTCCGGAATCGACATGTCTCCTGAGTCGTCTGTAATTTAGAATAAGGTAAAAAACCTAATGTTAATAACAAAATAACTGAAGACACAGATAGTCGCTAAAACAACTTACTTAAATTATGTATGTTTATTGAGGCATAGTTTTTGTAATTAAAATAGTTAACTTAATGGTAGTTAGGAACTATATTCTCGCGGAGTAATTGCCCCTCTACCATTTGTTAGGTACCAGCCGAAGCGAGCAGAAATTCGCTCTCTCACCATGTTGACTTCATGCAGTGCAGACGTGCGAGCAAACGCTCTGACACAATGTTGCTAATTCTTTTGTTTTAACTTAAATATTGTATATGAAATATTGCTACTAGAAGCGTGTGTTATGTATCAATTAATATAAATGTGTGATAACAAAAGGACATAAAATGTAACACAAAACACTAAAATGATGTTAAACAAGAGGACTACCCGCTTCAAGAAGTAACGACACTTTCAACATCATTCCTGAAGATGTGATCTACCAGAACTTTATAAACACTCATATACCGACAGAAGATGCAGATCAGGACAGCCGAGAATCTACATATAATTACACCGTAGAAACTTCAATATACTCTGTGAACACTCGACACCTTATCGACGAAGACCCGACCGAGATGATGACGCCGCATTCAAGGATTCCCAAGACGGACACCCCAGGACGAGGTTTCTACATTCCATTCTAAAGGTGACTCGATAGCCTGTCTATCGAGGGTTACTAATATTTGTTACACTACACAACCTTAAAAGAGACTTTTCAAAGACTATTAATTTTATGTAAACATTAAAAGAGTAAATCTAAAAGTTTTATTGTAACTACTCAAATATCATACGTTGTAACGGTTTATATGTTAATGTATCGTAGTATCATTTCAAGTAATAGTACCATTCTTCAAATGGTTAAAGAAAGTCTTGCAAGCTAATATCATGAATTGAGTATAATTAAAAGTCTTAACTACAAAATATAGAAAGTTAACCCGGATCCGAGGTATAGCTAAATAGTATCAATTTGATCCCAATTTTGATGAAAGCATTGAAATAACTTTAATAATTTAACTAGTGATGTCATGGGATCTGTCAGTAAATGTTGTCAGAATAAAGAGAAGTCTTCTTGTTACACACATATAATGAGTGCGTAAATCAATAAAATACCTTCCCTTGCTTCCTTACACAGTTTGTAAGTAATTTGTTCAGTTAATAAGTGTGGATACATTTCGTTACAATGTAGGCAGCCCATATAATTGACAGAGGTCAGTTAAGATGGGTTCCCTGGATTTGTAACGCGGGAATACGTTACAAAATTGCGCCACTCTGCTTTTGTTAAAATAGTTGCGAGCATCGTGACGCAACAAAATTGCGCCACTCTGCTAAAGTTAAAAGTTGTGTAAGCATAGTGACACAAACAAAATTGCGCCACTCTGAATTTTTATAAAGGTGTTGTAAGCATCGTGACGCTAACAAAATTGCAGCACTATTCTTGGTTAAATTTTATATTCAGTTATTGATCTATGCACTCAGAAAATGTAATTAATGTAAATTAATTTTTAAAACATATCTCATATTTTACAAAGTTACGTAAATGATAGTCAGTAGAAGTTGAAATAACATTGTATGAAGATATATGCAGGTACCGACTTGCATACTTGACTTATAATGTTTGCTCAACTGACAATCTGTAACAGGTTTGTTTTATGACAATCCATGACCTGTTGTTTCTTGAATACTTCTGCACAGTATATGTTAGCCATACACCAATGTGTGTTATAAAAAAAAAAAAAAAATTTGTTAGTAAATAATGCTCCTGCGTAATGTAGACCCAGGTAATTAAGTGCAAAGAATTTCGTAATTTGAAATTGTGAGCAAAATAATTAATTGATATAATTGGGAAAAGTATATGAATGAATGGAGTCAAAGTGTTACAAAGCGTAATAATAGAGTTGTTGAATAAGATTCTTCCTATGCGCGCCAGCCAGCGCTCACCCTCTCCGCTAGTCCGGACCTGTTCAGGAAATCATCGGTAGCATTGTGTAGACAACAATGCGTAAAAGCGAAACCCCCCATTCTCACTGACACACAAGATCCGTTGTTAACTAAACACAGAGGGTGACCTACATTCCAGAAAACAGCTGATCGGCTATTTATCATTGAAAATATGTGTGTGGAATTTCTGTCTCTCCCTTAGAAGAGAAATTGTTCTTTTCTAATTTGTGTAAATTAATTACTTAAGAATTTATACTATATATGTGTAATATATGTGTAGTGTTGTAGAATTAATTTTAAGTACGTTTTAATGTGTTAAAAAGGTGTTAGAAAAAGAAAATGGCCCAATTTAACCCGGATTTGTTATTAAAAGACGAGCTGTCTTACGAAGCTCTTTTGCGTGGACTACCCCATGCGAATGTAACAGTCGCGGAATTACGTAGGTCAATTCGCGAATGTGGATTTGATACACCCGTGCAATTAAATTATCTAAGCGAACTCGATTATGAGAGCGAAAGAGAAATTTGTAATGCCAAGTATAGTGAGCTTACCTTATTGTCTCAAACCCTCCAAGACGAGAAATCTCCGGCAATAATTTTGCGGACTACCCAGAGAATAGAGCATTTGACCAGGCGAATGAAAAATTTGTTGATCTGGCCTAATCTCACGGAAATACCTGTTGACGTACAAAACCTAGCAGACGAAGCTCTACGCCGCTTACCTTCAATTATTAACGACTTAAGACGAAAATCCGACTCATTCAGGATGGACGAAATAAAGAAGTCCTTAATGAAATTACACATCTCCCCAGTACAATCTCCCAATACTGATTTACCTCCGCCTAACACGGATCGGAACTCACCCACTGTATCGCAAGTGCAAGCGAACCAAGAGCAAAATACGGATAAAGATATAAATGCCCCTCCTCCCGAGCATTTTCAGTTTCGTCCCGGAAATCATGAATTGACTACCACCTTCAATGAATCAAATCGCCCTCATAAAGTAATGACACCTATAAACTATAACGCGGACCTATACGGTAAAATGACTCATCCTGTGGAGAAAATCTTAACCGAAATCCCTTACACAGATGGATTAAATGTCTCCAAACTACTAACTTTCATTAGTTATCTTCTGCAGATAAAAGATCTACAGCAGCTGAATGACTGGCAAATTTTTCAAGTTCTATTACCAAAATGTAAACCCCCGTTGAAGAATCGTGTTCTAGAAGCCCTAACCTCTACATTCCCAGTAGAAGAGCTACATCGCTCTATAATAAAATACTTTATTCCCACCGACATCTATGAGGAAATAAAAAGAAAGACAGTACTCCGAGTACAAGGACATCAGGAGAGATTAGCTCACTACATCTCCGATATTAGGGAGTCATCTCGACTACTACGTGTAGACTGGAATGAGACACAACTGGTGGACACCATTTTAATAGGCGTCTCACCTGAAGAAAGATCTCGTCTAGCGTTGGTAAATAGACCCAATACTATTGCGGATCTAGAACAGTGCAGTATCCATTCTTCAAATGTATGGTACTCTGATCAAAATCGACAAGCAATGAAAACCGCTGGAACTAATAGAAATGAATGGCGAGCACTAGTGCCTGATGTAACAACCTCTCATGAAAGGCAAGCTTTTAGTAGACCTCACCAAGTGCGCAAATCTGGTAAGTTAAGTGTAACTACATATAAAGCGGAAACAAAGTACTCACCTCGCAATAAACCCACCTGTTATAATTGTGGAAAATATGGGCACATAAGAAAAGAATGCAAAAGTAAGCCATTGGAACGGAATCACCCAAATTCAAAAAACATGTAAGGCAGGGAGACCCGAAATCCTGTGTCTTCCGCAGCAACCCGAAATCTGGTGAACGCAAAGAGATTAATACTAATAATAATAATAAAATATTTTGTAACCAACGTGGAAGGAAAAGAAGTCCGAAAGAAATAGATCTCTATGTGAGAGAATTTCGTGAAAAATGTAACGCGATAAAAAAATGTAACTGGAAAAAAATCTATTACCATTAATACGAGTTGACTTAGGCGTTATATCCACCGTCGCTTTAATTGATTCGGGATCTAGTAGAACTTTAATCAGCCAAGAATTAGCGGACATATTAGCTAAACACCATGTAGTAAAACGGCATCAACCGGTGAATATAAAGTGTGCTACCGCCGATAAACGTAAAATAAACATAAACCTGAGCATTACCGTTAAGGTTAAAATCAAAAACCTAACCTGGATGTTTACAATGTTAGTATGTAAGGAATTAGGACCTGATTTAATATTAGGTGCAGACTTTATTAGTAAAACAGGTATGATTCTTGACATCTATGAGCAAGTATATTATTTCCGATTTGACCGTACACGGAAATATAGATTTGATAGTAATAAAGAAAAATATAGTTCATCTACTGCACATGTAATGCACCAAGACTCAGATTTATCTCACCTAGAGAGAAGAGATAGAGTGAGAATACTAAAAACTTATAAAAGAATTTTCCTCAGTTCTTACACCTAAACTAGGACTCACTAACCTAATAGAATATAAAATTAATCTGAGTGATCAGAAAGTAATACGCCTACCTCCGTACAAGTTGTCGCCTCCCAAGATGGAAGTAATGCGAAACCATATCACCAAGTTATTGGACCAAGGAGTCATCGAACCCTCTACGTCCCCATATTCTTCACCCTCCTTTTTAGTACCAAAAGGTCAAGATAAACACAGACTAGTTGTGGACTACAGGCAATTAAACAAAAGAATAGAATTTGAATCAATCCCTCTTCCAGACATTCATAGTGCCTTTCATTATTTCACTAAAGCTATGGTCTTTACGGTAATGGATCTGAATCAAGCTTTTCACCAAATACCTCTTTCAGAAGAATCAAAACGTCTAACCGCGTTTGCAGTTCCTTTTAACTTGTACCAATTTACTAGAGTACCCTTTGGAATATCTCAAGGAAGTTCCGTATGTAGTAGACTGTTAGAAAGGATATTTCATGATATTAAATTTAAATATGTGTATCACTATTTGGACGACATCGTTATATACAGCGAATCAATGGAACAACATCTCAAACATTTACGTGAAGTGTTATCTCGGTTACTAAGAGCAGGATTAACGGTGAACCCAAATAAGGTAAGTTTTGCCGTCCCTCAGTTTTCTTTCTTAGGTCACATCGTGAAAGCGAAAGGAAAGGTAAGCATTGACCCCGAACGAACCCGCGCTATTAGAGAATTTTCTCCCCCACGAGATGCAAAAGGTATAGCCCGATTTTTGGGAATGGTAAATTATTTCCACAAATATATCCCCCATCTTGCCGAAATAGCAGCACCCCTAACTCCTTACGAAAGAAGGGAACGAAGTTCGAATGGAGCTCACTACATCAAAACGCGTTTGAGCAACTAAAAGAAAGTATTATATCTCCCCCAGTTTTGCAACTAGCGGATTTCACAAAACCTTTCGTAGTGCAAACTGACAGTTCCAGTGTAGCGTTAGGTGCAGTGATATATCAGGAGATAGATAACTGTAGACTACCAATTAGTTATGCATCACGAACCCTGAGCGATCAGGAAAGAAAGTATTCCGCATATGAATTGGAATGTTTAGCAATTGTTTTTTGCGTTCGAGAAGTTTAAACCCTTTCTGGAACATAAAGAATTCCTTTTGGAAACCGACAATCAGGCGTTATCTTGGTTACTAAATCATCCTAAACAATTAGGACGAATTGGAAGATGGATATTAAAATTAAACTGCTACAAATTCAGAGTGCAGCATATAAAAGGTACGCAAAACGTAGTCGCTGATACCCTGTCCCGTATGTTCCAGTCGCCCACTAAAACTCCCGAAAACAAAGAGAATCCGGAAATAGCATTTGCTAACGCCGTCATTACTGAATTCCCCCTTGCCTTTAAGAATATTGCCCTGTATCAACAACAAGACCCCTTACTAAAGCCTATTATAGAACAACTTACGCAAGGTATTAAATCCGAGAAGTACGTGTTGAGTAAAAATGTACTGTGTCTCAAGATAAGAGACGGAAAGGAATTAAGAATAATAGGCCCGGATCTAATTAAGCCCATGCTGATGGAATACTTCCATTCATCTACCATAGGAGCCCATATGGGAATCAATAAGACGATACATCGTATTCGAAAGGAATATCATTGGAACAATATGAACAGCGAAATAGCCAACTTCGTAAAGAAATGTACATTATGTGCCCTCAGTAAACCCGCCAGAAATACTCAAGTAAGCCAACTGATTTCAGAAATCCCTAAGACCCCTTTTTCTAAACTTTATCTAGATTTCCCAGGTCCATATCCACGATCCAAATCAGGTAATACCATGTTACTGATCTGTGTAGATTCGTTCACCAAATTTGTTTGGATGTATCCCATGCGACGAGCATTAGCATCGACGACTGTTAAAATATTGCAGGAAAGACTATTTAAAGACTACGGTATTCCAGTACGGATAGTATCTGATAACGGTCCACAGTTTAAAGCGAAAGAATTTAAGAATATGTGTTTCAAGCTAGGGATAGACCATATAACCACTACAGAGTATCGACCGCAAGGCAATATTGCTGAAAGGTATCTACGAAACCTCAATTCTGCGCTAATCGCCTATCATGCGAACGATCACACGTCGTGGGACCAAAACCTACCCTGGATTCAATACGCTTTTAATTCAGCTTATCACGAAGGTCACAAGTCGACCCCGTTCGAGTTACTATACAAGTACCGACCAAACCACCCTTTGTCCACAAGATGGAATATACACGATCTGCTGCCTCCGCAAATAACGGATAAGCAGATAAAACGAATATGGAAAAAAGCCCGCTCTAATTTAAGAGCAAACTTAGAAAAATCCAGAAGATACCACGAGAAAGGTAATCATAGCAATTCAATTAGGTAGCAAGTAGGTGACTTAGTAATGTACAAGACTCACCCCACTAGTAGTGCGATTGATAAGACCACCTCTAAACTATCATTCAGATGGTGTGGACCCTTACCAAGTCCAGAAGTACCTAACTCCCGTTACAGTAGCCCTGTGCGAACCTGCGACTCAGAAATATGTGCGGAGAACGCATATTTCTCAGCTAAAGTTATATAAGAAGAAGAGACGGAATAGTATAACCCAAAATAGAAAAGGGAATACTAGGTAATGAAGAAAAGTATACTTCTGAAACCGTGGAAAATGTTAAACGTAGAGTTTGGAAATGAGGCCTGATCAACCTAAATTCCAGTCCTGCGAAGCATACATTAATGAATACTAGTTAACTAGAGGAGTTATCTAGGACTCAATGAAGACAAGATAGAATTCTAAATAGCAAGGATTTAGAAAATTACTCGACAGAGAGAGAGTAAGACAAACAAAAAACCGGTAGTAGATTTAAGTGATAGAGATAAGAAATAGTTTTGTGTTTTAATTATGTAAATATTAAGTGTGAATAGTATGTAAAAAAAAAAGATAGTTAATAAGAATATATAAAGTATATTGTGTTGTGGAGAAGAAGAAAGTAGATAGAACGCTAACCAATAACTATGTGAAAGAAATTACACACACTGACATCAATCATACTCCAAGTTCCCAATAAAAAAAAAAGGAAAAGAAAAAAAAACTGTAACGTGCAAATTAAGCGGTGGAGTATGTGACGATTTAAATTGTAACAATAATAGTAAAAAAAAAATTTTTTTAATTAAGTTCGCGAGCGATTAAGCCATTTAAATCTCACTATAATACCTAAAACCCCTGTATGTACTCAGTATGAAAGGAAGAAGTAATTAATAAGTTCAAAGAAACATTAATAAAAAGGCAAATTGTAAAAAGTTATGATTGTCATATTTAACCCTTTGCTGTTATCAGGCGGTGACCTGTTAATTCCGGACTCGACATGTCTCCTGAGTCGTCTGTAATTTAGAATAAGGTAAAAAACCTAATGTTAATAACAAAATAACTGAAGACACAGATAGTCGCTAAAACAACTTACTTAAATTATGTATGTTTATTGAGGCATAGTTTTTGTAATTAAAATAGTTAACTTAAAGGTAGTTAGGAACTATATTCTCGCGGAGTAATTGCCCCTCTACCATTTGTTAGGTACCAGCCGAAGCGAGCAGAAATTCGCTCTCTCACCATGTTGACTTCATGCAGTGCAGACGTGCGAGCAAACGCTCTGACACAATGTTGCTAATTCTTTTGTTTTAACTTAAATATTGTATATGAAATATTGCTACTAGAAGCGTGTGTTATGTATCAATTAATATAAATGTGTGATAACAAAAGGACATAAAATGTAACACAAAACACTAAAATGATGTTAAACAAGAGGACTACCCGCTTCAAGAAGTAACGACACTTTCAACATCATTCCTGAAGATGTGATCTACCAGAACTTTATAAACACTCATATACCGACAGAAGATGCAGATCAGGACAGCCGAGAATCTACATATAATTACACCGTAGAAACTTCAATATACTCTGTGAACACTCGACACCTTATCGACGAAGACCCGACCGAGATGATGACGCCGCATTCAAGGATTCCCAAGACGGACACCCCAGGACGAGGTTTCTACATTCCATTCTAAAGGTGACTCGATAGCCTGTCTATCGAGGGTTACTAATATTTGTTACACTACACAACCTTAAAAGAGACTTTTCAAAGACTATTAATTTTATGTAAACATTAAAAGAGTAAATCTAAAAGTTTTATTGTAACTACTCAAATATCATACGTTGTAACGGTTTATATGTTAATGTATCGTAGTATCATTTCAAGTAATAGTACCATTCTTCAAATGGTTAAAGAAAGTCTTGCAAGCTAATATCATGAATTGAGTATAATTAAAAGTCTTAACTACAAAATATAGAAAGTTAACCCGGATCCGAGGTATAGCTAAATAGTATCAATTTGATCCCAATTTTGATGAAAGCATTGAAATAACTTTAATAATTTAACTAGTGATGTCATGGGATCTGTCAGTAAATGTTGTCAGAATAAAGAGAATTCTTCTTGTTACACACATATAATGAGTGCGTAAATCAATAAAATACCTTCCCTTGCTTCCTTACACAGTTTGTAAGTAATTTGTTCAGTTAATAAGTGTGGATACATTTCGTTACAACGTAGGCAGCCCATATAATTAACAGAGGTCAGTTAAGATGGGTTCCCTGGATTTGTAACGCGGGAATACGTTACATTTTGTGTGTATTGGAATTGTAGTATGTAAGTGTTTATGTATTTGCTGGGTTGTGTGCTGTTGGTCTGCTGTGTTTTACTTTTTGTGTTTAGGATTCGTTTGTGTAGTTTATTTATTAATTCGGGGTTGTATCCATTTTTGACTGCTATATATTTGATTGTGTTTAAATTAAATAAAAATTCATACAACCCCGAATTAATAAATAAACTACACAAACGAATCCTAAACACAAAAAGTAAAACACAGCAGACCAACAGCACACAACCTAGCAAATATATAACACTTACATACTACAATTCCAATACACACAAAATTGCAAACACATTTAAGAAACACAATTATAAAGTAGCCTACAGAACCAACAACACCATTAGGAAACACATAAATAATACTAACAAAGACACAGACACATACAGCAAAACAGGGGTTTATAAATTAAATTGTAATGATTGTCACCAATTCTACATCGGCCAGACAGGAAGATCTTTTTCCTCCAGATTTTCAGAACATTTAAAGCCCTCACCACAAACTACATACATTCCACATTTGCCACACATTTGCATAACGAAAACCACAGTTACACAAACATAGAACACAACATGGAAATATTACACTACTTACCTAAAAGTAGAAAATTAAACACAGCTGAACAATTTGAAATATACAGATATCACACACTACAACCAAACAACATATTAAATGAACAATTACATTATAAATCGCATACACTATTCGATACACTGATCCAAACACACAATTTGAACCTCAGCGCCATTCCCTTCCCACCATCAACCCCCACCACACACACCTATAGTCCATAACGGTTATCTGTAAAACGACATCCAGTATTTACTCCCACTGAGGAAGAGGCACATCACCTTGAAACGTTTGGGGAAGTGACAATGAATAGTAAGTTCATACGTGAAAGTTTATATATATATTAATAAATTTAATAAAGTGAACGTAGAGGATGAATCAACAAGATAATTAAATTCATTCTTTGGTTCATATTTAATAAGTAATGATTCAGATAAAATTTCAGTTTAATATTTAATTTAGTTTATTCTTCGTTTACATAATACATTCAAATATCATTAACAGTTATTATTTTTAATATTGTTATTATTAATTTGTTTTAATTACAATTCATAATGAGTCGTGAAATAACATTAAAATTTATCGAAAAATATAAATTAAATAGCTGTCTGTGGGACGTATCCTATCAACGAGAATCGAGAACGTCTGGCACGCTGGACGAGTTGCACGACAGTATGGTGCGCACAGTGGTCTCGAACCTACCGATTTTTCGGTATTTCTACCGATATGGGCTCTATCCTACCGAAATACCGAAATGCAACGATTTTTCCACGATTTCAGAGAATACATGGAAATTATCCCGATTTTTCTACCGATTTTACACTTCTAAGTTGGCAACCCTTTTCATTTATGTTTTACGTTACGGGGAATCCCTCAATAGTAAGTATGGATGAGTAGTTAGTTATTGCAGAATGTTCCATATATTTTGGGGAATACCCTTGAGTCCTACAACTCGATATTATAAGGGGTTTCCCGCTCGGGAATTCACTTGTCTATATAAACAGGAATTCGGATTTTATTTTTTCATTAATTTTCTTAACTTCGAAGAGAAAGTTTCCTCACGTTTATAGTTGCGAAGTGCCTACAAAAAATATAATAATAAGATTATTAAGTTAAAATGTCGTCTGTCGAGGAACCGAGTACAAGCGCGAGTGCAAAAAGAAAAAAATATCTACACTATTATAGAAAAGAATGGGAAGAAGAATTTTCAGGCTGGCTGCAAGATAGTCGTAAAGGCGTAAGTTATGCCTGTTGTAAGAGTTGTAATAAGGATATTAACATTACATCAGGGAAAGACGCTCTAAAGAAACATAGTTCTTCACAAGCACACTCGGTATCATCAAAGAATATAAAATCACAACCGGAGATATCAGCATTTACTGTGACAAAAACTCAAAAATCTGATACACTAGTTAAACAAGGTAAAAATATTTAATTATTTTTTACTAAGTACATGCCACTATTTACATTGTTATATTATTTTGTTTTCTACCTATCGGTGTATACTAGATATCATCATCATCAGCCTATCGCATTCCACTGCTGGACGTAGTTAGTGCCCTAATCGCCACTAGATATACCGACGTCATTTTAATTCTTTATTTTATTTTCAGGTGAAATAAGATTAGCCTCGTTTGTTGCTGAACACAATCTACCATTCACTATTATGGAGCACCTACCGAAATTGATACAATCCGTTTGTCCTGATTCAAAAATAGCAGAAGAGATAAAATGTTCTTCGACGAAAACTCACGCCATAATTGATCATATTATAGGTAAAGAAAGTTTCGATAATTTATGTGAAGATCTACGGCAAACTAAGTTTTCGCTTATTATTGACGAGTCCACTGATCTTAGTACAACCAAACACTTGTGTTTAGTCGTGAGATATGCGAAAAAGCATCGCATCAAAGATTGTTTTTTAGCTCTTATTCCATTAGAAGATGCTAATGCAGTATCCTTATTTGAACACATTGTAAACTTTTTTAGAAGCAATGATATTCCATATAAAAATAATCTAATAGGTTTTGCATCTGATGGGGCAAACGTAATGATGGGACGTAATAATTCTGTTGTAACATTGCTGCAAAACGAAATTCCCAACATTTTTATACTTAAATGCACCTGCCATTCGTTTCATCTTTGCGCGTCATATGCTTGTACCAAACTGCCACGCTTTATAGAGGATCTTGTAAGAGACATTTACAACTACTTTTCTTCTAGTCCAAAAAGAGTGGCAGAGCTTAAAAACTTTCAAATGTTTTGTGACTTAAAAGTACATAAAATACTTCACCCCTCTCAGACACGCTGGTTATCAGTACATGCAGCAGTGAAAAGAATATTGGAACAAGTTTCTGCTCTAAACTATTTTTCATAGACCAAATATCTAATAAAGATCATCTTTTAGCTGCAGAACATATATTACAGAAGCTCCAAGATCCCACTACGTTATTATTTTTGGAATTTCTAGATTTTGTATTACCATTATTTAACGATTTAAACAAAGAAATGCAAGCAGAACACCCGAAAATTCATAATTTATATGAGAAAATAACTGAAACATTAAAAACTATTTTTGATTGCTTTTTAAAAAGAGAATATTTAACTAGCACTCCAATCGAAAATGTTGATTTTAAAAATCCTAGAAATTTTGAGGATATCGACGCCGTATACTATGGTGCTGCTGCGTCTAATACACTACTTAGTAGTTCAGCAGATCTAAGCCCAGATCAAGTAAATTTGTTTAAATGCAGATGTCTAGATTTTTATATCGAAGCTTGTAAGCAAATAACCACGCGGTTTCCATTGAAAAATAATCCAATAAAAGGTTTAGACATAATTGATCCAACAAATGTTAAAAGTGGCAAAACTGCTTCGATAGTTCCTATTAGTAGGCTCTTTCCCAATATTGTTCAGAGCAATGATTTCCAGGAAAATTGATACAGAGTGGCGCATTTTAAGAAATTGTGAACAAATCAAAACATTTCCTGATGATGTAGAACTATTTTGGGATGAAGTAAGTTTACTAAAGCGTGGCGATGACACTCAAATGTTTCCTTTGTTGTCTACTTTCATCTTTAATATTTTATCACTGCCCCATTCATCCGCCAACGTTGAACGCATATTTTCGCATATTAATTTTATGAAAACAAAACAGCGAAATAGGCTGTCTACTGAGTCAATCACTGGTCTATTACATGCAAAACGACTCTTTAATGACGCTAATTGTTATGACTTGGAAATTAATTCAAAGATGACCGCGGCTATGGCCAAAGAATATTGGTATGATCCTAAAGATCGTAAAAAATAATTATATTTAAGTGTGTTTGATGTAAATTAGACTTTAGTTTATTTTTTGATAAATAAACAAATTTGATTGAATATTGTATTTTTTTTGTCATATACCGACTTTGGGTACAAATATACCGATTTTAGAGGGCAGCTCTACCGATTTCGCACTATGACGTTCGAGACCACTGGGTGCGCACATCCATTACCGACGTCGGGCATACTGGACATCGGCGATGGTTAGTGCGTGACCGGCTCTACAGACACCACAACACCACTGCATTAAACAATAAATTCTGTATTATGAATATGAAATGGACATTTGACAAAACCACCAAGCTGATTTCTGTACAGCACAGAATTTATTTACATAGTGTTATAACGCATGGAGAAAAAATTATGCGGTCAAAAGAAAACTCTGAGAATGAAGTTACAATAAGAAAATTATTAAAGAACACCGTTTTTAAAAGTATCGTTTTTCCATATACACGTGCTCATTGAGAGATCTGAGATACAGCATAATATAGGCCTAATCAAACAGTTCACGTGATACGGAATTTTGGGCGCGCTAAGCATTAACATCATTCTAAAAGCTGATTCACACTGAATACTACAACTACAACACAGAAACCAAACTGATGAAGCCATTACCGTCTGATATTCACATTACTACTGTTTATAAAAAATAGATGGTAAGCAGATCGTAGGTGTAGGTTAGCTTCGAGCTAGTAGTGTGAACCGGCCACAATTCTTGGGTAATGAGTTTATTATTACACTCGGGGCAACGCGAGCAACTATCATGAACAGTGAGTGTAGCGTGTATTTGTTTTGCTGTCAGCTAGTTGAATACAAGTTCGTCTATATAGTTGAGGCAAATAAATGGATAACGACACCGTTGACAATAAGGTAACCAAATATTTTGTAAAGAATGCTGAGCTTGTTATGTGTTCGTCATGAAACAGAACCTGCATTAGTTAGTTGTGACGATAAACAATAACTTTTTAATAATAGACTTGTACTGCCTTTCTTGTACCCATGTTGTTGGGGTTTGTAAGAATCTAACCTAAAACGTCGTAGGTGGTGCAAAAAATTACAGTAACAAAAGCTGTACGAATTTAAAGCTTTTACTTTTTTTAACTTTTAGCATTATTTTTGTATTAGCCCGTATAAAAAGGAGAAACAGGACACTTATTACATTTTATTCTTGCCAAAACCATCCCAGTTCCGAGATGTTTTTGTTGTCCACTCCCCACAATATCATGTAGAAAATGGATAATACGTTGTTCACTAAAAACCATGTTAACGTGAACTTATAGTATTTGTAGTCTGGTAATATATTTTTATTTTTGCAAATTATTTAAATAAAAAAAATCAAGGCAGCGATGAAGTCCATCTAAAACAGTTATTCTGTTTGGTTTTTGTACACTTCAGTGGTCCATACATAATTGACTAACTGATGTCCAAAACCGTTCGAGACAGTTACTGATACGTGTTGCTGATGATCACTGTAGCTTCAGAACATCAACTTGTTGTTATGGTTCAGGAGGATTTGTAAATATCAGCATGCCACAGAAACCAAAAATAACTGTAGAAAGCTACATCCAATGCCACGAATACTTATTGCCTGTCAATGCTGTGACTATGATTATGCGTTATGCCTAAATTTTGATAAGTCAACACTTTCTCAGCTCTCAAAGTTTAGCTGAAGAGATTTAGGCTAGGGCAATGCATTAAAAGTGGAATTCAAAAAGGCAGGTGAAATAAACCAGGAGACTAGGCCTAACACAAAGAGGCCACTGACATTCAACTTGTTTCTTGAATAAGATTTTGTGGGAAGGTTAATGGTAAAAGAGACAAATATTAAAATTAAAGTTTTTAGTGAATAATAGGGGTTGGAACAGCATCTACCTTCATGAGAAGGGAAAGTGCTGCATTTTTTCTTGAACCATTTTCAATGTAACGTGTACAGTATGAGCATGTTTAATACCAGAGTCACAGGGTATTTATGCTTTAGTATCCAGAGCCTTAAAATGAATTGCCATGTTTACAATTCCACTTTGCAACTTGATTTACATCATCTTGAATGAATATAAACTATTATTAAGTTTGCATTTGCGTCCTGCATATTTCATGTTATTCGTAAATTACAAACTCAACATCCATCATACAATTTTATCCTAAAGAGGTGACAAATGTCTAAGTATTGATGCACTATCT
The DNA here is from genome assembly GCA_034769895.1 of Magicicada septendecula. Taxonomy (NCBI): domain Eukaryota; kingdom Metazoa; phylum Arthropoda; class Insecta; order Hemiptera; family Cicadidae; genus Magicicada; species Magicicada septendecula. The sequence goes on from CM068372.1 coordinate 130,311,942, forward strand.
TGAGTATTTGATGGTTTTGTATTGATTATAGAGCATTGAACATATACACTAAATCAAAAGTATAAACTTTATTAATGGATGTATAAATATCCAAGAAGGAAAGTTTTGCAATCTACAATTATTATAAGTAGGCTAGTGGGTTGCAGAACAGTTTCTTGAATTAACTTGTAAAGAAATTTTATGATGTATTTACTATGTGTTTACTGATGAATAGAATACAAGAGTACATTACTTTCTTCCTATGATCATAATTATATTAACCGATTTAATTTTTCAGGCTTCGCTTTTAGTATTTATATACAATTTGGTTAACTTCAAACTGTGCCCCATTTAAGGTACAGTGTGTTCTGATGAAATTGTAAAGAATTCTTTGCCAACATAAGTATGAAATTAAACAAAATAATAAATCTAAAATACTGGTAAATCTGAAATATTTAATTACCCTGTATTTTATATTTTATAAACCTGAAGTATTGATTTGGTTGGATTGAAACAGATTGTTTATTATAAAAAAATTAAACAAAACAAAAAATGTCAGCAAAATTCCATAATCTGTTAATATAGGCCTATTTCTAAATTATTTGTGTGTGTTAAAATAAGACTTATAAATGATTCTAAAAATAAAAAGAATTACAATATTTACAAATTAATAGTTTTCTTAATAATGACAGTCACTTAACATTTGGCAAACAGCATACACCAAAACGTACAAGAAGTGAGCATACTTCATGTTGGTTAACTCAGAAACATGGAGACGCAAAGATTTTATAAAATGTATTTATAAAATTACATGGAAAGAATCCTGAATTTCCCATTTACCCTAAGAAATATAATGAGGCCCAACCTTCAAGCATGTGTTATCCCCTCAGAAGCTAATCTCATGTCGTTCCTCAGTAGCCGTGTGTCTTAGTTTTCCATATCATTCTGTTGTTCACTGTCTGTGTTTCTGACCTATGCAAAGCTTTGCAGAATTCATACTTTTCAAATACTGTGTATTTTTCTCAAAAGCAGTCTGTCATTACTTTATTCAGGTGACAATTATACCATTGTGTCTCCATTGTTATGTTATTATTTCTTTAAAATATTTGACTGTATTACAGCTATCGATAATGCTGTCAGTAATAGTTAATTTGTGTTACAGTTTATTTTCAGCTTATGAAACCTCATTAAACATTTTTTTGTTTTTTTTTTTATATTTGTTTTTATACATATATATTGTAACGTGTAGACTCTGTCGTCTCTGTAAAAATGTATATAAGTTGTGTGTTCGCCTCACACTGGTGTCGTTACTTCTATGTTTTGCGCTAACGATGTCCATAGCGATCCTTCAATTACCAGTACAACACGAGTGGAAACCTTACCTGTTGTTTCATAGGTGTTTATAAATCCCGGGTGGTGCCAAATTGTTTACTTAAAACAATTAAATTAATAAATAATATGGTTTAGCGATCTTAGCTATGATGGTCTGGAGTATTCAAATTTATTCCCGCCTTCGTTCGACCTTCTTAATCAAGCAGGTAGTTCGCCGAATTTGCGACGTGAGCGCTTACCGTCATTCTCGCTCTCTTTGCTAAACAATACACAATTCATACAATACACTTCCCTATGAAATAAAAACAATGGTTACACTCTGTACTAGTTTCTTTAATTTGTGATTGGTAATTACTCAGTTTGACATTAAAATTATATTTGGTTAGGCTATTCAACAAATTTGCACCGACAATTATTATAAGACTAATATCTCAAAGGGTTTGGCGAATCGATTTTGAACAAATTATACAGTCAAAGATGGCGACTGTTTTGTTTGTTTACAGTTTGTTCCGTTCAAAATCCAGGTTCTTGTGATTATGAGAAAAATATTGATAATGATTACAATAAAAAGTACACTACCTTATATTATTTGTACTTAAATAATATAATGTTTAACTATAATTTGTTCCTGCAGTGTAGTAAAGTGTGTTTCAAAAGTTCGTAATTTAACAACAGGTTATTTTATTAGTTAACAAAATTTTCAGTGATTTATTATTTTACTTAATCTTTGAAAGAAATAATATTCAGTTTATAGTGAGAGTTCAGATTACTGTGAGAAATATTTAAAGTGAGTTTATTTCTGAAATTCGGGTAATTTAATAATACTTATCAAATCAGTAGACTTGATGTAACCAGTCGTTCAGTTGAAATGGAATGGGGCTTCAATAGTGGTAAATTTTCAATTATCTGGGGCTTCTGGCATCTTTTTCATGTTAGTTGTAGCAATTTATTCATTTAAAATTTATTTAAATTGGTCCTTGGCATCAGTTAAATGTTCTCGTTCCTCGTCTGCTTCTTATGTTTCCATCTTTTTGAATTTTGATTACTTTTTATACATTTTAGATTAAAATTTTGGTCATTCACAGCCTGGCGTCTATTCTGGAAGAGCGTCACTTATTGAATACTAAGATTTAACGGAAAATTCTTAACCAACGTTCGTTGTCATGGTTACTAATTGATTCCGATTGGTTGATCATGACTTATAACCATTGTTATCAATTTGGAATTTTTATTCAAAATTACTGTATATCTTCTGATTGCTTTTATTCTTCCGTCTTCCTTCGTATGTATTAAATATTATCACTACGGTTTGTATTTCCTTTCAAAGATTATTTAGACATCCCATAAGGTTGGGTTTGCTTATGTATTAAAATTTGACAGTTATGTTGATATTTGTTAATTACATTTCTTTCTTATTTTAAGTCCTTAATATTGTCAAATATATCATATGTACAATTTAAATATGGTTAAACAATGTATGTACAATACACATGCGCATATTATTATTGTTATAACGGATGTATGTATTCTATCAAGTTCAGTTCAATGAATATAAAGTCTTTTCTAATCAACGTGTTGTCTAACTGTATTTGGCAATATAATTCCAATATTAAATAATATCTCTCACAGGTTATGGGCCGACACTAGTAATTTGGAGATATATAGACGTGTGTTAGTTGTAATTACGTCGGAATTATTTACAGAGAAAAGTTTGTTTACATATACAGGCTCAAAGTGAAAGAGTTCACGTGCTTAACCTAAAATGGCTACATCTACGGTTCCCTTTCCCCTGCTAAAGGCAGATAATTTTTTCACTTGGAAATATAGAATATGTCTTGTTCTGAATAAAGAGGGTACACTCGTAGCATTAGATAAAACAGACACAGAAATCGCAGCACTCACAGGTGCAGATTTGACCAGTTTCCAAGCTAAAGACGTAAAAGCTCAATGCTTCATCGCACAGTCAATATCAGATAAGTATATTGAATACATAGAGACCACAAAGCGCCAAAGAAATGATTGCAAATCTGGAAAATGTCTTCCAGAGAAAAAGCGCATTATCTAAGATGTTTATAATACGAAAGCTATTGAAAATGAAATTCGTCGATGGCGAATTACAAGATCATTTCACTAAATTCGAAAAACTCATAAAAGAACTCGATGGTGTAAGCAAAGTTGCAACCGATGATACCTACAAAACGTGTTACCTTCTTCTGACAATGCCGGAAAGCTTTGAGAGCGTCATTACATCGATAGAAACGATAATGAATAAAGACGCGACAGTATATTCATATTCTGATGTAAAAACAAGATTATTGGATACTGAACTCAAAAACAAAGAGAACCCCAATGCAGGTGATAAGGTCGATAACGACGGTAACTGCTCTTTCTACTCTCCAGGTGAATATAAGAATAGCTCACAGATGAGGTACGATAATGTAATATGTCACACATGTAGAGGCAAAGGACATTTCAAAAATGAGTGTGCATCAAACAAGGATGTGTAAACTCAACAGACGCCTCAGACGTCATATCGCAGCCATGGATATCGCGGTAAGAGAGGGAGAGGAAACTCTCGAGGACGTGGAAGAGGCAAGACGACAAGACATACGTCCAATGTTGCACAGAGCGAAGATGATCAAGAAGAAGAATTTGATTTCATTTCTGCTGAAAATATTGAGAAAAATAGCGCTTTATCCTCAGAATTACTAGGAAATACTCGATCCGTTAAATTCATTTTAGATAGTGTTGCCACAAATCATTGGGTATCAGAAAATTTGGAAAAGCTTATGGAAAATGTTGAAGAAATGGAGAATAAAATGGAAATAAAAATAGCAAATGGTAGCACTATAAAAGGTACAAAAAGAGGTATAATTCGCTTGAAAGTGTTGAACAATAAAAATAACAGTTATGTTTTCATAAAGATACCTGCTATTATTGTACCTGAGTTTCCCTACAATCTCTTATCAGTGAAAAGAATGAGTTCAAAGGGATTTGATGTTCAATTCAATAGTGGTGGAAAATCAGTTACTATCTCAAATAACAAATTGCAAATGAAATGTGAATCCGAAGGAAATTTGCATGTGGCTCAATTTTCAATAGCACACCCTTCGATTAGTGAAACTTGTTGCATTTCATTAAGTAAGGATCTACTATGGCACCGAAGACTTGGACATCTCAATGCTCAAGGTCTTGGATCACTAAATTTTCCACACAATTTTGGAGTATGCAGTCCCTGTAACCAAGGTAAAGCAAAACGAAAGCCTTCTAAGGATGTACCCCTACCAAGGTCAAACAGAATTGGAGAACTCATTCACAGTGACTTGGCTGGTCCTTTTAAAATACACACCATGAAAGGTGAAAAATATTATCAAACAATTATCGCTATTCACATTTTACCCAGGTGTTCCTTTTAAAACACAAAAATGAAGCAGAAAGAAATATTATGAATTATGTCCAAGAATTAAAGGCCAGAGGATATTACTCTTCAAGAATCAGGTAAGATTGTGGTGGAGAGTACTCATCACATGTGTTTAAAAATTTCTGTATACAAAAAGAAATAGTCAACGAATACACTTTGCCACATACACAGCAGCAGAATGGAGTTAGCGAAAGAATCAATTTCACTCTAGTGAGTAGAGTACGAACACTATTCGCTGAAACAAATTTGCCTAAGTTCTTGTGGGGTGAAGCAATACGTTGTGCTGCATAGCAATTGAACCGCTCTCCAACAGTTACCCTGAAGGAAAATAAGGTACCTGCTGAAGTCTACCTAGGTAAAGTGAATTATGACAAGTTGAGGGTTTTTGGTTCAAAGGCTTGGGCATATAAACTGCCTGTTCCAGCAGACAAGCTAGAAACAAGATCAGTTGAATGCATTATGGTAGGCTATGCTAAAAATGGGTATAGACTATGGGTACCCAAAACAAGTGAAATTATAATCTCAAGGGATGTTACCTTTGATGAAAGTAACATCAACTATACTAGTCAGAAAGCCTTAGAAGATATCCCACAAATGGTAATTGGAGGTGACAGTGTAGGTGATAAAGAGCATCAAAGTATGAGCGAAGGAGACATCCAGGTTCAAAATGTCACTGGCACCTCACCTGCACATAGAGACAGCAGTCTAAGCGATACTGTCCAACAGGGTGATCAAACATCACTGCGTAGAAGTGAAAGAATTAAAACTGTTCCAGAGAAATTTAAAGATTATATACTGTACAAGGATTATAATGAAAGTTTTAGTCAAAATGAAGATGAGATGCACTTAGCATACTGTCTTTGTGCAGGAGTACCAATCTCTTATGAAGATGCCATATGTACTAGAGATGGTTGGGAAGAAGCGATACAAAAGGAAATAAGTGCCCTCGAAAAACATCAAACTTGGAAGGCAACAAATCTACCCAAAGGCATCAAAGCTTTTGACACAATGTGGCTTTTCAAAATCAAGCCTGATGGCACTAAGAAAGCTCGTCTAGTAGCAAAAGGATTTCAAGAGGAAGTGTCCTCCAACATTTATGCACCAGTCGCTCAACTTTCCACCATCAGAATCTTACTGTCTGTAGCACTGCAAAATGGATGGGAAATTAAACAACTTGATATCCCTACAGCATTCCTAAATGGCAAGCTAGACACTGAAGTTTATATAAAACCACCCAAAGGAGTAAAATGTCCAACGAATGCTCTAAAAGTCATGAAAAGAAGCTTATACGGTCTTCGCTCTTCACCCAGAAAATGGAATGAAAGGTTTAACGAGGCTGTGCAACATCATGGTCTAATCAGATCTCAGAATGACTTTTGTTTGTACTTGGGTAAAAATGCTTACCTTATTATATGGGTTGATGATATAATCATCACAGGTGACAAAAGTGAATGTCTAAAAATCATCGAGTTCCTTAAAAAGGAGTTCAACGCAAAAGAATTAGGAATCATCAACAACTTTCTGGGCACAGAAATCAATATAAATAAAGAGCAGATCAGCATTTCTCAAAAGGAATTCATACAAAAAGTAATCTCAAGATTTGGTCTGGAAAATGGAAAACCGATGGATACACCTATGAAACACAATTTCCAGGTTGACTTATCTCTACCAGTGGACAAAAACTTACCTTACAGAGAACTCCTTGGTTCACTTATCTACATATCAATTGTAAGTAGACCAGACATAGCTTACGCTACATCTGTCTTAAGTAGATATCTTGATAAACCCACTAAACAACTGTGGATTGCTGCGAAGAGGGTATTGAGGTACTTAAACGGTACCAAGCATTTGAATCTCACATTTCATAAAAATCAAGATACTGGATTAATCACATATTCAGATGCAGATTGGGCAGGAGACATCACCAGCAGAAAGAGTACAAGTGGATGTATAATATTTCACTGTAACAACCCTGTATCCTGGTTTACAAAGAAACAAATATGCATATCCCAGTCAACAGCTGAAGCGGAATACATAGCATGTGCAATGGCAGCGATGGATGTGGTATACTTTCAACGCATACTTGTGGACTTGAAGTGCAATGTTTTAATTCCTTTAATTTATGTAGACAACCAAAGTGCACTTAACATGTGTGAAAGCTATGAGAATAGCAGACGTACTAGACATATACACATTAAATATCACTATATTAAGGATCTTATACACAAAAAACTTATTGAATTAGAGTACATAAAACCCCAAGATAATGTAGCTGATATTTTCACAAAATCCTTAAATAATATAAAGTTTGCTAAGTTTTTTGAAAAACTCAACATAAAATAGTTTTCAGATACCAAAAATTTTCAATTTTGCATTTATTTTTTTTATTTAAGTATATTTATCAACTGTACTCATACCAAAACTGTTCCAAATGTAAATTAAGGGTATTTAAATTGAGGGGGAATGTCAAATATATCATATGTACAATTTAAATATGGTTAAACAATGTATGTACAATATGCATGCGCGTATTATTATTGTTATAACGGATGTATGTATTCTGTCAAGTTCAGTTCAATGAATAAAGTCTTTTCTAATCAACGTGTTGTCTAACTGTATTTGGCAATATAATTCCAATATTAAATAATATCTCTAACAAATATAACATTTATCTTTTAATATGATTCACAAATTATCCTTGACTAGTTATTTGCCTTGGATTTGCTAATTTCCTTGTTGATTTTTTACAATTTGTAGTTATTTGTTTCTGACAGTTAGGCATTTCATAGGCCTAAGTAGTAACTGATTATATTTACTTATTTTATACAAATTACATCTTATTTTACCCTAATGTGTTTTGTTTTGTTATTATAATTGATTTGTTTATTTGTTGATGTGTTTTGGATCTGTCTTTATACTAATTGTATGTTAACATTATTTTCTACATCATGGCTTGTTAATTATTTCCTAACTGATTTTCCAGTATTATTAGATTTGTATTATTTAATTTGTTAACAATTTGGCTATTACTTACTATTCTTTATTACATAAAACATAACATCTAGGCATATGGTCTGTATAATTCCTTCAGCCATATCCTATTCATAAATTTAATAGAACAATTTTTTAACAGCTATTAAGCAACGTTTGTTAACAATTGGTTTCATTCTCATTTATTTTTAGGTGTTAACACATCATCACACCATTTAAACTTACTTAATTGATTATCCCTTATAACATGAGGTGTTTATTGATTTTGTTTTTAATTTCTTTACTATATTTTTTTCCTTTTACTATCTTTACTTTTTATGCATGGTAACACTAACTGTTGACATTCTATGGGCTTCCTCCCCTGAATAACATCGTATCCTTCATTTATATTTAATCTTAATACTATCTTTAATTACTATCACATTAACAAAATTCTTATTTGTTCACCATTAAATCGTTTAGTGTTTATCACTGATTTATTAAGCATTTTTTATCTATCACTAGATTTTCTAATCCTATCATTCACAATATTCTTATTTATTAATAATATTCACTTTTAAACCATTTAGTGTTTATCACTGATTTACTAAGCGTTTTTTATCTATCACTAGATTTTCTTATTATTTTGGGAGTTTTACACTTTCACTTTTGCACTTCTTAAATTTTTATTTTAAGTGTTTATTAGTGGGTAATCCCTACCATTACTTTCTCTTTGTCACTTAGTTATGTTTACTTTCTCACCATCTCACTATCTCTCTCTTTACAAATATTATTTATACTATTAATAAGTTCATGTCTTTATAGAGTTCTTTATTACATATAACTCTAATTCTTGGGTTAGTGTACTTTTATTTATCGGGTTTTATCAATTATCATTTACATTTATCATTTAGTCAATACTAATACTTATTTTTTTTTTTACATTGGTTATTTACTGGTTTCGTTTCGTTTATGATATTTGAGTGTATCATTTCTCCTTTACATATTCTATATTATTTGTCTGTGTTTTCTCATTCGGTTTCACTTTATTTCCTTTATACTTGGTTTGTTTCATTTCTATTTTCCTTCTTCTTCTCCTTCATTTTCATTTTGTTTCATTGTATTTTGGTTTTCCCTTTCTCATTGGGTTTTATTTCATTTGGTTGTATGGAGTCATTCACTTCCTTCAATAGGTTTCATTCAATCTGGTTGTAATGAGTCAATCACTTTCTTATTTGGTTTTGGTTTTCCCCTTCTCCTTTTGTTTCCTTTTATTTGGTTAATCACTTGGGTTAGGTCATGTCGTCATTTGTCGCGTCATTGTCATTATATTTTCATTAGTTTAACCATTTTATATAGTTTATTCATCGTTTTTTCCCTGGGGTGGCTTATTTGTGTTGCAACAATATATACAGTCTTCAGCTTATTCATCTCAGTTGAATTTTTATTGGAAAAACAGTATATTGTCTGCAAATGTCAGATTTGAAAGATATTTTATCCATTTTGAACAAAGAATTCAAACGTAAATATAAATGTTTATATCTGGCATCAATCACCTATACATGCATACTAATTGTAATGTGAGAGGTATAACCCAACTATTGTGTATTGTAAATTTCTAAATATAATTAAATCACTACCGACTCAGAACACAAAGTTTTTATGGGTAAAAACATAAAAGTTTTACCTTACGCCCAGAACCAGTTTTCGCATTTAAAAGCTTCTTCAGAGGCTGCTGTTGGGAGCACTGTCCATTCTTGTTGTTGGCGACAGTATCGATTTTTGAAAGATCGATATTGTGTGTGTGGGGTGGAGTCCACTACAGAATCCACCTCATTGAAGCAAACCACACATACAAAAACAACGACAATAACATGGACATTCTACACGTACACACAAAAGGCCGAAAACTAGACACTCTAGAACAATTGGAAATATACAAACACATGAAAACACATAAAAATGATATCCTAAATGAACAGACACAATTACAATCACACAGATTATTCGAACATATCACACCCCACACACACAATATCGATCTTTCAAAAGTCGATACCGTCGCCAACAACAAGACAGACAGTGCTCCCAATGGCAGCCTCTGAAGAAGCTTATAGTAAGTGAAAACTAGTTCAGGCTATAAGGTAAAACTTTTATGTTTTTACCCATAAAAAACTTTGTGTTCTGAGTCGGTAGTGACTTAATTATATTCATGGAAAACGAAATCCAAGAATATATGCAGAATGTAAATTTACATGTACACAATCATTTATCTGATTGACTGACTTCTGCAAACAATTGTTAGGTTTGTGTTGTGGAGACTAGAGAGACCAGTCACCAGTGAGCATTACTCATATCTGGTTCTTTTTCAACTATAGATCAGCTATAGATGATAATGTCTTTGTATGTCCTCATTGTGAGTTTATGTTTACAAATTCTCGTACAGATGTATGGGTCTGAAAAGTTTTAACACTGCGCTGTCCAACCATGTGGTCCACTGCTGGCAACTGGAAGAGGTCCAACGATGACAGACCGTTGTTTACAACAGAAGTTTTAAACAGTTTACACAGTGGAAATATTTATTCCCACAACATCTTTAATTTGGAGTTTGATTTAACTTCAAACGTGACAGACTGAGCAGTAAGCTACAGTGGGCACTGCAAGATTTTATGTGTTTTGTCTTATTTGTAGTGTTCAGGGGTCAGCTGATACGGAATTGATTTTAATTAATAACACTGATGAATGAACTGATTTTTGCAAACAAAAAGATTAAACTCAAGTATAGAAATTATTTTTCTTAAGCTGCTATGTTCAAGTTTATGTTTGGGGTTCCTGGTGCACACACTGCTTCACTTTCTTTTTGAGGACAAAGGTTTCATACCACTTATATCACTCTCACAATTTGCAATAGACCACATTTCCTGGAACTGTTGGCTCCCATGTTGGAAGTCATTTTATACAAAAATAAATTTTAAATAGTCTACATAAATGGTAAAACTTAACAAATGCTCACTGAATGTAATATTTAAAGTTTAATTATTAGTCTAATAGTGGAGTAACTACAAGTGATCATTTGTTTGTTATTAATGAATAACAACAAGCTAACAAGAATTGATAGAAAATAAAACAGAGATGCGCATAAAAACAAACAACTAATTCCAAGGTTCAAAACAGAATGTCTAGTACTCACTGAATACACATTGAAAACGAAGATATGTTTACCATCTGCTGCTAAGAAGTGTCAACATTCATCCCCACTCCTTCTATGATCCCAAGTGTTACTTCAGAAGTTATATTAAATAGATCTGTATTTATGAAGGCATGTATATCACTCACTGGTTTACCATTCTCTTATAAGAGCATCCAGACTGTAAAAATTGGTACAACTATATATCAGACACTTCTGCCAATCCAATAAGCACTGAAAATCTTGAAAGTAGTTTTATTCACAATCATATATAATGTTTATTAACAAAAATAAATTATGCGCATGACGGTTTTTTGAGCAGATAATTTTAAACTTTGCAGGAGGACATGAAATACATAATGTTTCATTATTTTAATTTACCAACTTACAGAATAATATTTTCATAACAAAGTATGCTATATAAAACTATTTGTCACCAAATAGGCATTGCAAGTAAAAAATGGTTTTAGTTGTTACATAAAATTGTTGGTTTTAGTTATATAAAATTAGATAACCGTTAAAGCATGGAAAACATTTTGTTGCAAGTATGTTACTTTATTCAAGACTATGTGAAAAAACAATGCACTTTGATTGTATTATTACTTGGTTGTGTAGTTCTCTACATGATAAGGCTCGTGTTTGATGCATTTTTTGAATTTTGGTTTTGCTTGTCATTTTTTATGATCATGGTCATTTGTTAATTTAAGTACTTCTGAGTCACAAGAATTTGAATTCTTAACAATTACCATGCATTGTGATAAGAGAAACTTGAGACTAAAAAGGTTGTACTAAAATCAACTTGTACAGGAATTAATATTAGTTAACTCATTAGGAAAAAAATAATTATAATTACTAAAATGATGATATTTTTTTCCAGATGTCCATCATCCATTCTCAACAGAAAGAAGAGGTTGATTGTAAAGAATCTGAGTGTAGTTTTTCTGAAGTAAACGCAGTTTGTATTAAAGAAGAAAATGATTTTTATGAGTCAGATGAAACATACAGTGCAGATGGAGAAGATGCATTAGATGAAACAATACTGATTTCATCTGATATACACAAAGTTGTTAAGGAAGAACTAATTATACGTGAAACAGAACATGAACAACATATAGATGAGGTACATTACATTTGAGAGAGAGAGAGAGAGAGAGAATTGTGTACAATGTATTTATAAAATAGTACAATATAAAGGATGTCATAATCACACTGTTTAATGCCTTGTACTAGATTTCCAGTTGGTACACATGCATATGTTCAGTTTGTACTCTACACTTTCATTGTTTTGTACTACACTGTGTAACAGATGTGGTGAAATATGACAAACCCAGATCTTTACAATTGTTGAGTGCACTGACTGGACAGCACATTATTTGTGTTGTTGGTGATTCCTAGGAATTGGCAAAAATGCAGTATGGCCTTCATTCAGACTTCTAAAATTGCAGTTTTTTTAACCAGGGAGGTATTTCAAGCCTAGTACCATACTGTGCTATGTGCTTTCTTGTCAAGACATGTTTCCAGTTAAAATTAAATGCAAAAGCAGACTGTCATTTCCAAATTATCAAGTTGCTGCATAGATTTCTCTACACTGAGATTATTTTTACCTTGATATTTGTAAAAGGCAAATTTTCTCTTGACCAAATGTTTCATTTCTCATCTGGTTCCCAGTTCAGTATCTGTCACTGACACTATTAGTTCTGTACAGAATACAGAAGCAAAACAAGTTTGGCCTAGTTGATATTTCTGGTCATGTTTGACATTCACTTGCAAGGTCAGTGCCTACTGACCACTTTAAACCCATATAGTGCAGACCATTCAGACATTCGTGTATGCGACATGGCTTTATTGTTGTATACAGTTTTTTTTTTTTATTTTTCTGTTAGGACATCTTTACTGTATCTGTACCAGTAGTACTAAAACATTTCAAAGATAATAGAGAAGTTAGAAGAAGAACTGACTGATGAAATAAGAGATGAAGATAAATATAGGGAAACAAAAGTTATGAGAATTAATAACAGTGAGAATGTGATAGTCACAGCAAGGGGAGGGGCAATACAAATGGAGAAGAACAGAAGTTTGAGGAGTTTAGAGGAGTGAAATGGTAATTAAAATAAAAGTTGCATGTTTAAATAATAAGATGAACCTTTTTTGCTGAAGTACAGATTTTAAAATGAGAAAGAAAATGTCTGAAGTGTTCCGTTATATAGATGTGAAACACAGGCTATGAGAAGGGAGAGATGGATAGGAATGAGACATGAATGTGGAGAACAAATAGAGAATAAATTGTTTTGCGTGAATTATGAGGAGGGAAGTTGTTTTTTTTTATAACTATCTGATAGTTGGGTTAGTGAAGTGGTTTAATGGATTTTGACTCTTATACTTGTACGAACCTCATAAACATAATATTTCCCTGCCAGAAGTACTTGTTGCTCACCAAAACATATTAGTGCATATCACTTCTCCAAATTGTAAATTGTTTTTAAACATTACCCTTATCTTCTAACACGTGTGCGAATGTGCAGATTGTGAAAGTTTCAGACTGGCGTATTAAAACTACATGGCTTCAGACTACAGATTTGTAACACAACTACGAGCTTCTACTACTGTGTCATTTCAGCAGAATGTAGTGTATTATTTTATGCCATTACATTATTCCCATTTAAAAAATTAAATATAATGTCACTCAACTTTTAATACCTTTTTGCAGTGGTGTATCCTTCAGCAGAAAGAAAAAGTTATTCCGAATGAATTACAACAAATATCTCCTGAGTTAAATACTTCAGTTAATGAAGAGTTAGTTGGTAAGTCAAGCGCAGCCAACAAAATAAGGGAAGAAGTCACTTCAGACTTTACAGAGCCTTCTTCATCAGTTGTACATACAGTCATAAAAGAAGAATTAATTGTGGAAGAATCAGGCAATAAACAACACGTAGAAGAGGTATTTTGCACTTCTTTTTATACATCGTGTATGCAGAATATCGTGGTATTTCAGTTACTACTCTGATATTTGTTACCTTAAAAACCTTTGTTACACATAAATCACTTTCATGTAGGCCTACAGAATATGTCAACTTTGTTATGCAGTTTGCACATGTGATTTTTATGGAGGTGAAGAGTAGATTGTAAACCAGCCAATGGGTACAGTGCTTAAATGCTTACTGGTCCATATAGTACTGATTTAAGAGGCTGGCAGAAGTAAACCTTTTTCTATATAGATTAACTTGTGTGTGCAATGTGATATTTATCAAATACGTGGGTAAAACTGGGGTAAAAGTTTGGATAGTGGTAATATTATGACAGTATTCTGATAAATATTCTGTCACTTTTGATTTTTTTATTATTTTTTATATTATTCATATTTATGAACAGGTAACGAGAAAAAAATGAAAATTCATATTTTATTGAACTACAGTACTTTGGTCGTCTTCCATGAAGTCACTGTATGTGTGTGTGCTAATGGTCAACATGACATTTACATGATTTATTATCATAATATAGTGTTTATGTATTCTGTAGCATTGATATTACATTGGATTGATCATTTAATGTTTAATTTATTAAAACAAAATGATGAACAAGGTGTAACACGCAACATTAAGTGAAACAATCATTACCACTTGAAAGTTAATTAATTAAAACGTTAAGCTATTATTTTTCTAATGATGAATAAATATTAGGAAAATTTCTACAATCTGAAGACACAGTTTAGTAAAATGGAAGTGATCCTTAAATAGGCCTATAATGAAATAACTTCCTCATGTTGTCCTTTCAGCAACAGATGGTTAAATCTATCAGCTTTTATGTATCTAAAACAGATCAGAAGCCGAGCTGCAGTATTTGTCCTGTAACATAGTGTAACTAAATTGTATGTTTGTGATTTCAACTTCTTAACCTCTTAACCATGTAATTTGGTCAACCCAAGTGGCATTTGTCACACCCAATTCGCTAACGTGTGGCAGCAATGATGGGTAGTGTTGTCTCCTTCCTATACATTTTGCAAGACTTTTCTTAATGTGCATAATGTTATGTTTTCATTATATTTTAAATGTTACTTTACTTTTTCACGTTTGTTATATTTTTGTTATATTTTTATTAAAAATAATTTATTTTTTATCAATAATAATTTGTGATCCGAGTTGGTAGTGTTATATATAGTTAATTAATAACAATGGATATGTCATGGACAACAAAATCCAGGAATTTAATTGTTTTACTCTACCAGTTTGTCACTGACTACTTATTGTAATTAAACTCTCTTTTATTACTTTAATTGTTTTCACATAATCACTTATTAACATCTATTTCATTCAGACGCCATCTTTAAAGTTTGCCAACTATATATCAAAAAATTGTTACTTACCACTGGGCCAGGTTCGATTTAGGCGAACAGGAGAACAGATTATGGTTATTCGAAATAAAGAAAACTTTACTTGTTTCCCATGAATTATGTTTTATTAATTACTTTCTTCAAATGTAAAATTTTTTAAATCATTTACCTTCCATCACAAAAGATTTTTCTCCCCCTTTTACATATTAGTAATTAACTGGAAACAATTCAACCTTTATTTTCTTATATATGTATCTATTTATAAGTTTACTTCCTTCCACAAGAACAGAACAACATATTCATTACACAAATTAACTTTATATGTACAACAAACCAGCGCGTCAGTCACACACACATTTATACCTTTTTGAGATCTCAAAATTTAATTGGAAAACATGATTTTCTTAATTTTGTTTAACCCTTTTTGAAAATTTTCTGGTTTATACCTCCTGTGTTACTTATCTTGTCATTTTAGTCCGAAACAGTCCAGGCTCCACCCGTATTCTCGTTCACTACGCACATTTCCTTTTTTACCATTTTCACGGTCACTTCGTTTTATATTAATAAAATGAAACTGCTTATTTCCTTAAAATGTTACATTTTAACTGATTTTAACTGGGCGAAAGTTTTAAAATGTTTTACACGTGCGGTATTCACATTTTAGTGCAGGCGCCCGCGATTTATGTTCTAGAACTTTGTTTGCAGCCGGCCGGCATCACAAGTAGATTTGAACTGGGGCGAGACGAACGGCACTATTTTCTGAAGTGGTCGTGGGTTACGTGACCAAATCTTATTGTTCTTGTTTGTATTACTACGCCAATATGTGAGGTCAGGCTGACACACCTTACGTTCCAGCATGACGTATGAACTGACGTAATATCGTACGATATGTTTAGTTACATAATTTTCTTTTCACTCATCTAAAAATAACTGTCCTACTAGTGTCTGGAGCTGACCTTGGCACAATCCCACATGATGGTTTATTGCATTGTATAATTCATGAACTCTAAATTTGTTTACTTTTCCCATAATTATTTATATTATTTTTCATGTTTCCCCACAATTAATATTACATAATAAAACATTAGTTTTTTATTAAAACACAATATCTTTTATATTACCCCAGGTAGGCCTAAATGTCCCATTACAATACCCCCTCAATGAGAGGTTTTATGCCGAAGCATAAAAACTCTCATTGACACTCTCGTACTTACTAAAGGGATCAGTTAGGATATGTCGCCACAACCCCCTCTACAGTTTACATAAAAAATTTCGTGGTTCACTTACCCCCTGGTCCAGTGATTGTGACCGCACCTGAATGACCTTACTGGACTTCTCTCTCGAGATCCCAACACCGCAAGGCCAGTCAGGCACTTGACGCTCCTGCTCTGACACGCTGGCCAGCTCAGGATCGCCGCTACAGCATCACCAGACACTGAAACATCAAATCAAAATATCAAATAGTGGCCTTGTATAATACCATATCCCTAACCGATCTGTCTCCCCTTAGCTGTGCGCTGGTTTGCTTTAAGAAGCACTGGTTTTTCTTAATTCTTAACACACATGTATATATGAACACTTTAAGTAACATGATACATTTATAAACTTCCTTAACATCATTCTGTATACTCTCTCTTGTTAACTCTTCTTCCAAAATTCAAAATATTTCCCTGATTCCAATCAGAATTTAAATAACCACCTCCCTTTACGTCATTACAAATATCTCTCACCACCCAACTTACATCTAAAAATATTTAAATTCATTATTAAAATCCTCTTAAACACATTTAAATCAACTACATAATAGCAACTTATTTACTTATATCTTTCTCAAAGTTTGTTAACCATCTCCATCAAACATGCATCTTAATATCTCAAATCAACACAAAATCATTTAGGTACATTATAAAATCAATTACACAATCTACATTATTGACATAATTCAATCTCATATTCAATAACTCATTACTAACAGTTTAGAAACCTCCTTCTACATAAAAATCTAATATTCCCCCTATATCCCAGTTACAATTAGGTAAATAGGCTCACGGGTAAACCGTGCAAGGCATTTACCTGGTTGCATAAACACTCTATTGTTTATGGCTCTGGCTTGTAACGGCCAGCTCCTTTTCCACACACTCTATTGTTTACTGAAGGTGGACTGTAGCGCCCATTTGCATCCACAAGAATTGCATTTTAATTAGGGTGTAGACGCTGCCTACCCCGTTCTTGCTTCAGCGTTATATAAAAATTCGGCATTACTGATGTCCGAGGACACCAGTAATCCTACTATAATGATTCATACGCCCTTAATACGGCACTATCACCCCCTTCGATGATAGCCGCTGTTCCATAGTGCTGTAGATTCCCCAGATGTAAAAACCCCCTGTTAATTTCTAAGTTATACCAATTTCACAGGCAACCAGCTATGGTCAGTTTTACAATAATTCTGCCCACAGCTGGATGTCATCCAAAACCACGGTCTGGGCTGGTAAGGCCGGGACCGCCCGAAAGTGGGGAATCTATTTAAAAAAAAAACATACAATTCATGTTTAAGATTCCTACACTAACATAATACATACAATACACTCATAATTAACATTGCAATTATTATATTAAAAATAAACAATTCACATTTAAATTTGCATATAAAATTATAAAAATTACATTTTAATTTCAATTGCACTTTTATTAATTAGCCATCTATTATTTATCATTTACTATACCATTAACTTTTCCAAAATTTTTTACTTTGTTATCAACCTTCATTTTACAAAACATTTCATTTATTATTACATTTTAACTATGATTTTCTGTTTAACATTTTCATTATCAATCAGTTTGGGTGATTCAGTCATTTTCAATGATTTGGTTTATTTGAATGGGCATCTATATATATAACTTTACTCACCTTCTTCCTTCTAATAAACGCTAACAGATTTGCATAGGGTGTCACCAATCTCTCAATAAAAACCCCCTTCAACACTAATTCCACTTAAATCCTTCCCTTCTTATAATAAAATACCTGCTACCCTCTTTGTAACTAGCATGTGTGTTTCCGAACCTGGCAATTCCATTCATAACCTTTTGCCCTCCACCAAATATCGGCAAACACTCTTCGACCCTTCACAACTACCTGCCCAACGACACACGTTGATCACTCCTTACCACCTCACCCTCACTACAAAATATCACCATCAACTATTTATTCTCTAATTACATTACTCTTTCTTTCTACATATAATCACTCCCTCTACTGTGTCCCTACTATTACCCTGTTTCTGTATTACTTTTTATTCCAAATTCTTATTTTATCTAACACCCATTAAAATTAACTTTGACTGACTCCAATGTCTTATTGAAACAATCATCACCCAATCTCTACCTTTTTCAACATTTTACATTAATTACTACCTCAAATTAATTTCATCATTTCATTTAAAACCTTTTAAACACATTTAACATTTATTATTCAAACATTAAACATTTTACTTTATTTAAATTGCATTATAAAATTCATACTTACATTACCCACTCAGTTGAATAAATACATGTGATTACTGTCATAGACACAAAATTATAAACATTCATTACTAAACACATTTTACATTTATTCATTTATTATTTATTATCAAGTTCAAATCTCATAAAAATAATTTAGATTCATTATCAAAATTTATTTCTACCACATTTAAATCAATCAATTCGTCTACAATTTATTTTAATTCAATCAGTTATTTAAACACAGCATTACTTTAATTACCTTCTATTATTACTATTATTATCATTATTACATCAATGTCTGCTATATGCACACATTGTTTACATAGCAACACAAACACAATTAATTTCACTATAAATTTATTTACAATTTTTGTCATTATTTTCTGTTTACCACACCTCATTACATAATCTAGCCAGGTCGTTACCATAAACTAAAATATTTAAAATGTCCATTCACTGATTTCTTACTTAACCCCCATCATCATATAATAATCTGATCTTATGACTATACCATTCATTTACAATTGAATACATATGGCTATTATAATTATAACAGTCATCATTATTACTTTGTTCCATTGTATCAATACTACTGATAATACAAATATTATTGCATACCATCAATTCGAAATTCCTGTCGACATCGTGTATGGTAATTTCTCCTTTAGTATTTTCTGTTACATTAAGGTAAGTTATCTTATCATCAACTACTACTGCTACATCCATTTCAATACAAGGGAAGTACTCACTATAATTATCAACTCTCTCTTTATTCACTCTCTTCCTTAATTCTGTATAATTTCTCCCAACCTCAAACAATTCTATCTTCCTATCACCATACCTCTCTCTCTCAAAATATCCCTTATGATAATACCAAGTCACATTCTCTCTCTCAATATAGGCAGGGGACACTAAATCATAAAAACACCTCCTGATCTTACCAGGAACACCACCAAAATTCAAAGGACAATTATTTGTAGATCTTTCATCTACCAAATATACTCGTGAAGACCCTTCTTCACCCCCAACAACACCACGGGAAAAACATTACCCCCTGCAACCCCTCTACCTCTGAACTTTCTTTCCACTTTCTCTCTGACTCATCAACACACACTAACATTCCATTATTACATTCTACCTCCTCTAAAACTTCATCACCACTATTTTTAATTATATCATCGTAATTCTCACCCCTACTTACCTCATTATAGGTTAATAGATCGTCTTTGTTTTTGTTTGATTTATCGGTTTCTCCACTATTCTCTACCCCCACTATACTCTCAGAATTATCGTCACTATTCAACATTTTATTCTCTAATGCTACCACTTCCACTACTTTATCATTAGTACTATTTGTCATAACTGTAACATTGTCACTTACCTTCTTATTCATTATCTGATTTAATTTACTTTCTAACTTTTTATTCATCTCATTAATTTTTTCCTTGCATTTGTAATTTATCGATTCTACTATCTCCTCTTTAATACTATCATAACGTGTGTTAATTTCCTTAATATGCTTATTAAAATCAAAACTCTGTTGTTTAATTTCATCTCTCATCAACTTTATCTCATTACTTTGCATCTCAAATTTAGCATTTATTTTGTCATATTTAACATCAGAATCACTCTTTTGTTCTTTATTTTGTTCTTTCAATTCATTTAGATTACTACAGTATTTATATTTTCGGACATTGTTCTTATTAGGTTAAACATATCATCCATCGACAACTCTTTTACTCTAGTTGTCGTTGGAGTAGACTGTGCTTCTACATTACTCATTATCATTGACTCTGTAAGAGTGATCTCTAGATTTATTTCCTTATTTTCCATTTTTTTAATGGTAAAATTATCACTTTTATATCAAAATACTAACATATATACCATCTACTTATCACATAACAATGTATTCTATTTACATAACACTTTACGTTACTTCTCATAACCTCATACGTACCTAATTTGTACATTACTTATTTCAAATAGCCATTCTGCTCTCCCCAGTAGGCCTATATTTATATACAATTTCTTTATATAAACATCCCTAAGTTCGGAAGCCAATGTAATTAAACTCTCTTTTATTACTTTAATTGTTTTCACATAATCACTTATTAACGTCTATTTCATTCAGACGCCATCTTTAAAGATTGCCAACTATATATGAAAAAATTGTTACTTACCACTGGGCCAGGTTCGATTTAGGCGAACAGGAGAACAGATTATAGTTATTCGAAATAAAGAAAACTTTACTTGTTTCCCATGAATTATGTTTTATTAATTACTTTCTTCAAATGTAAAATTTTAGGTAAAAAAAAAAAAATGTAAAAATTCATTTACCTTCCATCACAAAAGATTTTTCTCCCCCTTTTACATATTAGTAATTAACTGGAAACAATTCAACTTTTATTTTCTTATATATTGTAACGTAATCTTCAAGGTGTACCGTCCGTCTTATTCAAGCCCCGCGATAGAAGCCATTCGGTAACGTCCCGCGGGTTTTTATCGTGAAAGTCTCGGAGCAGTCAGAGTACCTTTTTGCGATCGTCACTTATGAATTATATTTACTAATGTTCAAAGCAGTTGAATTTGATGTTTACCAAGAAAACTGTAATCGAGTGTGTGTGATTTGGGAGAGATTAATGAAGTTGTTTAATCTTAGTTAGGAGAGAGAGTAGGAACAAAGATATTACCCCCGGAGTATACAATTACTTTTTTAAAATATCCGCTGTTCATAAGACCAGCTGATTTTGACAGCTGCCTCAAAATGTTAGGTTAAACAAACACCACTGTTCGGTGATACTCCTCGGCGGTTCGTCCTATTCTTGGCTTCCTGAAAATCTGTAACAACTACCCTCTACAAGAAAGAATACACGTTTTATTATTTATAATAAAATATTCAGAGTATTTATTTATTTAATACACTGATTTTCTCTTCTCCCAGTACAAAAATATTATAATCGATTTTTTCTGTCAACAACACATTGGATCGATTTAATTAGGTAAACACTGGAATTATAACAAATTATTTTTTATCCTTGATTAAACATTAAACAATAAATAATTCATTTATTAATTTCCCCAGGGTTAAGGGTAAGTTCTTTGTGTTATGAGACGGTCAGAAATTAATAATTATATACTACGCTTTACAAGAGAAAAAAAATAATTTTTGAATTTTTTGTTTTTTTCGTAGTATGTAGTTCCGGATTTGTCCACTAGAGTACAGATTATGTCTTTATTATACACATGAAATTATTTACGAAATATTGGAACTGCACAAAGATTCGACATGAGGATTTCTTGGTTAACAATTATTAATAAAGTTTATTTTACCTCTTTTCTCGAAGTGTTTACTTGGATGGTGCTGTTTCTAGTGTTGGAGTTATAGTTGTTTTGTAATTTCGTTGAATGTCCATAAGATACAATCTCACCAAAATTTCCAAGTGCTGTTCAACTAGGCCTGATCCGGTAATTGGTTATTTCAATTTTTCATCGAGTAAAGGACGTTAAAGTTGATATCTGAAGGAGTTCTAACATAAGGTGGCTACTACTAGTTAATTTTTATTCAATTTGGCACTGTTTCCCTGAAAGTTTTTATAGGGTTTTATTAAATTTTTGATGGCATTCCACTTTTTTTCAAACGAACGGTTTTCAATCGTTTTAACAATTAATTCATATCTTGTTAGGTGGTTACTCTTAGTAACCAATAATTTTTATATCATTTTTTATTGGTGCATCTATATACTTTTGAGTATATAGGCTGTTTTTAATTATTATAAATTTATTTCTTATTTATAGAAAAATAATCCTTTTTAAATTTGGTTTATTATCCAATTTGATTTATATAAGGTTTTTCCTTTTATTTCCTCTTAATTTTATATATAAGTCTTTAATATTTTTATTTCCTTTAATTGTATTTATATATTATTTATTAATTTCTTATAGCATCCTTACTCTCAACTATTTTCTTCTGCCATTTTACTCATACAGTATTATTTTATTTTTATTATTATTTATATTTAACCCTTTTATATTTAACCCTGGGTTATCTTATATTCAAACATAATTATTCTATTAAATATAAAATTAAACCTAGATACAAAATCTTAGTTGCCTACACAATACAAATTATACAATATTCCAACAAAACACATAATTGGTCAGTAGCATATAGTCTACTATTATAATCAATTGTTTCTCCATCTACAGCATAAGTCTGTGAGATGCTCCTTTTAAAATCACTTATTTTCTCACTGGGTACACTATAACTCACTTTGTACACTTTATGTCAATTAAGTATAGTTTATAATGTTTTGTGATATAAAGTAATTAGAGCTAGGTATATTATACCCATTTCTGACCTTTATGGTGGGGTGATTAAGTTATCATTTTTGGGACTGGGTTATGTAACGTTACAATATGTATCTATTGTTACAACACAAATAAGCCACCCCAATACCAGGGAAAAAAATGATGAATAAACTATATAAAATGTTTAAACTAATGAAAATATAATAACAATGATGAGACAAACGACGACATGACCTAACCCAAGTGATTGACCAAATAAAAGGAAACCAAAGGAGAAGGGGAAAACTGAAACCAAATAAGAAGGTGATTGACTCAATACTACCAAATACAATATAATCAAATGAGAAAGTGGAAAACCAAAATAAAATGAAATTAAAACGAAATAAGATGAAAGTGAAGAAGAAGGAAAATTGAAATGAAACGAACCAAGTATAAAGGAAATAAAGTGAAACCGAATGAGAAAACACAGACAAATAATATAGAATATGAAAAGGAGAAATGGTACACTCAAATATCATAAAGGAAACGAAACCAGTAACTAACCAATGTAAAAAAATAAGTATTAATATTGACTAAGTGATAGATGTAAATGATGATTGATAAAACCCGATAAATAAAAGTACACTAACCCAAGAATTAGAGTTATATGTAACAAAGAACTCTATAAAGACATGAACTTATTAATAGTATAAATAATATTTGTAAAGAGAGAGATAGTGAGATGGTGAGAAAATAAAAATAACTAAGTGACAAAGAAAAAGTAATGGTAGGGATTACCCACTAATAAACACTTAAAATCAAAATTTAAGAAGTGCAAAAGTGAAAGTGTAAAACCCCCAAAATAATTAGAAAATCTAGTGATAGATAAAAAACGCTTAGTAAATCAGTGATAAACACTAAATGGTTTAAAAGTGAATATTATTAATAAATCAGAATATTGTGAATGATAGAATTAGAAAATCTAGTGATAGATAAAAAACGCTTAATAAATCAGTGATAAACACTAAACGATTTAATGGTGAACAAATAAGAATTTTGTTAATGTGATAGTAATTAAAGATAGTATTAAGATTAAATATAAATGAAGGATACGATGTTATTCAGGGGAGGAAGCCCATAGAATGTCAACAGTTAGTGTTACCATGGATAGAAAGTAAAGATAGTAAAAGGAAAAAATATAGTAAAGAAATTAAAAACAAAATCAATAAACTCCCCATGTTATAAGGGATAATCAATTAAGTAAGTTTAAATGGTGTGATGATGTGTTAACACCTAAAAATAAATAAGAATGAAACCAATTGTTAACAAACGTTGCTTAATAGCTGTTAAAAAATTGTTCAACTAAATTTATGAATAGGATATGGCTGAAGGAATTATATAGACCATAGGCCTAGATGTTATGTGTTATGTAATAAAGAATAGTAAGTAATAGCCAAATTATTAACAATGGCAATTTAAATAAATAAGAAGGTGAATCTTACACAGATCTAATAACACTGGAAAATCAGTTAGGAAATAATTAACAAGCCATGATGTAGAAAATAATGGTAACATACAATTAGTATAAAAACAGATCCAAAACACATCAACAAATAAACAAATCAATTATAATAACAAAACAAAACACCTTAGGGTAAAATAAGATGTAATTTGTATAAAATAAGTAAATATAATCAGTTACTACTTAGGCCTATGAAATGCCTAACTGTAAAAAACAAATAACTACAAATTGTAAAAAATTAACAAGGGAATTAGCAAATCCAAGGCAAGTAACTAGCCAAGGATAATTTGTGAATCATATTAAAAGAAAAATGTTAGAATAAGGACTTAAAATTAAAAAAAGAAATGTAATTAACAAATATTAACATAATTGTACAAACAATAATACATTAGAGAACCCAACCTTATGGGATGTTAAAATAATCTTTGAAAGGAAATACAAACCATAGTGATAATATTTAATACATAGGAAGGAAGACGGAAGAATAAAAGCAATCAGAAGATATACAGTAATTTTGAATAAAAATTCAAAATTGATAATGGTTATAAGTCATGATCAACCAATTGGAATCAATTAGTAACCATGACAACGGACCGTTGGTTACGATTTTTCCGTTAAATCTTAGTATTCAATAAGTGACTCTCTTCCAGAATAGACGCCAGGCCGTGAATGACCAAAATATTAATCTAAAATGTATAAAAAGTAATCAAAATTCAAAAAGATGGAAACGTAAGAAGCAGACGAGGAACGAGAATATTTAACTGATGCTAAGGACCAATTTAAATAAATTTTAAATGAATTAATTGCTACAACTAACATGAAAAAGATGCCAGAAGCCCCAGATAATTGAAAATTGACCACTATTGAAGCCCCATTCCATTTCAACTGAACGACTCTTTACATCAAGTCTACTGATTTGATAAGTATTATTAAATTACCCGAATTTCAGAAATAAACTCACTTTAAATATTTCTCACAGTAATCTGAACTCTCACTATAAACTGAATATTATTTCTTTCAAAGATTAAGTAAAAAAATAAAACACTGAAAATTTGTTAACTAATAAAATAACCTGTTGTTAAATTACGAACTTTTGAAACACACTTTACTACACTGCAGGAACAAATTTAAGTTACACATTATATTATTTAAGTACAAATAATGTAAAGTAGTGTACTTTTTATTGTAATCATTATCAATATTTTTCTCATAATCACAAGAACCTGGATTTTGAACGGAACAAACTGTAAACAAACAAAACAGTCGCCATCTTTGACTGTATAAATCGTTCAGAATCGATTCCCCAAACCCTAGAGATATTAGTCTTATAATAATTGTCGGTGCAAATTTGTTGAATAACCAAATATAATTTTAATGTAAAACTGAGTAATTACCAATCACAAATTAAAGAAACTAGTACAGAGTGTAACCATTGTTTTTATTTCATAGGGAAGTGTATTGTATAAATTGTGTATTGTTTAGCAAAGAGAGCGAGAATGACGGTAAGCGCTCACGTCGCAAATTCAGCGAACTACCTGCTCGGTTAAGAAGGTCGAACGAAGGCAGGAGTAAAATTTGAATGCTCCAGGCCGTCACAGCTAAGAACACCTTTTACCACACTATTTAGTAATTTAATTGTTTTAAATAAACAATTTGGCACCACCCGGGATTTTTAAACCCCTATTGAACAACAGGTAAGGTTTCCACTCACGTTGTACTGGTAATTGAAGGATCACTACGGACATCGTTAGCGCAACATAGAAGTAACGACAACTTGTGTGAGGCAAACACACAAAAACACACAACTTATACACTTTTACAGAGACGACAGAGTCTTCACGTTACAGATTGGAGCCCAACGTGTGGCTAGAAAAGAAGACTAGCGGCGATTACGGGAAAATATGCAACATTCCATGATTACAAGGTATAAAGCTAAAAAGGGAACTGAAGGTACCGACGAAGAAGAGATGGAAATGACTGAAGAAATGATCGGGGAAATGATTGAAGAAGATGCCCAAGAGGACCAACCAGAAAACCCAACCCAACCAGAACCGGAAATGGAAATAATAGTCGGCGACCAACCAGACAAAACAATTGAAGGGGTGAAGATGGATAACATGATGAGGATAATGATGGAACAATTTGGACAGATTAAAGAACAAAGAACAGAAGATAGAGAATTCTTCAGACAAAATAGTGAAGAGTTAAAGAAACAACTCAAGGAGGACATAGGGCTTTTAAATAATAAAATGGAAAGCAACCATGAAGCCTTGAAAAGGAACCAAGAAATATTAGAAGAGAAGAGTGAGGAATTAAAGAGGCAGATCAAGAAGGATCTGGAAATACTAAATCGCAAGATCGAGAATAACAATGAAACATTCCAACGACAAATGAAGGAAGACAGTGAGAAGAACAGAGAAGAATTAAAATACATACTAATAGGGTATCGTGAAGAAGTCAAGCAGACAAAAACGGGGATGAATAAGAAATGGGAAGAAAGAAATTATCCAGCAGATCAACCTAATGAAACAATAGACAGTGGTTTCATACCATTGAATGAAACACTAGACAACACTTCTGAAGGTATCAACGAAAAAACAGATAATAAAGAAGAATCAAATGTATTGTTACCTGAGAATAAAGATAACAAAAACAACGAGAAAATTAAGCACATAGAAACCAACCGTAGAGGAGTAAAGAAGAATCGAATAATTAAGAAGATTAAGAAAACAAAAGAAATAGGAAAAATATATAAAAAGAAACTAATACAAACATGAGAAGAATTGGAGATGACAAAGCATGGACTAATTAATGTGTTTAACTTACCAATGACCGACCAAAGCAAATTAATGAAATATAAAGATTGTAGGAGGTCTTTAAAAGAAATTATAGAAGGAATTTACAAAAAACCAGTGAACAAAAACTTCTACAATTCTATAGTTAAATGGAAATTACCAGAAATAGAAATGGTGAATAAAAAAACCAATGATAACATCAATGGTGGATGTAAAATTAACTTCTTTGATTAATGAACTACATAATAAAATGATGGAAGCAGTCATGGGTACCAATGAACACATGGTATTAGAAGAATTGTGGTACAAGGTAGAAGAGACCGATATCATACGGACGGAAATAGTTCTACACACCAGAGTTATCCGAACCACAAGTGCAGAGGAAATGATGGACCATGGGTAAACTAGATACCACACACCGAGAAATGGGACTGATTTTCGAGTTACTGACCAAGCAAACCAATGGGAAGGAAGGAGCATTAAATTAATTAAACCTATTAATAATAATCAAAAGAAAAATATAAATGAATAACTATTAATTAAAGAAAAGACTTAAAAATAATTGACAAGAAATGACTAAACGACCAAGACAAAGTGAACGAGAAGAGCTATCAAACAATAATCCATAAAATGTATTGTCTAGAATAAATGTAGAAAACCAGACATTTGAAGGGGTAAAGGAGAAGATCGCCAAGGTGTATTACATATTAAAGGATAGGAAGGACCTGGAAGGTATCGTAAGTGCTACAGCAGAAGCAAGATACAAAATTATCAAACATGCGAAGGAGACTGTTGGAATCTGAAGAAATTATTAATAACTTTTATTGCCTACACAAAGATATACTATTCACTAAAACAAAAAAGAATCAAGGAACATGGAAACTAGTAGTTCCAAATTCTTTAGAAAACAAAATAATTAAAGACTACCATGTCAGATACAGACACATGGGAACATTAAAAATGGTAAAAGCATTAGAGGAAGAACTATTCATTAAAAGTATAACTAGAAAGGTAAATAAAAACATTAAATTCCTGCACAATATGTCAGATGGTCAAAACAAATAACGAGAGAAAAGATGGAATGATGATACCCATCACTTCTAACGCCAAATTGGAAAAAGTGTTTTTCGACATATGTGGACCATTCCCACATAGCGGAGGGAGACATAGATTCAAGTTCATAGTGATTATATTGGACCATTACACCAAGTTATACGCTATAAACAGAGCAACAACAAAGAAAATATTAGAGATCATAAAAAACAAATACATCATAGAAATTGGAAACCCATACATGATTATAACAGACCACGGAACACAATTCAAAGGGAAAAAGTGGAGAGATGAATTATTAAAATTAAACATAAAAACCTATAAACATCCGTATACCACCCTAGCAGTAATCCCGCAGAAAGAATGTTAAGAGAGGTGGGACGTATTTTAAGAACGTACTGCTATGATAATCAAAAAGAATGGCAGAAATATTGGACTTCGACTGAAGAATTTTTGAATATAAGTTACCACCATTTTATTGAGAACACCCCATATTTAATGATGTTTGGAAGAAAACCACATAGAGAGATACAGGAATTAATAGACTTCCCAACCAACCCAGAAGACCCGTATGATGAAAACAAATGTTACAGCCGAATCATGGAGAAAATCGAGAAACAAAAGGCTAAATATTCTCAAAACCAACCTAAAATAATTAAATATAATGAAGGAGAAAGGGTATTAATCAAAAACCGTGAACTACCCAGTACACTTGAAGGTATAGCCAAGAAACTGTTATTATTATACATAGGACCCTATGTCATAACCAAGGACAATGGTAACAATACATATGAAATAACCAATATAACAAAAAAAAGATAAAAGGAGTGTATAATTAAGTCTCTATAAAAAAGTTTTACGAGGAAAAATAAACCATAATAAACAAAAAAAAAATTACCAAATTCGAAAGATGTAAGATCAGCTTACAATAATATTTAGATGACATATGAGGCAAAATATAAAATACAAAAATTCCTACAAAGTAAGATCACCTTGCAATAATGTATAAATAACATATAAAGTAAAAAGAAAATATATATGTATAAAAATGAAGGAATAAGTTACAGAAATTCCTAAAATAGTAAGAACAACAAACTTACAAAAATTATTTAGAATAATATTGTAGCATGACAGATTATCCACATTATAATGAACGAAAATCAAATCATTTATTATAATGATCATAAATAAATTAAAATCAAAGAAAAATACATTAAAAATGAATTAAGAACCACTGTAAAGTGCCATTCATAGTCTGAAGAAAGTATCTCAATTAAAACCAATTATGCAACATATGATGAGTGATAAAAAAATAATACAAAAAGCTAAGATAAAGTAAGGAAATATCCAGGTAGGATCAGGGGTGCCTACAGGGTGGGTATCGTGTCGCCATTGGCGACATTTGAAAAATTTTTGGGGGGGATTTTTTTTTACTGTTGTATGAAATTTACTATTACTAAAAATACCGAATACAATGTGAGAACGTATTTCCTGGTCGCAATTTGCGTCAAAGCTTGCTTAAGGGGGCTGCATGGTGTATCACGTGATGAGACATCCACGAATCACAGTACAATATAAAGTTTTTTTTTTTTAGTAATCGAGCCTGGAGTTGGGGGGGAAGCGACATAGGGCTTGGGGGGGGATCGGCACCACTGGGTAGGATAGGAGTAAGGCAATACCCAGAACAAACCGACATCCCTAATAACAAGACTGAAATTGGAAGAAACCACGTAGTAGAATAAAATAAAGTAGGGAAATACCCAAAGCAAACCCAATAATAAGAAAAAACGAAACCCCAAAAGAGAGTATATATAACAAGTGAAAGTATAACACCAAAAAATAAAAATAATGTAAAGTAGATATAAACAAAAGTGTCTAAGGGTAGAATTAAAAGTGAACCAGTGGAAATTATTTATATAATGGAAAAAACAAATCTTCATAATCCTCTATAAATAAGATTCTTGATCTTATAAGACTATAAAACTGATTAGAGATAAGATCAAAGAATACCAGTGCAAGTTATTTTGTTATGTTAAATAGAATTCATGTGTCAATGTTTAAATTCATAAACTAAATGAATTAGTGCCTTTATACAACTTTAAAGTTTTGTATTGAATACAGAAATAATATTTGGTAGAATATTATTATTATGAGAAAATAGACTACAAATGTTTCTAAGTGAGTGCCACTCTTTATCTAACAACATTTATTAAAATGACAAAGATAAAATAAGAGCAGGCAATAAATAAGTGAAGTGACAAAGGGTACATCCCCAAAATAAAATAAAAACAGCCAAGACTGCACAAATTTAGTTTTAAGAAATACTTGAAATAATGAAGGGACAGATGTGTTGTTTATATTAAGGTCAATGAACTCTATACCTAAATGTTGGAAATAGAGTATTATGTTTTTTGTTATTCTTAAATATTTATTATGTTTAATAGTATCAATCAAGGCTAAATGTCTGAGTTTGAATACAATTCTTTTATTATAAGATATTTATTATGTGTAACTAGTATTAATCAAGACTAAAATGTCTGAGTTTGAGTACAACTCTTTTGTTTTAAAATATTTGTTATGTATTAATAGAATTAAATCAAAGCTAAATTTTAATGTAGTTAAGTAAGAGAATTTTATTTAAGATTAAATAATAATAGAAAGTCAGAAGGGGTATAAGCAAGCTGTAATAGTCATAAAACATTATATGTGAACAAAACTAAAATCTGGACAAATGGTAAATCTCAACAACCTTATCAATGATAAATAAGTAAAATAAATTAAGTAAATTGATGAAATTTGTATAATGTAAATCCAACACAGTATATTCTAACAGTACCAATACTTTAGAAAGAAATTGTTGAAATGTGTAAAGGATTATTAGAAAAAATGCACAAGTGTAATAATACAAATGCAAGTGTAACCTAAGGGGAAGATTTAAATTAAAGATATAATTTAAAAAAGATAACTAATTCATAAAATTACAAGGAATTAAGGAAAAATAAACATTTTATTTCAATCAGAGATCTTGTTCAATAATAATTGTAAATTCATAAAGATTGTAAACCATTTAATGTGACAGGAAGTAAACTTTTAGGCCTACATGTAAAAATACTGTAAATAGTGCATTTTGAGATGGAAAACATTGTAAAAGTATCATATTTGGTATTAAATCACGTAGAATTAACTAAAGAAAGAGAATATGTGTTAGGTATTTAATAAAATTAAATAATAGTAAAAATGTATTCATTCATATGATGTAAAAGTCAACCATGTAAGCGGAAATGCTAGAGATTTAAAACAATGTCTTTTTAATATTAAATTGGCTAAGACGTTTCAGATGAAGAAGAAAGTTGGACAGTTGATTATTAGACGTTGAGTAGTTCACATCAGAACGAGAGCTCGCGATATATTCACCTAAAGTGAAGGAAGAAGAAAGATGGTGAACCTCAACCAAGCCTATTCTATGTAAAATAGCGATTTTGACAAAACCTTAAATAACTACTAAATTCAGTGAAGTAAACCATATAATTATAAAAGTGAACCAACATTGAACAGTAAAAGGTGTGATAACCATTTTAAAACACATAAACGATAATTCCGAACATCAAGACAAAATCTGCCATTATCGACCTTATGGTATGAAGTGAAATAAAAACATTTTTCAACACAAATTACCGAAACAAATCACTGAACATTGATCCAGGACAACTACACTATCACCAGAGGAATTAATCACTATTGCTGGGACGAGGAAATCTTGGAGAAACAACTTTTATTTGCAGAGAATTCTTTGAGGTGTAGCAGCCGTCAACATCTACGATACGAAGCAGCCATCTTTGGAATCCCATGATCCTCTGCAGTCTACCGCTAGCTTTGTCATCACAACGATTGGTTCGAAACATTACTTGACTAACCATTATATATTAAGTAATATCTTTGTATTTTTAGATCATTAAGCTTGTAATTGTAAGTGTTATACTTTCCTGACTTTGCCCTTTCTCTGACTATTCTAACATAACAGTTTAAAGAACCTGAGAATTTATATTAATAATTTGTATAAAAGAATTCGCTCGCCCTGAGAGAGTCGATACATAAATCAATATAAAATCGATTATTTTATATTTTGTCAATAAAAACCATTGAATGTTATAATTTTGAATTCTATTTATTTCTAAACTTATAAATAGAATAATATAAAACAATATTTGATACATAACTACCAGAACAGCTGAAATTAACAACTTTAAGGGAGGACACACTTGGAATAAAGAAAGATCACAAATCGATTGTTCCTGGAGACAATTCATTTAACGCAGAATCATAATTCCAATTACACAAGGTGATATACATTGATAAAAAATGTAACAAGTCGTACAAATAAAAAATAAGAGGTGCGTTTAAAACCTTAACGCTCTTCAACTTTTCGCTCCACTGTGGGTAGTGTCGATCGGTAATTAGCCGCTGTTCGACTCTTTCAAGCCCCACTGTTGCGAGCCAATTTGTAACAAGACCTGTAAACTGTAGTTACAAATAAAAGAAATAAAAAAAAATTGTATTTAAAAAAAATTTTCTGAAACAAAAAATTTATGTTTGTTTATGGTGTATATAATTGAGAATTAATTCTGTTTTATTGTTTTAATGAACTTTCTAAAATTCTGAAAGGTGATTTTTGATTAATTCGCACTTCTGGAAGATATTAACAAAATCCGGAGTTAAACAGATTAACTCCTGTCAGCAATCGATTAACGACTTTCCGTGCTGCTCCAGTATCTCACCTTTCGTTAATATTTTCTTCTTTCAGGAAGTCTCGTGCTTTATTAACACCTTAAATTACAATGTGAAATAATTTTCTACTCCACACAATTGAAATGAATTGATTTATTAACATTTATAAAGAATAATCGATATTAAATCGATTTCGAGCAATTGTCGACACCGTCTCAGGGATAAATCGATATGTTAATACAGGTTAAAAAATTCATATAATTATTGTAAAAGGTTCTTGGAGCGATTATTTAATAATAGTCAGAGAAGGGCAGGACGAGAAAGTATAACATTTACAATAAATTATTTTAAATAATTAATATCTAACAAATTTGAATAATCTATATAAAATGTTTAATATAGTTGAGTATCAGACCAGTTGTAGGCTATGCAGTCAGTCGAAGTCGGTGGCCGTGCATCGTATTTCCATCATGGCCGCTCCCAGAAACGTTGCAATATTCGTCGCGAGAAAATCTCACAACAAAATCAACTTTATAATTGTTTTAAAGATCCCCGAACTTGTGTAAACTGTCTAATATGTTGTTTGGGGTAGTCTGGATGAGTGTTCAGTGTCCACTGGTGTTAATTGTTTGATATTAGAGGTGTTCACTTATATCTGTTCGTACGCAAAAAATGGTTATTCTGTGGTAGCTTGAATTATTACTAATATGTAGTTTTAATGTTTCAATTCACTGGTATTATGTAGTGTGGTGTTCGTTTTCACTGTTGTCGTTGAAGTTTTTATATGTTTTGACTGGAAAAGTGTTTATTTAAGTAACTCTCGTTTCTCACAGATTTTTTTCTGTAACCTTAGCACTTCATTATACGGTTTTAAAGAACGCAATTCCGCATAGACTGTTCAGGTTGAACGTTAACAAAGAACTAACTAACTTCCTCCAATTTAGTAAAAATCTTGCCAAGTTAATATTGGAAAAGTATTGTTAAAATAATTACGACTTCCCATATACATGATTCCAAAATAATTCATTTCATTATAATTGATCAAAATAATTGATTTCATTATATATGGAATAATTTTAGTTTATTATTCGCTTTCATGAATTATTAACCATATAATTGGTTTATTTATCTCATTCTGTTTAATTTGATATGACATAGTCCATATTTATTGAGATTTTTGTTAAAATTACCAAATTTCTGTTTTTTTGGAAATCTAGGCCCAAAACTTGGTTTCCGCCTTCCTATACTTTTACTGCCATTTTAAGTGTTATTAATATAATTATAATAAATTTCAAATGGTTATAAATCCTTTCTTTTCCTTAATTACATATACACTTAACATTTGAACTGTTTTTTAGTGATAATTTCTGAATTTAACATTCCTCTTTAAAAATAGTTAATTTATACATTTCAAAAATTTTCAATAATTTAAGGTATTTTTCTATATTACCCTTTTAAATCATAGGTTCATTTACAGTAGTTGTTAATTGACCTACCTTACCTAAATCTTGCCAGTTTACATGATTCATAGGTGAATTAACTGGTTTATATTGATTTTCTGTGAATTCATTATTTGGCCTAGAGTTTAGTATTTTACATGTATGGTTTTTTCAAATAAATTTACTTCTACTCCTCCTCTGACTCTTAATAGTTATCATGACATAAAATAAAATTGTTTACAAACTTATTGAGATGTGTAGCATCTAATTCCTGCTACTGTTATAAAAATAATAATTAACATCACTCAGCATTCTGTAAAGTTGGACATGTTTGCTGAAATTGTTTTTAACATACATTTAACTCATTTTGTTAATTAATACAGCATACATACTGAAACATTTTAATTGGTATGTATGCTGTTATTTAACTAATATAACTTATTCTAAACATATAAACCTTATTGTATAAGAACTCTTTAAAATATGGAGTTCATGGCTTGGAATAATATTAGCCATTTAAACGTTTTAACTCTATTAACACTTAAACTATTACCAGTCCTTTCTGTTTTTATTACTATTATTTAACATCCCCTTGTATAGTAAACATTTCCACCCATACTTTAGTTATTGTCATTCCTACAAATGTCTTGAGATAACAAAGTGACCTAAAATAATAAAATATTGGAAATACCTTCCATTTTATTATTTCATGATTTGTTAATTATCAAATATAAAAGTTGTTTTATAGCATATAGTTTAAGTTATAGTAACACTACAACTTCAAGTTTATTATATTTCAAAAACACTTACACTAATACACTTTCACTGGTGGTTCTGACATATTGAGTCTTATTATCTCAGACCAGACCTTTAGTCATCATGGACTGTGAAGATTTGTTTATTTTTTTTATCACACAATAACTTTAGTTGTTGCACCTCTTATCATACTATACAACACTTTTGTTTATTAATAATTACAATTTTATAGGGTTTCAGGATGTTATACTTTCTTTAATTGTATCTATTGGTTTGGGGTCAATGGTAGTTAATAATAGGTTTTTTATGGTGTTTCTTCCATCCTATTTCTTCCTTTCTTCTCGTCTTCCTTCTTGTGTTCACTCTTGGGTAAACCAAGGTACTCAGTGTTATCTTGACTGATGGTTGGTTCGGAGTATCTTCTTTATTTTTTGATACTGACTTTACTCTTCTTTCTTGGTTTCAGGGTATTTTGTTTATTTCCTGATAATAAACCTTATTCTTCTTTCTTCTTGTGGCGGGTATTTTGTTCATCACCACTCCTAATCTTATTCTTTTTTCTTGATTTTGGGGTATCTAGTTTATTTACTGCTCCTAATCTCCTGGGTAATCTCCTGGTTGTTTAATATGAGTTTTCCTTAATTCTTTCTTTGACCTTTAATAGTGGTATTTTTTATAATTTAATGATTGTTTTTCTTTTATTGTGGTTTTTTCCTTTCAAGTAATTGAATTTCATTCGATATTCTTTTAGTATATGTAATTTAATTATTTTTTATGATCTTAAATGAATTAATTATTGGTGGAATATCTGTCATGCTACAAAAATTAAATAAACGAATTAAAATTTACACGAATACAATACCAAAATTAATTAATAAATAATAAATAAGAAAAAATAAATAAAAAATATTATTATATTTTTTATAAATTAAACAAAATTTTTATTTTGTTACAAAATTGACGCCCACAACAGTGGGGCATAAAACAAAATAAACATCGAGGAAGTCCGTTAATTTTGTTACAATATTTAAAACAAAACAAAATAAACAAAAATAAAATCAAGCAAGAACTGCTAAGACAAATACCTAAAATTATAAAGAATATGGAGTATTCAAAGAAAAAAAAAAAAAATGAACTGGTATAAGAAAAAAAAAATGTGTATCAAACAAATATATAGCAAATGGCTAAAGCAAAATAATGGCAATCAACCAAGAAAAAGAAAAAAGATGTCTAAGATAATTAAAATGATCACAAAAAGAAAAGAAAAACAAACTAATGAAAAGTTAGAAATAATGAAATTAACAACTAATTAAATAAAAAACAATCAACTGTATGAGTAGATAACAGTATATAGCAAAGGTACAGCGGAAGGAAGAATGAGTAAAAGGTTAAAAATGATCTAAAAAACCATGAAGTGGACAATCCCAAAAAATATTAATGAAAGTCACAAGATGACAAAAAGGTATTTAAGATTGACTGAGAATAGGTCCAGCAATCAAATTAACTGAGCAGAGATGATATTCCTCTGGTCTCAGAAAAATGGGTAGTAATGGAAGAAACCAGCTACTAAAAAGTTAGGGAAAAAATTATATAAAAGGGAGAACGCACTAATGGAAATAAATAAAAACAGATCTAAATAAAAAGGAATGGAACAACTAAGAAGAGAAACAAGAAAGAAGAAAAAGGAAAAAATTATATATAACTGATAATTTCATAAAAAACTATGCTAGTGTTTTACCAAAATGATAAATTTTGATGGAGAGGCATTATGTTACAACACAAATAAGCCACCCCAATACCAGGGAAAAAATGATGAATAAACTATATAAAATGTTTAAACTAATGAAAATATAATGACAATGACGCAACAAACGACGACATGACCTAACCCAAGTGATTGACCAAATAAAAGGAAACCAAAGGAGAAGGGGAAAACCGAAACCAAATAAGAAGGTGATTGACTATATACTACCAAATAAAATATAATCAAATGAGAAAGTGGAAAACCAAAATAAAATGAAATTAAAACGAAATAAGATGAAAGTGAAGAAGAAGGAAAATGGAAATGAAACGAACCAAGTATAAAGGAAATAAAGTGAAAGAGATTTTAATATTCCTATCTCAGTTGTTCTTCTGACTCTTTAACTTGATGGTTAATTCATTTGATATTATGGTAGAAAGCTTTTCTATTAGTACATTTTTCAATTTCTCTTATCATATAAAGTTTTTGGTTATTAATGCTTTATTACTTTCTGGTTTTTTATTACAATCTGCATTGGTTCATAGTAGCATATTTTTATGACATTTTTGGTTTGTTACTCTGTTTTTATTTATTCCACTTATTCTACGTTCTAGAACTTCTTATAACTGTCGTTATTACAATTGACATTTAATTCATAATCATTTTATATTAATTTGTTCAATTACATCATATCTTTGATTTTATTCTCAAATTACTCCTCTCTTAGTTTTTATTCCTTCGAATGAATGTTTTAATTAGTTTGATAATGAGGTCATCATTTCTCCTCATACCACTTCAAAGTTTTATTATTTTATATTTCCACATAAGTTTGTGTATTTTATCATATTTAATCAATCAAATCGTATCACTGATTTTTATTCCTTTTTTATATCATTTTATTGAAGGTTTTTTACACTTTATGTATTGAAATTAGACATCTTACTCCTTCAGAATTACTTGGTTTAATTCTAAATTCTGTTTCTTTTATTTATCTCATTAAGATTTTCTTTAAATATGGTAAATATATTGTATTATTACCATAAATATGGTATGAGTTCTCTTCTTTTTATTTCACCATAGTTTTTTCTAATAATTGGTTTGTAAGTTTTTCTTACATTGTTTTGAATTTTTATGATTCAAAAATTCTTTCCTTCTTTATTATTATATTTCCAAAATATTTCCTTCAAATAATCTTTGGTATGTAAGGTGAGCTTACATTATTTTTGAATTTATTCATCATTCAAAAATTCTTTTCCTTTTTGTTCCATAAAGTGGTTTATAAATAATTGGTTGGTAAGTTGTGCTTACTCTGTTTTAGAATTTATTCATAAATTCTCTCCTTCTATATTATTTCCAAAATTCTTTTTATACTCTTGCCAAAATGTTTCTTTCAAATAATTGGTTAGTAAGGTGTGCTTACTTTATTTTTGAATTTATTCATTATTATATTATATTTCCAATGGTTTCTTTCTCATAATTGGTTAGTAAGTTGATCTTACATTGTTTTTGAATTTATTCATTAATTCAAAAATTCTTTTTATACTCTTTCCAAAATGTTTTTTCCTCAAATAATTGGTTAGTAAGGTGTGCTTACATTGTTTTGGAATTTATTCATTATTCATAAATTCTTTTCCTTCTATATTATTTCCAAATAAGTTTTTTCAAATAATTGGTTACTAAGTTGATCTTACATAGTTTTGGAATTTATTCATTATATTTCTTCATGGATGCCTGGTTATAGACACCCTTAATTTTACTGGAACCCATCTCCTTAATTTCATAAGTGTTTTTATTATTGTTTTTGGAGATTATATGTGGTCCAGTGTATAAAAGCAATAATTTCTTAGTTATCCCTTCTAGTGAACTGGGTAACTCCCTATTTTTCAATAAAACCTTCTCTCCAATGGTATAGGTAATTATCTTACCCATCCCTTTATTATATTTAATCCACCGTTTCTCCTGGTCTTCGGCCACCTTATTATAAAATTTAATTTTATTAAAAATATATTTATTTTCTCTCGGGAACTCCAATATTTCTTCGATCTCCCTTGGGGGTTGTCTTTTGTACATGGCGGAGTATGGGGTAATTCCTATGGCTGGATGGTATGCCAGGTTGAGGAATTCTTCTGTGGCCTCTAGATATTCTTGCCACCTCCTCTGTTGATCGTAGCAATACGTCCGTAATATGCGCCCCACCTCTCGCAATACTCTTTCTGCCGGGTTACTGCTCGGGTGGTATACCGATGTTTTATAGGTATGAACCCCCATCGACAGTAGTGTATCCCGCCATTTTTTCCCCTTGAACTGGGTTCCGTGATCGGTGATGATCGAAACTGGTTTTCCGACGTCTAGGAAGTACTGGTTGGTTAAGATATCGAGAATTTTATTTGTAGTCGCTCGATTCGCTGGGTATAGCTTGATGAATTTCGTAAAATGGTCCATCACGATGACTAGATACTTGTATCTGTGACGGCCCCCACTGCGGGGAAATGGCCCGCAGATGTCCAGGAATACTTTTTCTAGCTGCGCTTGAGAGGTTATCGGAATCATTTGCCCTTCCTTTTTCTCGTTATTGGACTTCACGAGTTGGCAAATGCGGCAATTCTTTATGTACTTTCGGACCTTCCGATTAATATCCTTAATGTGGCAGCTCTCTTCCAGGGCCTTTATCACCTTTAAGGCGCCCATATGCCCATTATCAAACATGATAGTTATTCACTATCTCCTTTTCGATATGGGTTGGAATGACAACCTTCCATTCTTCCTGCTTTAAAGATGGTTGCAAAAACAGTATCCCGTTGTGTAATTTATAATATTGGGCGATAGTCTCGTCCCCTGCTTCCAATCTTGTTTTAATGGATAGTAACTTCAGGTCTGCTTGTTGGTGTGTGCTCAGGTTTTCCAATATTGATTGCAGATCGGCGCTGTTACTCAGAATGTGGTATACCTTAAGTATACTTTCCTTTCCCCCCTCGAACGTTTGTTTACTAATGTCTATTCTAGACAACACGTCCGCGACGACATTCTTCTTTCCGGGGATGTACTCCCACTTAAGGTCATACTCTTGCAGCAATAGTATCCACCTTGTCAACCTTCCGTGACTTAGCTTACATCTCCTTAAGAACGATATTGACTTATGGTCGGTCCGGACGGTAACGAAATAACCAAGGATGTAAGTGTGGAATTTTCCACACGCGAACACTACACTTAACAATTCCTTTTCAGTGACGTGATAATTCTTCTCGCACTGATTTAATGCTCTACTGGCAAAGCAGATCACGAGATGTTCGCCCTCCTCATCCTCCTGATACAAGGTTGTGCCGAGGCTGATGTCACTGGCATCGCAATTCAGATAGAACGGTTTGCTGAAATCCGGATGGCGAAGTATTATAGGTTCTAGAAATTTCTGTTTAATTAATGTTAATGTCTTATTCTGATCTGTACCCCATATCCATTTATTCTTGGATGACAGTTGCAGCTGAAATCTGGCGGTCAATTCAGAGTACTTTTCCTGGAACTTGCGGTAGTAATTACAGAGTCCCAGGAATGACTGTAATTGCCTTCGATTCTTAGGTGTGGGAAAGTTTTGAATCGCTTCTACTTTTTCAGCCGACGGTGAGATTCCCTGGTCGTTCAATATAAAACCCAAGAATTGAATTTCCTTGGCGATAAAGTGAGATTTTGCTAACTTTAGCATGATGTTATTCGCCGCTAATTTCTTTAGTACGTGTTCCACATGGTAGCAGTGTTCCTCCCAAGTTTCTGAGGACACTAGCAAGTCATCAACGTACACGGTGGTGAACTGTAGTGCTTCTTGGCCAAGTATCTGGTCCATGCAGTGTATAAAAACTGCGACTGAATTCACCAGTCCGAAGGGCAACCTCTTAAACTGGTAGTTCCGCCCTTCGAATATAAAGGCCAGATACTGGCGACTCTGTGGATGTAATTCCACCTGCCAGTACCCGCACACCGTATCCCAGGTACTAAAGTACTTGGTACCGTGGAACCGTT
Organism: Magicicada septendecula; assembly: GCA_034769895.1. NCBI lineage: Eukaryota > Metazoa > Arthropoda > Insecta > Hemiptera > Cicadidae > Magicicada > Magicicada septendecula. The sequence goes on from CM068372.1 coordinate 130,352,991, forward strand.
TCATATCTCTTAATCTCACCGGGTGAAGTCCTGTCATTAATAATCATCTTATTAATCTCCCGCGCATCTAGGCACAAACGGACTTGTCCGTTTTTCTTAGGAATAGCCACGATAGGACTTGTGTATGGGGATTGGCTACTCTCTATTATGTCACGGTTAATCATCTGTTTTATTTCAGCTCTTACTGCTTCCTTTCGTGATTGCGCGATGGGGTAAGACTTCCGGTTAAAGTCCACTGTGTCTCGGAACTGTAGAGTACACTGGAAATTTTTTACTTTACCGGGCTCGTCAGAAAAGACTGATTTATATTTTTCGTATATTTAAATTAATTTGTTCGCTTGGTATAGTTGTAATTTCTCTCCGGTTATACCGCTCCGGAAATCCCTGATCTCCTGGATTTTTTGGGACCAATAAGTCTTCATTTGAGTTATCGTCTACCTTCTGTTCAATAATAGATGTGGGATGTATATAGTTAATCTTACGAATTTGTTGGTGGATACTATCAGGAATTACTTGGTCACTACCAACCAAGTTAGCCGTCCAAGTGTGTCCGTTGGTAAATAGAGACAATTTCTCGGTTCGCAAATCAATTATGGCGGAATTCCGCCTGAGCACATCACACCCGACATGTATATTAAACGGCAGCCCGCTCGCCACCAAGAATTCCATTTCTATAGTGTGACGATTTAAATTGTAACAATAATCGTAAAATAAAAAAAATTTTAAAAATTAAGTTCGCGAGCGATTAAGCCATTTAAATCTCACTATAATACCTAAAACCCCTGTATGTACTCAGTATGAGAGGAAGAAGTAATTAATAAGTCCAAAGAAACATTAATAAAAAGGCAAATTGTAAAAAGTATTATTGTCATGTTTAACCCTTTGCTGTTATCAGGCGGTGACCTGTTAATTCCGGACTCGACATGTCTCCCGAGTTGTCTGTAATTTAGAATAAGATAAAAAAACCTAATGTTAATAACAAAATAACTGAAGACACAGATAGTCGCTAAAACAACTTACTTAAATTATGTATGTTTATTAAGGCATAAGTTTTGTAATTAAAAATGGTAACTTAAATAAAGATATGGACTATATTCTCGCACAGTAGTTGCCCCTCTCCCCCTTGTTAAGTACCAGTCGAAGCGAGCAGAAAAACGCTCTCTCACAATGTTGACTTCATGCAGTGCAGACGTGCGAGCAAACGCTCTGACACTATGTCGCTAATTCTTTTGTTTTAACTTAAATATTGTATATGAGATATTGCTACTAAAAGCGTGTGTTATGTATCAATTAATATAAATGTGTGATAACAAAAGGACATAATATGTAACACAAAACACTAAAATGGTGTTAAACAAGAGGACTACTCGCTTCAAGAAGTAACTGCACTTTCAACGTCATTCCTGAAGATGTGATCTACCAGAACTTTATAAACACTCATATACCCGACAGAAGATGCAGATCAGGACAGCCGAGAATCAACATATAATTACACCGTAGAAGCTTCAGTATACTCTGTGAACACTCGACACCTTATCGACGAAGACCCGACCGAGATGATGACGCCGCATTCAAGGATTCCCAAGACGGACACCCCAGGACGAGGTTTCTACATTCCATTCTAAAGGTGACTCGATAGCCTGTCTATCGAGGGTTACTAATATTTGTTACACTACACAACTTTAAAAGAGACTTTTCAAAGACTATTAATTTTATGTAAACATTAAAAGAGTAAATCTAAAAGTTTTATTGTAACTACTCAAATATCATACGTTGTAACGGTTTATATGTTAATGTATCATAGTATCATTCCAAGTAATAGTACCATTCTTCAAATGGTTAAAGAAGTCTTGCAAGCTAATATCATGAATTGAGTATAATTAAAAGTCTTAACTACAAAATACAGAAAGTTGACCCGGATCCGAGGTATAGCTATATAGAATCAATTTGATCCCAAAGTTTGATGAAAGCGTTGAAGTAACTTTAGTTTAATTAGTGATGTCATGGGATCTGTCAGTAAATGTTGTCAAATAAAGAGAAGTCTTCTTGTTACACACATATGAGTGCGTAAATCAATAAAATACCTTCCCTTGTTTCCTTACACAGTTAGTAAGTAATTTGTTCAGTTAATAAGTGTGGATACATTTCGTTAAAACGTAGGCAGCCCATATAATTGACAGAGGTCAGTTAAGATGGGTTCCCTGGATTTGTAACGCGGCAATACGTTACAAAATTGCGCCACTCTGCTAAAGTTAAAATTTTTGTAAGCATCGTGACGTGACAAAATTGCGCCACTCTGCTTTAAAAAAAAAAAAGGAGAGATTTATTCGTGTACAGAGTGTCGCAAACAAAATTGCGCCACTCTGCTAATTTTTATAAAGGTTGTGTAAGCATCGTGACGCTAACAAAATTGCAGCACTTTGCTTGGTTAATTTTTAAATTCATTTATTGATCTATGCACTCAGAAAATGTTATTAAGGCAACTTTAATTTTCAAAACATATCTAATATTTTACAAAATACGTAGATGATAGCCAGTAGAAGCTGAAATATATTTGAATGAAGATATATGCATGTACCTACCTGCATACTTGACTTGTAATGTTTGGTCATCTGAGCAATCTGTAACAGGTTTGTTTTATGACAATCCATGACCTGTTGTTTCTTGAATACTTCTGCATAGTATATGTTAGCCATACACCAATATGTGTCATAAATAAAAAAAAATTTGTTAATAACAATGCTCCTGCGTAATGTAGACCCAGGTAATTAAGTAGAAAGAATTTCGTAATTTGAAATTGTGAGCAAAATAATTAATTGATATAATTGGGAAAGTATATGAATGAATGGAGTCAAAGTGTTACAAAGCGTAATAATAGAGTTGTTGAATAAGATTCTCCCTATGCGTGCCAGCCAGCGCGCCCCTTTCCGCTAGTTCGGACCTGTTCAGGAAGTAATCGGTAGCATTGTGTAGACAACAATGCGTAAAAGCAAAACCCCCTATTCTCACTGACACTCTCAGCCTTCCTTTGTTAATTAAATACAGAGGGTGACCTACATTCCAGAAAACAGCTGATCGGCTATTTAACATTGAAAATATGTGTGTGCAATTTCTGTCTCTCCCTTAGAAGAGAAATTGTTCTTTTCTAATTTGTGTAAATTAATTACTTAAGAAGTTATCCTATATATGTGTAATATATGTGTAGTGTTGTAGAATTAATTTTAAGTACGTTTTAAGGTGTTAGAAAAAGGAAAATGGCCCAATTTAACCCGGATTCGTTATTAAAAGACGAGCTGTCTTACGAAGCTCTTTTGCGTGGACTACCCCATGCGAATGTAACAGTCGCGGAATTACGTAGGTCGATCCGCGAATGTGGATTTGATACACCCGTGCAATTAAATTATCTAAGCGAACTCGATTATGAGAGCGAAAGAGAAATTTGTAATGCCAAGTATAGTGAGCTTACCTTATTGTCTCAAACCCTCCAAGACGAGAAATCTCCGGCAATAATTTTGCGGACTACCCAGAGAATAGAGCATTTGACCAGGCGAATGAAAAATTTGTTGATCTGGCCTAATCTCATGGAAATACCAGTTGAAGTACAAAACCTAGCAGACGAAGCTCTACGCCGCTTACCTTCAATTATTAATGACTTAAGAAGAAAATCCGTCTCATTCAGGATGGACGAAATAGAGAAGTCCTTAATGAAATTACACATCTCCCCAGTACAATCTCCCACTACTGATTTACCTCCGCCTAACACGGATCGGAACTCACCCACTGTATCGCAAGTGCAAGCGAACCAAGAGCACAATACTGATAAAGATATAAATGCCCCTCCTCCCGAGCATTTTCAGTTTCGTCCCGGAAATCATGAATTGACTACCACCTTCAATGAATCAAATCGCCCTCATAAAGGAATGACACCTATAAACTATAACGCGGACCTATACAGTAAAATGACTCATCCTGTGGAGAAAATCTTAACCGAAATCCCTTACACAGATGGATTAAATGTCTCCAAACTACTAACTTTCATTAGTTATCTTCTGCAGATAAAAGATCTACAGCAGCTGAATGACTGGCAAATTTTGCAAGTTCTATTACCAAAATGTAAACCCCTGTTGAAGAATCGTGTTCTAGAAGCTCTAACCTCTACGTTTCCAGTAGAAGAGCTACATAGCTCTATAATAAAATACTTTATTCCCACCGGCATCTATGAGGAAATAAAAAGAAAGACAGTACTCCGAGTACAAGGAAATCAAGAGAGATTAGCTCATTACATCTCCGACATAAGGGAGTCATCTCGACTACTACGTGTAGACTGGAATGAGACACAACTGGTGGACACCATTTTAATAGGCGTGTCACCTGAAGAAAGATCTCGTCTATTGTTGGTAAATAGACCCAATACAATTGCGGATCTAGAACAGTGCAGTATCCATTCTTCAAATGTGTGGTACTCTGATCAAAATCGACAAGCAATGAAACCCACTGGAACTAATAGAAATGAAGTGCGAGCACTAGTGCCTGATGTAACAACCTCGTATGAAAGACAAGTTTTTAGTAGACCCCACCAAGTGCGCAAATCGGGTAAGTTAAGTGTAACTCCATATAAAGCGGAAACGAAGTACCCACCTCGCAATAAACCCACCTGTTATAATTGTGGAAAATATGGGCACATAAGAAAATAATGCAAAAGTAAGCCATTGGAACGGAATCAGCCAACTTCAAAAAACATGTAAGGCAGGGAGACCCGAAATCCTGTGTCTTCCGCAGCAACCCGAAATCTGGTGAAAGCAAGCAAACTAATAATAATAAAATATTTTGTAACCAAGGTGGAAGGAAAAGAAGTCCGAAAGAAATAGATCCCTATGTGAGAGAATTTCGTGAAAAATGTAACGCGATTAATAAATGTAAGTGGACTAAAAATATATTACCATTAATACGAGTTGACTTAGGCGTTACCTCCACAATCGCTTTAATTGATTCGGGATCTAGTGGAACTTTAATCAGCCAAGAATTAGCGGACATATTAGCGAAACACCATGTAGTAAAACGGAGTCAACCTGTGAATATAAAGTGTGCTACCGCCGATAAACGTAAAATAAACATAAACCTGAGCATTACCGTTAAGGTTAAAATCAAAAACCTAACCTGGATGTTTACAATGTTAGTATGTAAGGAATTAGGACCTGATTTAATATTAGGTGCAGACTTTATTAGTAAAACAGGAATGATTCTTGACATCTATGAGCAAGTATATTATTTCCGATTTGACCGTACACGGAAATATAGATTTGATAGTAATAAAGAAAAATTTTGTTCATGTACTGCACATGTAATACACCAAGACTCAGATTTATCTCACCTAGAAAGAAGAGATAGAGTGAGAATACTAAAACTAATAAAAGAATTTTCCTTAGTTCTTACACCTAAACTAGGACTCACTAACCTAATAGAATATAAAATTAATCTGAGTGATCAGAAAGTAATACGCCTACCTCCGTACAAGTTGTCGCCTCCCAAGATGGAAGTAATGCGAAACCATATCAACAAGTTATTGAACCAAGGAGTCATAGAACCCTCTACGTCCCCATATTCTTCACCCTCCTTTTAGTACCAAAAGGTCAAGATAAACACAGACTAGTTGTGGACTACAGGCAATTAAACAAAAGAATTGAATTTGAATCAATCCCTCTTCCAGACATCCATAGTGCCTTTCATTATTTCACTAAAGCTATGGTCTTTACGGTGATGGATCTGAATCAAGCTTTTCACCAAATACCTCTTTCAGAAGAATCAAAACATCTAACTGCGTTTGCAGTTCCTTTTAACTTGTACCAATTTACTAGAGTACCCTTTGGAATATCTCAAGGAAGTTCCGTATGTAGTAGACTATTAGAGAGGATATTTCACGATATTAAATTTAAATATGTGTATCACTATTTGGACGACATCGTTATATACAGCGAATCAATGGAACAACATCTCTAACATTTACGCGAAGTGTTATCTCGGTTACGAAGAGCAGGATTAACTGTTAACCCAAATAAGGTAAGTTTTGCCGTCCCTCAGTTTTCTTTCTTAGGTCACATCGTGAAAGCGAATGGAAAGGTAAGCATTGACCCTGAACGAACCCGCGCTATTAGAGAATTTGCACCCCCACGAGATGCAAAAGGTATAGCCCGATTTTTGGGTAGGGTGAATTATTTCCACAAATATATCCCCCATCTTGCCGAAAAGCAGCACCCCTAAACTCCTTACGAAAGAAGGCAACGAAGTTCGAATGGAGCTCACTACATCAAAACGCTTTTGAGCAACTTAAAGAAAGTATTATATCTCCCCCAGTTTTGCAACTAGCGGATTTCACAAAACCTTTCGTAGTGCAAACTGACAGTTCCAGTGTAGCGTTAGGTGCAGTGATATGTCAAGAGATAGATAACTGTAGACTACCAATTAGTTATGCATCATGAACACTGAGCGATCAAGAAAGAAAGTATTCCGCATATGAATTGGAATGTTTAGCAATTGTTTTTGCTAAACAGTTATTGAATCACCCTAAACAGTTAGGACGAATTGGAAGATGGATATTGAAATTAAACTGCTACAAATTCAGAGTGCAGCATATAAAAGGTACTCAAAACGTAGTCGCTGATACCCTGTCCCGTATGTTCCAGTTGCCCACTAAAACTCCCGAAAACAAAGAGAATCCGGAAATAGCATTTGCTAATGCCGTAATTACTGAATTCCCCCTTGCCTTTACGAACATTGCCCTGTATCAACTACAAGACCCCTTACTGAAGCCTATTATAGAACAACTTACGCAAGGTATTAAATCCGAGAAGTACGTATTGAGTAAAAATGTACTGTGTCACAAGATAAGAAACGGAAAGGAACAAAGAATAATAGCCCCTGATGTAATTAAGCCCATGCTGATGGAATACTTCTATTCATCTACTATAGGAGCCCATATGGGAATCAATAAGACAATACATCGTATTCGAAAGGAATATCATTGGATCAATATGAACAGCGAAATAGCCAACTTCGTAAAGAAATGTACATTATGTGCCCTCAGTAAACCCGCCAGAAATACTCAAGTAAGCCAACTGATTTCAGAAATCCCTAAGACCCCTTTTTCTAAACTTTATCTAGATTTCTCAGGTCCATATCCACGATCCAAATCAGGTAATACCATGTTACTGATCTGTGTAGATTTGTTCACCAAATTTGTTTGGATGTATCCCATGCGACGAGCATTAGCGTCGACGACTGTAAAAATATTGCAGGAAAGACTATTTAAAGACTACGGTACTCCAGTACGGATAGTATCTGATAACGGTCCACAGTTTAAAGCGAAAGAATTTAAGAATGTGTTTCAAGTTAGGGATAGACCATATAACCACTACAGAGTATCGACCGCAAGGCAATATTGCTGAAAGGTATCTACGAAACCTCAAATCTGCGCTAATCGCCTATCATGCGAACGATCACACGTCGTGGGACCAAAACCTACCCTGGATTCAATACGCTTTTAATTCAGCTTATCACGAAGGTCACAAGTCGACCCCGTTTGAGTTACTATACAAGTACCGACCAAACCACCCTTTGTCCACAAGATGGAATATACACGATCTGCTGCCGCCGCAAATAACGGATAAGCAGATAAAACGAATATGGAATAAAGCCCGCTCTAATTTAAGAGCAAACTTAGAAAAATCCAGAAGATACCACGAGAAAGGTAATCATAGCAATTCAATTAGGTACCAAGTAGGTGACTTAGTAATGTACAAGACTCACCCCACTAGTAGTGCGATTGATAAGACCACCTCTAAACTATCATTCAGATGGTGTGGACCCTTACCAAGTCCAGAAGTACCTAACTCCCGTTACAGTAGCCCTGTGCGAACCTGCGACTCAGAAATATGTGCGGAGAACGCATATTTCTCAGCTAAAGTTATATAAGAAGAAGAGACGGAATAGTATAAACCAAAATAGAAAAGGGAATACTAGGTAATGAAGAAAAGTATACTTCTGAAACCATGGAAAATGTTAAACGTAGAGTTTGGAAATGAGGCCTGATCAACCTAAATTCCAGTCCTGCGAAGCATACATTAATGAATACTAGTTAACTAGAGGAGAACTAATACTCATTAACTAGATGAGTTATCTAGTACTCAATGAAGACAAGATAGAATTCTAAATAGCAAGGATTTAGAAAATTACTCGACAGAGAGAGAGTAAGACAAACAAAAAAACCGGTAGTAGATTTAAGTGATAGAGATAAGAAATAGTTTTGTGTTTTAATTATGTAAATATTAAGTGTGAATAGTATGTAAAAAAAAAAAAGGTAGTTAATAAGAATATATAAAGTATATTGTGTTGTGGAGAAGAAGAAAGTAGATAGAACGCTATCCAATAACTATGTGAAAGAAATTACACACACTGACATCAATCATACTCCAAGTTCCCAATTGTTGTAAAAAAAAAAAAAAAAAACCGTAACGTGCAAATTAAGCGGTGGAGTATGTGACGATTTAAATTGTAACAATAATCGTAAAATAAAAAAAATTTTAAAAATTAAGTTCGCGAGCGATTAAGCCATTTAAATCTCACTATAATACCTAAAACCCCTGTATGTACTCAGTATGAGAGGAAAAAGTAATTAATAAGTCCAAAGAAACATTAATAAAAAGGCAAATTGTAAAAAGTATTATTGTCATGTTTAACCCTTTGCTGTTATCAGGCGGTGACCTGTTAATTCCGGACTCGACATGTCTCCCGAGTCGTCTGTAATTTAGAATAAGATAAAAAAACCTAATGTTAATAACAAAATAACTGAAGACACAGATAGTCGCTAAAACAACTTACTTAAATTATGTATGTTTATTAAGGCATAAGTTTTGTAATTAAAAATGTTAACTTAAATAAAGATAGGGACTATATTCTCACGCAGTAGTTGCCCCTCTCCCCCTTGTTAAGTACCAGTCGAAGCGAGCAGAAAAACGCTCTCTCACAATGTTGACTTCATGCAGTGCAGACGTGCGAGCAAACGCTCTGACACTATGTCGCTAATTCTTTTGTTTTAACTTAAATATTGTATATGAGATATTGCTACTAAAAGCGTGTGTTATGTATCAATTAATATAAATGTGTGATAACAAAAGGACATAATATGTAACACAAAACACTAAAATGGTGTTAAACAAGAGGACTACTCGCTTCAAGAAGTAACTGCACTTTCAACATCATTCCTGAAGATGTGATCTACCAGAACTTTATAAACACTCATATACCCGACAGAAGATGCAGATCAGGACAGCCGAGAATCAACATATAATTACACCGTAGAAGCTTCAGTATACTCTGTGAACACTCGACACCTTATCGACGAAGACCCGACCGAGATGATGACGCCGCATTCAAGGATTCCCAAGACGGACACCCCAGGACGAGGTTTCTACATTCCATTCTAAAGGTGACTCGATAGCCTGTCTATCGAGGGTTACTAATATTTGTTACACTACACAACTTTAAAAGAGACTTTTCAAAGATTATTAATTTTATGTAAACATTAAAAGAGTAAATCTAAAAGTTTTATTGTAACTACTCAAATATCATACGTTGTAACGGTTTATATGTTAATGTATCGTAGTATCATTCCAAGTAATAGTACCATTCTTCAAATGGTTAAAGAAGTCTTGCAAGCTAATATCATGAATTGAGTATAATTAAAAGTCTTAACTACAAAATACAGAAAGTTGACCCGGATCCGAGGTATAGCTATATAGAATCAATTTGATCCCAAAGTTTGATGAAAGCGTTGAAGTAACTTTAGTTTAATTAGTGATGTCATGGGATCTGTCAGTAAATGTTGTCAAATAAAGAGAAGTCTTCTTGTTACACACAATAATGAGTGCGTAAATCAATAAAATACCTTCCCTTGTTTCCTTACACAGTTAGTAAGTAATTTGTTCAGTTAATAAGTGTGGATACATTTCGTTACAACGTAGGCAGCCCATATAATTGACAGAGGTCAGTTAAGATGGGTTCCCTGGATTTGTAACGCGGCAATACGTTACAATAGCTATACCGCAGCTCATCACACTGACGGAGACTTGCCTTCGTATTGTTTTATTTTGTCGGCCGGTTGCACCTAACAAAATAATATTGTTTAATGGCAACGTCGGTAAAGTTCTTCCGCACTCTCTCTGTATTCTCTCCAACTCAGTGGTACTTATTATGGATACGTTGGAACAAGTATCGATCATCAAATTAGCGGGGATTCCTTCTACCTCCGCATTTACATGTAAGATTTCGTTATTATTGTTATTGGTGGGACTATTGTCGTCCTCTTCCAATAATTCATGTCGGATGTTCTTAAGGTAGTTACACCCTATTATAGTGATACGATTATTCTTATATGTTTTATTCAACTCATTATTATAATACCCAGTGTTTAGGAGCAGTAACAGGTTCTGGCAATTTATTACTGCCTTCGCCCGTTTAAAGGCTCGACATCATTATTATATTGTGTCGTACTTGTGGAAGCATCATTTGGGATGCTTAGAGTGGCCCCTGCCGTTCTGTTCTGTGATCTACCGGTCGTTCGCTGTTGGTCAGCTGTTCAGTATCGTCCAAACTGGTACTCCGTCTCGCAGGATAGTACCTTGGTTGATCTCGTTCTCGGCTCCTCTGCCTATCTTCGTACTCATGATAGCTGTTTCTTCTCTGGTTGTAGTACCTCCGTTGGCGACCATCTTCTGCTCGAATGAAGTTCACACGTGGTCGAGAAAACCTATTATTATTGGGATTACCATTTGGTGGACTACCACGATTGTTATTGTTATAGTAACGATCGTTACCATAATTGGGGCTTCTCTGACTATTAGGGTTTGGAGGGTATGGATTTCGGTTACCCTGATAACCATTATTGGGCCGATTCGGGTTCGTATGATTTGGAACCATGTTATTATTATTACTATGATTAGTGTTGTTAAAATTGTTGTTCTATGGGTATGCCCGGCTTCCTTGATATCCCGTGTTGGTGTTGGTCGTACCCTGGTTGTTATTTGGATACGTCCTAGGTTCGGGCCGATCGTTTCTTCTCCGGCTTTGTCGGTAGTACTCTTCGTTCTCGAGGAGTTCGGTCATAGCCTGAATTGTTTTAATTTGGCTGCCTCTCCTCGCTCGAATTACTTCCTCGTCATAATGGTACGAGAGTTTGTTCATCAGGCATTCCTCAGGTATGGCCGGTTCTAAATGTTTGGCCATACATACCTTGCCGAGGAAATACGCCATCATGGAACTACCGACTTGCTGTTTATAATGGCCGTGGCATATGTTGTCCCGTATTAGGTTTTGTGTCGTTTCCGACCAATATTTTGCCTTAAAGAGGCTTTTAAATTGTTGGTAGCTCTCGATGTTGCTTCGGTTGGCCATCCACCAATGGTCGTTCACCTCCCGAAAAGACTCGTCTAGGAGTTCCCAGTTCTGGACAGATTGGTTTCCTCTGTGCTTGTCCATGTATTCTTCAATGCGGGCCAAGAACTCCATTGGCTTTCGCTTATATTGCCTAAAGTTTAGCCATTCCCGATTTTCAGACATGGGGAAATTATTGTAGCCAGTTGGTCGGTTTCTGATTATTTCTATTTCCTCCTGACTCTGTCGCACTTGTCCCGTGATGTTAGTCGTAGCGGCTTCCATGCCGTCGCATCTTTCGGTGACATGTGTTCGCACTTTATTTATTTCTTCCTGTGCAAAATTTTTGTTTTCCTCCAGTTTAGTCTTCTGGTGTTCCTTGACTTGGGTAATTTCTTTATTTATGACCTCCCTGACTTCCAGTACTTCACTTTCCGTCTGACGACATCTTTCGTCCACTTCCCTGATCTGCTGGTTTACCACAACTACTTCCTGTTCCAACCTTTTGACAATGGATTTCTTAGTGTCTGTTATCTTTTTATTCAACTCTTCTTTCGCTAACTCGATCCTCTCGTCTAACTTGTTCATGTTCTCCTGGTTGACTTCCCTTAACTCTTCTCTCAGTAGTTGATTATCCTCTCTCAATTCTTCCTTTAATTGTTGGTTGTCACTTTCTATTTTCTTACTGGTTTCTTCCATCTTCTCTTCCAAATTCTTATTATTTTCTTCCATTTTCTTTTCCATCTTCTTACTCAAAGATTGGTTGTCCTCTTTCAGATCTTCCATCTTCTTATTCAAATTCTTACTGGTTTCCTCAATCCTCTTGTTGGTATTTTCAATTTTATGGCCCAATTCTTCCTTTGTGGATCGGTTGCCGTCATCCATTTTCTTATGTAAGTTTTCTTCCATCTTCTTGTTATTTTCCTTACTCTCGTCCATTTTCTCCATCATCTGCCTGAACATTTCTTGCATTGTCATGTTCTCTGTTTGTGAGGGTTTCTCCTTCTCTGGGACATTGACTTCCCCTGTCTGTGTTGGTACTTCCGGTTGTTCCTCTGGTGGTGCAGGTTGTTTATGTTCCACCGGGAGTAGTAACACTTCCAGGTCCTCCACGGGTGTTGTCTCCTTATCCCCCATGTCAACTTCCTTTTCGGCCTCTGCCGCCCTCTTTTTAGAAGTAGCTCATTTTTGCATTTTTCCTATTTTTCTATTATATAACCGCTGCCAGGCTTAAATTATTAAGCCCTCTAGTTGGACGCCAATTTGTAACAAGTCGTACAAATAAAAGATAAGAGGTGCGTTTAAAACCTTAACGCTCTTCAACTTTTCGCTCCGTTGTGGGTAGTGTCGATCGGTAACTAGCCGCTATTCGACTCTTTTAAGCCCCACTGTTGCGAGCCAATTTGTAACAAGACCTGTAAACTGTAGTTACAAATAAAAGAAATAAAAAAAAATTTTATTTCAAAAAAAATTTTTCTGAAAAAAAAAATTGTTTGTTTATGGTGTATATAATTGAGAATTAATTCTGTTTTATTGTTTTAATTAACTTTATAAAATTCTGAAAGGTAACTTTTGATTAATTCGCACTTCTGGAAGATATTAACAAAATCCGGAGTTAAACAGATTAACTCCTGTCAGCAATCGATTAACGGCTTTCCGTGCTGCTCCAGTATCTCACCTTTCGTTAATATTTTCTTCTTTCAGGAAGTCTCGTGCTTTATTAACACCTTAAATTACAATGTGAAATAATTTTCTACTCCACACAATTGAAATGAATTGATTTATTAACATTTATAAAGAATAATCGATATTAAATCGATTTCGAGCAATTGTTGACTCCGTCTCAGGGATAAATCGATATGGTAATACAGGTTAAAAAATTCATATAATTATTGTAAAAGGTTCTTGGAGCGATTATTTAATAATAGTCAGAGAAGGGCAGGACGAGAAAGTATAACATTTACAATAAATTATTTTAAATAATTAGTATCTAACAAATGTGAATAATCTATATAAAATGTTTAATATAGTTGAGTATCAGACCAGTTGTAGGCTATGCAGTCAGTTGAAGTCGGTGGCCGTGCATCGTATTTCCATCATGGCCGCTCCCAGAAACGAATAGGTTAATTGCAATATTCGTCGCGAGAAAATCTCACAACAAAATCAACTTTATAATTGTTTTAAAGATCCCCGAACTTGTGCAAACTGTCTAATATGTTGTTTGGGGTAGTCTGGATGAGTGTTCAGTGTCCACTGGTGTTAATTGTTTGATATTAGAGGTGTTCACTTATGTCTGTTCGTACGCAAAAAATGGTTATTCTGTGGTAGCTTGAATTATTACTAATATGTAGTTTTAATGTTTTAATTCACTGGTATTATGTAGTGTGGTGTTCGTTTTCACTGTTGTCATTGAAGTTTTTATATGTTTTGACTGGAAAAGTGTTTATTTAAGTAACTCTCATTTCTCACAGATTTTTTTCTGTAACCTTAGCACTTCATTATACGGTTTTAAAGAACGCAATTCCGCATAGACTGTTCAGGTTGAACGTTAACAAAGAACTAACTAACTTCCTCCAATTTAGTAAAAATCTTGCCAAGTTAATATTGGAAAAGTATTGTTAAAATAATTACGACTTCCCATATACATGATTCCAAAATACATTATATATGGAATAATTTTAGTTTATTATTCGCTTTCATGAATTATTAACCATATAATTGGTTTATTTATCTCATTCTGTTTAATTTGATATGACATAGTCCACATTTGTTGAGATTATTGTTAAAATTACCAAATTTCTGTCTTTTTGGAAATCTAGGCCCAAAACTTGGTTTCCGCCTTCCTATACTTTTACTGCCATTTTAAGTGTTATTAATATAATTATAATAAATTTCAAATGGTCATAAATCCTTTCTTTTCCTTAATTACATATACACTTAACATTTGAACTGTTTTTTAGTGATAATTTCTGAATTTAACAGTCCTCTTTAAAAATAGTTAATTTATACATTTCAACAATTTTCAATAATTTAAGGTATTTTTCTATATTACCCTTTTAAATCATAGGTTCATTTACAGTAGTTGTTAATTGACCTACCTTACCTAAATCTTGCCAGTTTACATGATTCATAGGTGAATTAACTGGTTTATATTGATTTTCTGTGAATTCATTATTTGGCCTAGAGTTTAGTATTTTACATGTATGGTTTTTTTCAAATAAATTTACTTCTACTCCTCCTCTGACTCTTAATAGTTATCATGACATAAAATAAAATTGTTTACAAACTTATTGAGATGTGTAGCATCTAATTCCTGCTACTGTTATAAAAATAATAATTAACATCACTCAGCATTCTGTAAAGTTGGACATGTTTGCTGAAATTGTTTTTAACATACATTTAACTCATTTTGTTAATTAATACAGCATACATACTGAAACATTTTAATTGGTATGTATGCTGTTATTTAACTAATATAACTTATTCTAAACATATAAACCTTATTGTATAAGAACTCTTTAAAATATGGAGTTCATGGCTTGGAACAATATTAGCCATTTAAACGTTTTAACTCTATTAACACTTAAACTATTACCAGTCCTTTCTGTTTTTATTACTATTATTTAACATCCCCTTGTATAGTAAACATTTCCACCCATACTTTAGTTATTGTCATTCCTACAAATGTCTTGAGATAACAAAGTGACCTAAAATAATAAAATATTGGAAATACCTTCCATTTTATTATTTCATGATTTGTTAATTATCAAATATAAAAGTTGTTTTATAGCATATAGTTTAAGTTATAGTAACACTACAACTTCAAGTTTATTATATTTCAAAAACACTTACACTAATACACTTTCACTGGTGGTTCTGACATATTGAGTCTTATTATCTCAGACCAGACCTTTAGTCATCATGGACTGTGAAGATTTGTTTATTTTTTTTATCACACAATAACTTTAGTTGTTGCACCTCTTATCATACTATACAACACTTTTGTTTATTAATAATTACAATTTTATAGGGTTTCAGGATGTTATACTTTCTTTAATTGTATCTATTGGTTTGGGGTCAATGGTAGTTAATAATAGGTTTTTTATGGTGTTTCTTCCATCCTATTTCTTCCTTTCTTCTCGTCTTCCTTCTTGTGTTCACTCTTGGGTAAACCAAGGTACTCAGTGTTATCTTGACTGATGGTTGGTTCGGAGTATCTTCTTTATTTTTTGATACTGACTTTACTCTTCTTTCTTGGTTTCAGGGTATTTTGTTTATTTCCTGATAATAAACCTTATTCTTCTTTCTTCTTGTGGCGGGTATTTTGTTCATCACCACTCCTAATCTTATTCTTTTTTCTTGATTTTGGGGTATCTAGTTTATTTACTGCTCCTAATCTCCTGGGTAATCTCCTGGTTGTTTAATATGAGTTTTCCTTAATTCTTTCTTTGACCTTTAATAGTGGTATTTTTTATAATTTAATGATTGTTTTTCTTTTATTGTGGTTTTTTCCTTTCAAGTAATTGAATTTCATTCGATATTCTTTTAGTATATGTAATTTAATTATTTTTTATGATCTTAAATGAATTAATTATTGGTGGAATATCTGTCATGCTACAAAAATTAAATAAACGAATTAAAATTTACACGAATACAATACCAAAATTAATTAATAAATAATAAATAAGAAAAAATAAATAAAAAATATTATTATATTTTTTATAAATTAAACAAAATTTTTATTTTGTTACAAAATTGACGCCCACAACAGTGGGGCATAAAACAAAATAAACATCGAGGAAGTCCGTTAATTTTGTTACAATATTTAAAACAAAACAAAATAAACAAAAATAAAATCAAGCAAGAACTGCTAAGACAAATACCTAAAATTATAAAGAATATGGAGTATTCAAAGAAAAAAAAAAAAAAAATGAACTGGTATAAGAAAAAAAAAATGTGTATCAAACAAATATACAGCAAATGGCTAAAGCAAAATAATGGCAATCAACCAAGAAAAAGAAAAAAGATGTCTAAGATAATTAAAATGATCATAAAAAGAAAAGAAAAACAAACTAATGAAAAGTTAGAAATAATGAAATTAACAACTAATTAAATAAAAAACAATCAACTGTATGAGTAGATAACAGTATATAGCAAAGGTACAGAGGAAGGAAGAATGAGTAAAAGGTTAAAAATGATCTAAAAAACCATGAAGTGGACAATCCCAAAAAATATTAATGAAAGTCACAAGATGACAAAAAGGTATTTAAGATTGACTGAGAATAGGTCCAGCAATCAAATTAACTGAGCAGAGATGATATTCCTCTGGTCTCAGAAAAATGGGTAGTAATGGAAGAAACCAGCTACTAAAAAGTTAGGGAAAAAATTATATAAAAGGGAGAACGCACTAATGGAAACAAATAAAAACAGATCTAAATAAAAAGGAATGGAACAACTAAGAAGAGAAACAAGAAAGAAGAAAAAGGAAAAAATTATATATAACTGATAATTTTATAAAAAACTATGCTAGTGTTTTACCAAAATGATCAATTTTGATGGAGAGGCATTATGTTACAACACAAATAAGCCACCCCAATACCAGGGAAAAAATGATGAATAAACTATATAAAATGTTTAAACTAATGAAAATATAATGACAATGACATGACAAACGACGACATGACCTAACCCAAGTGATTGACCAAATAAAAGGAAACCAAAGGAGAAGGGGAAAACCGAAACCAAATAAGAAGGTGATTGACTATATACTACCAAATAAAATATAATCAAATGAGAAAGTGGAAAACCAAAATAAAATGAAATTAAAACGAAATAAGATGAAAGTGAAGAAGAAGGAAAATGGAAATGAAACGAACCAAGTATAAAGGAAATAAAGTGAAACCGAATGAGAAAACGCAGACAAATAATATAGAATATGAAAAGGAGAAATGGTACACTCAAATATCATAAAGGAAACGAAACCAGTAACTAACCAATGTAAAAAAATAAGTATTAATATTGACTAAATGATAGATATAAATGATAATTGATAAAACCCGATAAATAAAAGTGCACTAACCCAAGAATTAGAGTTATATGTAACAAAGAACTCTATAAAGACATGAATTTATTAATAGTATAAATAATATTTGTAAAGAGAGAGATAGTGAGATGGTGAGAAAATAAAAATAACTAAGTGACAAAGAGAAAGTAATGGTAGGGATTACCCACTAATAAACACTTAAAATAAAAATTTAAGAAGTGCAAAAGTGAAAGTGTAAAACCCCCAAAATAATGAAAAAATCTAGTGACAGATACAAAACGCTTAGTAAATCAGTGATAAACACTAAATGGTTTTAAAAGTGAATATTATTAATAAATCAGAATATTGTGAATGATAGAATTAGAAAATCTAGTGACAGATAAAAACCGCATAATAAATCCGTGATAAACACTAAACGATTTAATGGTGAACAAATAAGAATTTTGTTAATGTGATAGCAGAGGCGGCTCACTCATAAGGGCACATGGTCACGTGCCCCACCAAAAAAACACGAAATAAATAAATAAATATTGTAGAAACGTCCTCGTTTCAAATGATAGCAATAGTTTGTAACAGTGCGAAGTCTGGAGAAATGTGGCAACGCGAAAACAAATGTGGCAACATAGCGACGGTCACAGATACGGTGTGACCTAGATGGTACTACTCCCTTCCACTTCTCAACTCTCTTGTGGTGGGAGAGCGTAATGCTAAAATCCCATAGCGTTCGGTCACACTAGACTATGTGACCATTGACCAAACATTTACAGTCTTCAAGTAGTAAACTCTGAATCCTGTAGGTGAGCCACATTACTGCAACTAACGGATATGAATCGGAGCTATTTAGTAGACTATTACATTTTACCGCCATCTGAGCTGTTCTATAATACTAATAATTACTGTTACTTTCTTAGTGTATATTGTTACGAAATAATGTTATTATAATGTTTCTATCGTGAATATGATTATAATAATTTTTGCGATTTTATATAATTTTAAATTATATTCTCATTGAAGGAAATATTAAAATAGAACGTGTACCTAGAGCGGTTATGTTATGTGCTACACGATAGTTGTGGTGGCAGTGCTTATAGTAATTGTATAAATTGTAGTGTTACAAGTTTACAAGTGGTTTTCAGTAATCAGTGTTACGCGCGCGTGTAAATAACGGTGTTGAAAATATTCAAGTGTCGGTATTTTGTGTGCTTGTGTAAATCTCTGAGACAAAATGAATGATGTCAAGTATTTACAGAGTAAAACTTTGTGCTATGAAGATAGGTTAATAGCAAAACAATTGGGTCCACCAAGACCGCAGTTGTCTATCAACCAAGTGTTTAAGGACAAAAACAGAACCTATAATAGACCTTTCAATACCACAGTGTACGAAAAATGGGAATGGATGTGCGGATGCCCCACAATCAATGCTTTATTTTGCTTTGCTTGTCTTCTGTTTGGCGGTGAAGACACGTGGACTAAGTCGGGCGTTAAAGATCTGAAACATTTACCAGAAAAGAGTAAGAAGCATTCGCTGTCTAAATGTCATTTAGACAATGAAATGAGTTTAGCCGTGCTAGGTATTGTAAATATTAGATTGCAACTCGATGATGGTTACAGAATTTCTGTTCGTAAACATAACGAACTTGTAGACAAGAACAGATACATCTTGTCTCGAATAATTGATGCGATTAAATTTTGTGGGGAATTTGAATTAGCTTTACGTGGCCACGATGAAACGGAAGAAGCAGACAACAAACCAGGGATTTTTAAAGCACTAATCAATTATACTGCAGCACTTGACAGTGTTTTGAAAGATCATTTAGAAAATTCAACAGTGTTTAAAGGAACCTCGAAAACAATTCAGAACGAACTTTTAGATGTCATTTTGTCAGTGTGTCGAAAAAATATTGTGACTGAAATTTCTACGATAGACTTCATATCACTTCAGGCTGATGAAACAACTGACAGTTCGTGCAAAACACAGATGGCACTGATTTTGAGATATCTCATTGAAGGGAGAATAATTGAAAGGTTTTGGGGTTTTTTTGAAGTCCCTTTTGATAAAAGTGCTCGAAGTTTAGCCTCGACAATTTTAGGACAGTTGGAAGAAATAGGAATATACAAGTCCCCGGAAAAACTAATTTGTCAGACTTACGATGGTGCATCTGTTATGAGTGGTCAAAAAGGAGGGGTCCAGTGTTTGGTTAAAGAGAAGTATCCAAATGCAAATTTTATTCATTGTTATGCCCATCAAGGGAATCTGATTCTTCAAAACTCAACATCGTCTGCCTCCCAGAGTAGAATATTTTTTCAAGACCTGCAAGGAATAGGACCATATTTTTCAAGATCTCCAAAGAGGATGGATTATTTAGTAGAAATTGTAAAAAAAAAAAAATGGGTTGTGCCTCCTACAAGATGGTACTTTCAACACAGGGCTGTTAATACTGTGTTTGAACATAAAGATAATCTAATAAAATGTTTTGAACACATTAGGGACATAGAGATTTCTGACAAAAGTGCTTCTAGCCAGGCTGCAGGATTTGTACGAACTTTGAGGGATCCTCAGTTCATTTTCTGGTTGACTTTTTTCCACAAAATTATGCCTCATGTGGCGATTTTCTTTGATTGCATTCAACAAAGAAACATTGATGCAATAAAAATGAGAACATTTGTTAAACATTTTGTGAGTGCAGTGGTTAATATTCGTAAGACCTATGAAGACAGTGAAGTGTCTGTAAGTGAGCCTGTGACTAAGAGACAGTGTGTTGAACAATTAAGTAATAGGAGCAACCGTGTGGCCGCTTTGGAAGTATGTGATATGATTGTGAACAATATTAATGAAAGATTTCAATTTTCAGATCATTTATATGTTTCCAAATTGTTTTTAGTTGAAAAGTTCCCACAGTACTGTGTTGAGTTTCCGGAAAATGATTTTCAGACTACAATTAAATTTTATCCAACAATAAATGGTCTGAAACTGAGAACCGAACTAGAAGTGTTATACAGTCGTGAAGATTTATGTATTGCTTCTGGTGCAACACCCTTATTACAGTTTTTCCTTGATAATAACATGTTTCGTACCTTCTCAGAGTGTGTGACTATTTTAAAGATAATTGTTACCATACCGATGACAACTGTTGAAAGTGAAAGGTGCTTTTCTACATTGAAAAGAATAAAAACATTTTAAAGAAATTCCATGGGCACTGATAGACTGAATGCATTGGCTATGCTATCCACAGAAAAAAAATGATTCATGGAATTCAAGATTTCAACAAACAAGTGATAGAGGAATTCGCTACATCTAAAAACAGGAGAATGGAATTGTTATACAAAAAGTGAAATACCAGGTAAGACATTCTATATTTTTTTACCTAAGTACTAATTACCGTGAATGGTGGCCCACCTTAGATCCTCCCCACTGTGTGTCCCACCCATTTCATTACTCACGAGCCGCCACTGTGATAGTAATTAAAGATAGTATTAAGATTAAATATAAATGAAGGATACGATGTTATTCAGAGGAGGAAGCCCATAGAATGTCAACAGTTAGTGTTACCATGGATAATAATAAAAGATAATAAAAGGAAAAAATATAGTAAAGAAATTAAAAACAAAATCAATAAACACCCCATGTTATAAGGGATAATCAATTAAGTAAGTTTAAATGGTGTGATGATGTGTTAACACCTAAAAATAAATAAGAATGAAACCAATTGCTAACAAACGTTGCTTAATAGCTGTTAAAAAATTGTTCAATTAAATTTATGAATAGGATATGGCTGAAGGAATTATACAGACCATAGACCTAGATGTTATGTGTTATGTAATAAAGAATAGTAAGTAATAGCCAAATTATTAACAATGGCAATTTAAATAAATAAGAAGGTGAATCAATACAGATCTAATAACACTGGAAAATCAGTTAGGAAATAATTAACAAGCCATGATGTAGAAAATAATGGTAACATACAATTAGTATAAAAACAGATCCAAAACACATCAACAAATAAACAAATCAATTATAATAACAAAACAAAACACCTTAGGGTAAAATAAGATGTAATTTGTATAAAATAAGTAAATATAATCAGTTACTACTTAGGCCTATGAAATGCCTAACTGTAAAAAACAAATAACTACAAATTGTAAAAAATTAACAAGGAAATTAGCAAATCCAAGGCAAGTAACTAGCCAAGGATAATTTGTGAATCATATTAAAAGAAAAATGTTAGAATAAGGACTTAAAATTAAAAAAAGAAATGTAATTAACAAATATTAACATAATTGTACAAACAATAATACATTAGAGAACCCAACCTTATGGGATGTTAAAATAATCTTTGAAAGGAAATACAAACCGTAGTGATAATATTTAATACATAGGAAGGAAGACGGAAGAATAAAAGCAATCAGAAGATATACAGTAATTTTGAATAAAAATTCAAAATTGATAACAATGGTTATAAGTCATGATCAACCAATCGGAATCAATTAGTAACCATAACAACAGACCGTTGGTTACGATTTTTCCGTTAAATCTTAGTATTCAATAAGTGACTCTCTTCCAGAATAGACGCCAGGCCGTGAATGACCAAAATATTAATCTAAAATGTATAAAAAGTAATCAAAATTCAAAAAGATGGAAACATAAGAAGCAGACGAGGAACGAGAATATTTAACTGATGCTAAGGACCAATTTAAATAAATTTTAAATGAATAAATTGCTACAACTAACATGAAAAAGATGCCAGAAGCCCCAGATAATTGAAAATTGACCACTATTGAAGCCCCATTCCATTTCAACTGAACGACTCTTTACATCAAGTCTACTGATTTGATAAGTATTATTAAATTACCCGAATTTCAGAAATAAACTCACTTTAAATATTTCTCACAGTAATCTGAACTCTCACTATAAACTGAATATTATTTCTTTCAAAGATTAAGTAAAAAAATAAAACACTGAAAATTTGTTAACTAATAAAATAACCTGTTGTTAAATTACGAACTTTTGAAACACACTTACTACACTGCAGGAACAAATTTAAGTTACACATTACATTATTTAAGTACAAATAATGTAAAGTAGTGTACTTTTTATTGTAATCATTATCAATATTTTTCTCATAATCACAAGAACCTGGATTTTGAACGGAACAAACTGTAAACAAACAAAACAGTCGCCATCTTTGACTGTATAAATCGTTCAAAATCGATTCGCCAAACCCTAGAGATATTAGTCTTATAATAATTGTCGGTGCAAATTTGTTGAATAACCAAATATAATTTTAATGTCAAACTGAGTAATTACCAATCACAAATTAAAGAAACTAGTACAGAGTGTAACCATTGTTTTTATTTCATAGGGAAGTGTATTGTATAAATTGTGTATTGTTTAGCAAAGAGAGCGAGAATGACGGTAAGCGCTCACGTCGCAAATTCAGCGAACTAACTGCTTGGTTAAGAAGGTCGAACGAAGGCAGGAGTAAAATTTGAATGCTCCAGGCTGTCACAGCTAAGAACAGCTTTTACCACACTATTTAGTAATTTAATTGTTTTAAATAAACAATTTGGCGCCACCCGGGATTTATAAACCCCTATTGAACAACAGGTAAGGTTTCCACTCGCGTTGTACTGGTAATTGAAGGATCGCTACAGACATCATTAGCGCAACATAGAAGTAACGGCAACTTGTGTGAGGCGAACACACAACTTATACACTTTTACAGAGATGACAGAGTCTTCATGTTACACTGTTTATAAGTTTACTTCCACAAAAACAGAACAAAATATTCATTACACAAATTAACTTTATACTTACAACAAACCAGCGCTTCAGTCACACACACATTTATACCTTTTTGAGATCTCAAAATTTTATTGGAATACATGATTTTCTTAATTTTGTTTAACACTTTTTGAAAATTTTCTGGTTTATACCTCCTGTGTTACTTATCTTGTCATTTTAGTCCGAAACAGTCCAGGCTCCACCCGTATTCTCGTTCACTACTCACATTTCCTTTTTTACCATTTTCACTGTCACTTCATTTTATATTAATAAAATGAAACTGCTTATTTCCTTAAAATGTTACATTTTAACTGATTTTAACTGGGCGAAAGTTTTAAAATGTTTTACACGTGTGGTATTCACATTTTAGTGCGGGCGCCCGCGATTTACGTTCTAGAACTTTGTTTGCAGCCGGCCGGCATCACAAGTAGATTTGAACTGGGGTGAGACGAACGTCACTATTTTCTGAAGTGGTTGCGGGTTACGTGACCAAATCTTATTGTTCTTGTTTGTATTACTACGCCAATATGTGAGGCGGGCTGACACACCTTACGTTCCAGCGTGACGTATGAACTGACGTAATATCGTACGATCCGTTTAGTTACATAATTTGCTTTTCACTCATCCTTTCAAAATAACTGTCCTACTAGCATCTGGAGCTGACCTTGGCACAATCCCACATGCTGGTTTATTGCGTTGTATAATTCATGAACTCTAAATTTGTTTACTTTTCCCATAATTATTTATATTATTTTTCATGTTTCCCCACAATTAATATTACATAATAAAACGTTAGTTTTTTTTTATTAAAACAATATCTTTTATATTACCCCAGGTAGGCCTAAATGTCCCGTTACATTATTTATACTTGAGATCAGTAAGATAGAATTTTCTTAATCCCTATTTAATTTAGAACGACAGTTGCAGAATAAATAATAAATCAAAATGTGTAATGCATGATGGATGAACATCTTCAATATGAAACGCAATATATCAACCAAGATGTTTATGCAAAAAAGAAACACTATACAAACCAATGTAAATAACATTTAGATTGATATACAGAGTTGAACCTAAGGAGGTTTACAACCTTCTCCCCTTTCCAACTGGGTAAGTGGCGAATAAGGCCTGTACATAAAACCTGCAGGGGGGGGGGGCAGTTATATTGCAAGCAGCCCTGATATACTGACAACAGTGTAATCTGCTATAGTGCCCCCTGTGAATCAGTAATCATCCATATGAAAAAATCCTGGTCTTCAGTCCCACCACCACAGAAAATTTAATCTCTTTAGAAAAATTAATGGAAATAGTGTTATATTAAAAAAATATAATCTTGTACAAAAAGTTTTATTTATTATTAATAATAATATTACACACACACACACACACAAGAATAATTGAGCGAATATGAATGTACTTTATTAAAAACTAATGTCAATGTGAAATATTAATACTGAACATTGAACTGAATTTTATTCATAATTATCAGATTAGGTCTACATGAAAGTACAGATTTTGTTTATGTAGTTGTACATTACAGGATTTAGTTTCTCTGATAGACTTCAATTTTTTTTAATACAGTACATTCATGATACAGTTTTTTTTACATTACAGTATCATTCTTTGCATGGTAGTTCCAAAAACGTGGAACTAAGGCATTCCAAAGCAACTAAAGCGTTTTATGCAACTAATGGTATCTGTCAGTAAACATTTCAACTGCATATTAACACTATTTGACATTTAAAGTCATCACGCCCAACCAGGAGCAATTTTTAAAGTGGCTTGGTGACTACGTCATTACGCATCTTAAATGCCACACACTCAGCTATCTAATTCATCACATCCAGTTAACAGGTTAATAATTGTCATCTTGCCTCAAGCATTAGGCCCATATCCTGTTGTGCCCTGCTACTAACCCGCCATTTGGCAACCCAACAGAAAACATTTAACATTATGAGTACCATGGCATGTATACACAGACCATCCCTTTTGACCAGCAGTTTTTTGTTTTTCAAAAAAACACTGTATTGAAACACTCATAAATATTTACTACAATTTATTACTAAAAAATAATTACATCAAACTTTGTGTGTTCCTCTTGTGAACATACTCTTTACCTTTTTATTGTCTTTTTTACATCACAAATGAAGGTATATAAAATTAAGATGTTTTGTATAATTTATAGAGAAACATTCTGTAAAATCATATTATTTGAACTGTTACATGTCTTTAGTAAAAAAAGTATGTGAAACTTGTTAAATAACACATTGTAACATGCTATAGTATGACAAAGTTTGAAGCACAGATGGATACGTGTAGAATAATTATACCAAAACATATAATTATTTATTTTCCAGAATATCTATGTTAATAATTGACTGTAATAAATTTAAATGAAAACAGAACATTCCAGAAAAACATTAGGAATGACTTAAAGAAGTTGAATAGCATGTTTGTTACACAACATAACATTAGGACCGTACCACTATTTATAGGTTATCATAGAGTTGAGAATACAACGTTTTAGAATATATCAGTTTTTAAAAAAATAATATGCTAAATAATACATTCATAAATATTGTAACCAAACAACTATATTTGATACGATATTTGTAGGTGAAGTAGTGTAATTGCAGATACGCACCGGTATCTACGATAATGTTGTTTTATAAAATGTTCTAATTATAACTATTATTGTTATTAGTGTGATTGTATTGTCGAATAGGTGCGTATTAATGGTTCACTTCTTCAATTTAAAATGTTTCTCGCACTCCGTTATTAACCTCCCTCACTTACCACACGTGGATATTATAGTCCTGTTCAGTGACGGTTCAGCTGAAATACATACATTGCATATACAAATAAATATCCTGGTTGAATATTCAATATGGCTATCATACACAATATAAATGATATAATATCTAAATAATGTTCTGAATTATTAAAACTATTTAAACGTGTGATCTTACGATTCGGTTGATTTTATGTATACGATATATTGTATGTTACACTTATGATTGTGTTTACAAAATTCGGGCGCCACCTTCGTTACATATGTTATAGGCCAGGAATTCGTTACGCGAAGTTATGATGAACGGAAGTTGCTTGAAATAATAAAACATCTGTTTATAAATTTTACCATTGAAATACCCTTTTTATTTTATCTAACTCTTACATAACAGTTTTGCAAATGTGAAACAAACTCTAACCCCTCCAAAAGTATAATGCAAGTAAATATGTGATTATCTAATAGTAATTATAAAATAGTAATATATGTAATTGTGCCCAACCCAGCACTTAGAAATTACTCAACACACACGCAATCTCTCTCTCTCTCTCTCTCTCTCTCTCTCTCTCTCTCATGGTACAAATTTTATTATTTTAGGAGCTCATTTTATGTAATTGAAATTTTGAATATTTGAATTTATATGATTTGTGATTTGGTCATTTTACATGAAGGAAACTTGGAAATAAAATAAGGATATTAAGGTGTTGATGGAACGTTCTCACCCATTTTCGTGTAGGCCTCCTCGCACTGCTAGTATCGTCCCGATTAGCACAATCGGTAAAATTTTACGGCGCACCGTCGTGTCGACCTACGTAACCCTTCGGACCGATTCTATACGCCGATCTCCATGGGACGATTCATCGGCCGATGACGCCTACACGAAGCCGAACTTTCTAACGTTCTTTAACACATGTTTAGATATTTATACTGTTTATTAACCACGTACAGTGGCTAAAAAAGTAAAATTCACTAGTGAGTGAATGGGTTGCCGGCCGGCGTTGATCACTGCTGCAGTTGAAATGACCAAGAATCTTTGTTAGATTTTGCTGAGGTGGGGTGAACCTACGTCACATTTCCATTGTTAAGCTGTTGACAGCCTCGTGTTGTTGATGTAAACACATTCTCAGCCGCTGACGTAGTTAAGGTTCGGCACTCTTATCGCCACAAACTGCATACTGTTTTTTGTGATGCTTCACAGTTTTTGCTATGAATTGGTTCAAATCCTGACAAATATTATTATACACTCCACTCACTATATATTCGTACTGGTTATTTAAGGTTGGTTTGATTATGACCAAAATAGAAAAATACAATAGTTATGGTTTTATTTACCATATTTAAAGTAATCACAAAATGTACCATGATTGTACCATCACAAAACCCCCTCAATGAAAGATTTTGTGTCGAAGCACAAAAACTTTCATTGACCCTTTCATACTTCCTAAAGGGATCAGCCAGGATAAGTCGCCACAACCCCCTTACAATTTTATATAAAAGAAAATAACAACTCACCCTTGGTCTGATGATGATGACCGTACCTACATGACCTTACTGGACTTCTCCTGCGAGATCCCAACACCATAAGGCCACTTAGGCTCTTAACGCCCCTGCGCTGACGCGTTGGCCAGCTCAGGACCGCTGTCATATCACCAAACACTGAAACAATACATGATAAATATTAAAATAGTGGCTTGGTAAATCACTCCATCCTCAACTGATCTGGTTCCCCTTAGCTAAGTGCTGGTTTGTGCCAATAAGCACTGGGTTGGCTTAATATAGTTATAAAAGAATTAGAAATATATATTTCTCAAGAATTAGAAAGAATTTCCCTTCTTCATATTACAAACCCTGAATTAATGAATGGTTTCGATTACTATCGATAATATTTATCTTCTTTCTGTTACAATTACTGTAATTATAACATAAACACATTGATATAATAAAAATTTAAACTCTAATTGAAATTAGGAAAATTACCCTATAAATCTCCCAAACCTGGAGAAAAACAAATTATAAAAGAATTGATAAATCTGTATATTTATTTGTTTATAACTCTTATTGAATGATAAAACTAAAAAATTTATTATTATTATTATTATTATTATTATTAACAGGTACTAATCTGGTATTAACAGCGCCAAAAAAAATTTTTTTTTTTTTTCCATCTCTTATTATAAAATCATGTTGAAACTTCTATAACATAAATACATAATACATTTATACATAATGATACACATTGATACATTTAATATTGAGATAAATTATTCATTTTTAATCTTGATTTCCATATTCTATCTAAATTGCATGTAAGTTAAAAATTTACAATTGCAGTTAAGTCATTAATTAGACATCAGTTTTATTATAATTATAAAATTCATTTTAAATTTATTATCAATATTCAGATTATTATTATTACTACTTCATTATTCACTTCCTATTACCTCTATACTCTGAACTTTCTACCTCCCTAGCTACCTAACCTCTCACATTCTGTCATTGTTTAGTCTGGGTGACTCCTATATTCACTATACTTCTATTTATTATAATCTTACTCACCTTCTTCTAACTGACCATCAAATTTACCTATCATGACACCAATATCTCAATTATAAATACCATTACTAATTCCATTTAAATCCTATGGCACCGCTCGTCTTTGCAATGAGTCGGGTGTTCCCTAACTGGCTATATACATTCATAATATTTTGCCCTTCCAAAATTTCGGCAAACACTCCCTTAAATTTATGCTAATACCTGCCACAACACTATTGGTTGGCTACTCCTTATCACCTCACACCCACTACAGAATTCATCAACAACAAATATATGTTTATAATATAATATAATAAAAGGTATGTTTATACCTTTACTTAAACACTTTTACAAATAATTACTAACTACTGTGTCCCTAAATATCTAATAATTCTCTTGTATTATTTTCTTAAAAATTCTTACCTTTCTAACTCCATTTTCATCAATTAAATAACTCACCTGCATTTTATCTATACCCAGGCTCTATTCCCGTTTAAACATTTACTTTACTGCAATCATTGACCATTGTCTTCTAAACTTCATCTCTCACCTACTTATAACAGTACTTCTCACTATTCAAATATATATTCTTATGTAAACATTTATTATTCTTCATTAGTAATTACCTTCATTACCAATTAAAAATTAAAATTATTATTATTAAACATGTCATATATGTAAAATATATAATAATACATACTGGTGTAAATATACCTGTAATACATAATACACATCAAAAATACATTGATAGATAAAGACAGTTAATACAATGAAAAATATACACTCCAACTCATTAATTTGTTATTTACCAAACTCAGTTCATAGCAGTCCAATTCAATACCACAGTTCACATATTTATTTTTAATGTTCATACACAATTAAAACAGTCTATCCACCATCATTAAACAAGAAACGAATTTTAGGTCTACTTAACTTATTACTTAATAAATATATTTTATTATCTGCAACATTATATTCATATTCCTTTATGAAATTGTTATTAACCAAATATTTCCAGTCACGATCAAGTAGGGTTCCGTTTATCTCAGTATCATATGTCATTAGTCGGTTATTTATTCCATAATACCTAAGAATACCTTTATTCTCATTTATTGTGATTTCCAATTCATTGTTATTATCAGGTAAGTATTCATCATTTTCATATACCACATCTAACCCTAACCTTTCTAACAATTGTCTGTAATTTCTGTTAACTTTAAATATTTCTATTACTCTCTTACTCTCACAATATCTCTCTATACTTTCTCTCTTAATACATTTCTCTCCATAACACCAAAATACACTTTCTCTCTCCAAATATGCAGGGGTCCCTAACATAAAATTATCCCTAACAT
Organism: Magicicada septendecula; assembly: GCA_034769895.1. NCBI lineage: Eukaryota > Metazoa > Arthropoda > Insecta > Hemiptera > Cicadidae > Magicicada > Magicicada septendecula. Next base: position 130,382,915 of record CM068372.1, read on the forward strand.
AAGTGCACCACTTATTAGGTACACCAAAACACAAAGAAACTTTATTTGTAGACCTTTCGTCTCCCAAATATAAATTTAAGGAACTCTTATCCTTATAAAAATTACATGAAGACTTGTCTTCACCCCCTAACACTACATCAAAAGAAAATTCTACCCCCTGCACTCCTTGTACTAAAATACTTTCTCTCAACTTTCTTTCTGACTCAATAAATTCAAACATTTCATTTTCACTAATTATACTTTCATTATTATTTTTATCCTTTTCTAACACCACATTCTTACTACTTGTAATATTTGAGTTTCTGTACATTCATTATTTGAGTTATCACCCTTAAATATGTTATTATTCAGTACAGCATTTTGCTGGGTACTACTATTTACTTTCTGGCTTTCTAATTGACTTAAATTTACATCTAGTTTTGTGATGAGCTGGTCACATTTTTTAATCAGTTTGTCGTGACCTAATTTTATTTCATTCTTGATCTCATTGAACTTGATATCTAAACTATCGAATTTGTCACTTTGTTTATCAAATTTGTTATTAAAACTAATTTGAATTTCTTTAATTTCGTTATTCTGCTCATCTAGTTTTTTGTCAAAACTGTTAAATTTATTTAATAAAATTTTCATCATTTCAGCAGTACAATCTGGTTTGCTATCCGACATAGCTGAAATGGATGTATTAGTTTTCGTTGTCTCTACAGACACAGGCGTATTTGCCTCGTCAGTCTGACTAGCTTGATTTGGTTGTACATCCATCTCGCCAGTCAAATTTACATCAGTTGTACTGATTTCTAATGTAATATTGTCATTAGTACTCATATTGACAATTTTGCAATACACACATGCATACAATGGTATAACCTAACTATTGGGTTATGTTTACGTATTACAATTTTGGTGTCTATTACCTCAAACAACTTTTTCCGTTCTCTTTCTAGGCGTACTCGCATAAAATTTTATGCCGAGTCCCTGTTATTACGGGCGACATCTGTGATCTTACGATTCGGTTGATTTTATGTATACGATATATTGTATGTTACACTTATGATTGTGTTTACAAAATTCGGGCGCCACCTTTGTTACATATGTTATAGGCCAGGAATTCGTTACGCGAAGTTATGATGAACGGAAGTTGCTTGAAATAATAAAACATCTGTTTATAAATTTTACCAATGAAATACCCTTTTTATTTTATCTAACTCTTACATAACAGTTTTGCAAATGTGAAACAAACTCTAACCCCTCCAAAAGTATAATGCAAGTAAATATGTGATTATCTAATAGTAATTATAAAATAGTAATATATGTAATTGTGCCCAACCCAGCACTTAGAAATTACTCAACACACACGCAATCTCTCTCTCTCTCTCTCTCTCTCTCTCTCTCTCTCATGGTACAAATTTTATTATTTTAGGAGCTCATTTTATGTAATTGAAATTTTGAATATTTGAATTTATATGATTTGTGATTTGGTCATTTTACATGAAGGAAACTTGGAAATAAAATAAGGATATTAAGGTGTTGATGGAACGTTCTCACCCATTTTCGTGTAGGCCTCCTCGCACTGCTAGTATCGTCCCGATTAGCACAATCGGTAAAATTTTACGGCGCACCGTCGTGTCGACCTACGTAACCCTTCGGACCGATTCTATACGCCAATCTCCATGGGACGATTCATCGGCCGATGACGCCTACACGAAGCCGAACTTTCTAACGTTCTTTAACACATGTTTAGATATTTATACTGTTTATTAACCACGTACAGTGGCTAAAAAAGTAAAATTCACTAGTGAGTGAATGGGTTGCCGGCCGGCGTTGATCACTGCTGCAGTTGAAATGACCAAGAATCTTTGTTAGATTTTGCTGAGGTGGGGTGAACCTATGTCACATTTCCATTGTTAAGCTGTTGACAGCCTCGTGTTGTTGATGTAAACACATTCTCAGCCGCTGACGTAATTAAGGTTCGGCACTCTTATCGCCACAAACTGCATACTGTTTTTTGTGATGCTTCACAGTTTTTGCTATGAATTGGTTCAAATCCTGACAAATATTATTATACACTCCACTCACTATATATTCGTACTGGTTATTTAAGGTTGGTTTGATTATGACCAAAATAGAAAAATACAATAGTTATGGTTTTATTTACCATATTTAAAGTAATCACAAAATGTACCATGATTGTACCATCACAAACTCTTCCGCACATTTTGGTAGAACTGACTAAGAATAAGTGAGCTAATTTAAATTTGAAATGATACTCTTTTTTCACTGGTAATAAAAAGTAGAGGTTTATTAACAATTAAAGATATTATAAAATTTTGAACAATTAACAATCAGTTGCTAATAACCTTTCAGATAATAATTACAATTAATAAAATTTAAAATAAGACTCTGCTTCGTCTCAAGGCTGGTAAACCTGTTAGTTGTACAATAGTTTAATTTTAAGAGGTTATGTCCTCTTGTATCAGTGAATTACCATGTTCGTATGGTTCTTTTAGGTAGCATGATACCAGGTACAAGATGTAATTTTAATAATGATATTAAATGAACAATAATTAATAACAAACAAACAAATATACAAATCGAAAATTAGTACCATATAACTGATAGTTATGGTATTATCGTACGCGGGAATGCGCACGCAGTCTATAGTACTTGTTTGACAATTACCAAGCTCGTTGGCTTGCACAGCTAAAATGTATTACTTTATTTTAATAATTCACTTTAAGAATTATGTACATACAAGAGAAAAATTTATTAAAAAAAAACTCTTGTTATTATTTCCATCTGGTTTGGATTTTACTTGAGAACAGACTTGTAACAGAGAAATTGGCAAGTTACCGTTACGACTTTAAGGTTATCTTATAACGGGTATTGTTATAATGGTTAATTATCTTTTAATATTGATTTATTCTTAATCTAAGTATAAACACATTATTCATAATAGTTTTGATGTGTCATTATCAGTATTATATTTATTCTTTCGCATGAAAGTTAAAAATGTTTATGTTAAAATATCGAAAAATCAAGAAAACAACTTTAGTCAATTGAGCGACTATTGGTATTGCTCGTATTTTGTAATAAATACTTCAAATATAATTCTTTTAATTATGACAAATAATTAAAATATTTATTCAACATATTAATAATTGCGAATTAATACTTTCATTAATTCTGATAAATTCCATCATAATTTTTGATACTTCGTTTTTTACTGACTTGCATAGTATCAACATTACTTATTTACAGAAATTTTATTTCTGATTCAATGTTAATTAAATAAAAAGAATTGTACTCCCTGTTTTTATCTTTTACACAACACTCGCAAGTACGATTGATATTATACACTAATCGTACTTAAATATCACACACTCCGCACATTTCACTCGTTTATGCTGGTGCAGTTTACAGGTTATGTGTATGTTGATTTACTTATGTGTCTGTCGCGCACAATTCAAAAATTAAACTTCTTCATATCGGCGAGTGACATGACCTCTCCGTAGGATGACTGATCGTGAACTGTGTTGCTTCTTCGAAGCGTCTGTGGCGTCTGTGGCTCTATATTGATCACAATCTCTATTAAATTAGTCACACTAATTGTCTGTGTATATTTGACTATTTAATTCTTGCTGTTTTCACTATGAAATTAACATATTTTCGTACACTATAAACCTTATCACTGGAATTGTTTGTGTGGTTTATTCAGTTGAAATTAGTTAACTGGTCACAGGTTTTCACATCTATATTAAGTACTCACTGTAATTGTTTGTGGTTCCTTAAATGTTAAACACTGTTTTTCTTTTCATATTTGATAATCACTATTCCTTTGGTTACTATTATAGTCTCTAGTACACTTGGTTTATGCTGAGTCCTTGCATGGTCTATCCATCTTCTTCTCTCTTCATGGTACGTTTCCTTGTCCTTCTTCTTTCTTCTTCTTCAATATTTTCATTGTAGTCATCATCTCCATTTGTTTCCCTCGCTGTTGGAGTTTATTGGTCCTGATTTTGTTGGTTCCCCTCACTGTTGGATCCTATTGGGTCTGGTTACTGATATTTTGTTTTGGCTCATGGTCATTTTCTTTCTTCATTTCGTATTTGATGTTGCTATGTTAATCTTATCTTCCTCATCGTTGGATTTTTATACTAATATATTTGTAGATACACACTTTTATACACATAGGTTTATTTATCTAGACATACTTTCATACTTTTCTCTTACTTGACGTTATTTAGCTTATTTTATGTAACTGCCATATTTGGTAACGTTACAATATACGGAAACTCAAAACTCAAAAGAATCATGAAATAACTTCAAAATACAGTAAAACCTCTCTAGTCCGACCCCCGGCTGGTCTGACGCTCCGGTTGGTCCGACCACGGCTCAGGCACCGACTTGTTGATGACTCACCAGGTTGTTTACATACTTGTCAGTTGTTTTGCTACCTCAGTGAGCCGGCATTTAGTGTCTAGTGCGCAATGTTGCCAGGTCTTCCGAAATTTCGGAAGACCTTCTGATTAATGTTCCAGAAAATACGAAATTTGGTGTAAATCTTCCGAATTTTTTCCTACTCTTGTTTTAGTGCTATGTCGCATTTCTTGAGTTTTGTGTTTGCGTACGATATGACGTCAAATCTGGTGTTTCATTGCAACCGCAATTATAATTGCTTTCAATAAAAGTTTATAAGAGGTCTTGTCAAAAATTATAGTTCTTTCCTCCTGTCACAAACAATAATTATGACCACCCATACACAATGATGTAATAAGCATTTTGTAATATCCACTTATTGTACCATACTGCTATTCAAATAAGAGTGACTAATCATTATAGTTTAGTCTCAAGCTGACAGAATCGCACTACATGACTGCACCTGAATAAACAGATACTGTAATGTCTAGCCTACACCAGGTCATAATAATGTCAAGTTGCCGTGATAAACATGAAAATAAAAGGTGAACTACACTTGGTGGCTAACCTGTGTTGGGTATGAAGAGTGTTGAGCTGTTGTTATGTCTACATCTCTGCAGTCCTGAAGTTCGAGCTCTGGCAAATCGAAAACATCGAGCCAACACTGTTCAAAACATCAAATTCGTGGAACTCCATATCTAGAATTGCGGGCGCTCTCGCAATAGATAGAGCCAATTCATTTACACTTTTTTTCAGTGTAAGCACGCTTACTAGTGCTTGCTAATTACTCGTCCTGTGTGAATTGGTGTACGTAGTAATTGGTGACAGTTTTAGTGTTTACAAATATCTCAAACAATGTCTCATTTAATGAAATAATAAACATTTTGTATTCTTCTGATAATCCGACCTTTTTTTGCATTCTGACCATCCCCCAGTCCCACAGGTGACAGATTAGCGAGGTTCTACTGTACGTGTAAACACAAACTTTAACTTACATGTCAAACGCTTACAATGTAAACAGACTCATAGTGCTTGCCAACTGTTTACATTATTTTATATAAACTCTTTCCTTCTGTCTGCTGCAGTCTGAAGTCAAAAACAAGAACCAAAATGCTTAATAAATCTTCTGCATTTATTCTGTGCCATAATATTAAGATGTGACACACTTGAAAGCCATGACAAGTGATTGGTATAAATGTACACCATCTGTCAAAATACTAAGTGCACTGGTGGTGTAATATTGCACTGTTGCTCCTCAAAGTGCAGTGGCGGCTCGTCCATAAGGTTCAATGGTTCAGCGAACACCCTAAATAATATAAGTATGTTTAAGGATTTGTTGAGATAATGGTTTCATATTTAAATAACACGATTTGCAGGATTAATCTTGTTGACTGAACAGTAATGGATCACGTAATAGGCAAAAATTGTTCACTGCTATTACTTGAGGTGCAAAACAGCTCTCAGCACCTCCTAGACTGTGCCGACAGCTTTGGAGGGGGAAATCAGTATATGCAAAATTACATTCAACAATCGCTAAAGCCGAGTGTTAGCAATAGAGACGAATAGTTCCGACGAGGGCCGAACCACACTGTCCGGGAATTTTAACATTTTTGTAATACTGCCATTCGCCAATGTTATGATTTTTACCACATGATTTGTCCATTTACCTTCAGTTTTGTGTCAGATTTCTCTATTTCATTTAGAATGCAATGAAAATGTGTGCAGCAAAGTCTTAAAATCAAATAAAATGGTGAAATAATTGTATTCTGAAAATAAAGTGGGTTTAATGTAGTCACTAAAATAATTATATTAACTTTAAGCTGATCGAAGCGTGTATAACCAAGGCCACACTATACTACTGGCCGGAGTGCTGGAAACGTGACGTCACATTAGGCGCTGAAACGAAACACAGCCGCTAATGCTGTTTACTGTATCGCGTGCTCAAATAACCTTTCCTACACACACCTGTATTGGTTTACCTGAACATGTCCTATATGGTTGTAATCTGTATGAACTAACAAAGACCTTGGTATGAAAAAATGTAGAGTTTTGTGAACAACAACAGTTATATTTAGCATTTGAGAAAGTGCAATTTACGCCGAAGTAAAAAAGCTGTGAATCAAGGTAATTGACAGCTTATCGGGGAAATAACTTTTCAAGTTTCTTTATGTAGATAAACAGCCAAACTTTCGTATTGTACAAGATTTTATATCATGTATGATAAGTAGTACTAGAAGCGGGGTAAGCAGAAAAATTAAAGAAATAACCGATTACTAACTGCTCAGTATTTATTTACAACAATATTTGATCATTTGAAGATGATGCATTACAATCTCGTATTGCCTTACGTCTAACATATTTACATGTAATTTAAAATCTACTTACAATAAAGTTATCTAGACTAACTTAACAATTCTGTGTCTAACATTTATGTAAGTTAACGCTGAACTTCGCTAAAATTTGTGTATTTTTCTCTTTTTGTCCGATTTGACATCATTCTGAGCATCTTTCCTTTTTTTATTGAATTTGTCATTACGAGATTTTGAATAATTGTTTAATAAGATGTTACAAAAGGAAAATAAACATTTATCGATAAGTTTGTTAAAATTAATTTTACATATATTACAATTTCTCTGTGGATGATGGATGTCAATAAAACCTAAAACAGTGGATTTTAGCGCTACTGTCTGATTAGTGGACAATAAAAACTGTGTTTCGTATCTGTCAGATACAATTAATGTAAACACTTTGAAAGCTAAATTTAGTACTTCCATCACATAATCTGAAGGGTATTTTAAAGATCCTCTATTAATAACATTAAAATAGTAATTGTCCTTTTGTGGTACAACAGTAGACTCGGTATTTGTTGTAGTAAAGAAATCTGTACACCCAGTGCAAGAGTTATTTTTTAAAATACTGTGTACCAAGTAACCACCAATATAAACAAGGCCTAAAGTGTCATTTTCTGAGAAGGTAACATCAGTTCTGTCTACCTGCAGGTCATCAAAAATTTGATTACTGTTGTCATGCATATCATTACTATCACTTTCTTCACAGTCTGCTGTGGAAATAAATAAATCTTTGATACATACTTTACTGTGTCTAGAGGAGTAAATATCAATCAAACTCAAAGTTTTTAGTTTTTTTTTCTGATTCTAAAACCTGCTTGACTGATACATGGTAACATGCACCACTCATCTGTCTATACTGGCTAAATCTGGCCTCTAACGGATCGGTCTGAAATTTGCCAAGTAAAACATATGACAATTTCATGTCTCCTAAGAGAAACGAAATAATCTCCATTAAAGTGTTAACAATATGTAGCAATGCTACACGTGTTTCATTGGTTAATTTTCCTCTCCTTTTAGCTTTTGTCAACTCCTCCCCTTGAACAACAAGTTCATCCCATTTAACTAACCATTTACTAAAAGACTTCAAAAAAACAAAATTAGTATCTGTTACAGACTGGATTGGTTTAAAGTTTTCGTCATTAAATTTAACTCCCCTGTACATATGTTTTACGCTAAAAACAGTCACTGAACTATCTGTGTTATACTTACTTTTGCATCCTGGTACGCAGTATGATGTTGGCATGTTTTAATTGAACTGTTCTTAATTAATACATAATAAAGATACAAAATTAAATTGAAGAAACTTCTACTTACCGTCACTCCGTAGCCTCGGCTTCAGGGTTGCGTCATACGAACTTTAGGATACAGGCGTAATTTTCAAGGTTGTGTGAATGATTTACACAACACATTTTTTATGAAGAGAATTACATTTTAATTTAATTTTGAATCATTTAAGAAATTGTTTATAAACTTTACCTAATTTTGTGAGAATATATATTGCTTGTTATATGAAGATCATCCTTAATCTATCTTACCTTAATTAGGCTTACCTTAATTTTTTACACACACACACACACACACACACACACACACACAAGACTGCCCAGCCTGCATATTTTGAACACACCCAAACACACAAAAGTTATAAATCCCTTAACACATTTTTTTTTTTTAAATGATATTCCCACCGTCGGCCACGCGGTCTTCTCGCACGCACTCATTGTTCTTGTAAAATTTCTTGTTATTGTCCGAAAATAGTTTATATGAGTTCTTCTTTGTAGTATCCGATTAATCGCACTTCGTTCTTTTATTTATTGCAATGAATTTTAATTTAGAAAAGTTTTATTTCTGAGCCCGGTTTGTCGGGCTGCCTGCGCAGGCGAGAGTCGGCAATAGACTGCTAGCGTCTCTCTGTTCCCCACTCCTTGAGCATTTTAGTTGAGACGACGGACATCAATGCCTTACAGTTAGTCGTCACAACTCTGTCTCATTTAAACCATGCTTTTGGTGTTGTGTCAGTTCGTATACGATCTTGGTGTGGCACTGGCTAACGTCACAAAAGGGGCCGGACTTAGACCTTATTTCCTCCAGCTTAAACGCACATTGCTGAATCAAATTCGCCCAAGCCATCTTGCTTTAAACCAACTCGGCGTCCCAACAGAGCGCGTACTTGTGTTGCGCGTGAGTGCGTGGTCACACTTATGCAAAGTTCTGAGAAATTCGAGGGTGGTGCAAATTCCTTGCCGACTTACACAACAGAAATTGCGCCTTGCCTTTGTTTCAACACTGTTTCTTGCCACGTGGTCTGTTATAATGGAATTAATGTTCGTCGGAAAACAAAACTTTCCCAATATTTTTATAAAATCCCGCAAAAAATGAAATAAATGAAATTACCCAATTTTGACACGTTACATAATATTATTATCACAAATGTACGGAATGAAAAAGTTGCAGCAAAACTTCGTATACGAATAGAAACACGTGTGTAAGTGTATACTGACTAAAAAAGCATTGGGCTGGTGGCACGTGGAGTGGAGGGGTGACTCCAGCCAGTAGTATAGTGTGGCCTTGGTATAACCTTCAAAGTGTTTGCTGGTACTTTTGTGTTTTAAGTGTTCACTTATTTCTTATTTTTGTGTTCAGTTCATTGATTTGATAAAATGAATAGTGTTCAATCTACTTTAAAAACAAATTTTTCTTCTCTCTCTATTAAAGATAAATGCAAAATTAAGGAACTTGGTAGGCCGCTTCCCGTTGTAAATATTAAACAGAAATATTTATCTATCCTTTTAAATATATATTTTTAGAATAATTGACAAATAGCATAAACACAACTTAATATTAGGCCTACTAAAAGTTGTCAATAGTTATGTCTTCATGTTTCGAATGGGATATTTGCTCTTATCTTAGTAAACATTCAGACATTGAACCCCCAACTGTCAGAACCATGAGCCGCCACTGTCAAAGTGTTAATCGTATGTTGTGACAAGCATGTAACTGATATGTTACTGTTTGCAGTCCAGATATATCAGCAGTTGTCATGTAAAGCAAGCTACCCCACTGTCACTTCCTGTATTGCGCTGCTAATGAGAATTGCTGTACTTCCAAAAGTATATATGTTAAACTGTATATAATTTCTGAATCAGTACACTAATCAGAAACGTTTTGTGTGAAAAACGCATAATTGATGTAGTCTTCCTGCATGTGCTCCCAAAAGTTCTGTAGGATTGTCTTTCTCAGTTTCAGGTTTTTGTAGATACTGCACTTGTCCTTAATAGATTGTTCCTTAGTATATGACATTAACTTGGGTCAATATTATTTCATTGAGTTTGGAATGGCAGTTGAGTCAATCTATGACCTTACATTTCCACCAGTTCATAATCTAATAAACAAGGAACCACGTTTTGTTAGCCTCTAAAATTTTTGCTAACTTTTTTTTAGTTTTGTCTGCTGGTAGGTCATCACTTTGAAAACAAGCCAGAATTTATGATTTTCTTGTTGCTGTCATACGTCCTTATAAAATTGTATAGAATGATTTTTTAAAATAAAACAAACCGAGTACTATCCTGTACTGTAGTTGATTGAACCTGTGTTAGCAGTAACTGTTCAGTAAACCATGTTATATTATAAAATTGATGCTGTCCATTTCCTCATGATAATTGCCAATTTGTGTTTACTAGAATAATGGCAAATCATTACGAACAAAATCTTCTGTAATGTTCAGGCATGAACATCACCAGTCTGCCACTTAATTCAAGTGGCATCATTTCCTCTTTAATGGTGCTACTGATCCAACCTTCTTCACAGAATGACCTGTTTTCTTGTATTGCCCAACCAGGCTATCTCAGCGATGATTTTATTTTTATATAATTATTTCACTAACGACTCGGAACAAAGTTTTTTTATGGGTAAAAACGTAAAGTTTTACCTTATAACCTGAACCGGTTTTCGCCTTTTAAAAAGCTTCTTCAAAGCTTGGGTAACTTTACGTTTTTACCCATAAAAAACTTTGTGTTCCGAGTTGTTAGTGAAATAATTATATTTAGTTAAGTAACGGACACGTCATGGACAACGAAATCCAAGTATTTATTTTTATATTATATGAAACAAAACACTGCTAAGTAGTCACATATTCACATTCTATTAAACTTTGTCTGCCTTAAAATGCTTTATATCAAAATATAACTTCCTGAAGCAAATTATGTAAAAGTGACAGTTGCCAGTGAAAAGATCTGTTTTACGGAATCAAGTAACTTATCAGGTATTGGATACTCTTTTCACTGACGATATATGTGTATGTACATGTGGCATCGTATGGCATCTCCTGTAATATGTTTAATTTTGTACCATTCTTGGGCAAGATTTTTTCACTACTGTTGGTGGTCTGGCCACAGTCTCTTTGCCATCCTCTTGTAGTATATATTTCTTTGTACTTATGGTTACAACAATGCTTTTGTTTAAGATGAAGCTGTTTCTATAACTTTGTTGTATCTAATTAGTGGTTCACCATTGTCACTTTCTTTTTCAAAGTATTCTTGCACAACACACAACACTCTGTTTTTCTCTCTTAAAACAATACCCATATAAGTAGTTTCTATTTTCTTTAATGGCACATGCATTTGCAGTTGACCCCGTTTTCCTGAACTACTGTCTGCTATGCCAGAAGACATTTTACAGCAATAATCAATTTCAGATAATGTATGCAAATATTAACGGTTAAAAATGTTCACACTGAATGTAATACTGTAAGTTTAATTATCAGAATAATGACACAGTGCTAGCAAGTGATAATGGTCCTGTAGTTGAAATCTAAAATTAAAAAAATAATAATACACAGGCACACATAAAAACAAACTTCTGACTCCAAGCCCCAAAAGTCTTGTATGTGTTGATAAGAAATGTGTGTTTGTTTAGCAATAAGAAATGGCAAATCTGTCTGTTCATAGGGGAGGGCCACCTCTTAAATATCAGCAGTGAATGGATAGTTCAAAGAATGCTAAATCTGTATTCTGTACCCATTCCCAAACTTCAAAATATTATTAAAAAATATGTTATAAAACATGAAACTAAATAAGACGACAATACTGTGCTGTCACTTATGGTTATATGTAGAACAAATAAGGGAAATGAGATTGGCTTGATTACAAGACCCATTTTACAACTATGTGGCAAGATTGATGATATAGTGTGATTTTTTCATGTTCTTCAGTGAACTGTTTAAGGGGAAGTATGCTTTTACTGTTAACATCAGCTGTTAGCATTATTTTATTGTGCAGATTTCAGTCACAAATTAAATATGATTTTGAAATTAAAAATTTGTCTTCTTCTGTTAAGTCTATTTTTTTATTTTCACTATTAATTCATGTTGCTTTTTACATTGCTTTTTTTTGTAAGTAAATTTATAGTAGTGTTATTAGTGAGTGTGTTTTTATGTACTTTTATTTCCAGCCAATGATGGCACCTGTAGCTGAAGATAATGGATTAATAACAAAACAACCAAAAAGAAGATCGAAGACAACCCCTTTATGCTGTAATGAAAAGCAGACGATTCTAAATATGTACAGAGTGGGACTGGAGAGGTATCCAACGACACCTGTTGATCACATTGTTGCAAAAACTGCTTTGGCAATGGGAGTCAGTCGCAGTTCAGTTTACCGAATCATTAAGGAATTCAAAGAAACACAGATGTTGAGACCACCAAAACAAACAAAATTTAGGACCACTATTTTACAAAGGCTGGATGAAGTAGACAGAATTGCAATACGTAGAAAAGTTCACCAGCTTTTCACCCAGAATGAGCTCCCAACAGTTGATAAAGTTCTACAGGCTGTAAACGAGGATGAAAACCTACCTAATTTCTGTAGATCAACTTTTTACAAAGTGTTGAAAGCTTTAAAATGTGAAGATTTGAAATTCGATTGTATACACGACGAGGATGGCAGTTAGCGGAAAGAGACAGCAATATTATCTAGGGAAGTAAATGTTTACAAAGGTTGAATCCATGAGAATAAAGTCTTTTTTATATTGGATAAATTTGGAATACACAGAAAGTCATTATCTTAGAAGATAAAACTGCCATATAAAAGCTTTTCTCTGAGAGTTGAAGAAAGGACAACGTATCATAGGAAGTCATTTGATAATTGATCATATTGGAAGTCAAAGTAGCCATAGACTCCTGGGAGGTGACAAATTTTCATGGTGCATCCAAATAGGTGCAACATAGTATGTAATGTTTTAAATGTCAGTATACCCAGTAGATATGGTTTCATATAGTTAGGAATTTAATGTTATCAACAAAGACTTGGTCATTGAAATACGGGATTATACTGCTTTCAAACTGGATAAAACAATGAGCTTAATTGATTGTTATAGTAGAAGCAAAATAATCTATTGACAATGAAAAACATTATATTTATAGACGTTTTAAAAATACAGTGGAACTTTGTTATAACAATCTCAGTTAACACGAATTCCCTATAAAAATGAACAAATTTTAATAAAATATTTAGTTTCTGTGGATTTATGTGAACCAGTTTCTCGGGTAGTGTGAAACTGTTTCTTAGATGTAACAAAAACATTTTGCTAATTGAGTGATGGAACTCAATTTGACAAAAAGAAATTCTGAAAAACGCGTAATGTAGTTTACTCAGTACTGCCGAATGGGTTATAAATACTGTATGCCATTGTGCTCCTAACACAATAAAGTTATCCCATGTATGCATTTTTTAAAACATCTGTTTATGTAACAGCACAGCACTTAGTACTGGACATTGTACACTTGCCTACACTAATTATCCTTCTACGAATTTATTCCAGGAATAAGATCTTTTGTAATGTACATTCAGTATACCATACGTTGTATTGTAAAGCGAGGCATTTTGCATAGAGTGATTGACATGTCATATTTTTCGGTATTTTCCATTTCTTAAATATGTGTTACCTGTTACCTTCATATCATATGTTGTTATGCCGCGTAATGTACTGGAGACCTAAGAGTAGGTAATGTGTTCTTAAACCTTACAAAGTGTACTTTTACAGTGTTACTTTCACGTACAGTCAGTTCAAATCTGAGCATCTGTCTGTTAGTGTCATTTTGTGTACAGTGTGTTTAAAATTCATTAAATGTTAGGCATCGAACATAAACTCTTAACAGTTTCTGAAAAAGTTCGATTAATTCAGGAGTTAGAAAGCAGTATTTGTAAATTATATAGATTGATAATTACCTTTACCTAATTCCTTCCTTGCAACTTAATTATTTGCGTAACAACGCGTTTCAGGAGCACAGTCCCATCATCAGGTTATAAAATTAAATCATGCATTAGTCACTCGTCGTTAAATTTTTAAAATTATAAAACTACTGCACAACATTCGTATTCGTGTAAACACATAGCTATGTGTATTCACTCACGTGCACGTCGTCGTAAAGTTAAAAGTTGACTGATTTGTTATCACAAACTTACACAGGCAATCGTCTGCTTTCTTCTTGTTGTGTGCGTATTACTGTGTCAAAGAAGACGTTGGATTTTAAGTGACAACATATTCAATAACTCATCACGCTGGAATTTACTTGCTTTATAGATTATAAATTCTTCCATTGCATCCATGAAACGTTCTTTCTTACAGTAATGTAGAGGTTTTAAATTTTGTACAAAACTGGTATAAATGTGGTTGTATTCCATTAAATGCTGCGCGTAACTGGACTTTATATTATTGACATTCTTCTTGGGCAGATGTTCTATATATCTATCTTTAAAACCTCTTCCTGTTTGTCCAGTATAGAATTTCTTGCAGTCATCACATACAATTTTATATATGCCGGAACATGTTTCAGGATATTCTATATTGGACAAACAGGAAGAGGTTTGAAAGATAGATATATAGAACATCTGCCCAAGAAGAATGTCAATAATATAACGTCCAGTTACGCGCAGCATTTAATGGAATACAACCACAATTATACCAGTTCTGTACAAAATTTAAAACCTCTACATGACTGTAAGAAAGGACGTTTCATGGATGCAATGTAAGAATTTATAATCTATAAAGCAAGTAAATTCCAGCATGATGAGTTATTGAATGATATGTTGTCATTTAAATCCAACGTTTTCTTTGACACAGTAATACGCACACAAGAAGAAGAAAGCAGACGACTGCCTGTGTAAGTTTGTGATAACAAATCAGTCGACTTTTAATTTTATGATGACGTGCACATGAGTGAATACACATAGCTATGTGTTTACACGAATACGAATGTTGTGCAGTGGTTTTATAATTTTAAAAACTTAACGACGAGTGAGTACTGCATGATTTAATTTTATAACCTGATGATGGGGCTGTGATCCTGAAATGCGTTGTTACGCAAATAATTAAGTTGGAAGGAAGGAATTAGGTAAAGGTAATTACCAATCTGTATAATTTATTAAATTATGCAACTTGGAGACCACACCAAAAATAAACAGTATTTGTAATTCAACAGTGTCGAAGAAATACAGTTTATCAGTTTCAACTGAATCAAAAATATGGGAAGACCAAAAAAACATATTGTCTGCATATCAAAACAGTCTATCGAATTATAAAAAAAATTAAAAAGTGAAAAAAAGACTTGGACAAGGCTCTCTTGAGTTGGTTTAAAATTCAGCGTTCAGCTGGTTTTACCTATTAATGGTCTCATTTTGAAAGTATATGCCAAAAAATTTGCAGCTGAACTCTGCTACAAGGATTTAATTTGTAGCCATGCGATTGACTGTTTTAAAAACAGAAACTAATCGTGTACATGAAAATTAGTGGTGAAGCATTATCCACTGATCAAACTGTTGTTAGTGATTGGGTGAAAAATGTGTGGCTAGATGCTAGAGAAACTGCTTGGACAGTGATATCTACATGCAGATTAAGCTGGCACTTTATAATCTAACACCTGATATAACGGTTTTAATAATGGGTATGGACAAACAAAAGCTTCTTGTCAGTGGAAGTCAGCAAAGCCCAGGTGTTTTAATAAAGTAAAAAAGTCTTCCAGTTATTTATCAAATCAGAAAGCATGGATGACATTGGAAATCTTCCCATATGAAATTAGTAAATTGTAAACAAAAGAGATAACTCCCCTGCTCAACTGGAATTAACAAATTTAAGTAGCATAAAAGCCTGTTTTGTGTTTTGTACCACTGAATGTTACATCCGTTTTGAACCTATGGATCAAGGTGTTATCAGATGTTTTAACCACTTACCTTACTAACCCGAATTTACTCAGAATGCGGGGTGGGTGTTTATATTATTAACCCAAGTTAACTTGGTCTATTCCGTATTGTGCCTTTCATTTTATTCTTTAACCAAATTGACTCGTTTCAATATGAACACACTACGAAATGTTACTTTATAACATTGTAGTCTATTTTTAGCTGTGTGTCGCATGTGACCTTGACGTATAATGTCTGTGATGCGGGTATTTTGGACCACTGCATTGTGTTTTGCGAGAAAGGGTTGACACCAATTACTGCTCGGAAGAGATTTATTGTTGCACAGAGGAAACTGTGCCAATAATAAATAAATAAATTAGTAGAGTCACTTGTTATGGAACCACGTGGGTGGCCAAAAATTTCCAGCCTCTTGTGGGGGAAGGTAATTACATGCAGTAGCAGTTTACTCATTTGTTACGCCTGTCATTGCTGCTGTTGTAAATCTACTATTAGTCTCACATATTTATTATGTGCAAATTTCAGAGCCTTTTTGAAGTCGATGTGACTGTGTGTGTGTGCGTGCGTGTTTTGCCACAGTGATATGATTCTTTGTACAGTTATATCTGTGGTCAATGGCTCTGCGGTACATTTCGTGTTTTAGTATAGAGTGTTTTGTACGCGTGTTTCAGTGTGTGATTATACGATTACAAAGGCTGTTTTTTTTACTTGAAATTTATCCTCACCTATTACCTCCACGCTTCTCATTCATTGGATATTATGGATAGTAATACTTCTTAGATTTTTTTAAGGGCTCAGGGTAAGCAAAACATTAAATTTTTTTCAAAAAAAATTAAATTTGTTCAAAAAAAATTGTTTTGGCTATTTTGTATTTATGGTTCTTCCTGAACATTTTGATATATAATACATCACAGTTTTAACACATAAAGTCGTTTTATTTCCAATTTTCAATAGGTATGCACAGTCACTGGAGACTTTTTGTTCGTACACTTGAGAGGAACTTTGTTATAGTATATTTATTATGTGCAAATTCCAGAGCCTTTTCGAAGTTGATGCTACTGTGTGCGGGTATTTTGCCACAGTTATGTCTGTGGTCAATGGCTCTGCGGTACATCATCTGTTATTTTATTTTTGTTTTTAGTTTCTGTTTCTAATCTGTACTGCAATTTTGAAGTGATCAAGTGTTAACTTTCACTTTCTTATCAAAATGCATAAACGTGCAAGAAGAAGATCAGTTTTTAAAAAGAGAAGAAATGTAGATGTGCTTAAAGTGATTCATGATTAGTCTTCAGATGTTGATGTGAATGTGTCCAGTGGTGATGAAAAAGAAGACGGTCCTTCAGTCTCAGGCATAGGCCTAGGCCTACAAGCTCAAGTGATCAAACCTGTTGAAGTTCTTAGTGCTTCTAAGAAGAAAATAGGTGACATAGAGAGTAAGTACCAGTCTTTGGAAAACGATACTACAGTTGAAGGAAATGCAAATGTTGTTGTAAATCTACCAATTTTGTCAGAAACTTTGCACTCCTCTGTAAAGTGCATGCAATGCGACTCAGTCAGATTACAAATTGAAAACACCAGAAACTATGGTTTATGTTCTGAGTTGAAGTTATTCTGTGTGTCCTGCGGTTACGTGAATAGTTTCATGTCTTCTCCAAAGTTATCTGTAAGTAAAGACATCCACGATATAAATGTTAGGTTACTTTACAGCCTACGTTCAATAGGGAAAGGTTGTAAAGCCGCCAATGTGTTTTATGGTATCATGAATTTGCCTCCTCCCCCAACTGAATTTGAGAGATACAATGAAGTTCTTGGTTCAGCAGTTGAAGATGTTTGTTTTAGTTCAATGGACAATGCTATTGAGGAAGCGGTCAGTACCAACGATGGGTCATGGGACATGCCATTGACGGGACTTGGCAAAAACGAGGACATACTTCTTTGAATGGAGCAGTCTCTGCAACAAGTGTTGGTACTGGGAAGGTAATTGATGTGGCAATTTTTTCCAAATTCTGTAAGTGTCCTAACAGACAAAATCATTCCCCTAACTGTTTGTCTAACTACAAAGGCTCCAGTGGAGGGATGGAGGTGAAAGGAGCTGTAGAAATAGAAATTTTCTAGCACTCCCTAACCAAAAATGTGCACTATACGAGGACTCGAAAGGGTTTGCGGCAGTAGAAAACCTTGATATTTATGAAGATGTTAGTATAACTAAATTAGAGTGCATAGGCCATGTGCAGAAATGCATAGGTTCAAGATTGTGTAAACTAAAAAATAAATCAAAAGGGACAAATCTCTGTGACGGTAGGCCACTTGGTGCCAAAAATCAGTTGACAGATGCTGTTATTGATCAAATCCAAACCTACTACGGCCTAGCTATTCGAAGAGATATTGATAATGTAGATAAAATGAAGTGGGTAGTGTACTACCACAAGATATCAACTGATGCGAGTCCTCACCACGGGCTTTGCCCTAAAGGTATTGACTCTTGGTGTAAATACGTACCAAAGGTCCTTTATCACCAAAGAGAAATATACTCATAAAAACTCATTGCCTGTGCCAGGTATGGAGGCCATAAAGCATGTTTTCCAAGATTTAGCTAATACAGAACTGTTGAAAAAGTGTTTACACGACGTACACAAAATCCGAATGAAAATGTAAATAATGTTATTTGGAATTGCTTTCCCAAACCTGTTTTTGTGGGAAACAAAACACTACACTTTGGTGTGTATGAGGCTATTGCTTCTTTCAATTATGGCTACATTTTAAAGTGTAAAACAATGAAAAAGTTGGACATGGAACTGGTCAGCACACATTACTGGCAGTGAAAAATGCGGACAATGAAAGGGTGTATTTTGATCAAAAGCAAACTCAAGAAACAATAAAGAAGGCCAGACAAGCCAGAAGACAGCAAAAAAGGAAGCTTGATGAAGAAGACCCTGAAGATGATCCCAGCTACGGGGCAGGCTTATTTTAAGGTATATGTTAACAAGTTTCTTGTGTAGATTAAAAAATTAAGCTTATTAAACTTCTATTGTGATTTCCCAACAATTTACAATTTAAATGTTTTTGCACACTTTTCTCAAGAATGGAATAAGATACAGACCTGAAATTTTTACCACTTGTAGAGTATGTATATATACATGGTTTAACGTGGGGGTTTCTTGATACAAAACTTAGTTGTGAAATTAAAAAATAATATATTTATAAAAACATAGGTAAAAAAGTGTTTTATTAAAAAAATCATAACTTTGCAAAAGAACATTTTTTTTTTAAACCCCAATGTTAAAGTAAATAGAACATACCCATGAAAACTTATAAAAATTTCAAGTTAATATCGTTATTGGTTCGTGAAAAAGTGTGCAGAAAGTTAAGCAATGTAACATTGGCAGGATAGGCCTTACCCTGAGCCCTTAAATTGTTTTTCAATGACGGTCTTCTTCAGTTGATCATAAATGAAATAAAAAAATATGCCAGCCAAAAAATGCACATGAATTTTCCGTAAGTGTAAATGAAATGAGATTATTCTTAGGTCTCATTAATTTGCAGAACATTGTAAAAAAACCTGATTTGCAGTTATATTAGACAAAAAATCCACTTATAATTAGTCCATTCTTCTCCAAAACAATTTCTTACAGTCGATTTTTAGAAATAAAAAAATACCTCTATTTTTCTTATAACCAAGAGTTTGACACTACAGTTAATCCAAACCCAAAACTAAACAAAATTTACTCAGTTGTTTACTGAATACCTTGTTAAAAAAATTTCAACTTTTTCTTACTCCAGAAAGAGATGTAACAATTGATGAGTCTTCTTCTATACAAAGGCTGTCTTAGCTGGGTTCAGTATATACCCCTGAAACGGGCAAGATTTGGAATAAAAAGCTACCTTCTCTGCGAGTCCAAAAGTCGTTATGTTTGGAATCTTATTATTTACACTGGAAAAAGTACTTACCTTACTTTTTCTGGAAAAAGGTACGGCAAGGCTCTCACGTCTCTACTGGTCAGCGCGCCGCCTAATGGCCCAACAGCCAAGGGTGGGCGTTGGCTAGTAAGTAAGTAAGTAGTACTTACCTGTCGCCTGAGTATAAACATCTTCCAGTTTTGTCACAAGTAGTTATGACTATAATGCAACCACTATTGGGGAAAGGGTACTGTGTTACAATTGACAATTACTACAATTCACCCCAACTGACAGACATTCTTATTTAAAAAAATACTTATATGTATGGTACTATCAATTTGAGAAGGAAAGAGGTCCCAAAAGAACTGCAGCATTGTAAATTAAAAAAAGGTCAATTTGAGGGATTTCAGAGGGGGAGAGCAACAGTATTCAATTGGAAAGATAAAAAACATGTTGCACTGACTTCTACAGTTCACTCATTACAGACTGTCACAATTCTGAAAAACGAGAAAGAAATTAAAATGCCATTAGTTGTCAGTGATCATAATGACACTATGGGAGGGGTTGACAGGGTAGACCAGCCTCTTGCTGAGTAGGCGGCTCCATGAAAGAGAGGGAAAAAATATTAAAAAATTGTTAGCCACCTTATTTACTTAGCAATCTGGAATGCGTTTGTCATATATAAAAAATTAGGAGGAACAAAACCTCACCTAAAATTCAGATTAGAAATTGTCAACGATATCATTGAAAAGCATCTATGTATACTATATGGATCGCGTGCTGACAGGCAAAGTGAATGGCAGAAAACATTCCGAAGCATTACAGCTTCCCCCAATATGGGGGGGGGGGTTGGCAGTAAGTTAACACGTGTACTAAACGACTCATTCACTCAGTAATGGACTTCTTTGACACCTTACAATTATTACATTTGGGACAGTTCTACTGAAAATTTGTGCTTATGAAGATTTTATTATTATAAGTTTGTTTTTACTTTTGTCGTATATCTTAAGTAATAAATTCTAAAAATCTAGTTGTTAAATTTCTATTATCATGGTGGGATCCTGCTCGGCTTATAACTGTACTAATAGATGCAAAACGAACAATATACAATTAGTTTGTAGCTAATTAAATAAAATAAAAAATTTCAATATAAATTAGTGTTGCTAATTGAACACTTTAACGACCATGGCGAGCGTGTATGCCAGCTTCTTTTACGCAGTAAACATTTTAAAGTTTATGGCTCATGTCTTTTATTCTTTGTTTCTCTTATTTTTAATCTTTATTTGTCTGGCTTCAACATTAAGTGTTTGTGAGTTAGTTCTTATGAATACAACAGAACTTTGCAATAAACTGAAATAATGTGTCAGAATACTGAAATCTTACAATGAAACAAATGTGTTTATTTTGGAAAAGAACTTATTAAAAACCTCCCACTTTGGAGTCATTAATTAATGTTAAAAACATGACATAGATATATCATTTAATGCAAAATATGCTCCACTAAAGCAACAACATCTACAACAAAGCAGAAAAGTCAGACTGTGTACAGGTACAGTGTACAGCAGTGGTTCCCAAACTTTTCAGTCCGCAGACCCCCCAAAAAAAAAAAAAAAAATTTCATGGACCCTGTCTGAGTTCTAAAATAAAACAAACAGTAAATATGATACAAAGTCTTATATTGTAATTAAAATGTATTAAAATCAAAATTCTCTTAACTTGAAAAATTATACCGTATTGTTCCGAATACAAGCCGCACACCAAAAATTACCATAGGTTAAAGGTTAAAAATTTGCAAAACGTGTAAAATCACCATTTGAATAAAAATTACTAAATTTTATTAAGATGAAGAAAGAAATAGCATGTAAAAGTACATTATTGTTACATAATTATTATTATTTACTAACCGTTTATAAAAATTATACTTTTTTATTGTTAAGTTATTTTATAGTAGTGTACAGTAGTTTATATTTTGTGCATTTTAAAATATTCCCATACTTAATCACTGTCACTGTCTTCAATTTCACCGTCATTTGTCCCTGAGATGGTCGCTTCGTCCTCTTCATAAATGACGACTTCCATTCCATCCATACAGTTCGATATGCAGCACTTTTTGAAACTACGAATTATAAATTCTGGTCGGATGCTTTTCCACGCACTCTTGATTCATTTGCCGAGTTCTGTTACGGATTTTTTTTTTATTTTTCCTGTAGGAGTCAAAGGATGATTTCTTTCCACCAACCAATTGTTATATAAACGCCGCAGGTTATCTTTAAAAGATTTATTTATTACAACATCCATCAACTGCAGGAATAATGGCGATATCAGTGCTCATTTCTTAACTTTGATTTCAAGTACGTGGGCAGGGAGAATGCGGCTTCACACAAATGAGTAGAGGGAAACACAGTTAAACACTTCAAAGCTTTTTTTGCGAGTTTAGGATAGTCAGTCATTACATATAACCAGAAGTCAGCTAGCTGTAATCGCAAAAACTGTAATTTTAGTGAACTGTCATGTGAAAGTTCTGCCAATGAATCTTCTTCTTGTAGCGTAAGAGAGAGGTTAGTTGACAGCCCATCAGCAAATGGATTCCTTATCCACATACCACTATCATCCGTCACGGGAAAATATTCCCTTAGCTACAAGTGCAGTTGCCCCAAATGAGACTTAATAACTTTGAGGATCTCCTTTAGAATATTATGTCCTGACATCTGGACAAAATCTGCCATTGAAGATAATTGTTCGAAGATTTTAGAGTCCTAAACTAGTAATCTCACTTTTATTCGTACACAAATGCTTTCTGAATCCACAGCTTCAATTTTTTAAATCATTCCCTTGGTTTTATCTCGAACCTGAAAAACAGTGATGCTAGATCCCTGCAGGCTTAAAGTGAGTCCATTCAGATGACTGAAGATACAAGGTATGATAGTTTCAAAATCCAGTTAAAGTCATGGAACATGTCTTTAAGGTTGAAGTTGGAATCAAATAAAAAGAGCATTACATCATCCCTCAGTTCAAATAATCTGTTCCAATTCCCATCCACGCGAAACCATTGTACTTCACAGCGGATCAAGTGCCACTTGCTTGTGGCCAACTCCCTCTTTTTCACATATTATAAAGGAAGAACGTTTTGCTTAACTACAATGGTCATACATGGACTAAAACAGTGCAATCAGTTCTGCATGGATGCGGCGCTGTAGTCAGCTCGGCTGACAAACAGATCTGCTACACGACATGATTTAAAAAGATTATTAAAGCCTTTAGTTTGAAATTACTTTTACAATTAAAATTATTTTAAACCAAAAATAAAATATAGTGGAATCTTCTACTAATTGTTTTAAGATTCTTAGATTTTAGAGCATACTAAATCAGAAAATTACGGTATATTCTATTTTTTATTAAAAGTGTCTGCAGACCCCCTGAAACATTGTTGCGGACCCCACTTTGGGAACCACTGGTGTATAGCATATGCAGTATTCTTGCCCCCATTGGTGCAGCAGTCGGACCGAATTCAGTGAATGCAGCATGCGATCTATATAGTATAGATCGATGTTGAAAAGTATCACAGTGAAACTAGGGCTAGGGTTGGTTGTCCAAGTTCAACTCCAACAGCACTTAGATTAGTTGGCCACCATTTTCAGAATATTTACTGTTGACTGCAAAAAAAAAAATCCCACAAAACAATGTGCAGTGTGCGCCCAAGTAGCTGATGTAAATGGTAAAAAGATTAGACGTGAATCTCGCTATTATTGTCTTGACTGTGATGTGGCACTGTGTGTTTCACCCTGCTTCAGAGTTTACCATATAGTGTCCAAAATATAAATTATTTACAACTTTGTATATATTGTATGTATTTTTAATAGTGCAAATATTTAGTTTATGTGTGTAGTGTAGTGTAAATATATTCAGTAGTTGGACAGTGAAACAAACCATCAAGTTTCTATGCCTGTCCATAACACCATGAGATATTCAAAACTTGTATACAGGTATGTGAACATTTGAAGTATTTATAATATGTGTGTCATATTATGAAATATATATTTTTAATGATTTTTAAGCATCAGTGATTAAAAAAAACAAGTATTTTTCAAAATGTTTTGTTCTTTTATGTCTTAAGAGTAAACTCGGGTTAATAATTCATTATTTATTTGGAGTAATATTTTACGGTTATTTTTGAAAAATAATTTTTTTTGTTTACTCAAGTTTTCTGAAAAGGCAAGTATCTGTTATTGGAATTGTTAAATAAAAAATACGTTTTTGGGGGGAAGGTAATATGTAAAAAACTTGTAAGGCAAGTGGTTAAATCTCATTTTTGACTTGCTTGTATTGCAACTTATAAGCCAGAACGAAAATTTACAAGCGAAGTCAATAAGTGTATTGTAAGCAATTTGCCTGGTGAATGACACGAGGAACTTAGTAAACGATACAGAAATAATTTAAAAAGCAAACTCTGACATCTCAACCTGGATGAAGACTATGATATGAAGATAATGTTCCTTTATTACAGTGGTAAAAGCTAGAAACATTAATCATTTTGATAATTGTACTGACATAGATGATGTTGCAACTTCGTCTGACATAGCGGATAATGGCATTGCAACTTCAGGTAAACCAACGGAAAGTGAAATCTTAAATAACATTTTTAATAATGCTCAAGAAGAAATAGGTAATAGTGATTCTGATGAAGATGGAAGTATTGCTGCTGAAATTACTGGTGCAACAAAAACAAATCTGACAAGGGATGAAGCATTGGAACAGTTAACCGTATTTTGTGAATCATGATCTAATTGTAGTGATGATGTGTTTAAATTTCTCAGTGAAATGAGAAACCATTTTACAGACACGAATTTATGTTGAAAAGTCATCAAACACGCATTGAGGACTACTCCAGCAGCAGTTAGTTCAAGTTTTTGTTCCCATATTTGACTTAAATTTTCTTGAGCTTTCCAGTGATACTTTAGTAAATTACAGGTCCTTAATTGTTTTAATGTATAGTCTCATAAACATAAATGTGAAGTTACACAATTAAATTTTGTACACGGTGGTCCGTGGGAATCTGGCGATTTTTAAAGCGACATAGGTTGGCAACCCTATCGTACAAGCGTATATCAGGCTGGCTGTGGCCTTGCGTACTTGATGCCTTTTCAGTTACAATGGACCAGTGGACTGCTACACACAGTGCGTTCGTAGTGGATACTTATTTTTAAAATGGTGATCAGTTGTGATTACACAGCGATTATTCCATTGTCATTTCAATGTTGCATCATGGTGCTGTTCCATATTCCATGCATGGTGCTGTTCCTAGTCGCCATATGATAAAGTTGTGGATAAACAATTCCTAAACTACTGCTTCTGCAATGAAATAAAACCACCAGGTCCAGTACACATTTGAGAACCATTCCAAACATTGAGAGTCAGGCAGGCGATGTTAAGGAGCCCACAACGCTCAGCGAGAAAGCATGCAATAGCTCTCTATTTACTCCACAGGAGTGTCGAAAGAATTCTACACACAGATTTGAACTTTCATACATATAAATGTTAGTGGTACAAGAGTTAAATAACCATGATAAAGCAAATCGGGCAATATTTTGTGCTAATTTTCTGAAATTGTTAACTGATGAAATGGTGCTGCTAATGAGTGACGAAGCACATTTTCATTTATCAGGTACAGTGAACAAACACAATTTTAATTACTGGTCCAATACAAATCCTCAGCAGCTACATATGCATCCTCTTCACAGTCCACATGTGACTGTCCACAGTGCTGTGGAAATGTTGAGATCGTAGGCCCTTATTTCTTGAATAGGAAGGACAAATGGTGGCAGTCACTTCTGCTTGATACACAGTGATGTTACAGGAATTCCTTGCTCCTGAACTGTATCGTTGTGGGATCGACTTGAATGCTGTGTGGTTCCAGCAGGGTGGAGCAAAAGCCCACACTGCCAGAGCATCCATGGTGGTACTTACTGTGGCATCCAGGCCATATGATTTCTAGAGGAAATGTTGCATAGCCTGCACAATTTCCAGATCTGTCAGTATGTGACTATTCCCTCTGGGGATGCCTCAAGTCTGGAGTGTTTCTTAACCTAACAACATTAACGAACTCAACCCCTCATTAATTTCATTCAGGAAGAAATCACAGCCATACCAAACAACATGGTGCAATCAGCGATGTGAAGTTTACAGGACAAACTGCAGCAGTGCATACAAAAAGACATCAAATTTGCTGTAATTACATAAAAACAAAAGTAATTAAGGTATATTTTATATTACTTATTTCATTTTTAAAATTGTCAGATTCCTGTGGACCACCCTGCAGGGGCGGTAACAGGGGGGTCAAAGGGGACAGCTGTACCGGGCCCCGAGCTCAAGGGGGGCCCCAACAGGGGCTCCATTTTTGTGTGTGTAAAACAATTTTTAAGAATAAATAATTTTAGTTTGTTTATGATTTAGAAAAATAAAATATTTCTAATTAACTGCAGCAGGACCAATATTAAATTTGAACCTGTTCAATTCAATAGCTATGAGGGCATATTATTGTTTTCCTGTCTCATAGCTTTCTCCCCTATCCACTACCAGTGTTGTTTAATTCGGTTGACAAAATGGCGAATTTGATAGTCGCTAGTACATTTTCACAACAGCAGCTATATTCAGATCATTACTAAAACTAGTGTGACTGTCAGTTCGCATGACATGTAGTCCAAGCGCGAAATTAGAGTGAAAAAAGTATTGTGACGTACTGATCGTTCACATTTATTATTATTACCAAATTTCAGATTAGTTGTTACTTACCGTTACGATAGCTCTTACAGGGTCACAGGATTCGATCACATGTACCTAGATACAAACATGGTCTATGGGTTACGCAAAGTACTGACACAACTCATTTTGGAAGAGAATTAATATTTATTATTATTTAATCTTGACTGCTTGTAAACTCATGAAGATTCATTTAGATACATTTCTGCAAAGTTGTGCAACACTAGCATAACACTTAGGAACTACAGCTTACCTTATTATTTCACAAGACACAAATGCAAATATCAAATACAAACACAAATATACACAAAAGCTGCCCAGCTTTGCACACACACACATTCACTCGGTAAATTATTAAACCCTGAACATTTTAAATTATAAATTCCAAACCCCAAATGCCGGCCACGCGGTCACCGCACACGCGCATCTTCTCCCGAGAATCGGTGATTTTAAATTATTCCAACGTTATTCTTGATGATGTTTCTTCTAAACACGACCGCGGTCTTATAAATTTATACTGTTTTACACTGTTATATGAGTTGTTACATTAATTAAAAAAATTTGTTTCTGAGCCCTGGTTGTCGGGCAGCCTGTGCAGGCGGGAGTCGACCAAGAACTGCCGGCGTCTCTCAGTTCCCCACTCCGGGAGCATTTTAGTCAAGACGACGGACATCAATGCCTTACAGTTAGTCGTCACAGTTTCGACTCATGCTAGTCATGTAGTTGTTGGAGTGACGATAGCAGACGATTCCAACTAGGCACTGGCGAATGTCATAAAAGTGGGTGGGACTTAAAGCAGCACTTCCGCAAGGTCTTGAAGAAGGCGATGAATATTATCCTCTCTAGCCATCTTGGTTTTTTACCATCGCTTGGGTAGGCGCTCATGCGCGAGTAGTGACGTGTGTGCACTGCCACACCAGTACAGATTTCTGCGAATTTTTAGGGTGGCGCGAATTCTCTGCCGCATTCCTTGACAACAACTGCGCCTTACTTCTTTGTTTCGAACTGTTTCTTAACACAGGTCTGTTACACAATGGAATGAATTTCGTTACATCATAATTTTCACAACTTCTTTTTTACAAGTCCGCCCAAAATGAAAGAAATAAAAATGTACATGCCCCATACGGTTAAAATAAAAATACCCAAAAATTGACACGCTACAATACCCCCTCGATGAGAATTCTGCTGTTCATGACAGAAGAAATCTCATCGATAACCCCGAAGAGGACCGGTGAGGAACTGGTGCCAACAACCCCCTGGTTCTTAATCTCATGGGTACACGACCCCCCTGGCTCAGCGACCATGGACTCATCTGAACGAGATCACTGGACTTCTCCGTAAGAGATCCCAACACCGAGAAATCGAGCAGACTCGCACCACAGCGCACCTCGCCTTTTAGCATGCTACCCCCAAAAATCCTCAATCCCTGGCTAAAATGATTCCAGCTCCTCCGCCGATATGCTTCCCCTTTTTTGCAAGCTGGGCTGCCTTTAGCAAATACTGGGCTCACACTCACTAACATTACATGTTACCATAACACATTAAAAATAAAAACTTCCTTTTAAAATTTATTATAATTTTAAAAAATTCAAAATTCAAAAAAAATAATCTTTTATCAAAAAATTCTCTTCCTGGTTTTTCTAATTTTTTGTTTCAAATGACAACCTAAACATTCCTATTAATACAAACACATCCTTACTCTAACATGAGAACCATTTATAGTCTACCAATACAATGCAATACAATAAAATAAACATGGTTAATGCACACATAATAAAAGAATCATTATCTAAAATATTCATTCGCTGGCAGGCGAAAAATCAAGTTTTTTTTTTTTTTTTTTTTTTCAACAAAAAATTAAAATTCCCAAAAATTTTAAAATTCAAGAAAAAATCTAAATTTATTTAAACGTTTCCCTCTATGTGTAGAAATTATTAAAATTTGGTTTACATAGATTAACTAAACAAATTAAACTGACTCCCTATTATACAAGCTTAGTCTGTGTATGACCCCATCAGCTGATCTAAACTAGGTCAAGTCCAAGATCCTTGACCTACATATGTTATATATAAGTTCTGAAAACACATTGAACATCTGTAATATCCTAACTTGAAATACAGAACGTAATAACATAAAATCTTTAAAATGAACAAAATATTATTACAATAATCAAATTGGCATTTACATTATTTAAAATAAACAATTCTTGACTTTACATTATTTTCAAATTTTATCAAAATTCTGTCACTGGTTGAAAAAAATAAACAATTGTATATTCTTTATCATGAATCTCTCTTTTTGCTTAACAATCCTACTCTTCATTTAACAATCTCGCTATACTTTACTGTGGGTGATATAAATTATTTATTCTCGTTTTTCTGTATTAGATCTGTATACATATATGAACTTTCTCCCTCTGACTCTTAACATCAATCACTTCAACTCCCATGACACCCATCTCTACCAGAATATCTACTAATCAAGACACTCTAAACCCCAACTTATCATTTAACTCAAAACGCCACCTTCTCTACATATAAAATACTCTCTAACCCGTTGTATATAGGATACGTGTTTCCCCTACCCAAAACTCAATTCCCTTATTTGGCGGCCCGGATTCTACCTAAAGCGGCCCCTTCCCCACTAAACTCTATCCCGTCCCAACCCTTGTTGCGGACTCCTACATTACACTACCCTCTAATACAAAATTGCCATCCCCAAAAATCTCAATCTCATTACATTACTACAAATACAACAAAATAACATCATTAATCATAAACATAAATATATCATTCAGAACTCTACCATTATTCTCCACAACTACCGTGTCAACATCAATACTTCTCAAGATTCTATTACATTACATCAACTCAAAAACAACATTACATCATATTCATCTCTATCATTTCAAATTCAACTTTTAATTCAATTTGGACAGGTCTACATGTCCCACAACATATTTATCACCCATGAATTATCTTTTATTAATTTGCATAAATTATTGTTATTTTATTTCTCATATTCTTTTTATCCTTACTTCAAAATATCTGTAATACATTAAACATTAATTACTTGTAACATTTACTAACCAATATACCAGTGACATGGTATTGCTGATCAGCTGACCCTACTAACACAATGAAAATACATCTCACAATTGAATAAATTATATGAAAGATACATATTTATTTATCATCACTCCTCACCTTCTGGTTTCCCCTTTTCTCTGATTCTGATAGTTCATATTCACCGCCTGCCAGACGATTTAATTATTGGCTTAGTTAAAAATATACACACATGATTAAAACACATATTTTATCAACAACTATATCTATTTACTACAATAAAATAATACACTTAAAATTATGGCATGGATAACTTGTATTGAAAATATGATCATCTAGTTATTCGAGCAGAGCGCAAACATTTTTATTGGATCAAACTTTGAGTGAGCAAAAAATTTCTTTATTTTATAAAATTTAAGTTCGTGACTCGTTTGAGTCACCTCCTAGCCACACAAAGATTATGGTGGACTGTGGCGCCCATTCGCTTCCACAGAGACTGTATATTTTGGAGCAGGTTTTGCCTCTCCGTGTCTCTGCTTCCGCTATTAAGTTTTAAAGTAGTGAACATCAACATGTTCTTGTTCTATAACCATACACCCTTAAAACTGATCTGCCACCGGTCTTGCTACCCCCAGGCAGGCAGAGTGGCAGCCGCTGTTCCATAGTTCCGGAGAGATTTCCTCTAATGTCACCCCCCATTGAATTTCAAACATATACCAATTTCAAGTCAGCTATGGTCAAGGGACTTGGTATGACCATAGCTGGCCGCTAGTCAAAACCACAGTTAGTGCTGGTAAGACAGTAACCACCCGAAAAGTCGAGGAAATCTAAACTTTCATTTCACTGCCTGTTTCACATCAATCTCATTATGTGCGACACGTTATTTAGTATTGGGTGTAAAATTTTTTATTTACACGGATAAGGTGTGCCGCACATTTATCGCCAGTTTGGCCTCCGATGGAGGTAACACTCACTGCTACCCCCAACCCATTTCGCTATTTGCGAGAGCACAGGCAACCCCCACAATAGCCACTTAATAACTAACTAATTACTTAATAAATGAAATTAATCTTTCTACAAATGCAGTTCAACACTCCATTGTTATTATCACTTCAATGAGCACCAAACTACCCCCCAAAGTCATCCCCACTTCTTGTATTGACAACAAGTTTTTATTTTGTTACACATCGTTTCAAAACGTTCCCATTCTCACTGATACTAAAACTCGACAATTATATTTGGTCACTTAATTCTAAAATTTATTTAAATTTAAAATTATACACATTCAAATTTTTTTTTTTTTTTTTTTTTTTTTTTTTTTTTTTTTTTTTTTTACACTGGAGGCTGACTAACATTCCCAAATCGAGATTAGTGCTAGTAAGACAGTAACCGCCAGAAAAGTCGGGTTTCGCCGCAAGGTAAAATTGGAGGCAAAATAGAGCCACTACGTGAATTCACGTCCCCCCTCTAAACCAAACTTAACCCCCTTCTACTACCATTTATTCTACCCCGCTGTCTATTTTCCCTCCGATCACCTTGCCACCAAATTCGTCTTTTCAGACTAAACAGAACTACGACCAATGGCTAATTTTAATTTTAATTTCCAAAAATATTTAAATTTGTATGCACTGCCTTTTATTTAATGCAGCCTCCATTATATACAAACACTCTGAGGCAGTGCAGGCACGTGACAGGCACACCGATCCGCTGAACCATGAGTGTATTAAAAAATTTTAAGTCGAGTCACGTACCTGTTGGGGTCCCCCTCCCCGTTCAAATATATGTGGTTAAATTTCTATTTTGTACCAATTTTGGTGGAGCCGGACCATCGTTGTTTTCACTGCCCGAAGGAAGATCCTGCCAACCATGGCCCGCCTCCGAGTTCCGAATTCCACGGCCAGGACTGGTAAGATCGTGGCCGCCCGAAAATGGGGGAGTAGCCCTTCTAAAAACATAAAAGAATAATTAAATAACATTCATACCTTTACAATTTAATAAACTCCTTATATTGACCAAAATAATTTCAAATTTGTAGCGTTGTGCGTACCTACTATCTCCCTGGTTTCTCTATTCTGTAACACATATGAATTTTTCATTTTTATTTCCACTACCTCGTACGGCCCCTCGTACAATAAGAAAAACTTCTTGATCTCCTTGTCTTGTGCACTTGATAAATCGTGTCGTCGTACCAATACCAGCTGTCCAACCTCGTACTGCGTCCACTTACCTTTCATGTCATGTCTCTGTTTTCTCCTCTCCCCTTTCGTCAACAAACTTTCATTGGCTAGTCTCAGTTTAACATCGTTACCACTAGTGTTAGTTTCCGGTGGATATTCTATTAATTGTTCCAGAATCCTCTGTGGACGCTTTCCTCTTATTAGCTCATAAGGCGTGAACCCCGTCGACTCGTGGGTGGTGCAGTTTAGCCAATTTTCAATCTTCTGCACATAGAGTGGCCACTCGCTATGTTTGGCATGGCAGTATGTTCGAAAAATTCTGCCCAACTCCCTCATGACTCTCTCAGCCTGATTTGACTGTGGATGATATACGGCGGTGTGCTTTGGGATAATACCTTCCCATCCGAGAGTTTGGCGCCATCTTCCGCTGATGAACTGCGGCCCATGGTCGGATAATATCACCTTCGGCTTTCCCACGTTGATCATGTAGTCGCGTGTGATTTTCTCGCTCAGCACCTTACTTGTGGCTCGCTTTACACTATATAGCCTGACATATTTGGAAAAAGTATCAAGTACAACAAAAATATGCATCACTCCACCCCTACCTTTCGGCAATGGGCCGTACAAATCTACAGCTACTAAATCGAATGGTTTTTCTACTTTAATATAATTTAGTTCTCCCTCTAACCTATAATTTACAACTTTGGATTTCTGACATAACTCGCAAACTCTAAGTATTCTTCGGACTCGTTTCTCCATGTTCTTAAATAAACAAGATTCTTTTAATACATTCACACACTTCCGTGCCCCAAAATGCCCGTATCTAAAGTGACAGTCCCACACTATTTTCTCTATCAACCCTTCAGGTATGACTAGCCTCCAATCCCTCTCTCCCCCCTCTACTTTTTTAAACAAACTCCCTTTAAACACTTGAAAATAGTGCTTGTACCCAAACTCATCTATATCTGATTCTATACTAGTAATTATTTTATTTAATTTACTATCAGCTCTTTGCATTACATTTATATCTTTTAATTCCTCCCCAAAAAGTTTATCTTCCCGGGATAGTCTATAAATTTCTATCTCTTTAATATCTCTACCTGTTCTATTTCTGTCTGTGTCTACTCGTGATAGTGCATCTGGCACCCTGTTTTCTACACCCTTGATATATTCCCAACAAAAATTATACTCTTGAAGAGCTAACACCCACCTGGTTATCCGGCTGTGTGTGAGTTTGCAAGTATTGAGGAACGACAGCGCTTTATGGTCCGTCCTGATGATGGTTCTGTTACCCAGCAGATACGTTCGGAACTTCCTCACGGCGAACACTATACTGAGGAGCTCCTTCTCTGTGGTAGTATAGTTGCGCTCGGCGGCTAGCAACGTCCGGCTGGCGAAGGCGATGGTTTTATGTTCTTTCGCCTCGTCCTCTTGGTAAAGTTCTGCTCCCAACGCTATGTTACTAGCATCTGTCTGTAAATAAAATTTGTCATTAAAATTGGGATGATTCATTAGTATCATGTCTGCAAACTTGCTTTTGATGTCATTGAACGCTGCTCTTTCGTTGTCGCCCCATCTCCATTGCTTGTTCTTTTGTAACACTGCGCCGAGTCGGGCCGTCGTCTGTGCGTAGTTCCTCTGAAACTTCCTGTAAAAATTACAAAGACCAAGAAAACTTTGCAACTGCTTTATATTTTTTGGCTCCGGGAATGTCAAGATGGATTCTACTTTATCCGGGTTAGCACGTATTCCTGTAGGTGTTATTATGAAACCTAAAAAATGTATTTCGGTTTGCAAAAATTTTGATTTGTTCCAATTCACCGTCAAACCTCCCTGATATAACTTCTCCAATACATATTCCAAATGCTCTACATGCTCTTCAAATGTTCTAGAAGCTATTAGTATGTCGTCTACGTATATGGTTAGAAAATCTAAGTTATGTGGTTGCAAAATTTCGTCGAGACACTTAATAAAACTAGCTACACTGGTGTTCAAACCAAACGGCAAACGCTTAAATTGATAGTTTTTTCCATTGAACAAGAACGCTGTACATTTTCTACTATTTACTGCCAACGGGACTTGCCAATATCCGGCGGTCAGGTCTAAAGAAGTCATATATTTCACCCCACTAAATTTCTGAAAAATCTCTTCTATCGCTTCGGGTGACTCCCGGTCTGGAATGATTATTTGATTGATTTTGCGGGCATCTAGACATAACCTCACTCTCCCATCTTTTTTGATTACTACTACTAAAGGGTTGGAATAAGTTGATACTGACCTTTCTATAATATCCCCCGCTAACATCCTATCTAATTCTGATTGTACAGCCTCCCTTTTCGAATATGGTACCGGATAACTACGTTGGACATATGGCGCATGCTCCCTCACCTTTAATTCGCATTCATAACCTTTTGCCCTTCCTGGTTCCCCGGCAAACACTCCCCGATAATCCTCAACTACCCGCCACAGCGCTTTACGCTGAGAACTCCCCATTTCATCGCCTTCCCTGCAAAATTTAACCTCTCTTTCGGCCCATATTCTATCTCCACTCTCTTCACTCACACTCTCTCTACACGCATGTATACTAAATTCCATATCCCTATTTATGGTCTTATCTGGTATAACCCTTATACCCGAAATATTTACTGTGTCTAGAACCCGTTCAAAATTAACTGTTATTTGTTTATTTTCATTACTCAATTCTAAAACCCTTTTTCTAAAGTTAATGACCGCATTGTTTCTTATTAAAAAATCATTACCCAAAATCACTTCTAAATTTAAACCTCTTACAACTAAAAATGTATTCTCATAGTTTTCCCCATTTATTAGCATGTTCAACTGGACTTGGGTTGTAACCCGTTTACTTCTAACACCCGTAATACCTACAATTGCTACCCCTGCTACTGGCAAAGACGGAATATGTTTGTTAGTTTCTTTCAATTTATTGAGTACATGTTCTGCTATTACAGATATTTCGCTACCTGTATCTATAAGTGTCAAGATTGACTTACCTTCTATCTCCAGTTTTACCTCAGTCAACCACGCCTCTTGTCTCCTCGTTTCCGTCTCCTCTTCTTCCAACAATTCTGTGGCCAAGTCCGTGTGGATCGTGTTATTCCTGTATTTATTTTCGTGGACCCCGTGATTATTCCTCGACAATGGCCGGGCCTCCTCATCCATTGTCCTCCTTAGTTTCCCATTCTTTCGTCTGCATTACGGGGCATATATACTCTACCCATATGCTGATTTCCTCCTTCGTTTCTCAGATTCTCTACTCGTCGGTCACCATTCCTCTGCTGTGGGTTGTTGAATCTCGGTGGTGTTCTCTGCTGCTGTCCAGGCCTCGCCCTTCTACATCTATAACAAAAATTATGATCAGCATAATTTTCCACCAGACACCCGTCACATTTCCACATTGGGTATCGTCTGTCCCGTTCTCGACCATTGTGTGTGGTTCCCCCGTTTGGTCCTCCTCGTGGTACATAATTACCTCCATTTTGCATATTATGTTGCTGTATGCGTCTGCTGTCTTCCTGGTCCTTAATATTCTGAAAAACATCTAATATTTTTTCTAGTTCATTTATGTCGCTTACCTCTCTGGTCATTAATGTGATCTGCACTTCCCTTGGTAGGTGCTTGCTGACGTGGCGTACAAACGACTGGAATGGCAACGGTGGTTCCAAATACTTCGCTTCGTTGTACAGCTTCATCGTATATACTGTAATACTACGGTTGTTTCTTCCAAAACTCCCAGTTCCCATTATTTGGCTTCGCAGTATCTCCTGCTCCTCCTCCGACCAGTATTTGTTCCGAAATGCTCTTTCAAAATCTCCATAACTCTCCCATTCGTTTCGATGTGTCTCCGCCCATATCTCTGAGTCGCCTTTAAAACATTTCAAAATTTTTATAAGTTTAACCTCCCAGCTACTACCATTAAATCTGTCAAATTCCCGTACTCGATTTAAAAATTGCATTGGATCCACTC
Organism: Magicicada septendecula; assembly: GCA_034769895.1. Taxonomy (NCBI): domain Eukaryota; kingdom Metazoa; phylum Arthropoda; class Insecta; order Hemiptera; family Cicadidae; genus Magicicada; species Magicicada septendecula. The sequence continues at coordinate 130,418,750 of CM068372.1, forward strand.
TCCTATTTTCACTACTAAAAGTTTCTAATTCTATTTCATTGTTTGTGTCACGTGTCATAAATATACTTTCAGTAACATTGTTTACATTTTGATTTTTTACTACACTTAATTCATCTCTCATATTATTAATATTCTGTTCAAGTGAATATAATTTTTTGTCATTACTATACTCAGACTGTACATTATTTTTTGATATTACATCGATAGACTCATTTACGGCTTGTATTTCTGTCTTATAATTGCTCTCAATTTCATTCATTTTAGATTCTATCTTATTTTGGTGTTCATCAAAGTTCTGACTGATTTTTTCAACTGTCATTACTACACTATTCAACTTACATTCAGTTTCAATGTTACATTTATTAATTTTAAATTCCATGTCATTGTTATGCTCATTCATTGAATTTATTAATATTTCATTATTCTCATTGATTTGCTTCTCAACTCTACTTATCTGACTATCGATTTCATTAAATTTAACATCTGTCTACTGTACTGAATTATCTAACTTGGTCTCTACTCGGTTAATTTTATTAGTAAATTCTACCTTGGTATTTTCACAATGTTTATTAATTTCTTGTATCTCACTTTTCAACTCGTCAAATTTGTCATTCTGGATATTAATTTGGTTTTTTAACTCATTCAACTGACTGCCAAAACTATTCTTTTGGACATCGAATTTCTCATTTATCTTATTGTATTTAACATTGGAATCAATTTGTTGTTCTTCAAATTTTGCATTTAAGTTGCTATTTATGTTTTCGGACATTGTTTTTATCAAGTTAAACATATCATCCATCGACAACCCTTTGGTTCATGTTGTCGACGGAGTAGATTGCGCTGCTATATTTCCGTCAGTGAAGCCGACTTCTTTACTATCAATTCTACTTTCCCTATCTAATTTCGGGGTTATTTGAATCCCTGAATCTTCATTTACTTTACTTCGATCTGTTATACTTATTTCTGCTTCACTCTGACTCACACTGTCACTCTTGGAGTCGAGTGTGTTTCATAGTTACTAACGTTTGAGTCGTCGAAATTTTCGACGCCATTTTCATTTATTTTATTCTCGTTATTTGACATTTTGTATTGTTGATGTAAATTAAATTACCTAAATTGCTTAAATAGAATAGATTAATTAAATAAAATACTGTAATTACTTAAATTTTGTAATATACAGTTAGGTTGCTAATCTAACCTAGAACATGTTTGTATCTCTGTCGATGCGGAATTCAATTAATTAATTATAATTAATTCAATTCGTGCCTGTTCCGTGGCGCCAATTGTGACGTACTGATCGTTCACATTTATTATTATTACCAAATTTCAGATTAGTTGTTACTTACCGTTACGATAGCTCTTGCAGGGTCACAGGATTCGATCACATGTACCTAGATACAAACATGGTCTATGGGTTACGCAAAGTACTGACACAACTCATTTTGGAAGAGAATTAATATTTATTATTATTTAATCTTGACTGCTTGTAAACTCATGAAGATTCATTTAGATACATTTCTGCAAAGTTGTGCAACACTAGCATAACACTTAGGAACTACAGCTTACCTTATTACTTCACAAGACACAAATGCAAATATCAAATACAAACACAAATATACACAAAAGCTGCCCAGCTTTGCACACACACACATTCACTCGGTAAATTATTAAACCCTGAACATTTTAAATTATAAATTCCAAACCCCAAATGCCGGCCACGCGGTCACCGCACACGCGCATCTTCTCCCGAGAATCGGTGATTTTAAATTATTCCAACGTTATTCTTGATGATGTTTCTTCTAAACACGACCGCGGTCTTATAAATTTATACTGTTTTACACTGTTATATGAGTTGTTACATTAATTAAAAAAATTTGTTTCTGAGCCCTGGTTGTCGGGCAGCCTGTGCAGGCGGGAGTCGACCAAGAACTGCCGGCGTCTCTCAGTTCCCCACTCCGGGAGCATTTTAGTCAAGACGACGGACATCAATGCCTTACAGTTAGTCGTCAACAGTTTCGACTCATGCTAGTCATGTAGTTGTTGGAGTGACGATAGCAGACGATTTCAACTAGGCACTGGCGAATGTCATAAAAGTGGGTGGGACTTAAAGCAGCACTTCCGCAAGGTCTTGAAGAAGGCGATGAATATTATCCTCTCTAGCCATCTTGGTTTTTTACCATCGCTTGGGTAGGCGCTCATGCGCGAGTAGTGACGTGTGTGCACTGCCACACCAGTACAGATTTCTGCGAATTTTTAGGGTGGCGCGAATTCTCTGCCGCATTCCTTGACAACAACTGCGCCTTACTTCTTTGTTTCGAACTGTTTCTTAACACAGGTCTGTTACACAATGGAATGAATTTCGTTACATCATAATTTTCACAACTTCTTTTTTACAAGTCCGCCCAAAATGAAAGAAATAAAAATGTACATGCCCCATACGGTTAAAATAAAAATACCCAAAAATTGACACGCTACAGTATTAAAGCAATGAAACAAAAAAAAAAGAATTTTTTGTATGTAACTTATAAGTCTTAATGTATTTTGCAATAATATAAAATGTAAAATTATGTTTTGAAAAATTAAATGTAAAAAATTAAGTATTATACCTGTTATTTGACAGTCTGATAATATTTGTTTATGCATCAGGTTATTTGCATAATAACTTTTTTTTCTTTTAAAAAATGTTTATATAAAATAATTATTACGATATCATGTTAGATAAAAAAACATTTTATTTAATATGGATATCAAAAATTTTAAATGAAAATTATACATGAATAGGTAACACCAGATCTGCTTTGATATGATTGGGCATAAATAAATATCGCCAAATACTAGGGATTATCAGACATAAGAAATTTTTCCTGGGTTATTTCTTCTTTTAAATGTATTAGAAGGCATTATATGTGTTAAATAAAACGTTTTTTTATCTTTTTAGGGAAAAGTACCCCAATTACCTAACTGCCTCGTTTAATGATGAGATTGTGCACCTAAAAAATGTGCACAAAGTAACCTTTGAAAGCACCGCTGAAAGCCATGAAGGGCCCATATACCTTTTAAATAAAAATTTTTAAATTGCGGCTTGAAGGAATTTTCCCACAAGTATGCATAGCAATCAGAATTTTTTGCACAATTCCACTCACAGTTGCTGAAGGAGAACGAGCATTTAGTAAACTTTCGTTAATAAAGAACTACCTTTGTGCAACCATGATACAAGACCGCCTGAACAGTTGTGCTTTACTTTCCATTGAACAAGAAATTTCAAGGAAAATAGATTTTGACAGTGTCATAAAAGACTTTGCTACAGCCAAACTAAGAAGATTACTCTAATGCATCGTTAATTATAAATTTCATTTAATACTATTGAACTTTTACGATATGTATATTAAAAAAGGTTGTAACCTACCAATCTACCATTAAGTTTTATGTTTTTCTTAATAAAAAGTCGTCGTAGAATTTGTTTTTTGTGTACCCTTATGTAGACTACATAAATTTCTTTTATTAAATTTTCATTGATACAAAGTAAACATGATCCAGAGTTTCAATTTTTCCTTAGTCACCCTCTATGTGTGTAATATTTAAACGTGATTGTGACGGTGGTGTGTTATGAAGGTGTTTGGGTGGGGGGTCAGAGTGGAAACAAGGGGGGTCCCGTGGGTTTATCTGTACCAGGCCCCATGATTCCTGTTACCTGCCACCCTGTAGTTTATCCATTGTTTAGTTAATTTATGTTTTCATGTTAAATTATATAATTTTTTAAAATTATCTTGTCATTATAAAGTGTATCTCTTTATAGAAAAATTTTCAGATATTCTGTATTTCTCAGGTAAAACGAATATCGGTTATAACGAAAACATTTACGTGGTTCTGTTTCATTTGTTATAAACAAGTTCCACTGTAATTCAATTATGTGATGAAGCTTGTATGTAACTGACCATTTCATATTTGTCCAAGTTTCGGTATTGTTTGAGTTCAACGTTATGATAAAATGTAATATTCTACTTAAGCAATTAAACCCTGATGGCAACAAAGCTTGTAATAAATGAGGTTTTTCAATTCTTCACATATTGGGATCTTAAAGTGCAATTGAAAAATTTATTCTTTCGATACGTGCAATGTAACAAATATTTGCAGTTTTTGGCAATTTTTTCAAATGTTTTTTAAAGTTTGTACATTCCATTTTTTGTGTACATTAGTTTATCAAAAATTTCAGCTTTTTCTGAAATACTCCAAATTTTTATCTACTCACACTAAACTTATTACTGAAGAGATAGACAAATTAGAAGACAGTTGTTACAGGATCAGAAAAGGTTGCCGAAGAGAATGTTATGCAGGAGACAGTAATGGAAAATGGAATCAAACAAGAGTGTTTGTGAGTGTTGGATAAATGCTCTAGAAGTGAAAAGAGGACTTTCCAAAGTGAAACTTAAGGCAAAGAACACAAGATGATTTGCTAGTTTGGGATGGACAGGCTTAAGGAGGGAGCAGTGCTACACTGAAGAGAGAGATAATGTGTGGCTACATGACGCTTTGCACATGCTATGTGAGTGGCAAGATTATGCGATTCTTGTGCATTTCTTCTCAGTCTTACTAGGTGTGCTTCCAGATTGTGGTCACTTATTGTGGCATCTAGGTCACATATTATGCCACATAGCCCGAGTATAAAGTCGCTCTTTCCAAAGCCATCAGTCGGGTTGGATTTGAGATTTGATGTTAGTTCTCGGAGTTCTAGTTATTGGGACTTGCAAATTATTGTGTGCAGAAATCTGTAATTTGTGACTTGTATAATTTAGTACAACACTGTTAAATGGGTGAAATTTATTGTTTGTTACACTAGTGTGTGTTGGACAATCGGAAAGTTAAAGAATTGCTTTATACCAAAGTGTCTTTATTTATACAAACTGGAATTAAAGTCTAAATAGCAATTTCATCTAGTGTCATTTATTTATAAATAAAGTCAATTATAGATAAAGATTTCCTTGTGTTCAGTTACTCTCATTCCAGTGTCAAACATAACAATCCACAAGGCTATTATAAAATTGTGTCAGAATTGGGTGTAGGATCTTTAACAGAAGACAGTTCATAGAAGAGTTTAGCGTGTGTTAACGATTAATTTGCAAAAATGGCAGATTACTGAAATTTTCAGAGCACTGCTACCACAAAGAGAGGAACCAAAGATTGCCAATAGGAAAGTGAAAGATGATAGAACGTGCTCTTGCTAGAAACACAGGAACACCAGGAGAAAACGCTGATTCTGGAAGCAGGGGAACAATGGCAAGAAACAGGAGATATAAAAACAATATAGGGTGCGTCAGCTAAATCCGGACAAAACAGTTTATTAAAACTATAATAGAACAATAATATTTAATCATTTATTATTTATATAAAACAACAATATTTAATCGATATAACCCCGTTTGCTGTGATCACTGCCTCAATCCTTGTTTTGAAGCGCGAGCACGCTCTCTTCAACTGCTTCTTGTCTAAATTCGCGAATGCTGCCTCAATACTGGCCAGAAGGATTGCCACATTGGGGTGCCTGGACGTGTTAGACACCATTTCAATAACGCCCCAAACGTAATAATCAAGGGGGTTTAAATCAGGACTATTGGGAGGCCAGAATTCCTTAGACCAGAATGCGTCCACGTTATCAGAAAGCCAGTTCTGCACTAAATGGCTTGTGTGAGCAGGTGCACCGTCCTTTTGAAAGATGTACGGTCTCCCGGAGGGCACAGTTTCCATCCATGGCTTCACTACAGTTCTCAGAATCTAGAGGTAAACGTCTAATGTGATGGTTTCTCCCTTTTTAAAGAAATGTGGCGGCATGACATCACCCTCACTGGAGACGACGCTCAAGACGTGAACACTGTCCGGAAACTTCGTCCTGGGTACTACAGGGACATCCTCGGGTCATGTGCGAGCCAACGGTCGTTTCTTCGGTTCACTTTTGCATCAACAGTAAAAATCTTTTCATCAGAAAAAAACCTGAGGCGACCCGCAGCTCGTGCTTCATGAAAAAAGAAGCAAATTGCAGCAGACAACTCTCTTGACCTTGGCAGCCTCAGATAGCATTTGCCATACCTTGAGCACATAAGATGTGTACCTCAGGTCCTTTTCTACGATTTGACGCATGGTGGCCTCACTCACCCCAAGTGTGGTGGACAATTTACGAAGCAGCACCTTTGGGTCTTCTGAAATGAGCTCTTGAGCCCTTTGGATGACATTTGGGGCCCTAACAGTCTTCTCTCTTGAATGGTTTTGCCTTGCAGGATTCGCGGAACCTTCTTCGGACTTCTCCGCGTCTGCATACTTTTGCGCGATGTTTTAAACGGTCGATCGCGGGTACCCGAAGAAGTGAATAATTTCGGTTGGCGGACGCCCAGTGCGAAGCGCTTCAATTACTGCCGCTCGTAGATTATATTCCGCACTCGATCTGACAGACTCACCTATTTTGAGGTTATGCGCATCTTACACATACAGCTGGCTTACCTAAACGCCAACAATCGACTACTGCTGAATGTGGCGGGAAATTCAAATTAAATTTTGTCCGGATTTAGCTGACGTACCCTGTATAGGAACAAAAGGAGATGCAAGAACATACTGCTGCATAGCTGGGTCTACTGCAAGGTGAAGTGAATATTTAAGTTACTAGAATTTCTGATGGCGAAGAAGCTATGTCAACAAAAATATTTGCAGTAGAAGAGTCAATTGCCAGTATTAGAAATAAAACATTTGAACTGAAGTTGAACGGTTTATGAAAATAAAGCCTTGCTGTTCATAACAATTTACTAAACGTAAAGACAGAAAAAGACCACAGAAAATTAGATAACAGAAAAAGTGGCTTTGCAGTAGATCCAGTTCATGTCAAGGTTCCAACATTTGATGACAGTACTCACTGGATGACATATTTTTCTTTGGTCATTGCATGACATTTGAAACTGTTGCATGCACAAATCATTGCACAGAGAAAGAGAAAGCAATTTCACTTGTTCTCACTTTAAAGGACCTGCCACAGAGCAACTACAAAAAAAGGCACCTGCTCCAAAGCTCTGGAATTACAGTATGGGGACTAGTATGTGTATGAAGTGTACTGCACTCAGCTGGGAGCAAGAGACAGAATTCCAGAATTAGTTGTAAAATATTTGATGCAAGAATTGACAAACTGATTAGACTAGCCTATCCTGAAGCACTGAGAGATTTTTGAATGTGGTTTGCTGTGCAGATTACTGATGGTTCAGACAGTGAATTACAGCAAGTGTTACAAATGGCAAGACTTTAAAATAGCTCTGATGTTCTTGTTTATGCCCTCGAGTTTGAAGATGCCAAGTCAGCAAGCAGTATGGCCTTGTATTGTAATCAGAAAATCCCAGTAATACATCATTGCTATATGTGAAAATATAAAGAGATGATTCAAAAAAAAAAATAATAAGGCAGTAGTGCCACAACTATTTGAACCCAGGGATATTTTTCGAAACCTACTATTTAAACACAGAAATGAACATAAAATTGCACAATTTTTCAAACACAAAATATTGAAATACAAAACTAAATTATGCATCAAAATAATCATGACAGTGTAAAACAAAACCTTACCACTACCCAACTACAATAGTCGACCAAAACACAAATACTTCATTGGGCAGTGATGAATCAACAAGGCTGATAATAATAATTCAGAATGCTCAAAACATGTCTCGTACATCACACTATTGAGTGAGTAACAATTAGACAATAAAGTGTTATGTTTTCACTGGGCTGCAGCTGTATATACTTGCACCTTTTTTTTTCATATTCGTGATCTGCAATTAAAATTGTGACAAAAAAGAGCTTTCTCATGAAATATAAGTAAGGTAAGAAATTATTCAAGGAAAATGCAGAAAACATGTCCCACAACTGAACATTTACAAAAATATGATTTTAACATGCCGTGTCTCAAAAAGCATCCCCTACTTATCACCTTAGAATTGTTTATGTGTGACCAAAAAATAAAAAAATTACTATATTTTTAGTTTGTTTTATTAATTATTTCAAATTTAAATGTATAATTAGTGTTCAATTATTCAGGAGACCCTCCTGTTACAACTGTGGCAAACATGGGTATTTTAAATGAGATTGTTGGTAGACAAAAATTGGAAAAAAGTGAAAAGAGGAGTTTCCAGAGTCAAACTTGAGGGAAAGAACACAAGGTGATTTGCCAGTTTGTGATGAACAGGCTTAAGGAGGGAGCAGTACTACACTGAAGGGAGAGATAATGTGTGGCTACATGACACGTACGCGAGTGGCAGATTATGCAGTTTTTATGCACTTCTCGATCTTTCTACACACACCTTCCAGACTGTAGTCACTTATTGTACCATATTATGACACAAAGCATGAGTATAAAATTGCTCTTTATAAAGCCAGCAGTCAGTTAGGATTTGTGATTTGGTGTGCATTAACAGAATTCTATTTATTGTAAAGTGTGAATTACTGTGTGTGTACATCTGTAGTTGGTGACTGGTATTATTTAGTGCAACACTGTTAAATAACATCCATAGCCAGCTACACACTAACCATCCCCACTGGACGTCATGATGGACAGCAAGTCAAAAACAACAGTGCATAGCTGTGACATCCATCCGCACATCGTGTATTTTTTGAAGGATGTGCACGATGAAAAATGAGTCCAGCAAGACCATCAGCTCAAACCGCAAGACGTGTGGATGGATCATGTGTAGAGTTGACGGATGTCAAGGAATCGTGCATCATGCATGTTTGATAACGCATATGCTTGCTATCAAATCATCGTTTTCGAGCAAGTACAGTACATGTTTTTAGAGCACATTTGTTGAATAAATGTTTACTGTTTAATTTTACGTTTCATTCATTCTTTAGTTTATATTTAATAAGTAACGATTCAGATAAAATTTCAGATTAATATTTAGTTTATTTTATTCCTTGTTTACATAATACATTAAAATATCATTAGCAGTTATTATTTTAAATATTTTTATTATTAATTTGTTTTAATTACAATTCATAATGGACTGTGAAATAACATCACAATTTATTGAAAAATATAAATTAAATAAATGTCTGCGGGACGTTATTTTGAAACAGATGTCTGTATTTTAATACAGAAAAAATCAATAAAATGATTTTTACAAAACACAACGAGAACTAAAGAATGTCTGGCACGTTGGACAAGTTGCACAACAGTGAGGTGCGCACATCCATCACCAACGTCGGGCATGGTTGACAGCGGCGATGGATAGTGCGTAGCCGGCTTATTGTGTGTGTGTGTGTGTGTGTGTGTGTGTGTGTGTGTGTGTGTGTGTGTGTGTGTGTGTGTGTGTGTGTGTGTGTGTGATCATTCAGTTTCCACTGTTCAGACATTATGATCTGTGGAACTGTCGTACCTATATGTAACCATCACGTTTGGATGCATTTGCTTTCCTTTACGTTTCATTTTTTTAATGAAATTGGACAAATTGTTTGATAACAAGCCACACAGAACTTCTCTAATCTTTCACAATTTTTAAATCTTGTAACAGGCCATTTTATTGTGTGAGTTATGAAGTTAGTGTATAACAAACGTAAAAAAGTATTTATCAACGTTACTTGGAACAAAGGAAGTGTGTGCTACATAAGCATACATGCTTGAATCATACTAAACCACACATTTGCAGGTGAATGCGTTCTCATGGACTGAACTTGCATCCTTGCCGGACACTAACAAAAATTTAGTTTTAATTATGAATTAACCATTTGTTACAATTGGCCTGTATGCCAGCATAATAAGCAACCAGTCTAGAAGGCATGTTTGGAAAGATCAAGAATGTGCGAGAACATTGTGTAATCCTGTCACTCTACAACACATGCAAAGAGACACAAGCCACACATTTCCTATCATGTGATATGAGAGGGGTGTCTTAAACATCATCGCTTAATGGCTATTTGAAAGAATGGCAAATCTCCATTCCATCTACATTGCCCAGTGTCAATTCGCAAGTTATATTAAATCTGTCTTAGGTGAACCAACGGATCACAATGGAATTTAGTTGTCTTGATTGTTCGTCTCTTCTTTCACAGCACTATCACTTTACAAAAAATGAACTTTATCTTGTGAAAAACTTACTTTTTTCGTCGGACGCGTTTCGGCTTAAGTATCCGCCTTCTTCACCTTTTAGTCAGACTGCCATCATTTCGTAACAGTTTTTGTGTGGAAGGTGTAGTGGGGGTGGTGCGTGGAGGAAGGGGATTGGTGCAGGGATTCAACTTGATGTTTGTTTTTTGTAAAATTGTGTCAAAAAGTGTATGTGATTTATATTGTAATTGATCGTTGAGTATGTTGTTTGGTTGTGTTGTGTGGTGTTTATATATTTCGTATTGTTCAGTTGTGTTGAGTTTTCGGCCTTTAGGTAAGTAATGTAAAATTTCGAGATTGGTGTCTATGTTGGTGTAACTGTGGTTTTCTGTGTGTATGTGTGTGGCAAATGCGGAGTGTATATTGTTGTAAAAGCTCTAACCAACAACAGTTAACCATAAGACGTTCCAGAGCTTTATCTCAATTAGTTTCTAGGAAAAACTGTAAAACCCAAAACATTGGAGTCGAAAAACACACATTTTTACTTCCATGTTCCTTAAGGAACTGGAAGTATGGTGATGGCAAAAAAAAATCGTGTTCGAGATTATTGCAGATTCTGATTGTACGACACTCAAAACATGAAAAAAAGTCATTTTACTTCCATGTTCCTTAAGGAAATGGAAGTATGGTGATGGCAAAAAAATCGTGTTCAAGATTATTGCAGGTTCTGATTGTACTACACTCAAAACATGAAAAAAAGTAATTTTTCGAAAAGTGTCTGTGTGTGTGTCTGTCTGTCTGTAGATTTTTTTCTATGGCAAACGATAACAACCACAAATTCAAACAGAATCAAATAAGTTTTTGCGTACAGCCCTGATTTGTAGAGTACTCACGACCTATTGTTTTTGGTGAAGATCGGTTTAGAGAAAGGGGTAGTTTACCTGCAGCTTTTTATGTTTTAACAAGGGTAATTTTTTCTATGACGAACGATAACTGCCGTAAATTCAAAGAAAATCAAATAATTTCTTCCATACGTTCCTAAATTGTAGAGAACTCAAGGCCTGTTGATTTTGATGAAGATCGGTAAAGGGAAAAGGGTAGTTTACCTGAAACATGTTATGTTGTAACAAGAGAAAGGTTTTCATGACAAATGATAACTGCCGCAAATTGAAACAGAATCAAATATTTTTTTGCATGCATCCCTGCACTGTAGAGGACTGAAGGTCTATTGATTTTGGTGAAGATCGGTTTAGAGAAAGGGGTAGTTTACCTGCAACGTTTTATGTTTTAACAAAAGTAAAGTACTTAATTTTGATAAATAAAGTATCTTGATAAGAAGCTCATAATAATCCAAATCCACTGTAGAAACGTAGATGAAATATCTATAAATGAAGAGGTTAGGTGAACGGAGTGGGGGTAATTTTCTATAAATGAAAATTATAGTTGAAGGGGGATGGGAGAATGTTTTATGTGTACTACGTTATCGGCAACAAAGAGGTAGTTCTTTGTTAAAATTCCTTCCCGGGCTGTTTAGCCGTAGTCCAATGTTTTCTGCAAAACCAGACTTTCGGCAGTGCCGTCGATTTCCATCTCAGTGAAAATCGAGTGTGAAAATGTGAGGTGGTATACGTTAGTGACCACAGTACTGTGGTTTAAGGCTGAAGCAATAAGTAGAAAGAAGTAGTTTCCATGGAAATATTTCATTTCGAATATGATTTTAAATATAAATCTTAGAACATGGAAGTCATGTATGTTTATATGTGTACTACGTTATCGGCAACAAAGAAGTAGTTTGTTGTTAAAATTCCTTCCTGAGCTGTTTGGCCATAGTCCAATGTTTTCTGCAAAACCAGACGTTTCGGCAGTGCCGTCGACTGCCATCATCAGTGAAAATCGAGTGCGATAATGTGTGGTGGTATACGTTAGTGACTACAGTACTGTGGTTAAGGCTGAAGCAATAAGTGGAAAGAAGTAGTTTCTATGGAAACATTTCATTTCGTAAATGATTTTAAATATAAATCTTAGAACATGGAAGTCATGTATGGTTCTCCATACTGATATTTTCAAAAAGTGTCTGCGTCTTTTTTTCTGTAGATTTTTTTCTATTGCAAAAGATAACAGCTGCAAATTCAAACAGAATCAACTACTTTTTTGCATACAGCCCTGAATTATAAAGTTCTCAAGACCTATTGCTTTTGGTGAAGATCGGTTAAGGGAAAGTGGTAGCTTACCTGCAACATTTTATATTTTAACAAGGGTATTTTCTATGGCAAATGATAAAAGCCGCAAATTTAAACAGAATCAAATAATTGTTTGCATACCGCCCTGAATTGTAGAGTTCTCAGGACCTATTGTTTTTGGTGAAGATCGGTTTAGAGAAAGGGGGTAGTTTACCTGGAACTTTTTATGTTTTAACAAGGGTAATTTTTTCTATGACGAATGATAACTGCCGTAAATTCAAAGAAAATCAAATAATTGTTTGCATACGTTCCTAAATTGTAGAGAACTCAAGACCTGTTGATTTTGGTGAAGATCGGTAAAGGGAAAGGGGTAGTTTACCTGAAACATGTTATGTTGTAACAAGAGAAATGTTTTCATGACGAACGATAACTGCCGCAAATTGAAACAATCAAATATTTTTTTCCATGCATCCCTGCATTGTAGAGGACTGAAGGTCTATTGATTTTGGTGAAGATCGGTTTAGAGAAAGGGGTAGTTTACCTGCAGCGTTTTATGTTTTAACAAGAGTAAAGTACTTAATTTTGATAAATAAAGTATCTTGATAAGAAGCTCATAATAATCCACTGTAAAAACGTAGATGAAATATCTATAAATGAAGAGGTTAGGTGAACGGGTGGGGGTAATTTTCTATAAATGAAAATTATAGTTTGAAGGGGGAGGGGAGAATTTTTTATGTGTACTACGTTATCGGCAACAAAGAAGTAGTTTTTTGTTAAAATTCCTTCCCGGGCTGTTTAGCCGTAGTCCAATGTTTTCTGCAAAACCAGATTTTTCGGCAGTGCCATCGACTTCCATCTCAGTGAAAAACGAGTGCGAAAATGTGAGGTGGTATACGTTAGTGACCACAGTACTGTGGTTTAAGGCTGAAGCAATAAGTAGAAAGAAGTAGTTTCTATGGAAATATTTCATTTCGAATATGATTTTAAATATAAATCTTAGAACATGGAAGTCATGTATGGTTCTCCATACCGATATTTAGATTTGGGATACAGTAACTTCGTTAAGTTGCCAATAAACAAATAAAAAATTCTAACTAACCTTGTAGAGAATTTAATTATAAAGAAATTGATGTGTACAATGTTTATTAAAAATAAGTACAAGTTTGAGAAATTTGACTTTAATTAAAAACAAAACAGACCAAAATGCCTGTACAGGCACAGATAGTTGAGATAGCACAAATTTCACAGTTTATAATGGACCACACATTTTTGTAATTTTAGTTGCCTACTCATATGCTTATCTGTTTAGTAGTTTGATGTTGACACTTTACTGTTGCAACACTTCACCTTATGCAGCCATAAATTGAAGGCTGAGGTTGTTATTGTGGGCTTATGATAAAACAAAAGTACATGTGCTCTCTCGTGTGACTCTAAAAAATGAATTTATTACAACCATTTTACAGTGCACCACTTGTTGGATTATAGCACGTGTAACACCTCATAGACGTTCATGAACTTATATCTGCCCACTACGGGCTGGATGTTTGGCAACTGACTGGATCTCTGCATTGTTTGATTTCTCTCTTGTGACTCTCTGCACACACACACACACACACACACTGGTTTCTGAGTTATAACTGGATATTTTGTTGTCATTTTATGCCTATGCACATCCTATCTGTCTGTAAGTGTTTGAGTGCCATGGTTACCACACTTATGCATTAGATAAGATGAACTTCCCTGATCCTGGTCATGAAGGCCAAGACCATATTGCACAGGGTCATAATAATATGAAGAATTATTGAAAACAAAATTACATCCTCACCTACCCATAAATTCTGTCTACTTTTTTCTTTTGCAGGACTTCGATTCTCCAGTGTGGGAAAAATGTATTTAAAGTTACTACTATTTTTTTAATTATCTCATTAATGGTAATTTATAACAAAGTAAAGAATAGGTTTTTAATGGAATTAATAACTTTAACAAAATTAACTACAAGTATGTACACATCATAGTTTGGATCATAATTAAAACTATATGAAATTAATGGAAACCAACAATGGTATGTTTCGACTTGTAAATCATCTGTTTGCTATAGTGATTCCAGTTATAACACACTTAGTTCAACTAAATGATATCGTCAGTTACTTTTCTTAAAGAAATTTCTTAAATTCATATACTCATCAGTGGCGGTTTCTGATTCTGTCCTTTGTCTCTTGTTTATTTTAAAGATAAAAGATGATCAATGTTTTTTAAGTGTTGATTTAGATTAGAATGAAAGTATTTATCTGTCTTGCGCATAGTAGATAGCGTTAACCAAATAGACAGGGCCAAGAAGAGACTTGCGGACTGGTTGTCATGACTATGTGACGTGTCGTGTAATGTCATAGCGAATATCACCGTTTAATAAACCATATGTTTGGGCCGCTACTTCTTAGTGGCCTGTCACCAGTTTTTAACATTGGTGTCGGTCTGCCGTTTGTTGATGGTCAGTTTACTTTTATCATACGTGTTTTTGTGTCACGTGTCGCCTACAAACATGAATAGAGCCAGTGTCTTAATAAAAACAAATTTTACCAGACTTTCTGTAGAGGATAAAATAAATATTGAAAAAATAGGCCGGCCATTACTTGATCTAAATTTAACACAAAGCAGTGAAAGGAAAGCCCAAAATAGGACATTTACTCGGCGTTTCTCAAGAGATATTTAGAAACGAAATAATTGGATATGTGGGTGTGAAGTTTCGAATTTGTTGTAGTGTTTTCCATGTGTATTATTTTTCAGCCCTGCAGGAATAGAAACGGATACAAATTGAGCCAGAAAGGGTATAAAAGATTTGCATCATCTTTCTACTGAAATAAAGAAACATGAATCATCTTGAAGCCATATTAATGTATGCACAGCCAAATATTTTGACACAGCTTAATTCAGCTTATCGGACACATGTTCTTGAACATAATGAACAGGTTAGAAAGAACCGTTACATTTTGAAACGTATTATTTGTTACGTAAAATTTTGCAGTGCTTTTGAGTTGGCACTTGGAGGTCACCATGAGAATGAAGAATCGGTAAATCGTGGAATATTTAGAGAATTAGTTGATTTTCTGCAGAACTTGATGTTGTGTTTCAAGAACATCTGCAGAACGTTACAGTGTATAAGGTGACTTCTAAAAGTGTACAGAACGATATTTTAGATAGCATTTTGGCTGTGTGCAAAGAAGAAATTTATAATCAAATTAAAAATTCAGATTTCTTGGCTATTCAATGTAATGAAACTACAGATGTAATGAATTGGTGCCAATATTTAGATACGTTTTTGAAGAAACTGTTCGTGAGAGCTTTTGGTGCTTTAGAAGAGTCAAGGATAAATCAGTAGAATGGATACAAAAATGTATAGAAGAAGAAATTGATCCTATAATTATGGAAAAACCACAAAAGTGAATCGCTCAAACATACGATGGGGCAAATGTAATGAATGGTGCTACAGGTGGTGTTTAAAGTTATATTAAGAAGAAATATCCTTATGCTCATTACATACATTGTTATGCTCGCCAGCTTAATCTCTTGATCCAAAATGCAGCATCACAGCATGCTAAAGAGCGAGTGCTTTTTTTAAATAATTTATCAGCAATTCCCACGTTTTTTCAAATTCTTCAAATAGGTGCGATACGTTAGAAGAAATAGTCAAGCACAGGTTACCAAAAGTAGCAACAGCCAGATGGAACTATAACATTAGGACAGTCAATACTGTGTTCGAGAATTGAGAGAAGCTCATAGAAGTGTTTGAAATATTGAAGATAAATGAGTATGTAGCGCTACTTCTAATGAAACGTCTGGTTTCAGACGAGCTCTAAAATACCCAGAACTTTTGTTTTGGCTCACATTTTTTCACAAACTTTTGTCTCATGTTGACATTCTTTATAATCAAATCCAGTCAAGAAATAATGATTGTATCCAACTTCATAGTGATATTTAAAATTTTGAGATTTGTGTTAAAAACATTAGAAACGAGACTAATACTATTCAAAGCAATATTGAACAAAATTTTCATTAAACAAAGAGGAGAAGAAAAAAAATTTAATTTACCCAGAAGTGCGTTTGCCAAAGAAGTGTGTGATGTAATTATTTTACAAATGAAAGACAGATTCTCATATTGTGGCCATCTGCAAGCAGCACAGTTGTTTAATTCAGAATCAATACCAAAATATTCAAAAGAATTTCCAGTGGGCATTTTGGATACAGTGTGTTCTTCACATCCATTTCTAGACCAGATTCATTTAAAAACAGAATTACAAGTTATTTACTCATGACCGGACTTTAGTCAAATAATTGGAGACACAAACTTCCTTACATTACTGCTACAACATATTCTTACTGATATTTTTGTGGAAACTTTAAAAATGCTAAAAATAATTTTAACAACGCCAATGACAACTGCAGAATCAGAGCGTTGTTTTTCAACTCTTAAAAGAGTCAAGACATTTTTGTGAAATACTATGGGTAATGATCGTTTAAATGCGTTGGCGATGATGTCCATAAATAAAAATTTAGTGCAAGATATTGACAGTTTCAATAACAAAGTGTTGGAAAAGTTCATATCTATGAAAAATAGAAGGGCAGAATTTACTTTTAAGAAATAACTGGCTTCATTCAATCCACTTTCTATTTCAGGTTAAGACTTTACATTGTTAAAAATTGTTTATGATTGCGCCCCTCTGGTTGAAAAGTCACCAGCCGCCACTGGTACTCATGTTTTTTCCTCAACTTTTATTGTGCGACTTTTGTTGAGAATGGCTAATTACAGTTTTTGTGAAATGTCATATTTCTCACTGAAGTAAACAGATGATTTACAAGTTGAAAACTGCTATTGTTGGTTTCTGTTCATTTCAAATAATTTTAATTGTTGTGATTAAATTATGATGTATAAATACTAGTAGTTAAACTTGCTAAAAGTTCTTAATTCCATTAAAAACAGTAATAACTTTAAAATAAAATTTTCCTGTACTGAAGAAATCATTCTCCAGAACAAAGAACAAGTAGACAGAATTTACGGGTAGTCTGTTTCTTGCCATAAATCAGTTATTTCTTATTGAATTTTAAACAAGCAAGGTGTTGTGTTGTGTTTATAATAAAGTGTTTAACAATTTACCCATAAGTTGATAAAATTAAAATTTACAGAGCTATTAGGGATAAAAACATTAATCTGACCGCCATTTTGAAATCTGAGATCATAAAATAACATTTTTTTTTACTAAAGAACATTAATGTAAACAAGTGTACAAAATTCTATTGAGACATCTCAGTTCCTTCTTGAGACATATAGTATTTCTTAAAAACACACAAAATGTTAGCCAGGCAGAAAACAAGACATTTCCAGACATATGTTTGTAAGTACTTTTTTATACTGATGCATACAGTTTGATTATGTATAGTGAGTACACCTTTTATGTTACACCCAGTAGATTAAAATAAGAAATTCCTCATTAAACACTAATTATATTTAATAAATTATTTACCTTAAATTATCCGCTGTGTGATTTCTTGTAACTTCGTCTATTACGCATTTCAGAGCTTATGGTCCATCATCAGATATTAAAAAAGATAAAACTATCACTCTTGCGAGATCGTTAAGTAGTAAAAAATGTCAATATTTGCATGTGAACCGTACACGGATTTGGGTGCGCACCCGTTCAAGTTCATTCTGCCACTGAGCGGTTGCTACCTTATCGTAGCCCCAGCGAGCAGACTCAAGGCGGTATCGTACAATCGGTTGGATACAAAGTTCAGGTGGTCATTTAACACGATATCGCGACTCCTTGGGTTTGCATATGTAGCTGGGGCTACATCATAAAAGGGTTGAATGTAGGTAAAACATTATAAGCACAAACTCTGACACGATGCCTGCCTTAATAAACAGAAAGAAAGAAGATTAGATTACACTAGCAAAAAAAAAAAAATCATTATTTTGTTTCATGACTGAAATTAGCTGATTTTGATTGTAATTGGGTAAGAAAAAAGAATATAACTGACAAAAACTTTTTTTAGCTCCTGTTTTAATGATATACTGTTCTTAGTATATACGAAATTACAATCTCCAGAACAAGAAATAACATTTAGTTTATATAATATAAAAAAATGAATTTATATAAAAAATTTTTATAAAATGTTTAATTGTTAAAGAAAAAAATTAATTCTTTAAAAGTTAATATTGTTATTAAAATTGTTCATTATTACTGTTTTACTTCCATATTCCTTAAGGAAATGGAAGTATGGTGATGGCAAAATATCGGTATGGAGAACCATACATGACTTCCATGTTCTAAGATTTATATTTAAAATCATATTCAAAATTAAATATTTCCATAGAAACTACTTCTTTCTACTTATTGCTTCAGCCTTAACCACAGTACTGTGGTCACTAACGTATACCACCTCACGTTTTCGCACTCGATTTTCACTGATGATGGCAGTCAATGGACTGCCGAAAAGTCTGGTTTTGCAGAAAACATTGGACTACGGCTAAACAGCCCGGGAAGGAATTTTAACAAAGAACTACTTCTTTGGTGCCGATAACGTAGTACACATATAAAATATTCTCCCCTCCTCAATCAACTATAATTTTCATTAATAGAAAATTACCCCCACCCCGTTCAATTAACCTCTTCATTTATAGATAATTCATCTACGTTTCTACAGTGGATTATTATGAGCTTCTTATTAGGATACATTATTTATCAAAATTAAGTACTTTACCAAAAAAGTCTGGTTTTGCAGAAAACATTGGACTACGGCTAAACAGCCCGGGAAGGAATTTTAACAAATAACTACTTCTTTGGTGCCGATAACGTAGTACACATATAAAAAATTCTCCCCTCCTCAATCAACTATAATTTTCATTAATAGAAAATTACCCCCACCCCGTTCAATTAACCTCTTCATTTATAGATAATTCATCTACGTTTCTACAGTGGATTATTATGAGCTTCTTATTAGGATACATTATTTATCAAAATTAAGTACTTTACTCTTGTTCAAACATAAAACGTTGCAGGTAAACTACCCCTTTCTCTTAACCGATCTTCAACAAAATCAACAGACCTAGAGTTCTCTTTAATTCAAAAAGGAATGCAAAAACGTAGTCGATTCTGTTTGAATTTGCGGCAGTTATCATTCGTCATATAAAAAAATTACCCTCGTTAAAACATAAAATGTTGCAGGTAAACTACCCCTTTCCCTTAACCGATCTTCACCAACACCAATAGGACTTGAGAACTCTACAATTCAGGGTTGTATGCAAAACATTATTTGATTCTGTTTGAATTTGCGGCTGTTATCGTTTGCCATAGAAAAAATTACCCCCGATAAAAAAACTTTGCAGGTAAACTACCCTTCCCCTTAACCGATCTTCACCAAAAACAATAGGTCTTGAGAACTCTACAATTCAGGACTGTATGCAAAAAATTATTTGATTCTGTTTCAATTTGCGGCTCTTATCGTTTGCCATAGGAAATGCCCTTATTAAAATATAAAACGTTGCAGGTAACCTACCCCTTTCCCTTAACCGATCTTCAACAAAATCAACAGACGTTGAGCACCGTATAATTCAAAAAGGTATGCAAAAGAGTAGTTGATTCTGTTTGAAATTACGTCAGTTATCGTTAGTCATAAAAAATTACCCTTGTTAAAACATAGAATGTTGCAGGTAAACTACCCTATTCCCTTAACCGATCTTCACCAAAACCAAACGGTCTTGAGAACTCTACAATTCAGGACTGTATGCAAAACATTATTTGATTTTGTTTGAATTTACGACTCTTACCGTTTGCCATAAAAAATACCCTATTAAAACATAAAACGTTGCAGGTAAACTACCCCTTTCCCTAAACCGATCTTCACCAAAAACAATAAGTCTTGAGTACTCTACAATTCAGGGCTGTATGCAAAACATTATTTGATTCTGTTTGAATTTGCGGCTGTTATCGTTTGCCATAGAAAAAATTACCCCCGATAAAAAAACGTTGCAGGTAAACTACCCCTTCCCCTAAACCGATCTTCACCAAAACCAATAGGTCTTGAGAACTCTATAATTGAGGGCTGTATGCAAAAGAGTAGTTGATTCTGTTTGAATTTGAGGCTATTATCGTTTGCCATAGTAAAAAATTACACTTGTTTAAAAAAAACCATTGCAGGTAACCTACCCCTTTCCCTTAACCGATCTTCACCAAAATCAACAGGTCTTGAGTACTCTACAAATCAGGGCTACTTGCAAAAAATTATTTGATTCTGTTTGAATTTGCGACTCTTATCGTTTGCCATATAAAATACCCTTTTAAAACATAAAACGTTGCAGGTAAATTAAACTACCCCTTTCCCTTAACCGATCTTCACCTAAAACAATAGGTCTTGAGTACTCAACAGATCAGGGCTGTATGCAAAACATTATTTGATTCTGTTTGAATTTGCGGCTCTTATCGTTTGCCATAGAAAAATATCGGTATGGAGAACCATACATGACTTCCATATTCTAAGATTTATAATTAAAATAATTTTCGAAATGAAATATTACCATAGAAACTACTTCTTTCTACTTACTGCTTCAGCCTTAACCACAGTACTGTGGTCACTAACATATACCACCTCACGTTATCGCACTCGATTTTCACTGATGATGGAAGTTGATGGCATTGCCGAAACGTCTGGTTTTGTAGAAAACATTGGACTACAGCCAAATATCCCGGGAAGGAATTTTAACAAAAACTACTTCTTTGTTGCCGATAATGTTGTACACATATATATAAAAAATATGCATAAAATTAATGGCTTGTATAAGTTAATGATTGATCTCCATTAAGTAGTGCTCAAGTTTCCAAAGTTTTAATATTATGATGTTCGTAATTAAAACATCAGAGCAGGTTTAGTGTGTATGAGGGTACACCGTGGACAAAAATTTCAACATTTCCTATTGAGCGTTGCTTAGAATAAAGCTGCGAATCTACAGTGTACGTTTCACAGAACAAACGCGGAAAAGAAGGAGTGCTCCGATGTCACTCATGGACCCTCAGCATCTTGCAGAGGGTTCATTCCCTAAAGACGAAAAGTCTGTCTATGAATCGTTCCTCTGTAAACACGTGCAGTTACACTGCCCAGCGATCCACAGGAAGCAAATCGCTATCCACGCTGGACACTTTTTCGGCTTGCATGCGTTATGTTGGTATGGGTTCAGCACTTTCCATTTAAAAATACGCTTGATAAAAAAACGTTGCAGGTAAACTACCCCTTCCCCTTAACCGATCTTCACCAAAAACAATAGGTCTTGAGTACTCTACAAATCAGGGCTGTATGCAAAACATTATTTGATTCTGTTTGAATTTGCGGCTGTTATCGTTTGCCATAGAAAATATACCTTGTTAAAAAAACGTTGCAGGTAAACTACCCCTTTCCCTCAACCGATCTTCACCAAAAACAATAGGTCTTGAGAACTCTACAATTTAGGGCTGTATGCAAATAATCTTTTGATTCTGTTTGAATTTGCGGCTGTTATCGTTTGCCAAATAAAGAAAAAATTCCCTTGATAAAAAAAACCGTTGCAGGTAAACTACCCCTTTCCCTCAACCGATCTTCACCAAAAACAATAGGTCACGTGTACTCTACAAATCAGGGCTGTATGCAAAAAATTATTTGATTCTGTTTGAATTTGCGGCTCTTATCGTTTGCCATAGAAAAATATCGGTATGGAGAACCATACATGACTTCCATATTCTAAGATTTATAATTAAAATAATTTTCGAAATGAAATATTACCATAGAAACTACTTCTTTCTACTTACTGCTTCAGCCTTAACCACAGTACTGTGGTCACTAACATATACCACCTCACGTTATCGCACTCGATTTTCACTGATGATGGAAGTTGATGGCATTGCCGAAACGTCTGGTTTTGTAGAAAACATTGGACTACAGCCAAATATCCCGGGAAGGAATTTTAACAAAAACTACTTCTTTGTTGCCGATAATGTTGTACACATATATATAAAAAATATGCATAAAATTAATGGCTTGTATAAGTTAATGATTGATCTCCATTAAGTAGTGCTCAAGTTTCCAAAGTTTTAATATTATGATGTTCGTAATTAAAACATCAGAGCAGGTTTAGTGTGTATGAGGGTACACCGTGGACAAAAATTTCAACATTTCCTATTGAGCGTTGCTTAGAATAAAGCTGCGAATCTACAGTGTACGTTTCACAGAACAAACGCGGAAAAGAAGGAGTGCTCCGATGTCACTCATGGACCCTCAGCATCTTGCAGAGGGTTCATTCCCTAAAGACGAAAAGTCTGTCTATGAATCGTTCCTCTGTAAACACGTGCAGTTACACTGCCCAGCGATCCACAGGAAGCAAATCGCTATCCACGCTGGACACTTTTTCGGCTTGCATGCGTTATGTTGGTATGGGTTCAGCACTTTCCATTTAAAAATACGCTTGATAAAAAAACGTTGCAGGTAAACTACCCCTTCCCCTTAACCGATCTTCACCAAAAACAATAGGTCTTGAGTACTCTACAAATCAGGGCTGTATGCAAAACATTATTTGATTCTGTTTGAATTTGCGGCTGTTATCGTTTGCCATAGAAAATATACCTTGTTAAAAAAACGTTGCAGGTAAACTACCCCTTTCCCTCAACCGATCTTCACCAAAAACAATAGGTCTTGAGAACTCTACAATTTAGGGCTGTATGCAAATAATCTTTTGATTCTGTTTGAATTTGCGGCTGTTATCGTTTGCCAAATAAAGAAAAAATTCCCTTGATAAAAAAAACCGTTGCAGGTAAACTACCCCTTTCCCTCAACCGATCTTCACCAAAAACAATAGGTCACGTGTACTCTACAAATCAGGGCTGTATGCAAAAAATTATTTGATTCTGTTTGAATTTGCGGCTGTTATCGTTTGCCATAGAAAAAAAATCTACAGACAGACAGACACAGACACACACACACAGACACTTTTTGGAAAACGATTTTTTTTCATGTTTTGAGTGTAGTAGAATCAGAATCTGCAATAATCTCGAACACGATTTTTTTTGCCATCACCATACTTCCATTCCTTAAAGAATATGGAAGTAAAAAGTAAAATATCGGTATGGAGAACCATACATGACTTCCATATTCTAAGATTTATATTTAAAATCATTTTCAGCCAAACAGCCAGGCTGTGTCTTACCTGCCTTTTTATTGCTGTATTAAATGAAAAATATTATATTACATTAAAATGAAAAAATTATAATTTTATTGCCTGGCAACAAAATTATTTTATTTTTAACAATTACCATTGTTTCAAAAAGTTTAAATAAATTTTCAAGTACTTTACTCTTGTTAAAACGTAAAAGGTTGCAGGTAAACTACCCCTTCCCCTTAACCGATCTTCACCAAAATCGAAAGTCATTGAGACCTCTACAATTCAGGGACGTATGCAAAAAATTATTTGATTCTGTTTGAATTTGCGGCTGTTTATCGTTTGCCATAGAAAATACGCTTGATAAAAGAACGTTGCAGGTAAACTACCCCTTCCCCTTAACCGATCTTCACCAAAAACAATAGGTCTTGAGTACTCTACAAATCAGGGCTGTATGCAAAACATTATTTGATTCTGTTTGAATTTGCGGCTGTTATCGTTTGCCATAGAAAATACCCTTGTTAAAAAAACGTTGCAGGTAAACTACCCCTTTCCCTCAACCGATCTTCACCAAAAACAATAGGTCTTGAGAACTCTACAATTTAGGGCTGTATGCAAATAATCTTTTGATTCTGTTTGAATTTGCGGCTGTTATCGTTTGCCATAGGAAATACCCTTGTTAAAACATAAAACGTTACAGGTAAACTACCCCTTTCCCTTAACCGATCTTCACCAAAATCAAAAGATCTTGAGAACTCTACAATTCAGGGCTGTATGCGAAACATTATTTGATTCTGTTTGAATTTGCGGCTGTTATCGTTTGCCAAACAAACAAAATTACCCTTGCAAAAAAAAAACCGTTGCAGGTAAACTACCCCCTTTCCCTCAACCGATCTTCACCAAAAACAATAGGTCTTGAGAACTCTACAATTTAGGGCTGTATG
This sequence comes from Magicicada septendecula, assembly GCA_034769895.1. Classification (NCBI taxonomy): domain Eukaryota; kingdom Metazoa; phylum Arthropoda; class Insecta; order Hemiptera; family Cicadidae; genus Magicicada; species Magicicada septendecula. Next base: position 130,443,110 of record CM068372.1, read on the forward strand.
CAAATAATCTTTTGATTCTGTTTGAATTTGCGGCTGTTATCGTTTGCCATAGGAAATACCCTTGTTAAAACATAAAACGTTACAGGTAAACTACCCCTTTCCCTTAACCGATCTTCACCAAAATCAAAAGATCTTGAGAACTCTACAATTCAGGGCTGTATGCGAAACATTATTTGATTCTGTTTGAATTTGCGGCTGTTATCGTTTGCCAAACAAACAAAATTACCCTTGCTAAAAAAAAACCGTTGCAGGTAAACTACCCCTTTCCCTAAACCGATCTTCACCAAAAACAATAGGTCGCGAGTACTCTGCAAATCAGGGCTGCATGCAAAAAATTATTTGATTCTGTTTGAATTTGCGGCAGTTATCGTTTGCCATAGAAAAAAAATCTACAGACAGACAGACACACACACAGACGCTTTTCGGAAAACGACTTTTTTTCATGTTTTGAGTGTAGTAGAATCAGAATCTGCAATAATCTCGAACACGATTTTTTTTTCCATCACCATACTTCCATTCCTTAAGGAATATGGAAGTAAAATTACCCTTGATAAAAAACCGTTGCAGGTAAACTACCCCTTTCCCTTAACCGATCTTCACCAAAAACGACAGGTCTTGAGAACTCTACAATTTAGTGTTGTATGCAAAATATTATATGATTTTTTGTGAATTTGCGGCTGTTATCGTTTGCCATAAAAAATACCCTTGATAAAACAAAAAACGTGGCAGGTAAACTACCCCTTTCCCTTAAACGATCTTCACCAAAAACATCAGGTCTTTAGTACTCAAGAAATCAGGGCTGTATGCAAAAACGTATTTGATTCTGTTTGAATTTGCGGCTCTTATCGTTTGGCATAAAAAATACCCTTAAAAACATAAAACGTTGCAGGTAAACTACCCCTTTCCCTTAACCGATCTTCACCAAAAACAAAAGGTCTTGAGAACTCTACAATTTAGGGCAGTATGCAAAACATTATTTGATTATGTTTGAATTTGCGGCTGTTATCGTTTGCCATAGTAAATACCATTGTTAAAACATAAAACGGTACAGCGGTACAGGTAAACTACCCCTTCCCCTTAACCGATCTTTACCATTATCAACAGATCGTGAGAACTCTACAATTCAGGGCTGTATGCGAAACATTATTTGATTCTGTTTGAATTTGCGGCTGTTATCGTTTGCCAAACAAACAAAATTACCCTTGATAAAAAAAACCCGTTGCAGGTAAACTACCCCTTTCCCTCAACCGATCTTCACCAAAAACAATAGGTCGCGAGCACTCTACAAATCAGGGCTGTATGCAAAAAATTATTTGATTCTGTTTGAATTTGCGGCTGTTATCGTTTGCCATAGAAAAAAAATCTACAGACACACACACACACTTTTCGGAAAATGACTTTTTTTCATGTTTTGAGTGTAGTAGAATCAGAATCTGCAATAATCTCGAACACGATTTTTTTTGCCATCACCATACTTCCATTCCTTAAGGAATATGGAAGTAAAAATTACACTTGTTCAAAAAAAAACCGTTGCAGGTAAACTACCCCTTTCCCTTAACCGATCTTCACCAAAATCAATAGGTCTTTAGTACTCTACAAATCAGGGCTACTTGCAAAAAATTATTTGATTCTGTTTGAATTTGCGGCTGTTATCGTTTCCCATATAAAATACCCCTTTTAAAACATAAACGTAGCTGGTAAACTACCCCTTTCCCTTAACCGATCTTCACCAAAATCAATAGGTCTTGAGAACTCTACAATTTAGGGCTGTATGCAAATAATCATTTGATTCTGTTTGAATTTGCGGCTGTTATCGTTTGCCATATAAAATACCCTTGTTAAAACATACAACGTTGCAGGTAAACTACCCCTTCCCCTAAACCGATCTTCACCAAAACCAATAGGTCTTGAGAACTCTATAATTTAGGGCTGTATGCAAAAGAGTAGTTGATTCTGTTTGAATATGCGGCTGTTATCGTTTGCCATAGAAAAAAATTAAACTTGTTTAAAATAGAAACGTTGCAGGTAAACTACTCCTTTACCTTAACCGATCTTCACCAAAATCAATAAGTCTTGAGTACTCTACAAATCAGGGCTACTTGCAAAAAATTATTTGATTCTGTTTGAATTTGCTACTCTTATCGTTTGCCATAGAAAATACCCTTTTAAAACATAAAACGTTGCAGGTAAACTACCCCTTTCCCTTAACCGATCTTCACCTTAAACAATAGGTCTTGAGTACTCAACAGATCAGGGCTGTATGCAAAACATTATTTGATTCTGTGTGAATTTGCGGCTCTTATCGTTTGCCATAGAAAATACCCTTTTAAAACATAAAACGTAGCAGGTAAACTACCCCTTTCCCTTAACCGATCTTCACCAAAATCAATAGGTCTTGAGAAATCTACAATTTAGGGCTGTATGCAAATAATCATTTGATTCTGTTTGAATTTGCGGCTGTTATCGTTTGCCATATAAAATACCCTTGTTAAAACATAAAACGTTGCAGGTAAACTACCCCTTTCCCTTAACCGATCTTCACCAAAAACAACAAGTCTTGAGAACTCTACAATTCAGGGCTGTATGCAAAAGAGTAGTTGATTCTGTTTGAATTTGCGGCTGTTATCGTTTGCCATAGAAAACAATTACCCTTGATTAAAAAAAAACCGTTGCAGGTAAACTACCCCTTTACCTCAACCGATCTTCACCAAAAACAATAGGTCGTGAGTACTCTACAAATCAGGGCTGTATGCAAAAAATAATTTGATTCAGTTTGAATTTGCGGGTGTTATCGTTTGCCATAGAAAAAAAATCTACAGACAGACAGACACAGACACACACACACAGACACTTTTCGGAAAACGATTTTTTTTCATGTTTTGAGTGTCGTACAATCAGAATCTGCAATAATCTCGAACACGATTTTTTTTGCCATCACCATACTTCCATTTCCTTAAGGAACATGGAAGTAAAAAAATCGTGTTCGAGATTATTGCAGATTCTGATTGTACTACACTCAAAACATGAAAAAAGTCGTTTTTCGAAAAGTGTCTGTGTGTCTGTCTGTCTATAGTTTTTTTTTCTATGGCAAACGATAACTGCCGCAAATTCAAACAGAATCAAATAATTTTTTGCGTACAGCCCTGATTTGTAGAATACTCACGACCTTTTGTTTTTGGTGAAGATAGGTTGAGGGAAAGGGGTACTTTACCTGCAATGTTTTATGTTTTAACAAGGGTATTTTCTATGGCAAACGATAACAGCCGCAAATTCAGACAGAATCAAATAATTTTTTGCATACAGCCCTGATCTGTAGAGTACTCACGACCTATTGTTTTTGGTGAAGATCGGTTGAGGGAAAGGGGTAGTTAACCTGCAATGGTTTTTTTTTATCAAGGGAAATTTTTTTTTTGCAAACGATAACAGCCGCAAATTCAAACAGAATCAAATAATGTTTCGCATAAAGCCCTGAATTGTAGAGTTCTCAAGACTTGCTGGTTTTGGTGTAGATCGGTTAAGTGAATAGGGTAGTTTACCTGCAACATTTTATGTTTTAACAAGGGTTAATTTTTTCTATGACGAACTATAACTGCCGTAAATAGTTTTGCATACCTTTTTGAGTTATACAGAACTCAAGGTCTGTTGATTTTGTTGAAGATCGGTTAAGGGATGTTGAGGGGAAGGGGTAGTTTACCTGCAACCTTTTACGTTTTAACAACAGTAAAGTACTTGAAAATTCATTTAAAATTTTTCAAACAATGGTAATTGTTAAAAATAAAATAATTTTGTTGCCAGGCAATAAAATTATAATATTTTCATTTTAATGTAAATTATGTATGAGTTAATATACATACATGTATAAAATAATATATCGTTCGTGGCAGGTAAGCATATCTCAGTTATGTAATGTTTACGTTTCCATTTTATTATTATGACTACAGCAATAAAAAGGCTGGGAAGACACACACACACACACAAAATTCGCGTTATTTCTGGCCTCACTCATGTTTATTTTCTTACATTTGCACGCTTTATAAATGGAAAGTGCCGAAACCCACACCAACATAACGTGTGCAAGCCGAAAAAATGGACATCAATTTGCTTCCTCTGGATCGCTGGGCAGTGTAACTGCACGTGTTTACAGAGGAACGATTCATAGACAGACTTTTCGTCTTTAGGGAATGAACCCTCTGCAAGATGCTGAGGGTCCATGAGTGACTTCGGAGCGCTCCTTCTTTTTCGTGTGTTTGTTCTGTGAAACATAAACTGTAGATTCGCAGCTTTACTCTAAGCAACGCTCAATAGGAAATGTTGAAAATTTTTGTCCATGGTGTACCCTCATTCACACTAAACCTGCTCTGATGTTTTAATTACGGACATCATAATATTAAAACTTTGGAAACTTGAGCACTACTTAATGGAGATCAATAATTAACTTATACAAGCCATTAATTTTATGCATATTTTATATATTGTTACGACACAAATAGCCAACCCAGTACCAGGGATAAAAAATATATTTATAAATGTAAAAATACTTCTTATCAAATAAACTGCATGATTTTAATTAAAATATAAGGAATATGACTCGACAAACGACGACTTTGACCTAACCCAAGTGATTGACCCAACAACAAGAAACAAATAAAGAAGGGAACCACACAAATAAGCAACGAGAATAAGAAAGTAATAAACCCAAACCAAAAGGAAACAAGTTCATGGGTTTAAACGACCCCAAAATACCCAAAGAAACTGATGAAAAAACCCAATGTATTAATCAAATAAGGAAAATGAAAAGGAGGGAGACAAGCAGAAGTGAAAACCAATAATGGTTCACCAAAACAAGTAATAAAGCACTCAACAAGAATATTGAAACCAAAACAATGGTTATCCGGAGAAAGGAGAGATAACGGTTACTACCCATTAAAAAGGCAACCTAAACCACAGATAAAAATTGTTATTAGTTAGTAAGTATTAATTGTCATTAGTATTAAGGAGATGAAAGAGAAATAAGTATAGGGATCACCCACTATAAAACAAATAATATAAACAGTGATACAGTGCGATAGTGTAGGTGTAAAAATCCCAAAGTGAAGTGTGACACTAGTGAAGTTATAATTAACAATAAATAATTTACAAGTGAAGGTAAGATAAAGGTTGGAAATTAACAGTGAATAAATAGCTGATGAATAAATAGTATTAAGTGTGAATTATAGAATAAGGTATAGTAAACACTAAAAGTGATGATGACTTTTTTATTTAAGAAAAGACGTTCAATAGAGTTAAGTTTAATTATAGCCGGTAGTAAGTAAAAAGGGAGGATTCCAGAATAGAATAAATTGAAGGTGTTACCATGGAGGAAATATAAAAATTGTTTAGAGATTAAGAAATCAAAAACTAACAAAGACACCTAAGTTATAAGGGACTGTTATTAATTTAATAGAAAGTGATGTTGTTTATCACAACAAAAATAATATGTGTTATAAACACAAAAAATTAGCAAATAAGGATAAGTTAGAAGGAAGTAATGATATTTCTTGATCGAAGTAATAACTCTAATAACTTATAAAAAATTGTTCATGTTAATGTTATGAATAGGATATGGCTGAATGAAATGTGCAGTCCATAAGCCTAATGTTATGTTGTAAAGATTGAAATAGAGAAAGCAATATTGAACAGTAAACAACACACCTACTGACTCAAGACACAACACAACTAATAAAAATAACAAAGTAAAGGCTGAAACAAAATGTGATTTGAACGAAATAAGTAAATTACTATAATGGCTACTCAGGCCTAGAAAAAACATAACTGTCAGAACCAAACAACCAAAAATTATAACAAACTGAATAAGAATTTAGAAAATTTGAGGTGAAGGAATCACCAAGAATAAATTGTAAATCATTTATAACGCAAAATATTGTAATAGGCGTTATCATACAAAAAGAAATGTAATTAACAAGCATTAACATAATTGTAAAAACTTAAAATCTGAAATTACCCAAGCTTGTGGGGTATCAAAATAATCTATGAAGGAGAATAAATACTATAGTGACAATATTTAATAACCAGGAAGGAAGATGGAGGAATAACAGTAACCAGAAGATATACGAAGAATTCGAATTTTGATAACAATACATCATCTCAAAATCAACCAATCAGAATAATACCGTTACCATGGAAACGGCGGTTGAAGACGAGAATACCGTTGAAAATTAACAAGAAGTGAAGCGTCATTAAGCCATTGCAGATGCAAAAATTTGGAAGAGCGTTTTTTCAGTGTAAATCATGCAAATAAGTATTCAAAGTTGCTGAACTTGATCATTGAAGAAGCAGATGACCATTGTAGCAGATATTTCAAGACCCAAGACCAATTAAATAGAAATTATCCTTGAAAAGAATGTCAAAACCCATGACGAAAAAGATGCCACATTTAGTGAAGCCCAAAATTTATGAAAACTGAATTTATGCAGCCAAATCCTATCCGAATAAACTACGAAGGCACCTAGACACGTTGAGGTGTTAAGTACCATCCAATTATTTATTTTCCACCAACCCTAATCACTTTAAATAATTTTGAAAGGTAAATTTACCGCACTATAGAAACAATATTTCTCTTTCATAGAATATTTGAGCAAATTAAAACTTAATAGAAACTTTGTTAACATTGAATAACCTAAGAATTAAACACGAACTTACAGAACACTTTTACGACACTACACAACAGATTGTAACAGCACACTTTATTCTTTATGTTCACTTAGATTAAGGTAATTTATATTTTTATTGTAACCATTGGAGTTCTTTAACTCATAACCAAAAGGATCCACGATTTGTGAAACCAATAATAACTGTAATAAGCCGAACGTAAACAGCAAAGCGAGGTTAAATGGTTTCTAAATCACTTCGCCAAACCTGAAGGCAAGATCTCATGTAAGCAGTCGGTGCGAATTGATAATTATTTTATTTGAAATGTAAATGTTTTCAGTTATCACCCATTAAAAAATATTTATTACAGGGAGTAACCAGCGTTATCATTTCATAGGGAGTGCTATATAATAATTACTTGTGTTTAAGAATAAATCATAGCAGTAAACAGGTTGTCATTCACACCGCAGAGGCGACGATTGGGACGGCTGTGCGAGCGGGAACTATTCAAATGCACCAACCCGCAACGCTGATAACTTGTTTAAACATAATTTTAGTTGTTTTGTAAAACGACTTGTCGCCACCCGGGATTATCACACCCCTATGAATAACAGGTAAGGTTACTGTCTAGTATACAGGTGATCATATCTACGCTACGAACATCGCTAGCCACAACAACGACCCAGTGCGAGGCGAACGCACTAATTATACATAACATATACAAATTGTACACATTTTGCAGGTCAGATCGAAGCTATTCGTTACAGATCGACGAATACCAGGTGAGGATTGAAAGAAGATGATCGGGATGACCGCATTACTACGTTACAGATTGGCGACCAACCGGTGAGGCCGTAAAAGAAGGCCAACGGCGGCTATGAAGAGACACTCAATGGTTACCAGGAAGGACACACAGAAAGGAATTGAAGGTGAAGGCCAGCCAGAAGAGATGGAAGAAATCGAAGAAATAATCGGGGAACTAGTCGAAGAGGACGTTCAGGAAATCCAACTCAACCAGAACCGGAAGTGGAAGTAATATTCGACAACCCACTTGAGAAACCAGTCCAGGACGATGAGAGGGAACAACGGGCTGGAGATCATGAAACAGCAAAGGGAGGTCCGAGCATGCAAGACCTGATGAATTTCATAGCAGAACTTTCAAAGGAAACAAATAAAAAATTAGAGTCAAACAATACAAAATTAGAATCACTGCAAGAGGGAAGGAAACAAGACAAGGAAGAATTGAATAAAAAATTAGAATCATTGAGAAGGGAAGACAGGGAATTCCTGAACGAAAAACTGGACCAAAACAATGAAGAATTGAAGAAACAAATCAAGGAGGACCTAGAGATCCTGAATAACAAAATGGAAAATAACCGATAGGCATTAGAAAAGAAGAGTGAGGAGTTGAAGAGACAAATAAAAAAGGATCTTGAAGTGTTAAATGACAAGATTGAAAACAACTGTGAAACACTCCAAAAACAATTGAAGGAAGAAGGTGAGAAATCAAAGGATGAATGGAGGCAACAGTTGGCGGAGTGCAAAAATGAAATCAAACAGACTATCACTGAGACGAACGAAACAGTAATACACGTCCAGGAAGAGCTGACTGAAAAAATAAATCACGTCCAAGAGGAAGGAATTCTCAGGATCCAAGAAATACAGAAGACCACCACCGATGAGTGTAACAAAAATAAACAGGAGGTGCTTCAGGAGCTGAAGGAGAGGCACAAGGAAATCCAGACTGATGTCAGCGAACGCGTTGAAAGGGTATATACCACTATCAACAAGATTGACGAGAAAACGCAAGAAAATAAAGAAAAAATTAGAGAAATCAGTCAGAAGGAGAAACAGATGCAAGAGGAACTAGACGCTGTGAGGGAGAAGCCTTGCAGTAGCACTCACATATTTACGAATGAAAATAGGGAAGTGATCAACTTTAAGAGTTATCGAAGAAACCCCATAGAGTTTCTGAAAAGGGTAGAGGAGCTCATAGAGAGGAACAGAGATACCAGATGAACGACGGTGAGAAGTCTCATCGATGAGATGTTTCGAGACACGAACGACAATTGGTGGACAGCCACACGACCAGAAATCAGCTGTACACAAGAGTTCAAAACATTATTCCGTGAAAAATACTGGTCAGAATCGACCCAAAATGTGGTAAGGAACGACATAAGCAACGGAAGATATGAGCCACAGGGTGGGCATACACTAACATCTTACTTCTTGGGCAAGGTCTGTCTAGCTCGAAATCTCGAACCAAAGATACCCGAAGAGTCCCTAGTCATTCAACTGGGATATCACTACGAAGACGCCATACAGAGGGCCAGGAGACAGGGACAAATAAAGACCATACAGGGAATGGCCAACTTGCTGGAAGACCATGAAAACGACAGCCAGTATAAGAAGAATCGTATGACAACCAAAAGTACAACCGGGGGAATGAAAATTACAATGTGCCAAGCCACAACTTACCCTACAATAATACCCAGAACAACAACCGGAACATAATGAACCGAAACCCAAACAGTTACCCAGGGGACCAACCATTCCATCGGAATCAACCCAACTACAATCAAGGTAACCAACCAAGCAACAGAAATGCACAAAACCCTAGTGCACCACATAATAACAACAGGGGGATAGAACAAGGTAGGAATACAAATGGCCACCCAAATAATCACAATTACTATGGCAACCGATACGACCCGAATTGCCAATATAATAGGGGAAACGGGAGTAACCAGAATAGGGGCGACATGAGGCGTCAAGTCAATTTTATCAGAGGGAGGAGACAGAACAACCATCGGCGATTTTGTCCCATTACTAGAACCAGCACAGTGTACAACGATTCCCAAAATGACAACCAGCAAGCTACAGGAACAAGAACAATAGAACCACCTCGGAATGAAAAAATGAAAATAACCGCCGACAGGAAACCAACACCAACCAAAATAATAGCGAGAATTGGGTAACAGTCCATGAGAATCTGGGTTTTTCAATAATGCATGATCCGACAAGTAATGACGAAGGACCCCGGACAGCTCAGGTAAACCACATAAGGGCAGAAACCAGCCAAGAACCAAATGATAACCCCCGAAATGAAAGTAATATAGAGGATGATTTCAGCTATGCAGAGAGGGTATGGCCCCAACATGTGGTGAGATGGTGAGGCCACAAACTTAAAAAATTCATCCAGAATAAGTGTGAATATCAAACACTTGAAGGAGAAGAGGTGAAGAATAACGAAGTGTTGAACAAAAAGGAGAAGGCTATAATATGGAATGGAAATGATAATATAATAAATCCACAACCGTGAGAATTGAATTGATACCAAAATAAACTTAGATATAATAAAATGTACGGCCATATGTCATCACAAAGGACAAGTAACTGTAAATAAAATACAGATGCCAAAATTCAAAAATTATGTGAGCACAACTTGCAACAACATTTCGATGACTTATGAGGCCTAAAATAAAAAATATAAAAACAAAGGAATGAGTTACATAAATTCCTACTAAGTGAAATCAACTTACAATTTATTAAAAAGTTGATGTGTGAAGTATATGAAATAATTAAACAAAATGTACCAAAATAGGAATACGCTACAAAAATTCCTATGATGTAAGAAAATTAACTTACAAAGAATTATCAAGAATGATTTTTAATGCAAACTGAAATATACAAAAATAAAATCAAACCAAAAAACTGATAAGATAAATACCTGAAATTATAATGAATCAAAGGTATTCAAAAAAAAATTAAAAATCTAAACTGGTACAAAGAAAAAGAGAAGTTATGTATGAATCAAATATACAAGCTATGGCTAAAGCAAAATATTGCTAAATAACTGAGAAAAGAATACCAGTGTCTAAGATAATTAAAATGATCACAACGAGAATTGAAAACCAAATAATGATGAAATTAACATATAAATAAATAAAAAACAATCAATTGTATGAGCAAATGATAGTATATAGCAAAGGTACAGCGGAAGGAAGAATGAGTAAAAGGCCAAAGTGATCTAAAAACAAACCACAAGGTGGACAATCCCAAAGTATATTATTATTAATTCAAGTCACAAGTTGACAAAAAAGGTATTTATGATTGACTGCTGAAAAGTCCAGCAATCAAATAAACTGAGCAGAGATGATGTGCCTCTGGTCTCAGAAAAATGAGTAGTAATGGGAGAAACCAGCTACTAAAGTTAGGGAAAAAATTGTGTATAAGGGAGAACACACCAATGGAAATAAAATGAAAAACAGATCCAAATACAATGGAATGAATTCGGTAAGAAGAGAAACAAAGAATGGAGAAACAACCAAGAAAGAAAAGGAAAAAGATTATGTATAACTGATAATTTCATAAAAAACTATGCTAGTGATTTATCAAAATGATCAATTTTAAAGGAGAGGCATTATGTTACGACACAAATAGCCAACCCAGTACCAGGGATAAAAAATATATTTATAAATGTAAAAATACTTCTTATCAAATAAACTGCATGATTTTAATTAAAATATAAGGAATATGACTCGACAAACGACGACTTTGACCTAACCCAAGTGATTGACCCAACAACAAGAAACAAATAAAGAAGGGAACCACACAAATAAACAACGAGAATAAGAAAGTAATAAACCCAAACCAAAAGGAAACAAGTTCATGGGTTTAAACGACCCCAAAATACCCAAAGAAACTGATGAAAAAACCCAATGTATTAATCAAATAAGGAAAATGAAAAGGAGGGAGACAAGCAGAAGTGAAAACCAATAATGGTTCACCAAAACAAGTAATAAAGCACTCAACAAGAATATTGAAACCAAAACAATGGTTATCCGGAGAAAGGAGAGATAACGGTTACTACCCATTAAAAAGGCAACCTAAACCACAGATAAAAATTGTTATTAGTTAGTAAGTATTAATTGTCATTAGTATTAAGGAGATGAAAGAGAAATAAGTATAGGGATCACCCACTATAAAACAAATAATATAAACAGTGATACAGTGCGATAGTGTAGGTGTAAAAACCCCAAAGTGAAGTGTGACACTAGTGAAGTTATAATTAACAATAAATAATTTACAAGTGAAGGTAAGATAAAGGTTGGAAATTAACAGTGAATAAATAGCTGATGAATAAATAGTATTAAGTGTGAATTATAGAATAAGGTATAGTAAACACTAAAAGTGATGATGACTTTTTTATTTAAGAAAAGACGTTCAATAGAGTTAAGTTTAATTATAGCCGGTAGTAAGTAAAAAGGGAGGATTCCAGAATAGAATAAATTGAAGGTGTTACCATGGAGGAAATATAAAAATTGTTTAGAGATTAAGAAATCAAAAACTAACAAAGACACCTAAGTTATAAGGGACTGTTATTAATTTAATAGAAAGTGATGTTGTTTATCACAACAAAAATAATATGTGTTATAAACACAAAAAATTAGCAAATAAGGATAAGTTAGAAGGAAGTAATGATATTTCTTGATCGAAGTAATAACTCTAATAACTTATAAAAAATTGTTCATGTTAATGTTATGAATAGGATATGGCTGAATGAAATGTGCAGTCCATAAGCCTAATGTTATGTTGTAAAGATTGAAATAGAGAAAGCAATATTGAACAGTAAACAACACACCTACTGACTCAAGACACAACACAACTAATAAAAATAACAAAGTAAAGGCTGAAACAAAATGTGATTTGAACGAAATAAGTAAATTACTATAATGGCTACTCAGGCCTAGAAAAAACATAACTGTCAGAACCAAACAACCAAAAATTATAACAAACTGAATAAGAATTTAGAAAATTTGAGGTGAAGGAATCACCAAGAATAAATTGTAAATCATTTATAATGCAAAATATTGTAATAGGCGTTATCATACAAAAAGAAATGTAATTAACAAGCATTAACATAATTGTAAAAACTTAAAATCTGAAATTACCCAAGCTTGTGGGGTATCAAAATAATCTATGAACGAGAATAAATACTATAGTGACAATATTTAATAACCAGGAAGGAAGATGGAGGAATAACAGTAACCAGAAGATATACGAAGAATTCGAATTTTGATAACAATACATCATCTCAAAATCAACCAATCAGAATAATACCGTTACCATGGAAACGGCGGTTGAAGACGAGAATACCGTTGAAAATTAACAAGAAGTGAAGCGTCATTAAGCCATTGCAGATGCAAAAATTTGGAAGAGCGTTTTTTCAGTGTAAATCATGCAAATAAGTATTCAAAGTTGCTGAACTTGATCATTGAAGAAGCAGATGACCATTGTAGCAGATATTTCAAGACCCAAGACCAATTAAATAGAAATTATCCTTGAAAAGAATGTCAAAACCCATGACGAAAAAGATGCCACATTTAGTGAAGCCCAAAATTTATGAAAACTGAATTTATGCAGCCAAATCCTATCCGAATAAACTACGAAGGCACCTAGACACGTTGAGGTGTTAAGTACCATCCAATTATTTATTTTCCACCAACCCTAATCACTTTAAATAATTTTGAAAGGTAAATTTACCGCACTATAGAAACAATATTTCTCTTTCATAGAATATTTGAGCAAATTAAAACTTAATAGAAACTTTGTTAACATTGAATAACCTAAGAATTAAACACGAACTTACAGAACACTTTTACGACACTACACAACAGATTGTAACAGCACACTTTATTCTTTATGTTCACTTAGATTAAGGTAATTTATATTTTTATTGTAACCATTGGAGTTCTTTAACTCATAACCAAAAGGATCCACGATTTGTGAAACCAATAATAACTGTAATAAACCGAACGTAAACAGCAAAGCGAGGTTAAATGGTTTCTAAATCACTTCGCCAAACCTGAAGGCAAGATCTCATGTAAGCAGTCGGTGCGAATTAATAATTATTTTATTGTAAATGTAAATGTTTTCAGTTGTCACCCATTAAAAAATATTTATTACAGGGAGTAACCAGCGTTATCATTTCATAGGGAGTGCTATATAATAATTACTTGTGTTTAAGAATAAATCATAGCAGTAAACAGGTTGTCATTCACACCGCAGAGGCGACGATTGGGACGGCTGTGCGAGCGGGAACTATTCAAATGCACCAACCCGCAACGCTGATAACTTGTTTAAACATAATTTTAGTTGTTTTGTAAAACGACTTGGCGCCACCCGGGATTATCACACCCCTATGAATAACAGGCAATGCCATTGACTTCCATCATCAGTGAAAATCCAGTGCGATAACGTGAGGTGGTATACGTTAGTGACCACAGTACTGTGGTTAAGGCTGAAGCAGTAAGTAGAAAGAAGTAGTTTCTATGGTAATATTTCATTTCGAAAATGATTTTAAATATAAATCTTAGAATATGGAAGTCATGTATGGTTCTCCATACCAATATTTTCTTTATTGTTTTTACGTTTCCGAACACTTCTTTTTAGCTTGCAGCTTGTGCTCTTGGTCTGAAACATCCCTTGCTAATGTCCAGCAGTAATCTGCACGTCCCATTTGGCCTGATACATCTTCTCCATGGTGGCGACCTCTTCATGAAATCCTTCACCATGTTACAAAATTCTTTATCAAAAGTAATTGATAGGTAAAGGAGGCAGTGTAATTTTGCTTCTGCCAACTAGAGGATTGTTTATAACATTTTTTTCTCCAGGGCACAGTCTTCTGTTTTATTTTGTAGTGAGACTTCCTAGCACAGCTGTCCCACTCACATAAAATAACAGCTGTTCCGTTATACCCCAACTGCATACCTAGAAGTAAAGCTACAACTTTCAAATCCCCACAGATGTGCCATTTATGAACCTCGTACTTGATACCATCCAAAAGTAAGTTCATATTGTCATATTTTCCTTCATATCCATAACATGGCCCAAAGGAATAGAGGGTAGAGTGTTGCCATTGTAAAGCAAAGCAGCTTTTAAGCTCAATTTTGATGAATCTATGAATAATCTTCATTCTTCAGGGTTACACTCAATATTCAAAGGTTTATACACTCTATATTCATGAAACCATTAACATCACAGCATGGAACAAGACTGTTTTTCTTTTTAAAATATGGCATGAAATCCTTTTGTCGATCTCTGTAAAAACTTACTGTAACATCAGGTGACAAAAGATTCCATTGCTCAACCCTAGATCCTAATACCTCGGCTTTGTCTTTAGGGAGGCTTAAGTCTCAAAACAGATTGTTTAACTCACCCTAAGTAAGTCTGTGTGGTTCACTCAAATAATTTTGTGGATCAAAGTCGGGATCTTGTGACATAGTAGGCTCATTTACAATGTCTCTTTATCTGTCTTCGTCATCATCTGGCAGCAGTTGATAGTCTTGTGGAGGGATAGACACCGGAAGACCATCACCATGTGGGACGGGACGAATAGCTGATAGAATGTTCGGATATTCTACAGTCTAATTTTTTTCTTTGAAATACCATCATGTAAAAGCAATGTCATGTAGAAATAATAGTCATTTATATGATTTGTTGGTTCTTGCCATATCATCGTTACACCAAAGTTCATTGAACGTCTCTTTCCAGTTAACCAATTATGAAGATTTACTGAACATGTATTGCAACAAACGTAAGGCACCCATAACTTGTCTTGATCCCCTACATTGACTCCAAAGTAATGAAAGTATGCTGTTTTTACTAGCTGTGTTATAGGCCGTTTCTAGCAGAAAATGTCACTTCACCACATATATAGCAAAAGTTGTCATTTGCGAGATATTTTCACAGTTTATAGACACAATATAAGGAAAGAAAGAAAATATTACTAACACTAATTAATCTTGCAATGCAGTCATACGAAAACTAACCTTAAATGACAAGAACAGTGATCTCAGACAGATCTGCCAACCGCAAAAAATGAAATTCCCAAGTTAAAACAAAAATTCCCATAACTATACTTAAACTGCTGGATCTTGAAAATAAGAGCTAACTAACCATTTTAAAAGTTAAATTAGTTTTTTATAATTCAAACAGAATATAAAATTGCTACTTTCAAGCAGGAAACATTTTTGTTGTTGAACAGTGATCAACGATCTGTGAAATTAAACTTTTCAGAACATTAAATAATAAATGGAATCCTGAAGATTCGTGTAATTTATAGAATACAATGTTTGTAAATAATATGGAGGAAAGGAAAAATAAAACTTTAGGAATTAAAGATTAAATTGAAAGAGATAAAAATGACATTAAACTCGATAATTAAATAACAAAGTTTCCTAAATACACATATGAAATACAACATTTTTATTTCCTTTAGATTTAAATTTAAAAGTATTGTAAGTGGGTTACACAAGGAATTAGCTTATCACTAACATAAAGCTGCTTACAACAAGAAATCCGTGTTGATAAAAGCGAAACTCGGTCATTACAACTTAGTTATAAAAACCAAATACATGAACGCATTACAATGGTCCGTAGATAAACGGAATTTTCTTTAGTGCGTAAAATTATAAATGTAATTTTTTAAATAAATATATTAATGTTGTATATCTCAATACAAGAATGACATCAAATCTTTGAAGGCGTTTGCAAGCTAAATAGGCCTACAATTAGGTAATGTATCAGTAGGCTTTCTGTGTTTAAAAATGTGTCAGAAAATTATCTATGGCCTAGCCTAGTGTATCAGGACAGTAGATAATACTGCTCAGGAAAGGCTCAACAAATATTCAAACTAAATTAAACATAATTTTTTAAAGGAAAATCTACTATGTTTGTTAGCAATTTTCATTTGATCGCATCTGGCTAAAATCTGCTAAACTTGAATTCTATATTCACAAATATTACGTAGCCTTATTTTCAGTTAATTGCTAATGTCAGGTAGCTTCTAACCACATGTTATAAGGTAATTTTTAATTTTGATTTCAAGAGATATGTTAAGAATAAATTAAATGCAAAATTTTTGTTCTTACCGGAAGAATTTGAAAAAGTATCCTCCCGCCAGTGTCTAAAAAAATACTAAACAAAATAGTTATGGAAAAATTAATTTGAATTTTTGTTACCAAAGATGCTGTTTGCATTGTTAATTAATGGAACCGTCTCTTTTTACATTTGCGTAAATCTAATGTGTATGAGGTTAACCCTCTACACTGACCGTCTTCTTCTTCATCATCATCTGAGAGGGTTAAACCAAGGAAGGTTTGTTCCGACCTCAAACAGGCAAATTCTAGAACTGGTCACTCCAGCGCTTCCTCGAACGTCCCACACCTCTTCGTTCCTTTGACTTCTAGTTCCATAGTTATTTGGGGATGCGGCAGTCATCCATTCGGCATAGATCTTCCCACCAATTCAGCCGATACTGGGCAATTCTGTCGAGCATACTCATAATATTCAGTTCCTGCCGTACATCTGTGTTTCTTCTATGATCATGGAGAGTATACCCTGCTATTTGTATGAGAAATCTCACCTCAGCCGCTGGAATACGACTAGCCTGCCTTTCATTAAAGTCCAATTCCCAGGCCCCACAAAAAAGTTTGAAAAGGGCCATCACTTTGTAGAATTTTTGGGTTAGTTACACGAGAAGCCATCACCTTGGTCTTAAGTGTGGATATTTGTAATCAAGCGTCTTTGGAGATTCGATTTAACAATTTTATTCCCATCTGCAACCTGTTTTCCGAGTCCGTCAGAATAGCCTGATCGTCCGCAAACAAAGTGTCAGTTGCAGAGTGGCCAATCATAAAATGCTTCAGAGGACATCTGCCAGTTTTACATGGCATCGTCAGTATATTAATTGAAAAGAGAATGTAATAAATGACCCTTGTCATACTCCGCAATTGATCAGGCCAACTCTAAGAGCTGTTTTTGGTTTCTCTGCTTCAATTAAGATTTTATTCTCTATATAAAGACTCTGTATAGCTCTAATTAGATGTTGTGGGATCCCTTTTCTTGACATTATTGCCCATAGTTTCTCTGATCAAAGTCGCCTTCTCGAAGTCGATGAAACCTATGTATGTTGACAGCTGATAGTCTCTACGCTTTTCAATGAGTTAGAGAGTAATATGCTTTTGTAAATATGCAATCTAAACATGATCAATCTTTCTGGGCCTCTGAAAGCATGATCTCCGTTATTATATTCAACCGTGTTCTTAATATAAATGCATATAATTTATATGGAGTATTAAGGAGATTGACTATTCTGCAGTTCTTGCAGTCATTACGATCAGCTTTCTTGATTATTGGAATTATGTTTGCAATCTTCCAGTCGTCAGAAACATGACCAGTGGTCCAGCATAGATTGATGATATTGCAGGCTGGTGCATTCTTTATAAGCTCTACGTTCAGCCCATCAGTGGTCGGGGCTTTTATATTTTTATAGTGGTCTGACATTTCATCCATTGTTATTGGGTCCACACAATCATTGATATCAGCAAATGTTGTTTCTTCCAGTTGATCCTGGGCCCATTGCTGTTCTGAGATATTACTGGTCTACAGGTTATCCCTTCCTGTTCAATTTAAATGCCTTAATATTTTGTAGGCCTTGTCCTGCCTGCAAAGTACATCGTGTTGTATATCACTGACATATTTATCCCATGTACTTCGCTTGATTTTTCTGACTTTTCTTCTGGCAACGGCTCATCAGCGCTTATATTCACACCTTGTCTGAGCAGTGTTTAAGGCTAGATGTTTCAGGTATGCCTGTTTTTGTAGCATCTATTATTGTCTAATATCGTCACCCCATACCTGTATGCTTCGGTTTCCTTTTGCGTCTGCTTCGAATGCTGCTTGTGATATGGCCATATTTATCGCAACGTTTCTTCGCCTGACCTGTCGATCTCTCTAATCTGCATTAGTCCAGAGGAACTGATGGACATAAAACAGTTTAAATAGAGAATTGTAAAACAAAATATTGGAAAAATTTATATTTTACTAAAACAAAATCATAACGATGTAAGTTTAAGAACAACATATAAGAAGAGACATGTGAGAATAAACAAGTAAATAATGTAAAGAAACCTTTCTTACCTTGAAGTAGTGGTTGAAACATCCTGCTGAAAGGCCTAACAACGGTTGGTCAGCTGTTTTCCTGTACATTTATACCTCTGTCTACCTGCTACAGACTACGCTCTTTGGCCTATTACGTCAGCTGAAAATACATTATGACCGAGGCAGTCGTAGTAGTGGGTTTACCTGATAGAAATCACCCATCGCTTAGTAGTTTTAAACAACTAACGTGTATAATAGAAGTGTTTTCTGTCAGAGTTGAATTATTGTGGAAAAACATTTACACACAGTGGTAAATCAAATTCTGTCTGCAGCGATAACTTTGCATTAATTTGCACTGAAGCGCGGACGTTTGTGTGACCCTGTAATAGACGAAAGTCTCTTAAAGCTTTGACAAGTGAGAAAATGAATTCTAAAATATTTATCGCTTTTCCAAAAATGTTTAGATTATCCATTTTCTTTGATAACAATTTTCAAGTTGCATTTGAATCTGTGTTAATCTGATTAAATTGATTAAACATGTCAGTATTGATTGTAAAGACAATGATTTTACCTTCTTCACGCTACAGGAATATTTGTTTTCAGAGTCTTCAAAGGAAGGTTGTAATATTCTCTTAAGTCGAGAACAAAAATGACAGTTTCAAATCAAACTCTAGTCCATTAGAGACGTTTTAACGATCAGGGGAATGACGTTAGTTACAATGATATAGACGTTACATTAGCTAAGTTCCAGACGATCTGTGGATCAATTAATCGTAATTTTTAAAAGTTTGTTTAGAAAATATACTAAAATCGAAACAAGGCTATGGCGGCAATAGACTGTCCTGTGGCAGCGAATTGGACTAACTAACCTATGGACTAAATGCAACTTTGTAACGGGACAGATCAGGGACGGGAATAATTTTAATAAATGTTAATTCAACTAATGCACAACCTTTGGGGAACCTCGTTTTTATCTAAAGTAAATACCAGGTTATTGCGAAACACCAGCCTGTGTTTATGTCTGGCATCAGTCTGGCCAGACGCATTATGCAATCACCTGCAATCCAGGACATCTGTGAATTACAGAAAAACCTATAATTGTCACAAGCAAAATTCATCAGGCGGTAAAAAGTTGCAGTCGTCGTTGGCCCAGTTTAAACCAGCCAATCAGAGAAGGCGCTATAAAACACACATATGTTGGCACGCAGCCGAACCAACGCCTTGCATCTATGCAACTGCGAACGCCGCTCGCAGGCAGTTGGACACCACTACTTAAACAGTACAGTCGGAAAGATAATGCAGCCTCGGAATTTCGGTAGACAGACATGAATTAAGTAGCCAAGGTCTACCGAAATAGTCTAAATATGTAACAGTGTCAGTGAAATCTACGTAATACGTAAACGGGCAAAATTAGAACAGTGTTTAGTGGTGAAAGTGAGAGTTAAGTAGAGAGATGGCGGGGCTAGACGGATAACACGTGGAGGTACAATGTAAAAGTAACTATTGCAACTCTAAGTGAAGTAAAACTATAATTATCAATGAGCTCAAATAAAAGGGGGTAAATAAATATAAAAAGAATGAGTGAGAGAGTGTGTGTACGTAAAAATAAAAGGGGAAAATAAAACATAAAAGTACTGGTTTATAAGTAGGGGTTATTATAATAAAATACTATGTAACAGAAGTCAGTAGAAAGAAATATAAAAGTAAGAGAAAGAAAGAAGGGATTAAATTTGAATAAAGTAAAATGAGGTTTGTTTTAACAGAATAAATACTCGTATGTGTTAGAGTAGTTATTTCGCCGTTACCATTTCCTAATACTTTGTGCTGAAAACCTCGTCTAATGTTCCGGGGAATTTTCTGAAGTAAGGGGAAGTCAGATAGCAAAATTATCCATGTTTTTTTATAAGGGAAAGAGTGTAAAGGTCTCCATATCTCTCCTTTAAAGATATTGGTGGTGGCCCTAAAGTTTTGGTGTTTAAAAGGTAAGTTTAACGGGATTATGACGGTAAGTAATATTCTGGCAGTAGTGAGTTTTTTTATTATTTTGGTGTGTAAAAAAATAAGACCGTTAAAACTTTCAGAATCGTTTAAGTGTAATTAAACTTCATAAGTTACAGAGAGGTAAGTGGTGAACTGCCAGATGTCAACTTGAATGACAGACTAAAAGATTACACACGGCAAAGGAAACAGTCATTGAGAAAGATTGGTCGATTCAACATTCCCAAACAACTGAGGAAAGTAAAGCCTCTAAGAAGGTAAGAAAGTAAAGCCTCTGTGGGCAGCTCAAGAAGCAATGGCAGGAGGCTGGAAATGTACCATATGACCAAGGTCCAGGACAGTAACGTTCTATATGTGTTTCTATGTGGCTTTCTTAATGTTTCACTAGCATTCACAGGTAGTTCCATATCATTCGGCGCGATCTCACCGCTATCCAAACTTTTGCTCACTCCAACCAACTTCTTCTCTTGTGACTGTTTCTATTTCTGTTTGGTCTTCAAACTCTCATACTAATTTTTATGTCATACTATGGGCCCTGTCTTTTAGTATTTGTGCATGGCTTTCGTAAAGTGTGCCTAATCTATTTCCATTTTATTTTTGTTTGTTACATTTATTTTCTTTATACGCTAGAATAATAAAACCTCGCTACTAGTAATTCTGTTTACTTCCCACGAATACGAGGAATCTTTTAACTAACTTCAGTAACGTCTTCATTCTATCCTGTTTCTCCAGTATTGTTTCTGTTTCACATTATAACTCCCACTGCACATTTCTCTTAAACAGAACGTGCGTGGGCATTGTGTAATCCTGCTGCTTACACAGCGCGCACAAAGCGTTACAAAAGGCTTATCATCTATCACCATATAATTGTACTCTTTGTGTTGTCTGTAACAGCTTACACGGTATGGATATTTCAACGGATGCTTGGGCATAAAATCAAAACCTAAGAACGGAAATTCTCGGACAGAAGAAACAAGGGCGATTACAAAAACACCAGACTGAAACTGAAACTGTTCAAGAATCTTTGCTGCTAGTGAAAATTAACGAACACAATGCTGTCACAACTGTCTCACGGAACGTCGTATTGTACAATGAAAACAAAATACAGGCACAAAGGAAATCACTAATTACCAACTTTTATTAATAACAAATTTAAATCAACAAGGTACTCTCATACAATAATTCAAGTTAAATTTGTCCATACACAATAATAATGTCACCTTATTACAGTACTTCACTAATTAACACAATAATCACTTTCCACTAATCCGCAACAATCACTTCATCCGTACTTTACAATATCTCCCCGCCAGGTTTAACTAACTTTTAAGCCGGCCATAGACCCTTATATACCGTGCAGAAGTTCCAGAATAATTTATTCCTATTTTTTAGGGGGCGTGCCATCATAATTTGCATACTTAAAAGTGCTCGAACAGTCTAAAGGGCATGTGAGTGCACGTCCTTGACCGAGTCACTGCACCTGCTGGGCTAGCCAAGAAACGTGTACAATGACATTCTCACAAAGTCGAGAGCATTACGTAATTGCCGTACCAATACGAAGATGAAGAATAAACATAAGGACTGTATGTGCCTATATGAGACTTGATCAAGAATTTGTGCAATTTTTGTTCGCTAAACAATTCTGTCTAGAGTCATGCACATTTATATTGCTCATTTCAAAGTGGTTTTAGGTCTGCTTAACACGATTATTCTAAAGTTTTCTTTCAGTCTTCAAATAATTTCTAGAATGCACTATTCGGGACAGACTTAAGATCGCTCAGCAATTTCTGCTCTATGTCATGAACCGTTGCAAAACGTTCTTGTTTCTTGGTACTTTTATTACTAGGAAGAGAAAAGATCTCATTTGGACTTTATCTAGTAAATATGGGGCGAGAGTTGTTGTGTCATTACGATGTTTCTTTTTGCCTGAAACACTGGAATAAGCAATGACGTGCACTCTTGTGCATTACGGGTGTGTAACATCCATAAATTATCTTTCTGTAAATCTGTTCGTTTCTATAATTAGCTTTAAACAAGTGGCGTAAAATTGCAAATAATATTATTTACTTCCTACTGCACCCAGTGATGAAATGTTACAGAACGCAAACACACGATTTTAATGTCACCATCATCAGCTCATTCAGACAGTTTCTAAAGCTTTTGTACCATATCAAAACTTTCTTCGTGCATACGTCGCTTGCCACAAGTTTCTTATTTGAAAAGCTTTCACCACCAGTTTAAGCAGTCCAGTGAAAGCATAACTTTTTTTTTGTCTCATTGTTACTCAATAATATGTCACTTCAGACATGTTTTAAGCATTTTGCAGTATTATCATCATCAGCCTTGTTGATTCATCACTGTAAAGTATGTGTTTTGGTTGACTGTTGCAGCTGGGTAGTGGTGAGTTTTTTTGTACACTGTATTACATATGATTTCGAGTTCTACTATTTATAAGCCACACGTTGCTTGGCGTCAATCCTATAATGATAACCATATATTGTTCTCTCTTTCTTTTTTTTTATGATTATTATTATTTGAGTTACTACTGTTTCAATCTTTACGTATCTTTTATTTTTAAAAAACCACACGTTGCTGTCGCCAAATCTATAACAACTAAAGTCCTACTTCTTTTTAAAACTTTTATAACTTTGTTGGATTTAACACTCGCGTTCATTAAATATTTTCTTCAACTATTTTTTATTTATTTATTTAATGGTTTTATTCGATTTTGAAGTTTTGTTTATTTATATTTGAGTAAATATTTAGTTGTAGATCCATTGATGAATGTAAACAGTTGCGTAGATCTCTTGACATTAGTTCACTCTCCTGTTGAATAGTGTCGTCTGTGTGTGTCAGTGTATTGTCTTGACAAGTTATTTTACATAAAACAAACCTTCACGTACCTGTGATGTAGTACTAGACGTTCAGTTGGTCACAGGTGGTTGATAAACTGTCAAGCTTTTGATCGAACAGTATATTAATGCTGTGAAAGCTTTTTTGTAAACACTTTTAAATTTTACTTGGGCGCCATATGGGTTTTCGAGATAAATGTCCCATAAAAAGAATTCTGAATAAATTAATAGTTAATTCTGATATTTTATAAATCAATAATTGATCAAATGGTTAGATCAAGATCATGCATTAAATTTCTGTTTATTTGTTTACTACAAAATGCACCTCAGTAATTAGTAATACTGATTAATTACTAGTTGAAATAATTGTTGACAAGTGTTGTTACTTTACAATTCTGTTATTTATTATTCATTATGGAATAAATTCAATTAACTACATTCATTTGAAAATAACAAACGGATTGCAGATCATCCGGTTTCTTTACTTTTATCTAGCTTAGTTTAGTTAACATGAAAACTCTAGTTATAATCGATAGATTATTTATAATGGTTATTTATCTCAAGGGTGACTTCTATTAAGTTACAGAATAGAATGCCACAACCTTATTTTACAATGCTTTATGCTTATCATATATGATATATCATATTGTTAGGTTAGACACCTTTAGTTATTGAAAGTTAATAAACGAAAAGTTCGTTTGTTCTGAATAAATTGTAGGTTAGTTATAAAAATGTTAACATATGAAATCTTACATCGGAATCTGTTAATTCCTCTAAATAACTTTAAAACAGTGTTAGTTACTTATAGTATTATTGTTTCTTGCGTCAGTACATTTGTGTATTATTCTATACTGTTATTGGCTACAGTGTAAACAAAGTAAGTATTAGCACTGTACTCCCTGGTGATTAATCGCAATGATTAATTTATTAACACTTCTAACGATATTATTCAATGATCGTGTTTACACTTCACTGATTTTCGCACTTGAACGGGTTAATTTTCTTCTTGAATAAACAACTGCTTTGGTTATGTTTGGTACCTAACCTCGTTCGTTCACACGCACTTCTGGTTAAAGTTTCACTACTATTGTCGATGCACTGATTGAATTCTTCTTTCTCGTTGATTTATTAAATTTTTGATGATTAGTTGGCCTGGATTTGTTGTTGCTGGTTGAGTGAATTTAGACAAAATGCTTCTCTGTTTACAATAACTATCGTTTATATACTTTTTTCAGAAAGCCGCTAGGCGCTCTAGGAGTCTTACTAAAATCGTCCGTGATTGATCCGAAATTATGTCATGATGACGTAATTCTATTAATAGGCATTACATATTTGTATTTTGCTAGCCGGTGTCGTTTGTCTTGGTATTCCTTGTATTTATTCGATATTCACCAAATTTATGATGCTAACGTTGTTACAACACAAATAAGCCACCCCAATACCAGGGGATAAAAAAAGATGAATCTGAATATAATTAGTTCATAAAATAAAATGTTTAATATAATGAAAATAAAAAGACAATGACACGACGAAAGACGACATGACCTAACCCAAGTGATTGACCCAACAAAAGGAAACAAAACAAGAAGGGAAGAAACAAACCAAATGAAGAAGAAAGTGATTGACCCAACAAAAGGAAACAAAAGAAGAAGGGAACAACAAAAAACAAACAAGAATAAAACCAAATAAGAAAGTGAATGACTCATGCAACAAAATAAAATAAAACCAAAGGAGTAGGTGGAGAACCAAGATAGAAATCAAATACACTGAAAGTGAAGAAGGAGGAAAATGAAAAAGAAACAAACCTAAGATAAAAAAAATAAAAAGGAAATTAAATGATAAGACACAAACAAGTAATAAAGAATAAAAGCAGGAGAAATGATACACTCAAATGTAATGTTGAAAAATGAACCGATACCTAACTTAAGTAATAAATGAATCTTATTATCAATTAAGTAGTAAAGGTATATGATATTTAATGAAACTCAATTAAAGAATGTTAAATATAAAAGCAAACTAACCCACAAATTAGAGTTAGATGTAATGATGAAATCAATAGAGACTTAAAATTGTTAATATTGTCAATGATATTTGTAATGAAAGAGATAGTACGGTAGTGAGAAAGTAATTATAGGGATTACCCATTTAGAAACACTTAAAACAAAAACATTTAAGAAGTGCAAAAGTGGAAGTGTAAAAACCCCAAAGTAAAGTGATAAAGAAAAAACACTAAATAAATTATAATAAACCATAAATAATTTAAAAGTGAAGGTGATGATTAAGTAAGAATAATGTATAACAAAGAATGTTAGTATTGTGAAAAATAGTGAAGGATAAATGCATAATCAATACGAAACACTAAAGGATTAACAGTGAAAAATATTAGTAATTAAGAAAGTTATTAAGAATAGTATTAAGTATAAACCATTAATTAAGAGGTAATGAAGACTGAAGAGTGATGATGACAGATTTAATTAAGAAAGAATATTATTGTTAAATTTTATTAAAATACAAAGGTAGTTAAAAGGGAGAATCCCATGAAAGAGGAAACAGATAGTGTTATCGTGGAGTGAAAGTCAAGATTATTTAAAAAATAAGGAGTCAAGACAGATCAATAAACAACCCATGTTATGAGGGAAAATGATTTAAGCAAGTTAAAAAAAATGTGATGTTGTTTATCACCCAAAAAATAATATAAAATGAAATGAACTGTAAACAAATGTTATCTAATAATTGTTAAGTAATTGTTTAAGCAAATTTATGAATAGGATATGGCTGGAAGAATTATACAGACCATAGGCCTAGATGTTATATTTTATGTGATCAAAAATAGTAAATAATAGCCACATTGTTATTATTGGCAAATTAAATAAGTAAGAAAGTAAAGTAATGTATAACTTAGAAAACGAGAAAACCAGATAGTAAATAATTAGCAATCCATGATGTATAAAATAATAGTGATATACTAATAACACCAAAACAGATCCAAAACACATTAACAAATAACACAACCCATTATAATAACAAAACTAAGCTCATTAGGTGAAAAAGAGATGTAATTTGTATGAAATAAGTAAAAACCCATAATGGCTACTTAAGCCTATGAAAAGCCCAACTGTCAAAACAATCAACTGAAAATTGTAATAAAGTAACAAAGGAAATAGCAAATCCAAGGCGAACAACTAACCAAGGATAATTAGTAAATTATATTAAAAGCAAAATATTAGAATAAGGATTTAAATTAAAAGAGAAATGTAATTAGCAAAGATTACAATAATTGTAAAATTATAAAACATGTAATAACCCAATCTTGTGGGATACCAAAATAATCTTTGGAAGAAAATACAAATAACAGTGATAATAATTAATACTTAGGGAGGAAGATAGAAGAATAAAAGCAATCAGAAGATATGCAAGGATTTTGAAAATAATTCAAATATGATAACAATGGTTTTTTGTCAATCTAAGCCAATCAGATTTATTTAGTAACTATAGCAACCACCGTTAGTTACTAAATTACCGTTAGATTTCTTTACTCGTAAAGTGATGCTCTTGCCGAACAGAAGCCAAATTTTCAATTTAATATAGGCCTATCAAAAAAGTAAACAAAATTCAAAATGATGATCCATTAAGAAGCAGAAGAATGACCGGAACATTTAACGGATGCCAAGGACCATTTTACCAGGAAATTAAATGAAAATATGACTACATCCAATATGAAAAGGACGCAAGACATACTTGCGTTAAGCCCTAAGATTAACGAAAATTGATGCCTAATGCAGCCCAAATACAATTTTGACTGACAACTGTTTATACCAAGTCATCTGATTCGATAAGTATCCTTGATTTACCCAAATTCCAAAAATAAACTCACCTTAAATATTTCTAAAAGTAAATTGAACTCTCACTATAAACCGAATATTCTCTTTCAAAGATTAATTAAGGAAAACAACACTGAAAATTTGTAAACATAGAATATAACCTGTTGATGTAATACGAACTTTATAAACACATTTAACTACACTACAGAACCAATTATAACCAAACACCTTGTTATTTAAGTACAAAATAGTATAAGGTAATGTACTTTTTATTGTAACCATAAGGAATCGTTTTCTCATAATCAAAAGAACTCCAGATTTGAACGAGTGTACATTTGTTAACTAACTAAACGGCAGCCATGCTGGAACGAACAACTCGTTACTAAATCGATTTCATCAAACCCAGAGAAAGACGTCTCAAAATTAATGTCGGTGCAAATTTATTAATCAACAAGCATAATTATAATTGTCAAACTGAAATATTACAAATCGTCCATTAAAATAACTAGTACAAAGTGTAACCATTGTTTTTATTTCATAGGGAGTTTATTGTATTACTTGTGTTTGTTAACGAAAGCTAGATTTGACGACCAGCGCTCACGTTGCAATTCGAACAACTACCTACTCGATTCAGGAGGCTGAACGGGCGGGAATTATTAAAATGCCATGGCCGTCATCGCTGAGAACACCACTTTTAAAATAATATTTAATAAGTTTAATTGTTTTAATAAACAATTTGGCGCCACCCGGGATTCACAAACCCCTATTTAAGAACAGGTAAGGTTACTACTGTGTTGTACTGGTAATAATAGCTTTGCGGCGGACTTCGTTAGCGCAAGGATTGATGTAATGACTCCAGTGCGAGATGAACGCACTTTACATACACAATAAAGACACATCGTTTATACAGAGACGACCACCCAGTCTTTTCGTTACAGATTGGCTTCCATCGCGGGGCTTAAACACCACGGACGTCCTCACGAATCGTTACAGATTGGCTTCCATCGCGGGGCTTAAACGAGACGGACGTCCCAAATATATTTCGTTACAACGTTTATATCTCAATTATTACAATTCCAATTCGGGTTCTATTACTATCATTGTACAGCTCATTTATTTATCTTTACTTTGACATGGCTTGTGCCAGTTTGGTCACAGTTTTCATTAATATTTCGTTACTTTAAACTTACTAGTGCATTGTTTACATGCGTCATCTGCTAAATGTTGCAAATGCGACTATTAACTTTTTTTCTAATATTTGTTTACTTATTCTTAATTTCTACTTTGAACATGATTAATTGATTAAAAAGAATACCTTATTATATATAAATGCTGCATTCAGCTGAACAATACTAATTATCTGTCTACATTTGTTGATTTACTAACATAAACTTCCATATTTTACTATTTTTATTTTAACATGTCCTTCTCATATCTTATTTTTATAACATCACACATGTGGTGGTGCTTTACATTCTTTTCATCATTGTCATGATTCTACTTCATTATGCTTAGTAGGGTATCTATTTGATTCTTATTTCTTTGATTTAAATTGGTCATTCAGGGTCTGTTATCATCATGTTACAATGTTTTGTTCCCTGACTATTATTATCTTTTTGTACACATTTTACTTACTTATGAAGTTACCTAAACACATACAATGCTTACATTTATAGTTATTCTTAATTTATAATAATACATATTTGGCTTTCATATTATCTTTTACAGTTTGTGACTTTTCCTAGCATAGTTCACTATATTTGTCTTTTTTAAATCATTGTTTTGACTTAGATCAGTTAATGTGCTGTTTTTTATTCATAATATATAGTACAATACTATTCAAGTCATTTCTTATTTTACTTATTCTGTTTGATTTTATTTATCAAATGTTTTTATTGAGCTCACTTGACAGTTTATGTGGGAAACTTGTCTTGTCATTTCACTTTGTCATTCAGTTTATTTATGTTGTAGTATCATTTAGTACATGTAGTGGATTTATCACTGTTTACTTGAATTCCTTCTCATCTTTCCTTCTTTATTGGTTTATTATTTTTACTGTTACATTCTTTCTGGTTACTCATTTATAGTTCTTTTAGTATTATTCACCCTTCTGGTGTTCATTATTATTATGGAACATTTTGTGATGTTACAACTGTCATGATTATTCTGGTATGTAATATTATGACAGTATCACTGATCGTTGTATGATACAGTGAAAACAAAATACCTTACAGACACCAATGAAATCACTGATTACCAGCTTTAATGAGTCACAAATAACAATTTGAAATCAACAAGATACTCTTGTACAGTAATTCTAGTTAAATTTGTCCACACACAATAATAATGTAAATGATTAGAGTTCCACACTAATTATAAAACAATAATCACTTTGTCACAATACTTCGATAACCACTCGATCTGCACTAAGGAAATCGCTCACTGTAACTGAACTTACAAAGCCAGATGCTCTTTATATAGGTCACACTGAGGTACCAGAATAACTTTCCATCCTTATTGTGGCATGCCAGCATAATGCGTATTTGCAAGTGCTCTCCAGAACACTCTGGAAAGCCTTGCTTAACTGAGACATGCTCCTGCTTGGCTAGCGGAGAAATGGGTGGAAGGACGCTCTCCCAGTTTTGTTTTTCAATATTTAGTGTTTGAAAAATTGTGCATTTTCATGTTGATTTCTGTGTTAAACAGTAGGTTTCCAGTTTGAACAATCACTGTAAATGTTCATTATAGTGCCTCTGTATCGTGTATGATTTATCAGTGTTCTGTTTATAGGATTTATGTTGCTAAATTCATATTGAATTCATTCTTCATTACTTGATCCATTGTATCAAGAATCTTTGTAGATCTTCGTTGCTCTCTGCAGTCACTGGTATGTCATATGTGAACCTAAGCATGTCCACTTTTTCCCTGTGTATGTTTACTCTGAGATGGGTGTCTTCTCTTACTCTAACAATCGCTTCTTGGACGTACAAGTTAAACAAACAGAGATAGAGAACATCCCTGTCTCATGCTTGTAAAGATTCTGGATCAATCTTCGTTCTTTGTAGGGCACCCCTGATTTGTGTAGGATACTGAACAGCTTGTTCCACTTAACGTTATCGAAGGCCTTTTCTAAGTCAACAAAAGCTATAAAGTATAAATGAACAAAATACCAAAGTCCTAGTCTGTAGTCAGAAGGAAGAAGATCCAGTCAGAATAACTCTTGGAAAAAATGTTCTCAGGCAGTTAAAGAATATATCTATCTAGGAAGTAAAATCACACGTGATAGACGTAGCAGTAAGGAAATTAAAGCAGAATTAACCAGGCTAAAGTTGCTTTCAACAAACAGAAAAACCTCTTCACTTCAAACACTATCAGCCAAAAAATAAGGAAGAATCTAGTAAAGATATACGTGTGGAGTGTTGCACTATACGGGAGTGAATCTTGGACAGTTGGAGAAAGTGACAAGAAAAGACTCCAAGCATTTGAGACCTGGTGCTACAGAAGAATATTCAGGATAAACTGGAGGGAGAAGATAATGAATGAGGAAATCTTTAGAAGAACTCAGGAGGAGAAGAGCTTTCTATGAAATCTAAAAGGCATAAGACTAAGTTTATAGGGCATATACTACGACATAGTGGGTTGGTTAAGAGAATAACAGAAGGAAAAAAATGAAGGGAAGAATCACAGAGGACAACCCTGTTTAGACTATATGAAACAGCTTATGGTCGATATGAACTGCACGTCATATTGTTACAACATCACAGAACAATCTACATGTTTGTCGAATGTGCCAGAAGAATCTCGCTCTACTGTGTGTGGCGTACGTGCTTGTAGATGCATTTGCGAGAGTCTTCTTGATCCCATCAGCCGTGCCGACTGTGTCAAGGCCGCAGTTAATTACATAGTTCATACGGATGCTAAGACGCAATTAGGAATCGTCTAGATTTTTGGCGGCTATAAATACAAATACTTAGGGACGCTCAAGTCAGTATTAGTGCGATATATTGATAGAGTGGTTCGAGAGTTATTGTCGGGCGAAATTACTCTGCGCGTTCAAGTGGTTATTAGTTAAGTGTTGTGTTTTATAATCGGACGGTAATTGTAATAACAATTGTGTTTAATTTTAGTGGACATTTTATTGCGTGTGAACAATTTTTATTTGATTAGTTGTAGAGACTGTGTTGTTAATTACAAACTGTTAACTGTGGAAATTAAAGCTGGTTATTAGTGACTTAATTGGCGTCTTGTACTTATTTTGTTTTCCACTGTACCTATGATGATTGAGTAGACTGTCGTAACAGTGGTGTCAGAACTGGGATAGAACGGTTAACAGTGGAAACAGTGGACACTTTATACAAAACGAGTGTAATTCGTAATTTATCAGTAAACATGGATGCCATTCAGATGATGGAAGCTTTCCAAACGCTGCTGCGGCAGACACAGGAAGAAGCAGAAAGAGACAAAAGAAGAACGAAGACAAGAAAGGGAAGAAACAGAGGAACGACTTAAACGTTAAACAGAAGACATCAAAGCATTAATACAGGAGCAGAAACAGATGTAAGAACATAGTACCGCAGAATTGACAACATAGTACCACAGAATTGAGTCTCCTATGAGGTGAGCTTAATAAACAAGTTACTAAAATATCAGAGGAACAAGAATCAATGACATTAAAAATAGCTGAAGTAGAAAAATCTGTCTCGAGTGTTGAAGAATCGATGTCTAATAAAATAGCTGAAGTAGAAAAATCAGTCACGAGTGTAGAAAAAGCTATGTCAACAAAAATAGAAGACTCGATTACAAATATAAAAGAGCAGATTAAAAATGAAGTCGAGCAGTGCCTGAAGTTACAACCAAAACAACTTTGTGAACAGACTGTACCAATGATAAAGACAGAAAGACACAGAAAATAAGTTAATAGAGAAAGTCACTTTGCCTGCAGTAGGGACAGTTCATGTCAAAGCTCCAACCTTTGACGGAAGCAGTTACTGGGCAACGTACCTCCGCCAATTTTAAGCTGCTGCAACCGGAAATAATTGGACAGAGAAAGACAAGGCTGTTTCACTCGTTCTTGCATTAAAAGGACATCCGGCAGAATTAAACAGAAAGTGCCACCTGACAGCCAAAACACCTATGCCGAATTGATAAAAGCTCTGGAATTATGGTATGGTAATAACATTTGCGAGAGGTGTACTATGCTCAGTTGAGAACAAGACGACAACGTTCCGGGGAGAGTCTTCAAGAGTTTGAAGCAAGTATCGACAGATTGATTAGATTGGCCTATCCTGAAGCACCAGAAGACTTCCGAATAAGGTTTTCAGTGCAGACATTTATTGATGGCATTGGACATTGTGAACTTCAGCAAGTGTTATGAATGGCAAGACACCAAAATAGCTCAGAAGCTCTTGTTCGCGCCCTAGAGTTTGAAGCTGCCAAGTCAGCGTCCCGCTACATTAATGGGTTTGTGCCATCACATTGACGTTACGATGGGTGCAGAAAAACAGTGTTGTCGGACAAACAATTCAAAAGTTCAAGAGAGTCACAACGATTTGAAAAAGACAGAAGACCAAAATGTTACAACTGTGGAAAACATGGTCATCTACAGGTAGACTGTTGGGAGAAGAAGATACCGAGAGAAGAGAGTGATCGCACCAATTGGAGAAGTAAAGCCCCAGAACAGCACACAGTTTCCACGCTACATAAGACCAGTGGAAACTAGATCATTAATGGATTTGCGGAAGGTAAACCAACATCATTTACAGTTGACACGGGCGCAACGGTGTCCATTGTGCGCCCTGACTTAGTCAGCAACCGCCAGCCTCTAATTAGTTCTTGTACAATACAGACTGTGACTGGAAGCCCCGCCAAGATGCTAGGAAAGGTAGACGTACGTGTATGCCTGGGTCTTTTCGAGTTTAGCCACCAAATGCTCGTTGTAGACATTGTTGATGAAGTGATTCTTGGCACGGACATCATGAATGCCTACGGATTCGTTGTGGACTGAAGAGAGAATGTTCTGAAGGTTGGCCAAGAGAAAATAAAGCTTTGCATGGCTAAAATGACGTTCTACCAACCATTCAATTAAGTGAGTGGCATTAGTCGGAGAAAAAGTCAACAGGTCTGGTCAAGAGGAACCCTCCCTATTGCAAGCGGAAATGGAGGAAGAACTAGCAGAGGAAATACAAATAAGTGTAACGGCAAAAGAAGTGATTGGAAAGCCAACTATGGGTGTCGAGACAAAATATCTTGCTTGTTCCTGAGCTGATAGAAGCGCCCGAGGGCAAAGTGGCTGAAGATGAGGTTACGCAAGAGGTTGTTGACGAGAACCAAACAAACTTGGATCAGCCAGTAGTGATTAGGTCATCAGTACATGATGCAACGGGAGTGATTCCAGTGAAACTAGTGGTTGAGCAGAAGACTCGCATTCCTCGGAACGTGATGTTCAGATCACATGAGGCTGAATTCGAAGAACGGGAGAATTATCTTTCGCAAGGCCGTCCACCTAGATTGCCTGGTCGAGTATTACTTCAGAGACAGTTTGCCAGTTCGGGACGAACAGGCTTAAGGAGGGGGCAGTGTTACGACATCACAGAACAATCTACGTGTTTGTCAAATGAAGAATCTCGCTCTACTGTGTGTGGCGTATGTGCTTGTAGACGCATTTGCGAGAGTCTTCTCGATGCTGCCAGCTGTGCGGACTGTGTCAAGGCCACAGTTAATTACGTAGTTCATACGGGCGCTAAGACACAATTAAGAATCGTCTAGATTTTCGGCAGCTATAAATACAATTACTCAGGGAAGCCCAAGTCAGTATTACTGCGATATATTGACAGCGCGGTTCGAGAGTTATTGTCGGGCGAAATTACTGTGCACATTCAAGTGGTTATTAGTTAAGTGTTGTGTTTTATAATCGGACGGTAATTGTAATACAATTGTGTTTAATTTTAGTGGACATTTTATTGTGTGTGAACAATTTTTATTTGATTTGTTGTACAGACTGTGTTGTTAATTACGAACTGTTAACTGTGGAAATTAAAGCTGGTAATTAGTGACTTAATTGGCATCTTGTACTTATTTTGTTTTCCACTGTACCTACGTCGATCGAGTAGACCACCGTAACAGTGACTAATGCCACTCGCTTAGTCGAATGGTTGGTAGACCCTGTCATTTTAGCCATGCAAAGCTTTATCTTCTCGTGGCCAACCTTCAGGACATTCTCTCTTAAGTCCACAACGAATCCGTAGGCATTCATGATGTCCGTGCCAAGAATCACTTCATCGACAATGTCTGCAACGAGCATTTGGTGGCTAAACTTGAGAAGACCCAGGCATACATGTACGTCTACCTTTCCTAGCACCTTGACGGGGCTTCCAGTCACAGTCTGAATTGTACAAGAGCTAATTAGAGGCTGGCAGTTGCTGACTAAGTCAGGGCGCAGAATGGACACTTTGCGCCCATGTCAGCTGTAAATGATGTTGGTTTACCTTCCGCAAATCTATTAACGATCAAGTTTCCATTGGTCTTATGTAGCGTGGAAACTGTGCTGTTCTGTGGCTTTACTTCTCCAATTGGTGCAATCACTGTCTTCTCTTGGTATCTTCTCCCAACAGTCTACCTGTAGATGACCACGTTTTCCACAGTTGTAACATTTCGGTCTTCTGTCTTTTTCACATCGTTGCGATTCTCTTGAACTTGTTTGTCCGACAACATTGTTTTTCTGCACCCATCGTAACGGCAATGTGACGGCACAAACCCATTAATGTAGCAGGACGCTGACTTGGCAGCTTCAATCTCTAGGGCGTGAACAAGAGCTTCTGAGCTATTTCGGTGTCTTGCCATTCGTAACACTTGCTGAAGTTCACAATCTCCGATGCCATCAATAAATGTCTGCACCGCAAACCTTATTCGGAAGTCTTCTGGCACATTCGACAAACACATAGATTGTTCTGTGATGTAACAATATTGTGAGTTGAAAAGAAAAGTAGATTATATCAATAAATCACCTTGTATCCGTCGTGTGACTTCATTGTACGTCGATTAAAATGACGCGTTTCGGAACATATGCTCCATCATCAAAATAAATCACTCTATTGAGGTCGTTAACAGTTAAAATCATATGTTACACATAATATAACTCACTCGCTTTCTAAATGGTGTGCACCACAGCGAAGCCGATCGGACACTGAATTATTATCTGAGTGATTACGCCTAATCAGGTTCAATTCTGTATCATATAGCGGGTTGGATTTAAAATTTAAATGGTCATTCAATATGAAGTCTCGGCTGTTTATGTTATTGTATGCTTTGTATATTTCGAACTCTTCTAAGCAGTGTGCAATCCTTGTACAAGATTCTACCGCTTGCAAGGTGTTGTAAAGACTATTCGTCGATAGTGATGCGTGAAAACTCAGAACTGTGTGTGTATTACACCTACACACAGGATTGTTATTTACGCATTGCGCATATAATTACGAGAGTTCTTCTCAGCCTGCTACCGCGAACGGGACGTACAATTCTTGTTCAAGATTCTGTCGCTTGCAAGAATTTGTAAAGACTATTTGTCGATAGTAACGCGTGAAGACTCAGAGTTGTTCGTGTTTTACAACTGTACACAGTGTTATTATTACAGCATTGTGTGCATAATTACGAGAGTTCGTCTCTACCCGCTATCACGATCGGGTCACGCAGTTCTTGTACAAGATTCTGTCGCTTGCAAGAATCTGTAAAGACTGTTCGGGGATAGTAACGTGTGTGACGCAGAACAGTTGATTATTATCTATTTACACACGGTATTATTATTATAGTATTACGTGTGTAATAAGTGAGTGTAACTGTATCACTGTGTGAGATTTTCTGCAGTGTCAGTAAAAATTTATAGTTACGCAATAGTAAGTTGTTCCATCTGGAAGTTTCCGTGTTAGTGGAAGATTTCCGCATAGGGAGGTCTGCTGATCGCGGTAGACTTGTGATTCGCGTGAACACTTGAAGAGTCCGGAGTGGTATAAGTTCAATATACCGTTATTGATTAAACTCACTGTCACCTGAGATATTTGTTGGTCATAAACTCTATATTAATTTTACGAGTAATAAGATCCGTAGTACCGTTGTGTGTGCGAAGCGTCAGATTCATCGTGGGAATTACAGGACACCAGCCCAGCTGACAGGACACCAGCCCAGCTGTTACAGGACACCAGCCCAGCTGTAAGCGTTCAGGGTGAACGTCTGTCATTTATAAGCCACACCTGACGAACCAACTACACCGCAAAGACCTGCCGTTCTCTTCAGCAACATCATCGTGGGAATCTTCTTTATGTAACATATCACGTCATGTGTATGAACAGTATTTAACATTTAAAAAAGAAAGACTCTATATCAAACACTACATTCTGTACATATCAAATATACCATATAAACAATTACTTATGTCTTGTGCAATAAATAATCTTAAACCCTCCAATATAGACTTTTAATTTTTGATACATATACTATCATATCCTATGCGCCAATAGTTTAGTAATTTGTGTTGTCGCAATACTTTTTGACCATATACTTGGTTACATATTGTTATGACAGTCTCCTTGATCGTCGTATGGTACAGTGGAAAATAAAATACAAGACACCAATTAAGTCACTAATCACCAGCTTTAATTATGACAATTAAACAGTTTGTAACCAACAAGATAGTCTCTTACAACAAATCAGAGAAAAGAGTAGAACAACGTTCTCCAATGTTCCGTAATGGCGTAACACTTTTTCCGCATTACATAACAATACGTACAGAATATTACTCCCCTTAAAATAGATAAAATATTGAAAGAAACCTAAAACCACTACATCTAAAATGAATGGTGAACTCAAACCCTTTGATTTAAGTGTGTATTTATAAATTTAATACAAGTCTTCTTTTTTACATGCAAAACTGAAAACAATATTTTACATAAACAGTTACAAAAAATAAAATATTAAAATTTCATACAGTTTGATTTACTGGCAAAAGATTCTTCACCAGATTTTGCACGTACAGTAATGAAGACATGTTGTCTGTAGTTATTTTCACTTGTACAAAATCTTCTTCAACAGGCACAAATGACAGGAACAGGTGGTTGAAAGCTGGTATAAATACTGCTATCAGATCATTATTATCTGTAAAAACAAGAATTATAATACTGTAAAACACATATGAAACTACAATGCATCTGAAACAAATACATAAAATCTCGTTTCCGTTTGATTTACATATTGTGCATAGTATCACACTGTGATGAATTTTCAGCTTTTAATAACTTATGGCTATGAAATCAGTATATTATCACCTACATGCTGCTGCAGTGGGACCAAAGTAAGAATACTACTCATTTAATAGCAGGAGACACAGGAAATGAAAAATGATTTTATGTACACTGTTCACAGCATCCGTTAGTCTTAAATAATATTACAATAAGGAAACAACATTCTCAATAACACTCCTCTGTTTAGTGCATGACAACTCTAAAACTTATAGTTAGGCCAAATAATATGGAAACTAGTGATCATAGTATTCAAATATTTAACTAAAACATCACAAATACAACGAACAAGTATGGCCATGCATCGCAATAATTATAATTAACACTGGAATTTATAGTTATTTGTACCATATTTTTTATTGGGGCTTTTCAAAATATAAACATTAACATACAGCAAGTTTGCTTATAAATTAAGTTCTTGAAAGAGTATGTGCGTTCTGTTGCATAAAACTCAAAACAACAGCAAATATAAAAACAGTTACGTTTAAAAAACTTTTACTTGTTTGTTTGTTTTTTTAACACAAGACAAGCAAAGTTTTATTTGCAAACAATATAGATTTTGTATTAATACTGATAAAGTATCCATTAAAACAGAATCAGTAAACTCGGTAGCTTGAGGTTATAAAAAGAAAAACAATATGATTGGTGAGAATTGTAGACTCAAAGGAATGGCCGAGCATATTAAATTTTAGTGATCAAAACGTTTGAGATAATTGCTAAGACCAGATAATTACCAATTGGGTTTAGTTGTAACCAAAAAGAATGAGGAAATAAGGGCTTAATAACAGCACACGGTTTAAATATTTGTATCCTGAGCAAGAAGTTATAAAACATTCAAATCTATATATGACTTAATTCAAGGCAAAATTTTATGTTTGGTCATACTGTAAGTGTGGACACTAAATACACATTGAATAATGGTGTGGAACATGATACAACAAAAGGCAGACTAAGATAAATTTTAGCCAACCTAGGATGTAGTAATCTTATATGGTCACCTTTTATAAAAACAATTTTCATGAAAACTTCCTTTCTATATTAAAAGTTATATTTTAGTAAATCTAAAATAAGTCATTGGGCACCAATTAATAGACACTAAAAAAATGTATATTTTTGATTGGGCAATATCAAATAAACATTAACTCACCTACAGATTCAAAATTGTCAGTCAATAATTTGTAATTTACAGATATGCTAATTAAATACCAAAACACTATTTTCATATTTTGGTAAACTTAACACAATCACAAATGGAAAATTTAATTTTACATTTATACACAATAGTACCAGTATTGCTTATTCCATTCTACAATTACTCCATTCTGATTGTTAAATAACTGTAAGAAAAATATGAAAAATAATAATTTTTTACACTCTAACACACTGACCTTGAGTATTTCCAATAAATGATGAAAACTGATCTTGTAAAACATCGTGAACTTCTTCTTTGGATATATTTAATTCTGTAGAAGAAACAATAACTTCATCCTGCTTTTCCAGAGTCTCTCTAAGTGCATTGGCGAAGCAGCTATAATCATCCTCTACAGAATACACAATAGTCTTAAATCAACACTCGTAACACACTCAGTTTCTGGATTTTTGCTACATTTTCAAAATTCAAAGAACATTTCTGTGTGACTTTTTATATTGTAAACATGTGTATTTTAATGCTAATTTCAAATTTAAGAATTACAGGGTGTCATGTTTCATCTCCAATGAGAAAGTACCTTGTGTGAGGATGTTTACCATGGCTTCTGCATTCTTCTGTAATGGTCATTAAGTTATCTCACCAAAGCGGGATATTCCAAGTAGGATTAACAGTTTTTTTTTTTTACTTACAACAAAGTTAAAGGAAAGCCAAGAGCCTCTGGGCAATCCGACAGCAAACTCTAAGCTCCATTCTCATTATGTCATCATCTGCATTGTTTGAATTAACTTGTTATGTTACTGTGTTTCAAACATATTATGGAAAAACTTTTTTACATCTTTTTAAAATGTTTTGAGTACTGGCCTCTCAAATGTTTATCTGTGTTTTCATTTTGGCCGCTGCTCTTCCAAGCAGTTTTGAAACTTTGTTTTATGAGGCTTGCTTCTCCGAAAAATAAGTATAATTTCAAAGTGCGAGTACTAAAACAGTGATTAAATAAATATATCACTACTGACTCAGAACACAAAGTTTTTTATTGGTAAAAATGTAAAAGTTTTACCTTATAGCCTGAACCAGTTTTCGCTTATTATTATTAGCTTCATCAGAGGCTGCCACTGGGAGCGCTGTCCGTCTTGTTCTTGGTGACGGCGTCGACATTTAAAGAATCGATGTTGTGTGTGTGTGGAGTGTGATATGTTTGAATAATACATGCGATTTACACACACAACATCGATCCTTCAAAAGTCGATGCCATAGCCAAGAACAAGACGGACAGTGCTCCCAGTGGCAGCCTCTAATGAAGCTTTTAATAAGCGAAACTGGTTCAGCTATAAGATAAAACTTTTGTTTTTACCAATAAAAAACTTTGTGTTCCGAGTCGGTAGTGATATACTTATATTTAGTTAATCAACGGACATGTCATGGACAATGAAATGCAAGGAAAATGCATAAATCTTTAATTTATGTGTACTGATACACATCACTTTTCTCCTTTCTACAAATATCATGATGGAAGAAGTTACATTTACACTGTTAACATTTTATTTCATTAAGTTTAAATGTGTAAGCAATTGAAATCCTGGTTGTCTACAAAATACAGTCTTTTATCCACTTCTGAAGTTAAAAAACTGTGAAACTCGGGAAAATTCATCAGCATATTAATAACATCTACAATTAAAATACAATGAGTGATGGAATATTAAAAAAATGGGTTAGACAGTTTAACAAAGGTCACGTGATTGTGCATGATGAGGTATGGCATGGGTAATTCATGATTTGTTGCAGATAATTGAAATAAAAATATGAAAACCGTTTGCGTTACTTTGTCAATTTCTTTAAATTTCAGAAAGCATTCTGTACAGACTTAAGATAGATCATTTAACTACCATAAGTTATGCCGTCCTAGGTTCAAATATCGGTATGGAGAACCATACATGACTTCCATGTTCTAAGATTTATATTTAAAATCATTTACAAAATGAAATGTTTGCAGAGAAACTACTTCTTTCCACTTATTGCTTCAGCCTTAACCACAGTACTGTGATCACTAACATATACCACCACACGTTATCGCACTCGATTTTCACTGATGATGGCAGTCGACGGCACTGCCTAAACGTCTTGGTTTTGCATAAAACATTAGACTAAGGGCAAACAGCCCGGGAAGGAATTTTAACAACAAACTACTACTTTGTTGCCTATAACGTAGTACACATATAAAAATTATCCCCTCCCCCTTCAACTATAATTTTCATTTATAGAAAATTACCCCCACCCAGTTCAACTAGCCTCTTCATTTATAGATATTTCATCTACGTTTCTACATTGGATTATTAAGATCTTCTTATCAGGATACTGTATTTATCAAGTACTTTACTCTTGTTACAACAAAAAATGTTTCAGGTAAACTGCCCTTTCCCCATAACCGATCTTCACCAAAATTAATAGGCCTAGAGTCTTCTATAACTCAGGCACATATATAAAAAATTATTTGATTCTGTTTGAATTTACGGCAGTTATCGTTCGTCATGAAAAAATTTCTCTTGTTACAACATAAAATATTGCAGGTAAACTACCCCTTTCCCTTAACCGATCTTCACCAAAATCAACAGGCCTTGAGTTCTCT
Source organism: Magicicada septendecula (assembly GCA_034769895.1). Lineage (NCBI taxonomy): Eukaryota > Metazoa > Arthropoda > Insecta > Hemiptera > Cicadidae > Magicicada > Magicicada septendecula. Next base: position 130,484,434 of record CM068372.1, read on the forward strand.
ACAATTTAGGGACGTATGCAAAAACTTATTTGATTATGTTTGAATTTACGGCAGTTATCGTTCGTCATAAAAAAATTAACCTTGTTATCACATAAAATGTTGCAGGTAAACTACCCCTTTCTCTTAACTGATCTTCACCAAAATCAATATGTCTTCAGTCCTCTACAATTCCGGGATGAATGCAAAACATTATTTGATTCTGTTTGAATGTGTGGTAGTTATCATTCATCATAGAAACAATTACTCTTGTTAAAACATCAAAAAGTGGCAGGTAAACTACCCCTTTCACTTAACTGATCTTCACCAAATTCAATAGGCCACGAGTCGTCTACAACTCAGGCACATATGTAAAAAATTATTTGGTTGTGTTTGAATTTACAGCAGTTATCGTTCTTAATGAAAAACGTTCTCGTGTTACAACATAAAATGTTGCAGGTAAACTACTACCCCTTTCCTTTAACCGATCTTCAACAAAATCAACAGACCTTGAGTTATCTACAATTGAGGAAGGTATGCACAAAATTATTTGATTCTGTTTAAATGTGCGGCAGTTATCATTCGTCATAGAAACAATTACTCTTGTGAAAACATAAAATGTGGCCAGTAAACTACCCCTTTTCCTTAACCGATCTTCACCAAAATCAACAAACATTGAGTTCTCTAGAGCTCAGGAAGGTAGGCAAAACATTATTTGATTCTGATTGAATTTACGGCAGTTATCATTCGTCATAGAAAAAATGTCTCTTGTTACAACATAGAATGTTGCAGGTAAGCTACCCCTTTTCCTTAACCGATCTACACCAAAATCAACAGGCCTTGAGTCCTCTACAATTTAGGGATGTATGCAAAAACTTATTTGATTATGTTTGAATTTACGGCAGTTATCGTTCATCATAGAAAAAATTAACCTTGTTATCACATAAAATGTTGCAGGTAAACTACCCCTTTCTCTTAACTGATCTTCACCAAAATCAATAGGTCTTGAATCCTCTACAATTCAGGGATGCATGCAAAACATTATTTGATTCTGTTTGAATGTGCGGCAGTTATCATTCGTCATAGAAACTATTACTCTTGTTAAAACATTAAAAGTGGCAGGTAAACTACCCCTTTCCCTTAACTGATCTTCACCAAAATCAATAGGCCATGAGTCGTCTACAACTCAAGCACATATATAAAAAATTATTTGGTTGTGTTTGAATTTACAGCAGTTATCGTTCTTCATGAAAAACGTTCTCTTGTTACAACATAAAATGTTGCAGGTAAACTACTACCCCTTTCCTTTAACCGATCTTCAACAAAATCAACAGACCTTGAGTTACCTACAATTGAGGAAGGTATGCACAAAATTATTTGATTCTGTTTAAATGTGCGGCAGTTATCGTTCGTCATAGAAACAATTACTCTTGTGAAAACATAAAATGTGGCAGTTAACTACCCCTTTCCCTTAACCGATCTTCACCAAAATCGACAAACATTGAGTTCTCTATAGCTCAGGGCTGTATGCAAAAAATTATTTGATTCTGTTTGAATTTGCGGCTGTTATCGTTTGCCATAGAAAAAAAATCTACAGACACTTTTTTGAAAAATGACTTTTTTTCATGTTTTGAGGGTAGTACAATCAGAATCTGCAATAATATCAACCACGATTTTTTTTGCCATCACCATACTTCCATTTCCTTATGGAACATGGAAATAAAAAATACTCTCCAAGGTGGCAAAACAAAAATATCGGTATGGAGAACCAAACATTACTTCCATGTTATAAGATTTATATTTAAAATCATTTTCGAAATGAAATATTTTCATAGAAACTACTTCTTTCTTCAGCCTTAACCACAGTACTGTGGTCACTATCATATACCACCTCACGTTAGCACACTTGATTTTCACTGATGATGACAGTCGATAGTACTGCTGAAATGTTTGGTTTTGTAGAAAACATTGGACCACGCCAAACAGCCCGGAAAGGAATTTTAACAACAAACTACTTTTACTACTATTTGTTGCTGATAACGTAGTACACATGATATATAAATAAAAATTATCCCCTCCCCCTTCAACAAGCAATTTCATTTATAGAAAATTACCCCCCTTCATTTTTAGAAAATTACCCCCACCTCTTCATTTATAGATATTTCATCTATGTTTCTACAGTGGATTATTATGATCTGCTTTTCAGGATACTTTATTTATCAAAATTAAGTACTTTACCCTTGTTAAAACAAAATGTTGCAGGTAAACTACCCCTTTCTCTTAACTGATCTTCACCAAAATCAATACGCCTTGAAACTTTTTAAGTTATATACAAATAATAAATCTATATTAAATTCATAACAACTGAGTTTTTATCTTACCTTCGGGTTCCAATCCAAAGTTCTACAGACGAAAAAAAAAATCAGCTGCAGAATAGGTTATCTGGGTCTGATTGCAAAATAATATTAACACAGTTTATTCTGACTAAAACAACTTACTTTTGGTTTATTATGTGAAATTTACGTTATTTTCTACACTTGTATGACAATTCTCCCAATTCTCTTCTACTTAATGTTTGACACGCTACTCCAACCCTTTTACAGCATCAAATTCATCAACATACCGTACATTTGCAATCGCTTAATCGCTACCTATTTTAGACAAATTTAATTAAAATAGTTATTTTATAACAACAAACCAGTACTATTAATATTTTAGTGTTATTCCCCACACTCTGTCTCTCTCACACCTATGCCCATCATACTTTTACAATACTCATCTCTTATAAATAGAGCTCTTTCAAAAACTTTTAGTTTGATGACAAAAGGTACTTTACCTGTGTTTATTCTTAACCCGTCTGTAATAGTATCTGAGCTGTTGCACTAATAGGTTAACAACGTCTTGCACTTCACATTCCGGAAATAATTTCGGCTTTCAAAAGCTGGCGTAGTTTTACTTACCGTTAAAAGTTATTATAGGGCAGGAATTCGTTTAAGCGAACTCTTGAGTAGCGGAAAGTGTTATGTGAAATAATAATACTTTGTTAAAATTTTTACCAAATGATATTACCCAATTTATTATCAAAAAGACTCTAAGTACATATGAAATGATTCTACTGAACTATGTGCCAAACACGCACGTTACTATGCCTCGGGGCGTAGTCCTATTTATTTTTTGAATAAACATTACTAAGAAATAAACATAATAAACACAGTATAATATAGTATATCTGCACAACCCAGCACTTAAAAGATTTAGGTCACTCTCTCTCTCTCATTCATTCTCTGGTACAATTTATTTTATTCTGAGCTCATTTAAATTTTGAATTGGTTTAAAATTGGTCATTATAATAATATTGAATGAATTTTGAAATTGGTCATTATTACACAATGATGTTGATTTACTTGAAATAATAAAAAGAATATTGGAACGTTCTCACCAAATTATATTGGACAGGTCTCACCGCACTGCTAAGATCCATTGATCGTGCACAATCTTTACATCGATTTCGGGTTCACACCGTCGTGTCTACCCACGAAAACACTTTGGGCAGATTCTACACGCACGCAGTTTCGACGATCTATCGGCCAATGACACCTGTTCAGTCGCTTACCACCCCAACATTTCTGATAATTTTAAATAGTTATTTAACCACTTTTGGTGGTGTAAAAGTTAAATTTCACACTTGGTGAACTTCTTGCCGGCCGGCTGCGTTCACAATCCAGAAGAAAATGACCCAGAGTCTTTGTTAAGCATGGCGTAGGTGGAGCGAAAACTACGTCATCAGGCTTTTGTTCTTTGTTTACAGCTTCGACTTGTTTACAGAAAATGTGCATTCCTTCCGCTGACGTCATCAGGGCTTGTCACGTTTTTCTATATGTGGCATACGATTTTTTGCGGTGTTTGCTGTTTTGCAATGAAAACGGTCGGAATCCTGTCAATTCACATCTGCGTTTTATAAAATAGTTATATAATCCACTCACCAAAACTTTACGGGGATTATGAAATATTTAAATAATTATTACCAAATAATTGTTAAAAATAAATGAATACAATAATTATGGTCTTTTGTACCATGTTTTTTTATAAATTTAGTATTGTACCAGAATTGTACCATCACAAAACCCCCTCAATGAAAGATTTTGTGCCGAAGCATAAAAACTTTCATTGACACATTCGTACTTCCTAAAGGGATCAGCCAGGATATGTCGCCACAACCCCCTTACAATTTATATAAAAGAATATCAATAACTCACCCGTGGTCTGATGACGATGACAGAACCTGCATGACCTTACTGGACTTCTCCTTCGAGATCCCAACACCATAAGGCCAATCAGGCGCGTAACGCTCCTGCTCTGACGTGCTGGCCAGCTCAGGACCGCCGTCATAACATCACCAAACACTGAAACAATAAATTAAAAATATCAAAATAGTGGCTTGGTATATTACTCTATCCTTAACTGATCTGTTTCCCCTTAGCTATGTGCTGGATTGTGGTAATAAGCACTGGGTTTGCTTGAACTAAATATAAATACAAAAAATGTAACATACAAGAATTACATAGAATTGCCATTCTCTTCATGTACTACCCTGAATTGTAAAAATTGTTTCGATTCCCATCGATAATAATTAACTCTTTCTGTTTCATAATTAATGTAATTATAAAAGAAACAAATATTTATATGAAAAAGAATTTAATTTAATTATAAAAGAAACATGGAAATCCCTATATAAATCCCCAATATTACTCAAACATGGAGAAAAACAAATTATAGAAAAAAAGAATAATTAATAAAATCTTATTGAAATTAAAATTATTATTATTAACAGTTAATAATTGGTGCTGTTAACAATATTTACCCCTCTTTCTCCTCCACACACACTATTTACCCCCCCTGAACTGTTGCGTTCAGTTGCCTCCACAAGGAATGAGGCAGAAGGAGTGAGCACTTTTTTCTTTTCTCTCTCTCCCATCCTTGCTTCAGCTTTATAAAACCTTCAGGGTATGTACCCCTACTTTTACTCTTATAATATGCCCCTAAGGTCTACCACCCCAACCGAGGTGAAGTAGCCTATGCAAACAAAGAATCTTAGATTCCCCTGAACCTCCCAATAAATTTCAAAATTTTAACCAATTTTATAGGCAACCAACCATGGTCAGGGTTACAATTGCTGGCCACAGCTGGTTGTCGTCCAGAACCACGATTAGTGTTGGTAAGACAGTAATCGCCCGAAATATGGGGAATCGCATTAATATGACACATTGTGTCTTATGTAGTCCCACTGTAACTACTCTACAACTAACAGGTTATACACATAAATCCATTATAAGACTACCACATATTACAAACATAATAATCATATTATCACTGTTCATAAAGCAGTCTCAATATATCACCATAGTATCACTATGTCCTTTTAACCCCGTAAGGTTGTTACTTCAATATAAAAGTTAAACATGATTTCAAAATTCAAATATCATCTCAAAAAAATATTTTAATTCTTTCTTTAGTTTACATAATTAAATTTGTAGACACTTTCCAAGTCCCAATTTTCACTTTTCTAACACTAAGACCTTCTCACTATAGGATAACAATGGATCATCTTATATACCTAGGTTATACATAAACAAAATATAACTCCTTAATGAGTTAAAATATTAAGTCACAAAAATTCCAAGTTCTATTCTATAATTTTTAGAATAAAATCAATATTCGTGGAAAAATGCCAAACCGTTTTTTTTTTTTTTTTTTTTTTTTTTTTTTTTTTTTTTTTTTTTTTTTTAAATTCCACGAATTAGGGGTCAGGGGGAGGGGCTCCGTTCAACAATAAGATTAAATTTCTACTTGCAACCAATTTTGTGGAGTAAGACCATCGTTGCTTTCACTTCCATATGTCAGTTCCGCCAACCATGGTCCGCCTCCAAAATTTCCAAAATCCACGATCAGAGGTGGTGAGTCTATGATCGCCCGAAAATGGGGGAGAGTCCCTTCTGAAAAAACAATAATATACCAAATTAATACTTATACACTCGCTAAATAAAACAATAATATTAATAGAGATACCTAAGATGACCAGTACAATTTTAAATTTGTAGCATTGTGTGTTCCTACTATCTCTCCAGTTACGTTGTTCTGCAACACATAAGAATTTTGCATTTTAATCTCTACTACCTCATACGGTCCTTCATATAAGAGAAAGAACTTCTTAATTTCTTTGTCTTGCGCACTCGATAAGTCATGCCTTTTTACTAATACCATTTGTCCTATATTGTACTTAACCCACTTACCTCTTGCGTCGTGTCTACGTTTTCTCTGTTCACCCTTGCTGATTAAGTTTTCGTTAGCCAACCGGATTTTAATGTTTATATCAGTTGTCCTGCTTTCAGGTGGATAGTCGAACAGTTGTTCCAAAATTCTTGGGGGGCGTGTTCCTCTTACCAACTCATTGGATGTATAGCCGGTGGACTCGTGGGTGGTACTGTTTAGCCAAGTTTCTACCTTTCTTACATACAATGGCCATTCGCTGTGTTTAGCGTGACAATAGGCTCTGAAGATCCTGCCTATTTCTCTCATTACACGCTCAGCCTGGTTGGACTGGGGATGATACACAGCCGTATGCTTCGTGAGGATGCCTTCCCATCCTAAGGTCTGGCGCCATCTTCCACTGATGAACTGCGGCACATGGTCTGATAAAATTACCTTTGGCTTACCCACGTTAATCATATAGTCTTTCATCACCTTTTCACTCAATACCTTACTGGTAGCTCTTTTCACGCTATACAATTTTACATATTTTGAGAAAGTGTCAAGCTATACAAATATATAAACTACTCCACCTCTACCCTTCGGCAATGGTCCAAACAAATCCACAGCAACTAAATCAAAAGGTCTTTCTACCTTAATATAATTTAACTCACCTTCTACTCTGTAGTTAACCACCTTCGACTTTTGACACAAGTCACAACTCCTAAGCAGCTGTCTCACTCGCCTCTCCATATTCCTGAAAATACATGATTCTTTTAAAACATTCACACACTTTTTAGCCCCAAAATGACCATATCTTATATGACAATCCCAAATAATCTTCTCTTCCAACACTGCTGGCACCACTAATCTCCAGTCACGCTCACCCCCTACTACCTTCTTAAACAACAACCCTTTATAGATTTGAAAATATTGATTGTACTCCGAGTCATCCAACTCCGTCTCTAAACTGTGTATTATTTTCCCAGACTTACCATCTGCTGTCTGCATGGTTTTGATATCCTTCAACTCTTCTCCAAAGATTCTGTCTTCTCTGCTAATCTGAAAAATTTCAATTTCTTTTAAATCCCTACCTGTTTTATTATTTTCGCAATCTACTCTGGAAAGAGTGTCGGGTACCTTATTCTCGGTTCCTTTAATATACTCCCACTCGAAGTTGTACTCCTGCAAAACAAGTACCCACCTGGTTAATCGACTGTGAGCAAGTTTACAAGTGTTGAGGAATGACAAAGCTTTATGATCGGTTCGAATAATTGTTTTGTTCCCTAAGATGTAAGTCCTGAACTTGCTGACTGCAAACACAATACTGAGCAATTCTTTCTCCGTTGTGGTATAATTCTTTTCTGCAGGCAATAATGATCGGCTGGCGAACGCAATGGTTAAATGTTCCCTCTCGTCATCCTCCTGATACAGCTCCGCGCCTACAGCTGGCGTCCGTCTGCAAATAAAACATTTTATCAAAATCCAGATGGTTCATCATAATCATATTACTAAATTTTCGTTTTATTTCTTCAAAGGCTCCACGCTCCACGTCTCCCCACTTCCATTGCCTGTTCTTCTGCAATACAGCACTTAACTTTGCGGTGATGTGTGCGTAGTTCCTTTGAAATTTCCTATAAAAGTTGCACAGCCCAAGAAAACTCTGAAGTTGTTTGATGTTTCGTGGTTCAGGGAAGCGCATAATAGATTCGACCTTGTCCGGGTTGGCGGAAATTCCTTCCGATGTAATAATGAATCCTAGAAAATTAATCTTTGCTTGTAAAAATTTGGACTTGTCCCAATTTACGGTTAAGCCTCCCGCTTCTAATTTTTCTAACACATACTTTAAATGGTCTTCAAATGTCCGTGACGCTATCAAAATGTCGTCCACATATACTGTGAGAAAATCTAAATCTTTTGGTCTCAAAATTCTATCCAAACATTTAATGAAACTAGCTACGCTGGTATTTAGCCCAAATGGTAGTCGCTTGAACTGATAATTTTTCCCATTAAATAAAAATGCTGTGTATGGCCTACTTACCTCTGCTAATGGCACATGAGATCCAATGATGTCATGAACCTCACTCCACTAAACTTTTGAAATATTTCGTTAATGGATTCCGGTGATTCTCGGTCTGGTATGATGATCTGATTTATCTTCCTTGCGTCTAAACACAATCTTACTCCTCCATCCTTTTTAATTACAACCACTAATGGATTTGAGTAGTGAGATACTGACCTCTCGATGATTCCACCTTCCATCATCTTATCCAACTCCTCTTGCACCGCTCGTCTGTTAGAGTAAGGCACTGGATAGCTCCGCTGCATGAATGGTGTGTGTTCCTTTATCTGTAACATACATTCATAATTTTTTGCCCTTCCTGGAATATCGGCAAACACTCTCTTAAACTGCTCTATTACCTGCCATAACGCTATACGTTGGCCACTCCTTATCACCTCACCCCCACTACAGAATTCATCCGCCCTTATCTCCCATACTGCATTATTAGTATTGCTCATTTCATTATCAGCATCTTCAAAATACTCACCCTCTCTACAAAAATTTATTTTAGTATCTAAGTTATTCTCAACTACTCATTTCTGTAACAATTTCACACCAGTTGTTCTAACTTTATTTATCACATTCTCAAAATTAATTTTAACAGATCGATCACCCCCATCTAACTCTAACACCTTCTCTTTAAAATTTATTATAGCTTTATTTCTTTGTAAAAAATCATTTCCCAAAATGATGTCTAAACTTAACCCCTTGACTACCAAAAATGTATTATCAAAATTCATATCTCCAATTGAGAAACTTAAATGTATCTGTTTTGTCACCCTTTTACTACGTACCCCCGTGACTCCTATTACTGTAACCCCTGCTACGGGTAAAACTGGAATATTCTTTTTAAATTCTTTTAACTCACTTAAAATGTTCTCGGCTATTACTGAAATTTCACTTCCTGTATCAACAAGTGTTTTAAATTTCCTATTTTCTATTGTTACCTGGATTTCCGTGAGTCCAGCTCTCACCTCCAATGTTGTGTTGCTCTCCTCCTCCAACAAGTCAGCAACGATATCTGTTGTTATTACGTTCGATTGTACATCCTCTAATGGTCGGACCTCATGTGCTTCCCTGAACAGTGGTCGAGTCCTATTTACCACTGTCGACTTTAGTTTTCCGGCTGTGGCCTGTTATTAAAGGTGGTGGGTACCTGGTGTCCCCTTGTTGGTCCCTGATTGTGATGTTGTGTTCCTCGGGTACTCGGTGCTCCCCTGGTTGTAGGTACGAACTGCTTTGGGTTGTTACTCCTTGGTTCATTTCTTGGCGTTTTGCATTGGTAACAGTGTTGCATGTTGGCACGATTTCCCTTCCTGCAACTAGAACAACTCCAATCGCCTGGTTGCTGTAAATCAGTATGATAATTAAATTTATTACCATTATTATTGTAATAAGGCCTTGGCCGATTAAACTCAATGTTATGACTAGACATATTTTGTTGAATGGGTCGTCTACCCATTTCGTGGTCATTGATGCTTTGTAGTATATCTAATACTTTTTCAAGCTCATTTAAATTCTCTATTTCTTTGGTCATTAGAGTAACCTGCACCTCTCTTGGTAAGTGCTTACTCACATATCTAACGAATGACTTAAACGGTATGGGCGGCTCTAAATATTTTGCCTCATTGTAAAGTTTGGTTACGTATATTGTAATGTTGTTGTTATTAGGGTTACGTCCCATGAAATTACCCGCTCCCATAATGCGGCTTCTTAAAGTCTCCTGCTCTTCTTCCGTCCAATATTTACCCTTGAATGCTTTCTCAAAAGTGTCATAGCAATCCCATTCTAACCTATGAGCCTCAGCCCATATTACTGAATTGCCCTTGAAACATTTGACTATTTTATTTAATTTCACTTCCCAACTACTACTACTAAAATAATTGTAATCCCTTGTCTGATTTAAAAAATGCATGGGATGTATCACCCTGTTTTCATGGCTAAAATTCTCTAGTTCTATTTCATTATAGAAATCCCTAGTCACTATTACTCTATCATTAATACTTTAAATATTTTTATGAATTTCCCCCCGTAACTCATTTTTTACACTGGTTAAACTATTAGCAATTACATCATATTTATCATGCACATCCATATTATTTTGTACAGATAAATCATCAATTTCTTTGATCTTACTTTGTAACAGATTTAATCTACACTTGGTATTTCTTTCATGTTCTGATATTGTATTATCTATAGTTTCGATATTCTTTGTCATATCTATTACATTTGATTCAATTTTCTCTAAATGATTCTGCAAACATTTGTTTTCAGTTCTACTTGGTTACTCACTTCAACATTGGTTTTAATCTCTATTTGACTTTCTACAAAAGTTAAACACTTCTGTTCTATTTCTGTAGTTTGTGACTCTGACTTTTAACTGTATCATTAACTGTGTCATAAATTTGAACAATTTTAGTATCCAAATTACTTATTTTATTATTGAATTTCTCATTAACAATTTCTAATGTGTTTTTCTGAATATTATCACAACGTGTTTCTATTGTGTTAATTCTCTCCTCTAAGTGAAAATTTTGACCTTTAATTTCATTCTTTAATTCATTAAACTTGATATCAAAACTATTTCTGATTTAATTTTTCTGCTCGTTAAATTGTTTATCAAAATTATCAAATCTTACACTGTAACGGTACAGAAGTGTGTGATCCAGTTTTATCAGTATGTAATTTAGTAATTAATAAATTAACTTTCACCTGTGAGGAGCCCCAGTAATCAGCAATACATACAGCTAGCCTAAACAATTGCCAGACGTATTGCGTAACCGCCCAGCAGCAGGCTCTTTGTGAATCACAGTCTGCAGTGTGTCATTAGAGAGTGAACAGTAGTAAGCAGCATCAGACAGTAAAGTTTGTTAATTAAAAAACAGTGGCCTCGGGTTTACAGATAGGCCGTTAAGACAAATATGGCCTATCTAAGAAAGTGTGTAAACATTTATAAATATTAAAAGTGCACAAACAATAATGCGCGCGGCCAACCTAAACGAGCTAAGTGTTTGAAAACTTATGTCGGCCGACAGAATGGGGAGAAATGTTATTCTAAAGTGGATTAAAATAATAGTGGCAAATCAACTTAATACGACAATCAATAACAGTACTGCGGTTAAACAGTGTCAAAACTAATTTATGGTGTGTTAAACAGTGCATTCACAGCAGAGGTGCAAAACAGCGGAGTTCTTCAGACGTTAAGTATTAACTGAGTTTTAACCAATATTATTTTACCTTTTTCTCCAGAGTATAATTCAACATAAATAAATTGTAAATCTAAAATGTACATCAGAGATCTCGAAGTGGGGTTTAAATAGAACGACAAAATCAAAGAACGAATGTGTGTGAGTGTGTAGCTAAATCACGTATTGGTTCATTGTTAAAAATAAATAGTTGTGGTATACCATAGTTGCCATAAGCTAGTTAATTAAGAAATATTTTGTTACTATGTTTGATTTTACAAATTGTTACTCATTCAACAAGTATTTAATCTAACGAAAAGAAATAAGAAATTTAAATGTCATAAAAGAGATACGAAGTAGTTATTTTGCATAATAAACCAGAGGCAATTTGTTTTAGCACAAACTGTGTATTTGATCTTTGCCCATATCAAATCCAAATAATCCTTTCTGCAGCCGTTTCGTCTGAACGACCCTGGAACCGAACCCGAAAGGTAAGAGTAAGATATTGTAATATATTGGCAATTAAATAATATTGTTTCATTGGCGCCCGAACTAGGGACTCGAGTATTATATATATATATGCCATAATTAATATTGTTTCATTGGCCCCCGTACAGTGACGCGAGTGTAGGGTTTATAACCTATATCCGCCAGACCTAACCAAGCTGCAGAACAGGTTATTTGGAAGTGAGGGTGTGGTTAGAACGCTTTTAGACTGTAGAGAGTAAATTTACTAAAGTAAATCTAATTTAAATAAATTAGATTAATTAATTATTTAATTAAACATAAGTTCATAATGGAAAACACTATTGATTTAACATTGTTTCGTGACACAATGGGGGAGATAAAACAAATGTTTAATGATAATAACAAGAGATTTGATGCTAATGATGATTTTTTGCGTAAAAGTGTGAGTGAATTAAGGGACGATATAAATAATCGCTTTGACATGAGCCAAGTTCAATGAACAAAATAAGAAATTGGATGCTTTAAATAAATGCTTTGACATAAATGATGTTAAATTTGAACAATATAAAGAACAGAATATGAGATGTGAAAATATCATAAACGTAAAGCTTGACGAATTAACTAATTCATTGTGTAGTATTGATGAACGACTTAACGAAATATGTAGAGAAACAAAAAGAGAAACAGATGAGTTAAGAAAGTGTGTGTGTGTGGTAGACAATAAATATGAAAACACGGTATCAAAAAGTGGTACAGCAAATAGTAGTAGTGACCTTGAGGATAAAAATGTAGTTGATCATAATGAGAGGGAGTGTGAAGATAGTTTAAATGAAGAGAGTGTACAGAGGGTAGAATTTTCCAGTGATGTGGTTGTGGGTGAAGAAAATGCTTCACTAGTATTGTTGGAGGACAAAGGTTCCTCCTTAGTTTTTGGAAAAGACAAAAGGTCTTTGAATTATTTTTGTGTACCTGGTAAAGCCAGATGTTGTAGTAATGTTGTGTTGCCCTCTGTATGGAATGAGATTATGAAATGTTGTGGTGATGGAAGTGATTATGAGAGAGAGAGAGTGGTAGAAATATTTAAGGTGAAGAGAGATTATGAAGAGTTAATACAGAGTTTAAATAGGGAGAGAACTGGTAGAATTAAAAACATACCTTGTGTGATAAACAATGTGTATATTGATGACAAATATTTGCCTGTTAATGAACCTATAGTAACAGAATATGATAATATTGATGTAATGGTAATAACAAAAAACACTGACGGAGACTTTATACAAAATACTGATGCCGACTTGATTTATGATAAGATAATTTTGGGGGGTACCCTATAAATTATTGTTTGGGTACAATGAAAAAAATTAGTTCTTGTGGTTATAAAACAAAAAATGACCATACGTGGAGTATCAATAATATTGAAAGCTGTTATGTGAAACCCAAACTAATTTTTGACGATGGAGGTTGAACTAAAAAAGCAGTGTATGGACATATTAAATACTTTAATATATGGTAATGACCTTGCTGAATTTAGGTATTGATGTGTGGTATATAAGAAAATTATTACGGAAATCTGTAAATAAATATATATTAATGTTAAAGGTATTGTGTTAATAGTATTCTGTTGCAGTGTACAATATAGCTTATAGGTAACGTATGTTTGTAATATGAACAAATGGCATAATAATATTGAAGTCTATTTTGTATGATGTGTGTATATTAAAAATGTTTTAAATAATAAGTACAGCTAAATTGTTTTGAGTGGAGGTTATTAAATAATTGTCAAAGTTAAACAAATAATTTAAAAGGGTTAATTTTATTAATGAAGCAAAATTCTGGTTTGAACTGTAATAAATAGACTTTGACATATGTTAACATTAAAAGATTTATAGAAATAAAAAATTTGTAGGAAGTACATATGTCAGTATATGATGTAACTATGAATGTTGAAACTGAGAGTGTTTATAACACGTCTGGCACACAGGTGTTTATGTAAACAGGTGTGTTGTAGCTGTATGTTTTGACTAATGTTTACAGCCAGAGGTGTTGAAGCTGAGTTGACAATAACAAAAAATGTTGTAGTCTGCTGAATCATGGCCAGCAGAAAACCCTATTATGAAATAAAAAGAAATACCAGCTGTCAAGAAATGAAGGTAAAATTTTTGAATAATGTATGGAATGTTTTCATGTCGGATCATTTTGAGAAGTGTAATTAATTTTGAAATTGGTAATTAAAACAATATGAATTAAAGTTAATGAAAGGTAATTAAATAAATTCAAAAGATAATTTTTGATAATGACTCCGAATCTATTTTGATCTGAATTTTGATTGTAAGATAAATAATTGATAAAAACCATAATGATTAAAATATCCAGTTAAACTAAAAATTTGAAAGGACGTTTAAGATGAGATAGTGTTTGGAAAATAAGATGTGTATATTACTGTCCATATAGATTTTTCATATGTCATGAATTTTTTGTCCTATATATATATATATATATAGTAGTAAGGATACCTTGTATAATCTATGTATTATTTTGGAGGGTAACAGTGTATGGGTAACGTTCTTTAATTTGACCGGACTTATATGCACCATTGTATTGTGTATATCCTATATTGTTTTATTAACACTATGTTCTAGGGTTTAAAATATAAAATGAGCCAGTACATTGTCAATGAACCAGTACGGCTAAGAGGAAACAAATCCGTTGTGGGATATGGAGTGATGGAAGGCCGCTTGTCAATTTTTTAATTAAATGTTTCAAAGTCAGGTGATACTGGGGCTGGTATCTGTTCGATTTTTTGGTGTTGGGATCTCGAACAGAGAAGCCAGTAAGATCGGATGGGTGCTGTCACAGTCGCCAGACTAGGGGGGTAAGAACCCATGATTTAGTAGAGTGTTCAGGGGGGTTGCGGCGTCATATCCTCACTGATCCTCTTAGGTTTAGGCAATAAGAGTTTGAACGCTCCGGCCTTCAATCTCTTATTGGGGGGGTATTGTAACGGTACAGAAGTGTGTGATCCAGTTTTAATCAGTATGTAATTCAGTAATTAATAAATTAACTTTCACCTGTGAGGAGCCCCAGTAATCAGCAATACATACAGCTAGCCTAAACAATTGCCAGACGTATTGCGTAACCGCCCAGCAGCAGGCTCTTTGTGAATCACAGTCTGCAGTGTGTCATTAGAGAGTGAACAGTAGTAAGCAGCATCAGACAGTAAAGTTTGTTAATTAAAAAACAGTGGCCTCGGGTTTACAGATAGGCCGTTAAGACAAATACGGCCTATCTAAGAAAGTGTGTAAACATTTATAAATATTAAAAGTGCACAAACAATAACGCGCGCGGCCAACCTAAACGAGCTAAGTGTTCGAAAACTTATGTCGGCCGACAGAATGGGGAGAAATGTTATTCTAAAGTGGATTAAAATAATAGTGGCGCATCAACTTAATACGACATAATCAATAACAGTACCGCGGTTAAACAGTGTCAAAACTAATTTATGGTGTGTTAAACAGTGCATTCACAGCAGAGGTGCAAAACAGCGGAGTTCTTCAGACGTTAAGTATTAAATGAGTTTTAACCAATATTATTTTACCTTTTTCTCCAGAGTATAATTCAACATAAATAAATTGTAAATCTAAAATGTACATCAGAGATCTCGAAGTGGGGTTTAAATAGAACGACAAAATCAAAGAACGAATGTGTGTGAGTGTGTAGCTAAATCACGTATTGGTTCATTGTTAAAAATAAATAGTTGTGGTATACCATAGTTGCCATAAGCTAGTTAATTAAGAAATATTTTGTTACTATGTTTGATTTTACAAATTGTTACTCATTCAACAAGTATTTAATCTAACGAAAAGAAATAAGAAATTTAAATGTCATAAAAGAGATGCGAAGTAGTTATTTTGCATAATAAACCAGAGGCAATTTGTTTTAGCACAAACTGTGTATTTGATCTTTGCCCATATCAAATCCAAATAATCCTTTCTGCAGCCGTTTCGTCTGAACGACCCTGGAACCGAACCCGAAAGGTAAGAGTAAGATATTGTAATATATTGGCAATTAAATAATATTGTTTCATTGGCGCCCGAACTAGGGACTAGAGTATTATATATATATGCCGTAATTAATATTGTTTCAACACTCTGTTCATCGAATTTATTATTAATTCCTTTAATTTCGCTTAATAGTAACTGCATCATTACAGATGTATCTGTCTTACTTACGTCTTGAGTTGAGATGGGGTTTATTGTAACTGGGTTTAATTCAGTAACACTGGTTTGACTAACTTGGTCCAGTTTAACATCCATCTCACTCTCAACTATTTCCTCCACATTATCACCTTTATTGGTATTCATTTTACTTATTTTAATATTACTTTATAACACAACCTTATAACATAACCTCGTAAAAGTTGGGTTATGTTTACGTATTTAAAATTGTGTTTATTACCTCAGATAAACTTTTCCGCTCTCTTTGTAGGCTTACCCACATAAAAATTTTATGTAGAGTCCCTGTTATTTCGGGAGCCATTTGTTATATTACGTATTACTGTCAATAATAAAATACGATATAATATCTTTACACTTAGTCAATAATTTCAAAGTCGGGCGCCATCTTGATTTGCAAGAAAGTAAATATAAACGTAAATAACTTGTAGTTTTACTTACCGTTAAAAGTTATTATAGGGCAGGAATTCGTTTAAGCGAACTCTTGAGTAGCGGAAAGTGTTATGTGAAATAATAATACTTTGTTAAAATTTTTACCAAATGATATTACCCAATTTATTATCAAAAAGACTCTAAGTACATATGAAATGATTCTACTGAACTATGTGCCAAACACGCACGTTACTATGCCTCGGGGCGTAGTCCTATTTATTTTTTGAATAAACATTACTAAGAAATAAACATTATAAACATAATAAACACAGTATAATATAGTATATCTGCACAACCCAACACTTAAAAGATTTAGGTCACTCTCTCTCTCTCTCTCTCTCTCTCTCTCTCTCTCTCTCATTCATTCTCTGGTACAATTTATTTTATTCTGAGCTCATTTAAATTTTGAATTGGTTTAAAATTGGTCATTATAATAATATTGAATGAATTTTGAAATTGGTCATTATTACACAATGATGTTGATTTACTTGAAATAATAAAAAGAATATTGGAACGTTCTCACCAAATTATATTGGACAGGTCTCACCGCACTGCTAAGATCCGTCGATCGTGCACAATCTTTACATCGATTTCGGGTTCACACCGTCGTGTCTACCCATGAAAACACTTTGGGCAGATTCTATACGCACGCAGTTTCGACGATCTATCGGCCGATGACACCTGTTCAGTCGCTTACTGCCCCAACATTTCTGATAATTTTAAATAGTTATTTAACCACTTTTGGTGGTGTAAAAGTTAAATTTCACACTTGGTGAACTTCTTGCCGGCCGGCTGCGTTCACAATCCAGAAGAAAATGACCCAGAGTCTTTGTTAAGCATGGCGTAGGTGGGGCGAAAACTACGTCATCAGGCTTTTGTTCTTTGTTTACAGCTTCGACTTGTTTACAGAAAATGTGCATTCCTTCCGCTGACGTCATCAGGGCTTGTCACGTTATCGCTATATGTGACATTCGATTTTTTGCGGTGTTTGCTGTTTTGCAATGAAAACGGTCGGAATCCTGTCAATTCACATCTGCGTTTTATAAAATAGTTATATAATCCACTCACCAAAACTTTACAGGGATTATGAAATATTTAAATAATTATTACCAAATAATTGTTAAAAATAAATGAATACAATAATTATGGTCTTTTGTACCATGTTTTTTTATAAATTTAGTATTGTACCAGAATTGTACCATCACAAGTTGTATAGTTATATTTTTAGTCGGCCGACATAATTTTTCCGCACTGAGATGTTTTAGTTTGGCCGCGCGCTACTGTTTATACACTTTTTATACTTGTTTAAAATACTTGAAAAGATAGGCCGACTATTAGTTATTATTACGGCCTATCTTGCACCCGAGGCCACTGTTTAGGTATCTGCACTATATGCTGCTGCTGGCTGTCTGTTGTACACTCTCTGATGACAAACTGCATACTGTTTCACAAGGACTGCTGCTTACTGGGGCGGTTACGCAATACGTCTGGACAATTGTTTAGGCTAACAGTGTGTATTGCGGGTTACTGGGGCACCTCACAGGTGAAGTCTGACAATTTGAAAATTAACTGAATTGATACAAAATAAAATTAAAACTATGGGATCACACACTTCTGTACCGTTACAATACCCCCCCCCCCAATAAGAGGTTGAAGGCCGAAGCGTTCAAACTCTTATTGCCTAAAACCTAAGAGGATCAGTGAGGATATGGCGCCGCAACCCCTCTGAACTTTCTACTAAAATCATGGGTACTTACCCCCCTAGTCTGGCGACTGCAGCAGCACCCATCCGATCTTACTGGACTTCTCTGTTCGAGATCCCAACACCATAAGCTCAGGAAGATACCCGCCACAGTATCGCCTGACTTTATAACATTCAATTAAAATTTAATAAACGGCCTTCCATCACTCCATATCCCACAACTGATTTGTTCCCTCTTAGCCGTACTGATTCATTTTCCAAGTACTGGTTCTGTTTAAAAATAATAATATAAACTTACAGTCTACTTACAGTTCAATCATATTAATTAAATAAAATTCCCCGTATAATATTACCCATCCAAAATAACACTTAATTATTATACAAGTTATCCTTAATTTCTATTATATAAACAGTTATATGTACATCTTTTTTTTAAATTTTAAATTTATTATTAAAAATCATCTCAATTAATTTAATTACCAAATTTATTTAATTTTATTTAATTACCAATTTCAGAATTGACTGCCTTAATTAATTACCAAATTTAACTGCATTATATTCAAAACATTAAGTCATTTCCTTACATTATAAAATTTACCTTCATTTCAACACATCTTAATTTCTTTTATTTCATAATAGAATCTGCTCATGGCACGGATTCATCAAACTGCAACAGTTAGCAGCTTCAACACTTGGCTGTAAACATTAGTCAAAACATACAACACACCTGTTTACATTAACAATAGTCTGCCAGACTGGTGTTATAAACACTCTCAGTTTCAACATTCATGATTACCTCACCCCTCATACCTGTACTTTTAATTTTCAATTTCTATAAATCTTTTAGTTAACATATTTATCACCTTGTTTGTTACAATTCAAAGCGAGTTAATTTTGCTTCATTAATAAAATTGACCTTTATTAATTAATAAATTAATATTAATTTAAAACTCAAAACAGTTTAACTTTAGTTATATTATTTAAAACACTTTTAATACAAACACAATTCAAAATTACTTCATTAATTATTAATTATTTTAGTGGAGTAAAATATTATTATTTATTATTATATCTTTCCCTCTCATTACAAACATATGTTACACATAAGCTATAATATACATTGCAACAGAATACTATTAACACAATACATTTAACATTAACACATTTATTTATTTACAAATTTTTGTCATATCCAATTATTATTTGTCGTACGTCAATATCTAATTCAGCCAGGTCATTACCATAAACGACAATGTTTAGAACGTCCATTCATTGTTTATATTCAACCCCAATCGTCAAAGATTAGTCTGGTCTTTATATAACACTTTTCAATTTTGATGATACACAACATACGGCTGTTTTTTGTTTTACAACCATAAGAACTTGTTTTTTCCATTTTTCCAACATAATAATCTATAGGGTTTCCCCCCGAAATTATCTTATCATAAATCAAGTCGACATTAGTATTATTTATAAAGTCTCCGTCAGTGTTTTTATTCAACATCAAGTAATTTATTTTCTCATCATATTCATCAAAATAATTATCAAACTCTATTTTATAAGGTAAATCAATTGGCTCCTCTCTCTCCATGCATAAATTCTGTACTAGTATTTCATAATCTCTATTCAACTTAAATATTTCTATTTCTCTCTCTCTAATTGTCTGATCACAATATTTCTCCCAACATTTCACATTCTCATTCCATACAGAGGGCAACACAATATTATTACAACATCTGGCTTTACCAGATACACAAAAATAATTTCTTTGACATTTTAAAGACCTTTTGTCTTTTACAAAAACTAACGAGGAACCTTTGTCCTCCAACAATACTGGTGAAACTTTTTCTTCACCTGTCTCACAAGAAAAATTTGCCCTCTTTTCACCCTCTACACTTAAACTACCTCTATACTCCCTTTCATTGTGATCAATTACATTTCTGTTCTCAATATCACTACTACTGTCTACTGTATCACTTTTTGATACATTTGATTCACATTTATTGTCTGCTTTATTGTCTATCACACACACACACTCTCTCTTAACTCATCTGTTTCTCTTTGTGTTTCACTACATATTTCATTTATTTTACTTTCAATACTACACAACGAATTAGTTAATACATCAAGCTTTACATTTATGCTATTTTCAAATTTCATATTCTGTTCTTTGTATTGTTCAAATTTGACATCATTCATGTCAAAACGTTTATTTAATTTAGTCTCATTCATGTCAAAACGATTATTTATGGCGTTAAAATTTACCTCTAGCATTACTTGTAATCTTTCAAACATTTTATAACTATCATCTTTTTTAGCCTGAACCGGCGTCGATTGACTCGCAACATCATTCAATATCACTGACTCAGTCAAGCTTATCTCGTTTACTACCGTTTCAGTTATTATTGTTTTTACTTGATTGTCTGTAATTGTACTAGTCAAGTCAACGTTGTTGACTGTATCACTGTTACTCTCCATTTTTAGTAAGTATATACTTGTAAATGTATGCTTAGCACAATAATTATACACAATAATCGCCCTCACTTCCAAATAACCTGTTCTGCAGCTTAATTAGGTCTGGCGAATATAATCACAAATTATACTCGCCGTCCCTGTTCAGGCGCCAATGAAACTCTTTAAGTTATATACAAATAATAAATCTATATTAAATTCATAACAACTGAGTTTTTATCTTACCTTCGGGTTCCAATCCAAAGTTCTACAGACGAAAAAAAAAATCAGCTGCAGAATAGGTTATCTGGGACTGATTGCAAAATAATATTAACACAGTTTATTCTGACTAAAACAACTTGCTTTTGGTTTATTATGTGAAATTTTCGTTACTTTCTATACTTGTATGACAATTCTCCCAATTCTCTTCTACTTTATGTTTGACACGCTACTCCAACCCTTTTACAACATCAAATTCATCAACATAGCGTACATTTGCAATCGCTTAATCGCTACCTATTTTAGACAAATTTAATTAAAATAGTTATTTTATAACAACAAACCAGTACTATTAATATTTTAGTGTTATTCCCCACACTCTCTCTCTCTCACACTTATGCCCATCATACTTTTACAATACTCATCTCTTATTAATAGAGCTCTTTCAAAAACTTTTAGTTTGATGACAAAAGGTACTTTACCAATCTGTGTTTATTCTTAACCCATCTGTAATAGTATCCGAGCTGTTGCACCAATAGGTTAACAACGTCTTGCACTTCACATTCCGGAAATAATTTCGGCTTTCAAAAGCTGGCGTATTGTTCCGATCACATATCGAACTAGATTCTCACTGTAACTGAGTTGTATAGTTATATTTTTAGTCGGCCGACATAATTTTTCCGCACTGAGATGTTTTAGGGTGGCCGCGTGCTACTGTTTATACACTTTTTATACTTGTTTAAAATACTTGAAAAGATAGGCCGACTATTAGTTATTATTACGGCCTATCTTGCACCCGAGGCCACTGTTTAGGTATCTGCACTATATGCTGCTGCTGGCTGTCTGTTGTACACTCTCTGATGACAAACTGCATACTGTATCACAAGGACTCCTGCTTACTGGGGTGGTTACGCAATACGTCTGGACAATTGTTTAGGCTAACAGTGTGTATTGCGGGTTACTGGGGCACCTCACAGGTGAAGTCTGACAATTTGAAAATTAACTGAATTGATACAAAATAAAATTAAAACTATGGGATCACACACTTCTGTACCGTTACAGCCTTGAGTCCTCCACAATTCAGAGCTGTATGCAAAAAATTATTCGATTCTGTTTGAATTTACGGCAGTTATCGTTCGTCATGAAAAAATTTCTCTTGTTACAACATAGAATGTTGCAGGTAAGCTACCCCTTTTCCTTAACCGATCTAAACCAAAATCAACAGGCCTTGAGTTCTCTACAATTTAGGGATGTATGCAAAAACTTATTTGATTATGTTTGAATTTACGGCAGTTATCGTTCATCATAGAAAAAATTAACCTTGTTATCACACAAAACGTTGCAGGTAAACTACCCCTTTCTCTTAACTGATCTTCACCAAAATCAATAGGTCTTGAATCCTCTACAATTCAGGGATGCATGCAAAACATTATTTGATTCTGTTTGAATGTGCGGCAGTTATCGTTCGTCATATAAACAATTACTCTTGTTAAAACATTAAAGGTGGCTGGTAAAATACCCCTTTCCCTTCACCAATCTTCACCAAAAGCAATAGGCCTTCAGTTCTTTGCAATTCAGGAAAGTATGCAAAAATTATTTGATTCTCTTTGAATATGGGGCAGTTATCATTCGTCATAAAAATAAAATTACCCTTTTAAAACATAAAACGTTGCAGGTAAACTACCCTTTTCCCTTAACCGATCTTCAAAAAAAACAATAGGTCTTGAGAACTCGACAATTCAGGGCTGTATGCACAACATTATTTGATTCTGTTTGAAGTTGCGGCTGTTATCGTTTGCCATAGAAAATACCCTTAAAAAACGTTGCAGGTAAACTACCCCTTTCCCTTAATCGATCTTCACCAAAAACAATAGGTCTTGAGAACTCTACAATTCAGGGTCGTATGCGAAACATTATTTGATTATGTTTGAATTTGCGGCTGTTATCGTTTGCTATAGAAAAAAATTACCCTTGACACACACACACACACACACACTTTTCGAAAATGACTTTTTTCATGTTTTGAGGGTAGTAGAATCAGAATCTGCAATA
Organism: Magicicada septendecula; assembly: GCA_034769895.1. Lineage (NCBI taxonomy): Eukaryota > Metazoa > Arthropoda > Insecta > Hemiptera > Cicadidae > Magicicada > Magicicada septendecula. The sequence continues at coordinate 130,507,459 of CM068372.1, forward strand.
ATCTCGAACACGATTTTTTTTGCCATCACCATACTTCCAATTCCTTATGGAACCAAGGAAATAAAAATAAAAAGGCAGTACTTTGACTATTCTCATGTATTAGAATGATTAAGGTAATGAATTTTTCAAGTCATATTCTCAACACTTGTTATTTCTTGTTAGGTACATCATTAAAGACTTTATCATCTGTAAGACATCAAAAAAATTATGTCCACAATCCAAAACAGTCAAAGAACTGAGTTGCTTCACAAAACTGCTTAACCATATACACATTGCTGGTCACGCCCAAGAGCTCATAGTCCCTACTGCAGCACAGACTTAATTCCTAGTGACTTTAATCTGTTCATATATTAAAATTTGTTTTTTTTTCAATTAGAACAACAATGATGATGTCTCATATGAAGTTTGGTCTTTCTTATAAAAATATAATTGTTTAAAAAAATTCTGTATTTTACTTCATGTTCCTTAAGGAAATGGAAGTATGGTGATGGCAAAAAAAATTGTGTTCGAGATTATTGCAGATTCTGATTGTACTACACTCAAAACATAAAAAAAGTCATTTTTTGAAAAGTATGTGTGTGTGTGTGTGTGTGTGTGTGTGTGTGTGGGTGTGTCTTTCTGTAGATTTTTACTTACATGTTCCTTAAGGAAATGGAAGTATGGTGATGGCAAAAAAAATCGTGTTCGAGATTATTGCAGATTCTGATTGTACTACACTCAAAACATGAAAAAAAGTCATTTTTCGAAAAGTGTGTGTGTGTGTGTGTGTGTGTGTGTGTGTGTGTGTGTGTGTGTGTGTGTAGATTTTTTTTTTGGCAAACGATAACAGCCGCAAATTCAAACTGAATCAAATCATTTTTTGCATACAGCTCTGATTTGTAGAGTACTCACAACCTATTGTTTTTGGTGAAGATTGGTTAAGAGAAAGAGGTAGTTTACCTGCAATGGTTTTTGTTAAATCAAGGGTAATTGTTTTCTATGGCAAACGATAACAGCCGCAAATTCAAACAGAATCAACTACTCTTTTGCATACAGCCCTGAATTGTAGAGTTCTCAAGACTTATTGTTTTTGGTGAAGATCGGTTACGGGAAAGGGGTAGTTTACCTGCAACGTTTTATGTTTTAACAAGGGTATTTCATATGGCAAACGATAACAGCAGCAAATTCAAACAGAATCAAATAATGTTTTGCATACAGCCCTGAATTGTAGAGTTCTCAAGTCCTATTGGTGTTGGTGAAGATCGGTTCAGGGAAAGGGGTAGTTTACCTGCAACATTTTATGTTTTAACAAGGGTAATTTTTTATATGACGAACGATAACTGCCGCAAATTCAACCAGAATCGACTACGTTTTTGCATACCTTTTTGAATTAAAGAGAACTCAAGGTCTGTTGATTTTGTTGAAGATCGGTTAAGGGAAAGGGGTAGTTTACCAGCAACATTTTATGTTTTAAGAAGGGTAATTTTTTTTGCGAAAGATAACTGCCGCAAATTCAAACAGAATCAAATAATATTCTGCATACACCCCTGAATTGTAGAGTTCGCAAAATCTGTTGTTTTTGGTGAAGATCGGTTAAGGGAGAGGGGTAGTTTACCTGCAACGTTTCATGTTTTAACAAGGGTAATTGTTTATATGACGAACGGTAACTGTCGCACATTCAAACAGAATCAAATATTTTTTTGCATGCATCCCTGAATTGTAGAGGACTGAAGGTCTTGATTTTGGTGAAGATCGGTTAAGAGAAAGGGGTAGTTTACCTGCAACGTTTTATGTTTTAACAAGAGTAAAGTACTTAATTTTGATAAATAATGTATCCTAATAAGAAGCTCATAATAATCCACTGTAGAAACGTAGATGAAATATCTATAAATGAAGAGGTTTGGTGAACGGGGTGGGGGTAATTTTCTATTAATGAAAATTATAGTTGATTGGGGAGGGGAGAATTTTTTACATGTACTACGTTATCGGCACCAAAGAAATAGTTCTTTGTTAAAATTCCTTCCCGGGCTTTTTAGCCGTAGTCCAATGTTTTCTGCAAAACTAGACTTTTCAGCAGTCCATCGACTGCCATCATCAGTGAAAATCGAGTGCGAAAACGTCAGGTGGTATACGTTAGTGACCACAGTACCGTGGTTAAGACTGAAGCAGTAAGTAGAAAGAAGTAGTTTCTATGGTAATATTTTATTTCGAATATGATTTTAAATATAAATCTTAGAACATGGAAGTCATGTATGGTTCTCCATACCGATATTTTCTATGGCAAACGATAACAGCCGCAAATTCAAAGAGAATCAAATAATTTTTTGCATAGAGGCCTGAATTGTAAAGTTCTCAAGACATTTTGTTTTTGGTGAAGATCAGTTAAGGGAAAGGGGTAGTTTACCTGCAACGTTTTATGTTTTAACAAGTGTATTTTCTATGGCAAACAATAACTGCCGCAAATTCAAACATAATCAAATAATGTTTTGCATGCAACTCTGAATTGTAGAGTTCTCAAGACCTATTGTATTTGGTGAAGATCGGTTCAGGGAAAGGGGTAGTTTACCTGCAACGTTTTTTGTTTTAACAAGGGCATTTTGTATGGCAAACGATAACAGCCGCAAATTCAAACAGAATCAAATAATATTTTGTATACAGCCCTAAATTATAGAGATCTCAATATGTATTGTTTTTGGTGAAGATCGGTTAAGGGAAAGGGGTAGTTTACCTGCAACATTTTATGTTTTAACAAGGGTAATTTTTTCTATGATGAACGATAACTGCTGTAAATTCAAACAGAATCAACTACTTTCTTGCATACCTTTTTGGAATTATACAGAATGCAAGGTCTGTTGATTTTGTTGAAGATCAGTTTAGGGGAAGGGGGAGGTCACCGGCTATGTTTTATGTTTTAACAAGGGTAATTTTTTCTATGATGAACGGTAACTGCCGTAAATTCAAAGAGAATCAAATAATGTTTTGCATACAGCCCTGAATTGTAGTGTTCTCAGGACCTATTGTTTTTGGTGAAGATCGGTTAAGGGAAAGGGGTAGTTTACCTGCAACGTTTTATGTTTTAAAACTGTATTTTCTGTGGCAAATGATAACAGCCGCACATTCAAACAGAATCAAATAATTATTTGCATACAGCTCAGAATTGTAGAGTTCTCAAGACCTATTGGTTTTGGTGGAGATCGGTTAAGGGAAAGGGGTAGTTTACCTGCAACGTTTTATGTTTTAACAAGGGTATTTTTTTTTTTGGCAAATGATAACAGCTGCAAATTCAAATACAATCAAATAATTTGTTGCATGCACCCTGAATTGTAGAGTTCTCAGGACCTATTGTTTTTGGTGAAGATCGGTTAAGGGAAAGGGGTAGTTTACCTGCAATGTTTTAAAACGGTATTTTCTATGGCAAATGATAACAGCTGCAAATTCAAACAGAATCAAATAATTATTTGCATATAGCTCAGAATTGTAGAGTTCTCAAGACCTATTGGTTTTGGTGGAGATCGGTTAAGGGAAAGGGGTAGTTTACCTGCCACCTTTAATGTTTTAACAAGAGTAATAGTTTCTATGACCAACGATAACTGCCGCACATTCAAACAGAATCAAATAATGTTTTGCATGCATCCCTGAATTGTAGAGGACTCAAGACTTATTGATTTTGGTGAAGATCAGTTAAGAGAAAGGGGTAGTTTACCTGCAACATTTTATGTGATAACAAGGTTAATTTTGTCTATGACGAACGATAACTGCCGTAAATTCAATCATAATCAAATAATTTTTTGCATATGTCCCTATATTGTAGAGAACGCAAGGCCTGTTGATTTTGGTGAAGACTGGCTACGGGGAAAGGGTAGTTTACCTGAAACATTTTTTGTTGTAACAAGAGTAAAGTACTTAATTTTGATAAATAAAGTATCCTGATAAGATGCTCTTAATAATCCACTATAGAAACATAGATGAAATATCTATAAATGAAGAGGCTAGTGGAACGGGGTGGGGGTAATTTTCTATAAATGAAAATTATAGTTGAAGGGGGAGGGGATAATTTTTATGTGTACTACTGTGCCGGGGTTTTGATGACCCGGCGTCCGTATATATAAAAAAAAATTCGATATTTAGCCGTGGCATTAAGGTCAGACACAAAATGTGCGCGGAGCTGTTCGGTATTATCATGTGCCTTCTGCTTGGTGGCGCGGCCTGGTGAGGGAGCTTGTGATTAGCTTGGCCGGTCAGGCACAGCTGGCAGACTGAGTTCAGTTTGCAGCCCGCATCGCAACGTAACGTAACCATTCTACCTACCCTTCATGTCGGCAGAACTTCTTAATCATGGTTCTTTTCTCCTCTTTAATGGCAAGCTAACCGCCTTAAGACCTTGTAATGGTACAATTATGGTAGAATTTGTAATTACCCTAAATACGGTATAAAAAACCATAAATATTGTATTCCTTCATTTGGTCAAAATTAGACAAACATTTAATAACCTTTATGAATATACCGTGAGTGGACTATATAATATTTGCCAGGATTCTGACCGATTCGTAGCAAAAAATGTGAAGCCTCACAAAAAAACAGTATGTCATTTGTTGCGATAAAAGTGACGATCCTTAATGACGTCAGCGGCCAGGAATTTGTTTTTGTAAACAACACGATGCTGTCAACAAACAGACAAAAGGCGAGTGACGTAGATTCACCCCACCTCAGAAAAATGGAACAAAGACTCGGTGTCATTTCATCAGGAACAGTGATCGCAGCCGGCCAGCAAATCGTTCACGAATAGTGAATTTTAACTTTTGTACCACTAGAAGTGGTTAATAAACGATATAAAATATCGAAAATGTTGTGACGGACGTTAAGGGACTGTCCTCGTATAGGTGTCATCGGCCGATGGATCGTACACAAAAAATCTAGCGTGTAGAATCGGTCCGAGGAGTTTTCGTGGGTCGACACGACGGTGTGACCGTAAATCGGAGTAAAACATTACCGATTGTGCGGATAGTGATGATTCTAGATGTGCGAGGAGATTTATACGACTATTTGGTGAGAACGTTCCAGCATCATATATATTTTATTTTCAAATCAAACTTAATTTCAAAGAAATGACCAACATAAAAGTTTCAAAGTAAATTCAATAAATTCATTCAAAAATTATCATACAATTAAATGACCAATTTATATTTCAATACTTTAAATAAATGAGCTCATAAAAAGAATTGTACCAGAATGAGAGAGAGAGAGTGAGAGGGCGAGCGTATAATTCCTAAGTGCTGGGTTGTGCATACATACATATATATATATCTTAAATTTGTTTACTATATGTTTATTATATGTTTAGATTAATTACAAGGTTCAATATTAAATATGTTTGTGTATTTCATGATATGTAGGACTACGCCCCGAGGCGTGGTTGGCGCATGGTCGAGTCCAAGATACATGTAAAACTTATGTTAATAATAAGTTTTGTTTTTATAACCATTTCAGAGTATTTATTTCAGATAACACTTCCTGTTCAACAACCTCGTTCGCTTAACACGAAAACTGGCCCGTATAAGTAATGAAATATCAGCTGTTGGTAGTAGCCAACATGGCGCCCATTATTAAACACAATAATTACTGTTATCGTGTATTTGTAAAATACAGTTACATAAATATGATATAATTTGATTTATAACAGATGGTCGCCTGCGAACAGGGACTCTATATAATATAATTTTATGTGGGGTAAGCCTACGAGGAGAATGGAAAGAGTTATCTGAGGTAATATAGAAATTACGTAAACATAACCAAATGTTACGAAGTTAGGTTATACTATTGGATGCATGCCTGTAATATAAATTGCAAACATGAATACTAATGAAGATAAAACTGAAAAAGTCAGCCTCCCTGACGAAATAGTTATGAGTGAAATAGATGTACAACCAACTCAAATTAGTCAGATTGACGAAGCAGATACACCGGTATCTGTTGTATACATAGAAACCGAGAAGGTCTCTACATCCATGCCTGTTAGTTCAGAAATTAAATCTGACAGTACTGCTGCTATGATACAGCTCTTATTAAATAAATTTGATAATTTTGACAAGAAACTAGATGAGCAGAATAGCGAAATTAAAGAGATTCAAAGTAGTTTTAATAACAAATTTGATGAGCAAAATGATAAAATTAAAATTAATTTCAATGAGATGAAAGATGAAATTAAAAGACAAAATTGCCACTTTGATGAGAGAATTAGTACAGTAGAAAAACGTTGTGATACCATACAGAAAACCACACTAGCAATTGTTGATGATAAATTCAGTAGTAAAATTAGTAGGTTAGATACTAAAATAGATCTAATTTATGACACCGTTAATGACACGGTTAAAAGTCAGTTAGAGTCGCAGAGTACAGAAATACAACAGAAGTGTTTAAATTTGGTAGAAAGTCAATTAGAAGTTAAAACCAATATTGAAGTGAACAACCAAGTAGAATTGAAAACTAATGTTTTACAGAATCATTTAGAGAAAATTGAAGTAAATGTAATAGATATTACAAAGAATTTAGAAACCATAGATAATACCATAACTGAACCTGAAAGGAATACCAAGAGTAGATTCAATTTGTTACAAAGTAAGATTAAAGAAATTGATGATTTAACTATACAAAATAGTATGGATGTGCATGATAAATATGATGTAATTGCAAATAGTTTGACCAGTGTGAAAAATGAGTTACGGGGAGAAATTAATAAAAATATTTCAAGCATAAATGATAGGGTAATCGTAACTAGGGATTTCTATAATGAAATAGAACTAGAGAATTTTAGCCATGAAAACAGGGTAATACATCCCATGCGTTTTCTAAATCAAACACGGGATTATAATTACTTTAGTAGTAGTAGTTGGGAAGTGAAATTAAACAAAATAATTAAATGTTTTAAGGGTAATTCAGTCATATGGGCTGAAGCTCATAGGTTAGAATGGGATTGTTATAATACTTTTGAGAAAGCATTCAAGGGTAAATATTGGACTGAAGAGGAACAGGAGACTTTAAGAAGCCGCATTATGGGAGCGGGTAGTTTCATGGGACGTAACCTTAGTAATAATAACAATAATAACATTACCATATATATAACTAAATTGTACAATGAGGCAAAATATTTAGAGCCGCCCATACCCTTTAAATCATTTGTTAGATACGTGAGTAAGCACTTACCCAGGGAAGTGCAGGTCACTCTAATGACTAAAGAAATTGAAAATCTCGATGAGCTTGAAAGGGTATTAGATATACTACAAAGCATAAATGATCGCGAAATGGGTAGACGACCCATTCAGCCAAATATGTCTAACCATAACATTGAGTTTAATCGGCCAAGGCCTTATTACAATAACAATGAAAATAAATTTAATTTTCGCAATGATTTACAGCAACCAGGCGGATGGAGTTGTTCTAGTTGCAGGAAGGAAAATCGTGCCAACATGCAGCACTGCTATTACTGCAAAACGCCAAGAAATAACCAAACCAAGCAATTCGTACCTGCAAACAGAGGAGCACCTAGTAACAGAGGATCACCATATCACCATCAGGGACCAACCAGGGGACACCCTGTACCAACCACGAGTCATAACAGGACACAGCCGGAAAACTGAAGTCGACAGTGGTAAATAGGACCCAACCACTGTTCAGGGAAGCTCATGAGGTCCGACCAATAGAGGACATACAGTCAAACGTTATAAAAACAGATATCGTTGCCGATTTATTGGAGGAGGAGAGCAACACGACATTGGAGGTGAGAGCTGGACTCACGGAAATCCAGGTAACAATAGAAAATAGAAAATTTAAAACACTTGTTGATACAGGAAGTGAAATTTCAGTAATAGCCGAGAACATTTTAAGTGAATTAAAAGAATTTAAAAAGAATATTCCAGTTTTACCCGTAGCAGGGGTTACAGTAATAGGAGTCACGGGGGTACGTAGTAAAAGGGTGACAAAACAGATACATTTAAGTTTCTCAATTGGAGATATGAATTTGGATAATACTTTTTTGGTAGTCAAGGGGTTAAGTTTAGACATCATTTTGGGAAATGATTTTTTACAAAGAAATAAAGCTGTAATAAATTTTAAAGAAAAGGTGTTGGAGTTAGATGGGGGTGATCGGTCTGTAAAAATTAATTTTGAAAGTGTGATAAATAAAGTTAGAACAACTGGTGTGAAAATGTTACAGAAACGAGTAGTTGAAAATAACTTAGATACTAAAATAAATTTTTATAGAGAGGGTGAGTATTTAGAAGATATTGATAATGAAATGAGTAATATTAATAAGGAAGTATGGGGGATAAGGGCGGATGAATTCTGTAGTGGGGGTGAGGTGATAAGGAGTGGCCAACGTATAGCGTTATGGCAGGTAATAGAGCAGTTTAAGAGAGTGTTTGCCGATATTCCAGGAAGGGCAAAAAATTATGAATGTATGTTACAGATAAAGGAACACACACCATTCATGCAGCGGAGCTATCCAGTGCCTTACTCTAAAAGACGAGCGGTGCAAGAGGAGTTGGATAAGATGTTGGAAAATGGGATCATCGAGAGGTCAGTATCTCACTACTCAAATCCATTAGTGGTGGTAATTAAGAAGGAGGGAGGAGTAAGATTGTGTTTAGACGCAAGGAAAATTAACCAAATTATTATACCAGACCGAGAATCACCAGAAACTATTAATGAAATCTTTCAAAAGTTTAGTGGCGTACGGTTTATGACATCATTGGATCTAACTGCTGGATATTGGCAGGTGCCATTAGCAGAGGTAAGTAGGCAATACACAGTATTTTTATTTAATGGAAAAAATTATCAGTTTAAGCGACTACCATTTGGGCTAAATACCAGCGTAGCTAGTTTCATTAAATGTTTGGATAGAATTTTGAGACCAAAAGATTTAGATTTTCTCACAGTATATGTGGACGACATTTTAATAGCTTCACGTACATTTGAAGACCATTTAGAACATTTAAAGTATGTGTTAGGAAAATTAGAAGTGGGAGGATTAACCGTAAATTGGGACAAGTCCAAATTTTTACAAACGAAGATTAATTTTTTAGGATTCATTATTACATCGGAAGGAATTTCTGCAAACCCGGACAAGGTCGAATCTATTATGCGCTTCCCTGAACCACGAAACATCAAACAACTTCAAAGTTTTCTTGGGCTGTGCAACTTTTATAGGAAATTTCAAAGGAACTACGCCTACCTAACCGCCAAGTTAAGTGCGGTATTGCAGAAGAACCGACAATGGAAGTGGGGAGACGTGGAGCGTGGAGCCTTTGAAGAAATAAAACGCAAGTTCAGTAATATGATTATGATGAACCACCCGGATTTTGATAAGATGTTTTATTTACAGACGGACGCCAGCAATGTAGCTGTGGGAGCAGAGCTGTATCAGGAGGATGATGAGAAGGAACATCGGACTATTGCGTTCGCTAGTCGATCCTTACTGCCGGCTGAAAAGAATTACACAACCACGGAGAAAGAATTGCTCAGTATTGTGTTCGCCGTTGGTAAATTCAGAACTTACATCTTAGGCAACAAAACGATCATTAGAACTGATCATAAAGCTTTGTCATTCCTCAACACTTGTAAACTTGCTCATAGTCGATTAACCAGGTGGGTACTTGTCTTGCAGGAGTACAACTTCGAGTGGGAGTATATTAAAGGAACCGAAAATAAGGTACCCGACACTCTATCCAGAGTAGATTGTGAAAATAATAAAACAGGTAGGGACTTAAAAGAAATTGAAATTTTTCAGATTAGCAGAGAAGACAGAATCTTTGGAGAGGAGCTGAAGGATATCAACACCATGCAGAGAGCAAATGGTAAGTCTGGAAAAATAATACACAGTTTAGAGACGGAGCTGGATGAATCTGAGTACAATCAATATTTTAAAATCTACAAAGGGTTATTGTTTAAGAAGGTAGTAGGGGGTGAGCGTGACTGGAGATTAGTGGTGCCAGCAATGTTGGAAGAGAAAATTATTTGGGATTGTCATATACGATATGGTCATTTTGGTGCTAAAAAGTGTGTCAATGTTTTAAAAGAATCATGTATTTTCAGAAATATGGAGAGGCGAGTGAGACAGTTGCTGAGGAGTTGTGATTTGTGTCAAAAGTCGAAGGTGGTTAACTACAGAGTAGAAGGTGAGTTAAATTACATTAAGGTAGAAAGACCTTTTGATTTAGTTGCTGTGGATTTGTTTGGACCATTGCCGAAGGGTAGAGGCGGAGTAGTTTATATATTTGTATTGCTTGACACTTTCTCAAAATATGTAAAATTGTATAGCGTAAAAAGAGCTACCAGTAAGGTATTGAGCGAAAAGGTGACTAAAGACTATATGATTAACGTGGGTAAGCCAAAAGTAATTTTATCAGACCATGGGCCGCAGTTCATCAGTGGAAGATGGCGCCAGACCTTAGGATGGGAAGGCATCCTCACGAAGCATACGGCTGTGTATCATCCCCAGTCCAACCAGGCTGAGCGTGTAATGAGAGAAATAGGCAGGATCTTCAGAGCCTATTGTCACGCTAAACACAGCGAATGGCCATTGTATGTACGAAAGGTGGAAACTTGGCTGAACAGTACCACCCACGAGTCCACTGGCTATACACCTCATGAATTGGTAAAAGGAACACGCCCCCCAAGAATTTTGGAACAACTATTCGACTATCCACCTGAGAGCAGAACAACTGATATAAACATTAAAATCCGGTTGGCGAATGAAAACTTAATTAGCAAGGGTGAACAACGAAAACGTAGACACGACGCAAGAGGTAAGTGGGTTAAGTATAATATAGGACAAATGGTATTAGTTAAAAGGCATGACTTATCGAGTGCGCAAGACAAAGAAATTAAGAAATTCTTTCTCTTATATGAAGGACCGTATGAGGTCATAGAAATTAAGATGCAAAATTCTTATGTGTTACAGAACAACGTAACTGGAGAGATAGTAGGAACACACAATGCTACAAATTTAAAGTTGTACTGGTCGTCTTGGTTATTTTATGAATATTGATGTTTTTATATTTTGAGTGTTTGAGTATTAACTTAGTTTTATTGGTTTTGCAGAAGGGACTCTCCCCCATTTTCGGGCGATCACAGACTCACCACCTCTGATCGTGGATTTTGGAATTCTGGAGGCGGACCATGGTTGGCGGAACTGACGTAAGGAAGTGAAAGCAACGATGGTCTTCCTCCATACAAAATTGGTAGCAAGTAGAAAATTTAATCTTATTATTGAACAGGGAGGGGGACCCTTAATTCTTGGGATAAAAAAAAAATAAAATAAAAATAAGTTTGGCATTTATCCCATGAATTTTGTTTTATTCTAAAAATCATAGAATAGAATTTGAAAATTTTGTAACTTAATATTTAACTCATTAAGGAGTTATATTTTTTTATGTATAAACTAAGCATATCAGAAGATCCATTTTTTTCCTGTAGTGTTAGAAAAGTGATGTTTTGGACTTGGAAAGTGTCTACAAATTTATTAATGTAACTAAAGGAAGAAATAACATTTTTTAAATGATATCTAAATTTTGATTCTTTGTGAAATAACAACCTTGCGGGGTTAAAAGGACATAGTGTTACTATGGTGAAATTTGGAGACTATTTTATGAACATTATCATTATGTTTATAATAAATAATAGTCTTGTAATGGATTTGTGTATAACTTGTTAGTTGTAGGGTAGTCCCCGATTGGGACTACATAAGACACAATGTGTCACATATTTGCGATTCCCCATATTTCGGGCGATTACTGTCTTACCAACACTAATCGTGGATCTGGACGACAACCAGCTGTGGCCAGAAATTGTAACCCTGACCATGGTTGGTTGCCTACAAAATTGGTTGAAATTTTGAAATTTATTGGGAGGTTTAGGGGAATCTAATATTCTTTTTTGAATAGGCTACTTCACCTCGGTTGGGGTGGTAGACCTTAGGGGCATATTATAAATGTAATAGTAAGGGTACATACCTTGAAGATTTTATACTGCTAAAGCAAGGATGGGAGAGAGAGAAAAGAAAAAAGTGCTCACTCCTTCTGCCTCAGTCCTTGTGGAGGCAACTGAACGCAACAGTTCAGGGGGGGCAATAGTGTGTGTGGAGGAGAATGAGGGGTAAATGTCATTAACAGCGCCAGAATTTTACCTGTTAATATTAATAATAATAAGAATGATAATAATTTTAATTTAACCATTCAATAAGATATATGAATAAATAATACAATACAGATTTATTAATTATTCTGTTTTTCTATAATTTGTTTTTCTCCATGTTTGGGAGATTTATAGTGGAATTTTCATATTTTCAATTATACTTGAATTCTTTTTATATCAATATGTTTCTTTTATAATTATACTAATTATAAAATGGAAAGAGGTAAATATTATCGATAGAAATCGAAACACTTTATAAATTCAGGGTTGTCCATATTGCGAAAGGAAATTCTTTATAATTCTTGGGAGTTACATTTTTAGTAGTATAAATTTTATAACTAGATTTTAATCATATATCAAGTAAACCCAGTGCTTATTGGCACAAACCAGCACCTAGCTAAGGGGAACCAGATCAGTTCAGGGTAGAGTGATTTACCAAGCCACTATTTTAATATTTATCATTTATTGTTTCAGTGTTTGGTGATATGACAGCGGTCCTGAGCTGGCCAGCGCGTCAGAGCAGGGGCGTTATGAGCCTAAGTGGCCTTATGGTGTTGGGATCTCGAAGGAGAAGTCCAGTAAGGTCATGCAGGTACGGTCATCATCATCAGACCAAGGGTGAGTTATTATTTATATAAATTGTAAGGGGGTTGTGGCGACCTATCCTGGCTGATCCCTTTAGGACGTATGAAAGGGTCAATGAAAGTTTTTGTGCTTCGACACAAAATCTTTCATTGAGGGGGTTTTGTAATGGTACAATTATGGTACAATTTGTAATTACCCTAAATATGGTATAAAAAACCATAAATATTGTATTCCTTCATTTGGTCAAAATTAGACAAACATTTAATAACCTTTATGAATATACCGTGAGTGGACTATATAATACAGTTACATAAATATGATATAATTTGATTTATAACAACCTACCGGGTTCCCGTCGTCAGTGGATCTGTCTACTTGGATCTGTCGTCAGTGGTATGCTGGACTGCATCACGGGAAATCCTGCCCATCTCCTGGGTGATTTTCTTTAAATTCAAAATTGACGGTTTTTCCTGGGTGTGGCCTTTTCTGGTTTCTCCGGCTCTGGGAGTTGATTGTATTATTGGTGCAGACTTCATCGCTAAAAGTGGTCTCGTGTTGGACATCCATGGGCACCAATGTTATTTTAAGTTCAATCGGGGAGTCGTTATTCCGTTCCTTGGATACCAGGGAGCTAAGGGAGGTATCCAAGAGGTGGCTTGTCCCGATTCTGCACGAGACCATCTCACTCCGTCCCAGCAGAAGGCCCTAGACCAACTGTCAATTTCCCTCGGTGTTAACTCCTACCTTGGGACTCACACATTTGTTGGAGTACAAAATCCGTCTTACTGACTCCAAAATAGTGAGGTCACTCCCATATAAATTCGCACCTCCAAAAATTGCCGTTCTAAGGGAGAAGGTTCAAGAGCTGTTAGACCAAGGGGTCATTGAGCCTTCCAATTCTAGTTATGCAAGTCCAGCGTTTCTGGTACCCAAGCCTGGGGGTAAACACCGGATGGTGATTGATTATAGAAAACTGAACGCGAATATTGAAGTGGATTCGGTTTCCCTTCCGGATCTCCACTCAGCTTTTGACTGGTTTAGCGAGGCCAAGTACTTCACTGTGATTGACCTCAATGCTGCATATCACCAGATCCCTTTATCCAAGGAAAGCAGACCGTACACGGCGTTCTGTGTGCCGTGGAATTTGTATCAGTACACTCGAGTTCCTATGGGCCTGGCAGTGGGCGCCCAAACCCTCACGCGCCTACTCGACCGTGTATTTCACGATGTTAAGTTTAAATTCATTTTCAACTATTTAGATGACTTGCTCGTGTATAGCAAGACTTATGAGGAACATCTATGTCATCTAAGGGAGGTGATGTGCAGATTGAGGGGCGCGGATCTCACGGTTAATCCGGAGAAGGTGCGTTTCACACAAGAAAGTATTTCCTTTTTGGGGCATCTTGTATCGCAACGGGATGTCACAGTGGATCCTGAAAGGACACAGGGCATCCGGGATTTTCCACCTCCTAGGGATGCCAAAGGCATTGCTAGGTTTCTCGGCATGGTAAATTTTTACCAGAGATTTATTCCAAATGCAGCGGAGATAGCTGTCCCATTAAACAAATTAAGAAAAAAAGGGACCAAGTTTGTGTGGGGTGAGAGACAGCAGAAGGACTTTGATACCTTGAAGGAGGCTCTCCCCACCGGTGCTACGGATGCCAGATTTTTCACAGCCGTTCATACTGCAGACGGACGCTAGTTCGGTAGCGCTCACGGCGGTTCTGTCCCAAGTTGAATGGTGCTAGGCAGCCTCTGGCCTTTATATCCTGAACGTTGACCCAGCAAGAAAGAAAGTCTTCGGTGTATGAGCTAGAGTGTTTAGCTGTTGTGTACGCTCTAGACAATTTCAGGCGTTTCTTGGAACCGCTAAGTTCCTGCTCGAGACCGACAATCAGGCTCTCTCTTGGCTTCTTGCTCATCCCCGGCAACTGGGTAAGATTGGTAGATGGGTGGTCAAGATCTCATCCTTCAAGTTCAAAGTGCAACACATTAGGGGAACTCAAAATGTGGTTGCAGATGCTTTGTCACGCATGTTTTCCCAACCCAGTGAAGTCCAATCTGAGCAACCCTGTTCAGTTCTGCTAGATTTTCCGTTAGCCTTCACTGATGTGTTACCCCATCAGTTGAATGACGAAAAGCTGGGTCCAATCATTCAGAATATAAAGGAGGGTAACGTACAGGCCCCTTACTTCTTGTCCTAGGGCGTCCTGTGTTGTGTTGTTGAAAGGGACGTGCCCCTAAGATCGTGCTGCCTAGCAAGTTAGTGCCCATGGTCTTCAGCTATTATCACAATTCCCCAGTAGGAGGCCACAAGGGAATTTCTAAGACCATTTCCAGCATTAGGCGACATTTCATCTGGAAGGGCATGGATAGGGACATTGCGACGCGGGTTAAGAGTTGTCATCTCTGTGGCTTGAGTAAGCCTGCCCAGAACACCAAATTAGGGTTGCTGTCATCTGATGTGGCGAGCAGACCGATGGAGAAGCTATTCATCGACTACGTGGGACCCTTCCCCCGTAGCAAGTCGGGTAATGCTTACCTGCTTGTCTGTGTGGATGCTTTTTCGAAGTTTGCCTGGCTATTGCCCTTACGGCAGGCAACGGCTCGTTTGACCGTAAGCGCGCTCCAGAATCAAGTATTTCAGCATTTCGGTCTTCCAACCATCATTGTCTCTGACAATGTCCACAGTTTATTTTGGGTGAGTTTCGGCGAATGTGTTTCGCCAGTGGGATCAAACATGTAACCACTTCTCCTTATTACCCACAACCGTCCCATGCGGAGAGATTCAACAGGAATCTCAGGTCCGCACTTATTGCTTATCATGCAGAGCAACAGACCACCTGGGACCAGAATCTTAAGTGGTTACAGCTAGCCTTTAATACGGCCCTACATGACAGTCACCAGGCCGTTCCCTTCGAAATTGTTTGGGTTCTCGCCCGCACTCCCGTTGACTAACTTGTGGAACATTGGTAATCTTCTGCCACGGGAGCCAGATAGTGGAACAGCGGAGAGGTGGAAGGAGGCTCGGAGGAATTTGCTGCGAGCGCATGAGCGGGTCCGTCGTCGATATAATCGGGGGCGAATTCCTAATGCTTTTCAACCAGGAGACTGGGTCTACTGTCAAAACCATCCGATCAGCTCAGCTGTGGACAAGAGAGCCGGAAAGTTATGTTATCGCTGGTCGGGGCCATATCGTATCCTGCGGTTCGCGTTGCCGGTGACGGCTAGGTTGGGTGAACCGGGGAGCGATTCTAAAGAAATCACGACACACATTTCAAAACTGAAGCTCTGTCGAAGGGGGTAGACGGGCTGAGATGGAGGTGAATTTGGATGGTCTCCGTGTCAGTAGGGATCGTTGTCATTCTGAAGGGGTGTGCTCCAGAGGTGTGATAGAGAATGATATGGGTAGCGGGTAGATGTTCCCCACAGTCCCAGTGGTGTTCGTCTACTTCAGGGATGCGCCCCTGCCTACGCGAGCCTTGGTTTTCTCCATTCTTCCTAGCCCTAGGGCCCGTGATCGCTCTCGCCGGCCCTGAGCTTGTGATTAGCTTGGCCGGTCAGGCACAGCTGGCAGACTGAGTTCAGTTTGCAGCCCACATCCCAACGTAATGTAACCAGTCTACCTACCCTTCGTGTCGGCAGAACTTCTTAATCATGGTTCTTTTCTCCTCTTTAATGGCAAGCTAACCGCCATAAGACCTACCGGGTTCCCGTCGTAGACGGAGATGTGACCAACGCATGATGTACCTACACCTTCATCATGCCCTGAACCTCTGAAACTTAGTTCTGCCGCAGCGGAGGGAGACACACGGCAAACTACCCTGGGACCGCCTGGATGAAATGAGGTGACATTTACACATTTTCTTTATTCAAACCTGGCCTGCAGGAAACCCTATGTGACGTGAATATAACATACTGTCAGATTAACTTTATACCGGGACACCGTTTAATCACGTGTATGTGTCGGCGGGACAGTTGCAATGTAACATAATTTAATAATACAGTTCATATAAGTATAATTGTAAACCGGTCCCCGGGAGGGTTCCTGCGTGCTTTCATTTTATGTGGTACAATGGGTGCAACCGTTGTGACAGAGACAGTCTTTTCAATTAAGTATAGGGCTGTTGTTTCATCAGGTACCGAACCGGCTGGTTGGGTTTCATTTTCCTTTTATTACGGGGTTTTTCACACTTAATGTTTTGCATACAAGGGTTGGGGTTTTTTTATTCTGTTTCAGGGTTTGTTACTTTATAGATTTCACAAATCAAGTGGTAGGCACCTGTTGGTGCCGTCTCATGCAGGTTTCGGACAGGTCATCCTGTGTCAAGTCAAGCATGTTCTGGCACACTCCTGCAGCCGGGTCAATTCAGCTTCTCTTTAGATTTTAGATATATATATATATATATGTTGATAAAATTAAAATTTTACACTTTTAATAAAATTGTACAGGCGGTACTTACACTTCCATTTATGGTTGCATATGTTGTTGTTATGTTCAAATCGAATTCTTTTAAAATTTATATCTTAATAAAATTCAAGCTCCTACATTTTTTTTAATGAAACGTATACAGGCTGTTCACTGATACTGGTATTTTGTAACTTGTATTTTCTGGCCATTATGTGTCAAGCCTGACTTGCTCAGTTTATCAATTGTCCAATTTTTGTAAAATTTATGCAGGCTGTATGTAGCCTTAATTTGCAATTGTGTTTCCTTTTATTACGATCAAGTCATTATAATTAAACCTTTTAAGTATCATCAAACTCTTATGGCCAACTTTTTTAATGATCTATATTTTATAGAAATCAAGAAGTTTTACATTTTTGCAGACATAGACAAAGGGTACTAATACTTTAATTTGTAATTATAATTGCTATTATGGGCCATTCGAGTTGCCTTTCAAATTTATAAATGTATGCTTGAAATTAATATAGAATTGTTACAGTTCTTTGATAATTATGTTGGTGATATTCTGAGTAAGCTATATGCTGGCTATAGACATTATAAAAATGTATAATGGGTTTTCTTAATAGAAGATACCCGTTCTCAATTAATACATACTAGCGGGACAGGCATTTGATATTCCTATATGATGTGGGTGATAAAGAAATATAATATACAAGCGGGCCGCAGGGCTTTTTTATGGGTAGGATGTGGTAGTGAATTATTTGTGATCTTGTTAAATTATTTGTGATCTTATGTTCGGTTATGTGTTAGAGGGATAAGTAAAATATACTGTGTATATATATATATATATATATAGTACTGTATTTTATTTTACTGGTATATAATATAATATTTGCACCACGTTGGATGTGTCCTTTAGGTGTTGTAATTATTTATACGTATGGTAATGATTTAATAGTACATGTAAAGAAACTCTTTCTCTCAGGGTTAATGATTATTAAGTTATTTGCTCGTATTTACGATTGTATCTATTATTTTCTTTTCTTTAAACCAACCCAGATTCAGTTAATAGGTAGTATTTTGATAATTAACCATGTAAAAAATAACTAACATAATAATGTAACTTAACCGTCTCTGAAGTCTTCTAGCTGCCATGGGTTCACTTCTGGTTGTTGTTTACCTTTCTTCAACAGCAATATTAAGCTTGGCAATCTGTTTCTTCACCCAAATTTCTTATTGCTCTCACCGCTGAATGCCGCTCTCCAGGACTACTGCAACACCGATGTCTCCTTGGAACACTTAATTATTCTTTAGAGCCACTTAAACTCTTCTCTAGTCCAAGATTTTCCTCTTCTGTCGTCGTTCTATCAAGGATATTGTTATATTTTTCGTATTATTATTTATTTATTAGATATTATAATCAAACTCTGGTATCACTATTCAAAATCCTTTGCTTTATTTTCTTTTCCACGTAACATTAACTTTATGATGTACAACTGTTATTTAATATAATTTAAGATTCTTCATTTAGTTACTATTAGATATTTAATTTTAGACTAATAATGTTTCTTTTATCAGATATAATTGAAGACTAATGATGTTATTTGTATTAAATATAATTGAAGACTAATACATTTCCTTCATCACTATACAAAACAAAATTCTTAACAATTTAACAATTTGCCACTATGATAATTCCCTAATTTATTTACATCTGTTTATCATATAACTATTAAAACATATATCATTTTCTATTTCTTATTAAACATCTTTATTTTACCTCTAATATTCGTAATTCTATTGGTTATTTATTAAATTATAATTTTATTACTCTTTACTCTTCTTATAACATTCATTTCAATTTCATATATTATTTTCTGAACATATACAGTGGAAATCGGTTAACACGAAATGACGGGGACCAATTATTTTTTTCGTGTAAACCGAATTTCGCGTTAAGCGAACAAAAAGTGAAACAAAATGAGGAAGTGAACAAATACTGTACTGTAGATTATTTATTGTACTGTCTAGTAAAATGCAACAAATACAACCTTTTATTTATCCTCATGGTTTATTACTGTTAATTTTTCTTAAAATTATTATTAGCTGTTCTAAATTTAGTCCTATGATTTAGGTTTTCTTGTAGACTGCTGTATGTCTTTCAACTTTACCGTAGTTTTCGTGTTTATCTTTATTTAAAATAATCCGTTATTTTCTTTTGCACACAATTTTGCACTATTTTATTTTCAACAAATTGTTCTAATTTATCAACGTGTTCAAACATTTCACCTTCCGAGTTGGCTTCAAAATATCGACGAACACGGCTCAGCAACGAAAGCATATCGGTAGCGGTAGGAACATTTTCACTATCATTTTCCGTGTCAAGTTCGTCGTCACTATTGTCAACTTGCACTGTTTCCACGATATCGGTATCTGTTAATACGGGAGCCGTAGTTACGTTCTCGTCGACAGTCACGTACTCATTTAGAGAAATTGAAACATTTAATACAGATGACACACGATTAAACATTTCAGATAGTGTAGGATCAATTTCATTTTCTTCGGGTTGTTCAGTTTCTGAATTCAAAATGAATCGAGCATGAGCGAAACAATTTTGAATTGTTGTAGGCGTCACGAGGTTCCACGCTGTTCTTAACAAGTTACAAGCATCCAGAACATTTACACAGAAATCTTTTTTCCCCTCAATAGTGGCCAAGTATTTCCGCAGAAGTAACTTTCTGTACTGAAATTTTAAATTTTGAATAATACCTTGATCACAAGGTTGTAGGACACTAGTCGTGTTCGGTGGTAGAAAAACAAGTTTAATTGCCATCAATTTTAGGTCACATGGGTAGGCAGGACAGTTGTCAATAATTAACACAATTTTCCTCTTCTGAGAAGTGAAATGTTTTTCTAACGAAACCAGCCATTCGGTAAAAATTTTAGACGTCATCTACGCTCGTTTGTTAGCTCTATATTCTACTGGCAACTTTTTAACATTTTTAAAACAGCGCGGCTTTAAACTTTTTCCTATAACAAGTAACGGAAGTTTTTCTGACCCATCAGCATTGCAACCTACCATCACTGTCACTCTCTCTTTGGACATTTTACCACCAGAGCACTGCTCCCCTTTGAATGAAAGTGTTTTATCGGGCATACAACGGAAAAATAGTCCTGTTTCATCGGCGTTGAAAATATCCTTATGTGGATAGTCTTTTAAAATTGCAGGCAGCGTAGATTGCAACCACGATGAGGTCATTTCTTGTGACACCTGTCTTGATTTGCCACAGATGTTTTTAAAGGTTACACCATTTCGTTTTGTAAACCTTTCTAGCCAGCCAGGATTTGCAGTGAAATTTATGTTCATCTGTTCAGCAAAAACGTTTGCTTTCTCCATCAGTAGTGGTCCAGAAATAGGAGCATCTTGTGATCTTGCTTGCTTAAACCAAACAAGAAGAGCAGCCTCTAAGTTTTCGTGGTTTGCCTTACGGAAACGTTTTCTGCCTGGTTCAAACTTGCCCGACTCATACAGTTCTAAAGTTTTATCTCTATTTTTTATAATCGTGGATAACGTCGAGTTTGGTATACCGAATGTTTTACAGATTTCTGTTTTAGTTCAAATACCCTCATTAACAGCTTGGAGGAGTTCAGATTTGTTTTCTAAAGACAGGGCACTTTGTTTACGCACTTTCTTCTCCATTTTACTTCCGGACTGCAAAAACGAAATTTACGAAAGCGTAACTTCACTTAACACGTACACGTCACACGCTTAACGTCACTTAACTGGCTGTAAAAGACTAACAAGTTTGTACAGTAAAAAAGTAAACAGTTAATCCTCACAACTGAGTAAATTTTTTACAATAAAATTTTATCGGTACCGTACCGCAAACTTTACCACCGCTGTACACGCACAGAATACAACTGAACTGAACTCACCACACACTATAGAGTAGGTAGTTAATGTAAGCGATAACGGTTTATTTGCGGTCAATGAACAACACATTTGGTGCTGAAGGAGAGGCTATGGTTTCTCGTAAACAACGGTACACTGTATACAGTACGTACTGTAAATAGAACTTGGTACTGAAGACAAAACAAAACAGGTAGACAAAACAAACTATGGTCACTACCTGCTCTTTCTCTTTTAGAGATGAAGAATGGATTCCGTTACATCGAAAACAAGCTTTTGGGCGTACTTGTGTGGCTTTATTTTGTATGCAGTTACTTAAAAGCCAGCCAAAAAAAATTATTTTTAACAAAAATTTTTCGTGTTAACCGATATTTTTCAGGTAAACCTTTCGTGTTAACCGCACAAATAATACACTGTACATAACAAACGGCGATCGGTACCCGAGTGGTATTTCGTGTTAACCGATATTTTGTGGTAACCGTTTTCGCGTTAAACGATTTCCACTGTAACTAAATATGGTTTTCCATCATATAGGAATCGACCTCTATGTTGATTGAGTAAGTCGATATTCCCAATGTTTTCTGTTTACATTCTAAAACATATTTTCCCTTTAATATTAATTTTGTATCTTTTTTCTTTTAAAATTGATTATTTACCTCTTATATACTGTGTGCATTTTAACAGCAGTACATAATACCTTCCCTTATTTCATAATCTCAGATACAACTTGATATGAGATTTTGAAATAATTAATTTCTTATCACAAACATGGTCGAACATTAATATTGAAAACATCTGATTAATTCGCTAATTGTATATCACAAAATTCATTTCATAAATTGGTTTTTTTCTTTTATTAACATAACAAGTATGGTTCATCACTATCAAGAATCACCGTATCTTACACACTCATTTATGGCTTAAAATAACATTAATCAAACCAACTGGTTTTACATCTAAAATAATAAGTATAAAATAACAATTGTGCCTAGTTTCATGGCTAAAAAACTCAAAAACATGACTAAACATTCTCTTTCTTTCGGACCTCACCTTCCCAATCCGGGGCATACATTTCATTTGTTCTTTGTTGCAGAATTCATTTATCTCTTATCTGACTTATACGGGCAAAGTTGATTAATACTGTAGGTTCCTTTAATTTTTCCATCCTGGTATTTTATTACTACCGTATTGTTATCATTCACTGTATTAATTATGAATGGGCCTACATAACATAAAAATAATTTTTTCATCAACTTCTCCTTACTGCTGGGAAGTTGTCTGTTACGAACCAGTACTAAATCTCCTATGTGATAGTCTATTTGTTTATATCTCTTCTTGTATTGTCGTCTGGCTCTTTCCTCTGCCTTCACTTTAATCCGACTCTCCATAATAACTTGTATGTTCTTCTGTGGTTGAGTGAACCATGTAAAATCAACTAAACTTTCGATAATTCTGGGTGGGCGTTTCTTATACCTCATATGGTGTCACACCGGTACTATCATGATTGGCTAAATTTATAAACTCCTCTGCTTTACTAACATATTCGCTCCATCTATTATGTTGATCATGGCAATATATGCGGAATAGACGACGCACTTCTTTGAGCATTCTTTCGGCCGGGTTACTATTGGGATGGTAAACTGATGTTTTATACGTACGAATTTTTATGGATCTCATAGCATTCTGCCACTTGACACCTTTAAATTGTGTTCCATGATCAGATATAATACTATTAGGCAATCCTACCTCCTTTATAAACTTTTCTTTAATTATTTTAACTATAGTGTAAGTATTGGCCTTAGTCATGGGATATAATTTTGTAAATCTAGTAAAACTGTCCATGATAATCAATACGTACTTGCTACGTCTACTACCACTAGTTGGGAATGGTCCACAAATGTCAATAAAAACTTGTTCTAGCGATCTCAATGCTTGATTATTTATCCACCTTCCCTCATATCTAACATTAGCTAACTTGACTTTTTGACAAATATCACATGTTTCTATGGATCGAATTACTTTCTTTTCTAATTTATTTATGTAAAAGTGTTCCTTAAGTGCTGACACTACATTCTTCTGGCCTTGGTGTCCATATCTCTCATGATAATCAACAATTAATTTATTACATACCTCTTCTGGCACTAAAATTTTCCAATCAGTATTTCTTTTGTCGGTGTTTCTAAACCCATAATGTGATGTGGTGTTGGAAGTGCTTTCCATCATTTTCCTCAACTTTTATATTATAATATCGGTTGGCTGTAATTTCTTTATTTCTTCCATGATGAGTTTTAATTCTCTTTTATTCCTAAAGCATGCCAAAACTTTACGTGTTTCATTGGCCATTATTTCTTCTTGATCACCTACCTACTCTGGATAATATATCCGCTACTATATTTTTATTGCCTGGTAAGTACTCCCATTTTATATGATACTCTTGTAACTGGAGCATCCATCTTGTGAGCCTTCCATGTGACATCTTACAGTTTTTAAAAAAGGTTATTGCTTGATGATCTGTTCGTACTACTACCTCACTGTTTAATAAGTATGTTCTGAATTTAGTTATTGCAAATATAAAGAGACTCAATGTCTCTTTTTCAGTTATTGTATAATTGAATTCTGCTTTAGTTAGTGTATGGCTTGCAAAAGCTATTACCTTTGGTTCTCCCTTGTCATTTTCTTGATATAACACCGATCCTAAACTTACTCCACTGGCATCACAATTTAAATAAAAAACTTTACTAAAATCTGGGTGACAACATGACGCACTGTAAAAATCTGTGTTTCACTTCCTTGAATACTTCCTCATCCTTTTCGTTCCACTTCCACTTATTCTTCTTACAAATTAAATGTTGATAATGATGTGTTAGGTCGGAGTAATTACTTTGGAAACTTCTGTAATAATTACAAAGACCTAAGAAACTTTGTAGTTGTTTTACATTTTTTGGACATGGGAAATTCTGTATTGATTGTATTTTATCAGGATCCGCCGATATGCCGGTATCCGAAACTATAAACCCTAAAAACTTAATCTTGCTGGCAATGAATGTTGACTTGTCTAATTTTAGCGTAATTCCATGTTCTCCCAATCTGGTAAGTACCTTATCAATTCGATGACAGTGTTATTCCCAACTGCTTTATGCAATTACCAAATCATCGACATATACTGTAGTAAATTCCAAAATCTCCTTACCCAATACTTCATCAAGACATTTTATAAATATAGCCACACTATTGACTAGACCAAAAGGCAATCTTTTAAATTGATAATTCCTACCGTTTACTATGAAACTCACATATTTTCTGCTTTCTGGATGCAATTCTACTTGCCAATATCCAGATACAGCATCCCAACTACTAAAAAATTGTACGTTATTAAAACGTTTTAAAATTTCTCCTATGTTCTCAGGCGACGTCTTATCAGCAATTATCATCTGATTAATTTGACGTGCATCTAAACACAATCTTAAGAACTTATCTTTTTTGGGAATTACTACTAATGGGCTAGTGTGTTCTGACTGACTTAGTTCAATGATGTCTTCACGAAGCATTTTGTCGATTTCTTCCTGTACTTGCTCTCTTAATTTGTAGGGTATGGGATATGATCTTTTGTTAAATGTCACATTTTCTCTTAGTGGTAACTTACATTGCACTCCTACTATTTTGCCAGGTTTATTTGAAAATACTTTATAATGTTTCAAATAAATTTCCATTAACTGATCTATTTGCTCTGTGTTTAGTTGATTATTATGATTACAGAATTGTCTGATTTCTTGCATTTTCTCCTCCCACATTGGATTATTTAGTGTTAACTGCTGTAGTGACTTTCTATTGATTGGTCTATCCTTATATGAGTATTCAAATTTATCACTTAATTTGGTTGAATTGACCTTTTTCCTTACCTCTTCATTTCTATTTATAATTTTTATAGGTATTTTTTGTTTACCATATGTAAACACCACCCGATTAGTTTCTAAATCAATAATAGTTTCATACTTCCGCAAGTTATCACATCCGACTAATATTTCTGTTTCTATATTTTGATATACTACAAATGTTAATGGTATCACCCTTCCATTGAATTGTACATTCATCATTATTTGTTTGCGAGCAGTTCAATTGGCTCGTCCTGTTACACCCACTATAGTAATTTTGCTCACAGGTAATTCATAAATTCTATTAGCCTTTCCTTTGGATGACGTGATTCCCTTTTCCATTTCTTTTAATTCATGGTATTTAGTCATACTCATCAATGATATTTCGGCACCAGTATCAATAATAAAATTTTGATTGGTTTTCCCATATTGACCGGTAATAGACACTACATCACTTTCAATTATATTTTTACTGATTTTCTCGTTGTCCATAAAATCCTGACCTAAGCTGGTTATCCAAGACAGTGATCAGCTATTTGACTGTGGTTGACCACTGCACTCAATCACAGTCTTCTCTAGTTTTCCTGATTTTCATTTATGGTTACTCTCTCCTCTCTCCTTCCTTCCTGTTGACTATTTTCTGACTGGGAAAGGGAACTATGTTGCTCTCTATTTCTTAACTGTTCATAGTTGTTGTTCACCTCACTCTGTCTCTCCTCATTGAGAGAATATTCATTTCGATCAGTCTCCCTCGGGTAACGACTATTGTAAATTCGGGAATCATAGTTTCGGCGTATAAAATTTGCTCGATAGTTATTTGAAGCGTGGTTGCTCCTATAATTATTATTGTAATTATTATTATCATATCTCCGGTCATTCCGGTTATCGTTTCTGTAGTAATTTCTTCCACCTTCCCTATCTTGGTATCTTGGAACATTTCTTTGGTCGTTCCTTTCTACTATTTGATTCCTATCACGGTTTTGTTCTTCCGGATATCTATTAGGGTAGCTGTCTCTTCTCATATTCCCTTGTTTAGCGCGATTGTCATAATTCATTTTCCTCTCATAATCAGTGAGTAACAAGGTCATCACTTCTATAGTATTAGCTTGACTGGCAAATTGTGCCAAGCTTACCGTTTCAGGAAAATGATGACTCAAAGCTTCCACCACATATCTGTCATGCATGGGTGGGTCTAAATATCTTGCCCTGCAAACATGCGATAAAAAATACGAGGTTGGTGTTTGTCCTATACTTGGATTGTATCTACCATATACTATGGTCTCCCGCACCCTTGTCTGTATGGATCGCGTCCAATATTTATTTTTATAGCTGTCCACAAATTCCTGGTAGCTATTCAAGGTGTTTCTAACAGCATCCCACCAATAATCATTCATTTCATGGAACCCTTGATCTAACATTAGCTTAATTCTCTCCCATCTATTTTCCTTGGTACTATTCAAATATTCCTTCATTCTATTTAAATACTCGATAGGATTTTTTATATATCCTTTCATATATGGCACCTCATGACTAATATTCTTGTCTTCTCGTATAACACATGTTTGCTTACCATTTTGTTCTATTTCATTGACCCTTACTACTAATTGTCCCATGGTATTCTCTATTTGTGTATTTTTGTTGTCCAACTGGTGTTCCATGGATTGAATATTGCTAGTTACCTCCTGTTTGTGTTTTACCAATTCTCTCGTCATCTGTTCCATTACTTCTTGTTTATTTTCTCCTAATTTCTCTTCCACTTCAATAATTTTATTTATTACCTCTTCACGTAACTGAGTTAAATTTTCATCAGTTTTCTCAACTTTCTGGTTAGTTTCTGTAATGCTATTCCTTATTTCTGTTTTATACTCTTCTAACTGTTGTTTCAATTCCTCTTTATTTTTCTCACTTTCTTCCTTCAATTGTCCTTTTAACTCCTCGTTTCTTTGTCTAATCTCCTCCTTCAACTGTTGTTGTAATGTTTCATTATCTAGTCTCATTTGTTTCTTTAATGTTTCACTGTTACTGTCCATTTTCTTGTCCATTTTTTCCATATTTTGTTTCAGTGTTTCATTATTACTGTCCATTTTTTCACTTACTTGTTTCTTTAATTCTTCACTACCTCGTTTCACTGTTTCTGTCCTCCTTTCTTCGTTCTTCCATTTTTTGAAACATTTCCATTAATCCCTCAAATCTCATTTCTTCTATAGTCTTATTTGGTTCCTTTTGTTGGTCCCCTTGGGCATCCCTTACTATTATTTCCATTTCAGTTTCTTCCTCTTCAGCACTATTACTCCTTAATTCATATCGTTGCTCTGGTTTGTTAGCCATTTTACAATTTTTAACTTAATTTAATTACAAGGAGATTTTTATGCTAATTAAATTTAACAAAATTGTGTTATTTGGTGCTGGTTTAAAGAAAATCTTTGCTTTTACGTATGGGCGCCATTTATGTACTGTATTTTATTTTACTGGTATATAATATAATATTTGCACCACGTTGGATGCGTCCTTTAGGTGTTGTAATTATTTATACTTATGGTAATGATTTAATAGTACATGTAAAGAAACTCTTTCTCTCAGGGTTAATGATTATTAAGTTATTTGCTCGTATTTACGATTGTATCTATTATTTTCTTTTCTTTAAACCAACCCAGATTCAGTTAATAGGTAGTATTTTGATAATTAACCATGTAAAAAATAACTAACATACTAATGTAACTTAACCGTCTCTGAATTCTTCTAGCTGCCACGGGTTCACTTCTGGTTGTTGTTTACCTTTCTTAACAGCAATATTAAGCTTGGCAATCTGTTTCTTCACCCAAATTTCTTATTGCTCTCACCGCTGAATGCCGCTCTCCAGGACTACTGCAACACCGATGTCTCCTTGGAACACTTAATTATTCTTTAGGGCCACTTAAACTCTTCTCCAGTCCAAGATTTTCCTCTTCTGTCGTCGTTCTATCAAGGATATTGTTATATTTTTCGTATTATTATTTATTTATTAGATATTATAATCAAACTCTGGTATCACTATTCAAAATCCTTTACTTTATTTTCTTTTCCATGTTACATTAACTTTATGATGTACAACTGTTATTTAATATAATTTAAGATTCTTCATTTAGTTACTATTAGATATTTAATTTTAGACTAATAATGTTTCTTTTATCAGATATAATTGAAGACTAATGATGTTATTTGTATTAAATATAATTGAAGACTAATACATTTCCTTCATCACTATACAAAACAAAATTCTTAACAATTTAACAATTTGCCACTATGATAATTCCCTAATATTGTAACGGGGCATTTTGGGCCTATTTTGGGGTAATAACGAAATTTGTATTTTTTTTTTAATAAAACAATTAACATTTTTTTACTATGATAGGGACAAACGTAAACAAAGGTAAATTCAGTGGTAGCGACGGTGGCAGCACTGCAAGTGACAATTATTCATGAATATTGAAACGAGTAAACAACCGACGGAACTGTGCCAAGGTCAGACAATGACACGCAAAACTGGCGTAAACAAATTATGTAACGGAATATCAGGCGATGTTACGTCAGCGCCTTACATAACGAAGAATGTAGGTGTGTCAACGCCAGCAGCTTTGTCACACTCAGAGAACAAAGTCAGTCGGACAATAACATCTGAACACAACGGACGCGAGCTGTTTTGTGCGTCCGCCGGCTCGCCAGTTTAGACGAAGTTTACGTCGCCCGCAGTACAGAAAAATGTGATATAAAATCGAAATTATGAGTAAATAATGTAAATGAACAGTTTCCTTAATACAATGACAGTTTCAGAGGTGTAAAACAAATTATTCATCAACGTAAAATGTGTGTGGAGAAATGCGACGTCGTCTGGAATCAAACTCAGCTAAGTTGTCTACAAGAATGAAATCAAAATTTTCAATTATGATTTAAATAATATTCACATAAATAATATAATTGTAATATTTACTTTTAACGATTTTCACGATTAATAGAGCGCTCTTAGAATCCTGGGGTAGATATATATGTGTGTGTGAGTGAAAGCGCTGGTTTCCGTTGTGTTAGTTAAGTTAAGTATTAAGCGAATTATTTTGTATGTATATTTCCTGTTTTATTTTGACTATTGCGGAACAAATTATATTCAACTTAATAATGATCCATTTTATGTCTATATTTTACTTGTTGGGAACAAAATGTAAGAGAGGGAGAAAAGAATAATTTGTTTGATGAAATTGAAATACCAATAAATTTTAAACCATGGGAAACAAAATAAAGCTTTCTTTATTTTGAACAACCAATTCTGATCTCCTGTTCGCCGAAAAGAACCCGAGAAAAAATGGTAAGTACAAATCTGTTTCTTGTAATTAATAAATACAAGATGGCGCCCGAAGAAACTCTAGACAGTAAACAGTGAACCGTAACATTAAAATCAGTTCAATTAAATTATCAATAAAAATGAAACAACAATTTATTTACATCTGTTTATCATATAACTATTAAAACATATATCATTTTTCTATTTCTTATTAAACATCTTTATTTTACCTCTAATATTCGTAATTCTAGTGGTTATTTATTAAATTATAATTTTATTACTCTTTACTCTTCTTATAACATTCATTTCAATTTCATATATTATTTTCTGAACATATAACTAAATATGGTTTTCCATCATATAGGAATCGACCTCTATGTTGATTAAATCGATATTCCCAATGTTTTCTGTTTACATTCTAAAACATATTTTCCCTTTAATATTAAGTTTGTATCTTTTTTCTTTTAAAACTGATTATTTACCTCTTATGTACTGTGTGCATTTTAACAGCAGTACATAATACCTTCCCTTATTTCATAATCTCAGATACAAGTTGATATGAGATTTTGAAATAATTAATTTCTTATCACAAACATGGTCGAACATTAATATTGAAAACATCTGATTAATTCGCTAATTGTATATCACAAAATTCATTTCATAAATTGGTTTTTTCTTTTATTAACACTCACTTATTAACATTCACTTACACACTCATTTATGGCTTAAAATAACATTAATCAAACCAACTGGTTTTACATCTAAAATAATAAGTATAAAATAACAATTGTGCCTAGTTTCATGGCTAAAAAACTCAAAAACATGACTAAACATTCTCTTTCTTTCGGACCTCACCTTCCCAATCTGGGGCATACATTTCATTTGTTCTTTGTTGCAGAATTCATTTATTTCTTATCTGACTTATACGGGCAAAGTTGATTAATATTGTAGGTTCCTTTAATTTTTCCATCCTGGTATTTTATTACTACCGTATTGTTATCATTCACTGTATTAATTATGAATGGGCCTACATAACATAAAAATAATTTTTTCATCAACTTCTCCTTACTGCTGGGAAGTTGTCTGTTACGAACCAGTACTAAATCTCCTATGTGATAGTCTATTTGTTTATATCTCTTCTTGTATTGTCTTCTGGCTCTTTCCTCTGCCTTCACTTTAATCCGACTCTCCATAATAACTTGTATGTTCTTCTGTGGTTGAGTGAACCATGTAAAATCAACTAAACTTCAGATAATTCTGGGTGGGCATTTCTTATACCTCATATGGTGTCACACCGGTACTATCATGATTGGCTAAATTTATAAACTCCTCTGCTTTACTAACATATTCGCTCCATCTATTATGTTGATCATGGCAATATATGCGGAATAGACGACCCACTTCTTTGAGCATTCTTTCGGCCGGGTTACTATTGGGATGGTAAACTGATGTTTTATACGTACGAATTTTTATGGATCTCATAGCATTCTGCCACTTGACACCTTTAAATTGTGTTCCATGATCAGATATAATACTATTAGGCAATCCTACCTCCTTTATAAACTTTTCTTTAATTATTTTAACTATAGTGTAAGTATTGGCCTTAGTCATGGGATATAATTTTGTAAATCTAGTAAAACTGTCCATGATAATCAATACGTACTTGCTACGTCTACTACCACTAGTTGGGAATGGTCCACAAATGTCAATAAAAACTTGTTCTAGCGATCTCAATGCTTGATTATTTATCCACCTTCCCTCATATCTAACATTAGCTAACTTGACTTTTTGACAAATATCACATGTTTCTATGGATCGAATTACTTTCTTTTCTAATTTATTTATGTAAAAGTGTTCCTTAAGTGCTGACACTACTTTCTTCTGGCCTTGGTGTCCATATCTCTCATGATAATCAACAATTAATTTATTACATACCTCTTCTGGCACTAAAATTTTCCAATCAGTATTTCTTTTGTCGGTGTTTCTAAACATCATTCCTTCATGAATCATATAATGTGATGTGGTGTTGGAAGTGCTTTCCATCATTTTCCTCAACTTTTATATTATAATATCGGTTGGCTGTAATTTCTTTATTTCTTCCACGATGAGTTTTAATTCTCTTTTATTCCTAAAGCATGCCAAAACGTTACGTGCTTCATTGGCCATTATTTCTTCTTGATCACCTACCTACTCTGGATAATATATCCGCTACTATATTTTTATTGCCTGGTAAGTACTCCCATTTTATATGATACTCTTGTAACTGTGACATCTTACAGTTTTTAAAAAAGGTTATTGCTTGATGATCTGTTCGTACTACTACCTCACTGTTTAATAAGTATGTTCTGAATTTAGTTATTGCAAATATAAAGAGACTCAATGTCTCTTTTTCAGTTATTGTATAATTGAATTCTGCTTTAGTTAGTGTATGGCTTCCAAAAGCTATTACCTTTGGTTCTCCCTTGTCATTTTCTTGATATAACACCGATCCTAAACTTACTCCACTGGCATCACAATTTAAATAAAAAAACTTTACTAAAATCTGGGTGACTTAACATGACGCACTGTAAACATCTCTGTTTCACTTCCTTGAATACTTCCTCATCCTTTTCGGTCCACTTCCACTTATTCTTCTTACAAATTAAATGTTGATAATGATGTGTTAGGTCGGAGTAATTACTTTGGAAACTTCTGTAATAATTACAAAGACCTAAGAAACTTTGTAGTTGTTTTACATTTTTTGGACATGGGAAATTCTGTATTGATTGTATTTTATCAGGATCCGCCGATATGCCGGTATCCGAAACTATAAACCCTAAAAACTTAATCTTGCTGGCAATGAATGTTGACTTGTCTAATTTTAGCGTAATTCCATGTTCTCCCAATCTGGTAAGTACCTTATCAATTCGATGACAGTGTTATTCCCAACTGCTTTATGCAATTACCAAATCATCGACATATACTGTAGTAAATTCCAAAATCTCCTTACCCAATACTTCATCAAGACATTTTATAAATATAGCCACACTATTGACCAGACCAAAAGGCAATCTTTTAAATTGATAATTCCTACCGTTTACTATGAAACTCACATATTTTCTGCTTTCTGGATGCAATTCTACTTGCCAATATCCAGATACAGCATCCTAACTACTAAAAAATTGTACGTTATTAAAACGTTTTAAAATTTCTCCTATGTTCTCAGGCGACGTCTTATCAGCAATTATCATCTGATTAATTTGACGTGCATCTAAACACAATCTTAAGAACTTATCTTTTTTGGGAATTACTACTAATGGGCTAGTGTGTTCTGACTGACTTAGTTCAATGATGTCTTCACGAAGCATTTTGTCGATTTCTTCCTGTACTTGCTCTCTTAATTTGTAGGGTATGGGATATGATCTTTTGTTAAATGTCACATTTTCTCTTAGTGGTAACTTACATTGCACTCCTACTATTTTGCCAGGTTTATTTGAAAATACTTTATAATGTTTCAAATAAATTTCCATTAACTGATCTATTTGCTCTTTGTTTAGTTGATTATTATGATTACAGAATTGTCTGATTTCTTGCATTTTCTCCTCCCACATTGGATTATTTAGTGTTAACTGCTGTAGTGACTTTCTATTGATTGGTCTATCCTTATATGAGTATTCAAATTTATCACTTAATTTGGTTGAATTGACCATTTTCCTTACCTCTTCATTTCTATTTATAATTTTTATAGGTATTTTTTGTTTACCATATGTAAATACCACCCGATTAGTTTCTAAATCAATAATAGTTTCATACTTCTGCAAGTTATCACATCCGACTAATATTTCTGTTTCTATATTTTGATATACTACAAATGTTAACGGTATCACCCTTCCATTGAATTGTACATTCATCATTATTTGTTTGCGAGCAGTTCAATTGGCTCGTCCTGTTACACCCACTATAGTAATTTTGCTCACAGGTAATTCATAAATTCTATTAGCCTCTCCTTCGGATGATGTGATTCCCTTTTCCATTTCTTTTAATTCATGGTATTTAGTCATACTCATCAATGATATTTCGGCACCAGTATCAATAATAAAATTTTGATTGGTTTTCCCATATTGACCGGTAATAGACACTACATCACTTTCAATTATATTTTTACTGATTTTCTTGTCCATAAAATCCTGACCTAAACTGGTTATCCAAGACAGTGATCGGCTATTTGACTGTGGTTGACCACTGCACTCAATCACAGTCTTCTCTAGTTTTCCTGATTTTCATTTATGGTTACTCTCTCCTCTCTCCTTCCTTCCTGTTGACTATTTTCTGACTGGGAAAGGGAACTATGTTGCTCTCTATTTCTTAACTGTTCATAGTTGTTGTTCACCTCACTCTGTCTCTCCTCATTGCGAGAATATTCATTTCGATCAGTCTCCCTCGGGTAACGACTATTGTAAATTCGGGAATCATAGTTTCGGCGTATAAAATTTGCTCGATAGTTATTTGAAGCGTGGTTGCCCCTATAATTATTATTGTAATTATTATTATCATATCTCCGGTCATTCCGGTTATCGTTTCTGTAGTAATTTCTTCCACCTTCCCTATCTTGGTATCTTGGAACATTTCTTTGGTCATTCCTTTCTACTATTTGATTCCTATCACGGTTTTGTTCTTCCGGATATCTATTAGGGTAGCTGTCTCTTCTCATATTCCCTTGTTTAGCGCGATTGTCATAATTCATTTTCCTCTCATAATCAGTGAGTAACAAGGTCATCACTTCTATAGTATTAGCTTGACTGGCAAATTGTGCAAAGCTTACCGTTTCAGGAAAATGATGACTCAAAGCTTCCACCACATATCTGTCATGCATGGGTGGGTCTAAATATCTTGCCCTGCAAACATGCGATAAAAAATACGAGGTTGGTGTTTGTCCTATACTTGGATTGTATCTACCATATACTATGGTCTCCCGCACCCTTGTCTGTATGGATCGCGTCCAATATTTATTTTTATAGCTGTCCACAAATTCCTGGTAGCTATTCAAGGTGTTTCTAACAGCATCCCACCAATATCATTCATTTCATGGAACCCTTGATCTAACATTAGCTTAATTCTCTCCCATCTATTTTCCTTGGTACTATTCAAATATTCCTTCATTCTATTTAAATACTCCATAGGATTTTTTATATATCCTTTCATATGTGGCACCTCATGACTAATATTCTTGTCTTCTCGTATAACACATGTTTGCTTACCATTTTGTTCTATTTCATTGACCCTTACTACTAATTGTCCCATGGTATTCTCTATTTGTGTATTTTTGTTGTCCAACTGGTGTTCCATGGATTGAATATTGCTAGTTACCTCCTGTTTGTGTTTTACCAATTCTCTCGTCATCTGTTCCATTACTTCTTGTTTATTTTCTCCTAATTTCTCTTCCACTTCAATAATTTTATTTATTACCTCTTCACGTAACTGAGTTAAATTTTCATCAGTTTTCTCAACTTTCTGGTTAGTTTCTGTAATGCTATTCCTTATTTCTGTTTTATACTCTTCTAACTGTTGTTTCAATTCCTCTTTATTTTTCTCACTTTCTTCCTTCAATTGTCTTTTTAACTCTTCGTTTCTTTGTCTAATCTCCTCCTTCAACTGTTGTTGTAATGTTTCATTATCTAGTCTCATTTGTTTCTTTAATGTTTCACTGTTACTGTCCATTTTCTTGTCCATTTTTTCCATATTTTGTTTCAGTGTTTCATTATTACTGTCCATTTTTTCACTTATTTGTTTCTTTAATTCTTCACTACCTCGTTTCACTGTTTCTGTCCTCCTTTCTTCGTTCTTCCATTTTTTGAAACATTTCCATTAATCTCTCAAATCTCATTTCTTCTATAGTCTTATTTGGTTCCTTTTGTTGGTCCACTTGGGCATCCCTTACTATTATTTCCATTTCAGTTTCTTCCTCTTCAGCACTATTACTCCTTAATTCATATCGTTGCTCTTGTTTGTTAGCCATTTTACAATTTTTAACTTAATTTAATTACAAGGAGATTTTTATGCTAATTAAATTTTACAAAATTGTGTTATTTGGTGCTGGTTTAAAGAAAATCTTTGCTTTCACGTATGGGCGCCATTTATGTACTGTATTTTATTTTACTGGTATATAATATAATATTTGCACCATGTTGGATGCATCCTTTAGGTGTTGTAATTATTTATACGTATGGTAATGATTTAATAGTACATGTAAAGAAACTCTTTCTCTCAGGGTTAATGATTATTAAGTTATTTGCTCGTATTTACGATTGTATCTATTATTTTCTTTTCTTTAAACCAACCCAGATTCAGTTAATAGGTAGTATTTTGATAATTAACCACGTAAAAAATAACTAACATACTAATGTAACTTAACCGTCTCTGAATTCTTCTAGCTGCCACGGGTTCACTTCTGGTTGTTGTTTACCTTTCTTCAACAGCAATATTAAGCTTGGCAATCTGTTTCTTCACCCAAATTTCTTATTGCTCTCACCGCTGAATGCCGCTCTCCAGGACTACTGCAACACCGATGTCTCCTTGGAACACTTAATTATTCTTTAGGGCCACTTAAACTCTTCTCCAGTCCAAGATTTTCCTCTTCTGTCGTCGTTCTATCAAGGATATTGTTATATTTTTCGTATTATTATTTATTTATTAGATATTATAATCAAACTCTCGTATCACTATTCAAAATCCCTTACTTTATTTTCTTTTCCACGTTACATTAACTTTATGATGTACAACTGTTATTTAATATAATTTAAGATTCTTCATTTAGTTACTATTAGATATTTAATTTTAGACTAATAATGTTTCTTTTATCAGATATAATTGAAGACTAATGATGTTATTTGTATTAAATATAATTGAAGACTAATACATTTCCTTCATCACTATACAAAACAAAATTCTTAACAATTTAACAATTTGCCACTATGATAATTCCCTAATTTATTTACATCTGTTTATCATATAACTATTAAAACATATATCATTTTTCTATTTCTTATTAAACATCTTTATTTTACCTCTAATATTCGTAATTCTATTGGTTATTCATTAAATTATAATTTTATTACTCTTTACTCTTCTTATAACATTCATTTCAATTTCATATATTATTTTCTGAACATAATAACTAAATATGGTTTTCCATCATATAGGAATCGACCTCTATGTTGATTGAGTAAGTCGATATTCCCAATGTTTTCTGTTTACATTCTAAAACATATGTTCCCTTTAATATTAATTTTGTATCTTTTTTCTTTTAAAATTGATTATTTACCTCTTATGTACTGTGTGCATTTTAACAGCAGTACATTATATATATATATTTTTTGTGATGTCGAGATTTACCATATGTGTGATACTAAAAGGGATTTGATGAATTATCATGATTAATTTAAACTGAGGTTAATATAGATGTATATGTGTATTTATGTTCAGTTCTGTGTTCTTTATGTCTAGCGTTACAAAAAGGGGATTTAAACAATTTTTGATATTATGCGATATTTTATTATATGTGTATAAGCCAAGATGAATTCACAAAGAATAAAAGTTGTTATTGTTGTTTAACAGCGAGTTTCAATTGCAAGTCTCCCGTCCCACTGGACCCAGCACATTTTATGCTTCTTCTAAGCCTTAAAGCCTAGTTCTAAATATCTTGTAGCCTCTCCTAAAAAAAAAAAAAAAAAAAAAAAAAAAAAAAAAAAAAAAAAAAAAAAAGGTAGAAATGGTAGCAGAGCATGGTTCTATCTAGGGTTGAACCCTTGGGTCCTTTGGTGTGACGGGGCTTGCAAACAAAAGTGGGGAGCCTGGTTCGCAGTTGCAAGGCAGTCGACTATCAACCATGGCCGCAGCCGGACGAAGACAACCGGCTAGCGAGCCGAAAATTTAATAACAATCTTAAAAGTGAGTCTAACTAAATAGCAGGCTGACCAGTAAATTGTGTTTAAAAAAATGTATAAAAGAATATAAAACGTATAGATCAACTGGGAAGTCAAAATAGACAGTGAGAACGTAATTTCGGACATGTGAGTGAGTAAATCTAAAGAGTGCAACACGTGGTCGACAGAATGAACAGAGAAATACCAGTGCAACTTTCTTTTTAATTTCTTTTAATTATGCTAAAATTTATATAAAGCCAAATTTAAAATAAAAGGGGGATTTAAACTGTATGAGTGTGAGAGTGAGCAAGCTGGGTTGTTTTTCTGTATTAGTTAAATACGTAATTTAAGTATATAAATTAAAGATACTTGTGGTTTTGTATTTCAATGTGTTTGTAATTTTGGTCAGATGGGGGTCGCTACCTCAATATTTAATTTTGTTCATTTGAAAGATTAGAGAATGTAAAATGAGAAAGCATGTTTTAATTGATTCATTAAAAGAATAATAAAATGAAGTTGAAATAGTTAACCGAAAATGAGAGTAATTATTATGACACATACAACTTTGAAATCACGCTTGTACTTCACAGTTCGTGTGACGGACCTGGGCTGGCAAGGTAAGTGGATCAGGAGTTATTAAAAATTTAAATATGGTAATTCTTATAAATATTAACTTCACAATTGGCGCCCGAACAGGGACAAGTTTTATAAATTAAATTTTATACATAAACCGCACCTACATGTGAATAGCGTGATTTGGAGCTTGGGTGATATACGTAGTAATTACGTATAAAAGATAAGGTAGAATTAAATTATACTTATGTTATACTGTACTATACTGAATACAGTTAAGATTGATTTTGTGTAGAGGGAAACCTCATAAAGAAGTAATTAATTATTTGATTAAAGAATAATTAAATTCATAAAAATGAATAATAATGAAAATAAAGTCAGTATGAGTGAACTAACTGTCACGGAGGAGGTAGAAATGAATTCAGACCCAAATACAGTAAAAGAAAGCATGGTAAATGAATCGGATGATATAAATGATTCAGGAATGGAGACCACTCCAAGCCTGACAGATGAATCTCTAATAATTAGTGAGGCAGGAGCAAAATCTACTCCAGTAGCGACTAAAATAAAAGAAAAAGAGTGTACAATAGCTGACATGATGAACTTTATGAAAACCATGTCTGAGAATATAAATAATAGATTTGATGATAATGATATTAAATTTGAGGATCAGAATGTAAAACTTAACGATATTAATAAACGTTTCGATGTTAATGATACAAAATTTAATGAATTGAGCGGTGAGATTAACGAACGTTTTGATATTAATGACCGTAAGTTTAATGAAATAAATACCAGAGTCAGTGGTATAAAGAGTGAGATCGTAAATGAAATAAATGAGCGTTTCTATACATTTAAAGAACAAGTGATAGAGTCAGTAGAGGAACAGATTAAAAGTAAAGTAAATCAGATAGTTAATACAACGGTAAGTAACAGTGGTAGAAATATGACGAAAATTAGTGAAGAAATAATTAATATGGTGAATAATAATGATAATTCTAAAAATGAATTAATAAGTAATAGTGATAAGATAGTGGAAAACGAGATACTTAAAGGTGATATAATGAAAATAGATAGTGATGATATAGAGATAGTTAGTGAGAGTGAGAGAGTAATGGGTTGTAAAGGGGTAGAAACAAATGTTTATCAGTTAGAGTATGAAGAGAGTGTACAGGTAGAGGGATGGCAGAGGGTAAAATTTTCCCGTGGTGTTGTGGGGGGTGAAGAAAGGTCTTCACGAATGTATTGGGTAGATAAATGTTCTACCAATAAGTGTCTTTTGAATTTTTGTGTTGTTCTTGGAGGAACCAGGAGGTGTTGTAATATAGCAGTACCCTCTGCATGGAGTGAGAGAGACAAAGTGATATGGCGTTACGGTGAGAGATATTTGGAGAGAGAGTTGTGTGTAGAGAGAGAGATAAAATTATTTAAGGTAAATAGAAATTATGAAGAATTTGTAGAAAGGCTAGATGTAGAGAGAGTTGGGAATTATATCGAGCACTTACCTTGTATTGAAACTGATGTAGTAGCAGAAGTAGATGATAATATTGACGAATTATTAACTTACCTTACTTTGACAGAAAATACTAAAGGAGAAATTACCCTACCCGATGTCGACAGGAATTTTGAAATAATGGTATGCAATAATATTTGTATTATCAATAGTCTTGATACAAATGATGACTATTATAATTATAATAGCCGTATGTATTCAACTGTAAATGAATGGTGTAGTCATAAGATTAGATTATTATATGATGATGGGGGTTAAATAAAAAATCAGTGAATGGACATTTTAAATTTTTTAGTTTATGGCAATGACCTGGCTAAATTAGGAAATGAGGTGTGGTAAACAGAAAAATTAATGACAAGAGATTGTAAATAAATTTATAGTGAAATTAATTGTGTTTGTGTTGGAAAAGGTATTTTATGTAAACAATGTATGCATGCAGTAGAAATCAATTTGATAATAATAATAATATTTTGGCAGACTAAATAAATAATGGGAATAATTATGAAGGTGATAATAAATGAATTGCAATTGTTTTGGAAGAAGGTAATTAAAATATGTTGTGTTTTAAATAATTGATTGAATTAAATAATTTGAGATGTATTAATTGATTAATCTAAAATGCTGTATAGAGATTTTGATAATGAATTTAAATGATTTTAGGAGATTGGAACTTAATAATAAATAATAAATGAATAAATGTAAAATGTATTTAGTTGTGGAATCATATGATTGTTATAATGTTTCAGAAGATACATGGAGTTATGTACATTATTTGGTGGTGATCAATGTTTATATTTTTGTGTCTATGACAGTATATGAGTGATGTACTGTAAGTATGAAGTCTATAATGTAATTTAAATAAAGTAAAATGTTTAATGTTTGAATGGTAAAGTATAGATGAAGTTCACGGATGTTAAATTGAACAGTAATATAACCAAACATATAAGAGTTTACCATCCGAGAATTGTAGTAGCAGTGTCAGTGTGAACCTTATATGTCTTTTGGTAGTTTCCTCTACATTTCGGGCGGTCACGGCTTCACCAAACCCTGACCGTGTATTTATGTAAATATATTCTAAATTGGTGAACATAGAAATTAACCGGGGGAGTAACTCAGGGGAACCTACATAACTATGGAACAGCGGCTATCATTGAAGGTGGTGATAGTGCCATTCTAAGGGTGTGTGAATCATATTTAGTAGGATTACTGGTGTCCTCGGACATCAGTAATGCCAAATTTTTATATAACATTGAACCTAGAACAGTATAGGCAGCGTCTACATATATATATATATATATAAACTTCAGTTCTTGGGGATGCAAATGGGTGCTACAGTCCACCAGCAGGAAACAGTAGTGAGTGTGGAAAGGGAGCTGGCCGTTACAAGCCAGGGGTACAGATAACGCATCTGTGCATAAGGCAAACGCTCGATCCAGTTTATCCAGCGGGTGGTTACCTAATTGTAACTGGGTAAAGGGGGGAATTAAGAAAATTGATGTAGTAGGAGAGTAACTGGGCAATCAGTGAGAGGGTGACGACATCTGTAAACAGAGGGACATTCAATTACACTTACTCTAAAGAGAGAGTTGGTGGTTGGTGACCCAGTTCCTGTTCAGTAACAGTTGCTATAACTATGATTCGATGATTAGTGATGTATTTCACTTATGAGAACAAACGATTTTAAGTGTTAGGGCCAGTTATAATGATGTTAATCTAGAAGAACATTTATGATGATAACCATATAATTTGTGTATATGTGTTAATTGTATGCAGTATGTCTAGTACAAGATCATCCACCTGACCATGAGATAGCAGCTGATGGCTGGTGTTATATATGTAGTATGTCACTTATAATTGATTTGCAGATTTTCTTTAGGAATATAGTTAAATGTGTGAATAATAAATTTTCAATGTGTTTAAGAGTTTTTGAATTAAATGATGAAATTAATTTGAGATAGTTATAAATTTTCAATGGGTAATACAGGTGAGAATTTGGGTGATAAAGATTTATATAAGGCATATGAATTAGTCAGAGTTAATTTTAAAGGGGCGTTAAACAGAATAAGATTCTTGGGAATAAAAGTAGTACAGAAACTGAGTATTAGTAGGGACACAGTAGCGATGGTGAGTATATGTAAAGTAATGAGAGTG
Source organism: Magicicada septendecula (assembly GCA_034769895.1). Lineage (NCBI taxonomy): Eukaryota > Metazoa > Arthropoda > Insecta > Hemiptera > Cicadidae > Magicicada > Magicicada septendecula. The sequence continues at coordinate 130,548,849 of CM068372.1, forward strand.
ATATAATTGGAGAGTAATTAGATGATAGAAGAATTTTGTAAAGGGGGTTGTGTGATAAGGAGTCCTCAATGAAAAGCGTTGTGGTGGGAGGTGAACCGTATGTGCGTTGGCGGGGTTACCTGGGGGGGGACCAGGAACCAATAAGGGAATGAGCATAGGGAGGGAACATATCCTAAGTACAAAGAGGGTAGAGGGTATTTTGTTATAAGGGTAGAATGATTCAAGGTGAGTTAGAGTAGTAAGTTAATGGAGATAAATGTTTTGGGGGAGTTGTCATCCTATGTAAATCTGTTAGTGAGTGTTAGAGTCAGAAAGGGGGTAAGATTATATTTTAATGCCTTTTCAATGAATTCGATTATTGGGAGTAACTGAGAATCACCCAAACCAATAAATGATGAAAACATTAAAGAGAAAAATCATAGTTAAAATGTAATAATAAATGAAACAAGTAAAAGATTTAATAGAATTTGAAAATAAAATAAAACTGTAAGGTGTGTAATTTTGGTCAAACTTAAAGGTGAATTGTTTATTTTAAGGTAATAACAACAATGTTCATTATGAGTGTACTATGTTTTATTATGTTGTAGTATATTTGTTAGGGTGTAAGAATCATAAACAGATGTTGTGTATTTTTCATGGTATAGATTTGTGTAGTGTATGTAGGGTAAGGTCATTCACCTGACCCAGAGACATCAGCTGATGACTGGTATGTGCTGTACGATGGTCAATGTAACCAATTCATATGTTCTTGTAACAATCAATGTAAGTTTAATTTATATTTTATTTGATAATTTTCTTCCTATTGTCAGAAGACATGTTTAATAAACAATATTACATTTTATTACATAAAAAAAAAGTATTTTTTGCTTGAAGTACAGATTATGTTTTGATGTTCAGGATATATTGCTGATTATATGTTACTGGATTAACTGAGTTATATTGTTCATATTATATGTGTTATAAACAAATATTATGATAAGGGAATTTATGATTTAATAAGGTATTCGATTTATTTCATTTATTATGATTGATAGTAGCTAATTAAGAAAGGTTGTAAATTCATTTTAGAGATTTTGAAATTTTGAAAGTAAATGGAAGGAGATGAGGAAGTTAATGGTAATAGGAATCTTTGATATTGGACTTAGATACATTTTTTGAACAGAATTTAAATAATTTAATCTGATTTGTTTGATTTATTTTGAGTATGTGTACGCACCCAGTACTTGCTAAAAGCAACCCAGTATGCATGTAAGGGGGAACATATCGGTTGAGGATCTGGTATGGTATAAGGCCAGTTTTTGATTTTTTGATGGAATGAGTTGAGTTTGGGTGGTACTATGGTAAATATCTGTCTGATTTTATGGTGTTGGGATCTCACACAGAGAAGTCCAGTAATCTCGTTCGGATACAGCCATAGTCGCCTAGCTAGGGGGGTAGTTTACCCATGATGTGTTAAGAATTACAGGGGGGTTGTTGGCGCCATATCCTCACCGATCCTCTTAGGGTTTAGCAATGAGAGTTTTTCTGTTTCGGCATAAAACCTCTCATTGGGGGGGGTATTGTAATGTGTCAAAAAAGGGGGTTTTATTTTTTATTAAAATTATTCAATATCATCATTGAAAGTCCCACGTAAAAAGGTTCTATTCAAACAATGAACCGTGATGTAACTTTTTGAGTGGAGTATAGTTGAAGAATGCGACACTTGTTTGGAAACTGAGCGATTGTCACATACAGATACGCGCATACACTCGACGGGGCATGGTTTCTACGCACAAAAGATCTGAACTGACGCCACAAAAAATGTCGAGGCATAAAGATTTTATTTCCACGTGCTCTGTAGACGGCGGAAATCAAATAGAGGCTCCGCCTACCTCAGCCTCCTATATCATCTTCGTGTAACAACCCTAGCCCTTGTGGCTCATAGACAATCCAGACATATTGTAAGACGACGGAAAAATCATAGTATGAAGGCAGTGTGTTTCCTGTTGAGCCACCAGCAAAAGTGGGGAGCCTGGTTCGCAGTTGCAAGGCAGTCGACTATCAACCATGGCTGCACCCAGATGAAGACAACCGGCTAGCGAGCCGAAAATTTAATAACAATCTTAAAGATGAGTCTAACTAAATAGCAGGCCAACCAGTAAATTGTGTTTAAAAAAATATATAAAAGAATATAAAACGTATAGATCAACTGGGAAGTCAAAATGGACAGTGAGAACGTAATTTCGGACATGTGAGTGAGTAAATCTAAAGAGTGCAACATGTGGTCGACAGAATGAACAGAGAAGTACCAGTGCAACTTTCTTTTTAATTTCTTTTAATTATGCTAAATTTTACATAATGCCAAATTTAAAATAAAAGGGGGATTTAAACTGTATGAGTGTGAGAGTGAGCAAGCTGGGTTGTTTTTCTGTATTAGTTAAATAAGTAATTTAAGTATATAAATTAAAGATACTTGTGGTTTTGTATTTCAATGCGTTTGTAATTTTGGTCAGATGGGGGTCGCTACCTCAATATTTAATTTTGTTCATTTGAAAGATTAGAGAATGTAAAATGAGAAAGCATGTTTTAATTGATTCATTAAAAGAATAATAAAATGAAGTTGAAATAGTTAACCGAAAATGAGAGTAATTATTATGACACATACAACTTTGAAATCACGCTTGTACTTCACAGTTCGTGTGACGGACCTGGGCTGGCAAGGTAAGTGGATCAGGAGTTATTAAAATTTTAAATATGGCTATTCTTATACATATTAACTTCACAATTGTAAAATCAGATATAGATTAGACATTTAAAGAGGTAGAACATTTTACATGTTTAGGAGTAGATCTGAGTACGTAGACCAAAAATCAGAAGAAAGCAACTCTCTCTCCTGTGGTACTACAGCACTACACCCCTTGTTGGGCCCTGGCCTCCTTCAATTTTCCCCCATTCTCTTGTGTCGGTAGCCATCCACCTCCAGGAACGCACTTTCAGTATTTCTTTCGCATCCTCATCCACCACGTCCTCCCATCTTCTCCTCGGTCTTCCCACTGGTCTTTTTTCGTGGACTCTGGTATTCGTGGTATTCTGTCTTCCCCCATCCTGGCTACATGACCAGCTCACCTTAGAAGCTGTAGTTTTATGTATTGTGTTAGAGGTCGTTCTTTATACATTTGATACAATTTCACAAGAAAGCAACATAAGACAATAATTGTTGGAAACCAAGTGTACCATGCAACTATGAACCTTAAAATCTAAAATAGTCTCCTGCATGACTAAACTGAAGTTTTACAGAACTGTGGACAGGCACGCAGATGATGCTTTTACAATTGAAAAGTTTTATATGAAAAATTACAATAGAAACAATAGTTCTTGGATTTTGTTGTCCATGATGTGTCCGTTGATTAACTAATTATATGTATAAAACTACTGACTCGGAACACCAACCTCTGACAAAGCTAATAATAAGCGAAAACTGGTTCAGGCTACAAGGTAACAATTTTTTATTCCGAGTCCAATAAAATACAATACAATAAAAACTTTGTGTTCCGAGTCAGTAGTATTATATTTATAATTATAAATTTATGGATGTATATACAGTGGAACCCCGCTGGTCCGAACTAATTGGGACCAAGCCCTGTTCGGATTGGCGTAAACTCGGATTAACCGGGTTATAGATTATATACAGTACTGTATATTATAAATATAAATTGTATAACGTATATAAATAGTACCACATTCGTGCCTACAATCAAAGTACTGTAGCCTACTAATTTTTGATCTTGAACTCTCTCTTTTATACTATAAAAATACAGTGAATACCAGTTAAATATTGCATTGGCTACTGTTAATTCCGATACACTACGTGACTCGCGTCAATGAACGACACTGAACAACTAGCAGCTCGCAGACGACACAGACGTCAACGAATGGCTGGCAGCTGACATTGAAGACCATCAAGTTTTGACTGATGAAGAAATCGTATCTTTGATACAACAAACACGTGATGGCGATTCCGATGAAAATGAAGAAGCAGATGATCGAGAGAAAAATGACTGATTTTGTGCAACACCTTAAGTAGTGTCTAGTTATATAGTGTGTATTTATTGTAGTTTTTTGTGTTTTATATACTTTTACTGGCACTAAACTGTAAGTACCAATATATTTTTCCATTCATTTTACAGACGCTAATTTGTTGATAACGTAATTAAAAACTTTATTTTGCCATATATTTAAAACAATCTAAAGTACTTAGTTTTAATAAAAACTTCACTAAAAATGCATTAGTGTGTATTTATCTAAGTTTTTTTATGTACAAATTATATTCATATGTTCCAGATATTTTATCATAATTTTTATTTCTTTGTCCAATTATTAGACCCTTTTTTCAAACGACCGGTTCGGATTAAGCGGGTTTTCAGACTAGAGGGGTTCGGACTTGCGGGGTTCCACTGTACTATAGTCAAACAAGAAGACACAGTGAAACTTACTAAATGTCAACAATAAATTGGCTGGGCACATGGAGGCAGGTGAACAACCAACAGTGAAATAAGAGAAGTGGGTAGGAAAGCTAAAAAGATGATAGCTACAGGAAGTTAGGTAGATTTGAGAAGAAAGGGAGTTTTGAACTGGAGACTCTACAGGAAGAATAAGTAAGTGGAGTTAAAGCAATGAAGAAGACAAGGACCATGTAAGACTGTAGTACTTCGGAAGAAGGAGAAACAAGTATAAACAGCTGAAACAAGAAATTCAGGCACAAAAGAAGTCTAAAGTATTTCATGCTCCAAGTATATACAGGTCTACTTCTTGTTACCCACTGCTGCCAAAATATGAAGCTCTCTCTCTCTCTCTCTCTCTCTCTCTCTCTCTCTCTCTCTCTCTCTCTCTCTCTCTCTCTCAGTGTCAGATTGATGGAGGTCAACACCGACTTCACTATTTCAAAAATTACTAAAAAACTGGTATTTTACTTTATAAAACAGTAATAACAATACAAAAATTGCACACATCAAAGTGCATAAAAAATTGTACAAGATTCGGCACTTATGTGATGGTCAGATCTTCTACTTTTGTGCAATCCTTTTAAGCTTTTTTGTTGCTGAAATGCTTTACATACATAGGACAGGTATTCGATCATCAGAGTGGGTGGCAAGACCAAAATATAAAGGAAGTAATATAGAGAAGAGGATGCAGTCCCAATAAAGACAGGAAACGACATCAGAAAATACAAGCTGCAGAAGATCACATCATAGGGGAGACGAGCAATGCAATCACATAAAAAAATACTAATATTGAAAAAACCAACAGCACAGAGTGTGTGTATATGTGCATGCGCACTTAATTTAGAATACCGGCCCTCATATCGGTTGCATATAGCAGTAAATACCCCTGATGACTGATAATAAAATAAACTAAAATACCAATCCTACGCCTGAGACAGCTATCTTCTTTGCCAAGGGTTTGCTTAAAAAGTCACCAGACTTAAACAGTGTTTTGATATGGTCAGCTAGTACAAGTGTATAACACCAAAAATTTTGAAAAATTTTAATTTCATAATTAGCAGTAAGAAGTGTCGTTGAAAGCAGTAACGTATGTGTGGAAAGCATATTATGTAAGGGACAAAAGAGAAGCTAGCAAACACGCTTTAGTGAAGGACAGGTCATAAAATTTCGTAGACAGCTGCAACGCACACACTGTGAACAAGCAGAGTTCACTGCTCCCGGTACATAGTACACCAGTTTTTTGTGAAAACATTGATTCCATAGAAAACTACATACAATGTGTACAGAGCCATTAAAGGAGAAAAGGCTTGGTAGTTAACAATGGTCAAGTATACATGTGTACGCCAGCTGTCAGGAGAAAGCGACGATGGGTGTATTGATTTGAAAGACTCCAGCGGTCGACGACAGGGTTTTGACCTTACTTGGAAATGAAAGCGCAGAGAGTACGTCCAAACTCAAGGATGGGATGTTGGCTGGCAATCAAAAGAAAAAAAAACAACTTTCAAAGAATGGTAGGCGACGCCCTTGAACAACAATAGATAACGCCAGAGCGACGAAGTACAGAAACAATACAAATGGAAGAGAAACTCAGGGTTGTCGCTATAGACTTCAGAAAAGACGACAGATACAATTTATTGCTGCGTTATCTGGAAATGACAACAACCTCAAAATACGAAGGAAGGGAAGAATCTGGTGGGGAACCAGGAGCCCTATCAGAGAACGCCTTTGAAAAGATAGGTGGTATTTGGACTTGGAGTGAAGAAAATGAAACTAATAAGGACACAGCGTCGTTGGAATCAGAAGTCTGGTGGGAAATTTGGTAAGGAGAATATAGGAACGCGCTCGGGAGAGTTCTAACTAAATTTTGGACGCGATCGGAGTGAAGTCTGTGACTGGAGTAATTAGCATTTTATTGAACTTACAATAATTCGATACACAGTGTGAGAAGGTAGTTTTCGAACTTATAACGAAAGTTAATACAGTGATTACAAACACACGAACTATGAAGTAGAGTCACACTATTAGCATACCAGTGAACATTAACTGAAACAGATAGTAACCAGACAATAATGTAATTTCAGTTTATACGAACACTTTACAACAAATAACTTTTAAGAAAGATTAACAATCCAAACTACATTCATGAACACTTGATAACCAAAGATACCGCAACAAAAGTGCGTAATATCAATTCAGATTTGAAATAAATCACGATGTCGGTGTACAGAGAATACTAACTTTTAATCATAAATTACAATCCGAAATGCATGGAGTTGGTGAGTGAAGTGTCTGTGAGTGACCTCGTGGGATTCATCCGGTACCATCTATCATCTGGAGGAATTATCTGCAGGATTCCAGAACGATCAACACGAGGGAATCATCACCGCAACCACCGAGTGATTGGATATTCGTACATCTAGTAAAGTAAACATGTCTTAATTAATTTAGATCCACTGTCTGTCATCTCAAAGAATCCACACCCACACTAGAATTCATTAAAGTAATCATCAAGGAATTAAAGAAATTGATTTAAAGTTTATTTAGAAGTAAAATCATCATTCTTTATCAGTTTTGGAGTAATGTTTATTTCCAAGTTCTAAATGAATCCGTAGTTACAAAGTATAGTAATAACTTAAGAGATTATTAATACTAAGAATTTATAAGATGAAACTAAACATTATAGTTGTCTTGATTTTTAGTTAAGTGTAAACATTATAATTAGTAAAGTACTAAACGCAATTGATGAATGATTATTAATATGCAACCATTACATTGAGAGTTTGAATAACAAATTTTATTAATGTATTATTGTTTGATATTTACAATTTAATAAATGAGTATTCAATTTTATTAATGTATTATTGTTTGATGTTTACAAGTGATAACAAACTAGTGTGAATAAATTTAAGAGCTATCAGTAGAAATGAGCATTTATTATTTCTTTAACCCTGAGATAAAGGGCTTGTCTTGAATAAAGTCCTTATAAGTGCTATCACTTGCCAGTAGGATACAGTATAGATGCAGTAAAAAAAAAGCTAGGCCCTGTTAGACACCAGTGTCGGACACTGCCACAGTTATTTTCGTGAAAACGTCAATCGGGTATAGTATATTGAAATAAAATAAAATTTTTTTAAAGTAGTTGGCCCTGGTACAAGTCCAATTTTGGGCCCCCGTCGCCATATTGGGTATGCCAAGTGGGTCCGATGGGTCTGGGTCGACCTCCATTGCACTCTCCATCTCATCAGCAACGAAATCCACATCCATACTTGACCCAGGCTCGTCAGATGCCGCCTGAGTTGTTGGAGCGCGCTTACGTTGCCTATATTCGCGGCAGTACTGCGCGTTGGTTTTGGGTCTGGGCCCGGCGTTTTCAGTGTCATTTTCTTTGGAATTTTGTGCTCTATGCATTCGTGCCAGATTTTTGTAATTCTGGTTGTACTTTGCCCTCATATATCGCGACATTTTAAGAAAATTGGGAAATTTTCAAACGTTTTCAAATTCACAGCCTCGTATCTTTTTGAGTTTTTGAAATACACACTTGGAGCCGAGGATGAGTTGTAACATATACACTCCTCTTCAAAACAACATTTGGTTCACTCGGATCGGATAATTAGTCTCTGAGATATGATCCCGTTTATGGGCGCGTGTCAAATCCGGAAAGTCAAAAATCGTGGGTTCACTTTGCGCGTGCGCAGTTCGTGACGTCTAGCCGCCATGAATGTTGGAGTGGTACTGGCACAAACTTTCATCCTTCCTCTTAAAACGAGACTAAGATGGCGGCACAATGTCTATTTTTAGCCGAGTTATTGAAGTTTGAAATTACTTCAACAGAAACTGTCGCTCATTTGGGCGCGATTGCCTCCCCACACCCGGCATCGATATTAAAGACGTTTTCACGTCAAATGTAATGAGACCGAGTCTTTTTTTCTATACAAAGTACCACTATTTTGAGACCATCACTGCTACAGCTGATTGCTAGATGGTATAATGATGTCAGTTTTAGTTACACTTATGTCAGTTATCAACTTCTTAACTCTACTAGATTTGATTGTACCAAAAGTTGGTGTTTATTTTGTCTCATGTTAAAAAAAAAAATGAGCTCAATAATACTGAATTATGTAATAAAATGTGTCAAATATATAACCCAGTGAAACACAAACATTTAATCAATAACTTACTGACATGAAAGAACTTTTTACATGGCACGAAATACTTTTGGATGGTTGTGACACTGTAGAATATGAATACCCAGTTTGGGACAACCAAGCATAGCATGTCATGTCAAAAATTCTGGTATGTTGAAAGTTATATATCTCATCGCTGTTTGATAATAACACCAACCGATCAGAAACTAGACTCTTCATGAATTTCTGTTACATGATTTGAATATTGCAAAATAGTTCCCAAAACTCTCACTGAGCAGCAGAATAACCAAAAAGCTGTGTTGTGAAACCTTTTTGAAAGTATTGAAAAGACTAGATTTTATGAAAAACGTCAAAACTGTTGTATAACATTTTTTTAATGTATCAAATTGTATTTTTTTATTATAATTCAGAACAGAATACAGTGTGAAGCATGGCACACAAAAACTTGCCGTGCTTCTAAATATGACAAAGACCAAATTAGTGCCCATTGCTTCTTTTAACATTTGAGATACTGTGCATAAGGAATTTGTGTTTCAAGATCAGAAAATTAATAAATTTTACTTCCACACGGTTCCTAAGAGATTCACCTGTGTCTGATCAGTGTTTGTCACCGCTTGGATACTTCATCATAACACTAGTATCCCAGTCCCTTACTCCCCTGATCATTACTCCCCTGGTCATTATAATTATTTTTTGTTTCCAAAAATCACAAAGAAACTCTGAGGTGGTCACTTTGAAAATGTTGGGAACATCCAACAGACTATGATGAATCAGCTAAAAGCATTAGCATTTGAAGACTTCCAGCACTATTTCATTCAATGGAAACGTGTGTAAGTGTATGACTTCTGAAAGACACTACTTAGAAGGCGAAAATTGTTTTATTGTTAATGTGCCAATAAATAATGTTATCCAATCAGTCTAGTTATGTATTATTTAGCATAGAGCGATACAGAATTACCCATACATTTAATTTTGTAACGGGGCTGAAAAGAGGGGTTTTTATTTTATTACAATTCATAAAACTATTTTACATCTGTGTGGCTAGTCCCATGTTAAATAACGTCGTACGCAAACCAAGATCCGCAGAGTGAAGTTTTGAACGTAGTTGGGGCGTTGGAATGCGATGTCTGTTTGTCAACGCAGTTCAATTCCAGGAAATCAAGTGTTGTATGACACACCAGTGCGCGCGAACACGAGCAAGCGCACGGACAGGACGCTTAGACACCTTAACCAATATGGCTAATTTGTGAAATTTGTTTGGCACGTGTGAGATTGCTGACGGAAGTTTAAGTGAAACCACACCCACTTGAGTGACGTGACGAAAGGCAGTGCAAATTCGTCGACGCCTAACACACATGAAGAACCCATACTTTGAGTACTTTGACGAACATTTTCACCCACGGAGGCATTGGTTTCCGTCTTGTCCGACTTTAGGAGTGAGGCATTTTGCTAACGCTCTAGGCAGTCACCTAACAACCTTGATCCCGGCCGGGACGAGCACGAGACGTATGGATCCAAAATAAGTATTTTGTAAAATTTAATAAAACACTACAATCAAATTAAACCAGTGACAGTGTTAAAAAATGAAAGTGGTGCTTTCAATAAATCACTGTGACGAACAGACAAATTTCGACAGGTGACATGTGACGGGAGTCGACGCCGAAGGACATGTAACGTTGTATTTTTTTTACTATAAAATCAGAGATCTCTAAACTAAATAAATGGGGGCTAAATGATAGAATGAATGAGAGTGTGGCAATCTGGGTCGCTTTAATATAGATATATGTTTCAAATAGTTTAAGTGGTTTTTGTTTTGTTTTTATATATGTTTTGGTACTAGAAAAAAGTAATATGCTAGACTACTATTTTGCAGTTTTCATGATTGAGAAAGAAACAATAAAAAAAAAGAAATGTAACCAATGTAGTTTTCACAAAATCTTTTTGAAGTACAATCTTAAGTAAAGAATTTACTAAAAGCTATATACAAGAGAAGAGAAAGTAATTATATAGTTTGAATTTTAATAAAATGAATTAGTAGCGTAACCATGTGTTAAGTTCATTAATACGCCACATTAACATCACCTATCCCGTATGGAAGATTTTGCGTAACAAACCTGGTAATTAAATAAAGTGTTTCAAGGTTTTGATATATAACCATAAAATATCGTGGTGACCTATAAGTGAATTGGAGTCTTCTGGATCGAGAAGTCAGGGTGGCGGGTAAGTACGGGGTAAGTAAAAAAGAATAGAAAGTAACAATTTCTTTGGAAGATGTTCATGTGTTGGCATAAGACATAAAACCAACTACGTGATTTAAAATGGTATACATCGGTGGTATACATTGTACTAATGTGAACCTGTGTTAAGTTAGGATATCATCTCAATCACACAAATCTCTGACAGTGTAGGAGGCATTTTAAGTAGTAAAACATATGTACTTACTAAGTGCTGGCAGTGGAAGCAAGAAATCTTTGAACTCCAGATTAATTGGATTCAACACACATGTCATTAGCTGGTTACTAACACTGAACTCTGCCCTGCAAATGATTTACTTCAATTAGCTTACTAGTCTACATATTTGGTTCAAAAAAAAAAACTCCAATAAAAACAATAATAAGGTACATCATCAAAACCAGTTCTTCCAATTTGACACATTTATATATACAGCCTGAACAGACTGAAGGCCTCGTCCTTTAAGTGAAGAAAAATTGTGGTAGTAAGAAGTCTGTTGTTTTATAAACTAATTGTACATATGAATTTATTACAATCACTATGTGTTCTTACTACATACACAGCTAATTTTAGCACTTGTATATTTCACCACGGATACAGAGTTTACAGTAGATTAGACATTATGTCATCAAACTTGTGTGGACTGTAAATTTTCTAAATATAATAAATCACTACTGACTCGGAACACAAAGTTTTTTAAGGGTAAAAACGTAAAAGTTTTTATGTTAGTCTGAACCAGTTTTCGCTTATTATAAGCTTCGTCAGAGGCTGCCACTGGGAGCACTGTCTGTCTTGTTCTTGGCAACGGTGTCGACTTTTGAAGGATTGACGTTGTGTGTGTGAGGTGTGATATGTTCAAATAATGCATGTGATTTGAACTGTGTCTGTTCGTTTACGATGTCGTTTTTGTGTGTTTGTATATTTTCAGTTGTTCAAGAGTGTTTAGTTTTCGGCCTTTTGTGTGTACGTGTAGAATGTTCGTGTTATTGTTGATGTTTTGTGTGTTTAATGTATCTTTGAAGCTACGTCCTGTCTGGCCTATGTAGAATTTGTTTCAATCTGAGCAATTTAGTTTGTATATACCAAGTAGATCGAATATGTTTTGTGCTTTGTGTGTGTGTTTTCATAGTGTGTGTTCTGTTTTGTTTGTAGTTTTGTATGCGATTCTGCATCCTGCTTTTTTGAATTTGTGGGCACAGGACAAAATAATCTTCATTATGGTGATTTTCACAATACAAATAAATAATTCACCCTTCCTCAGGGTGATTTTCAGAGAATAAATTGTTAACTATAAATTTAATTACAGTAATCTGTGTTTACTCATAGTAAACAATTATACGTGATGAGTTTTGTGCATATTCTGCCGAAAAGAATAAACTGAATTTTTAATTTCTTCATACAAAGTTCAACTTTAAAAAATTCTTGGATTTCGTTCTCAACCGCAAAGCACTGACGCTACACCTACAGATCGCCAACATATACGGACACAATTACATGACTGAACTACATCACACAAATGAATGGACAAAAAAACAAATACATAACATACAGACAAAACACAAGAGAAAAATTAAAAACCTGACACCAATCAGCACAAATATAATTCCTTCACACAAATTCTACCCACGTACAGTAAACCTCACGAACGTCACAATCACTAAAAACGAACAAACAGTCCTTGATAAAGGCGTAAAACATAACCTGCATTACAAAAAAAAAAAACAACCAAACACTAACAAAACTCACAGTTGACACTGAAACGAATATACAAAACACAGCACCAGAACACCAAGACACACTAAGACATAACGTAAACAATATAAAAAGAGCACATAAGACACCAGACAACAAGAACCACAACTCAGAAATACACACAGCCATCAAACTAAGAGAAAAGGCACACAAACACAACATCACATTTGTAAAAGCAGACAAAGGCAACACGACTGTAATCATCTCCACAGACAACCTACACAACAAAGTACAAAACTTCATGGAACAAACTAACATCACAGAACTAAAACACAACCCCACCAGTAGATACCAAAACACAGTAAAACAACTTATCAACAAAGCCAAACACATAATGACACACAAACAAAAGCCCTACATGAGACAAATCTGACCATCAGCCCCTACCCTCCAAGCGCTTCCCAAAATCCATAAAGAAGAAATTCCGATCTGCCCCATTATCAATTACCGCAATGCCCCTGCATACAAACTTGCAAAACATCTAGACAAAATTATCAGACAACACACACAACTAGACAACAACATTGCAGTAAAAAACAACACAGACCTAGTAACAAAAATAAAAGACATACACATCCCCCATAATGCCACATTAGCCTCCTGTGACATTAAAAACCTGTACACAAACATACCCATCTCTGAAACAATCACCATCCTACAAAACAAACTCAAACAGAACAACACACCAGACGAACTTATCAATGAAATAACAGAAACTCTGAACATTATCACAAAACAAATCTACTTTACATATAACAATAAATTCTACACACAGAATGATGGTCTACTCATGGACTCACCCATATCCAGCATTCTAGCAGAAGTCTTCCTCCAATACTTAGAAAAAACAAAAATTCTCACAAACAATGACAGACACTCACATAAAATACTATATTGGCACAGACACGTTGATGACATTCTAATACTATACAGGGGAAACAAAAGACAAAGTGAACAATTACTAACGCACATAAACAAAACCTTTACTGCCGAATACGAACACAACAATAGCATAAACTTCTTAGACCTCTCCATCACAAAACTTGAACACAGGCACAAATTCAGTATATACAGAAAACCGACTACAACTGACACATTAATACACAACTCCTCCAATCACCCAATACAACACAAACTAGCTGCCTTCAGAACCATGATACATAGACTTGACAACATCCCCCTAGATGAAAAAGACTACAAAGATGAACTAAACACGATAAAATATCTAGCAGAATCCAACGGATACAACAGAACAATAGTCGATAAACTCCTACACAAAACAAACAACAGACAAAGACAGAAAACAACAAATTCATAACACTAAGATACATCAACAAACAAACTGAAAAAATAGCCCACAAATTAAAAAAGCAGGATACAGAATCGCTTACAAAACTACTAACAAAACAGAACACACACTATCAAAACACACACATAAACAAATTCAATCTACCTAGTGTTTACAAACTAAATTGCTCAGATTGCAACAAATTCTACATAGGCCAGACAGGACGTAGCTTCAAACAAAGATACACTGAACACACAAAGGCACTCCACTCCACTACAGAATCCACCTTTGCAAACCACCTCATTGAAGCAAACCACACATACAAAAACATCGACAATAACATGAACATTCTATACGTACACACAAAAGGCCAAAAATTAGACACTCTAGAACAATTGGAAATATACGAGGGGCAGTCAAAAAGTTAGTTGCACTGGACAGTATTTTTTTTTCTACAAGGGGATATTTTGATGAAAGTTGTTGGCAACACTGGTTTGAACTTCCGTTTCCTCAGCTTTATTAACGCGTCTACGTGGTTGGAACAGTTAGTTCAATGTTAGCAATCAAATATGTCACGTCATTTGCAAGTTGCGTCCAAGTTAGAATTATGCGCAGTGACTCGTTTTCTGTGGGCAAAGGGGTGCAACCCTACTGAAATTCATTGCCAGTTGAGAGAAGTGTATGGTGACATAGCATTTTCACGCCAGGCCATCTCAAAATGGTGCGAGTTGTTTGAAAATGGCCGCACGAATATGGAGGACGATTACCGGCAGGGAAGGCCGTCAACTTCGGTCACAGATGACAACGTTGAACGGGTTCACCAATTGGTGCTTGCAAATAGGCAAATCACAGTAGACGAAATTGTAGCCGAATTGCGTATTTCGCATGGAAGTGTACACTACATCATCCTGAGAAACTGCAATGTCAAAAAATTTGTGCTCGATGGGTCCCTCGTTTATTGACAGAAGAACACAAGGGAAAACGTTTTCTGTCAGCTCTCAAGTTTTTGGATCGATTTTTGGACAAAATTGTTACTGGAGATGAATGCTGGGTTCATCATTTTTCACCCGAAAGGAAACGAAGTTCACGTGAGTGGAAACATCCTCATTCCCCACCTCCAAAAAAGTGCCGAAAGGTTCCGTCTGTCGGAAAGGTGATGCTGACCATTTTCTTCGATAACAAAGGTGTTGTGCATACCGAATTTATGCCGAAGGGGTCTATGATTAATTCAGTATCATACTGTGAAACATTAAAAAGGCTGAGAAAGGCGATTAAAGATCGACGGCCCGGAAAACTGACAAAAGGGATTGTGCTTCTGCATGACAATGCAACACCTCATTTGGCACGCATTACGAAGGAACTTCTCGAAACGTTTAAGTGGGAGGAGTGGGAACACCCTCCTTACAGTCCTGATCTTGCGCCGTGTGACTTCCACGTGTTCGGTCCTATGAAAGAGGCCCTTGCAAAGCGGCGATATTTTACCAATGAAGAAGTCCAAATTGGACGCAGGAATGGTTATCAGACGTTGGACGGGATTTTTTCAACAAATGTAATGGGACAATTTTGAGGGGTTTTATTTTTTATTGCAATTATAAGTGTAACATAAGGTCTACCCAAACAGGGCCTCAGTTTTGAACAATTAACATTCCTTGTTTTACTTTGTCGGGGCACCAAGACGCACATTTTGTCAGAGCCCTGCAATAAGCACTGCTCCTTGAGGTGTTGGAATGCGAACCGGTGCGCGGATGATTGCGTTTTCCGTTGGCAAAAAGCACAAACTTTGTGGCGAGCCCCAGGACAGAACAAAAATACCCAAACTCGCTACAAGAGCGTAAACTGTAATTTCACTAATCACCATGTCATGTGATTTTATCCACGAATCAGAGCGCAAGCTGGTGAACTGTGGCGGGAGTGACGCTAAGAGTAGCGTCAGTTAGTCGACTTAGAACTCCAGACCTCGCGAGGTCACATAAAACATTGCTCGAGTTAGTTAGGGTCGGCCGACCAGTAAATCTTGCTATTTTGATTTAAAATAACAGTCAATCATGTTATAGTGATCGAACAGAAGTAACCGACAAATAATAACATTCTAAACTTATATTCGGAGTGTGTCAGCAGAATCAAGTGTTAACAGTGATGGCATAACCACGTGGATGAAGGGATGAGTACCTAATTTAAGCAGTTTGAACAGACAAAATATTTCAATTTTAATTAATTTCAATTCACCAATATTAATGATGAAAATTCAATAAAAAAGCACTAAATCTAAATTATGGGGAATTTTACAGTATGAGAGGGAGAGAGTGAGCATATACTGGGTCGTTTTTTTGAGTAGAAAATAAGTTAGTCGTAAGTATATATATAGTCAGTAATAAATAAATCTTGATAGCATGGCTAGGTGAATCAAATATTGTTCGGAGGGTTATTGGTAGAAAAAGCATAACTACAGTAGAAATCATAATTTGACGTAGTTTCACAATTCAGCCATAAGGCGTATTTTAGTAAATCTAAACCGGAAGGTAAACAGAAAAATTGTCATGCTATATAAATAAAATACCATTTTATTTATGTTTGTAAAATACGTGTGTGTCATTGTATTACCTGTTGTTTTTCTCTGCCTAAGTATATCAGACGACACCCTGGTTTATTCGCAATGAAGGTAAGTGGGACAAATTCGAATATTTTGATTTAAAAAGCAAGCAGAGTTTCAATTATATAAACAGGTTTATAAACTTTAATATTTATTTTTAAACTAGTACTGCTTTAGTTGGCGCCCGGAACAGTTGACATTGTAAATTAATTTTTAATTGAATATAAAATAAATTAATTTACAACCTGATCAAAATGGCAGAGAAAAGCGAGAGTGCAAATTTATGTGAAGATATTGTGGAGGGGTCAATTTTAAATGTTACGCAAGATGATTTAATATCGACAAATATTAACGAGAGTGTAGACAATACAACACACGAATTAACGATTGAGACAGTAGACGCAAAAATAAGCGATAATGTAAATATATTTAATCAGTTAGCGTTACTGATGGAGATGATGTCAGGAATGAGAAATGAGTTGAAATCAGAAAATAATAATATAAACACATGTTTAAATGAATTTAAAAATGAGATGAAATCAGAAAACGATAATTTGAAAACGAGCTTGAATGAATTTAAGATTGAAATCAAATCAGAAATAAATGCTAGTAACATAGAATTGAAAACAGAAATAAACAAACAAGACCAAAAATTAAGAGAAATAGACAATAAGTTAGAAGAACAGAATAAGACTATTGCGGGAGTGAGAGATGAATTGACTATAGATATAAATAAAATACAAGCCGAGATGAAAAATGATATAAAAATAATTAATGAAAAACAAGAGAAAATGTTAGAAACAAATAAAAAATTTGACACATTGACAGTAATGTTCAATGTATAATTAATGAGTGTGAACAAATCAAACGAGCAAGTGAAATACAAGAAAATATAAATGATGAATTTAGAAGTAACTTTGAGCAGATTGATGTAATTAAAACTGATGTAACTAGTTTGAAAAGTAAACACACAGAACACGAAAAAGAAATAACTAAAGTCAGAGCAGATTTAAGTGTAGCAATTAACCAAAAATTTACTAGTGTGAGTGAGAGAGTGAACATGGAAGTAGAGTTAAGCTATTTTAGTAATGAAAGTAGGGGGGTGAACCCCATACAGTTTTTAAACTCTATAAAAAGTTTCAACAAATATAACCAAGAAAGTTGGGAAATTAAATTAGTAAGAATTTTAAAATACTTTAAAGGGGATGCTAAAATATGGGCGGATGCTCATAACGATAACTGGGTAGATTTTAATGAATTTGAGCAAGCATTTAGAGATAAGTACTGGTCAGAAGAGAAACAAGAGGGGTTACGTAGTACCATAATGGGGTGGGGAAATTTTAATATAAAAAACATGAGTATTACATCGTATGTGACGAGACTGTATAGTCAGGTTAAATATTTAGAACCACCAATGCCTCTTTCATCTTTTATAAGATATATTAGTAAACATTTACCAAAGGACATACGGTCCACAATTAGAACCCGGGAGTTTGCTAATATCGCAGAGTTAGAAAAAATACTAGAAGCATACCAGAGTATGAAAGAGGAAGAAGATAATAAATATCAGTTTAGAGTTAACGAATCAAGTCAAATAAATACTGACATAAGACAACCAGACCATTTTATTAGTAATGTGAGTATATCAGGGGAGGGGGCGTGGTTGTGTCCAAACCCTAGTTGTGGAGCTAGTAATTATAATGGGTCGCGGAATCAATGTTACCGGTGTCAGGGCCCGAGGAGTAGTGCCCAAGGGAGAGTGGAGAATTATAATAGGGGTTGCGATCAATTTAGAGGGAATCATAGAGGGAGAGGTTTTACCAGTAATCGGGGAGTGTCAGGAAATTTTAATCATAGAGGAAGAGGGGGATGTTAGTAACCCAAACGAAACTCGGGGCGTGGAAGCACCAGCTCATCATCAAAACAGTAGGGGGGTTTACAGTGAACCACCACCTCCAATACCGTTAAACTAATCAGGGCGGTTGAAAAAGAAAGCCCCCAGCCGTCTAGTAATCACCTAACAATAGGGTCACTAATTACCAATATACATAATGATTTATCTGACGAAGAAGCGGGAGAGAGTAATAATGCTTTCGGGATGGCAGAATTTGAAGCCGAAGTGTTTAATTCTAAATACATTTTTCTAGTAGATTCAGGGAGTGAGCTGACTGCTATAGACGATAGAATGTTTGAAAAAATCAAAAATCAGACTACAGAAACAATTCCACAATTACCAGTACTGGGAATTAGTGTTATAGGAGTAACGGGTGTTCGCAGTAAAAAAGTAACCAAACAAATAATGCTACAATTAAAAGTAAATGAGAACACAATAAATGTACCTTTCTTAGTTATTCCAGGACTAAATATGGGAGCTATAATAGGTAATGATTTTTTGAATAATTTCAAAGTAGAGTTAAACTATTACACACAGACTATGAAATTAAATAATAATAATAATATAATTGAAATACCATTCATACAAAAGAAAATTGTAGGAATGAAAGCTTTAAAAATAATTAGTAAGGGAATGTTAATTTCTGACAATGATATAAACGAGTGTAGGCCCTTAATGATAAATTATTGTAACTAGAGTAAATAGTAACGAATTATTTGAAAATGAAGACAATTGGGAGGAGAAAATGAATGAAATCCTATATCAAGAGGGGGAATTTAGCTACCAAGACAGAGAAAAAATAGTGTTAATAATAAACAAAAATAGATCAGTTTTTTAGATGAACCCGGTTTAGTAAAGAATTTTAAAGGTAAATTAGTCGGTAAAGAAAAAACACCCTTTGCACCTAAAGCCTATCCGGTACCATACTCCAAGAGGGGTTTAGTGCAGGAGGAAATAAATAAAATGTTGAGGGAAGGTATAATAGAAAAATCTACATCACCATATTCCAACCCTTTAGTAGTGGTGACAAAGAAAGATTTATCGATAAGATTATGTTTAGATGCAAGACAAGTAAACAGAATAATTGTTCCAGACAGAGAATCACCGGAACCAGTAAGCGAAATTCTGCAACGTTTTAGTGGGACCAAGTACATCACCACTTTAGACTTGACTGCAGGTTACTGGCAGATAGAGCTGGAAGAGGAGTCTCGCCAGTATGTGGCATTTCTATACAACGGTAGGAATTACCAATTTCGAAGACTACCTTTTGGACTCAACGTAAGTGTTTCAATTTTTATCAAATGCCTGGATTATGTGCTAGGGAGAGAGATTTTAGAATTCACAACTGTTTATGTAGACGATATAGTAATTATGTCACCAGACATTGATATACACTGTGAAAGGTTAGACAGGGTATTAAGTAGACTGCATGAATATGGCATAACAGTTAAATTTAAGAAGTCAGAATTTTTGAAAGAACAAGTTAATTTCTTAGGACATATAATTTCAGCAAGGGGTATCAGTACAGACCCTAAAAAAGTAGAAATAATACAAAATTTTCCGATACCAAAAAATGTTAAACAGTTGCAAAGTTTCTTAGGCTTGTGCAATTATTATAGGCAATTTGTAGACAAATATTCATATTTAACAGTACAATTGGGACATTTATTAAATAAAGACAATCGATGGCAGTGGAACTTAAAAGAGCAAAATATATTCGAGCTAATAAAAAATAAATTCTTAAACACAGTTATACTAGCTCATCCTAATTTTTCAGAACCATTTTATATACACACAGACGCGTCAGACATTGCATTGGGAGTAGAGTTGTTTCAGTTAGATGGGAGTGGTAACCACAGAGTAGTAGCTTTTGCAAGTAGATCTCTATTAACTAGTGAAAACAACTATACTACGACAGAGAAGGAGGCATTATCAATAGTTTTCGCCTGTAGAAAATTCAGAACGTACTTATTAGGAAATAAGGTAATCATAAGATCCAACCATCAAGCATTAACGTTTTTAAAAAACTGTAAATTAACACATGGTAGGTTAGTGCGGTGGATGCTAATATTACAAGAATATGACTTAACAATTGAGTATTGTAAGGGCAAAGAAAATGTAGTAGCTGATGTCCTATCCAGAACAGATTTTGATAATAATACCAAAGTAGACATAGCAAATACATATAAAATATTTATAGTAAAAGAAGTGGGGGAAGTAGATATGAAAAAATTAATAGGTACTTAGCAACAGAACAAGAAAGAGACACCGAACTTAATAAAATAATATTAGCTTTGAGTCAAATACCCAACGTACCTCATAAGTGGGAGAAACATTTTAGCTTGTTTAATAAACACTTATTTCATCGGGCAAATGAACAGGGAGATGATTGGAAGGTGTGTATCCCTAAAGTTATAATACCTGAAGTAGTGAGAGATTGCCATCTAAGGTATGGCCATATAGGCCCCAAGAAATGTAGTGATATATTAAAGGAGTCATGTAAATTTAATACTATGGAAAGAACGGTGCGTAAAATATTACAAACCTGCGAAATTTGTCAGAAAGCTAAAGTAAACAATCGTAAACAGGAGGGTTTAATGCAACATGTAATGCCAGACAGTCCTTTAGCATTAGTTGCCTTTGATTTATATGGCCCCTTACCCAAAGGTAGAGGAGGGGTAAATTATTTATTTGTTGTGTTAGATGTTTTTACAAATTTGTAAAATTGTACCCGATTAAAAAGGCAACCTCATCAGTATTGGCTAGGAAGATAGTAAATGAATACCTTGTTGAAATAGGTAAGCCGAAAATAGTATTATCAGATCATGGTTCGCAGTTCACCAGCAACACCTGGCGGGAAACTTTAGGTTGGGAAAATATTTTAATTAAACATACATCAGTGTATCATCCACAGTCAAATCCAAGTGAACGTGTTATGCGGGAATTAGGGAGGATGTTTAGGACCTTTTGCCATAAAAAACATTCTTTGTGGGCTACTTTTGTGTGCAAGATAGAGGGATATATTAACAATAGTTTACATGAATCCACTAGTTACAGCCCATGTGAGTTAATGTTTCAGAGAAGGCTGTCACGCATATTAGAAGAGCTAGTAAAATTTCCAACCCGGACGGAAATACCACATGATAGGAAATTGGTAATCGCTAGGGAGCGCCTGCTGAGTAAGGCCGAACAGCGGAAACGGAGACATGACCGGAATTTAACACCCATACAATACGAGGTAGGACAATTAGTATTAGTAAAAAATCACGATCAATCATCAGCGTTGGACAAAGAAATAAAAAAAATTCTTCCTATTGTATGACGGTCCATATGAGGTTAGCCAAGTGAAAATGGAGAATGCTTATGTTTTAGTAGATTTGCAAACTCGAGAAATAAAAGGAACTTATAATGTGACCCAATTAAAAAAGTATTATCTAGCTGAGTGATGATAGATATATTTGTAAATATTAAAGTTTTCATACATAAACAGACATTTTTATATTTTATTATTATAATAAATAATTTTAGTGAGGCAGTGTGTTCAAACAAAATTTACTTTTATGTAATAAAATCTATTATGCAGTAATAAAATGTAATAAGGTCACGAGTAAATAGAATTTGAAAATGAAATTAAAAGTGTAAGTCAGGTAATTTTGGTAAATCTGAAAAGTGAATTGTTTATTTTCATGTAATAACAACATCGTTAAGTGTGAATAGATTAATTTAAGTGCCCAAGTAAATATTTTGTTGTACTTATTATTTTATGTTAATGAAGGTCAAGGTAGGGAAAGTTCGGAAAGAAATGTATGGTGTTAAAACACCACCAAGACTGGAAATGTCATAGAATATAAATTGTTAATTCTAATTTTATAAAATATATTTTACTTGTGATTCCCCAACTTTTCGGGTGGTCACGGCCTCACCGAACCCTGACCGTGGAATTGGTTTAGCTTTAACAGCTATGGCTGGGGCTCATTGCGCCACGTTCTGCCTTAACTGGCCATAGCTGTTATCGTTGTCAAGGTGAATTTTGAAAGTGACAGGGGGGTAATTTAGGGGAATCACCAAACTATGAAACAGCGGCTGCCACTCTGTCCGCGTGGGGACAGCATAGCCAGGTGGTAGACCCGCATTAGGGGCGTGTAATATGAACGTTTAGATATTAGGATATCTAGTTTTATTAAAGTGTAACGCAGAAGCAAGGACACGGAGATGTCAAAATTCCTCCAAAATTTCAGTCCTTGTGGACGCAACTAGACGTCACAGTCTAGGGGGGGGTCATAGTGTGTGTGGCAGGGAGGTTACCCAGGGGGGTAACGAATTAGGAATTTGTTGTGTTTTTAATAATGATGATTCGCTACTGAGATAACTACATAATTTTGTTTTGATTTGCAAAATAGAGGCACTAGATACTTCATATATTGTGTTTATTATGTATTATTGTGTTAATTGCATGTAGTATGTTAGGAATAAGGATTACAAAATAGGATAATATTTTATAAAATAAGTTTTCAATGTGTTTAAAGAATTTCAATGAATAATGAAATAAATTTGAGATAATTAAAAGTGTTCAACGGGTTGTAAAAGATAGAAATTGAGTGACAGTAATTGTTTGAGTAAAACGTTTGAATCAGTCCAAGCTAAAATTGTTAGTGGTATTAGAGAGAGAGGGAGAAAGATTATATACATATACCTGCCAAGTGGCATATCACGCTAAAATAAATCAGTAGATCACCCAAAGTAAGGGAAAGTGAGATTGTTAATTAAAGAAAGAGATTTAGAATACAAATAACGAGAATATAAAATTTTAATTGAAACCAGTGACAAAGTTTGATAGAATTTGGAAATGTAGAGTTGGAAAATGTTTATGTGGATAATTTAAATGCAGAACAATTTGAGTGTTAATTATAATAATATTTTGTTAATTTTGAATGTTTTATTTTATTATATTTTGTGTGTCAAGACAGAATTTTACCGATGTTAAGTGTATTTTCAGACATAATTGGTATGTAACGTATGTGGGTCAAGGTAGTGGACTTGACCTAGTTTTGATCAGCTGACAGTGAGGTCATATACATACTAAGCTTGTTTAGTAAGGAGGTTAATTCAACTTTTGTTTTTTTTATCAATTTAAACAAATTTTAAATAATTTCTATATGTAAAGGAAACATTTTAATAAATTTAAATTTTTTCTTTAAATTTTAAAATTTTTTGGAAAATATTTTTTTGGAAAAAAAAGGAAATGGCAGAAAAAAAAACTAATGAAGAGAATAATTAAAAATATATACAAAATTTATGATTTGATTTTAAATGGAAACAACCAGTGAGTGGTATTTTAACGAATTTTTAAAGAAGTTTTCAATTTTCAAGATGTAATGTGAGTGTGTGTGAGCCCAGTATTTGCTGAAGGCGACCCAGTGTGCATGATAAGGGGGAACACATCGGTTGAGGATCTGGCATGATATAAGCCAGGGATTGAGGATTTTTGGGGTAGCATGATAGAAGGTAAGGTGCGCCGTGGTGCGTGTCTGTTCGATTTTTCGGTGTTGGGATCTCTTACAGAGAAGTCCAGTGATCTCGTTCAGATGCGTCCATAGTCGCCGAGCCAGGGGGGTAGTTTACCCATGATGTGTTAAGAAATTAAAGGGGGGTTGTGGCTCCATATCCTCACCGATCCTCTTAGGGTTAGCAATGAGAGTTTTTCTGTTTCGACAGAAAACCTCTCATTGGGGGGGTATTGTAATGGGACAATTTTGAGGGGTTTTATTTTTTATTGCAATTATAATTGTAACATAAGGTCTACCCAAACAGGGCCTCAGTTTTGAACAATTAACATTCCTTGTTTTACTTTGTCGGGGCACCAAGACGCACATTTTGTCAGAGCCCTGCAATAAGCACTGCTCCTTGAGGTGTTGGAATGCGAACTGGTGCGCGGATGATTGCGTTTTCCGTTGGCAAAAAGCACAAACTTTGTGGCGAGCCCCAGGACAGAACAAAAATACCCAAACTCGCTACAAGAGCGTAAACTGTAATTTCACTAATCACCATGTCATGTGATTTTATCCACGAATCAGAGCGCAAGCTGGTGAACTGTGGCGGGAGTGACGCTAAGAGTAGCGTCAGTTAGTCGACTTAGAACTCCAGACCTCGCGAGGTCACATAAAACATTGCTCGAGCTAGTTAGGGTCGGCCGACCAGTAAATCTTGCTATTTTGATTTAAAATAACAGTCAATCATGTTATAGTGATCAAACAGAAGTAACCGACAAATAATAACATTCTAAACTTATATTCGGAGTGTGTCAGCAGAATCAAGTGTTAACAGTGATGGCATAACCACGTGGATGAAGGGATGAGTACCTAATTTAAGCAGTTTGAACAGACAAAATATTTCAATTTTAATTAATTTCAATTCACCAATATTAATGATGAAAATTCAATAAAAAAGCGCTAAATCTAAATTATGGGGAATTTTACAGTATGAGAGGGAGAGAGTGAGCATATACTGGGTCGTTTTTTTGAGTAGAAAATAAGTTAGTCGTAAGTATATATATAGTCAGTAATAAATAAATCTTGATAGCATGGCTAGGTGAATCAAATATTGTTCGGAGGGTTATTGGTAGAAAAAGCATAACTACAGTAGAAATCATAATTTGACGTAGTTTCACAATTCAGCCATAAGGCGTATTTTAGTAAATCTAAACCGGAAGGTAAACAGAAAAATTGTCATGCTATATAAATAAAATACCATTTTATTTATGTTTGTAAAATACGTGTGTGTCATTGCATTACCTGTTGTTTTTCTCTGCCTAAGTACATCAGACGACACTCTGGTTTATTCGCAATGAAGGTAAGTGGGACAAATTCGAATATTTTGATTTAAAAAGCAAGCAGAGTTTCAATTATATAAACAGGTTTATAAACTTTAATATTTATTTTTAAACTAGTACTGCTTTACAAAGGAATAGAGAAGCTCGTGTCACGCTATGATAAGTGTTTGAATAAACTTGGGGACTTTATAGAAAAGTAGATCTTTAATTGTATTTTCATATAAATAAAAGTTTTTTCATAAATAATCTACATGTTGCATTTTTTATGCAAGTGCAACTAACTTTTTGACTGCCCCTCGTACAAACACACGAAAACAAAAAAAAACTGACATTCTAAACAAACAGACACAATTCAAATCACACGCATTATTCGAACATATCACACCCCACACACACAACATCGATCTTTCGAAAATCGATTTCGTCACCAACAACAAGACAGGCAGTACTAGTAGCAGCAACCTCTGAAGAAGCCTTTTAAAAGTGAAAACCGGTTCAGGTTATAAGGTAAAACGTTTACGTTTTTACCCATAAAAAGTTCTGTGTTCCGAGTCGTAGTGAAATAATTATATTTAAAAAATTGTCAATAAACCAGTGATCCAGTCATTAAAATAAACTTTGATAAGAGCTGTGGGTGACAGTATATTTAACGAGTTCCCAAAACTACAGTGCCCATCATTATAATGAAAAAATTCTTATCGATTTTATAAAAACTTTTTCTTCAGTACTGATTGGTTGAATAAACTCAGGCTCTGGATAATTTCAGACCTCCTAGTCACTATTGTAATAACTGATATTTACAGAACACATGGATGGATGTTTCCATCTTTTTGCATATTATTTAAGTAGTAGGATACATGATTTTTCAGACATACTTAACACCTATATGGTTCTCCATAAAACCAATGATCTTGACTGAATTTGCAACTGATTAGAGAAAAAATATGAACTGTCCTGTTAAATGAATAAGCAACAGGTTTGTAAGCCTGACTCTCTGTACAAAGCTCTCTGACAAGTTGATCCACAGACAGACTATTGTGGACGTAATTGTTATTATTATTATTATTATTATTACTATTGCTATTATTATTGTTGTTGTTGTTGTTGTTTTCATTATGCAAACAAAAAATTAAGTCAAGCTTATAAAATTAAATTATTTCCAATATTTCTGCTGAATGATAATAATCTAAATTGACTGACTGACTGAGTGAATAAAATCTAAGAGCAGGCTAAAGGTACTGAAAAGAAGAAGTACAGTTTTCTTCATATAATAAACCATAAAAAAATAAAATAAAAACCAAAAAATAGCAAGACTAGTTTGTGTCACTGACAATCATACTGAAACTCAACACTGTTCAACAGACCTCGATAATCAGCACAAAATCGTATCACTAATAGCTGATATTAAAAACATAACATCACATGTTAACTTCGAAAAATATAAAACTATTTGTACAAACATATTAAGTATTTTAAAGTATTTATATTAAAGCACTGTAACATAATATAATATATTATGATGATAGTATCATCATTCCCTCTATTGCTTAGTATGGTAATCAAAAGTATAAGGTTTTTTCAGTCTGTAATATGTTGATATATTAGGGTGTATTTGGCCTAATTATACATACAAATTATAAATTTGCAGTTTATAAAATATATAATCATGACAAACAAATTATCTGAACCTTCACTGGTGCAGAGATCCAGTTTTGGGGTTTACCCCCCCTCCCTCAAAGAGATAAAGAAAAAAGGAATGTCAAAAATTAAAAAATGTGATGGTAAAACTGTAGTAGTATAAGACAAATTAAATATGAGGCTAATTACATATGTAAGAATGAACAATTTTAATTGCAGTATACTATAGCTCTCTTGTCAGTATGACATTATTATATATATACATTGCTAGTTGCTGGTTGTGGAAGAATGAATCACATTTTTCTTATCATATTTGAGGTTATGTCCTTGTATTGAGTAAAAAGATGCAACCTTCGAGTGTTTATTCAGC
This sequence comes from Magicicada septendecula, assembly GCA_034769895.1. Taxonomy (NCBI): domain Eukaryota; kingdom Metazoa; phylum Arthropoda; class Insecta; order Hemiptera; family Cicadidae; genus Magicicada; species Magicicada septendecula. Next base: position 130,576,068 of record CM068372.1, read on the forward strand.
CCGCAGTGTCTCCAGCTTTATACAATTTTTATAGAACAGTAATTTATTCCACAGCAACTTGAAAAAGTTGTATACTAAACAGTTTTTTTCTTGTTATTCAAATCTTATACAGGAATGCGTATTGGTGTATATAGTTTTTTGATCCACATTAAAAAATTGTTTGTATTTTTTAAATTCGGTATTTTATTATCATTTCAAAAATAAATCAACAATTAAAATTGTTCCATGCGTAAACCTAAGACCAAATACAAAGTTCAAAACACCTGTTATAATTACTCCATACACTGAAGTATGGTAACTTAAATAAAATGTGTGGCTAATCCTGTATTTGCACATCCAATAGTGCAAATGTTTGTTTTCGATGGCCTGTAGAGGCCATTTTGTGAAAACCCTTTGATTCATTTCTGTGACATAATAAGTAGATTGATTTGTATCTTCTGCAAATTTTATATACAAGTACTAAGGTGAAGTTTTTAAAAAATAGTATATTAAGCATTATCGGCATCTGCAAAAGATGGGAGAAACTTTGTGCCTGTTTTCAGGTATTGTTTGTTTTATTTGTATTGTAATGTAAGATGTCATCTTTATTGCTTTTATGATTTTGGTATTTTTTAGACGTTGGCACCAATTAATGATTTTAGAGATCTATTTTAAGTATGGTTCCACATACATTCTCGATTGCAACAAAAAAAGTAACACACAATGAGTTCTTTTTTTTTTCAATTTTTGTAGTTTCATTTACAAAAATCTAACCTCCTCCTCTGGAATGAACTCATTGATTCACCCCTGTACAAATACCTTCATCAATCATAGAGAAATATGCTCCACCCAAAAGAAAAAAGGAAATTGAATAGTAATTAAATTGGTTCATCAATTAACTGGTCTTCAAATGAACTGATACTGGTGGTACGAGTTGAATTGCTAATACTAAGGGGAAAATATATAACAGAATATTTGCGTATAAACACACAAGTTATGAAAATACTGCCAGAAATTACGTGAAATGTCCACACTTAATGTGCAATATAAACGTGCTGTAAAAAACAAAATATGTATGTAAACATTATCCACAAACTGAATTATCACTGTTGCACACCACTATAGAAAAATTATTCCGATTAGGGCTTTCAAGCTTCACAGCCCATCGTCAGATCGGAGTAAATCAGATCAGATTTTTTCTGATTTGACAATGAGCTGTGAAGCTTGAAAGCGCTAATCGGAATAATTTTTCTATAGTGGTGTGCAAAAGTGATAATTCTGTTTGCGATTATAACCACTAACACAACTTTCTTAATTAAATATTCACAATCTCTGTATTCTTGTTGCACATACACCTAATTCTAACCAGATATGTTTCCTGGATATATTTAATTAAGACTGCAACTGATTTATTTTCATCTTTTTTATTCACAAATAAAACTACACTATTTTAAACTTAATTTATGAAAACATTTTACTAATAGATATAAAACAGTACAAAAGTTTGGCTGATGCTAAGTGCTATCACAAGATATGTGAAATCAAGAAAAATATTTAATGGATTATCTTTTCTTTGTTAATGAAAAACATAAAGTTATGTGATCACTGAAGACAACCCCTCCAATCTTTTTTTTTCATATCGGCCATATCTAAGGACCACATGCCAATTTCAATTCTTTACTCTTTGTTCTTTCCTTTTTTTCTAATATTCTTTCATCATCTCACTGTCTCTCTTCTTCCTGTCTTCAGTCCACTTTGAACCTGCGTTTTTCTCTCTTCTAGCCTGGACTCCCTCCATTTTTAACACTTTTGCCCGAAAAACTTCTCCTTCAATTGCTTCTTCTGCATGTTTATTATTTTTGTCTAAATCCTTTTGGACTTCTTTAATCCAACTTGATGTTGACTTCTTCCCCCACAGATATTTGAAGATTTGCTTTGTCAACCTATTGTCGTCAATTCTATATAAATGTCCAAAAAATAAGTCTTCTTTTTCTCATTGTTTCTGTTATATTTTCTATATTTTGATATATTTCAACATTACTTCTTAATTTCTAACCTTCTGAAGTTTTTCGTGGGCCTAATATTTTCCTAATAATTCGTCTTTCCAATATTTCTAGTTTGTCTAAATTATAATTCAGTGCTAGACATTCACTTGCATATAGCCATTCTGGCTTCACTACTGTACTGTAATGCCTTATTTTTGCATTTTTAGATATGCACTTTATATTGTAAATGTCTTTAGTTATACCATATGCCCTTTCCATCTTATGAATCCTTTCCTCTATAGCAGATTTTTCCAAGCCATTCTCTTGAATGATCTCTCCTAGGTACTTAAATTTTTGAACCCTCTCTATTCGACCAATATCTGTTACCAGGAATTTTGGCGCATTTTTAATGTTTGTGAGAAATTTGTTTTTTTCTGCAGAAATTCTTAAGCCTGTTCTATTGGCTATGTCCTCTAAAAAATTAACTTGTGTTACTGCAGATGTCAGATGTTCAGATAGTATTGCAAAGTCATCTGCAAATGCCAAACAGTTTATTTCAATACGTTTCCTCCTATCTTTATTAATTAGACAATTCTTTTATTAATTAATTTTTTTTAATTCTTCCTCCTGTCACACAATAAGAAAGAAAAAAAACAAACTGGATTGGTCACATATTGCAAGGAACTGTCTACAGAAGTTACTAATTGAAGAAAAGATAGAAGGTAGGAGAGGATGAGGAGAAGGTGATGTGTTGGCAGATTTGATGAAGGGGAGAAATTATGAAGAAATAAAGAGAGTAGCACAGGATAAAACAATGTGGAGAGTACAGCTAAGCTGAAACCTGTCTTGGCACAGATTCACCATTTTATCATAAACATGTTTTGAAAGGTCATGTACATAATTTCCAATACTTCAACCGAATGAACCAGCACTTCATAACCACCAGCTACAAGCCTTTTATTTCTTCTTGGATTTCTTTTATTTCTCTTAAAACACTATAATGCTTAAAACAGCCACATGACCTGGCCTGTAGTGTCCCCAAGCACTGGTGTAACATTCATTACTACACCAAAGCCTGAAAGGATGTAAATCAAAAGAACAATATAGGACCTGCACATTACATTAAACATAAAGCATAACATACAGACAATGTGTGTACATTCTCACCTCACATGCACTGTGATGGGATGAACATCATGTAAATATATCCGCACTGACACGTCATGTTCTCTTCCATGTGGCAAATGACCAATAAGGGCAGGTTCAATTCTACCAGCTGACTCGGGAATGTCAAAGAAAATAGCTACAGCTGTAACATGTTAAAATTACTGTGTTTTACTAGACTGCTTTGAGTGAAAACACAATTTATTATTTCCTGTTGTAAAATAATAAAAGTTCCTGTTGTAACGTAATCTCTACTCTATACAATAAGTTTTCTATACACAATAAAGCATGCGTTATAGACAACAAGAACAATTATACCAAAACTTTTTTGCTTCCTTGCACTGTTTCAAAATTGCCTGAAACAATGCAACAAATATTATTACAAAATGGTGTGAACAAGAAAAAATACTATCCGTCTACAATCAAAACACACACACACCTTACAGAACACAATATGAATTACTTAGTCATCTGTTATTGTATACATGACTAGCATACCTTGTAATGTTTGATTATCAATATCTGAATGATACTGACGCTTCAAGAGAAAGTGTAATGTCAGAGGCTGCAGTTTTTGGGCGCTTACATCTGAGAGATAATCTTGAATTGTACAGTCTGTAACAAAAATACACAATTCCTCCTTTACAAGTTTATATTTAAAACTAGGTATACTACTTTAGTGTACACATGTATGACTACATCTGTGACTAACATTACCCACATTCTACAATAATAAAGGTTTCCCTGTCTTCCACATTATACAGTTAATTTCTATAGACCTGTGTGTAAAGAGAATTTTATGCAACTAACTTTCTATACACACTTTTTGTACAAACATTCAAGATTGTGTAGTTTCAGGAATACATTAAATTACTCATAAAGCATGTTATGAAAACAGGATATTTGGCTAAAATACAGTATTTGGTTTAATCACTAAAAGACTTGCAAAAAAGAATATTAGGTAATAAATATAGTGAAAAAGTGTGCTGAATACTGTCAGCACACTCCACTTCTTTAATCATGAGTCTTGAGGTAACTGATGGTTTACTTATAGCCACTCAGTCCATCTGTGTATTACGTTACTTCAACAGCATGGCCACAGCCTTGTATCATTCTATATATGGCCCAAGAGGATCCTGAATAAATCTCCAGAAAACCTGTTTTGATACACATTTTAAAACCAAACCAAAGCATAACGTACCTTTTTGAAGACTGTAGCCAAAACTTTTCTGATGACCCACTTTGGGTTTTGGTTCTCGGGCTTCAGTTTTTAGCTTCACCAACTTTGCTAGTGAGATCTCAATTCATCCCTATCATAGTCATTTAGTTTCTCGACATGGTCTTAATTCTTTTTTAATTAGAACTACTGTGCAAAGTTTTATTTGTCTCATATTTTATAGTTCAGAAGCTACTCAAAGCATCTGATTTGATTTCTGTCTTCAACAATCATCATGTTTAATAAGAAAAAATAACAATTATGTTCTTACAAAAAAAGATGCTAGCTTTCAAATGGTGACACATCTGTAATCAGACATTCGTACATGAAATTTTTCACATGAGTCTATATTTACATACCAGTATTTCAGATTTTTGAACTTGCAAACTGTCTGTACACAAATTTCTAAATAAAATTCATATTACAAGAATACATCTACCTGCATTACAAAATTAGATTCACCATATATTCTCATGTATGTTCCTGTCTAATCATGGTTTTTCAACAATTTCTTCTCCTATGTGGTGACCTGTCACATACACCTTGCAACTTATGATTTGTATCTTCAATCAGACCACAAATCTTGTACATGTTTACATTTGTCATAAATTCTTCTTACTCTATATAGAGCAAGAGCTTTTTCAGCAGTTCACATCTCAGTAGCCTTTTAATTTTGTTCTGTTTTTTTTCTTTGTTCAGGTATTCTGTATAATACTGTTATACTAAAAATATATTTTCTAAGGCTCTAATAATCCTTATATCAGCAGGTATATATGTGGCCTTAAATTTTTCATTTTTTTTTTAGGTATGAAAGGAAAGTGGCAAGCATGTCGCAATTCCTAAGTCATGGGTGTCTAAATTAACTGCCAGAATTCAATACCTGTTGCAACTGCAGTAGGCTTGTGTCTATCAGGCCTATTGGAGTGGTTCGCCAAACTGGATACCAAAATAGCCACAGAAGCTGAGGACTGACAGTGTGTCATTTCTTCTTTAGTTAATGCCCACTGTTTTTGATAACTATAACTTCTTGCATTTCTTAGCAACTTAAATTTATGATTATACAGTTTACATACATTTCAAACTGTAGTTTTAAAAAGTCTCTGATTGTGGTCTGCTTTTCTCATGGTTTCTTTTCCTTCTCTGACATATCTCTTCATTAAGAAGGCCCAAGGATTGAAAATTACAAAATATCAACCATTTTATTCACTCAATTTATCAATTTTTTATTAATTATGGTGCACACCAGGCCAGATAGTTGTGAGTTCACTGTACTCACTTGTCTTTAAGACAGCATGTGAATCACAGAAATTTGAATGTGCACATTCTTGGATTCATCCAATAGTGTTACCTCTAAATTCACAAAAAATTCGAATATTCCAATATTGGGTTCTAGGATTTCAATATAATAAATTAGGACATCACCAGGTCATTTACTTATCTGTGTTCAGATACTCAGTGCAAGCACACGCACGCGCGCACGCACACACACACACACACACACACACACATCAGACCAAAAAGTGTAAGCCCTTTTCAATATTATGAGAACCGTATGTCCAATTGTATTCTAATTCAGTAGCCAATCAGATGGGACCTTTTGATAACCATGTTTTTCAGTTGAACACACATCTTTTCATTTCTTTTAAAACCAAACGTTTCGCCCATACTACAATGAGGCATCCTCAGTGGCTCAAGTGAGAAAGCACAAAGTCTTGACCTACCCCTATTTATACAGTAAGCTCCACCCACTATGTTACAAACAAGCCCATAATTTACAACAAAGTACTCCCGTCCAATAACACAAAAGTTACAAAAAAAACACATTGTTATTAACAAAACCATGAAAGTTTACAAGCAAGACTGCAGGAACTTTTGATGAATGTGTGAACATTCATCAATTTTCAGTTAGCTGCATGACTCTGTTGTTCTGCTGTGTAAACACATGTTGTCTGTAACTATAATTTTTTATTGGAAAGACTGTTTCAGGGTCACACCTACAAACTCATGACTCATATCCAGTTATGACCTCCCTGAAGACTTCTGGGTCAATGTTAGCGATATCAAGCAAATCTCGTGCAACTTCAGCACAATATTCTTTTTGCTCTTGCAACAGCAGCCATGGCATGCATTTTCCTCCCACAGATTTCCATGTAACATTTTCTGCAAAATTTTCAAAATACAAGTCTGCAGAATCCCCAGATCTTCTAAAGTATTTCAGCCCACACGCGTTCCACATTTTTGGGTAAAGTCCTTCACAACATGGATCACTTTCAACAGATTCCTCACCATCTTTAAAACTTTGTATCATAATGTTATTTGTGTATCACTCAACGATCCTTTTCAAAAGCCTTCTTAATCTTTGTGACAGTTTGTGCAGACAAATGTTCAAGTTTCATGGAAAGTTTAATACAAATTCGCTGGTCTAGTCATTCACACATTATGAATACGACAGCACAGACAACATGTGTTTAAACAACAAAGTCTCTCAACTAACTGAATAGTCCAATTAACTGAATACATTAAAGAATATCTGTGCATGCATCAAAAGGTCCTCTCAGATTGTTCATCAAGTTACAATGAAATAACTGGTTCCCATCGTATTCAAAATGGGGTGGATACTTTTCAGTCAGACCTCATATAACATTCATAAAATTATGCACTACTAACTTACCTTTATACAGTTTTTCATAAGAAGGTGTAAGAGTTGGTGACGCATTCTTTATGACAAGTGGGGACTTCCTCATTTTACGCACAATTAAAGATGTTTCACTATGATTTAACTGTGTGGTTGCATTATTACTTCTTGAAGACACAAATACTTCTATAAGCTAACGATACAAAATAATATTATAACATACTCATTAACATGATACTAGCTAGTACTTGCAGCTGATAATAGTGTGAAACATTTATAGGCACCATACTGTGGTGTTCCCTTATATTATAACCTGTCTCTAATGTGTGCGTTTTGATTATTTCCACAGAAAATTTATTTTGTTTGTTGTCAGAGCAAAGACAACCTGTAATCATGGTAACTTTTATGTCTTAATATTTTCATATCTGTATTACAAAAACAGAAAATCTGGAATAAACATTGCACGTGTTGGAGGACTTACTCATGATAGGGTAAAAGTTCATATAACTGTTCAGCTTCAGTGCAACAGTATTAGATGTTGGATACAAAATAAAACATATACTCATTAAACAAACACCATACTTCATGTAAAAATCCATCTACTAACGATAATATAAAAATATATCAATTTTACTTATTGCGGAAACATAACTTGTAAACTAAGCAAACTCCTTGAAGATATAAACTTAAAAATATGTTATAACACAGACAATATTGGTTTTAATAAAATAAAACCTAAAACTAAATTCAACATTTGCAACAAAAATATAGTTTACAAAATATAATGTCTAGATTCCAATAAATTTTACGTAGGCCAGCCAAAGAAAGAACTGTACAAGAGATTCATTCAACATCGCAATGTGTTTTTAAAACCAAATATTTTAAAGTCTAATTTAGCCACACACTGTTTAAATATTAAACATAAATTTTCAGACATTTAAAATGTCAAATTAATTAAAAATGTAATCACTACTGGGTTAGTGAAAATTTCCCAAACATGACTTATGAAGCACAAATTCAAAATTTTTTAAATACTTGCTGTTGTTTGCTTGCACAACTTGGGTTGTAGAAAGAAGTCAAAATGCAATGGAAAAGGGGTTTTTACAAGGTGTTAGAAGCTCCTTTAATATATATCACATTATCATAATATTACACCATATGCACAGGTGCAATTAACTGGTACTGATGAAACTGGAAGATGTGGTCAAGATAAAATAATACAGTGCAACTACAAACAACAAACTGCCATTGGTTCGTACTGGTTTGGTAATATTAATAAAAGAGATTTAGCTATGAATAAGAATCAGATTTTATAGGTACATTATTTTACCAACTAAAACTGCAGATTAGGGGAAACAGAAAATCCAGCACATTAAACTGGGCACATGTGCGGACACACAGTAAGTTTAACCCTATCATATTAAAACACTAATCCTCTAACTATAAATTAAATTAATTAATTAACATTTCACTTACTTTATTCTGAGAGAAATTCAACATAAGATTTGAGAGCATACAGATTCTGTTCCTTACGTCCAAGTCAACATTCAGTTCATTTATTCTCTCCAGTATGTCCTGTAGTTCTGTAACGTCAGTCAATATACATGTATTTAATTATCCTAAGGAAATATTAAAAAAATATATATATATAACTAGTATGTACAAGTGCTTAACATGTTTCCTTAAACAATACTTTTTCAAATACATTAACTGAACACAAAATGGCTAACATGTACCTTGTAAATGGCTGTAATAATGGCAACGGATGATGAATTTATGAATCAAATACAAGAGCTTATGTGTAATTTCCCATGAAAGCTTATCTGTTAAGTATATCCAGTTTCCCAAGCAGTTTAAGATCACCTACAACAGTTTATAAAAAATGTATATGGAGTTTGCACAGACATTATTGAAGAAATAATTTAAAAACATAGAAACAAAAATGTTAATTATACAAATCACTCAACAGTTGAATATAACATTCCACTTATTATAATGACATCCAAATTATCTAATGACACCACATCGATTAAAAAATAATAATTTTATTATTGTAATTATTATGTTGTAAAACTACCTAAAAGAAGAAGAGAACAGCTACTCAAAAGCAACATTAAAAACACAACAATTAAAGAAAAACAACAAATTAATTTTATTATTGTAATTATTACTGTTGTAAAACATTATTTCTATTAAACATTAGAATGTAATAAGTTGTAACAAATTAAACAGCTCACTAAAATATATTTGTACTGTGATATTTGTATTTAGCTTTAAATTTATGCAGGGTAAATTACTATATTACCACTCTACCCTTAGAGTATTTTTTTAGTATTACAGTGGGAACTCTAAAGCAGTAAATAATTTATTATATAATAATACAAGCAATGTACAGCAAATTTAATTATACATTTACTGTCCTTTCAAAAAAACTGTATATAGCTTTCTATCTACCATGTCTGATTGTCACAAAAAATTAAGCAGGTAATCTGTGGTTTTTTATTAACTATGGGCAGTATTAACAAGTCATCAGTATTAGTGGTATCAATAAGAAACTATCAACTGTGTCATCTACAATGTAATCAAGTTTCAACAGTTTAGCCTTTCAATGCCTGCTGAACACGATAAAATCACCTGTTTGACACCTCCCATTGCTGCCTGGACTAATAATTTCTTAATCTCTTGTTATTTGTATGAGTCCACAATGAAAGATATGGATTCAATACTTATATTTTGCTAGTAAACAGCGCTGTAGTTTGTTGAATATACTCAAGTAGATATACATTCAACAAGTGATAAACACACACACACACACACACAGTAAGGATCATAAAAGTAAAATTACAATAAGTGAAACCAAAAAATTGGCTCCCTTGTTTTTTCACCACATTTGTTTCCCTCACACATTTTTATATTTTCCTCTTATTCCATGAATGAGAGTAGGGCTCCAAAACTGCAAGGTCCTATGCAACTTATTGCATACGTCTAAAGGTGGCCCTGGTGATGTCAATTTAAATATATTCTGGTATACTTTTGGCATCTTGTAAAAATATATGTAGGCCTATATTTACATGTATGCTACTGACCCTTATGTGTTCCAAAGCATATTGTTACGTAATGCGGAAAAAGTGTTGCACCATTACAAAACATTCTACATGTTTCTCAGCTATTCCAGTGGAATCCAGCTGTAATGTGTGTGTGTGTGTGTATTGCTGCTCCTTTGAGATGACGGACAATTACGTGACACTTGTCACGCATCCGTGGAGACTGATCCAGATTTCACCAGTCCGCAGGCGCTGTGTGCAAGGTCACAGTTAATTATGTTCTGGTGTTTTCTAGTAGCATTCTTGACGGCGCAGTATGGAATATTCTGGTATTTCAAACGGGGTATAAATACCAAGCGACAATCAAGTCAGTTTGAGTTGCGATATATTCCAGTCCAGTTCGAAGTATTATGGCGAAGTCTTATGTGTTTTATATTTGTGCAGGACAATTATAATACAATTGTGTTTTATACTTGTTGACATTATTATTGTGTGTGAACAATTTTTATTTGATTTGTTGTAAGAGACTATCTTGTAGATTACCAACAGTTTAATTGTGATAATTAAAGCTGGTGATTAATGACTCAATTGGTGTCTTGTATTTTGTTTTCCACTGTACCATACGATGATTACTAGACCGTATTAACAATATTATTGTTAGATAAATTAAACTAAAAAAAATGAATTTCAACACTTACTTCAGGCTGTTTTACGTGATGCTCTTCTGTGTCAAGATAATCAATAAAAATGTCAACAGCATATTGTAACTTGTTATCTGGAATTACTGATCCTGATAAAACACTGACTGTGTTAGCCAATAGGTTCAGTTCCACACTCTTTGGTAGGCTGTGTGCAATATACAGGAAACAATATGTATAACTTAATTCCTTAACGACTGTTCTTTCTAGCAAACTGCAACATAAATATTACACACACTGTAACTAGAGTATTCTCACTATGAGTAAATAGTATTAATTATCAGTTGTACCAGCCGTTTTAGATTAATGCTGGGTTCATTTACCAAAGAAAAAAAAACTCTCTGAGATAAGAACTGAGAGTTAGGAGTATTCAAAGAAACGGAATAATACAGAACAAAGTGGCATGGACAGAGAGGATACTGGAAGACTGAATCTGTAAATTATTATATACGTACAAGCAAGGCCCCATTTATCTCACTTACGCCCCTGGGCCCAAGGCTATCTGACGCCCCAACCAATAACAACTGATAATTTTTTCATACAAGTAATTTTAAGCTTATATTGTCAATTATGTTACAAAAAAGTGTTAATAAAATAATAAAAAGACGTACAGTTAAGAGAACAACTTTATTTTTTGCATGAAATACATTTTACTTTACAGTGACAAAAAAGCCTATATGCATAAAAATTCAAAAATTATTGTAAATACATTTGTGTACCAAGTCTTAACTATACCTAACTAATAAATGGTTTGCGTCTGGCCTTTTCATGAGCAAATTTGCTGATCACATCTTCATAATCTAATTGTGTTGTTAAGTCATTTTCGACTGCAAGAACAGCTAAGTGAATCAGACGATTTTGAGTTCGAGTTGAGCGTAAATAATTCTTAATCCTTGCTAGTATAGAAAAAGATCTTTCAGCTGAGCAGACTGAAGCAGGGGTAGACAGGTAAATTTTCAAAGCAATGTCAACATTAGGATATAAATCTAGTAAATTCTTAGAAATCAGAAGTCTGTACAAATGTGATAGTGATAGTGTTATCATCACTATTAATGATTTCTTCCTGAAGACAACTTTTTAGATGAATCCATTCTGTTCAAAAAGATTCTTCTATATCTGATGGATATGCACTACTTTCTAGAACTGATGCATTTTTCAAGAAAAAAGAATGCAGTTTTCGAGTTTGTAAAAGCACTTCATTTTCTTTCTTCTTCTTATCGTCTGCCAAAGTTCGGTATTTAGCACCACTTAGCCGTTTCCATCTGTCCATTTCAGAGTTAATTTAAATCATGTAAATCACGTGTTGTGAATAAATCCGACTTCCGAACTAACCTGCAAAGCTTAATCGCACTGTGTAAACAGACTCCGGTGCGCAGTGTTGCCACCAGCTGACTACTAGTGGCCGCAAAATGAAATTTCCCTGCCCCTGCGCTCATTCATCTGACTCAAAATCTATTTGTTTTCCAATTTTCTGCCGTCCCCTAAAATTTGCCGCCCTGGGCCTGGGCCCAGAAGGCCCATGCCTAAAAATGGCCCTGTGTACAAGCCACAAGGAAAAAGAAGTTAAGTGTTGGCCACCCTACAAAGAGACAGATAGATCAGTTCCAGAAATTAGAACAAATACAAATGTCTAAACCAAAGTTAGATGTGATGACGATGAAGTATATCTGAGACAATCATGTGGTGAAATGTCTGAAACAGCAAGAACTTTTTAAACAGCTCATTATTTTCATATAAGACCATATTGTATAGCTGTGTTAATATTCTGTTTGTATACTTAATGTTATAAAAGGGAAATTGTAATAGTAATAATAATACTGTAATAATTTCTACTATTACCAATTTAACTGGAATAAACAACACAAACATAAATTAACAGACAAACACAATGAATAACAGACAAGCGTTAACAACGCAAAATGCTATTGTACTCATTTGGCATTAGAAATATATTTCCAGATGTCTGGTTTATTCAGCTGCACAACTGAAAAGGTAACAATTCAAGTATTCAAAATTTCAGAAAGGAGAATAAATTGTATTGCAGGAATGACACCAAATATCACTGATAATTCTGATGTTACCTAACAAAAAAAAACTTTAATTATGCCCCTAAAAGATGGCATTAATATCAAGAACATGTAAGACACTGCTTTTAGATCAAAGCAAATTAACTGTGAAACGAAAATGGTGATTAAACATCTGTAATAAATAACATATTCTTGTAAGAGTAGTGGGATTTTATTTATGGTGTTACTTGTTACATATGATGCAAAAAAAAAATATATACTGCTAATAGTTTTCCCTACTACTAGTCAGAAGAGATAAAACTACCTACTGACATGTACCAAAATAGGTATAACTCCATCTTGTCTGTAATTGAATTGCTCTGCCCAACAACGTTGCAAACGCCAACATTTCCAAAACGCAGGTTTTGTTGAAACAACGTTGCAAACGACATTGAGTATAGTGTGGTGTATTTTTTGTTTGAGAAAGTTTAGGTTGGCTGCTCTGAAATAAGCCTACAATCTCCCGCGTGTTTAGTTCCATGGTAGCAACAACGTTGTGAGCGCCTAACGTGCCTTCCCAGTCAGGCGTCATGCTGTCACTTGGCGATGAAAAACGTTTAAACAGTGGAATAAAAAGGAAGATTTGTGTGTCTTCGTGGAAGAATAGTTTCGAGGGACTCGGGAAATCCGTACGTATCATCATAGAAGAAGCCAGTACCAGGAAAACTGCCCCCAACTGAGGTAAGCTCAACAACGTTGTAACCGCCACCTGTTGCAATGCACTAGCTCAGTGGTTCCCAAAGTGGGGTCCGCGACAACGTTTCAGGGGGTCCGCGCACACTTTTTAGGAAAAATAGAATATACCGTAATTTCCTATGATTTTTTGTAGTTTAACATCTAATTTTAGAATCTTAAAACAATTAGTAGAAAATTCCAGTATATATATTTTTTTTTTGGTGCAAACTAATTGTAATTGTAAAAGTAACTTGAAACTAATGGCTTTAGTAATGTCTTTAAAGCACATTGCTATCACGTCACGTGAGCTCAGGACTTGCCTTAACCCGTGAAATCGCAGTGCAGAGACACACTTACGTCATGTCAAGTCACTTCATGTTACATCATTTCATGTGAACTCATGTGAACACACGTGAAGTCGTGTGAACACTCGTGAAGGCAAATAAATTCTACTTAGTTGTGATACATGGAGTGCTGCAGTTCTATTAGGTCATCAGATTTTGAAGAAGACTTGGAAAATGCTTGTGCTATTCTTGTAATCAAAAAAACAGTTAACAAAAGAAGGAGCTGGATACACAATATAAACTTAGAAAGACAAGAAAAAGTGACTTTCAGAATCTAGTACAGAAAATATAAGAAGATCCAGCTAAGTTTCAAATGTATTTCAGACTGAATAAGGAAGAATTTGATTATTTACATGATCTTATTAAAAATGATATACAAAAAAAGAACACCCATCTCCGAAACGCTATAAGCTCGCAAGAGAGATTAGCCGTATGTTTAAGGTAACCATGAAATAAACGAAAAAAGACTTCACATCTTGTAAAAATTTAGCATTTTTAAAAGCATAAAATTTGTTTAACGTCTTTAAACATGAAATTACTGATTGGTGGTTATAAAAAAAAACACATTTTTTTAATTAAAAAAAGAAACAAACATGAAATTACTGATTGGTGGTTATAAAAAAAAAACACATTTTTTAAATTAAAAAAGGAAATATACTGTCATTTACATAGCATTAATAATTTGAAAACCACCTAAGTTGATTAACATTTGACGATTGTTTTCTTCCGTAACTATGGTCTGTGATTCGACTGCATTGGTCATTTGAGGTGAGTACATTGAATAACAGCTAGTTGATGCCGATTCTGATGCTGAGTAAGTAGGAGGCCGTTCTTGATTTGATAAACGCTGATTCATGTCGATCTGGGCTTGCAGTACTGAGTTGCTCAGCTGTAATTTAATTTTAGCTTGTTCCAGTGGTGGTAAAGTTTTGGTCATCTTTGCCATGCTTAGAAAGAACATGTCTGTTTCGTCCATTTGTTGATGAGGTTTTTTTTTCATGCCTAGCTTTTCTTAAATTTGCATTGTCTCTTAATAAGTTTAACATTTCACTTACATCCGTGTCTTGCCCATCTCGTTTTCTTTTTTTATTACTTCCAAATGATCAGAAACGTCTTCATTTCTGCCTACACTAGTTTCTTCTAACACACTTTCATTGGGCTGTGTTTGATTATACTCAGCTTCATGTATTTCAGTTTCTGATCCCTGTGTACAAACTTCATCATTATTCTGGCTGTCCTCAGTAACCTATTGTACATTCCCTAGTGTTTTTCTTGTGTCTATGAATGGCAAAAGGAATGCCATTTGATTTTCGTATTTCCATGTTATAATTTTATTACAAGCTTGGCCACTTTTCTTCTGACGACGCCTTTTCCGTGCATTTAAGAAACATCTTCTCAGTTTATCCCACGTTTCTTTCACCCTTTCAGCTCCAAAGAGAAAAAAGTAACACTACTTGATTACAGCTACTTAAAGTTCTTGTGTTTAGCAAAAGATATGGAGTACTTTAGGGGAGCTTGAAGATACGTTTATGCTATGTTGATGCTTCTTGAATATTTCTATGCAAATTTTATTGACAAATTTTTATCCTATGTACTTTTTTTACTTTTTGAAGATTTTTGTTGTTAAAAATATTATGTCCCTTTGCTACAAATATCTGAATATTTTTGGAACAGATGACTTAGAAGGCTACAGTTTGCTTTATTTTAAACGTAAATTTATAAAATTTAAGTTTGCAACTATTATTCACGTGAGCTCACGTGACATGATAGCAATGTGTTTCCAGCTTAAATCATGTCGCGTAGCAGATCTGTTTGCCAGCCGAACTGACTAGAGTGCCGCATCAACGTAGAACTGATCGTGCTGTTTTAGTCCACGTATAAGCACTGTATCTAAGCATAACATTTTTCCATGTATCTGATTTTACACCTAAGTAGCTGGATTTCGACACGTGTGGCTGGAAAGATAGAGCCGAGGTTGCAAAGTTAAGAAATAAACTTGATGTCGAGAGTAACTTCATATTGAAATTATCAGACATTAAACCCAATATTGCAAAGCTACATTCAAAACAGATTCATTGTTCACATTAAACTATGTTTGATATCATTAATATTATAATTTTGCAAGTTAAAAGAATTTTGATTTTAATACATTTTAATTAAAATATAAGAGTTTGTATCATATTTACGGTTTGTTTTATTTTATAACAGACGGGGTCCATGAAAGTTTTAATTTTTTAGAGGGGGTCCGCGGACTGAAAAGTTTGGGAACCACTGCACTAGCTGATACACGAAAAAAGTTTTGTCAGCTTGTGGTTGCTCCGCACTCATATTTTCGATCGCCTATTCCGAGAAACGAGTTTGCGTGTGTAGGATGGTGTGTATACTAGCTCTCGTACTTGCGGCTTGCGATATTTGCAAATGTGCACTCGCGTAAACGCGTTCCACAGTCGCTAAAACAGATTTCCATTCCACCGCTTTCTATTTCTTAAGGAACTGATTTTAGCTGACAAAACTTTGTTCCGTGTAGAATACCCGTGTTTCTTTAGGGATTTGAATACTACCTGTTTAAGTATGAATATAAAATGAAGTTAATCTTTTTTTTATTTTGAAGCTAATATAAAGTAGTAAAAATTAGGGCATAGCCACCCACGTATCTATTAGCAACAAGTTTTTATGGGTATCGATATTTTAAAAATTTTAATTTTTAAAATATTGACATAAAAATTCGAATATTTTTTTTAAGATTCATATAAAAGGATCTATAAATCATAGGAAGATGGTTATGCCAAAAAAAAGTTTCAGAAATTTTAAAAATTTTCACTAGAGGAAAATTTAGTTGTCCCCTTAAAGGACAACTTTCGACATAATTTTGTTCCTTTCAGGGTAGAGTGTGTTGGTGCAGTTTTGATTGCTGGGACATCCTTCATGAAGAAAAACTAAAGCTCTTCCAGGATTTTCACAATCTGACCTATAATAACCAAACAAGATTTTTGGCAGAAACTTGCATGAAGGTGGTCGACATAAACCGCAGAAGGGTAAATGAGAAGTTTTCTACCTGCCATTGCACTGTTGAGTATTACATTCCACGGCAGAATCCAATGTTAGGATTTGCCAAAAAACGTTATGTAATATATTTCAAATCACTCCTCGCCGCCTTCAGATTCTCCAACAAAAAATTAAATTTAAGAAGCCTTTAAAAGACGAGCGTGGAATACATGATAACAGAAAAAACAAAGTTTCTCATGAAACTAGAGAGCTAGTAAAATAATCATATATCATCTTTTGCTCAACAAGAAAATCATTATTCCAGAAACACTAGTAACAAGAAATGCCTCAATCCAGATTTGAGTAAGCAAAAAATGTGGAAACTGTTTTTGGCCAAAAACCCTGGAGTAGTTTGCTCCCTGCAAACAGAGATGTTTTTAACAAAGCCTTTAATCTTAGATTCGGGGTCCCAAGATCAGATACGTGTGCATACTGTGACAGATCATATGTGCAGATGTTGTCAGCTAAGAGTGAAAATGAGCTAAAACCAGTCGAAACTGAAAGTAAAATCCATCATATGAGAGCAGACCTAGCTTATAAGTCACCTGCACAGGACGCCTCAATCTCTAAAGAAAATCGAAATACTGTTGTAGTATACGTTGACCTACCTACAGCAAGTTTTGTTTTGTCCCAATCTAACACATAACAATGTTTTTATCAACGCCAGCTGTCTTGCTACAATCTTGCAATAAGCAATCAAGCTAACAACAAATCTATGATGTTCTTCTGGGATGAAACTCTACGTAAACGAGGAGCAGCAGAGGTGTCATCGTGCATTCTCAAGTACGTAGAAATACACTTCACACCACTGAAGCCAGGTGAGGCACGTGTTTTGATTTTCTCGTCTGATCAATGTACTGGTCAGAATAATAACTGGCGGATGATTGCCCTAATGCAGCATCTAGTGGTGGGAAAGTACTTTTCGTCAGTAGAACAAAAGTTTATGACTACTGGTCATAGCTTCCTCCCATGTGACCACAATTTCGCTGTCATCGAGAGAGCAAAAAAAGGGGCCAAAATGTACATTCCTACGCACTGGGCAGAGGTAATTGCTAATGCCAGTCCCAGCAGGTTTGAAGTGTGTGTTATGGGAACAGACAACTTCAAGGATTTGAGTGTTTTTGAAAATTCTCTGCGTAAAGGGAGCTATAAGATTACTGAACAGGTCTGGTATCAAATAGCTTCTGATGACCCTACAAAATTACGCGGCAGAACTTCACACAATGTGCTCCAGCCGTGGAAAACACATAGCTAAGAAAGCTCAGGGAAGGGGTGAGAGAAACCTTCCACCAGTTGAAGTAGCGCGATTTCGCAACTTGTACGGCAAGCGCCTTCCAATTAAACAGGCCAAGAAAACTGACCTGGAAGATATGTGCCGATATATTCCTGAGGAATTTGTTGAATTTTATAATAACCTTTGAGGTGAATAAACATTGTTTTGGACATACTTATCTACATACTTTAATGTCTTAATAGCTATCTTGAAAATTTTTATTTGGAATGACCAGGTTAATATGTTTATACTCATTTTCTCAAAAAAGTATTCTGTTAAGTTGACATTTTGTGTGTGTGTAAGTTTCATTAAAGAAATATGTACTTAAGAAAATTGTATTCACTTTATCCCTAGTTTCAAATAATATAATCAATAGGTACGATGTGCAACAACGTTGTAACCGACAGGCGCTTACAACGTTGTTGCTCTATAAGGAGGTTAGTTTTTTATATATTTCTTAAAATAAGTGAACAACAATCGTGTGGGACTGTAAAATACTCTTTTCAAAATTGTTACAATACATTACAGCTAAAAAACTAGCCAAAAGATATATACAACACATGAAAAACAGTTTTTACTTTTTTTGAAAAATTGTATTTTTGGCAATTGCAATGTTGTTGGGCAGAGCAATTCAATTGATAATAAGAACAAAAAGAGTAGAAGAGGAAGGCAACGAAGAAAAAGAAAGTCTGTGTGTGTGTGTGTGTGTGTGTGTGTGTGTGTGTGTGTGTGTGTGTGTGAATACATTAAGTAACAACCCTATTAAGTAACTACCATATATAAAGTTTTGATAAATGGTACACATTCACAATACTGTTATGCCACTACAGAACGTTCTAAATGTTTCTCGGCTATCCCAGTAGAACCAGCTGTAATGTTGTGTGCGTACATGATTCTTAACATGCGTTAACGAGGCTGTTCTAGACTTCACCGGTCCGCACACACTGTGTTCAAGGCCGCACGCAATTATGCTCTAGTGTTTTCTAGTAGTGTTGACGTGTATTATGGATTATTCTGGAATATCAGCAGGTTATAAATATAAGCGTTCAGCGACGTTTAGTTTCAGTTTAAGTGGCGATTTATTCAAGTGAGTTTCAAGTTATTGTCGGGCAATTTACACAGTGTCTCTCAAGTGGTGTATTAGTGAAAAGTGGAATAAGCTTGTTGGATGACTTGTTGATTACAAACTGTTAATTGTGATAATTGAAGCTGACTTCATTGGTGTCTTGTATTTGGTTTCCACTGTATCATATGACAATCAGTGAGACTGTCATAACAATACATTAATAGTAAATAATACAGTGAAATTAAACAGCTGATTTAAGAAGCAAAACACCAGAAAATGTTACCTTGATGCAAGTACATGATGTTTTCTAAGCTTTTCATTGCTTAAAATTTTATAAATCAGTTTTAAAAAAAGGTGTACTTCTTTAGCAGACTTCTGTTGTACTGCCTGATAATGTAAAGCGTTCATCACACCATACAAAACACTCTGTGGAACTGAAACAGAATTGATTAAACACATAGTGAAACACTAAGAATATTACTACAGATAGGTGTGGCCCTTCTATACTAAAAAAAAAGAAAAAAGTATACATCATATATGATAAGTGTCTGTATACATATGCTGACATGAAAATGTAAGTGCTCCCCATTAATATTCCAGTTAAACACATTTAATATTAACATTAAATCATAAAGTTATTTCATAAGAAATGATCAAGAACTTCACCTGTTAAATTTGAATAAGATAAATAAAATAAGTTACCTAGTTATAACACAAAAATATGTTCATTGCAAGTGTCACTGACTTCCAAGTTACTATCAATACTTTAATTCTTCCATTATTCACTTGTGGTAGTTATCTAAAAGTTAGTTGTTAATACATTGGGTTTGTTGAGCCTTGTCAAGTATTGTCTACCTGTAATTATTAATTCTCATTAGACCTGATCAAGTACCTGTTTTGTTATCAACTTGGCTATTACATATATACCAGTGTATGTTCAAGATGAGTCAAAGTATTTTACTTGACATTTTTAAATTGCACAAATCATTCGTCACATAGTACACTAACTTCTTAACATGTTTTAGTTTTCTTAAACATCATCTATATCATCAAGTGTTTACTATACATCTGTTACAACTGAGATGTCTACAATTCTGACTACATCTTGCAAGCAAGATAATCTTTGAATGAACTATTTCTAGAATGAGCAGATTACACACACTGTAAACTATTTCCAGAATGTAACACACACACACACACACACACATTGTGTTTGTGTCTGTTTATATGTACTAGACATCTTGTTACTACACCATGAATTAATACTATAGTCAGGTTGAGTTCCCGTGTGTGTATATAACTTCCTCTCTTCCATGTCCTTCAATGTACTCCCCTTATGTGCAATATAGTGTTATAAGTGATGTATTGTTTTATATATTAGATTAAAAGTTGGTGGTGATACAGAACTGGTGGGGTAGTCTAAGAGGCAAACTATCTATCAACCATCCACCCACCTATATTTATTGTCCTTAGTACAGTATTATTCAGCTTATTTTTACTGGAACCATATATTTATCGCATACACGACTGCACTGTATTAATTATTGTATAATAATACATACGTTACACACACCAGAATCTGTGTTGAATTTACAATGCGTACTATTGTTTAGATAACATGAACCACCACAAAACACCAAATACTCTGTCGTATAATGTAATTTACAAAACTTATATAGACATGGAAATAGACTCAGTTAACACATATTGTAAAAACTACAATAATAATAATACTGAACCAATGAAACAAACTATGTGTGTGTGTGGGGGGGGGGGGAAGAGGGCCTGCCAATATTTTACTCGGATGGATTTTCATTCTCTGTGTGTTTTTTGTGATCATGGTATTAATGGACTATTGGTTACATTCACTACGTATAGTTTTTTATAGTATTGTCAATACTTTCACTATTTTATAGTATTTTACTGTATCTTCATCATCTTCACCACCACATGGTATTCTGTCTAATAGCAGTTCACTTTGGGTATTCTGCTCATATCTTCCTCACTTGAACCTTCATAAACTTTTCATATGACACCCAGTGCCAGATTTACCACTAGGCCGCAGGCTCAGAGGGGAACGCAAGCTACTGATATTTTTTTTAACAGAAGTATTTTTATAAAACTAGAAGGCACTTTGATTTATTTAAGTATGATTTTTTGAAATTAAATGATCAATTTGTGTTAATAATATAAATGGAAGACAGTTTTTATTTAAATATTGTGCGCTTATTTTTAAGACGTTGCCATCCTCGAAAACTATTCTGCGCATGCAAATTTTGAACATCCGCTATATTCCCCCCAAATTTATACGACCATGGTACCACCCTTGTTTGTTATCATATTTTATCTGCTTTGTGACTGAATGGTTTGCGATTTGAGGTTATGTTTATATTTTCTTTTGAATTTAAAGAAGGTTTTTAGCTTTGTGTGGTTGGCAGCATGTTGTTTTGTTGATATTTATTAGTGTGAAAACTTTATGAACATAGAATTACTTCTGCTGTACATATATTACATCAAAGTCACAGGTCAGAAAACTTGGCCTAAGGTTACAAAAATCTTAAGTCCGGCACTGATGACACCCTGCATTGTATGTAATCCAAGAGCTTCAATGTTATCCCACATCACTTCTCTCTTTCATTGTTCTATCCGAACCTCTATAAGAAGTCTATTTACCCTCAGGATATCTAATCCTGGATACATCTTTTCCTTTCTCCCTTTATAAATCTCAAAAGTTTTCAACCACCCATGCATTCTTTTGAACCTCTCTTCACGATTCCTCTGATACAATTTTGATATTAACATGACAAACAAAAACTTTAATTATGATATATCTCTTCCACTCCTAACCTATTGTTCACTGATCCATTTCTAATCTTTCATGGTTACAAAACAAATGACATCATCATCACCCTACAAAAAAAAAAAATTAATTTTGTTGCTAATACTAACTAAAGGATTACACTGTTAATTATTAAAATAAGCTAAATATTAAAATTATGATTACTGTTTACATTAACTGACAAATAATTAAAACATTAATACAATTCAAGTGCTATATCCTTCCAAATTATACATAATTATTCTTGAAGTGTTGGTGGAAATAAAATTACAAATTATTTTACACTTTACAATGACACACTACACTTACAGTACTTAAAAGCTAAATGACAAATTAAAACAGGAAATGTGCGTCAAAAGACTGGATAGTAACATAAGCAGGTATTTAAACTATTACACATCCAGTTTTACTACGTCATTTAGGGTTAAGTGAGTGTTAGGGGTAAGTGTAGTAAGGATAAACCATATCTCGGAATTGCATGTTATTTTTAATTAATTTTACAATTATTTCCAAAATAGTCATTACATTATAAAATTAATCATTTTGTTATTATTAATATTATTATTATTATCCTTTCAAGTAATATTAGCAACCAAGTAATCTTTTTTTTGTTTTGTAGGCTGCACATGATGACCTCAAATGAGAAACTATGGAGTAGTCCATATCTATCTTGTTATCCAATTAATGCACATCTTAGTACTTTTAGTTACTCACACACACTGTAAAATACAAAAAATTAAAGAAATGTATAAACAGAAAATATATACAGCCAAAAACCCAAATGACTATGAACAGAGATAATCAAAGTGTTACCAAAGTACTGGTAGTTAAAGAGTATTGTAACAACTGCTCAAGTTGGCAGCGAAACAAATATTGCCAAATTAAAAAAAAACTAACCAATTTGTGATTAGAATTATAAAAAAGTAAAAAATGCTCTGAAGCATGATAAAATGTGTCACAGCTGAAATTAAACAAACAGTGGCATTGCCATCTATACAATTTACAAACACAATTCAAGAAAATTAAAAAAAAATTGTCTACAGCATCTTTCATTACCTTAATAAAAAAAATAATGTAACAATTGCTGTGTTATTGAATAACTATTACCTTCTAAATTGGAACAAAACAAAGTACCTTACTCTAAAAATGTAGAAAAGAAAACTGAACAGTTACCTGGGTAACCTAAATAATTTCTATTTTCAGAAAACAGGATCCAATTTTGGAGCTAAATATGACCAAATATTTTTTAGCAGAATCTAATGGATACAATAGAACAATAGTCAACAAACTCCTAAACAAAACATAAAACAAACAACAGACAAAGGCAGAAAACAACAAATTCATAACACTAACATACATCAACAACCAAACTGAAAAAATAGCCCACAAATTCAAAAAAACAGGATACAGAATCACATAAAAAAACTACTAACAAAACAGAACACACACTATCAAAACACACACACAAAACACAAAACAAATTCGATCTACCTGGTTTTACAAACTAAATTGCTCAGATTGCAACAAATTCTACATAGGCCAGACAGGATGTAGCTTCAAACAAGATACATTGAACACACAAAGGCACTACACTCCACTTCAGAATCCACCTTTGCAAACCACCTCATTGAAGCAAACCACATATACAAAAACATCGACAATAACATGGACATTCTACACATACACACAAAAGGCCGAAAACTAGACACTCTAGAACAACTGGAAATATGCAAACACATGAAAACACATAAAAACGACATCCTAAACGAACAGACACAATTCAAATCACACGCATTATTCGAACATATCACACCCCACACACACAGCATCGATCTTTCAAAAGTCGACACCGTCGCCAAAAACAAGATGGACAGTGCTCCCAACGGCAGCCTCTGAAGAAGCTTTTTAAAAACGAAAACTGGTTTAGGCTATAAGGTAAAATTTTTACATTTTTACCCGTAAAAAACTTTGTGTTCTGAGTTGGTAGTGAATTAATTATATTTAGTTAAGTAATGGACACGTCATGGACAACGAAATCCAAGAAATATTTTTTGTAAGGAACAAAAAGGAAATTTTTGATCTAAGACAGATAACAGAAGAAATCAGGAAGTCCGTCATAACAATACAGACACACTTTTATGACTATACCGTTGCAATTTGTTCCATTAAGCACAATACCACAAACAAGTCATCAATCAATATCATGACGTACAATACCACCGTGTTACCACTGATTTCTATTACACTAACACAAACTTAGTCCTTGATCTGTTTGTGTTACACTAAGTCTATTACCACTGATTTCTATTACACTAACACAAACTTAGTCCTTGATTTGTTATATGCAGTTAATTTTGTTGCAGATGACAAAGGAACTAGATGAAAATAACATTGTTTAATCAAAAATAGCTAATTTAAATTAATTTCAGTGTCACTGTATAAGAAACAAAAAATAAAATCTATATTACACAAACACACTCACCCTTCTCAGAAGATATTAAGAAACCCCAAAGAACAAAATTCTTTGAAAAGTTTATAATCAAATCTGTCCCCTTCATGTGTGGTAATGTTTCTAGTAGTTTTTCACGTAGACATTCGCTATCACAATTAAATAAAAAATTATAAAACATATTTTTCTGAGGCTGACAAATCATTGACGTACTCCATACTTTCATCCAGTTAAGAATATTGTTATGCCTTGTGTCATCCTCAGGCCTTAATACATCCTAAAAAACAAAATTACAAAGTGTTTGTGACATCCTGATTTTAATACATGTTCATCTTTTGATGTAGGTTTTTGTTTACTTCTTTACATTTCAGACCATTTATTGCAGAAAATTATTTAACATATTTAATTGTCACTAATTTTCACTGCTCTGTCCAATGCAGTTCCTAATAAAGGATTATGTATGAAATTTTTTAAATATGTCATCAAATTCGGCAGTCTTTACTTTCAAATTATTAATTTTAGCATTGAGTTCACTTTTACTAACATGATCACATCTTATCAATAGGAGGTGCAACTCTTACAAGTTGCTTTCCTTTAATAGTCTATTACGTGAGGCATGACAAAGAGCCTATCTGCCGATTTTGAGTTAGTGTCCATGTAATTTTTTGATTCCTTTTGCTATCGCTTCCTAAAAGGTTCTAGAACAAAGTTTCTAGAACAAAAAGAACAAATTTTGGCCTGCTCTCACCCCTAAAGGGCTGAAAACTACCCCTAAAAGGTTGGAAAATGAAACGACGCGAGGATGCATTTTGAAGCCCTGAAATTAGGTACTTATTGGTTTTTGGGAGTGCTGATTACGATTCTGACATCCAAAATTATATTCAACACAAAGCGTAGTTTTTGAAGGGTTGAAGCAGACTGTAATCAGGGGGCGTAAGTATTAAACTTCGCGAGAATACCGGTCAAAACCTCGAAAGTGAGTACCTATAGATGTTTGGGGGTGCTGATTACGATTTTGACATCAAGAAATACAGCCAACGCAAGGGTTTGACTTGAAAGGGTGAAAACCACCCCTAAAGGGTTGAAAACATGAAACAACGCGAGGGTGTACTTTGAAGTCCTGAAATTGGGTACCTACAAGTTTTTGGGGGTGCTGATTGTGATTTTTACGTCAAGGAATACATCCGACACAAGGGTTAGACTTTAAAGGGTTGAAAACCACCCCTACAGGGTTAAAAACGTGAAACAACGTGAGGATGTACTTTGAAGTCCTGAAATTGAAGTACATTCAAAATTCAGTCGAAAAAAATATATGTATTTCATCCATACTTATACAATTTAATCAAAGAAAAGTTGAACCATAAAAATTATTTTATTAAATTAAATTATTTTATTCGATTGATATAACGAACTAGCGGTACAGACAGTGACAAATTGCAGCAGATATTGTTTTGTTTACAATAGACGTTAAAAAAATAAAAATCATACTTAATTCTATTGTCAATTTGAAAAAAGTTTAGTTTAGTGTAAATTAATAGGCTCTCAGGACTGCACCTGAACATATTAACGTACGATAACAAAATCTAACTGTTGGAGCGCATTTACATTTTTGGTCATAACATGGTCAATATTTAAGAAACAAATTTCAATCAAAATGCATTTCATAGGAAATTTTAAGAGCTACAACTATTGTCCTATGCACTATAGTAAAAAAAACCTACTGTACAGTAGATATTTCGCCTAGAAGTCAAAAATGTTTTACACGATGTCGGCAAAATACACTTTTAAACTACTTTAACTCGAGTTTTAGTCATAAAAGAATGAAACAAAATTTAAAAGTTTTGTTTTTTATGATTCATAACAATTTTTTGAAAAAACTCATCATTACTGAGATATTTAATAAAAAACCGAATTTTGGAGAAAATCCAAAAACTTGAATTTTCTTAAAACGTTACGTGTTACTGTACAGCAATACATATAGGGTTAAAAAAAAAATTGAGGACATTACTAATATAATAGACAACCGAAAACTACAGTATCTCAGCTTAATATGCATATTTGACAAAATGGCGGACGTCCCTTTTTAAATTTCTTGGAAAAAATTTGCAGAAATTATAATATTCTCCTATATAACTTCGTAATATTTTAAGCTAGACAAGTAATTAACCCAGTGTTTAGGAAATTAACAGAGCTTTTATTTGATACTAATTTGGTTACGATCGAACAATTTTTCATCGAGGTATGTCAGTTTTAAGCACGTAATTGGATAAAAGACCGGTGAATCGCCATCTTGTTTTAGCTGTGTCTCGAGAACCATTTGACAAAGGAAACCAAACAATGTGAAAAATGTTTGCCTGGTAATAGTCTTTGAGTTATACAAATGTTTCGCAAAATGGCGTCATTTTTTAGTTATTTGCAGATTAATTTTTAAAAAAACGCATTTTTTTTGCAAAACTTTGAAACCTTGTAACTCGCAAACAACGCATTTTTTTGAAAAAGTGTATACCTCTTTTTGCTTAGAATTTAATTCTCTATCGGGTCCCGGGGTTAATTAAATTTTGTTTTTTTTTTCACCACCAAAAAAAGGGTGAAAACAACCCCTAAATTTAAGAGCGGGCCAAAAAATTTCCTTAACTTTATTTTATAACCCTTTATGAAGATTTTGCAAAAAAAAAATCAGAAGGATCCATGGACACTAACTCAAAATCGGCAGAAAATTCCTTACTTAATAGACTATAAAACTAATATAATTTTGATAAATTTCAATAATGTTACCTGCTGTAACGGGACAGACCAGGGGGGTTAATAATGGGTTAATAGCGTAACCATGCGTTAAGTCAATTATTACGCCTAATTAACATCACCTGTCCCGTATAGAAAATTTCGCCTAACGAACCTGGTAAGTAGTTAAATTCAAAGAGGGGAAAGTGAATTCAGGTTTCCATATTTATCCTTCTAATAAAAAATATTGGTGGCGACCTGTAAGTAATCTTGGAGTCTTCTGTTTTGGTAAGTCAGGGTATAGTGTAATCACGGCTAGTGCGTAAAAAGATCGCACGAGGTAAGTAGAAGTCACGTGGGGGGGATTTGTAAAAAGTACATAACGTTACACTGCTTTTTCAACTGATTAGATATTTCTTACAATTCTGCTTACATCTTTATTTTCTACACTTTTCATTGATGGAGATAACTGAATTAAAATCCCTTTAGTTACCTCATTACTGAGTTCAAGATCATAATATTAGTTTTAATATTTGTGGTCAACTGTAAATCCAGATCCTTCAAGTCTGAATTTAACTTCTCAAGACTCTCATTATACCTACCCTTAAACTAATTGAGAATAATATACAAAAAAAATTGTTAAATACAAAAGAAGAAAGTAAAAATTAAAAATTCCATTCTAATTTAAACAGTTTAATCACAATATTTTATAATTATTTTTCATTTACATTTATTCTTCTAATGCCTTTTCACAAACAGGAGTTAATTCACAACACTTCACATAAATTATAACCACTTCTTTAACACATTCATACGTTACTTTCCTTTTGCATAGTCACTATTAACTTTTTGTACATATTCTTTAGAATTATATAAATACCTTATCCTGAATGATACATTTATTTTTACAAAATTGATATAAAGGCTTTTCAACTTTACACGTCACATATCTTCTACTGTTATTCATTATTCTAATGTTAGTTTATGTTTAATAAAATATGTTTTACAATGTCTTCTCCAGATTTGCATTTTATGTTTTAAATCCTTTTATGCATTTTTGCATTAATTAACTGTTTGTTTTTATTTATTAACAAATATAGTTTGCAACAAACAATTTTTATTGTAGAATTCATACTTTTATAGCTCATACATTACACAGTTAATATTTAATATATTATAATATTTGAATGATACCATAATTCAGTCATCAGTCACTGAACTATTAACTCCATCATATATAAATATAAATGATGTTGCTCCATTCTCTATTTAAATATTTACTTACTAAGTTTGTACAGAAATACACAGCAATGATAATATTAAAATTAACATTACAAAAAATAATTGACGTGGCTTATGATGTTGATCATAAGTTGGTTAAGTATCCGTCAAGCGTTATCGACGAAAACACAGGAAGAGACTCGAAAAAATTTTATAAGGTAATGGCTGTGCCAGCACTGTTGTATGGTTGTGCAACTTGGGTTACAGTGAAGACACATCTGAGCAGGGTAGAGGCATCGGACATGAGATTCTTGTAATCTGTTGCTACACATGAAGAGATGGACTCTACAATGAAGACATTCGCAAAGAGTTGAACATCTTTAAGATCCAAGATTGTATTGCAGAAAACAAAGAGAGAGGTCTTGCTTGTCTAAATAGGATGCCAGATGGCAGGTTGCCTAAGGAAGTTTGCCAATATAAGCCTACTGAACAAAGAAGTACAGGAACTAGTTGGTGAAGTGGGTGTATTCCTTTGGGACCACAACAGGTGATTCGCCTACTACATGATGGAAGAAGAAGAAAAATAATTGATAAGTTGTTCACAAAATTACATGGTACAATTAAATACAAAAAAACTACATGTATTAGAAACTACTAAACTTTGCTGACAAATCTGATTTTAAAAATATTGTTACGTTATGCGGAAAAAGTGTTATGTAATACAGAACGTACTACAAGTATCTCAACTATTCCAGCTGTAATGTGTGTGTGCATACATAATGCTGCTACTTTGTGGTGAAAAACAATTACGTGTCAACTATCGAGTGTATACCAGTACCAGTCCCTACCAGACAGTGCAGTGTGTTCAAGGACACTGTTTCTAGTGGATTCTCGAGAGCGCCTGTTTGTTTAACAAGTCATCCAAAGTGACAGATTATTCTGGAAATCAGCGGAGTATAAATACAGACATTCAGCGATGATCAAGTCAGTTTTTAGTGGCGATATATTCCAGTGCAGTTCGAAGTATTGTGGCAAAACGTTATGTGTTTTATATTTGTGTGGGACATTTGTGTTTTAAACTCGTTGACATTATTATTGCACATGAACAATTTTTATTTGATTTGTTGTAAGAGACTATGTTGTTGATTAGAAACTGTTTAATTGTGATAATTAAAGCTGGTGATTAGTGACTTAATTGGTGTCTTGTATCTAGTTTTCTACTGTACCATACGATGATCAGTTAGACCGTTGTAACAATATGAATGAAAAAGTGGTGAGACCAATATAATGACCAAACCACACATTATAAGAGACATTACTTATAATGCCATGATGATATCCAGGACAAAGATGCACATAGGTTAAGACCAAATTATAGATTTTTTAGAATTTAATTTTAAGATAGAGTTAAGACATTTCAGTAGTGAAGTGCAACGTTTCAGTAGTGTCAGTAATGAAGTGTACACGGCAATGTGCACATGTCACAGAAATCATGCTGATAAACATTATGTCTACTCATGGGCCATTCTATTAAGTAACACTGGTACGCACAAGAACTATAAGCATTATAAATAATTAATTTAAACTGTAATAACATTAATCTCAACACTTTATTAAAACAGTTATAAATTAACATACAATTATGACCAAATAGTCTGACAAACAGATGGTCAATGCATATAGAATGCATGATGCTGGAATTGCGGGTTTGAGACTAATAATTTTTTGGGGGTGAAGCTGGTTGGTCCTCGCCCTGCCCCTGGATAGCTGCTTAGCAGTGAACTAAATGCCAGCAGTAGCTTTCCTCGAGAAAGTGCCATTAGTATGCCGCAATCAAAAAATATTGTAAACAGCCCTTTTCAGGGCTCTCGACACATTTCACGGAAGGAGAAACGAGATCACCCGGACAGACTTAAGATTATTTTTTGGAAAACAAGACAATGTATAAAATCTATACGGAAATATCTTAATGTTGACAAAATGCTTGTGACAATTTAAAAGGAATTGAAATAGCACAAATAATTTTTATTTAAAATAACATGTGAGAAAATATGAAATCCTTCCCTGTGTACTTATATACCTGTATCAACTTGTAAAAAATCTAGTACGGACATGAAAATTACTCTGTATTGAAGCGAAAATTAATAATTATGATAATTAAATAAAAAGACTTAATAATAATAATAAGAAATACCTAACTCAATAAAGAAAATGTAGTATTATTAATAGTAGTTAATTAGTATGATAATAATAATAATAAAGTACGAACTATTTTTCTCTCTCCGCACGAACAGCTCCCTCTCCCTACTAACCGCCGCAAAACCAACCCCAGTCGAGCGAGAATCAGAGACAAGGTAACAGCTTTACCATGTGTCGTGAAGAAAAAGTGTAAATATAAAAATTAATAACGATGTAACTGAAGGTAATCTTTCGTGGTGACAGACTCCACAAGTAATTGAAATGTGGTGAAAGTAAAACGAGTTATGTAGTTGAAACGTAGTGAAATAAATAAAGGTAACTAACTTAGCCGACACATCTCTTTAAAAAAGGAAACGAAATGTTTAAATTGTAAAGTATGTTCTATCCAAACATTAGAGAGTAACATTAGTGCAGTTAAAAGCAAAATGTAAAATAAAAAAAAAGTGAACACCGTACATCAGGAGTGAAGCAACAACGACAAACTCACGAGCTTCAGGTATGTGAAGCTCATCCTTTCGTCATGATCGCAACTAAGAATCTACAAAATCAATGGAGACACCCGAACGACATCGTAGAACTTCTAGGAAACGCAACTGTAGAGTAACAACAAGAGAACCCGCCGCTGATCACATTGTATCAAGGTGAAACCAAACCATTATATTTTTAACAATGGCAACAAAAGCAGTATATTTTTGCAAAGACTTATTCGAATAATGTAAAGGTTAACATAGTAGTGTCTGTAATTACAATAATGAAATAGTAATCTGATGATAGTTAAAGGTAAAAGGTAATTCGAAATTTGAGCAAACTAATATTCCAATAGCTTGCATAATGTTGACTTATTGTAGAGCATTATTAAGTTAAAACCCGGATCCGAGGTATTTAATGTAGTGAATAAATATATAATTTTTATTTTGCTCACCAGAGTAACATGTTAAAAAGATGTAAGAGAATATTATGCACAACTTTTGAGTAATTTATTTTTTTAACGTAATAAAACAAAATAACAATAATATTTAAATTATTATTCAAGAAAATATAATAAAGAGATGTTTTTGCTAAATAACCAGAGAGTGAGTAAATTTGTGTAACCTAATCCTAATTCCTGTTCTACATATTTTCAGATTTGTTGGTAAGTAATTGTACTAACCTCGGCAGCTGGTTTGATTGAAAGTAACCAATTAAACTGGTTCCCTCTGTTATAATGTCTCAGACAGGAGAGACACTATAAAATGCGCCACTCTGCTGCTTTGTAAAAAAAAAAAATAAATAAAAAATAATAATTGTTTACAGAGTGTCACAGATAAAATGCAACACCCTGCTAATTTATAAAATAATTGTGTACCCTGTGCTAAATAATTAACAATAACTTGCTAAAATGCGTAAATTTACTCACTCTGGATTTGTGAATAAATAAATAGAGTTTTATTAATAAAGTAATAATAGTAGTATTAGGAAATCGACGTAATAAACAAATCCCCGCTTGTAAAAATATTCAATTTTCAACCTGACGGTAGTTACAGGCTAGTTCATGTTTGTTTCTCGACACGAAACAGCTCGAGAAAAGTACCCTCTCCCCCTCGTATACAAGTACGTTGTTTGAATGACATTCCCTGGTTGACTAAACAGACAATCCTGTGCAGGAAATAAAATGTGTTCCAAATTGTCAGAAGTCACCCTTCTTAGTTATAAAGCCTTGCCTAGGTAAACAATAAGCCACCGTAACGCACACAATAGACCTCCCCCAACCAGCTGATCTGTTGTGTGAATGTAAACATAATGTACTCTTCGTGTGAAATTTCTTTCCACATTAAAGTGATAATATCTCCTCAATAACTGTATCTCCACAGATACTTATTAGATTTACGTATATTTGAATTTATTAGTATAAGATTGTGATTATATATATGTGTGTTTACAGGAATTCAAATTTCGTAAGAGTGTTTAAAATAGATAACATATTTAAAATAAGTAGTACATAAGATTTAAGAATCATAATTACAATGTCTGAATTTAACCCCGACTTGTTGTTGAAGGACGAACTGAGCTATGAAGCTTTGTTACGCGGTCTTAAACATACAAACGTAACGGTCGCGGAACTGCGCACAATATTACGCGAGAATAAACCAGACAAACCCTCACTGTTGAATCGTTTAAGTGTATTAGATTTCGAAAGTGAAAAGGAAACATGCTATAGTAAATTTACGGAACTTATCTCAATCGCACAAACTCTGTGAGACGAAAAATCCCCCGCGGTAATTTTAAGAACCACGCAGAGAATAGAACATCTAATCCGCCGCATTACCAATTTGTTGAATTGGTCCGGTGAGAAAGTTACACCACCGGACGCGCAAAAATTTGCGGAAGAAGCGTTACGACAATTACCAGACACACTGCGCGAATTACGTAGGAAGTCCGAATCATTTAGAATAGAAGAGATCGAAGAAGCCATGACTAAACTAAATATTTCCCCAACACAATCTCCTACTCAAGAACAACAACCCAGTGCTGAAGAAATTCCACTTCTCCAGGAATTTAGTAGAGAACCCACTGAAGATCGGTTAACGGTTAGACAAGCAAATACCCTCCCCGTAACCACCTCGCCATATCCAAATGAACTAGGGAAGATTACGCGTAATTACGATTTACCACCCACCCTACAGACAAATCCACCAGCGGAAAAACCTGTAACGGATTCTCAATTAAATTTCAACAAAGAGTTCTATGGAAAAATAACTCATCCTGTAGAACGTATTTTATCTGAGATAACAACCACTGATGGCCTGAATATTACAAAACTTCTAGATTTTATCAAGCACCTATTACAAATCAAAGATCTGCGACAACTAAGAGATCACCAGATTTTACAAGTACTTCTACCTAAATGTAAATCTCCGTTAAAAGATCGTGTGTTGGAGTCCCTAAGGTATAATCACCCTCTAGAAGAACTACATACCACCCTGGTAAGACATTTCATCCCCACCGGTATTTACGAAGAATTAAAGCGGAATTCTGTACTTCGTGTACAAGGAGCTTACGAAAGACTAGCTCATTATATATCGGACATAAGGGAATCTGCCTTATTACTACAAGTGAACTGGAGTGAACAACAGCTAGTAGACTCTATTTTAGTAGGACTATCTCCCGAGGAGCGATCTCGCCTAGCACTCATGAAGAGACCAACCACCTTCACAGAACTGGAAATGTGTTGTATACATTCATCCAACGTCTGGTATTCAGATCAAAACAGACGCGTATTAATGTCCCAAACTCCACGCAGAGATTCTTTTCTACCTCCCTGTGGAACTGATACTCAAACCTACCACGATAAGCGATTTTCAAGAACCTCTACAGCCTGGAACTACCCCAATACAACAAAATCACTACTAAAGCCCCGACAGCATGCGAGCGATGCCAAAGACGAAAGACGATGTTATAATTATGGAAAGTCCGGACATATTAGCAAATATTGTAAACAAAAACGGTACCAACAAAAAACTGATCAGTCAAAAAACTCGTGAAGCAGGAAGAACCAAAATCCTGTGTCTTCCGCAGCAAAAAAAGGAAAGGTAGAAACAAGATTCAACCTAAAGTCAAAATAAAAATAAACAAAAGTATAGACCCTTACGTAACTAGATTTTTTAACAAGTGTAACTCCATTAGCACATGTAAAACAAGTATATGCCTATTACCCTACATACAGATAGACCTTGGAGCAACGAATATCCTCGGTTTAGTCGATTCGGGATCTACACGTAGTATTATCAATCAACAGCTAGCCACTGTATTAGCGAATCATAATCTTATAAGACATACCCAAAGTGTGAACATAAAGTGTGCCACCGCAAATAAGCAAAATCTAAATATATCACGCAGTATTACCGTGAAGTTAAAAATAAAGAATTTTACTTGGTATGTTACACTACTAGTAGCTGAAGATTTAGGACAAAACTTAATACTAGGCGCCGATTTTATAAGCAAAACTGGCTTAATTCTCGACATATACGCTAAACAATATTGCTTTAGATTTGATTGCACGCGAAAATATCAGTTTGACACCGAGCTAAATAACAACAAGAACTGCAAAAATTCAACTATTCAGTTGGAGCATCATGAATCTAGTTTAAGTCATTTAAAAGGGAATGAGCGACAAGGATCCAAAAATTAATAAGGGAATTTTCTACTGTACTCACACCTAAGTTAGGATTGACCAATCTCATTGAATACAAAATAAATTTAAGTGAACACAAAGTAATACGTCTGCATCCATACAAATTATCACCGCCCAAGATGGACATAATGAGAAACCAAATTAACAAACTCATTGAACAACACGTCATTGAACCGTCAACTTCCCCATATTCATCTCCTGCTTTCCTAGTACCAAAAGGAACTGATAAACATAGACTAGTCGTGGATTATAGACAGCTGAATAAGAATATAGAATTTGAATCTATTCCCCTGCCTGACATTCACAGCGCATTCCACTATTTTACCAAAGCGAAAATTTTTACCATTACGGATCTCAACCAGGCCTTCCACCAAATCCCACTAGCTGAGGAATCAAAACATCTAACTGCGTTTGCTGTCCCATTTAATCTATACCAATTTACTAGAGTACCATTCGGAATATCACAAGGAAGTTCGGTATGTAGCAGACTGTTAGAAAAAATATTCCATGACATTAAATTTAAATTCGTATATCATTATCTTGACGACATAGTAGTATATAGCGAATCGATGGATCAACACATTGATCATTTGCGTGAGGTATTATCAAGATTAAAGAACGCTGGACTAACGGTAAACCCCAGTAAAGTTAATTTCGCCGTAAAACAATTCTCTTTCTTAGGTCATATAGTATCAGCCGAAGGTAAGGTAAGCATCGACCCAGAACGCACACGCGCAATCCGAGAATTTTTACCACCCAGAGACCCCAAAGGTATAGCTCGATTTTTAGGTATGATCAATTATTTTCATAAGTACATACCCCACCTAGCGGATATAGCAGCCCCATTAAACGCATTAAGAAAAAAAGGAGCTAAATTCGAGTGGACCACTCGACACAAAGCCGCATTCGAAACACTCTAAGAAAGCATAATATCACCCCCG
The DNA here is from genome assembly GCA_034769895.1 of Magicicada septendecula. NCBI lineage: Eukaryota > Metazoa > Arthropoda > Insecta > Hemiptera > Cicadidae > Magicicada > Magicicada septendecula. The sequence continues at coordinate 130,611,799 of CM068372.1, forward strand.
GTATTGCAGTTAGCAGATTTCAATAAACCATTTGTCGTACAGACCGACAGTTCTAGTGTAGCATTAGGAGCAGTAATATACCAAGAAATAGATAATACAAGACTACCGATCAGCTATGCATCACGTACCTTGACGGAGCAAGAAAGGAAGTTCTCAGCCTATGAACTTGAATGTTTAGCTGTAGTGTTCGCCTTCGAAAAGTTCAAACCGTTTTTAGAACACAAGGAATTTCTACTAGAGACCGACAACCAAGCTTTATCGTGGTTGTTGAACCATCCAAAACAATTAGGTCGTATAGGAAGATGGGTGTTAAGACTAAATTGCTACAAGTTTAAAGTACAACATATTCATGGTACCCAAAATGTAGTCGCCGATACACTATCCCGCATGTTCCAATTACCTAATGCCAAACCTGGGGAAGACAAGATTGAAACCACCACTGTAAATACGCTAATAACAGAATTTCCCCTTGCATTCAAGGATATAGCTCATCACCAACAACAAGATCCGAAATTACAGAAGATAATAGAACAAATAGATAAAGGAAATTATTCTGACAAGTATACCTTGAGTAAAAGAGTACTTTGTTATAAAAAAGCTAACGGAAAGTCATTGAGAATAATCGCCCCGGAAATTATTAAACCCATGCTAATGGAATACTACCACTCATCAACCATTGGAGCTCATATGGGAATAAGGAAAACGATATATCGTATTCGCAAGGAATATCAATGGGAAAACATGAACAGTGAAATAACTAAGTTCGTGAAACAGTGCGAAATCTGTGCCCTGAGCGAGCCAGCAAGAAACAGTCAAGTCGGAAGATTAATCTCAGAAATCCCCACAACACCTTTTTCAAAGATATACATAGATTTTCCGGACCCTATCCCCGTTCTAAGTCAGGAAACACAATGCTATTAATTTGCGTGGACTCTTTCACTAAATTCGTGTGGATGTATCCTATGAGACGTGCCTTAGCATCAATGACAATAAAGATTCTACAAGAGAGACTATTTAAAGATTACGGTACTCCAGTACACCTAGTATCTGACAATGGACCTCAGTTTAAATCGAAAGAATTTAATGACATGTGTTTTAAATTAGGAATAAATCATATTACAGTTACAGAGTACCGACCGCAAGGAAACCTAGCTGAGAGATACTTGCGAAACCTAAAATCCGCCTTAATATCGTATCACGCTAAAGACCAGACAGCGTGGGATCAAAATCTATCATGGATACAGTTTGCATTCAACTCAGCGTATCATGAGGGACATAAATCAACACCATTTGATTTGCTATACAAATATAAACCTAACCATCCATTAACCACAAAGTGGAAAAATCATGAGTTATTGCCCCGTGAAATAAATGGGAATAATATAAGAAAAATATGGAACGAAGCTCGCGCAAATTTGCGAGCGAATTTACAAAAATCGCGGAAATATCATGAGCAAAATAATCGGAAAATAAAGTACAAAGTAGGTGATTTAGTCATGTATAAAACTCACCCTACGAGTAGAGCCGTTGATAGGACCACTTCCAAACTATCTTACCGATGGTGTGGCCCCTACACGATTCACAAGTTCATCACCCCCATGACAGTAGCTCTGTACAAACCCAATACAAATAATTACGTTCGCAGAAGTCATGTATCACAGATTAAAATTTTCTCTCCTTGTGAAAATAAAGAAGCACGACTACGAGAAAGATAGTAAACCAAGAATACTACCAAAGTATTAAGAATAAAATATAGGAAACATATTATACGTATATATTTTATACTGGAATACAATAAGACTTTGTGACACCCTATATCATAATTGAGTCTAAACTCAAACACCTCGTAAGAATACTAGTGAGGCCTGATCAACCTTAGCTCATATTCTGCGAGAATAAAATAAATAATGAGAAGTCAGCTGACGCACAACAAAACTCTAGCACTGTAAAATAAAGGTAATTCTATTGTTATTACTATACGTTATTGTTATTAATAATCTATAACATGTTCATCCAAAGATTGATGAATATGATAGTGGTAATACACTAAATTGTAATCCACGTTTGTGACTAAGAGAAAGACGAAATAAGGAAATAAGAGGAGGAGCCGAGAACCAAAAGTTAAAATAATAAGTGATTCTATGCGTTGAATATTATAAATATTTCGCACACTTATAATATGCAAAAACCCTTATGTAAGAAAGTTAGAGAATCTTTAACCTTACAGTAAAACAGTATATCTCAAATATGCTGAAAACTACTCATGAGTGTCACTCCTTCAAACGAGTGAAGAAACAAAAAAAGCGGTAGTAGATTTAAGAACTTGAAATAAAGTAGAATTATGTAATTTGTGTTTTATGTGTTGTATATGTATTAAATTTTAAGTATTTTGTATAGTATGTAAGATAATCGATCTATGAATCGAAATAACCTTGTGGAGAGAAATTTCATCACAAAGTGCCCTGTCAAATATAATTGTATTTCTTAGGTTTTCTTTTAATACCCCATCGCCCTGTCCTTATCTTTAAGTGGAGGAGGATGTGATGATTCAAAAGGAATTTAAATAGCACATATAATTTTTATTTAAAATGACATGTGAGAAAATATTTAATCCTTCCCTGTGTACTTATATGCCTGTATCCACTTGTAAAAAATCTAGTACGGACATGAAAATTACTCTGTATTGAAGTGAAAATTAATAATTATGATAATTAAATAAAAAGACTTAATAATAATAATAATAAGAAATACCTAACTCAATAAAGAAAATGTAGTATTATTAATAGTAGTTAATTAGTATGATAATAATAATAATAAAGTACGAACTATTTTTCTCTCTCCGCACGAACAGCTCCCTCTCCCTACTAACCGCCGCAAAACCAACCCCAGTCGAGCGAGAATCAGAGACAAGGTAACAGCTTTACCATGTGTCGTGAAGAAAAAGTGTAAATATAAAAATTAATAACGATGTAACTGAAGGTAATCTTTCGTGGTGACAGACTCCACAAGTAATTGAAATGTGGTGAAAGTAAAACGAGTTATGTAGTTGAAATGTAGTGAAATAACTAAAAGTAACTAACTTAGCCGACACATCTCTTTAAAAAAGGAAACGAAATGTTTAAATTGTAAAGTATGTTCTATCCAAACATTATAGAGTAACATTAGTGCAGTTAAAAGCAAAATGTAAAATAAAAAAAAAGTGAACACCGTACATCAGGAGTGAAGCAACAACGACAAACTCACGAGCTTCAGGTATGTGAAGCTCATCCTTTCGTCATGATCGCAACTAAGAATCTACAAAATCAATGGAGACACCCGAACGACATCGTAGAACTTCTAGGAAACGCAACTGTAGAGTAACAACAAGAGAACCCGCCGCTGATCACATTGTATCAAGGTGAAACCAAACCATTATATTTTTAACAATGGCAACAAAAGCAGTATATTTTTGCAAAGACTTATTCGAATAATGTAAAGGTTAACATAGTAGTGTCTGTAATTACAATAATGAAATAGTAATCTGATGATAGTTAAAGGTAAAAGGTAATTCGAAATTTGAGCAAACTAATATTCCAATAGCTTGCATAATGTTGACTTATTGTAGAGCATTATTAAGTTAAAACCCGGATCCGAGGTATTTAATGTAGTGAATAAATATATAATTTTTATTTTGCTCACCAGAGTAACATGTTAAAAAGATGTAAGAGAATATTATGCACAACTTTTGAGTAATTTATTTTTTTAACGTAATAAAACAAAATAACAATAATATTTAAATTATTATTCAAGAAAATATAATAAAGAGATGTTTTTGCTAAATAACCAGAGAGTGAGTAAATTTGTGTAACCTAATCCTAATTCCTGTTCTACATATTTTCAGATTTGTTGGTAAGTAATTGTACTAACCTCGGCAGCTGGTTTGATTGAAAGTAACCAATTAAACTGGTTCCCTCTGTTATAATGTCTCAGACAGGAGAGACACTATATGCTCATAATGAGAGAGCGTGGCATAGGCACACTAAAGAGAATAGAACTATGGTGCCCCACAAGATCATATGCAAAAAATCTTCTACATGAAATAAAGGGGAAAGCTAACAAAAAGGAAGGACACATTTCATTGACAAAGTCTTATAAAGACTGCAAGAAGTGCGGAGAGGTAAAGAATAAAAGTCCACCTCAGGCAAAAACTAACACCATGAGCAACTCAGTGGTAGTCATGCATTGGAATGCCAGATCGCTTAATAAAAAGGCAGACAATCTCAAAAGAGATACTAGAGAGCAACACAAAAATAATTTGTATTCAAGAAGCATCTCTAAGCAAAACCCATAAGCTGAAATTCAAAAATTTCAACATGTTTAACCTGCCAAGGGAGAACAGTAATGGTGGTGGATTGCTCTCTCTGGTACACAAATCGCTTCATGTCGAGGACTGTTCCACAGAACTTGATCAAAACCTGGAACTCATGAAACTGAAAATCAGAATCCACAAAGACCTTACCTTTACCTTGGTAAATGTCTACATACTTTTGCAAGGTATTCATGGAGAGCTTCTTGATCACATCATACCATCCACTACGAATTATGTGATCATTGGCGACTTTAATAGTAAGCACAGAAGCTGGAACAATGGACCGGAGAATCGGAATGGACCAGGCCTGTTTGAGTGGATGCAAAAGCATGATATAATCCTCCTGAACAAAAACAAGAAATTTAATGAAGAAATTTGTGTTAGTGGTTGAAATCACAATCAGAATGATCACAGTTGCACACCACTATGTGAAAATTATCCCAATTAGCGCTTTCAAGCTTCACAGCCCATCGTCAGATTGGAATAGACACAAAATAAGTGGAAACAACCCCTTCACCCCTCTCCCCCACCATGCTCACACACAACAAGCTATAATATAAATGACCCTTCCCCACCCCCTAAACCCTGTCCCACCATCTGTGGAGTTACATATTTTTTCTAGCAAATTCCTTGTGTTTCAGTGTGTGTGTGTGTGTGTGTGTGTGTGTGTGTGTGTGTGTGTGTGTGTGTGTGTGTGTGTGTGTGTGTGTGTGTGTGTGTGTGTGTGTGTGTGTGTGTGTGTGTGCATCCTTTTAAACTACCCACTTCCTCTCCACACACGTGGGTCAGTCAACACCCTTATTTTAAAACATCCAAATAGTACTAATATTAAGAATTATTTTGCATAGTACTATTTGGATGTTTTAAAATAAGGGTGTTGACTGACCCACGTGTGTGGAGAGGAAGTGGGTAGTTTAAAAGGATGCACACACACACACACACACACAACACTGAAACACAAGGAATTTGCTAGAAAAAATATGTAACTCCACAGATGGTGGGACAGGGTTTAGGGGGTGGGGAAGGGTCATTTATATTATAGCTTGTTGTGTGTGAGCATGGTGGGGGAGAGGGGTGAAGGGGTTGTTTCCACTTATTTTGTGTCTATTCCAATCTGACGATGGGCTGTGAAGCTTGAAAGCGCTAATTGGGATAATTTTTACATAGTGGTGTGCAACTGTGATCATTCTGAAAAACAAGAAACCAACATATCAGTCCCCAGCCACAGGGGTTTTAAGCACACTGGACCTGGCCTTGGTATCCCAGAACCTGCACAAATTTGTAAACAACTGGCAAGTTGGCGACGATCTGGGAAGTGACCATTTTCCTATATTCTTCCAAATCACTCTCTCAAGGGTGCCGGTGCGGAACCCACACTTAGTACATAACATATTCAATATCAAAAAAGCTGAATGGGCAGTCTTTACAGTTCTAACAAAGGTGGCTGAAGGTGGGAAGTGCACGGTAGATGAGATTGGAAAAGCACTACTTGAAGCAGCTGAAAAGGCGATTCCAAAGAACAAGCATCCCCAAGATCAAAACTACATGAATAGCTGGTGGAATGAGGAGATAAAAGCACTGAGAAAGAAACGGTCTAAAGCAAGGAAAAAATGGAAAGCAAAGCATTCTAGTGAATATCGAAAACAGTACAAGTGGAATGCCACCCTTCGTAAGGCCATATTGACAGCAAAACGGACATCGTGGCGGGCTTTTGTGGGTTCTATGAATGCAAATACCCCAAGCAGCACAATCTGGAAAAGATTTAGATCTATTGATGGGAAAGCAGGGAAAAAGATAAATCAAGTAAAAAATGGAAGAGGTAATTGGCTGCAAGAGGATTCAGAAAAGGCAGAAGCATTCAATGATGACTACAAGTGCAGAGCTGGAAAGAAAGTTTCATGGCCGAAACTACTCACTCACGAGGAAATGGGATTATCGGCTAGGTTCAGATTGGCATTCTTTGATGATGATGAGGCAAATGCACCCTTTACAATGGCGGAATTAAAAATGGGGATCTCTAGCCTGCACAGCACAGCACCAGGTGCCGATAACATTCATAACGAAATGTTAAAACACTGTGCACCAGAATTCTTGGAACAAATCCTATAACTCTTCAATACAATCTGGAAAACCGGTACCATTCCACACTCATGGAAACCAGCACAGATTATCCCTATTCCAAAGCCAAATAAAGATTTGATGGAGATTAACTCATACCACCTGATAGCTTTAACATCCTGCTTGAGGAAGCTTCTAGAAGGACTAGTGAACTCACGCCTAATATGGAAACTTGAAACTTCAAACAGCTTAAGCAACTGCCAGTTTGGGTTCTGGAAACAGAGGAGCACAAATGATGCACTACTCTACTTCACAGACAAAATCTATGAGGGGTTCCAAAATCAGAAATCAACCATTGCCATACTGATCGATTTTGAGGCTGCATTTGACAAGATACCTCATAAGACCATTTTACTAAAATGCATGAAACTGGGTATAAAAGGTAAATTCCTCCAATATCTGGAAAATTTCCTAGAGAACCGGCAAATAAGAACCATAGTTAATGGTCAAGGTTCTGGCAGTGCAACAGTGGAAAATGGCATTGTGTAGGGCTCTATCATCAGCCCGACTCTGTTCAACATCGCAAATCCATGACATCGCGGACAACACTCACCCAGATGTCAATCATATCATATTTGCTGATGATGTCACTTTCTTTACATCAGATGAAGACCCTGAGAGAGCCAACCTTCGTGTGCAACAAACCGCCCAAAAAGTGGCAAAATGGTGTGAAAAATGGTCCCTAAAAATCTCAGCTGAAAAAAACAGAGAGCGCTTTCTTTACCAGGAAAAAACCATGTGGGGTTCATTCCAAAACTAGTCATTAATAACACAAATATTAAATATAATGAACGTCCAAAATTACTGGGAGTCAGCCTAGATAAGAAGTTACGATGGAAGACCCATATAGAGCGGGTGGTGCAAACCGCCTAAACACCCTGAAAGCTGTAGCAGGACGAAAGTGGTGTGCAGACACGGTTACACTGAGATCATTCTATCTGTCGTACACCAGAGCAAAAATAATGTATTGCAGTGAGGTGTGGGGGTCAGATGCAACAACCCATATCAACAAACTGCAACTGCTTCAAACAGCAGGTCTTAGGACGTGCCTTGGTTGTCTGAAAACCACGCCAATGGCTGCAATGGAAAAACTCAATATTTACCCAGTTGACCTGTATATAAAAAAAACAAATATAGTTAAAAAATCTGAAAAACCAAACTCTGCCGACTACTCACTCGCTGTCAACCTTGCGGGGCAACAGAGTAAAACAGTCTTTCGCAAGCAGAATTGGAGAAATGAGACTCAGCTTGTCAGAGAACTCTCCGGAACCGATACCTGTCTGCTATTCGGAACCACCATGGATGATCATTGACAACAAAATGAAAGTAGACCTCCCATCGAAACTCACAAAACAGGACCCAGGAGAAGTGCTGAGACAAGAGTTTCTTGCTCTGCTAAATGACCAGTACCAGGAGTATACCAAAATCTATACAGATGTATCAGTACACCTTAAAGAATCCAAATCTGGTGCCGGTTATTATATACAATCAGGCGAGACCTACTTCATTCTATGCAGTACCGTTTCAAGCCTGGATGCTGAATTACTAGCAATAAACGCTGCGTTGACGCAATGCTTGCAGATGGAGGCTCAGAACATCTGTATACTGACCAACTCAAAGGGTGCCATAGAAAGCCTGAAGAGACCCCATCCAAATGACTATGTATTCCGCATAACAGAAATAAGGACATTGCTCACTCACCTCATTATGAAGGGGAAAAATATAGCCTTCCAGTGGGTTCCAGCCCACTGCGGAATTGTGGGTAACGAGCGGGCTGATGAAATCGCGAAAGCATCTGCGAAAATGCAGCCAAACCAAATGCCACAGATGTCCCTATCAAAACTAAAGAGTGATGTGACGGGGATGATCCAGGAAGAATAGAAGGAGAGATGGAGACAACCAAGCATGGGGAGACGGCTCTTTGAGCTACAGCCAACACCAACAGACCACAAGCTCTATGAAGGTGTCCCAAGAGAAATCGCCACCTTTGCAGCAAGGGCCAGAACAGGACACATCGTTATACAACAATATTTGTTCCGATTTAAACTGAGCACCTCCCTGAACTGTGAAAACTGCGGTGAGCAAAAGGAAGAATCACTGGCTCATATTCTCCTGGAATGCACTTCCATCAATGGCAGGACAGATAGGCTGAGAGCACTTATTGGTGACAATGGGAAGCTGGAGGGTGTCCTCAGGACCAAGGCTTTATGGGATCTGGCGGCTGCGGTATACTATGAACATCGGGCCATCGGCATCACATGATGCTGGATGTCTGACCCAAGAAGTAAGATACTAATTTTTTCATGCAGTTATGTGTGACCTGATGAAATTGGAGAAATGTGATCACAGAATTGCATTTTTTTATGTCACCAACTGCATGCAATGTTCAAGACTGATGTTTCAGAAGAAGACAGTACATACAACATGATTGTTGACATGTTGAGTTAAATAGCCAAAGACGGTAAAATGGGACCAGCATGGCGCGTACAAGACAGTCTGCAACTGCTACAACCCAAAAATACTGAGATCAGATGCAAGACTGATGTCTGAAATCCCTGATAGAGAGAAAGGAGTGCATGAAACACTGAAACTATATAAGATCGTTGTATGACAGAATTCAGAATCATCTGTATCCAATGTCAGTAGGAAAATGGAAAATAATTATAACGATATTATTTATACAAACAGTTTAAAACCCTTTACAAGCAACTTAATATATTTTCTTCATCATCATCTGCAAGGATTAAACCAAGAATGGTTTGTTTTGGTCTCAAACAAGCAAAGTTTAGAGTTGGTCACTCCAGCACTTCCTTGGACGTCCCACACCTCTCCGTCCTTTCGGTTTATAGTTCCATAGTTGTTTGGGGATGTGGCAGTCATCCATTTGGCAAAGATGTTCCCACCATTTCAGCTGGTACTGGGAAATCCTGTCAAGTATACTCATAATATTCAGTTCCTGCTAAATATCTGTGTTTCTTCTATGATCGTGGAGAGTATACCCTGCCACGTGCCTGAGAAATCTCATTTCAGCTGCTTGGATACGACTAGCCTGGCCTTTCATTAAAGTCCAATTAACCCATAAAGAAGTGTTGTAAGGGCAATCACCTTGTAGAATTTTAGGCGTGTTTCTTCACTTGCTGACTTAAGAGTTCGTATGATGGTCCCGCACATAAGGTTAAACTCTTATGCAACTTATTCACAATGTCACTGCTTGTATTATAAGACACACTGTAGCCCAGGTACTCAAAATTGCTGACTTGTTCCAGGACAGTACTATCTATAACAATTTTTGTCAGTATGGGGTCAGTTCCACGAAAAGCCATCACCTTGGTGTTAAGTGTGAATATTATTTGTAAGCCAGAGTCTTTGCAGATTCCACTTTACAAATGTATACCCATCTGCTTAATATATTTTATGACTCTAATTTATAAACATTTCAAAACCCTAACATAATTTATTTCACAGTACAAATCCAATGAAATTCAAATACCCACATTTTATTATTTTTATTTCATAAGTATAGTCACTATGAGATTTTAATCAGTTAAGTATTTAGCCATTAAACTAGTTTAAGAACTGAGAATTTTATCATTTTCAGTGTATTTCAAGAACAATATTTCTTTAAAATCAAATTACAAATTGCTAAAAAACTTAATTTGTTCAAATTTCATAAATAATATAATAAAACGTATCAATTTGTATAGTTTTCGAGTACCAGTACTTGTGTTAATCGCTCACTTATTAAGATTTGAAGTTTTACAGACAGCCTTCAACATGTCATATTGTAAACACACGCAAACGCATGCATGCACACACACACACACACACACAGTTCAACACCTCACATTATGTCAGTATAAATATTTGCATTTACAGTAAAATAAATCAAAATGACATACAATTTTAATTAAAATTAATTTTTGGATGTAAAGAAATTGACCTGAGCTTTAATATAAACATATGTTTCCAATGCTGAGCATCTTTGTGCACGTGTGGAAGTAACTGGTTCCAATAAATGGGCAATCTCATCTACTCGAGGATTTGAAAGCAACTGCAATAGCATAATGCAGTTCGGCTCAGAAATGAATTCCTTCATCTCACTGATAATGAATGATGCTATCTGCGAACAACAATAAAATATTTAAGCCAGTAAATATTCCTATATTTTTAATATATTTTATATTACTGTTTTAATATAAACTTATTTACACTACTTCTGACTTATATATCAGGCAGTCCTTAATAACTGTTGTTGAGAGCCACATGACACACGGTCTTATAGTGTAGAGCTCACTAGCTTCAAGGTTAGGTAAACATGATTTTCCTATCTCCTGTTGCCATTTATACTACATTTGGTGTATTTATGTACTGCCAATTTCTATGTAGCCAAAACATGCTTGGATAACTTCCAATTTTCTAATTTAAATACAAATATCACTGCTAAAGTTTAAAAAAGTATGTGTAATTATATTGATATCATTTGCTCTCTGTGGACTGTCTCCTAACTAGCAATATCTCATACTAATTTGTACTAATTACAACCCTAAATGAGTTCTGCTCACCTGAATGAAATCAGTGATCATCAAATCGTCAGTTCCCTTCCTGTCTAGACCACCAAGATTAAGTTGTCTGAAAAATGTAAAGTGCATTACATGTTTATTTTTAAAAATTAGAAAATTAAATGAATCTTACATTCTAAACAAGCCTTCGAAATAATAAGATCACATTACTGGGAGTGACAGAAAAACAGAGGAGGAAAGGAACAGAGGTATGACAACATATAGTGGTCGCTGTTTAATTCAATCATGGATAATGTTATCAATTTCCTGAACAGACATATATAACTGGCATGAAAATATGCATTTGTCTGAATCACAGTTTTGCACATGTTATTATTTTCCTTCGTGCATAACTACTTTTCAGTTTCATAAAGTAGTGTGTGTATGATAAATTTCAGCAAAAATTTCAAGGTGGCTACTATTTACTTAGTGTATATTCAGGGGTTATCTTAATACCCCCTCAGCACGCTAAAAAGACTTTGTGACTCATTCGGTGCGCGCGCGTGCACACACACACACACACACACACACACACACACAGTCTTTATCTATAGCGTGCATATCATATCTGATGGTTGGGCCAAGCGGCTTCTTTTAAAATTTTATCTGACCCAACTTATTTATCTTCCATTTCCTGATACTTTACTGTAACTTTTATCAACATGACACTGTATACTGAACATGAGTCAGTTCACCTACTCATTACAAAAATCTAATGTCTGTTAGTGGCCTAAATAAACATCCTACTGTTCTCTTATTGTAATCGTTTGGTCAGTTCTGAGTCGTAATTTGAACCACAAATGTGTTTAAAATCATGTTTTTTTATCATTATTAACTGGATTTTGTGTATCCAAATTTTACTTCCTTATATACAGACTTATTTTTTAATTCTGTAGGCTCATAAGTTGCCGAATATATGCCAAAGAAATGCAGCTGCTTAGTTGAAAATATCCCAGCCTTTACTGTGTAATTTTTTTTTAACAGAGATTTTATGACTCTAAAACAAAAGGATAACTTGTAAAGTAAAAGAAATCAAGACGGAAAAGATGAACAACTGGCACAAGATTGTTGTTCATAAATGCTTGTGATCAAGCTGCTCATGATAATGGTCCATTAATATACCAAAAAGCCAAGGAACATACTAGAAAAATGGGATAGACAATTTTGTTGCCACTGATGGGGTTGGAAGAAAAGAGAGAACAATGTCCTGAAACAAACATATGGTGAACACAAAGACACTGACTTTACGGGAGATGAGAACTGGATAAAATAACAAATGGCCTATGATTTCTTCTGAGTATCTTCCTTACAATTTATATACTGTGGATGAAACTGCAATACACTATTGTGCCTTACCCCAGCACACTTATTTATTCAAGAACGATGATACCAAAGGTTGTAAAACTCCTAAAGAACCATTACTACTTTGTCTGTATTAATGTGTCCAGTAATAAAAAACAGCTTTAGGTTATTAGAAAAGCCAAAAGCCATCGATCTTTCAAAGCAGTAAATAATTTACCAGCAGAACTTTATGGTATCGCAATGCTTGGGTGAAGTAGCCGTTTTTAATGAGTGGTTAATTAAATATGATAACATTCTTGTTCATAAGATTGTTTTATCTGTAGAAAACTGTACAGCACACAGTATTAACATACTGTTAAAAAACATTGTTAAAAAGTGTAACTTCCTGCCAATACAGTGAAACCTGTCCTAACGGCCACATTTTTCAGCGGTCACCTCTATGAACACCCACTTTTCTCAAGAACGGATTTTATTTCTATGCCAGCGGTCAGCCCCTGTTAATACATTGTATCTGCTTACTTGCTCATGCGCAATCAGCCCACGCACTTACGTCATTCGTTGCAGTGCAGCTCGCGCTGGCTCGCTGCTGCGTTTAGTTAGTTAAGACTCAGCTCTTCATCCGTACACTACATTCTTACATTTTGCTAGCAACGGCAATGTAAAATTTTATTAGCGTAACTTTTGTTACCATTCTTTTCTCGCTTCTATACGTTATGTATTTCGGCAGTCTACACCACACGTAATTGTATCTCGGCGATGTATCGCCACACATAATTGCCTCGGCCTGCGCTTCTTTATAATGTCTCAATAAATGCCACTTAACTCAGATTTCATACAGTCCACTTATTCATTCAAACACATTCTGGCTCCTATACCAGCAACCCTTAGATTGCAACACCAACTCTAGAAATTTTCGAGAGCGTTAAGCATTCATCATATGGTCCTCCGGGCCGCGGATATGATTCATTTTATGGATGTACAATCCACACACAATGTATTTCACGGATGTGACTCATTTCATGGACAATTCGTTTCATGGATCAGTTTATTAAGCAGGCCTATCAGCATTTTTTCTTCATAATTTAATTCAGCAACTCCTTAATTATCGCTACAATTGGAGCTCGTATTGCACGACTTGGGGGACGTCATATTTCGCCAACCGGAGCATTTGAAGCATCATTACAGCAGTTGAGCACCATCAGCACGTGGCATTCAGCATGTGGGAAAATGCAGAGCAGCCTATCTAGACAGGATTCGACCGCATTGGACATCACCTGACAGGCAGCAACCGTGTCTGCATCATTAGTTCATGGGTACCTGACAGGACTACCAAGGTTTCGACAAGCTTTGATGCCTTCTAGAACATGCCGATAAGTACCATGTTAAGTGACCATAAACTCATGTTTCATATTAGTTTTCAATTTGCATGATTTGCATATTTTTTCAATGTCGTTAAAGTAAAGGAAGCAGTATTAAAAATAATAATATAATTACTATTTCTTTTATGAATTTGCTAACTGCTATAATTTTTTATTGTTCGACTAAGCTTTTCGTCATTGCTGACATCTTCAGGTCTTAAAACAACCAATGTCTTGGTTGTTTTAAGACCTGAAGATGTCAGCAATGACGAAAAGCTTAGTCGAACAATAAAAAATTATAGCAGTTAGCAAATTCATAAAAGAAATAGTAAGGATGGCTGCTAATTTAAACAATACGAAGAATATAATTTTTTAAATCAGTTTCATTTGAATATGACCTTGTAATTTTTTTGCGAACTCTACAAGCATTTTTTAATTGTAAGTCATACCTTTCAAATAGCATTCACATCATTAGTGATTATACTGCTATATTGTTTGTACTGCCTAGATCAGTATTTATTACCATATAGAACTAGTTTAAGATGTGTTAAGTAAGGGTTATCGTATCGTTGCGTGACTTTATAATTTGGATTTCCTGCCTGGTCTTGCTCATCACTTTGCATTCACTTGGCTTCTTTCGTATTATCATTGAAATTTTCTCTCGTACCCAATCATGACGGATATGAAGGCGCTGATCAAGAAACGTGGCACGATCAACGCCTCTATATCTCATATAAACACATACGCAGACAATTTTTATCACGATACGCATGACCATTATGCACTAAAAATAAAGCTTCGCCACCTTATGGAGCTATCAGCCAAATATGATGAAATTCAAACACAAATTGAGTCTGAGGACTCTGACTTTACATCTGCGAGCGATAGGGTTCAGACCGAAGATGATTTATGCAGCATAGAATGCAAGCTGCAAAATTTAATAGACCATGCCGAGGAGATGAGCAGGAAGGCAGCAAGTCAATCCGAAGTAGTCACATTCAGCACGCCTCCCATTCAGTTGCAACCAATTAAGCTACCCTGTTTCGCAGGTGACATAATTGAATGGCAACATTTTTACAATATGTTTTTGGAGTTAGTTCATGTCTGAACGGACCTGACTGGCATCCAAAAACTGCATTACTTGCACTTATCATTAAGGGATGAGGCGCTGAATGTCATAAAATCGCTCCCTATCACGCACGAAAATTACATGGTGGCCATTGACTTGTTAAAGGCCTGGTATGACAGTAAATTGATTGTTACGGCGTATCATGCAGCTAACGTCTTGCGCATGAAACACATGCAGCAGGATTCCGTACTCAGCATTTCTAAATTCATAGATGAGCTCACCGCTAATATAAATGTGCTGAACTCATCGAACCTATCTGTAAACACATTTGAACTTATTTTTGTGCATTTTCTCGCCCAAAAACTTGACGAGCATACATGTAGATTGTGGAAGGAAGGTTTAAGTGACGAGCAGCTGCCGATTTACGATAATTTTATTAGATTTTTAAATGCAAGACGTCAGCTGTTGCAAAACGTAAATGCTCCGACTGGTTCGTCTGGCGGCAGACAAGTTAGCGATAAGACTTCTTATCGCAAATCGGCTAATCACGCGGAGTTCACTGGGTCACTCATACACACTCAAACTAACAATAAATTTTGTCAGCTGTGTCGTGATAATCACAAATTGCTCGAATGCCCACAATTCATAGCTTTACAACCTACGCAACGTAGAGAGTTTTTAATAAGTAACAAACTCTGCCTGAATTGCGCACGTTCGGGTCATGAAAGCTCGCGTTGCACTTCTAAATTTTCCTGCAAAGCATGCTCGAAAAGGCACCACACCATGATCCACGCTTCAATAAATAACTCGACCAACAGGAGCAATAAGCAATGTTCCTTGAAGCTACAAACTAGCAAATCAATTTTATTGTCCACCGCCGTATGCATCAGCACCGACCATGCCGGTAACAAGTGCCCGGTAAGAATCCTGCTGGATTCAGGGTCGCAAGCGAATTTTTGTACAATGGGTTTCGCCCGCCGCATGGGCTTAAAACTAAACAAATCCGAGCTGCCTATCACGGGCATAAATAACTCACTATGTCAAGCCACACGGGTGCGCCTAAACTCATGCTATAAGGATTTCACTTTAAATGTCCACTGCGCTGTTCTGCAGTTCTTCCAGAATCACAAATAACCTCCCAACAGAACCCTTTGACATGGCATCGTTGAAAATTCCAAAGGGGATATTTTTAGCTGACCCGCAACTTAATCATTCGCCACAAATTGACATATTACTCGGGGCACAGTATTTTTTGCACTTGATTGAGCCGACTAAATTTGTTCGCAGTCCGCACTTTCCGATAATACAGGAAACAAAGCTAGGGTTTATACTCGCCAGGAATTTACCCTTCAACGTAGACATGACTAAGCCGGTCTCTTCGTTCATAGCACGTGACGACAATAATGCTATCTCGTCGCAATTGAAAACCTTCTGGCAGTTGGAGGATGTTTCGTGCTGTACTGCCTCAGCTCAGGACACGGAGTGTGAAAATCATTTCCTTGCAACCACCTATCGTAACGATAGTGGTAGGTTTGTTGTGTCGCTACCCCGCAGTACAGAGTGCCTCGGCGATTCTCTTCCCGGAGCGGTTCGCAGGTTTCAAACCCTTGAACTCAAGTTTAGGCAAAACCAGTCTTTGCACAAAGAGTATACTAGTTTTATGCAAGAATATTTAAATCTTGGCCATATGTCTCCGCTTGATTCATATGATTTATCAATTAACAAGTCAAACATTTTTTATTTACCTCACCATGCTGTCATTAAGACTACTAGCACAACCACCAAACTTCGCGTTGTTTTTGACGGTTCGGCCAAAACGTCCAACGATTTGTCGTTAAACGACACCCTTATGGTTGGCCCTACGGTCCAACAGGATCTTTTCGCCATTATGGCCAGATTTAGAACCCATCGTTACGCTTTCATTGCTGACATCGAGAAAATGTATTGCCAAATTTTGGTATCCCCGAGTGATTCTAACTTACAAAGAATTGTTTGGCGTGATGCTCCCCACAAGGAACTCAAACACTATGCTCTGAGAATAGTCACATACGGGACTGCCAGCGCATCATTTTTGGCCACTAGATGTTTAAAACAAATCGCCCAGGAAAATAGTACTCAGTACCCCCTGGCCTGCTCGGTCATTGCTAACGATTTTTACGTCGACGATCTCCTTACCAGTTCTGATAGCTCACACGTCCTAACCCAACTGAACACTGACATTTCTGAGTTGTTAAGCCGCTACGGCTCTACTCTACACAAATGGTCTTCTAATGACCAGAATATAACATCCTCATATACTAACTCGTCCCTGGACTTCAACAAGGACCAAACCGTCCGCACTTTAGGCATTCAGTGGGACTTTCATGCTGACAGCTTCGTATACAATATCCAAAGAAATTTTAAAATTTATGTATTCAACAAGAGAAAGGTATTATCGGTCATCGCTGGAATCTACGACCCATTGGGTCTGATTGGGCCTATTACGTTTTGGTGCAAGCACTTTATGCTGTGATGGTACAATCATGGTACATTGTATAATTACCTAAAATATGGTAACGAGATCATAAATATTGTATTTTCCTATTTTTTGACATACCCAACCCAATCTCAAACACCCGATATCGAATCTACAGTGAGTGGACTATATTACAGTATTTGCCAGGATTTGAACTAATTCATGACAAAAAACGGTGTCACATCACAAAAACAGTGTGCAGTTATTGAGATAAGCAGAGCCAAGCCTTCGTTACGTCAGAGGCTGAGAATGTGTTGACAGCAACCAAACTGCGATGTCAACACGATAGACAAAGGAATGTGACGTCAGTACACCCCACTTCCGCAGATTTCAACCAGAAATTGTCGTCATTTCATCTGCAGCTCTGATTTGAGCCGGCCGGCTGCCAATTCACTCACGGGTGAATTTATTTTAACTTTTTAGACCACTGTAGGTGGTTAATAACTGTGTGAAACACCGTACAGTGCGTCGACTAAAAAGATGTGACCGGGAAAAACTCGCCGAACTCGCGGTGCGCGAAGTTCGTGCAAACCGAGAACAACCAGCAACACTACATTGGTGAGAACGTTCTTTTACATCTTCAATCCTTTGATTCATTCCCAATACCAAATTTTGAATCAATGTAAAATCATTTTAAATTCAATACTAAAAAATCATTTAAATTTTTCAATATATAAAGGGAGCTCCACTATGTATGAAATTTGTACCATGAGTATGTGAGAGTGAGTATTTGAGTGTGTGGGTTAAAAAATATTAAGTGTTGGGTTGTGCTGAAATTTCAATAATTTACGTTTAAATAATTATTATAATGCAACGTATATTTTTTGGTGTAGAGTAATATCATGGGGACAACGCCCATGGCGCAATATATATATCCATGTAACATTTATCATGTTTAATGTTAATAAATACTTTTTATATGTTATTTGAAGTTTCGTTATTTCAGGTAATGGGTTTCACTGAAATGGTACGTGTTAACCGAATTCTGGCCCTAATAATAGTAAATGTCAACCATACACAGTACAGTACAGACACTTGCACAACATGGCACCCTAGATGGTTGTACAGACAAAATACATTGTACATTGTAATCAAACAATATAAATTAATATAAGAGATTACATTTGCGCCCTTAAGAACAGGGAATAATAGATTACATTGGCGCCCGAACAGGGACTCGATATAAGACTTAATTTTATATGGAGTAATACCTACCAGGAAAGTGGAACGGTTACCTGAAGTAATTGCGTAAGTACATACACACGTGCGTAGAATAGGGTTAAATTCCTAGGTTATAAACATACATGTTTTAGTAACCTAAAATAATACAACATGAATACTGATGAAGATAAAACTGAAAAAGTCAGCCTCTCTGACGAAATAGTGATGAGTGAGATGGATGTTCCATTAACCCCACTTAGTCAGGTTGGCGAGGCGAGTGCGACCGAAAATGTAGAGACTGAACAAGTAACCTCCATCTCACTTCATGAAAACAAAACAGACGAAATGTTAACACGTCTGTATAACATGATGTGTAGCAATTTTAAAGACATGAATTTTAAATTTGATGTTCAGAAAAGTGAAATTAAAGAAATTCAAAATAGTTTTAACAGCCATTTCAATGAAATGAAAAATGAAATAAAAGTGAGTCACAATAAACTTATTAAGAAATGTGACCAGCTGATTACAAAATTAGATAAGTTACATGTGGTAGAAAGTAAATTAGAAAGTCAGAAAGTACTAGATAGTAGTACCCAGCAAAATGCTGTACTGGATAACATATTTAAAACTGATAATTCCAAAAATGAATATACTCTAGATAATTCAAATAATACAGGTAGTAAGATAGTGGTGGTAGAAGAGGATAAACATGATAATGAAAATATAATGCATGACAATGAAATATTTGAATTTATGAAGTCAGAAAGAAAGTTGAGAGAAAGTATTTTAGTACAAGGAGTGCAGGGGGTAGAATTTTCTTTTAATGTTGTATTAGGGGGTGAAGACAAGTCTTCATGTTATTGTTATAAGGATAAGAATGCCTTTAATTTATATTTGATAGACGATAGTTCTACAAATAAAGTTTCTTTTAGTTTTTGTGTACCTAAGAAGAGGTGCAACAATTTTATGATAGGAACCCCTGCATATCTGGAGAGAGAAAGTGTATTTTGGTGTTATGGAGAGAAATGTATTAAGAGAGAAAGTATAGAGAGATATTGTGAGAGTAAGAGAGTAATAGAAGTATTTAAAGTAAATAGAAATTACAGACAACTGTTAGAAAGGTTAGGGTTAGATGTGGTATATGAAAATGATGAATACTTGCCTGATAATAACAATAATTTGAAAATAACCAGAAATGAGAATAAAGACATTAGGTACTTACCTGTGGTGGAATATTATGGGGATAATTATAATATAAAACGATTAATGATAGATGATACTAAGACAAAAGGAACTCTACTTGATCGTGACTGGGAATATTTGTTTAATAACCGTTCAATAACATATGAATATAATGTATCTAATAAAATCTATTTAGTAAATAAGAATTTATATAGACCTAAGATTCGTTTGTTGTTTAATGATGGTGGATAGACTGTTATATTGTGAAATGAACATTAAATAATAATATGAAAAGTGGTTTTGAATTGGACTGTTATGGACTGATTTCGATTAATGACACAATAATGAAGTTGGAGTGTATATTTTTATTGTATTTATCCATGTATTTTGATGTGTATTATGTATTACAGGTACCCCAGTGTGTATTATTATATATTTTATATATATAACATGTTTAATAATAATATTTTAATTAATTATTAATGAATAATAATGAATGTTTAAATAAATAATTATATTTGAATTTTGAAAAGAGGTATTGTTATAAAGAGGTAGGAGAGGAATTTTATAAGAGAATTGTAAATGATTACAGTAAGGTAAGTGTTTAAACAGGGATAGAGACTGGGTATAGATAAAATGCAGGTGAGTTATGCAATTAATGTAAATGGAGTTAGAAAGATAAGAATTTTTAAGAAAATATAAAGAGAATTATTAGATAATTAGGGACACAGTAGTTAGGGATTATTTGTAAAGAAGGTGTTTGAGTAAAGGTACATACATATATTTGTTGTTGATGAATTCTGTAGTGGGGGTGAGGTGATAAAGAGTAGCCAACCAATAGTGTTGTGGCAGGTATTAGCGTAGTTTAAGGGAGTGTTTGCCGAATTATTTGGAAGGGCAAAATATTAGAGATGTATATAGCCAGTTAGGGAACACCCAACCCAGTGCAAAGACGAGCGGTGCCATATGATTTAAATGAAAATAGTAATGGAGTATATAATTGAGATATTGGTGTCATTGATAGGTAAATTTGATGGTCAGTTAGAAGAAGGTGAGTAAAATTATATAATGAAGTATAGTGAATATAGGAGTTATCCAGACTAAATAGAGATAGAAGGTGAAAGGTTAGGTAGTTAGGTAGGTAGAAAGTTCAGAGGAGAGAGGTAGTAGAAAATGAATAATGAAATAATAATGTAATAGGGATAGTAACAATAAGTTCAAAATGTATTTTATTATTATAAATAAATAAATTTGATGTTTAATTAATAACTGCAATGGTAAATTTTAATTTAAATACAACTTTTAAGTAAATTATACAAATGTTAATGAATATCTTAGATATGATTAAATATGATTGAGTATTTAAAATGTATTAACTGTATTATTAATATATCAGTGTTATTTATTAATGTATTATGTATTTATTTGAAAACTTTTTAACATGATTTTATAATATGTGTAGGAAGAGAAAAAAATTTTAAATGGCGTTGTTAATAATATTTATCAGCCAGATGATTAACTGTTAATAATAATAATAATAATAATACTAATCATCATAATAAAAGTTTATTTTAAGAGTTATAAATAAATAAATCGATTTATTAAATTTCTTGATTTGTTTTTCTCCAAGTTTGGGAGATATATAATTATATTTTATATTATATATATTTTATATTTTCAATTATATTTCATCCAATTTTAACCCTTTTTCATATTCTTTTTAATCCTTGAGATTTATTATTTTTATAATTTTTATACTTTCTAATTTTATTTAATATAATTTATAATTTTATAAATAGTAAGCCAACCCAGTGCTTATTGGCACAAACCAGCACTTAGCTAAGGGGAACCATATCAGTTAAGGAGGTAGTGATTCAATAAGCCACTATATTAATATTTTTTATAAATTGTTTCAGTGTTTGGGATGTGACCGCGGTCCTGAGCTGGCTAACTCGTCAGAGCAGGGGCGTTAAGAGCCTAAGTGGCCTTATGGTGTTGGGATCTCGCAGGAGAAGTCCAGTAAGGTCATGAAGGTACAGTCATTATCACCAGACCAAGGGTGAGTGATTATTGTTTTTTATATAAATTCGTAAGGGGTTTGTGGCGACTTGTCCTGGCTGATCCCTTTAGGAAGTATGAAAGGGTCAATGAAAGTTTGTGTGCTTCGTCACACCATCTTTCATTGAGGGGGTTTTGTGATGGTACAATCATGGTACATTGTATAATTACCTAAAATATGGTAACGAGATCATAAATATTGTATTTTCCTATTTTTTGACATACCCAACCCAATCTCAAACACCCGATATCGAATCTACAGTGAGTGGACTATATTACAGTATTTGCCAGGATTTGAACTAATTCATGACAAAAAACGGTGTCACATCACAAAAACAGTGTGCAGTTATTGAGATAAGCAGAGCCAAGCCTTCGTTACGTCAGAGGCTGAGAATGTGTTGACAGCAACCAAACTGCGATGTCAACACGATAGACAAAGGAATGTGACGTCAGTACACCCCACTTCCGCAGATTTCAACCAGAAATTGTCGTCATTTCATCTGCAGCTCTGATTTGAGCCGGCCGGCTGCCAATTCACTCACGGGTGAATTTATTTTAACTTTTTAGACCACTGTAGGTGGTTAATAACTGTGTGAAACACCGTACAGTGCGTCGACTAAAAAGATGTGACCGGGAAAAACTCGCCGAACTCGCGGTGCGCGAAGTTCGTGCAAACCGAGAACAACCAGCAACACTACATTGGTGAGAACGTTCTTTTACATCTTCAATCCTTTGATTCATTCCCAATACCAAATTTTGAATCAATGTAAAATCATTTTAAATTCAATACTAAAAAATCATTTAAATTTTTCAATATATAAAGGGAGCTCCACTATGTATGAAATTTGTACCATGAGTATGTGAGAGTGAGTATTTGAGTGTGTGGGTTAAAAAATATTAAGTGTTGGGTTGTGCTGAAATTTCAATAATTTACGTTTAAATAATTATTATAATGCAACGTATATTTTTTGGTGTAGAGTAATATCATGGGGACAACGCCCATGGCGCAATATATATATATCCATGTAACATTTATCATGTTTAATGTTAATAAATACTTTTTATATGTTATTTGAAGTTTCGTTATTTCAGGTAATGGGTTTCACTGAAATGGTACGTGTTAACCGAATTCTGGCCCTAATAATAGTAAATGTCAACCATACACAGTACAGTACAGACACTTGCACAACATGGCACCCTAGATGGTTGTACAGACAAAATACATTGTACATTGTAATCAAACAATATAAATTAATATAAGAGATTACATTTGCGCCCTTAAGAACAGGGAATAATAGATTACAATGCAAATGCTTTGGTCTTCGGGTACAAACTGGGACGACCCGCTTTCTGACTCGTTATCAATTAAATGGGCCGAGCTTTACGCTCAATTGATTTCAGACACTCATTTTAGGATTCCGAGAGCTATAAAGGATTCATGTAATTCGTCAATTATTTCATTTCAATTACACGGGTTTGCCGACGCGTCAGTAAAAGGTTACGCATGCTGTATTTATGTGCGCACGGTATATTCCGACAACAGTATATCGTCTCACTTATTGTGTTCTAAATCAAGAGTCGCACCTTTAAAGCAGATATCTTTACCTCGCCTTGAACTTTGCGCCTGTTTATTATTAGCGCAGCTGGTTTGTAAGGTTGTCCACGCTGTGACCTACAATTTCAGAGAGCTGTATTTTTATTCTGATTCCACGATTGCCCTACACTGGATTCACCAACAGTCGTCGAGGTGGAAGGTATTTGTAGCCAACCGCGTTTCGGAGATTCAGCAGCTCACTATTACGGGCAATTGGTATCATGTCGCATCGCATGATAATCCCGCGGACATTTTATCCCGCGGTTGTTTACCCCGTTTGTTACATGGCCACCAGCAATGGTGGCATGGTCCTTACTGGTTGTTGAAGGAGCCTTTAGCATGGCCCATCCGTCCTTTTGATTCCAATTCCTCCTGGGCTCATACGGATTTGGACAAGGAAGAGCGTAAACAGGCTCTACTCGCTCTGGCTACTGCTTCGTTCTCTTCTAACTACGTTGAAGATTACTCTTCTCTCTCTAGACTTCTCCGCGTCTTTGCTTACTGCCTGCGTTTCATTCGTAACGCTAAGTCTCCTGCTTCTAAAAGAAGCACTTCCTTTTTGACTGCGCAAGAGCTACACAGCGCGCTTTTGGTTTTTATACGCCAAGCCCAGTTTTCGCATTTCAATATCGAAATTAAAGAACTCCAGGCACAACGCCCTGTACCTACTAATAGTAAAACCTTCTCGCTCAATCCATTTATAGACAACGCTGGTATACTACGTGTGGGCGGACGCCTTCAACAGTCTCAGCTAAACTACAATAATAAGCACGAAATCATACTTCACCCTCAGGCTCACCTTACTAGACTAATTATTGAATATGAGCATATTCGACTACTCCACGCTGGAGTACAACTAACACAGTGTTCTCTGCACCAAAGATATTGGATTATCAATGACAAATCTTACTACGCTCAGTGATTCACAAATGTATCACTTGTTATCGATTTCGCGCAACTGGTTCAAGCCAACTTTTACGTCAATTACCTGCTCCCAGAGTCACTCCCTCCAAGCCATTTTCACAATGCGCCGTCGACTACGCCGGTCCTATGTTTCTACGTGAGGGCGGGCAGCGGTCCAAATCTTTTACAAAGGCTTATATCTCTCTTTTCATTTGCATGTCCACTAAGGCAATTCACCTTGAATTGGTTTCAGATTTTCTGCAGACGCCTTTCTAGCTGCCTTGAAACGCTTCATATCCCGCAGGGGCATCCCCGCGCAAATATTTTCTGATAACGGTACCAATTTCCGTCGTGCTGGCACTATATTACATGATCTGTACAAACTCTTTCAGCAGGACGAATTCCAAAAATCCGCTCAAGACTTTGCCAGTCCACGTGGGATTAAGTGGTCTTTCATACCCCCGTCCGCGCCTCACTTCGGCGGTTTATGGGAGAGCGGTGTCAAAAGCGTTAAGTTCCACTTGCGGCGCATTATAGGCAGTATGCTCCTCAACTTCAAAGAGTTTTCCACTGTTTTGGCTCAAGTTGAAGCTTGTTTGAATTCGCATCCCTTGTTCACTGTGTCAAATGATGCTGGGGATCCCGAGCCTTTGACTCCAGCGCATTTTTTGGTTGGTTCCCCCCTTACCGCGCTCCCGGAACCCGACTACTCGGATGTAAATATGGGTCGCTTGGGGAGATAGCAGCTTCTGCAGAGATTTACCCGCTCTACATGGAAGAGTTGGTCTAGAGACTATCTGCATCAGCTCCAACTGAGAAATAAATGGAAAAGGCATTCTAAAAATTTGTCTATAGGACACCTAGTCCTCATTTTAGAAGACAATACACCACCATTGCAGTGGAAACGTGGTATTGTCACTCAGATTAATGTAGGGCAGGATTCGTTAGTACGCGTTGCGGACGTCCGTACTGCACACGGCATCCTGTAACAGGACAAAAAGGCCTGTTGTCATAATTATGGTGTTCAAGGATTTTGCATTGTATTTTTTATTGTATTCATACACATAAAGCATGGTTAGGTCAATTTCCCTATGTCTGCATAAACAACGCAGTTTCATCGATACGATTTAACTCAAGGGCGAGGGCGTATGTGTAAAATAAGATGTATTCAATGGCGGTTTTGATCGACACAAGCAAATTGGTATGACAAATATTGACACACGTCACAGCGATGACGAGGAACAATGCCGTCAGCTGATGCGGACAAATAGTTGATCACAATTGATCCCCTCCACCTGTCGACAATTCGACACAATGTCTGCCCACTCTGAAGAACTTTGTCATGGCGACAACAAGCAAAATTTTCGCTGGTCCAAAATAACCAGTTAAAAGTGTGAAACTAATTTAAAATGTAATCATCAATCAATAGTAAACCGTTAACAGTTTAACCATGTAAATTCAGTGAAATAACAGACAAAAAACAGACAGTACTAACAACAACGAAGTATGCCAGCCAACGGCCGGATCATGGAGAACGTCTGAAAGGCAGAACAACTACAACCTTCAGGAAAGTCCTAATTCTTATTATTCATTTTTCAAAATTAGAGCTCTAAACAATCACAAATAGAATTTTCAATGCATCAAAATTAGTATTTGTAACAGTAGTATGTGAGGGAGAGAGTGAAAGTGAATGCCGGCTACCATTAAACTAGGCATTGGTTTATGGAATAAAAAGGGGTTATGCTAATAAATGAATAAGTAAAATCGCAATTGCAAGGTAAAGAATGTTTCTTTTGTACTATTATGTTCAAGTACATGATCTAGAAAATTAGTAACGATAATTGATGAGTAAGAGCGGAACTGCATAGTCGCCATTTTGTATAATGACTACAATTTGATTTAACCCTTGTACTGTAACTGAACAACTATAAAGATTATTAAACCAGTGTGTTATTTTCGAACATATGTGTATGAATCGTTATTTCGATAACCCAGGCTGCTTCTGTCTCTCGTTTAACGATACTTTGGGACCCTTAGGTGTAAATAACATATTCAGTGTAGACGACTTGAACACGTGGCTACCGGAAGTATGGTACTTCACTCAAAAGTTATGCAAATAAAATACATTATTATGGTAAGTACTCTTAATGATAAATATCAGAAAGTGAAAAGAGTTAACAATGGCAGCCTGCAACAGGGACTTTATATAATAAATTGTTTTATATAAATGAACCAGAGTACGGAAGCAGACGGGTAGCGAAATACACGTAACACAGAAGCAACATAGGTTACCAGTATAGGTTATGTTATTGTCTGAGTAAAATACAAAACAACAACTAAAAATAAAATTTATTATTAGTACGATCAAAATGGCAAACAATAACGAAACAAGTATAACAGAATCTTTATTATTGAGTGAACCCGAAGCAAACTCAACACCCATTATAAATAATAAAGTGTCATTAGAGGACCTTTTTCAGTTAATGAAAATACAGAATAATGAATTAAATGATAAATTAAACCAGTTTGATGAACAATTTAATGATATCAAAAAAGAAATTAAAAAACAAAATTGTAATTTTGACGAAAGAATAAATGAAATAGAAATACAGTGTGACAGTATTCAAAAACAAACAGAAACCAGTAATGAACAATTCCATACTAAAATAAGTAATTTAGATGATAAAATTAGCCAAATTAATGAGACAGTTCAAAACCAAATAGAAACACAAAATAGAGAAATAGAGAATAAATGTTTAACCACAGTTAATGAGCAGATAGAGAGTAGAACTAAATGTGAAGTGAATAAACAGATAGAAATTAAAACTAATGTTTTACAAGATAAAACAGAGAAATGTGAATTAAACGTAATGGACATAACCAAACATATTGAAACAATAGACCAAACAGTATCAAAACATGAGAATAATGCTAGTAATGGAATGAGCATGTTACAAAATAAGATTAAAGAAACAGATGACCTAGCTATACAAAACAACAATAATATGCATGTTAAATGTGATGTGATTGAAAATGATCTAATGAAAGTGAAAAATGAGTTATGGGGGGAAATTCAGAAAAAAATTACCGGTATTATGGAAAGAATAATCGTGACTAGGGACATGTGCAATGAAATAGAGCTAGAGAATTTTAATCATGAAAACAGAGTAATACATCCTATGAGATTTTTAAACCAGACGCGAGAGTATAATCATTTCAGTAACCATAACTGGGAAATACAACTGACGAAAATCGTCAAATGTTTTAAGGGTAATTCAATAGTATGGGCGGAGGCGCACAGATTAGAATGGGACAACTTTGAACTTTCGAGAGGGCATTCAAAGATAAATTTTGGCCGGAAGAAGAACAGGAGAGTTTAAGAAGCCGTATTATGGGAGTGGGTAACTTCATAGGGCATAATAATATAACCATGTATGTGACAAAGCTGTATAACGAGGCGAAATACCTCGAGCCGCCAATACCGTTTAAATCATTCGTCAGATATGTAAGTAAACATCTACCTAGAGAAGTACAAATTACCTTAATGACGAAAGAAATAGAGAATCTGAGCGAACTGGAACGAATTTTAGACATTTTACAGAGCATTAGGGATCGTGAAACAGGTAGACGACCTATACAAAGTAACCACAATAAAAATAACACAGAATTTAACCGACCTAGAATTAATTATCAGGGGAATAATGGTAATAATAATAATCATGTGCATAGAAATAATTTCTAGCAATCAGGTGAGTGGAGTTGTTCTAGGTGCGGGAGAGAGAACTACGCCTACAGACAATAGTGTTTCAGGTGTAAACTACCAAAAGAAGAGCAGAGGAGGAGAGAACACACGAAACAGTATGTACCAACAGACAGAGGAGCACCGAGTACCAGCGGGACATCAAACCACAAACAAGGACGGGCGAGTGGTCAACAACAACAGAATATGAACAACAGTGGACGACAGCTGGAAAACTAAAGCCAACAGTGGTAGCCAGGACCCGACCACTGTTCAGAGAAGTGCAGGGGGTCCAACCAGTAGAAGACATCCAAAGTAATGTCATCAAAACGGACATAGTAGCTGATTTGTTGGAGGAGGAAAACAATACTACAACGGAGGTGAGAGCAGGACTGACGGAAATCCAGGTAACTATAGACAGTAAGCCTTTTAGAACACTGGTAGACACCGGAAGTGAAATTACAGTTATAGCAGAAAATATTTTAAGCGAGTTGAGAGAATTTAACAAGAATATTCCAGTTTTGCTAGTAGCAGGGGTTACGGTGATAGGAGTCACAGGGCTACGAAGCAAGCGTGTGACGAAACAGATACATTTGAACTTTTTGATTGATGATGTAGATTTTGATAATACATTTTTGGTAGTTAAGGGTTTGAGTTTGGACATTATTTTAGGTAATGATTTTTTACAGAGGAATAGAGCGGTGATAAATTTTAAAGAGAAAGTGATAGAATTAGATGGGGGTGACCGGTCTGTGAGAGTTAATTTTGAAAGGGTGATAGATGAAGTTAAAACAACTGGTGTAAAGTTACTACAAAAACGAGTAGATGACAATAATAGCGATACTAGAATTAATTGGTGTAGAGAGGCGGAGTATATTAATGATGTTGATAATGAAATGAGTAATACTAATGATGCAGTGTAGGAGATAAGGGCAGATAAATTTTGTAGTGAAGGGTCCGGTGTAAGGAGTGGCCAGCGTGCGGCGTTATGGCAGGTAATAGAGCAGTTTAAGGGAGTGTTTGCCGATGTTCCAGGTAGGGCAAAAGATTATGAATGTACGTTACAGATAAGGGAACACACACCATTCATGCAACGGAGTTATCCTGTGCCTTACTCCAAAAGACGAGCGGTGCAAGAGGAGTTAGATAAAATGCTGGAAGGAGAACTTATAGAAAGATCAGTATCGCACTACTTGAACCCACTGGTGGTGGTAATAAAGAAGGACGGCAGAGTCAGATTGTGTTTAGATGCGAGACGAATAAACCAGATAATTATACCAGACCGGGAGTCACCAGAAGCGATTAATGAAATATTCCAAAAATTCAGCGGCATGAAGTACATGACATCGCTGGATCTTACGGCAGGATATTGGCAGGTACCATTAGCTGAGGTGAGTAGAAAGTACACCGCATTTTTATTCAATGGAAAAAATTATCAGTTTCGGCGGCTACCATTCGGATTAAATACCAGTGTGGCGAGTTTCATTAAATGTTTGGATAAAATTTTGAGACCTAAGGATTTGGATTTCTTGACAGTTTATGTAGACAATATTTTGATTGCATCCAGGACTTTCGAGGACCATTTAGAACATATAAAGTACGTATTGACAAAATTGGAGACAGGAGGACTTACTGTGAATTGGGACAAGTCTAAATTTTTGCAGACAGAAATTAACTTTTTAGGTTTTATCATCACGTCAGAAGGGATCTCAGCAAACCCGGACAAAGTCGAATCTATCATGCGCTTCCCTGAACCAAGGAACGTAAAGCAACTTGAGAGTTTTCTAGGGCTGTGCAACTCTACAGAAAATTTCAAAGGAACTACGCACACGTGACAGCAAGGTTAAGTGCAGTACTTCAAAAGAACCGACAATGGAAATGGGGCGACACAGAGCGTGGAGCTTTTGAGGAGATTAAAAGGAAATTTAGTAAGATGATCATGATGAACCATCCGGATTTTGAAAAAGTGTTTTACTTACAGACAGACGCCAGTAATGTAGCAGTCGGCACAGAGCTTTATCAAGAGGACGAGGAGAAGGAGCACCTCACTATCGCCTTCGCGAGTAGATCACTACTGCCCGCCGAGAAGAACTATACGACGACAGAAAAGGAACTACTTAGTATTATATTCGCCGTCGGGAAAATTCAGGACTTACATCCTAGGAAACAAGACGATCATATGAACGGATCATAAGGCGCTATCTTTCCTGAACACTTGCAATCTTGCTCACAGCCGTCTAACTAGGTGGGTGCTGGTTTTACAGGAGTACAACTTCGAGTGGGAATACATCAGAGGGACAGAGAACAAGGTACCCAACACTCTTTCCAGAGTAGATTGTGTGGACAACAAAACAGGTAGGGACTTGAAGGAAACTGAAATTTTTAAAATTAGTAGAGAGGATAAGATCTTTGGAGAAGAGTTAAAAGATATCGGAACCCTGCAGAGCAGCAGATGGTAAATCGGGGAAGATAATGAACAGCTTAGAAACGGAATTAGAACCGTCAGAGTATAACCAGTTTTTTCAAATTTACAAAGGACTGTTGTTTAAGAAGGTAGCAGGGGTGAGCGTGACTGGAGGTTAGTAGTACCAGAAGGGTTGGAAGAGAAGATTATTTGGGATTGTCATATCAGATACGGTCATTTTGGGGCGAAGAAGTGTGTCAATGTGTTGAAGGAATCATGTGTTTTCAGGAATATGGAGAGACGAATGAGAAAATTGCTAAGGAGTTGTGATTTGTGTCAGAAGTCGAAGGTAGTAAACTACAGGGTTGAAGGTGAGTTGAATTTTATAAGAGTAGAGAGACCATTTGATTTAGTTGCGGTAGATTTGTTTGGACCATTGCCGAAGGGTAGAGGCGGAGTAGTGTATATTTTTGTATTGCTTAACACTTTTTCAAAATATGTGAAACTGTATAGCGTAAAGAGAGCTACCAGCCAGGTATTGAGTGAAAAGGTGACTAAAGATTGTATGATTCACGTGGGTAAACCAAAGGTGATTTTGTCAGACCATGGGCCACAGTTCATCAGTGGGAAATGGCGCCAGACCTTAGGATGGGAAGGAATCCTCACGAAGCATACGGCTGTGTACCATCCCCAGTCAAACCAGGCTGAGCGTGTAATGAGAGAGATAGGCAGGATCTTCAGAGCCTATTGTCACGCTAAACACAGCGAGTGGCCATTGTACGTAAAAAAAGGTAGAAGATTGGCTGAACAGTACCACCCACGAGTCCACCGGCTATACAACTCACGAATTGGTAAAGGGAACACGCCCCCCAAGAATTTTGGAGCAGCTGTTTGATTATCCACCTGAGAGCGAGCGGACGGATGTGAGCGTTAAGATCCGGTTGGCCAACGAGAATTTGTTAAGCAAGGGTGAACAGAGAAAATGTAGACACGACGCAAAAGGTAAGTGGGTAAAGTATGAAGTGGGACAGTTGGTATTAGTAAGGAGGCACAACTTATTGAGTGCTCAAGACAAGGAGATTAAGAAGTTCTTTCTGCTCTACGAAGGACCTTATGAGGTAGTAGAAATCAAGATGAAAAATTCTTATGAGTTGCAGGACAGGGAGACCAAGGAGATAGTAGGAACACACAATGCAACAAACTTAAAGTTATATTGGTCATCTTAGGTAGGCGATAATGGGTTTATATTAGAGTACGAATGAGTTTTGATATTTATATTTCCAGGAGGGACACTCACCCATTTTCGGGCGATCACAGATTCACCACCTCTGATCGTGGATTTTGGCAATTGGAGGCAGACCATGATTGGCGGTAGCCTCAGCAGCGGGGTGAAACCAACGGTGGTCTGGCTCCACAAAAAGGTGTGAGTAGACATTTTAACATACAAGAACGGGGAGGGGGACCCAGAGTTCGTGGAAAGGTAAAGTAGAAAAAAAAGTTATGTTCCACGAACTAATGTAGTTTCGTTTAGAAATTATGAAACGAAATGCTTAAAATTATTGTAATTTAAATAGTTAAATTTTTCAAGTGCTTGTTTTCCCTCAGAAGACAAGAGAGTGTATTTTATAATGTAAACTTATCAGATGATCCATTGTTGTAATTCCTCTTTTGTCATAAGAGAAAATGTCAGTGAAAGTGAAAGCTTGAACTTGCAAAGTGTCTATGTGAAAAATTATTTAAATAATTAAAGAACTTGTTTTTGAGCAAGGTTACAAGGTGTTTTTATAGTTGTATGGTGTTAACAAAAATGTTAGTCAATAATGGACAGTAAGGACAGCATATGTAGGAGGAGTTGTTAGATGTAATTGGGCTAGTGCAGTAGTGGCATGTGCTACTTGTAACTACACGGGATTATTCCCCACTCAATATCTTCTAAAGCCCCACGTTGGGCGCCAATTTGTAACCCCACGTAATTGTTCCTTATCAATATCTTCTAAAAACCCCACTGCTGGGTTCGCCAATTTATTACCCTTCAGGAATTACAGGTTCTTTATGCCTCACCTTGGATGTGTCAAATTACAACAAGACGGGTTTTTAATTAATTTATCCCTCTCTTTGTGTACATCAATTAGTAACACTTGTTAATTCTATTTCTATATAAATAAAAACACACAGAATAGTATTTGGTAATAATAATACTAATATTATAATTTTATTCAAAAAATTTGCTATAGTCTATTTAGTATAACTATTAATATAATTTATAAATCTCAGGGTCGATTCTCTTCTCTTTGTTTATATTATTTTTAGGTTCTTTTGGCTGATATAAAGGTTCAGTAATTATAAAGAAAAAACAAGTATAGAAAGTACATTACATTACAAACAATAATAATAATGAATAATATAAATTGAGTATTAATTATAATAATATATATACGGTACACAATGTTTATCGGTTCAGTTTCGTTTCACACAGCCTCCTGGTCTCAGTGATGAAAAATTCCCAATATCAGTTTGTTTATGTTGTCCAAATGAAGGAATCCACTTCTTTTGGTGTTCAATAAATGTTAACTTGTCACTTTCGTGGTCCGAAGCCTTCTGTTGGAATATTAGGATTGAAGTCCAGTGTCCTGTTATTAAGTTGATCCCAGTGTAGTTGTTCCTTCTGGTTGTTGGATCAGTAATGTTTTAAAGGTGATTTGTTTATGATATATCTTTATATGCTCCAATTTTATATTCTGTTGTAGGTTGTTATAAGGTTTTTTTCCTTTCTATTATATTATTTTTTAATAATATTCATATGTTTCTTGTATAAATATTTAGCTTGTTTTCAAAATTTACACTCAACTATCCTTCTTGGCTTATTATTTTTTAATAATCATCAACAACATTCTTTTTCTCTCTTTTGGTTTCCTGGATACACATAAATACTCTGGTCATATCTGTTCAAATTGAGATTTAGTTGTCATAGGATATTATTTTTATATAATACATTATTTTACCTTTTATGTACAAGTTGTTTTTTAGTTATTACATCATAATACTTAATACAATTTACATATTATTTTATCTGACAAAACTAGGAACAATTTTAATATCAAATATTATAGTTATTTGTAATTTGACAAATATTTTTGAATAATTTATTATTTACTGAACATAATCATCTAGGCCTATGTTGACTGATTATATTTTTATATTGGAAGACTCATAATCGATCCTGCTTACACTTGTTTTATATCAATTAATTTTTTTAAAATATAAACAAACTATTAATTGACAATTATATTTTAATTATTATAATTCCCTTCAGGGCTTAACTGAATGCACACTTTTAAACCATTGTCTGTATGATTAATATCGATTAAACTTATATAACTCAACACTAATAAAGAAAAAACTAAATGTTAATGCCAGTATCTTCTGTTACTATGAATTAGTAATTCATTTCATTAAATAATTGTTTATAATTACTATCCACTCACAGTTATTCTTAATTGACTACCACTGTATCTCACATACTCTTACCAATTAATTACACTTGTTTTATATTACATTTGTAGCACATCTTAATTACATTTTACATTTACTTCTAAATTTGTATTGTACTTTATATTACTTTCTATTTGATTCATTCATTATTCATTAAATTTATTATCATTATTTGTTTGTTTATGGACTACTCCAAATCTAACTGGGTACTGTCTATATAGTATAGTAATTTGTCATAGTAGTGTCTGTTATAGGACTTTTGGTTTTTAAATAGGTTCACACTTTTATTTATTTTGTTTCTTCCTTCAAATTATTTTGATTTCGATTTGTTTAGATAACTTGTTGTTATTGCTTGCTGATGTCTTCAACAGTTAAGTGTATGATATTATGGTATTAATATTGCTTGGTGATAAGATTGACATTTATTAAACAAATTCTTCATTATTATAGGCAAATTGAAACCTACTTTTCTTGTCAATACCAATTATTTTCTTCTTTATCTCTAGAGTTTGTTTATTTGTATTGGTGGCTTTAACGAATTGTAATTCTTGAGTTTTCTCTTGGTTCATTGTGTATTCTATTTATATATTCCATTCTTTTATTCACATTGATTCCATACTAATGTTAAATGATTCCCCCTATATTAAAATGGTATTATGAATGAATATCGGCGTTGAATGGCCCTTTTACGTCCAATTGCTCATCCGAACATTCACATACTTGGTACAGTGCACTTTGGCTGCTGCCCATAAAATAATTCTAGAGTGGTGCCTTAGCTTTCTACACTCTATAAATAAAATAATTAAAATCTTATCATTCTACACATCCTTGGAATCTTTTATCTTCTGAATATTTTTTCTTATTCTACATTGCCTTCCAATAACTCCATTCATTTATTATATTCAATATTACTGTTGGTATATTTCTTAAGTAGATTTTTTTCTCTTTTATAAAACTTCACCTTATGAACCTTATTATAAAACTTTTGATTTATTAGCCTTAATGTCATTCACCTTTGTTATTCAATACCTCTTGTAATATAGTAGTTTTAATTATCCTTCTATTATTCTATCTATTTTTATACTGCAACTCTTCTTCAGTAAGTTCATTTTCTAATTAGTTTATTAAATTTCTCTTAGGCTTTTGTCATTAATATTGTGCTCCATTATTATTATTATATCACTATATGTATTATTTATGCTTGATTTAATAAGATGTGCTTGTTTCTTTTAGAATTTTGGTGTCGTTACATAATTGCCCTCCTTCAGAAGTAATTATTTCTGAACATGATCTTTGGTATGGAAGAAATAATTTCTTATGTTATGTTTCATTCTTCATAATATTTTTCCTAAAGTATGCTGTAAATTGTTCTTACATTTTTTAGAATTTGGTAGTATTTTTTGTTATCAAATTCGTTTTTTATATAATAGTCATTTCAAATAATTCATGTAAGTTGATCTTACTTAGGTTAGAATTTTGATGTGTTCTTCTTAATAGATTCAAAATAATTTCTTCTTTAACTCATGGTAAGATGTTCTTACTTAATTTATTTCTTGGGGTTTTCTTCTTAATAGATTCAAAATAATTTTTTATTTAATTCATGGTAAGATGTTCTTACTTAATTTAGAATTTTTTTTTTTTTTAATCCGTCCATTTTCTTGATGGTGTATGGTATTTAATTTAGCCGTGGTCCATAATCTCAATTGCCCTTATTGTCCGGACTACCACTGTCTTCATAATTATTTCTTTCCTTATGACATTTCTCGTATTTCATTTTTTTTCTGTTATCCTTTCACTTTGTTCAAATCTTATTTGAATTATTTTATTATATGGTTCATTAAACCAGGATGTCACTGGTACATCAATGATTAATGATAATACTGATGTTTTACCATATATTTCTATTTCTGTTGTATTTAATTTATCTATATTCCTTTTAAAGCGGTAACATACTGTTTTATTGTAAATTATTTTTGAAATTTGTTTTGACCTGCTTCTATAATCTATGGAATTCATGATGTCTTTATCATTGGTCATTGGGATATTACTTACATTAATTAAACCACTGTGCATCATCTCCAACTCTTCTCTTGTTTTTATTAATTTCTTTGGATGCATTCTTCTCATTTTCTTTGACTTCATTTCCCTGCGCTTAATATTTTCTTGGGTTTTGTCATGTTTAATTCTAGATAATAATGCTACTTGTTTCCTTGTTTTATCGTTCGGTATTTCTTCTGTTTCTGTTTTGCTATCATTTTTTATTTCTTTGGTCCTCTCATTTCTCAATTCTTCCCTCCACAGTTTATTATCATTTATTATATCATCTATTTGCTGAAAAATGTTTTACTATTATCATCCATTTTCTGACAACATTTTTTACAATTATCATCCATTTTCTGACAAATTTTTTTACAATTATCATCCATTTGCTGACAATAATTTTTGGTCAAATCATCCAATTTCTTATTTGAATCTTCATAACTTTGTTTTAACTCATCCATTTTCTTATTTGTTTCTTCATGACTCTGTTTATTCTCATCCATTTTCTCCATCATTATCCTGAACATTTCTTGCATAGTTGCGTTCAATGTTTGTTTTGATTTTTCCGGTTCTTCCTCTTGTTGTGTAGGTTTCTTAGGATCTGCAGGAGGTAGTAACATCTCTACATCATCCACTGGTGTCGCCTCCGCGTCTTCCATACTACTCTCCTTCTCTGCTTCTGCTGCTCTCCTCTTTGATGTTGCTCGTTTGTGCATTTCTGTTGTTTTATTTAACCTATATCAGCCGCCAGCTAAAATTAGGAACCAAATTTTGTTATTATTTTATTATTTATTTGCCTATTGTTTCCCTAATTACAGCCTCACAGGTTGGACGCCAATTTGTAACTAAACGGGATTATTCCCCACTCAATATCTTCTAAAGCCCCACGTTGGGCGCCAATTTGTAACCCCACGTAATTGTTCCTTATCAATATCTTCTAAAAACCCTACTGCTGGGTTCGCCAATTTATTACCCTTCAGGAATTACAGGTTCTTTATGCCTCACCTTGGATGTGTCAAATTACAACAAGACGGGTTTTTAATTAATTTATCCCTCTCTTTGTGTACATCAATTAGTAACACTTGTTAATTCTATTTCTATATAAATAAAAACACATGGAATAGTATTTGGTAATAATAATACTAATATTGTAATTTTATTCAAAAAATTTGCTATAGTCTATTTAGTGTAACTATTAATATAATTTATAAATCTCAGGGTCGATTCTCTTCTCTTTGTTTATATTATTTTTAGGTTCTTTTGGCTGATATAAAGGTTCAGTAATTATAAAGAAAAAACAAGTATAGAAAGTACATTACATTACAAACAATAATAATAATGAATAATATAAATTGAGTATTAATTATAATAATATATATACGGTACACAATGTTTATCGGTTCAGTTTCGTTTCACACAGCCTCCTGGTCTCAGTGATGAAAAATTCCCAATATCACTTCTTTTGGTGTTCAATAAATGTTAACTTGTCACTTTCGTGGTCCGAAGCCTTCTGTTGGAATATTAGGATTGAAGTCCAGTGTCCTGTTATTAAGTTGATCCCAGTGTAGTTGTTCCTTCTGGTTGTTGGATCAGTAATGTTTTAAAGGTGATTTGTTTATGATATATCTT
The DNA here is from genome assembly GCA_034769895.1 of Magicicada septendecula. Taxonomy (NCBI): domain Eukaryota; kingdom Metazoa; phylum Arthropoda; class Insecta; order Hemiptera; family Cicadidae; genus Magicicada; species Magicicada septendecula. The sequence continues at coordinate 130,649,270 of CM068372.1, forward strand.
TATATGCTCCAATTTTATATTCTGTTGTAGGTTGTTATAAGGTTTTTTTCCTTTCTATTATATTATTTTTTAATAATATTCATATGTTTCTTGTATAAATATTTAGCTTGTTTTCAAAATTTACACTCAACTATCCTTCTTGGCTTATTATTTTTTAATAATCATCAACAACATTCTTTTTCTCTCTTTTGGTTTCCTGGATACACATAAATACTCTGGTCATATCTGTTCAAATTGAGATTTAGTTGTCATAGGATATTATTTTTATATAATACATTATTTTACCTTTTATGTACAAGTTGTTTTTTAGTTATTACATCATAATACTTAATACAATTTACATATTTTATCTGATAAAACTATGAACAATTTTAATATCAAATATTATAGTTATTTATAATTTGACAAATATTTGCGCGGGGATGCCCCTGCGGGATATGAAGCGTTTCAAGACAGCTAGAAAGGCGTCTGCAAAAGGTGTCTATTCCAGGTTGCAAATGACAACCTCAATCAGTTTCCCTTGGCATGCCGAGTTATTACTAACGACTTCTACGTCGATGATTTAATTACCGGCTGCGATGATATAGATAAGCTCAAATGGTTGAGATCATCTATAAGCGAACTACTGCAACAATATGGGTTTCCCCTGCACAAATGGTCTTCCAACAGCCAAGAAATCATAAACCAATGCACCACTGCCATACCCCTAAACAAGGGTGAAAATGTGAGCACTTTAGGGCTACTATGGAACAACGGTTCCGATATGTTTGTTTATAAGACAGCGCTCAAACCTTGCCATGAAGTGTTTACCAAAAAAACTGTTCTTTCAGTAATTGCGGGCATTTATGACCCTTGGGTCTACTTGGTCCCATAGTTTTTCTATATAAACGTTTCATGCAGCAGCTTTGGCAAGCAAAAACGAATTGGAATGAGGTCTTATCAGATTCTCTTCTCCCCAAATGGAGGGAATTGTATAGTAAATTAAATCTAGCCAATAAGATTAATGTGAAGTGTTGCATAAAGTCTAACCCATACATGAAGTCGTTTCAAATTCACGGGTTTGCGGATGCTTCCTGTGAGGGTTATGGTTGTTGCATATACGCAAGAATTGTATATGATAATAGGCGTGTCTCATCTAATTTACTGTGTTCGAAATCCAGGGTAGCCCCCCTAAAACAAATTACACTGCCCAGACTTGAGCTATGCGGTTGTCTTCTACTTGTCCATTTGCTTCAAAAGGTTATTCGTGCATTGAGCATACATGCTCATGAGATCTATCTGTACTCCAACTCCATAGTTGCCCTCCAGTGGATACACGGTGATTCCTCCAGATGGAAGACCTTCGTCGCCAATCGTGTGGCTGAAATCTAGTAGGGTTCCAATAACGCTGACTGGCATCATGTGAAGTCCCAGGATAACCCCGCCGATGTTCTAACTCATGGTTGTCATCCAAACAAATTGCGGAACTTCCAGTTGTGGTGGCATGGTCCGGCATGGCTTTTGCAAGATCAAATTCGCCACTCCAAATTCAGCACAAATGATTCGGCCACCATATGGGAGTGCCGATCTGAACAAAAACAATCGGCAATTCTTGAATGTATGGATAGCGTCATCGCTACCGATATAAGTGAAGACTTTTCCACTCTTCAGAGATTGATACGTGTTATCAGCTATTGCTTCAGATTTATCTATAATCTGAGATCGAATTCCCCTGGTTCGGGACATGAGCTGCGACTGTCCAGGGAGGAATTAAACTTTAAATTTCTTTATACGCCAATCTCAATTGCCGTACTTTCACAAAGAAATCATTGAGATAAAGAATGGCAATCTAGCCAAATCTAGCAAAATTATCTCTCTTGATCCATTCATCGACGATTCGGGGTTACTTTGGGTTGGAGGTCGTCTCCAACATTCTGATTTGCATTATAATACTAAGCATCAGATTATTCTGCACCCAAAGGCCCACCTCACTAGATTAATAATAGGGGCTGAGCTTTCGAGGCTGCTTCACGCGGGCGTTGTAACGTTTTGTTACTTTTTACCAATTTCCCCCCACGTGACTTCTACTTACCTCGAGCGATCTTTTTACACACTCGCCCTGATTACACTCTACCCTGACTTACCAAAACAGAAGATTAAAAATTACTTATAGGTCGCCACCAATATCTTTAAAGGACAGAACTGGAGACCTTAATACACTTTCCCCTTTTAGAATTCAATTACTTACCAGGTTCGTTAGGCAAAATTTTCTATACTGGATAGGTGATGTTAATTTGGCGTAATAATTGACTTAACGCATGGTTACGCTATTAATCCATTTTATTTATATTCATTTTAAAAGTTAATTATTATCTGTTTGTAACTCTTAACAGTTCATCAAATTCTTTGCTTTATCAACTCTCTATAATATTATACGTTAACCATTTAAGAAAACAAAATTGACTAATTCAACTAAGCGGTATACCTTTTATTTTTATTTGACAACCCAGTATTTGCTCATTTGCTCACACTTTCATTCTTTACAGATCTTTTACCCCTACCCTTATTTTAGAGATCTCTTTATTATTGTTATATTTGAATTTATTTTTGAAGTTTAGTCATTGAATTATAAATGGTACTTAACCATTCTGTAGATGTCTACCCACTGTTGCACCATCACTTGATTCACTATTTATTTAACGTTCCGAAATTCGGTTTTAAAACGGTTTCAACTGCGATACTGCTGTATATGGTTCCAAATACATGTTTCACTACTGTTCACATTTTCACTCCTTCGGCCGGTCCGTCTACATTGTTAAATGTATTTCGGGTGGACCGCGCGATAACGCAACTGCTCGCGTTAGGTGTTATTAGCCGACTCACACTTAAAGCCAAGCGTCTTCAAGATGGCCAAACTTTGTATGGTCCGTGGCAACTTGCAATCCCATAGGCTGATCAGGCGTCACGTGATATCTTTTGTGGTGCGAGTCTGTGTATCATTTACCTGCGTTCAAAGGCTCGCAAAAAGTTCGTGAAAAATACTATGTTTGGGCAAACAGGCGCGCACTCGTTCACATTCCTCAGTATCAGGAAATGTAGCTTATTGTGGGGCGTACAGACCAAACGTGCGACTGGGTGCCCTGACAAGGAATGTCTATGGTTAAAATTGAGGCCCTGTGTGGGTAACTCCTGTGCATCGCATTTACAATTAAACTAAAACCCACACCCCATGTCCCGTTACAGCGTTCAGTTAACACATAGTTTTGTTCGTCAAAGGTATTGGATCGTCAATGGCAAGATTGTTGTCAGTTCTGTCATCCGTAAGTGCATCAAATGCTTTCGCTTCAGAACCCACAAGCAGACGCAGCAACTTGGTCAGTTGCCTTCATCAAGAGTGGTATTGACCAAGGCCTTTTCTTCGTGTGCTGTAGATTACGGCGGCCCTATTGTGATCCGTCATGGTGGGCAGTGATCCAAGACTACCTCAAAGGCACACATATGCTTGTTTGTCTGTCTCGCTACGAAGGCGATTCATTTGGAATTGGTGTCTGACTTGACTGCTGAGGCATTTATTGCCGCCTTTAAACGATTCATTGCCCGCCGCGGCATTCCCGGGGAAATGATGACTGGCAATGGTACTAATTTTAAGGCCGCGAGTTCCACTTTCTGCGAGTTATACAAATTATGTACCTCTGAGGAATTTAAAACGAGTATTCACTTATTCTCACTTGCCCAAGGTTTCAAGTGGTCGTTCATTCCGCCCTCCTCACCGCACTTCGGCAGCCTTTGGGAGAGTGGTGTAAAAAGCGTCAAGCATCATCTGCGCCGCACCATTGGCGCCACCATTCTTAACTGTGAGGAATTATACACGATCCTTACTCAAATTGAGGCGTGTTTGAACTCCCGTCCTCTTTCTGCCATCTCATCTGATGCTAGGGATCCGCAGCCCCTTACACCCGGACACTTCTTAATTGGCTCGGCCTTGACAGCCCTCCCCGACGCTGACCTGGTAGCCATTCCATGCAACCAACTGCGTCGCTGGCAATTGCTGCAGAAATTTGTACAATCTATCTGGAGCAGGTGGTACAAGGACTACCTGCACCAGCTTCAACAGAATAATAAATGGCAGACACCCAAGGGGAACTTCGTGGAGGGTGATGTGGTCATAATTATAGAGGATAACGCCCCTCCATTACACTGGAGTTTGTGTGTGGTCACTAAGGTTTCCATGGGCGACGACCAGTTGGTGCGCGTCATTGACGTCCGCACTCCCCGTGGTATATTGCGTCGACCTACTCATAAGCTGTGCACTTTACCTGTGTCCAACTCCACTCCACTGTGTCCACTCATATGGGTTTCACTCTATGCGAAGGGGTGTTATTGTTCTGGTCCTCAGTAATGTTGCCTTGTGCAGAGGAATTTATTAATATTTATGCAATTCATGTATTTTATTCAATCTGTATTCTATTTAATTTATATATTGTATTTAATTTATGTGATTTATGCAATTCATGTATTTTATTCAATCTGTGTATTCTATTCAGTTTATGTATTGCATTCAATTTATGTGATTTATGCATGCCATTCAATTTATGCATTGTAGTCAATTCATGTATTTTATTCAATCTATGTATTGTATTCAATTTATGTATTGTATTCAATTTATGTGATTTATGCGATTCATGTATTCTATTCAATTTACATTTTGTATTCAATTATGTATTACAACCAATTTATGTAGCCGCTGTTGGCGTCATGGGTGAGGAAACTGCTCACTGCATCAAGCTGCATCTTCGATTTTTGATGGGCAGTATGTTCAGATTTAAAATGTGTTCAAACCATGATTCGCCTGTGACGTCGGCTGCATATCACGTTATAGCCGGACGAGCTAAGGTCGGTCCGCCCCCCCCTTTCCAATTTAGCAGTAGACTCTAGTGGTGGGCGTTTCTGTTGTTTCTACAAAACGAAAACAAACTGTTTGTTGAAAAAAAAAACAACTGTTTTAAAAAACAGTTGGAAAAAAACAGGTTGAATTAATGAACTGTTGCTATTTACATTGACTGTTTTTATCATTATATTGTTAAATATTTTGTTTTGACCATTTAGAAATAACTGTTCATTTTAGTATTTTTCTTAAATGGATGGTTATGAAACTTAAATACTGGAATTAAGTCAATATCTTATTTAACCTACATCAAAATTGTTTCATCAAAACTTATGGGGAATATCTGAATAATATTTTTAAGGACAAAGGACTTACTTTTTAACTTTTACTAACTTTTAAAGGACGTATTATTTTACTAACTTTTTAACTTATGAGGACAAATCTGAATAAACTGAAATATGTTTTCTTTTTAAATGCCCTTTTAAGTTGGTTATCGTAGATTTATACAAAATTTTTTGTTTACAAACTGTGCAAACAGCCATATCATTATCTGCTTTGTGAAAATAATTCCACAAGTCGCTTCGTAATCTGTTTGCCATGGTAATAAACAGTTTTACTTATACTAAAAGAATATCTGCCTTACGCCGTCTAATTTTAGCTATAACCTAAATAAACATCAAACACATAATAAATATAAGCACGCAGACACACACACACACACACACACACACACACACACATATATATAATTTTGCGTCAAACAGAACGAGGACAGTACAATAATCAAACCTAAGTCAACGCACGTTGCATTAAAAACGAACAGTTCAGTCCTAACAAACAGTTAAAAAAAAACAGTTTACACCAAACTGCTCAATGAAAGTGCCAACGAAAACGAACGGTTTACTGCGAACGGAAAACAGAACGAGCACAGTACAATAATCAGACCTACAGTGCTATTAAAACACGTCTTCTGACAGTTCTCCTTGCGTGTTTACAAGAAGTAGTTGCTATGGTAACTCGGACGAGACTCCGAGGTGAGCCAATCACCGGCAGGCGTGCGCTTTCCCTCCCCCTTTCTCCTCAGTCAACAGTCCCACACAGACCAATCAGCGCTCCCGCAGCTGTGCCGAACAGCACGTGCTTCTTAGCTGTCAGAAGACGCAGATTGTTTTAATAGCACTATAAGTCAACGCACGTTGCAATATAAACGAACCGTTTCCTCCTAACAACAGTTCAACAAACGGTTCAAAAAAACAGTTTACACCAAACAGCTCAACGAAAGTGGCAACGAAAACGAACGGTTTACTGTGAACAGAAAACGGAACGACAACAGTGAACTCTGTGAACAGTTGCGTTGTCAAAACTGTTGTCAAAGCCACGTTCGTTTTTAAAACGGAGAAACAGTTTGTCTCCGCGGAAAAGAACAGTTCATTCGTTTTTTTTTCAGAGAACTGTTTTTTCAAACAGTTGTGCGTTTTTGTTCCCACCACTAGTCGACTCGTGGAGCTCCAGGAAGCAACAGCTTGTTCCGCGCGTGTGTTACACAAAATTCAATTTACGGCCTTCAATATGTGAACGATTCAATTAATTTAGTTTTAATTAGCTTAAATTATTAGATATGCTGTCGTATGGGCACACGCGGAGTCACAGAATCACATGAATATCATTTAATCTGTTTTTTATAATAAACCGTTTATACAGTCCACTTTTATCGTTTTATATTTTGTTTAAACCCAGCCTATGGTTTAAAGTGTGAACAGCCATTAACCCCAAGCTACTCAAGGGGACAGCAAGTTCAACACAACACCTCGGTTTTAATGACTTTCCGATAATTAATGGCTGCTCTTTTTCACCAGCAGCACTACAACATAACATAATCGTTAGTCTTTCTTTAGTCTTTTTTCCACTTTACACGCTTCATTTTCTAGTGTTAATGATTTATTTGGTACCTCTTAAAATATAACCCAGTCTCATCAACATTGTAAATGTCACTTAATTCATATTCTGCCAGAATACTTGGTAACCTGTCTTTCCAGTCATTGACTTCATTAACAGGTACATCTGCCCCTTCACCCGAAAGCATTTTGAACGTTATGTTGTGCTGCTTTCTAAAACACTTCAACCACCCATTGCTAGCTACAAAATTTTCGACTTTAATTTCTGTGGAAATTTCAAGTGCTTTCTCCCGTAACATACTTCTACTAACCGGAAGTTTTTTTTTTTTTTTTTTTTTTTTTTGAGGGAACGCATTTAAATATCTCGTAAAGAATTTCATTTACTTTTGTACACTTGGATTCTAGCTTTCTGTTTCCCCCCGATTCATATTGGGTTCCCACTCTTTTAAAATATGGTCTTTATTTTTTTATTACGTTGTTAATCTGCGTTCTTCCGCATTTAAAAATGTCGGAAAGTTTCCTTGCTGAAACACCCTTATTGCTTTCAAAAATAACATTTTGCGTAGCCTCTAAATTCAAACACACTCTTCCTTTGTTACTCATTTTTGACACACTGTTACACTATTAAACTACTGTTATTGTTTAACTACTGTTAAGTTACACTACAAATTACAAGAACACCTCTTAAGCACACGCGGATCGTTTACGCCAATTAAACATTATAAAGGTTTCAACAGTTCGGAACGCTCACATATAACTGATCGCTGACTACTGTTTCAACATTGTGGAAACTTCACTAGTGTAGCCTATTGTGTACCAATAACATTTTGTAAATTTAAAAATGAAGCATATATATATATATATATATATATGGCTAGGTTGTTTCAGTTCGTAGCTGTAAACATTACTTGAGTAAACACCGACTCAGTGCTAGTTTCGGAAACCAGAATGAACAATTCATTCCGGCAAACTGTCGAGTCAGACTACTATGCGCGTGTACCGGTGGCTGCCGCCACTAGACATGCTCTCGTCTAAACACTGGTGAGTGTATCATGCTGGCCTGCACTGTACGCGTAACCTATTCTTAGAAATCTGTGTTGTCAAACTACAATGTTTTGTCTGTTGTAAAATACTGAAATCCAGATGACTAAACATCTCAGTGGGGGTTTAAACAGTGAAAGATCTTGTTGTTGTTGTTGATCTTACGGGCAACATTTTTGGTCCACAAACGACCGCCATTCTTTGTCCACAAGCGACAATATTTTTGGCCCGCAAGCGACCGCACTTTTGTCCTGCGACAGCATTTTCGTCCACAGCGACATCATATGGTCCGCCGGGCCGCTCTCGAAAATTTCTAGAGTTGGTGTTGCAATCTAAGGGTTGCTGGTATAGGAGTCAGAATGTGTTTGAATGAATAAGTGGACTGTATGAAATCTGAGTTAAGTGGCATTTATTGAGACATTATAAAGAAGCACAGGCCCAGGCAATTACGTGTGGTGATACATCGCCGAGATACAATTACGTGTGGCGTAGACTGCCGAAATACATAACGTATAGAAGCGAGAAAAGAATGGTAACGAAAGTTATGCTAATAAAATTTTACATTGCCGTTGCTAGCAAAATGTAAGAATGTAGTGTACGGATGAAGAGCTGAGTCTTAACTAACTAATCGCAGCAGTGAGCCAGCGCGAGCTGCACTGCAACGAATGACGTAAGTGCGTGGGCTGATTGCGCGTGAGCAAGTAAGCAGATACAATGTATTAACATACTGCCCGCCCAAAATCGGGCGACTTTGACATAGTTTACAGTAAAAAACACAAGGTTACTTGAAAATATACAAGTATACATTAATAGGTTGGAAACCTGAAAAAATGCGACAATACAATACAATGGTACGTGAATATTAACACAAATACAAATACAATATAAATAAATGTACATACATTATTAATCAAATGTTGTGTACCAATAAAATACATAAAATACTTGAAAGCCTTACACATTAAAGAAATTGACTCTTGCATAACGTAAATAGTCTGATATAAGAAATTCGTAAACAACAAAATTAATTAAGCTATCAGATAAAACTTAAAGTAAAACAAGGCAATTTCTGTGCTGAAAAGATACAACCTAACGCTTATGTTAAAAATAAGGTGCTTATACAACTAACATTAACATATGTTTGGTAAATATAAACATTAATCTTTAACAGAAAACAAGAAACATCCTTTAATTTATATAACGAAAACGTCCTCAAAAAACTGACTAAATAGAATGATACAATAATAATGATATAATAGTAAATACAGTAATAGTAGACTAATAATTTAAAGATACATAATAACATAATAATAGTCACAAAAAGTTCAAGAACATAATGATGATACATAAAAACTCAATAATAAATCTTTAAAAATAATACAATGATGCATGATAATGCGATTTAGTCTGATTCCATGGGAAGTGGACACAGCTAGTGAATAGGTCTACGCAGGATTGTTAACTATAACTCTTTTCACTTTCTGATATTTATCATTAAGAGTACTTACCATAATAATGTATTTTATTTGCATAACTTTTGAGTGAAGTACCATACTTCCGGTTGCCACGTGTTCAAGTCGTCTACACTGAATATGTTATTTACACCTACGGGTCCCAAAGTATCGTTAAACGAGAGACAGAAGCAGCCTGGGTTATCGAAATAACGATTCATACACATATGTTCGAAAATAACACACTGGTTTAATAATCTTTATAGTTGTTCAGTTACAGTACAAAGGTTAAACCAAATTGTAGTCATTATACAAAATGGAGACTATGCAGTTCCTCTATTACTCATCAATTATCGTTACTAATTTTCTAGATCATGTACTTGAACATAATAGTACAAAAGAAACATTCTTTACCTTGCAATTGCGATTTTACTTATTCGTTTATTAGCATAACCCCTTTTTATTCCATAAACCAATGCCTAGTTTAATGGTAGCCGGCATTCACTTTCACTCTCTCCCTCACACACTACTGTTACAAATACTAATTTTGGTGCATTGAAAATTCTATTTGTGATTGTTTAGAGCTCTAATTTTGAAAAATTAATAATAATAAGAATTAGGACTTTCCTGAAGGTTGTAGTTGTTCTGCCTTTCAGATGTTCTCCATGATCCGGCCGTTGGCTGGCGTACTTCGTTGTTGTTAGTACTGTCTGTTTTTTGTCTGTTATTTCACTGAATTTACATGGTTAAACTGTTAACTGTTCACTACTGATTGATGATTACATTTTAAATTAGTTTCACACTTTTAACTGGTTATTTTGGACCAGCAAAAATTTTGCGTGTTGTCGCCATGACAAAGTTCTTCAGAGTGGGCAGACATTGTGTCGAATTGTCGACAGGTGGAGGAGATCAATTGTGATCAACTATTTGTCCGCATCAGCTGACGGCATTGTTCCTCATCATCGCTGTGACGTGTGTCAATATTTGTCATACCAATTTGCTTGTGTTGATCAAAACCGCCATTGAATACATCTTCTTTTACACATACGCCCTCGGCCTTGAGTTAAATCGTATCGATGAAACTGCGTTGTTTATGCAGACATAGGGAAATTGACCTAACCATGCTTTATGTGTATGAATACAATAAAAAATACAATGCAAAATCCTTGAACACCATAATTATGACAACAGGCCTTTTTGTCCTGTTACAAAACCCCCTCAATGAAAGATTTGATGCCGAAGCATAAAAACTTTCATTGACTCATTCACACATTCTAAAAGGATCAGCTCAGATATGTTGCCACAACCCCCTGTAGTGTTTATATAGAAAAAAGTTTTAATCACTTACCCTTGGTTCAATGATGCTGATCGTACCTGTCTGACCTTATTGGACTTCTCAGGAGAGATCCCAACACCATAAGGCCATGAGGCACCTAACGCTCCTGCTCTGACGCACCGACCAGCTCAGGACCGCTGTCACAACAACACAAAACTGAAACATGCAATACAAAATTTTAAAATAGTGGCCTTATCTATCTCCATATCCACAACTGATATGTTTCCCCTTAGATGCATTGGTTTATGTTACTAGACATTGGTTCTCTTAATTAATAAGTTTTCAAATAACAAAAGACAAGATTTAAGACAGAAAATTCCACTTCCACTTTTCAAACATTCCTGCATTTATTAAAAATTTCTCTGACTCCAGTCAACATTAACTTACTTCTCTCACCACAAGAAAACATATTATTATACTAAGCACAAAACAAATTTAATTTTCCAAACAACAACCATTATCTCTATTATTTTACTTTATATAAAATCAAAACATATACCTATTATGGCAAACACTTCAAAACTCTTTATATTTTTCTTTACTCAGCTTTCTTTACACTTATATTTCTTTACAACAGAATCATCAGTATATATTTGATAACCAACACCAATATCACTATTCTTTCTTTAACATTTAATATTTGTTGTCGTTGCTACCCCTGTAGCAACCTCCCAGCCACACACACTATTGTACCCCCACTGGACTGTAGCGCCCAAGTGCCTTCACAAAGACTGAACTGGTGGAGGAATTTTGTCATCTCCGTGTCTTTGCTTCAGCATTACATCAAAAAACAATAATAAGATATCATAATATCTACGAGTTATATAATATACGCCCTTACTGCGGGTTTGCCCCTTGGTTTATTGCTCCCACGCGAATAAAGTGATAGCCGCTGTTCCATAGTTCCGGGGATTTCCCCTAAATGGCCCCCCGTTAATTTCAAAGTTCACCAATTTTCAAAGACAACCAACTATGGTCAGTGTTACAATTGCTGCCCACAGCTGGCTGTCGTCCAAAACCACGATTAGTGCTGGTAAGGCAGAAATCGCCCGAAAAAGGTGGGGAAATCAAATTCATTAGCATGTTTTACTCTACATCATTATTATACACTGTACTGTCAAGAATCATATATAATATAAAATTATATTAAAATTGTACAGCGTATGCACGCCTTCTTGAGGCCTCCGATGATGGCAACGGTCGGTGCGTTACTCATCAACCCACTTCGCTAGCTACAGTATGTAACGACACCAAAATTCTAAAAGAAATAAGCACATCTTATTAAATCAAGCATAAATAATACATATAGTGATATAATAATAATGGAGCACAATATTAATGACAAAAGCCTAAGAGAAATTTAATAAACTAATTAGAAAATGAACTTGCTGAAGAAGAGTTGCAGTATAAAAACAGATAGAATAATAGAAGGATAATTAAAACTACTATATTACAAGAGGTATTGAATAACAAAGGTGAATGACATTAAGGCTAATAAATCATTGAACTCTGAAGTGAAGTTATATAAAAGAGAAAGAAATCTACTTAAGAAATATACCAACAGTAATATTGAATATAATAAATAAATGGAGTTATTGGTAGGCAATGTAGAATAAGAAAAAATATTAAGAAGATAAAAGATTCCAAGGATGTGTATAATGATAAGATTTTAATTATTTTTATTTATAGAGTGTAGAAAGCTAAGGCACCACTCTAGAATTATTTTATGGGCAGCAGCCAAAGTGCACTGTACCAAGTATGTGAATGTTCGGATGAGCAATTGGACGTAAAAGGGCCACTCAACGCCGATATTCATTCATAATACCATTTTAATATAGGGGGAATCATTTAACATTAGTATGGAATCAATGTGAATAAAAGAATGGAATATATAAATAGAATACACAATGAACCAAGAATACAAGAGAAAACTCAAGAATTACAATTCGTTAAAGCCACCAATACAAATAAACAAACTCCAGAGATAAAGAAGAAAATAACTGGTATTGACAAGAAAAGTAGGTTTCAATTTGCCTATAATAATGAAGAATTTGTTTAATAAATGTCAATCTTATCACCAAGCAATATTAATACCATAATATCATACACTTCAACTGCTGAAGACATCAGCAAGCATTAACAAAAAGTTATCTAAACAAATCGAAATCAAAATAATTTGAAGGAAGAAACAAAACAAATAAAAGTGTGAACCTATTTAAAAACCAAAAGTCCTATAACAGACACTACTATGACAAATTACTATACTATATAGACAGTACCCAGTTAGATTTGGAGTAGTCCATAAACAAATAAATAATGATAATAAATTTAATGAATAATGAATGAATCAAATAGAAAGTAATATAAAGTACAATACAAATTTAGAAGTAAATGTAAAATGTAATTAAGATGTGCTACAAATTTAATATAAAACAAGTGTAATTAATTGGTAAGAGTATGTGAGATACAGTGGTAGTCAATTAAGAATAACTGTGAGTGGATAGTAATTATAAACAATTATTTAATGAAATGAATTACTAATTCATAGTAACAGAAGATACTGGCATTAACATTTAGTTTTTTCTTTATTAGTGTTGAGTTATATAAGTTTAATAGATATTAATCACACAGACAGTGGTTTAAAAGTGTGCATTCAGTTAAGCCCTGAAGGGAATTATAGTAATCTCTATCTATATAAGCGGCTTTGTCCTGACTGACAGAGAATCAACGTAGAGCAAAAACTACTGAAGATAATGATCTCAAAATTTGAAGGTGTATTCTTATGGGGTCGTAGATGCTCACTAAGAAACGGTTTTAAAAACTTTCACTCCTAAGGGGCAAACCCCCCCCCCATTTTATGTATGTTCCACATCTCCTCCTAAACCACTGGACCGATTTCAACCAAACTTGGCACAAATATTTTATGCGACGGGAGAACCAACATAGGATAGGTGTTTTTTTCGATGGGGTCCTTTGGGGGTTCTTTGGGGTCTTCCACATCTCCTCCTAAACCACTGGACCGATTTCAGCCAAACTTGGCACAAATATTTTATGCGACGGGAGAACCAACATAGGATAGGTGTTTTTTCGATGGGGTCCTTTGGGGGGTTCTTTGGGGTCTTCCACATCTCCTCCTAAACCACTGGACCTATTTCAACCAAACTTTGCACAAATATTTTTTTGCGACGGGAGAACCAACATAGGATAGGTGTTTTTTTCGATGGGGTCCTTTGGGGGGTTCTTTGGGGTCTTCCACATCTCCTCCTAAACCACTAGACCGATTACAACCAAACTTGGCACAAATATTTTATGCAACGTTAGAACCAACATAGGATAGTAGTTTTCTTCGATGGGGTCCTTTGGGGTCTTCCACATCTCCTCCTAAACCACTGGACCGATTTCAACCAAACTTGCACAAATATTTTACGCGACGGGAGAACCAACATAGGATAGGTGATTTTTTCGATACGATCCTTCGGGGGGTCCTTTGGGTCTTAAAAAACTATTAGATCTGGTTACTATGGCAACCCAATAGAATAGATTCTGGTTACCATGGCATCAGTGGAAGTCTCCCGTGTAGGAAATAGCGCGGGAGTCGTCTGACGGGCCTTCCCCAGAGTTCATCCACGGAACCCAGGGAGTCTTAGGTCGGATCCTGAGAAAGACGGCGGGGCCAGAGTCGATGGTTTTTATAAATAAAGATATAGGTTATGCTGTCAAAGGTGGTGTATGCATCTTAAGAAACTTCTTAATAGTGTGTGAATTCAGAGTTGTTTCAGTTTGAATTTAAAAGTGGATAAGTTAAGATAAAAGTAAGTTATAAGCGAGTATAAAAAACAAAGTTTTGATAGCGAATGTATTCAGATCACAGTGTTCAGACAATATAAATGCACTTGCTTCAGTTTGAATTTAAAAATTGATAAGCTGAAATCTATAGAGGTATTGTATTGTTAGAATAAGTTTAGGAGACACTAATTTAACAAATGCCTTATTTCAACATTAAAACAATGAATTATAAAACGACAGTTAAATACGCAGCGTGTGCAAGTACTGTAGACATTTTATTGAAAACTAATTTAGCTGTTCACCCTCTCCCAGAGTTACAAATCGAGCAGGAGCATCACGCGCAACAGAATTCTTCTCCAGATATAAGAATACAGTTTATGACATGGTCTTAAACAGGTGCACTACAGAGTATTCCTCCAGTGAGAATGCGAACGTAACAATATAAGGAAGATTATACAATATACAAGTAGGCCTAATATAACATTAGAACAAGAATAGGTACCTATGAGCCTATGAATAAATTATGAACCCGAGGAACGCTGGGTAAATCGGCTAGATATAGATATCTATATAACCCAAATACCACTGACTGACTCACTGATCACGATATCTCTGAAACCACTGAATGGATATCAATGAAACTTTGAACATAGCTTCACCATAGGTCTTAGGTGCTCACTAAGAAACGGTTTTAAAAACTTTCACTCCTAAGGGGCAAAAAACCAAATACCGAAATTTATCGCGGGAATTGCATACTTTGTAAATGAAGTGGTTGACATCTCAGTTTACTGGAAACCCCGAATACATTTAGTCCTGAGTTTTTAATCATTGTTTTAAATTGAAAAAACTTCATTGTTTGCAGGTTCTTATAGTCGAGAAAATTTCGAAGTTCAATTAATTAATAAATGTATGTCCTTTTTATCTCGGAAACGGCTCTAACGATTTTCTCAAAATAAATAATAAATAGCTGTTGCTATGAATGTAAATAAACAAACTAAGAGTTGAGAATTTGTACAATCTATCTAATCCTATACTATTAAGCGAGCAATAATTGTACAATTACGTTCAAAGTGAAACTCCATAGCGAAGCACAGGTATTTTGCTAGTTAAAAAATAATTGTCAATTAATAGTTTGTTTATATTTAAAAAAAATTAATTAATATAAAACAAGTGTAAGCAGGATCGATTATGAGTCTTCCAATATAAAAATATAATCAGTCAACATAGGCCTAGATGATTATGTTCAGTAAATAATAAATTATTCAAAAATATTTGTCAAATTACAAATAACTATAATATTTGATATTAAAATTGTTCCTAGTTTTGTCAGATAAAATAATATGTAAATTGTATTAAGTATTATGATGTAATAACTAAAAAACAACTTGTACATAAAAGGTAAAATAATGTATTATATAAAAATAATATCCTATGACAACTAAATCTCAATTTGAACAGATATGACCAGAGTATTTATGTGTATCCAGGAAACCAAAAGAGAGAAAAAGAATGTTGTTGATGATTATTAAAAAATAATAAGCCAAGAAGGATAGTTGAGTGTAAATTTTGAAAACAAGCTAAATATTTATACAAGAAACATATGAATATTATTAAAAAATAATATAATAGAAAGGAAAAAAACCTTATAACAACCTACAACAGCATATAAAATTGGAGCATATAAAGAAATATCATAAACAAATCACCTTTAAAACATTACTGATCCAACAACCAGAAGGAACAACTACACTGGGATCAACTTAATAACAGGACACTGGACTTCAATCCTAATATTCCAACAGAAGGCTTCGGACCACGAAAGTGACAAGTTAACATTTATTGAACACCAAAAGAAGTGGATTCCTTCATTTGGACAACATAAACAAACTGATACTGGGAATTTTTCATCACTGAGACCAGGAGGCTGTGTGAAACCAAACTGAACCGATAAACATTGTGTAACATATATATATTATTATAATTAATACTCAATTTATATTATTCATTATTATTATTGCTTGTAATGTAATGTACTTTCTATACTTGTTTTTCCTTTATAATTACTGAACCTTTATATCAGCCAAACGAACCTAAAAATAATATAAATAAAGAGAAGAGAATCGACCCTGAGATTTATAAATTATATTAATAGTTACACTAAATAGACTATAGCAAATTTTTTGAATAAAATTACAATATTAGTATTATTATTACCAAATACTATTCCATGTGTTTTTATTTATATAGAAATAGAATTAACAAGTGTTACTAATTGATGTACACAAAGAGAGGGATAAATTAACTAAAAACCCGTCTTGTTGTAATTTGACACATCCAAGGTGAGGCATAAAGAACCTGTAATTCCTGAAGGGTAATAAATTGGCGAACCCAGCAGTGGGGTTTTTAGAAGATATTGATAAGGAACAATTACGTGGGGTTACAAATTGGCGCCCAACGTGGGGCTTTAGAAGATATTGAGTGGGGAATAATCCCGTGTAGTTACAAATTGGTGTCCAACCTGTGAGGCTGTAATTAGGGAAACAATAGGCAAATAAATAATAAAATAATAACAAAATTTAGTTCCTAATTTTAGCTGGCGGCTGATATAGGTTAAATAAAACAACAGAAATGCACAAATGAGCAACATCAAAGAGGAGAGCAGCAGAAGCAGAGAAGGAGAGTAGTATGGAAGACACGGAGGCAACACCAGTGGAAGATGTAGAGATGTTACTACCTCCTGCAGATCCTAACAAACCAACACAACAAGAGGAACAACCGGAAAACATCAAAACAAACAGAGAACACAACTATGCAAGAAATGTTCTGGATAATGATGGAGAAAATGGATGAGAATAAACAGAGTCATGAAGAAACAAATAAGAAAATGGATGAGTTAAAACAAAGTTATGAAGATTCAAATAAGAAATTGGATGATTTGACCAAAAATTATTGTCAGCAAATGGATGATAATTGTAAAAAAATTTGTCAGAAAATGGATGATAATTGTAAAAAATGTTGTCAGAAAATGGATGATAATAGTAAAACATTTTTCAGCAAATAGATGATATAATAAATGATAATAAACTGTGGAGGGAAGAATTGAGAAATGAGAGGACCAAAGAAATAAAAAATGATAGCAAAACAGAAACAGAAGAAATACCAAACGATAAAACAAGAAAACAAGTAGCATTATTATCTAGAATTAAACATGACAAAACCCAAGAAAATATTAAGCGCAGGGAAATGAAGTCAAAGAAAATGAGAAGAATGCATCCAAAGAAATTAATAAAAACAAGAGAAGAGTTGGAGAAAAAAAACACCTATCCTATGTTGGTTCTCCCGTCGCGTAAAATATTTGTGCCAAGTTTGGTTGAAATCGGTGCAGTGGTTTAGGAGGAGATGTGGAAGACCCCAAAGAACCCCCCAAAGGACCCCATCGAAAAAACACCTATCCTATGTTGGTTCTCCCATCGCGTAAAATATATGTGCCAAGTTTGGCTGAAATCGGTCCAGTGGTTTAGGAGGAGATGTGGAAGACACCAAAGAAACCCCCCAAAGGACCCCATCGAAAAAAACACCTATCCTATGTTGGTTCTCCCGTCGCATAAAATATTTGTGCCAAGTTTGGTTGAAATCGGTCCAGTGGTTTAGGAGGAGATGTGGAACATACATAAAACGGGGGGGGGGTTGCCCCTTAGGAGTGAAAGTTTTTAAAACCGTTTCTTAGTGAGCATCTACGACCCCATAAGAATACACCTTCAAATTTTGAGATCATTATCTTCAGTAGTTTTTGCTCTACGTTGATTCTCTGTCAGTCAGGACAAAGCCGCTTATATATATAGAGATTACTATAATTCCCTTCAGGGCTTAACTGAATGCACACTTTTAAACCACTGTCTGTGTGATTAATATCTATTAAACTTATATAAGTCAAACACTAATAAAGAAAAAACTAAATGTTAATGCCAGTATCTTCTGTTACTATGAATTAGTAATTCATTTCATTAAATAATTGTTTATAATTACTATCCACTCACAGTTATTCTTAATTGACTACCACTGTATCTCACATACTCTTACCAATTAATTACAATTGTTTTATATTAAATTTGTAGCACGTCTTAATTACATTTTACATTCACTTCTAAATTTGTATTGTACTTTATATTACTTTCTATTTGATTCATTCATTATTCATTAAATTTATTATCATTATTTATTTGTTTATGGACTACTCCAAATCTAACTGGGTACTGTCTATATAGTATAGTAATTTGTCATAGTAGTGTCTGTTATAGGACTTTTGGTTTTTAAATAGGTTCACACTTTTATTTATTTTGTTTCTTCCTTCAAATTATTTTGATTTCGATTTGTTTAGATAACTTGTTGTTATTGCTTGCTGATGTCTTCAGCAGTTGAAGTGTATGATATTATGGTAATAATATTGCTTGGTGATAAGATTGACATTTATTAAACAAATTCTTCATTATTATAGGCAAATTGAAACCTACTTTTCTTGTCAATACCAATTATTTTCTTCTTTATCTCTGGAGTTGTTTATTTGTATTGGTGGCTTTAACGAATTGTAATTCTTGAGTTTTCTCTTGTATTCTGGGTTCATTGTGTATTCTATTTATATATTCCACTCTTTTATTCACATTGATCCATACTAATGTTAAATGATTCCCCCTATATTAAAATGGTATTATGAATGAATATCGGCGTTGAGTGGCCCTTTTACGTCCAATTGCTCATCCGAACATTCACATACTTGGTACAGTGCACTTTGGCTGCTACCCATAAAATAATTCTAGAGTGGTGTCTTAGCTTTCTACACTCTATAAATAAAAATAATTAAAATCTTATCATTATACACATCCTTGGAATCTTTTATCTTCTTAATATTTTTTCTTATTCTACATTGCCTTCCAATAACTCCATTTATTTATTATATTCAATATTACTTTACTGTTGGTATATTTCTTAAGTAGATTTCTTTCTCTTTTATATAACTTCACTTCAGAGTTCAATGATTTATTAGCCTTAATGTCATTCACCTTTGTTATTCAATACCTCTTGTAATATAGTAGTTTTAATTATCCTTCTATTATTCTATCTGTTTTTATACTGCAACTCATCTTCAGCAAGTTCATTTTCTAATTAGTTTAATAAATTTCTCTTAGGCTTTTGTCATTAATATTGTGCTCCATTATTATTATTAGATCACTATATGTATTATTTATGCTTGATTTAATAAGATGTGCTTATTTCTTTTAGAATTTTGGTGTCGTTACATACTGTAGCTAGCGAAGTGGGTTGATGAGTAACGCACCGACCGTTGCCATCATCGGAGGCCTCAAGAAGGCGTGCATACGCTGTACAATTTTAATATAATTTTATATTATATATGATTCTTGACAGTACAGTGTATAATAATGATGTAGAGTAAAACATGCTAATGAATTTGATTTCCCCGCCTTTTTCGGGCGATTACTGCCTTACCAGCACTAATCGTGGTTTTGGACGACAGCCAGCTGTGGGCAGCAATTGTAACACTGACCATAGTTGGTTGTCTTTGAAAATTGGTGAACTTTGAAATTAACGGGGGGCCATTTAGGGGAAATCCCCGGAACTATGGAACAGCGGCTATCACTTTGTTTGCGTGGGAGCAATAAACCAAGGGACAAACCCGCAGTAAGGGCGTATAATTATATAACTCGTAGATATTATGATATCTTATTATTGTTTTTTGATGTAATGCTGAAGCAAAGACACGGAGATGACAAAATTCCTCCACCAGTTCAGTCTTTGTGAAGGCACTTGGGCGCTACAGTCCAGTGGGGGTACAATAGTGTGTGTGCCTGGGAGGTTGCTACAGGGGTAGCAACGACAACAAATATTGAATGTTAAAGAAAGAATAGTGATATTGGTGTTGGTTATCAAATATATACTGATGATTCTGTTGTAAAGAAATATAAGTGTAAAGAAAGCTGAGTAAAAAAAAATATAAAGAGTTTTGAAGTGTTTGCCATAATAGGTATATGTTTTGATTTTATATAAAGTAAAATAATAGAGATAATGGTTGTTGTTTGGAAAATTAAAATTTGTTTTGTGCTTAGTATAATAATATGTTTTCTTGTGGTGAGAGAAGTAAGTTAATGTTGACTGGAGTCAGAGAATTTTTTAGTAAATGCAGGAATGTTTGAAAAGTGGAAGTGGAATTTTCTGTCTTAAATCTTGTCTTTTGTTATTTGAAAACTTATTAATTAAGAGAACCAATGTCTAGTAACACAAACCAATGCATCTAAGGGGAAACATATCAGTTGTGGATATGGAGATAGATAAGGCCACTATTTTAAAATTTTGTATTGCATGTTTCAGTTTTGTGTTGTTGTGACAGTGGTCCTGAGCTGGTCGGTGCGTCAGAGCAGGAGCGTTAGGTGCCTCATGGCCTTATGGTGTTGGGATCTCTCCTGAGAAGTCCAGTAAGGTCAGACAGGTACGATCAGCATCATTGAACCAAGGGTAAGTGATTAAAAATTTTTTCTATATAAACACTACAGGGGGTTGTGGCAACATATCTGAGCTGATCCTTTTAGAATGTGTGAATGAGTCAATGAAAGCTTTTATGCTTCGGCATCAAATCTTTCATTGAGGGGGTTTTGTAACAGAACAAAAAGGCCTGTTGTCATAATTATGGTGTTCAAGGATTTTGCATTGTATTTTTTATTGTATTCATACACATAAAGCATGGTTAGGTCAATTTCCCTATGTCTGCATAAACAACGCAGTTTCATCGATACGATTTAACTCAAGGCCGAGGGCGTACGTGTAAAAGAAGATGTATTCAATGGCGGTTTTGATCAACACAAGCAAATTGGTATGACAAATATTGACACACGTCACAGCGATGATGAGGAACAATGCCGTCAGCTGATGCGGACAAATAGTTGATCACAATTGATCTCCTCCACCTGTCGACAATTCGACACAATGTCTGCCCACTCTGAAGAACTTTGTCATGGCGACAACACGCAAAATTTTTGCTGGTCCAAAATAACCAGTTAAAAGTGTGAAACTAATTTAAAATGTAATCATCAATCAATAGTGAACAGTTAACAGTTTAACCATGTAAATTCAGTGAAATAACAGACAAAAAACAGACAGTACTAACAACAACGAAGTACGCCAGCCAACGGCCGGATCATGGAGAACATCTGAAAGGCAGAACAACTACAACCTTCAGGAAAGTCCTAATTCTTATTATTATTAATTTTTCAAAATTAGAGCTCTAAACAATCACAAATAGAATTTTCAATGCACCAAAATTAGTATTTGTAACAGTAGTATGTGAGGGAGAGAGTGAAAGTGAATGCCGGCTACCATTAAACTAGGCATTGGTTTATGGAATAAAAAGGGGTTATGCTAATAAACGAATAAGTAAAATCGCAATTGCAAGGTAAAGAATGTTTCTTTTGTACTATTATGTTCAAGTACATGATCTAGAAAATTAGTAACGATAATTGATGAGTAATAGAGGAACTGCATAGTCGCCATTTTGTATAATGACTACAATTTGATTTAACCCTTGTACTGTAACTGAACAACTATAAAGATTATTAAACCAGTGTGTTATTTTCGAACATATGTGTATGAATCGTTATTTCGATAACCCAGGCTGCTTCTGTCTCTCGTTTAACGATACTTTGGGACCCTTAGGTGTAAATAACATATTCAGTGTAGACGACTTGAACACGTGGCAACCAGAAGTATGGTACTTCACTCAAAAGTTATGCAAATAAAATACATTATTATGGTAAGTACTCTTAATGATAAATATCAGAAAGTGAAAAGAGTTATAGTTAACAATCCTGCGTAGACCTATTCACAAGCTGTGTCCACTTCCCGTGGAATCAGACTAATTCGCATTATCATGCATCATTGTATTAATTCTAAGATTTATTATTAAGTTTTTATGTACCATCATTATGTTCTTGAACTTTTTGTGACAATTATTATGTTATTATGTATCTTTAAATTATTAGTCTACTATTACTGTATTTACTATTATATCGTTATTATTGTGTCATTACATTTAGTCAGTTTTTTGAGGACGTTTTCGTTATATAAATTAAAGGATGTTTCTTGTTTTCTGTTAAAGATTAATGTTTGTATTTACCAAACATATGTTAATGTTAGTTGTATAAGCACCTTATTTTTAACATAAGCGTTAGGTTGTATCTTTTCAGCACAGAAATTGCCTTGTTTTACTTTAAGTTTTATCTGATAGCTTAATTAATTTTGTTGTTTACGAATTTCTTATGTCAGAGACTATTTACGTTATGCAAAAGTCAATTTCTTTAAAGTGTAAGGCTTTCAAGTATTTTATGTATTTTATTGGTACACAACATTTGATTAATAATGTATGTACATTTATTTATATTGTATTTGTATTTATGCCAATATTCACGTACCATTGTATTGTATTGTCGCATTTTTTCAGGTTTCCAACCTATTAATGTATACTTGTATATTTTCAAGTAACCTTGTGTTTTTTACTGTAAACTATGTCAAAATCGCCCGATTTTGGGTGGGCAGAATGTTAATACATTGTATCTGCTTACTTGCTCACGCGCAATCAGCCCACGCACTTACGTCATTCGTTGCAGTGCAGCTCGCGCTGGCTCGCTGCTGCGATTAGTTAGTTAAGACTCAGCTCTTCATCCGTACACTACATTCTTACATTTTGCTAGCAACGGCAATGTAAAATTTTATTAGTGTAACTTTCGTTACCATTCTTTTCTCGCTTCTATACGTTATGTATTTCGGCAGTCTCCGCCACACGTAATTGTATCTCGGCGATGTATCGCCACACGTAATTGCCTGGGCCTGTGCTTCTTTATAATGTCTCAATAAATGCCACTTAACTCAGATTTCATACAGTCCACTTATTCATTCAAACACATTCTGACTCCTATACCAGCAACCCTTAGGTTGCAACACCAACTCTAGAAATTTTCGAGAGCGGCCTGGCGGACCATATGATGCCGGATTGGCTCGCCTCGTCCACCGCTGGTACCGGAGAGCAGATGTTCGCATACCGCTGCCGTCACAATATATATGCTTAATTTTTAAATTTACAAAATGTTATTGGTACACAATAGGCTACACTAGTGAAGTTTCCACAATGTTGAAACAGTAGTCAGCGATCAGTTATATGTGAGCGTTCCGAACTGTTGAAACCTTTATAATGTTTAATTGGCGTAAACGATCCGCGTGTGCTTAAGAGGTGTTCTTGTAATTTGTAGTGTAACTTAACAGTAGTTTAATAGTGTAACAGTGTGTCAAAAATGAGTAACAAAGGAAGAGTGTGTTTGAATTTAGAGGCTATGCAAAATGTTATTTTTGAAAGCGATAAGGGTGTTTCAGCAAGGAAACTTTCCGACGTTTTTAAATGCAGAAGAATGCAGATTAACAATATAATAAAAAAATAAAGACCATATTTTAAAAGAGTGGGAACCCATTATGAATCGGGGGAAACAGAAAGCTAGAATCCAAGTGTACAAAAGTAAATGAAATTCTTTACGAGATATTTAAATGCGTTCCCTGAAAAACCAGTTCTCTGAAAAAAAAACGAATGAACTGTTCTTTTCCGCGGAGACAAACTGTTTCTCCATTTTAAAAACGAACGTGGCTTTGACAACAGTTTTGACAACACAACTGTTCACAGAGTTCACTGTTGTCGTTCCGTTTTCTGTTCACAGTAAACCGTTCGTTTTCGTTGCCACTTTCGTTGAGCTGTTTGGTGTAAACTGTTTTTTTGAACCGTTTGTTGAACTGTTGTTAGGAGGAAACGGTTCATTTATATTGCAACGTGCGTTGACTTATAGTGCTATTAAAACAATCTGCGTCTTATGACAGCTAAGAAGCACATGCTGTTCGGCACAGCTGCGGGAGTGCTGATTGGTCTGTGTGGGACTGTTGACTGAGGAGAAAGGGGGAGGGAAAGCGCACGCCTGCCGGTGATTGGCTCACCTCAGAGTCTCGTCCGAGTTACCATAGCAACTACTTCTTGTAAACACGCAAGAAGAACTGTCAGAAGACGTGTTTTAATAGCACTGTAGGTTTGATTATTGTACTGTGCTCGTTCTGTTTTCCGTTCGCAGGAAACCGTTCATTTTCGTTGGCACTTACGTTGAGCAGTTTGGTGTAAACTTTTTTTTTAACTGTTTGTTAGGACTAAACTGTTCGTTTTTAATGCAACGTGCGTTGCCTTAGGTTTGATTATTGTACTGTCCTCGTTCTGTTTGACGCAAAATTATATATATGTGTGTGTGTGTGTGTGTGTGTGTGTGTGTGTGTGTGTGTGTGTCTGCGTGCTTATATTTATTATGTGTTTCATGTTTATTTAGGTTATAGCTTAAATTAGACGGCGTAAGGCAGATATTCTTTTAGTATAAGTAAAACTGTTTATTACCATGGCAAACAGATTACGAAGCGACTTGTGGAATTATTTTCACAAAGCAGATAATGATATGGCTGTTTGCACAGTTTGTAAACAAAAAATTTTGTATAAATCTACGATAACCAATTTAAAAGGGCATTTAAAAAGAAAACATATTTCAGTTTATTCAGATTTGTCCTCATAAGTTAAAAAGTTAGTAAAATATTACGTCCTTTAAAAGTTAGTAAAAGTTAAAAAGTAAGTCCTTTGTCCTTAAAAATATTATTCAGATATTCCCCATAAGTTTTGATGAAACAATTTAAAAAAAAAGACCTTTAAGATGTAGGTTAAATAAGATATTGACTTAATTCCAGTATTTAAGTTTCATAACCATCCATTTAAGAAAAATACTAAAATGAACAGTTATTTCTAAATGGTCAAAACAAAATATTTAACAATATAATGATAAAAACAGTCAATGTAAATAGCAACAGTTCATTAATTCAACCTGTTTTTTCCAACTGTTTTTTAAAACAGTTGTTTTTTTTCAACAAACAGTTTGTTTTCGTTTTGCAGAAACAACAGAAACGCCCACCACTAGAGTCGACTGCTAAATTGGACAGGGGGGGCGGACTGACCTTAGCTCATCCGGCTATAACGTGATATGCAGCCGACGTCACAGGCGAATCATGGTTTGAACACATTTTAAATCTGAACATACTGCCCATCAAAAATCGAAGATGCAGCTTGATGCAGTGAGCAGTTTCCTCACCCATGACGCCAACAGCGGCTACATAAATTGGTTGTAATACATAATTGAATACAAAATGTAAATTGAATAGAATACATGAATCGCATAAATCACATAAATTGAATACAATACATAAATTGAATACTATACATAGATTGAATAAAATACATAAATCGACTAGAATGCATAAATTGAATGGCATGCATAAATCACATAAATTGAATGCAATACATAAATTGAATAGAATACATAGATTGAATAAAATACATGAGTTGCATAAATCACATAAATTGAATACAATATATAAATTAAATAGAATACAGATTGAATAAAATACATGAATTGCATAAATATTAATAAATTCCTCTGCACAAGGCAACATTACTGAGGACCAGAACAATAACACCCCTTCGCATAGAGTGAAACCCATATGAGTGGACACAGTGGAGTGGAGTTGGACACAGGTAAAGCGCACAGCTTATGAATAGGTCGACGCAATATACCACGGGGAGTGCGGACGTCAATGACGCGCACCAACTGGTCGTCGCCCATGAAAACCTTAGTGACCACACACAAACTCCAGTGTAATGGAGGGGTGTTATCCTCTATAATTATGACCACATCACCCTCCACGAGGTTCCCCTTGGGTGTCTGCCATTTATTATGCTGTTGAAGCTGGTGCAGGTAGTCCTTGTACCACCTGCTCCAGATAGATTGTACAAATTTCTGCAGCAATTGCCAGCGACGCAGTTGGTTGCATGGAATGGCTACAAGGTCAGCATCGGGGAGGGCTGTCAAGGCCGAGCCAATTAAGAAGTGTCCGGGTGTAAGGGGCTGCGGATCACTAGCATCAGATGAGATGGCAGAAAGAGGACGGGAGTTCAAACACGCCTCAATTTGAGTAAGGATCGTGTATAATTCCTCACAGTTAAGAATGGTGGCGCCAATGGTGCGGCGCAGATGATGCTTGACGCTTTTTACACCACTCTCCCAAAGGCTGCCGAAGTGCGGTGAGGAGGGCGGAATGAACGACCACTTGAAACCTTGGGCAAGTGAGAATAAGTGAATACTCGTTTTAAATTCCTCAGAGGTACATAATTTGTATAACTCGCAGAAAGTGGAACTCGCGGCCTTAAAATTAGTACCATTGCCAGTCATCATTTCCCCGGGAATGCCGCGGCGGGCAATGAATCGTTTAAAGGCGGCAATAAATGCCTCAGCAGTCAAGTCAGACACCAATTCCAAATGAATCGCCTTCGTAGCGAGACAGACAAACAAGCATATGTGTGCCTTTGAGGTAGTCTTGGATCACTGCCCGCCATGACGGATCACAATAGGGCCGCCGTAATCTACAGCACACGAAGAAAAGGCCTTGGTCAATACCACTCTTGATGAAGGCAACTGACCAAGTTGCTGCGTCTGCTTGTGGGTTCTGAAGCGAAAGCATTTGATGCACTTACGGATGACAGAACTGACAACAATCTTGCCATTGATGATCCAATACCTTTGATGAACAGAACTATGCGTTAACTGAACGCTGTAACGGGACATGGGGTGTGGGTTTTAGTTTAATTGTAAATGCGATGCACAGGAGTTACCCACACAGGGCCTCAATTTTAACAATAGACATTCCTTGTCGGGGCACCCAGTCGCACGTTTGGTCTGTACGCCCCACAATAAGCTACATTTCCTGATACTGAGGAATGTGAACGAGTGCGCGCCTGTTTGCCCAAACATAGTATTTTTCACGAACTTTTTGTGAGCCTTTGAACACAGGTAAATGATACACAGACTCGCACCACAAAAGATATCACGTGAAGCCTGATCAGCCTATAGGATTGCAAGTTGCCACGGACCATACAAAGTTTGGCCATCTTGAAGACGCTTGGCTTTAAGTGTGAGTCGGCTAATAACACCTAACGCGAGCAGTTGCGTTATCGCGCGGTCCACCCGAAATACATTTAACAATGTAGACGGACCGGCCGAAGGAGTGAAAATGTGAACAGTAGTGAAACATGTATTTGGAACCATATACAGCAGTATCGCAGTTTAAACCGTTTTAAAACCGAATTTCGGAACGTTAAATAAATAGTGAATCAAATGATGGTGCAACAGCGGGTAGACATCTACAGAATGGCTAAGTACCATTTATAATTCAATGACTAAACTTCAAAAATAAATTCAAATATAACAATAATAAAGAGATCTCTAAAATAAGGGTAGGGGTAAAAGATCTGTAAAGAATGAAAGTGTGAGCAAATGAGCAAATACTGGGTTGTCAAATAAAAATAAAAGGTATACCGCTTAGTTGAATTAGTAAATTTTGTTTTCTTAAATGGTTAACGTATAATATTATAGACAGTTGATAAAGCAAAGAATTTGATGAACTGTTAAGAGTTACAAACAGATAATAATTAACTTTTAAAATGAATATAAATAAAATGGATTAATAGCGTAACCATGCGTTAAGTCAATTATTACGCCAAATTAACATCACCTATCCAGTATAGAAAATTTCGCCAAACGAACCTGGTAAGTAATTGAATTCTAAAAGGGGAAAGTGTATTAAGGTCTCCATTTCTGTCCTTTAAAGATATTGGTGGCGACCTATAAGTAATTTTGAATCTTCTGTTTTGGTAAGTCAGGGTAGAGTGTAATCAGGGTGAGTGCGTAAAAAGATCGCTCGAGGTAAGTAGAAGTCACGTGCGGGAAATTGGTAAAAAGTAACAAAACGTTACATGAATAATTCGTTGTCGATGAATGGGTCAAGAGAGATAATTTTGCTAGATTTGGCTAGATTGCCATTCTTTATCTCAATGATTTCTTTGTGAAAGTACATCAATTGAGATTGGCGTATAAAGAAATTTAAAGTTTAATTCCTCCCTGGACAGCTCAGCTCATGTCCCGAACCAGGGGAATTCGATCTCAGATTATAGATAAATCTGAAGCAATAGCTGATAACACGTATCAATCTCTGAAGAGTGGAAAAGTCTTCACTTATATCGGTAGCGATGACGCTATCCATACATTCAAGAATTGCCGATTGTTTTTGTTCAGATCCGCACTCCCGTATGGTGGCCGAATCATTTGTGCTGAATCTGGAGTGGCAAATTTGATCTTGCAAAAGCCATGCCGGACCATGCCACCACAACTGGAAGTTCCGCAATTTGTTTGGATGACAACCATGAGTTAGAACATCGGCGGGGTTATCCTGGGACTTCACATGATGCCAGTCAGCGTTATTGGAACCCTACTAGATTTCAGCCACACGATTGGCGACGAAGGTCTTCCATCTGGAGGACTCACCGTGTATCCACTGGAGGGCAACCATGGAGTTGGAGTACAGATAGATCTCATGAGCATGTATGCTCAATGCACGAATAACCTCTTGAAGCAAATGGACAAGTAGAAGACAACCGCATAGCGGTCTGGGCAGTGTAATTTGTTTTAGGGGGGCTACCCTGGATTTCGAACACAGTAAATTAGATGAGACACGCCTATTATCATATACAATTCTTGCATATATGCAACAACCATAACCCTCACAGGAAGCATCCGCGAACCCGTGAATTTGAAACGACTTCATGTATGGGTTAGACTTTATGCAACAGTTCACATTAATCTTATTGGCTAGATTTAATTTACTATACAATTCCCTCCATTTGGGGAGAAGAGAATCTGATAAGACCTCATTCCAATTCGTTTTTGCTTGCCAAAGCTGCTGCATGAAACGTTTATATAGAAAAACTATGGGACCAAGTAGACCCAACGGGTCATAAATGCCCGCAATTACTGAAAGAACAGTTCTTTTGGTAAACACTTCATGGCAAGGTTTGAGCGCTGTCGTATAAACAAACATATCGGAACCGTTGTTCCATAGTAGCCCTAAAGTGCTCACATTTTCACCCTTGTTTAGGGGTATGGCAGTGGCGCATTGGTTTATGATTTCTTGGCTGTTGGAAGACCATTTGTGCAGGGGAAACCCATATTGTTGCAGTAGTTCGCTTATAGATGATCTCAACCATTTGAGCTCATCTATATCATCGCAGCCGGTAATTAAATCATCGACGTAGAAGTCGTTAGTAATAACTCGGCATGCCAAGGGAAACTGATTGAGGTTGTCATTTGCAACCTGGAATAGACACCTGGTAGCAAGAATTTCCTCTGATTCGAGATAATAAGTTACATACGGTTGTAGAGATTATCAGCTGATGGCGGATAAGAGTTAACCAGGATGACGTAGTTGCCACTGAACAGAACGGGTTGTTATGTCTTGATAGCGGCAGCTTGTGATGTCGGATTTCTGCAATGCGGTGAGATAAAGATGCGTCCCTATGTCTCTGTGTAAATGTGTCATAACTGTCCAATTCTGTCGGCGCTGCATGTAATAGATTGTCTGGTAGACACTTGCAAACGTATTGCGAACCGCAATTTTACGCATTTGATTTGCAAGTTACATGATTTTGCGGAACTTACGCATAACAGTTTCAATGCCCGAATAATACTCGGACGCATACAGCTATGATGCACTAATATCCGAAAACGGGCACGCACTAACTCCCTTACAATGCTTAAAGTCCGTCACTCTGAACTGCTCGTAAGTTTTTTATGCACATTGAGATCAAAATTAAATCCGGCACTGGTGGACCATATGTTGCGTTGAACTTGCTGTCCTCTTGCGTAGCTTGGGGTTACCGGTGTAATGGGGCGAAAAAGAGGTATTTCATTTTATTTTGTTTTATTAAATGTACTCAAATATATCTGTGACCAACGCAGCAAGTCCCATACCTAAAACGGTTTTGTTCGAACAAAGAACAGTGGAATGCGATGTATGTTTGGCAACGCAGTAAAATTCCAAGAATTTCAGTGTTGTGTGACGCACTCAAACGCGCAAATACCAGCAATGCGCGCAGACGACGCTATGCAGCCTCGAGCCAAGCCAAATAAAAATGGCCAAAATGTAACAATTTTCTCGCCACGTGGTTTCATGCTGACGGAAATACCGTAAGACTCCGCCTACATTAATCTCGTGACTTGTGGCAGTGGAATATCGTCAACCCCTGGTGAACATTGGAAGGACTACGCTACAAGTACGGTGACTAACAATTTGTCACAAGCTGGTGTGCAATTTCCGTCTGCTACATAGCGTTGGCGTAAAAGCTGTGCGCATAGCTTTTTTCATTCGACAACAACACCAGACCACGTGTGGTTCTATCAATCTTGTTCCTAACTAATTACGGTCGGCCGACCAAACCCCAGTATATTTATCCGAAAATGTGTACAACAGTGTAAACTAATATGGAACAGTGAACACAAAGAAAGGTATTGAAAGTGAAACCATAAACTTTTGGACATCAAAAAAGAAAACTCTGGGAGACGCGCCATGCGGTCGGGGGAAAGGACACCACACATTGTAACGTATTGCCACGTTACAAATCCAGGGAACCCATCTTAACTGACATCTGCCAATTACATGGGCTGCCTACGTTGTAACGAACAGTTATTAAAGTCAAATTAATTGAACAAATTACTTAATATAACTATAAGGAAACAAGGGAAGGTATTTTACTGATTTACGCACTCATTTTCATGTGTAACAAGACGACTTCTCTTTATTAACAACAGTTACTAAAAGATCCCATGACATCATTAATTAAACTAAAATATTTAAATGCTTTTCATAAAACTTTGGGATCAAACTGATTATGTATACTTATACCTCGGATCCGAGTTTACTTTAAGTAAATTTATAGTAAAGACTTCTAATTATTTTCAGTTCATCTAGACGCTTGCAAGACTTCTTTTACCATTTGAAGAATGGTATTATTACTTGAAGTGATAATAAATTACATTTACATTTAAGGCGTTACAACGTATGATAATTGAATCTTACAGTAAACTCTTAGATTGTCTCATTTTAATTTTAAATAAAATTAATCGTCTTTGAAAAGTCTCTTTTTAATGTGAGTTGTGTATCAAATATGATTAACTCTCGATAGCCAAGCTATCGAGTCACCTTTACAATTGGTCGTAGTAACCTCGTCCTGGGGTGTCTGTCTTGGGAATTCTTGGAGTCGGCGTCATCACCTGGGTCGTGTCTTCGGCAAGAATTAGGTCGGATGTTCACTGCGGAGATTGAAGTTTCTTTGGTGAAAGTAGGTGTAGATTCACGGAGGTCCTCGTCAGCGTCTTATGCATCGTATACGTGTATTTATGAAGTTTATGCAGATCACATCTTCAGGAGTGATGTTGTAATTGGATTTACCTCTTGAGAGGAGACTCATCTTGCTTACCACTAGTTAAGTTTTTGTTTTACTTATTACATTTTCTTCTTAACACATCTTTATATTATTCATACATTACACAATGCTCTCCACGTTTAGCAGTGGTAGCTAATATTCTAAAGTTAAATAAAAAAACAAATACATTTTGGTGGAGCTCTCGCTCTTACGTCTGTACGGTGTGATGGCAACATAGCGACTCTTTCTCGATTCAACTGGCACATAACAACGGAGAGGGGCAAGTACTCCGCGACAATATAGTTCCTATTTTTATTTAAGTTAACATTCTTATTACCAAAAACCATACATTAATTATACATATATAATTTAAATGAGTTATTTTAACTACTATTCGTGCCTTCAAATTTCTAATTATAAACATTATGATTTTTATATCTTCCTAAATTACAGACGACTCGATAAACACGTTGAGTCCGGAATTAACAGGTCACCGCATGATGACTAGCAAAGGGTTAATTATGATTATAATAATTTTTTACAATTCGCCCTTTTTTGTTAGTGCTTCTGTTGATTTTCATTCACTTCTCATTCTCATACTGATTTAATACAGGGGCTTTAGGTTTAATAGTGCGATTTAAAAATACTTAATCGCTCGCAAACTTAATTTTTATTTATTTAAGATTACAGTTAGAATTAAATCGTCACAACATGTAACAGTATACAACTGAAAATATTATTATCATTATTCTTACATAAAAAGAGGGAAATCAGGTATGAATGTGAGTGTGGGCATTGCTGGGTCGTCTTGATTAGAGTTAAGTTAGTTCTTTAAGACTATTACATATTTTTTTGGTAAGAAATGATCATTGATAAAATGTATATCTTGTTATATTATTTGGAGTATAACTCCGGGAAAAAAGAAAACAATTCAAGAATGACAAAGAATAAATACCGTAGGTCAGAAGAAGTAAATTAATATGTTTGGTTGATATGTTTTTTTTTTTATAAAGAAATTCCGTAACTGTCAATGATAGTTTTTGAGTCTAAATAAATGAAAGAACAATAAAATTCAATGTCAAAGAATTGCTAAATAAATATAACTATAATGCCGAAATTGAGAGTCGAATTTATTGAGGAGTGTTAACCTAAGTCACGCTTATTCTTCACGAATTCGTGCGAAGAACTTTGGACCCGAGAAAGGTAAGAGTGTAAGGATTGTGTATTGCTGTTTAACAATGACTTTGCTATTAATCAGTAGTTTCTCAATGGCGCCCGAACAGGGACAAGTTTATAAATATAATTCTAAATAAACCGCACCTAAATGTGAGTATAAGCGTGAGTTAGTGGTACGTAAAAATTACGAAAAAATTAGGTTATTTGTAAGTCAATTTGTATCAGTAAAGTTATAAATTAGTAAATAATGGCAGGTAATAATAACGAAAATGACCAACTTTGATGAATCAGCTATTATGAACAGTCTCGAAGTCCACTCGACTCCAAATGTGAGTCAGGACAATAAAGCAGATGAACTAAATGTTACAAATGAAACAAATATCACGAATGATTCGGGAATTCAATTAAACCCGAAGTTAGATAGTGAAAATAAGAAACCAAATGAAAATATAAGTAGTGAGACGGGAGCAAAATCGACTCTCGAAGTAACAAATGTAAAAGAAAAAGAGATGTCAATGAATGACCTATTTAACCTTATCAGTAAATGATTTGATAGCAATGATAATAAATTTGATGAGTTGAAAAGCGAAATACATGAACAAAAAGTAAAATGTGAAAACAATTTTAGTCAATTAAAAAACCACATTAATGAGGTCAATAAGCATTTAGAAAATACCAATGGAATATTTGAAAATAACTTTAACAAATTAGAACAGAATATTGAGAGAATGGGAGTGTGGGGAATAAATACAGGTAAGAACAACACAAACGAAAGTGACGGAAATATATGTATTAATGGTAGTGGTAGTAGTTTAGATACAAAACAGGTGACGGTAGACCAGGTGAGTAATAACGATAGTTATAATAATGGGTTAACGAGTGATAACAGTGGTGAAATTAAAAACGTGGTGTTAGAGAGTAAAGTGGTGAGCAGAGAAAGTGTGGATGAAATGGGGAGTGTGTGTGTAGAGAGGTTAGGGGGACGAAGGGCAGATTTTCCCAAATTTATGGTGAAACAAAGGTTTCACAGGTGTTTCACGAGGACAGAGTTTCCTCCGGTAGTTGTATGGAAGACGAGGTGTCTTCAAATGGTCCCTTTATTTTTTGTGATGGTCTTGGAAGTGCCAAGACAGTAAGTTTGTTGTGCCCTTTGCGTGGAATGAGATAGTTCAGGGGGGTTATGAGAGGTATTGTGATGAGAGAAAGAGAAAGAGAGAAATAGAGATTTTTGAGGTTAATAGAGGTTATGAAATGTTAGTGCAGGTTTTAGATATTGAGAGAGATGAAAAAAGTGACTTACACTGTGAAATAGAGATAGATGAATATTTTAATAATACTGTTGTAAATGATAAAACTTACCTGATGTTGTAATGAATATAGTGGAGGAATATGATGATAAAATAACTTACCTTATGTTGAACAAAAATACTGACAGAGACAGAACTGAAATTACCAATGTAGACGGGTTTTATGAATTAATAGGTAATAATGGTGTTAAATACTATGTTGATAATGGTCATTACAATAATAATAATAGTGTAACGAGTGTGAGTAAGGACGATAATTATTATATAAAAATAAGACTAATACATGATGATGGAGGGTAAATATAAACTCAATGAATGGACATTTTAAATATCTTAGTTTATCGTTATGACCTAGCTAGATTATGAAATGAGGTGTGGTAAACAGAAAAATAATAATGAAGAATTGTAAATAAATTTATAGTGAAATTAATTGTGTTTGTATTGTAACAGGTGTTTGATGTAAACAATGTGTGTATGTAGTAGAAATTGTTGTAATAATAATAATAATAATATTTTGGCAGACTAAATAAATAATGAGAATAATTATGAAGGTAATAAATGAATTGTAATTGTTTTGGAGTAAGGTAATTAAAATATGTTGTGTTTTAATAATTGATGGAATTAAATAATTTGAGATGTTTAAATATTTTTGATTGATTTAAAATGTTATATAAAGAGATTTTGATAATGAATTTAAATGAATTTAGGAGATTTAAACTTGATAATAAATAATAAATAAATAAATGTCAAAATGTGTTTAGTTGTGGAATAACATGGTTGTTAAAATGTTTCAGAAGATACATGGAGTTATGTACATTATGTGGTGTTTATATTTTGTGTCTATGACAGTGTATGAGTGATGTAATGTAAGTATGAATTTTATAATGCAATGTATATAAAGCAAAATGGTGGATGTTCAAATGTAAAGTATATATCAATCTAAAAGAATGTAAACATGAAAAAATCAATTAATAAATAACCAAACATATAAGAGTTGACCATCCGTGAATTGTAGTAATGGTGTCAGTGTGAGCCTTATATGTCTTTTAGTAGTTTCCCCACATTTCGGGCGGTCACGGTTTCACCAAACCCTGGCCGTGGAATTATGTAAGTAGATACTAAATTGGTGAACACTGAAATTGACAGGGGGGTAACATAGGGGAAACTACATAACTATGGAACAGCGGCTATCGTCAAAGGTGGCGATAGTGCCGTGTTAAGGGTGTGTGAATCATAATAGTAGGATTACTGGTGTCCTCGGACATCAGTAATACCGAATTTTATATAACGCTGAACCAAGAACGGTATAGGCAGCGTCTATACCATATATATGTAAACTTCAGTTCTTGGGAATGCAAATGGACGCCACAGTCCACCCTCACGAAACAATAGTGTGTGTGGAAAAGGAGCTGGCCATTACAAGCCAGGGGTATAAACAATAAAGTGTTTATGCAACCAGGCAAACGCTCGATCCGGTCTATCTGGCGGGTGGTTACCTAATTGTAACTGGGTATAAAGGGGGACTTTAAATAAATGATGAAGTAGGAGGGTAGCTGAAAATTCAGTGAGAGGGTGACGACCTCTGTAAACAGCGGGCGGTCAACTTATAATACGGCTCTATAGAGAGAGAGTTGGGGGTTGACAACCCAGATAGCTGTTCAGTAACTGTTGCTATAACTATGACTCAATGATTAGTGATGTATTTCACGCATGAGAGCAAAACGATTTTAAGTACCAGATTTAATTGTAATGATTTCAGATAACATTGTAGGATGATAACTACATAATTTTGTGTATTTGTGTTAATTGTATACAGTATGTTAGGGATAAGGATGATAAAAATATGTACTTTATATGATTGTTGAAAGGTATCTATAGAAAGGTCATTAACATGACAGTGAGACATCAGCTGACTGCTGGGGTTATATATGTAATATGTCACTTATAAGTGATTTGCAGATTTTTCAATGTAATTAAATGTTTCAATAATAAACTGGTAATGTTTCAAGTAAGTGATGAGATGTATCTGAGATAGCTTTTGAATTTTCAATGGTTAATGTAATGTAAAATGTGGTAAATGTTAGAATTTGGGTGACAAGAGTAAAGAAGGCAGTTGAATTAATCAGTCCAAGTTAAGTTTAGAGGGGCGTTGAACAAAATAAGATTGTGGGAGTAAAAGTAATGTAGAATTGAGAAGTAATAGTGGCACAGTAATGATAGTGAGTATATGTAGAATATGAAAGGGAGGTAATGGGAGAGTAATTAGTAATGGGGAATTTTGTAAGGTGGGTGGTGTGATAAGGAGTCCTCAACGACAGGCGTTGTGGCGGGTAGTAGAGGGTTTTAGTAAAGTGCTTTGCCGATATTTGGTGGAGAGGCAAACGGTTATGAATGGAATTGCGGAGGGAGGGAACACACATCCTAAGTACAAACAGGGTAGAGAGTATTTTGTTATAAGGGTAGAATGATGTGAATGGAGTTAGACAATTATTAGTAAATAGTTTGAGGGAGTGGTGTCAGACTAGGTAAAGCTGTTAAGTGCATATTAGAGTCAGAAGGGGGGTAAGATTATATATAAACGCCAAGTTAGTAAATCAAATTATTATGAATAATTGAGAGTCACCCTAACTTATTGAGAATGGAAATGTTAGAGAAAATCAGAGTTAAAATGAAATAATGAATGAAAGCAGTAAAAGATTGAGTAGAACTTGAAAGTCAAATAAAGCTGTAAAATGTGTAATTTTTGGTCAATTTAAATGTAAATTTTATTGTTTATTGTAAGGTAATAACAACAATGCTAATTTTGAATGTTCTATTTTATTATGTTGTATTATGTTTGAAGGTAAAAATTACAAACCTATTTCATGTATTTTACAGTGTAGCTTTGTGTAGTGTATATATGTCAAGGTCGTTCAATTGACCCAGAGAGATCAGCTGATGACTGATGTTAGAGACAGAACCATTTTCTAATAATTCTATTCTAATAATTAATTCACACAATGGTGTTACTTAATTAAATTAAATGATTTATTTTTTTGAGATTGATAAAAGAGATATTTTGGTAAAAAAAAAAAGGTAGTTTATATGTATTACCAGTGTGTTTATTGAATTATATGGTTTAGTATATATGTGTTATAAACAAATATTAGAATAAGTGAGTTTACGATTTAATAAGATGTTCAATTTGTGTTTTTATGAGTGTGAGTAGTTAGTGAAGGAGAATGGTAGATTCATATAAAAGATTTTTGGTATTTTTATGAAATTAATGGTAATATAACATTTTGATATGGGAATTAGATTGTTTTCTTTGAATTAACAGAATTTAAATGATTTAAGGGGATTTGCTTAATTACTCTGAGTTGAAATTGTAACGTCTAATCGATGAAATACTAAGAGAAAATTAAAGTTCAAGTATGATATGTTTTTGTAAATTTTAAAGCAACAAAGTAGTGTAGAAAGGTTATATACAGTAATAATAAGTACGTGTACGCACCCAGTACTTGCCAAAGGCGACCCAGTGTGCATGTAAGGGGGAACATATTGGTTGAGGATCTGGTATGGTATAAGGCCAGGGTTTTGATTTTGGGGCGGAATGTTAGAAGGTTAGGTGTACTATGGTGAGTATCTGTCCGAGTTTATGGTGTTGGGATCTCGAATAGAGAAGTCCAGTAATCTCATTCGGGTGCAGCCATAGTCGCCGAACTAGGGGGGTAGTTTACCCATGATGCGTTAGGAATTAATGGGGGGTTGTTGGCACCATATCCTCACCGATCCTCTTAGGGGTTTAGCAATGAGAGTTCTTCTGTTTCGGCAGGAGACCTCTCATTGGGGGGGTCTTGTAATGGGGCGAAAAAGGGGTATTTCATTTTATTTTGTTTTATTAAATGTACTCAAATATATCTGTGACCAACGCAGCAAGTCCCATACCTAAAACGGTTTTGTTCGAACAAAGAACAGTGGAATGCGATGTATGTTTGGCAACGCAGTAAAATTCCAAGAATTTCAGTGTTGTGTGACACACTCAAACGCGCAAATACCAGCAATGCACGCAGACGACGCTACGCAGCCTCGAGCCAAGCCAAATAAAAATGGCCAAAATGTAACAATTTTCTCGCCACGTGGTTTCATGCTGACGGAAATACCGTAAGACTCCGCCTACATTAATCTCGTGACTTGTGGCAGTGGGATATCGTCAACCCCTGGTGAACATTGGAAGGACCACGCTACAAGTACGGTGACTAACAATTTGTTACAAGCTGGTGTGCAATTTCCGTCTGCTACATAGCGTTGGCGTAAAAGCTGTACGCGTAGCTTTTTTCATTCGACAACAACACCAGACCACGTGTGGTTCTATCAATCTTGTTCCTAACTAATTACGGTCGGCCGACCAAACCCCAGTATATTTATCCGAAAATGTGTACAACAGTGTAAACTAATATGGAACAGTGAACACAAAGAAAGGTATTGAAAGTGAAACCATAAACTTTTGGACATCAAAAAAGAAAACTCTGGGAGACGCGCCATGCGGTTGGGGGAAAGGACACCACACATGTAACAGTATACAACTGAAAATATTATTATCATTATTCTTACATAAAAAGGGGGAAATCAGGTATGAATGTGAGTGTGGGCATTGCTGGGTCGTCTTGATTAGAGTTAAGTTAGTTCTTTAAGACTATTACATATTTTTTTAGTAAGAAATGATCATTGATAAAATGTATATCTTGTTATATTATTTGGAGTATAACTCCGGGAAAAAAGAAAACAATACAAGAATGACAAAGAATAAATACCGTAGATCAGAAGAAGTAAATTAATATGTTTGGTTGATATATTTTTTTTTTTTTTTGAAAGAAATTCCGTAACTGTCAATGATAGTTTTTGAGTCTAAATAAATGAAAGAACAATAAAATTCAATGTCAAAGAATTGCTAAATAAATATAACTATAATGCCGAAATTGAGAGTCTAATTTATTGAAGAGTGTTAACCTAAGTCACGCTTATTCTTCAAGAATTCGTGCGAAGAACTTTGGACCCGAGAAAGGTAAGAGTGTAAGGATTGTGTATTGTTGTTTAACAATGACTTTGCTATTAATCAGTAGTTTCTCACCGGCTGTTCACACTTTAAACCATAGCCTGGGTTTAAACAAAATATAAAATGATAAAAGTGGACTGTATAAATGGTTTATTATAAAAAACAGAAGATTAAATCATATTCATGCGATTCTGCGAATCCGCGTGTGCCTGTATGACCGAAAATCTAATTTAAGCTACATAAAATTGAATTAATTGAATCGTTCACACAGTGACGGCCGTAAATTGAATTTTGCGTACCACACACGCGGAATAGGCTGTTGCCTCCTGGAGCTCCATGAGTCTACTGCTAAATTGGAAGGGGGCGGACCGACCTTAGCTCGTCTGGCTATAACGTGATATGCAGTCGACGTCACAGGCGAATCATGGTTTGAACACATTTTAAATCTGAACACGAGGTGTTTCAAGAATTTGGAGACAACATTTCTGGGTAATAGTTGGCATGCTAACAATAATAAAAATAAATAATAAAAAACAACACATACATAGTACAAAAATAATAAATAATTAACACATATTAAAAACGAAATAACAACGAAATTCCACGTCAAATATTATTTGACGAGATGAATATACATCGATAAATGAAGTTTCAACCTTATTTATAATGGATCTGATGATGACACCATAGGTGTCGAAACTCGAGTCATCCTATTTTATAGTCTTAACCGCTTCTGGAGGCAAATAAAATGTTTAAATCAGAAGCCAGTCAGGCAAAAATTGCCTATCAATATACTATAAATATTAGGTTAAAACTATTAAAAACAACATTAAACATCAGATACAACAAAACATGTTTAGATTTGTGGATCGTACCGAATTATGTCCAGATAAAAATATTATCTAAGTCCTATAGTGCTAAAAAAACTAAAGAATTGGCTACAAAGTTATGGATCAAAAATAAAATCAAACAATTATATAGAAAAAAGAGCACACTTAATACGATGCTTATGAAAAAACATCTCGAATTGTTACAGAATTTACATCCATCACAAATCGACAATGTAACATATTTAATAGAAAAACAAATAAACAAAACCGTTATTAAGAAACAGAAAACACAAAATATAAAAATTAATAACCTATTAAAAGAACAGAACGACCTTCAAAAGAACAATACAATAAGTCATCAATTTTACCCTCGTATAGTTAATCTTACTGATATTAACTTTAATAACGAAGAAACTAACCTTTTAAACAAAGGCCTAAAATACAGTTTTAAAAACAATGGATTTAAACAATCACTCATAAATGAAATCTTGAATGCTGAAACGGCAATAAATTCTATATCCGATGAGGAAACAAAGCTGTCGTAAGACACGCTGTTGATAATAAAATAAAGAAAGTTTTGAAAGCCAAAAATATAAAAACCTGTTATAATAAAGAAACCAAAGTATTTAATGAAATAAAAAGGAAATTGATTGACAATAACGGCATCATCACCAAATCGGACAAAGGCCAGACACTCATAATTTTAACTCACGAGGATTATAAATGTAAAATACAAGAATTTATCACAAACAATAACATCATTGAAATTAAGAGCGACCCCACCGATAGGTTTAATAATAATGTGAAATCAGCGTTAAATAAAACCAAATATATTATAACGAATGAAGAGAAAAATATTTAAAAATTATAGATCCTAAAGCACCTAGACTTAGAGGCCTTCCAAAAATACACAAAAATAATATGCCTGTCCGTCCTGTAGTAAATTTCATGTCTGCACCATTGTATAAAATTGCCAAAAACCTTGATAAAATCTTAAGACAACATATAGTATTCAATAAGAACTATAGTTTGAAAAATAGTTTAGAATTGGTGGATCTCACAAAAGAACTTACAATCGAACCAAGGCACACCTTTGCTTCATTCGACATAGTTAATTTGTACACGAATGTACCAATTAATGAAACTTTGGAAATAACAAAAAGGTTATTATTATCAAAAGCCACATTAAACCACGAAATAGTAGATGAGCTTATTAATTTGACAAAAGTAGTATTGCAACAAAATTATTTTACTTTTGATAATAAATATTATTTACAGCGACATGGATTAGCAATGGGATCCCCACTATCAAGTATTATGGCTGAAATTTATTTAAACCACATCGAAATTAACGAAATATAACAACAAACCTAACAACAAACATTATAACAAAATCCTATTTTATCGTCGATATGTGGATGACACGACACGATAGTGATATATAATGGCAATTGCAGACAATTAGAGCTGCTTAATAATTATTTGAATACCATAACAAACAGTTTGCAATTTATATTATAAACGGAAAAGAATAATAAAATAAATTTCTTAGATTTGACTTTGACAAAAATAGATAACAAAATTAGCTTTAATATTTATAGAAAACCGACAACCATAGATCATGCTATTCATGCCTCGTCTTATCATCCTTTTTTACACAAGATGGCATTTTTCAACAGCATGCCAATAAATATTGACGGACCTAAAGAAAAAGTAAAATATATTGCAATAGAGTATGGCAAAATCTTACATCATACATTTAAAAAAAACCAATTAAAAAAACAAAATATTGTATTGGCTTCAAAAGCAAATAATAAGCTCGAGAACAAACTTAAGTTTAAAAACAAAAATATATCTTTCGACGAATATGACAGTACAGGTGTATATAGGCTCAATTGTTCAGATTGTTCACAATTCTATATAGGATAAACGTGTCGTTCGTTCAAATTGCGTTGTAAAGAACACATCCCAAGCTCTAAGTCAAATATAGGAAGATCTACATTTGCTGAACATTTAATCTCACATGATCACAACATAAAAAGTGTTAGTGAGAGTTTGGACATATTACATAAATGAAAGAAATCACTTAAACTGGACACTCTCGAACGTTTTGAAATATATAAAGCCACTAAAGAGAATTACGATCATATCCTAAACGAAAAGTCAATACATAAAAATAATATTTTATTCAATAGAATCAATGATATGAACGAGAAATTAGCTGTGTCAGATCGATAAAGTTGATCGAAGGTCAAATCGATATCGATTAGTTTTACCATGTAACGCGTTCCTGTACAGGTTTGTAGCGGCCGCTTGTGTTATTTTTCATTCATTCTTATTTCGTTTTTAATATTTGTTAATTATTTATTATTTTTGTACTATGTATGTGTTGTTTTTTATTATTTGACGAGATGAATATACATCGATAAATGAAGTTTTAACTTTATTCATAATGGATCTGATGATGACAACATAGGTGTCGAAACTCAAGTCATCCTATATTGGATTTTAAGAAGCGCGACAGAAGGTAATAAACATATTTTATATGTTTACTTTTACTTATTGCTAACGAAAATATGTGTAGGGTATTTTGGAGTTAAATTGAATAATTAGCGTGTAATAGAAGGGTTATAGTGGGTGTTATATAAAGGGTATTATAATAAAAAATTGTTGCTTAACATGGCTGATGTAAGAGAAATCGAAGGAAAAGGGCGTTCAATAGCTGATGTGTACCATTTGTTCAAAATAATGTCTGATGATATGAATAAGTATACGAAGACCAATTTCGATAAAATAAATAGTCGTTTTGATATAAATGATCATAAATTTGATGTACAAAATGCAAAATTTAATGAACTGAGCAGTAGTGTCAATGAAGTAAATATTAAGTTAAATGAACAGAATACTAAGATTGATAGTAAGTTTAATGAACTGAAGAGCGATATTAATAACGTGAAGCTACAAAACTCTAACATTGATAAACGTATAAATAACATTGATGAACGTTTCCAGACAGTTATAAAACAAATGCAAGATGATGTAGATAACGTTACAAGAAATACCGGTAAGTGTAGTGAGAATGTAATTAATGAAGTAACTGAGAACAAGGTGAGTAATGTGGTTAAAATAAGTGATGATGATTCTAACGGGGAGACAATTACGAATCAAAATGAAGGTTAGTTTAAATGCAAAACAGGTGGCAGTAAACAAGGTGAATATTAATGTTAATTATGATGATGAAATAATTTACAAGGGTGAAATAATGGTGAATAATAATAACAAAGTAGTTGAAAAGGTAAATAGTGGTTGTGAGAATGAGAGTGTAAAATCAGTAGGCCCTAGAGGTTAGTCATGGAGTGTTAGTGAGTGTTATTGAGTTAGAAAGGGAGTACGAAGAGAGTTTAAATGGGTACAGGGGGCAAATTTTTCTAGGGTTAAATGTAAAGAAGAAGCTTCACAAGTGGTTTACGAGGATAAGATATCCTCACTAGGACAGTTGGGCAACAATGGGTCGGCAAATGGTCAAATAGGTTATTTTTGTGTATCTGGGAAGGCCAGCTGGTGTTTAAATAATGTGGTACTGCCCTCTGCGTGGAGTGAGTGAGAATGTAAAAGGGGTTTGGGCAAGGGATTATTTTCATAAGGAGAGAGTGACGGAGTTGTTTAAGTTAAAGAGAGGTTATAAAGAGTTAGTGGAGATTTTAACTAGAGAGTGTAACGGGACATTTCAGCCCACATAGTGTTTTGGGGGGAAAACAAACATAAATTTTATTGTTAATTCAAAAGTATAAATAATAATGGTAGAGTTTTGTAACGACGCAGACAAGTGCATGAAATCGTATCAAGGTCAACATTGTAGACGCAAAAACAATAATTATATTTAGCCAAATGAACTTTGACCGATGAAGTCACCAGTTACATAACAGCCAAGCCTGTAAATACGTCACTTAGAATAAAGTGCGTAATTAGCCTCGCCTTGAAAACTGGTTCGTCATATTCAGAAGACAATAAGATTTGGTCACGTGACACCCCCTCCATCTCAGAATTTGAAGCAGTTCATCTCGTCCCAGTCACGTATTTCAGCTAGTGCCGGCCGGTCACAGATAAAAGTTCCGAAATGAAATTGCGAGTGCACCCAAACAAAATGTGAAAGTATCAACAAAAGTCGGAACGGAATTGCAAAAAATCAATTAACAGTTATGATGTAAAAGTACATTATTTGAGCAAAGTGCGGGAGACCAAGAAATAGCAGCAATGATTGAAAGTGCGCAGTAAGATGGACTCACCTGTTGTAACCAGATAAGTAATAGAACGAGGCATCATATAATTTCTTCAGTCAGGCATAAATAAATTCAAAACCATTATAAATTTTGTTAAAAGAAATGTTTTACTAAAATGAGCTCAAAAGGGGAATATATAATATGTACCGCATGAAAGGGTGCGTGGTTGTGTGAATGTAAAGAATCTATATTTAAGAAGTGCTGGGTTGTGATCTATTATAT
Source organism: Magicicada septendecula (assembly GCA_034769895.1). Taxonomy (NCBI): domain Eukaryota; kingdom Metazoa; phylum Arthropoda; class Insecta; order Hemiptera; family Cicadidae; genus Magicicada; species Magicicada septendecula. The sequence goes on from CM068372.1 coordinate 130,693,927, forward strand.
AGATATAATTTAAATTGATAATTTATTATACTTTATTTTGGTGGGAGAGTAAAATGTTGTGGGTAATAATTACTTCTAACTTGATTTTAAAAATTGCGCCTCATGGCCGAGTAGATGTTTTCATGTTTTCGAAGCAGGATTTAATGTACAACTGTTATGAGTAAAATAAAGGGGAATGTCATTGGTAAACAAAAAATATAAGAGTAATTTACTGAAAATAATCCGTTCTGCTATTTCCGTTCGCCTAACCGAACCTGGCCAAAGGTAAGTAAATTTTATATCTCATTATTGGTAACTAGTAAAGATGGCGTCCGGACAATGGACGAAAAAGTAAACAAAATTAAATAATTAAAATAATAAAAAGGAAATTATATTAGTGTCGCTTTCTGAACAGGGACTTCAACATAAAATTTTTTAATTTTATGGAGAAGTAGGCCTACTGGGAAGAGTAGAATGGTTATTTGAAATAAAATAAAATTGTTTTTTGTACATAGAAATAGACGTAGATGACGAGAGTGTCAGAGAAGGTTATGTTTTGGTAGCGTTATTGTGTTTACGTGTACATTGAGATAATGATTTTATGTGTTGAGTGTTCATGAATTAATATGTGTAATTATTGAGTAAAATAAAGGGGTATTATATAAATATTTTTTTTGAACATGGCCGAGGTACAAGAAAATAAAGTGAGTGGATCAGGGGAGGCATGGAATAGTACGGAATTCATGCACGAGTTTGAAAGGGTTTTGGAAAGAATGACTGAGGATGATTGGCGTAAATGCAATAATGAGCTTAGACAAATGAAAGAACAAAAAACGGGATTATACGCTTTCTTGAACGAGAATAGTGATGACACTAGTAAACGAAGTAACGAGGTAAGTGAAGGGGTTAGTGAAAGTAAAATAGTGGAAGTGGTAGCGTTAGAGAATAAAATATTAAATAGTGATGATAATGATGATAGTGTAGTGGTGGTAGAAAAAGGTAGAGAGACAGACCAATTTAACGAAAATAAAGACGATCAGGTGGCAGATAATAATGTAAGTTATGCTAATATGAGTGAGTCGAATCAAGAGCTGATGAAAAAGTTACAAGTAATGTTAAACGAAATGTTTAATAAACAAAACGCAATATTAGATGACATTAAATGAATAATTACCTTAATTTTATCCACTAAGTGATCTTCTTTTTCTAGATTACAACATGTTTCAGGGCTTATATCCCCATCTTCAGGTAAAAACAAAATCTACCCTATTGTTAGGGTTTCGTTAAAAAGTTCACAAAGACACAAACACATAACACACTTAAACAAATTAACATAGAACACTGAGTTTGCATCGGAACGCGCTACAACCAAACCAGTGCACTGGCCGAAGTCCGACTTCCAACTGATCCGTACACGCTATTGGAAAAAAAATTAAGGTAATTATTTATTTAATCATATACAGTGATCTGGAGACCATACAGTAACTATGTATATCGAAGCCGAGCAAGCAAACGTGGTCTATAAATATAAAAATCAAAAATTAAGGTAATTATTTATTTAATCATATACAGTGATCTGGAGACCATACAGTAACTATGTATATCGAAGCCGAGCAAGCAAACGTGGTCTATAAATATAAAAATCTAAAAATCAAATAGCGTGTACGGATCAGTTGGAAGTCGGACTTCGGCCAGTGCACTGGTTCGGTTGTAGCGCGTTCCGATGCAAACTCAATGTTCTATGTTAATTTGTTTAAGTGTGTTATGTGTTTGTGTCTTTGTGAACTTTTTAACGAAACCCTAACAATAGGGTAGATTTTGTTTTTACCTGAAGATGGGGATATAAGCCCTGAAACATGTTGTAATCTAGAAAAAGAAGATCACTTAGTGGATAAAATTAAGGTAATTATTTATTTAATCATATACAGTGATCTGGAGACCATACAGTAACTATGTTAGATGACATGATGTAACGGGGCAAAAGGGAGGGGTTTTTTATTTTATTGGTTTTGGGTTTTATTTCATTAAAATATTAACAATTCACTTCATCTGTGTGGCCAGACACGTTTTTGAGTAGAAGTTTTGTTCGAACAAAGAAACGGTGATGAAACAATCGCAATGGAATGTGCGGGTTGGCGATTCTTGGAACTTTGATGCTGTGTGACACCTGCGCCCAAACGCACTAACATCGGCGGAGCGCAGACCGACGCCAAGTTAGTAAAACAACATGGCTTGGAGATGAATTTTGTTCGCCACATGTATCGGAGGCGACGGAAACGAGATCAAGTCCTGCCCACATTTGTGACGTCGACCAGGGAACCCTAAATATCGTCAACACACAACACACAAAAATCCTGTGTGTCGGGTGTGCAGTGAATGAAACTTTAGCCGTGAAGGCTGCGAACGACGAAGAAATTTGTTCGCAGACAAGGCAGTAATGTCCGGCCTCATGTAGAATCAGTCGAGATACAGTAGCGGCGGCGGCCGGACGCTCGCTTCGACTCAGTGGTCCCAAATAAATTATTTAAAAATGTAAAAAGTAATAAACCGGTAACAACCAGTAAACGTATATCAGAATGGAGTTAGTGCAGTGAAGTGAAGAAAATTAAAGCGTAAAACTCAAACTTTTGGACCTATATTCAGTGTTACACAACGATGGATAAGTAAACAAATAATCATAACATTTTATAATTTCATGAAAGTTTAATAATAAAGAGCTCGAAATAATTGGGGTTTTAAAGAATGAATGCGAGAGTGTAGCAAACTGGGTTAGCCTTAACGTTGGTAAAACTAAATATTGAAATAGATATAAGATATGAAATAAATGTTTTGTGTTATTCCTATTTACAAAAGACAGTCAGATTTGAGTTAAAGATGGATAGTAACTAAATTATGGAGTAAGAATTTTATTCAGACGAATAACTAATAATAGAGAAATTAAAAGGTCTTGTTTTATATAACCATGTGTTAGTCTAGTTATTACGCCATAACCACTTCCTAGTTTTCTGTGCTGACAGCTCGTCTAACGTAATCGGGGGTTTTCTGAAATTTTAAAATACAGTCAGATAGCGGGATTTTGATAAGGGCAAGAGTGTTTTAAGTTTACATGTTTATCTAAAAAATATGTTGGCGGCCTGGGCCGTTTCAAAGGGTAAGTTTAACGGGGACCATGACGGTAAGTAAAATTCTGGCAGCGGTGAGTATTTTATGATGAGCGTAGTATTTAATTAAAAAAGGTAAAAGGCAAGTACCTTTACAGCGATGACCCTGCCAGGATGTTCATATAAAAATTATAGGAACTAGACCTGTTTTAAAGCGCAGAAAATAGGATTTGGTAACGGCGTATTTGTAAAAATTTTATCGTACATAATTATGTAAAATAAGGTTATGTTTTGGTAGGAGTATGATGTGTAAATTGTGTTAGATGTTTTGATTTTATGTGTGTAGTTTAATAATAGTTTTTTTATATATAAAGGGGTTATATGAATAATTTTTGAATACGACCGAGGTACTAGAGAATATTGGTTTCATGTGGGATGAATGGGAAAGCGAATTTAGAGGGGTTGTAGGTGAAATGACAGACGAGGAGTGGGGAAATTTAGACAATAATTTAACGTGGATGGAAGAACAAGAAGAGGGAATATTCGCAGAAATTAAGAAACATAGTGAGATGACAAATAATAAAGGTAAGACAGTTGAAGTAACAGTGGTAGAAAATAAGACAGTGAATAGGCCTAATGTTAAGGATGATAGTATAATGGGAATAGAAAGTGGGGAAAAGATAGACCAATTTAACAAGAAGCAAGACGATCAGGTGGCAGATAATAAGGTAAGTAGGGATAATATAAGTGAATCTGAATATAAGACGTATATGTTGAATCTTATAAAAACAGAGATGGAAAAGGGTTTTGATGAACTAAGGGGTGTTATAAACAAGGGTTTTGACATGATGAATAAACGTTTTGACGAGACGGACAAAATGATGGACAAACGTTTTGACGAGTTACACACAAAATTAGATGAAAGAAAGGAAATAATGGATAAGGGTTTTGATATGATGAACAAACATTTTGACGAGATGGATAAACTTATGGGAGAGTGGCGAACAGATAGAGGTGAACCAAAACAGGTAAGTGTTTGTGGTGGTAGTAATATAAAGAAAAATAACGAAGGAATAGTAGACAAGGTAGGTGGTAGTAATACAAATAATTATAATGGTGAAGTAACGTTAAATAAGAATAATGATTATATAACTGAAAATGGGGTATCTAAGAATGATACAATAGACAATAGTGAAAATGAGAGTAGAATGGGAGTTGAGGTTGATCAGGGATTGCTAGTTAGTGCTTATGATTTAGAAAGGGAGTATAGTGATAGTCTAAATGTAGATGAGAAAATAATTTACCTGGGTGTAACAACAAATACTTACGGAGACTGGATAAAAATAAATAATAGTGACAGGTTTTATGACATAGTAAAAGGGAAGATGAATGACATAGAAGTAATGGTTTATTATAATAATAATAATAAATGGAGGGTAAATAAAATTGAAAAATGTGATGTGAAACCAAGGCTAATTTTTGACGATGGGGGTTGAATATAAACTCAGGGTATGGACATTCTAAACATTTTAGTTTATGGTTCTGACCTGACTGATTTTGGAAATAAGTGTGATAAATTGAGTAATTAATGACAAAAGTTTGTAAATAATTGATAGTGAAATTAAGTGTGTGTATTGTAAAATGTTAGGTAAACAATGTGTGTATGTGTAGGTAATTGTTGTGATAATATTTTTGCAGTCTAAATAAATAACAAAATAATTTTGAAGAGGATAACAAATGAATTGTAATTATTGTAATTGGTGAAAGTAATTAAAATGTTGTGTTTTCAATAATTAATTTAATTAAAATAATTGGAGGTGTTTAAATATTTTTGATTGATTTAAATGTTATATAATTGAATTTTTCTAATGAGTTTAAACTATTTTAGGAGATGTGAATTTGATAGTAATAAATAGATAAATGTTAAATTGTTTTGTATGAAATAACACTGTTGTTAAATGTTTCAGAGGTTACGTGGAGGTTGTAACGTCACAGAACGTTCCATAAAGGAAATCATTTACATAGTAAATTATCATAAGAGGAATGTGAGGTGAACAGTATCGAACCCAAGTAGTCCTAAAAAATTGTGTATTTGACTAATAATTATTTCTACTAACATGAAAAAATGACCAGACTTTGACTAAGACACAAACCCCATATATATTATTAAAGTGAATAACAGTGAAAAAACCATAAGACACTATAAGAGAGACGAATAATGTCAGAATCAACCAAAATGAAGTCATTAATTATTAAGTTTTATAACTCTGAATAGAGTATTAAGAACTATTTTTTGTGAATGAATGGACATGATCCATTATTATATTATGTAATGTAAATAAAATAAATGTATTAAATGACTTAAATACATTATTAGAAAGAGTTTAAGTTAGAATAAAAATTATATATTTGTTATGACAAAAATATTAATGTGTTGGATTTGAGACCATACACCCAGATTTCATGGAAAAATTAATTATTATCAGATTTAAATAAAAACTATATGCAATTGTCAAGCAGGCAAAAGTGAACAATTTATCTTAAATAAAGAAAGCTGTCAAATGAATAAAAAGCAGTCAAAATAGCCAAAAACAGTACTAACTAAAAACATGTGGTAGGCATATAATATTGTATAATTTATGGATTTAATGTTGCCAAAATGCAACCAAATTGCATTAGAAAGTTGAAATATGATATAAAGCGACTATACTAATGTATCTGACTAACTTTAACATTGTAATAGTCAAGTTAGCAAAATATTTACCTATACCATATATGGCTGGAGCCAATCAACCAGTACAAAAATAATCATATCTGGCTAAATATTTACAAAATGCTAACAAAAATAAAATAGAATGGTACAATACTTCTGTATACCTTAAAGACGAACAAACTCAGTTGAAAATAAAGTCAATTATAAAAGAACTTAACTTAAAAGAGTGAGATTTGTCACACTATGAAAAAAGGACATCTCAAGACCAATCAATGATGCTATGTCATCCTGTAATGATAATAATATATGTAAAGAGTAACCAGGTATCACAAAAGATAGACAATATAATAAACTCTGAGTGTACACTAGTGAAATACTACATATATTAAAGAAAGAGACTAATTATTGTGTTATAACATTAACAAAAAAATCTAGGCCATGACAGAGGCCATATAAAATTGTAATTATTTATGTTTTATCTATGTTAAAATTTGTTTGTTTTGTTATAGGAAGGTAGTAATGTTGGATGTTCAGATTGTGGAAGAGACATAATGCTTTCACAACAATTTTTTGTTATAAAAATTGAATTTTCATGACAACAACCCAAGGTGGGAGTTGTATATTGTGTTACTTATTAGACTTAATTTAATTAAAAACCAATCATAATTAGTATCGCTAGATTCAGTTGAAAACAGAGAATCTAAATGTAATAATGGCATACAAATTGTGTGAGTACTAATGTAAAACTGTTTCATAAATACCAGTGTAATTTTTGAAATATCCTTAGTATGAAGAATAAGAAATTCGTTCTAAAAGCTTCTACGGAAGTGAAAATTGTTCTATGACATTCCATTTCGTTTATTCTCGAACAATCTAGAAAGAATTTTTACACAAATATACCGGAAGTCGATGAAAACAGTCAGCCTGAATTAGTATAAAAGAGAGACCAAATTCGACCCAAGAACACTTGAAACTTGAACTCCAGAACTGATGCATCACCCATGACACTGATCAACGCAGCTAAGGCGAAACCGAGAGGCGAGAAATCGACAAGACACGAAGAGAGGCTTTTTCCCGTACATAGACATAACCTACTGACTTAACCTCAACGAGAATCTACGCCAAATGTGTTGCTGAAATAGAGCAGCGACACGGCAAATTCTAATAGAAATCACGCAGCCAGAACGTCGGCGGCCCAGGAGGGACCAAAACTTTAAATAGAGAACCATTTGTGATGGTACAATCATGGTACATTTATAATTACCTTAAATATGGTAAATAAAACCATAACTATTGTATTTTCTTAATTTGGTCATAATCAAACCAACCTTAAAGAACCAATATGAATATATAGTGAGTGGAGTGTATAATAATATTTGTCAGGATTTGAACCAATTCATAGCAAAAACTGTGAAGCATCACAAAAAACAGTATGCAGTTTGTGGCGATAAGAGTGCCGAACCTTAATTACGTCAGCGGCTGAGAATGTGTTTACATCAACAACACGAGGCTGTCAACAGCTTAACAATGGAAGTGTGACGTAGGTTCACCCCACCTCAGCAAAATCTAACAAAGACTCTTGGTCATTTCAACTGCAGCAGTGATCAACGCCGGCCGGCAACCCGTTCACTCATACGTGAATTGTGAATTTTGAACCACTGTAAGTGGTTAATAAACAGTATAAATATCGTGAATATGTGCTGAGGAACGTTAAAAAGTTCGGCTTTGTGTAGGCGTCAACGGCCGATGAATCGTCCCATGGAGATCGGCGTATAGAATCGGTCCGAAGGGTTACGTAGGTCGACACGACGGTGCGCCGTAAACCGCCGTAAAATTTTACCGATTGTGCTAATCGGGATGATACTAGCAGTGCGAGGAGGCCTACACGAAATGGGTGAGAACGTTCCATCAACACCTTAATATCCTTATTTTATTTCCAAGTCTCCTTCATGTAAAATGACCAAATCACAAATCATATAAATTCAAATATTCAAAATTTCAATTACATAAAATGAGCTCCTAAAATAATAAAATTTGTACCATGAGAGAGAGAGAGAGAGAGAGAGAGAGAGAGAGAGATTGCGTGTGTGTTGAGTAATTTCTAAGTGCTGGGTTGGGCACAACTACATATATTACTATTTTATAATTACTAAAGATATGTAAGGATATAGTCACGTAAGTACATACTATTAGATAATCACATATTTACTTGCATTATGCTTTTGGAGGGGTTAGAGTTTGTTTCACATTTGCAAAACTGTTATGTAAGAGGTAGATAAAATAAAAAGGGTATTTCATTGGTAAAATTTATAAACAGATGTTTTATTATTTCAAGCAACTTCCGTTCATCATAACTTCGCGTAACGAATTCCTGGCCTATAACATATGTAACAAAGATGGCGCCCAAATTTTGTAAACATAATCATAAGTGTAACATATAATATATCGTATACATAAAATCAACCGAATCGTAAGATCACAGATGTCGCCCGTAATAACAGGGACTCGGCATAAAAGTTTATGCGAGTACACCTAGAAAGAGAACGGAAAAAGTTGTTTGAGGTAATAGACACCAAAATTGTAATACGTGAACATAACCCAATAGTTAGGTTATACCATTGTATGCATGTGTGTATTGCAAAATTGCCAACATGAGTAAAAATGATAATATTACGTTAGAAATCAGTACAACTGATATAAATTTAACTGGCGAGATGGATGTACAATTAAATCAAGCTAGTCAGACTGACGAGGCAAATACGCCTGTGTCTGCAGAGATAACGAAAATCGATACATCCATTCCAGCTATGTCAGTTAGCAAACTAGATGGTACTGCTGAAATGATGAAAATTTTATTAAATAAATTTGACAGTTTTGATAAAAAACTAGATGAGCAGAAAATCGATTCTGATATTAAATTCAATGAACTAAAGAATGAAAAAAAATTAGGTTACAATCACCTTATTAAGAAATGTGACAAGCTCATCACAAAACTAGATGAGAATTTAAATTTGGTAGAAAGTCAATTAGAAAGCCAGAAAGTAAATAGGAGTACCCAGCAAAATGCTGTACTGAATAATAACATATTTAAGGGTGATAACTCAAATAATGAATGTACAGATAACTCAAATATTACAAGTAGTAAGAATGTGGTGTTAAAAAAGGATAAAAATGATAATGAAAGTATTATGAATGAAAATGAAAGGTTTGAATTTATTGAGTCAGAAAGAAAGTTGAGAGAAAGTATTTTAGTACAAGGAGTGCAGGGGGTAGAATTTTCTTTTGATGTTGTGTTAGGGGGTGAAGACAAGTCTTCATGTAATTTTTATAAGGATAAGAGTTCCTTAAATTTATATTTGGGAGACGAAAGGTCTACAAATAAAGTTTCTTTGTGTTTTTGTGTACCTAATAAGTGGTGCACTTATGTTAGGGATAATTTTACGTTAGGGACCCCTGCATATTTTGAGAGAGAAAGTGTAATTTGGTGTTATGGAGAGAAATGTATTAAGAAAGAAAGTATAGAGAGATATTGTGAGAGTAAGAGAGTAATAGAAATATTTAAAGTAAACAGAAATTACAGAAAATTGTTAGAAAGGTTAGGGTTAGATAAGGTGGATGAAAATAAGGAATACGTACCTTATAATAATAATGAATTTGAGATAACAATAAATGAGAATAAAGGAATTAAGTATTTACCTGTGGTGGAATATTATGAAGATAATAACCAATTAATGACATATGATACTGAGATAAACGGAACCCTACTTGATCGTGACTGGAAATATTTGGTTAATAACAATTTCATAAAGGAATATGAATATAATGTTGCAGATAATAAAATATATTTATTAAGTAATAAGTTAAGTAGACCTAAGATTCGTTTGTTGTTCAACGATGGTGGATAGACTGTTTCAATTGTGAAATGAACATTGAATATATATGTGAAAAGTGATATTGAATTGGACTGCTATGAACTGAGTTTGGTAAATAATAAAATAATGAGTTGGAGTGTATATTTTTCATTGTATTAACTGTATTTATCTATCAATGTATTTTTGATGTGTATTATGTATTACAGGTATATTTACACCAGTATGTATTATTATGTATTTTAATAACATGTTTAATAATAATATTTTTTTTTCAATTGAATAAAAATGAAAGAGTAATCATTCTTTATTAAATTGTGGTACAAAAGAAAGGTGTACTAACTTTGTAACTTTATAAATTATTAATTGTCATAGAAAGTTTTTAATGAAGTTCAATCATTATTTAATTATTTATAAACAGATGTTTTATTATTTCAAGCAACTTCCGTTCATCATAACTTCGCGTAACGAATTCCTGGCCTATAACATATGTAACAAAGATGGCGCCCGAATTTTGTAAACATAATCATAAGTGTAACATACAATATATCGTATACATAAAATCAACCGAATCGTAAGATCACACATTTCTGCGCTGTTCGCATAGACTGACTAACTTGACAATAATCCCCCTAACGTAAACAAACAAAACACCAAGCCTTTCTCTCGTCAACATGGGAATCAGCGCTGCGGCGGCTAATTTCTGAATCAACGCTAAACAGATGATTCGTAGTGGCGGCGTTTGAACGAGAATCTACTGCCAACGTTTTTTAACAAAAGTGTGGAAGAAGTAATTGATCGCAAATTTGACTTAAAATAGATTCACTGCACATACGAAGAGGCGAGATTGAAAAACTACCCGAGAGGAGTGTCCTGTGCAAGATTAATTATTAATTGGAACGTGAGTTACCAAAATTAAAGTCATTTTTTACCTGGTTACATTTATCACACAGTTGTACTACACATGCCACACACCTTCAAATCACTTAGTTTTTCTTGTAAGGCATCTTATTGATATGTCTTGGTAGTTCAAAGGAGTCACGTCCTGAGAGTAAAGATTTTTTCACGTATTAAACTCATGCTTTTCAACTGAGTAAAAAATTTTTAAAACACTAGCCGATACTTGATTGGATATATAAAATTGTCAATAATAATAATAATAACTTGTGAATTCTTTTAGTAACTCTGCAACTGTATAATTTTTTATGAATGTTAGTCCTTCAGACGATTTGTTGTTTTTTTTTGAAGAATCATTAAACTTACCTGATTTTTCCAAGCTAAACTGACTTGTTTATATTTTTTCATAGGAGCAAGATTTAAAAATTTTAATTTTTTTATTAATCACATTTATTTCTTGGAACAAACGTTTCCAAGTGGCGCCCACAAAAAACCTAGTATTAAGTTGTGTTACAGGACTACATCACCGCAGAGGATCCAGTCAACAGTAAGTAACAAAAGTGCGCGGAGGTAACGCCCGACAGATTACAACACATTTACAACTACACTCACTCTTTATCTTTTCGTTATAAATTGGCAGCCCAACTAGTGAGGCTTGAAAAGACGGAACAAGCCCGGCAACTACCAACAGATCAAAATGCCGCAACCAAAGGGAAAAAAGGTGAAGAAGAATGTGGAACCCGAGTTAAGTGTGGAAGACGGAGAGGCAGTACAAATGGAGGAAATAGAGTTAGAACCGCCCACACTAGAAATGGAAAGACCGGTACAAACGGCAGACGAAATAGAGGAACAAACGGGAGAAGAACCCATACAAATGGTAGAACATACAGAGAAACCCGAACCAGAAAAAATAACAGGGAGTGCTGACGCGAATATATTAATGATGATGCTCCAAAAAATGGAAGAAACAAACAAAAATACAAATGAGAAAATGTTCCAAAAAATGGAAGAAATGAACAAAAATATGAATAAAAATAGACAGGAAGATAAGGAGGAGAATAATAAAAATATGGGGAAATTAGACAAAAACATAGAATCTTTAAGGGAGGATATAACCGAGAAAATAAATGACAATGGGAAAAAACTGGAGATATTTCAGGAGGAGAACAAAAAAAGCATAGAGTCCCTGAAAAAGGAAATTAGCATAAAGTACGAAACAGTAAACAAAACGATCAATGATAATAAAATCGATAGTGACAGGAAGGTCGAAAACATGGAGAAACAGTTGGAAAGGTTACAGGAGGGAAACAATACACGTTTCGAACACCTAGAGGAACAAACAGTAGAGACCAAACAAGATGTCAGAAATCTCGAAAACATGGTAAGGCAGAACCAAGACGCCATCATGCAGGAGGTGGGAGAAGTCCAGAAAGACGTTAGCGAGAGGATGCAGAAAACATATGACATCGCTAACAGGCTGGACGAACAAATAAAAACTAACAAAAATAGTATACTGGAAATAGACCAGAGAGAGAAAAACCTGCAGGAAAGATTAGAGGCGCTGAGAGACACACCCATACTAAATACTCATACGTGTCATGGTGAAAACAGGGAAGTAATCAACTTCCAAAACTATCGACGAAACCCAATGGAATTTTTAGAAAGAATGGAGGAGTTTATTGGGAGAAATAGAGAAACAAGGTGGGACAGGATAAGAGAGATGCTTGACGAGATGTTTAAAAACACTAGGGATAACTGGTGGATAGCGGTACGACCCGAAATCACGAATTTAGCAGAGTTTAAACGCCAGTTCAAGGAGAAGTATTGGTCGGAGACTGCACAAAACAGGGTAAGAATGGACATTTTCTATGGCAAATACGACGTATGGCAAATGGACAGTCCCCGACGTCTTATTTCCTAGGAAAGGTATGTTTAGCACGGAAGTTGATACCGCCGATCCCAGAAGAATGTTTGGTAAGGCAATTAGCTGGACATTACAGTTATGGTATCAAAGATGCCCAATTATACCAACAGCTCAGTAAAATAGCCGATCTGGCCAAATTATTGGAAAATTGTGAATCCACAGGAAGGTTCCAGGATTACCAACCCCCCAATCGTAAGGTAGAATACAATAACAACAATAACGGACCAAACCGGAATGGAGGTGGAAACGGTAATAACCTGAACACAAATAGTCAGAATAATAATACCCCACCAAATGGCCGAAGTGATAACACTCAGCGTCCAAATAACCGCAACTATCCGGGACCAAACAGAGGTAATTACACCGGGAATAATTACGGTAGAAACTACCACCAGGGAAACAGTTATCGCGGAAATAACTATAGGGGAAATAATTATGGTCAACGTAATGGTTATCGTAACGGGGGAAACCAAGGAGGAGGCGATAGGAGAAACCAAAATGAATATAGGCCCCAGGTAAATTATACAATGGCCAATAACCGACGGCCATATCCACCCAATGTACCCACTTACATGTTTTACCCACAACAGGCGCCAGGTAGCCAGGGTAATACGACGAATAGCCAACCTATTAATGGTAATCCCGAGGTCAGGCAGGAAACACAGACGGGTCAGCAACCCAATGTTCCGGGAGACCGGGCCAATGAAACCGTGGCTCATTTAAACTAAATGCGGCAGTGGAAAAGGAAAACCGCCCTTCACTGAACCAATATTATGGGGTGACAAATTACGAACATAGACAGGACAAAGACGGGACTATATTAAGAATAAATAATTATCTTAAGGATATTAGAGAGGAGTTATTAGAAGAGGGTGACAATATCATTACAAATAGTAACCAAGGGAATAATAGTATCGTGCAGATCAAAGCAAATATCAATGGCATAGAAGCGATATTACTCATTGACACGGGGTCAAACGTATCACTTATCGATAGTGTTGAGTTAGAGAGAATCAAACAAAATAGTAATTTACCAATACCCACTCTGCCTATAAATAACATTATTTTAGTCGGAGCAACGGGGAGGCAAAATAAATCAATAAAGAAACAGGTGTCATTAGAGATGACTAGTAATGGGGTAACAATACCAATAGGGTTATTAGTGGCGAATAATTTACCCATGAGTATCCTAATAGGCTGCGATATACTTAGACCATACAATGCTGTAATAGATTTGGAAGGTAAGGTGATAACTTTAAAAACTAACAAGGGAATTTGGACCAATAATTTAATCGATGTCCAAGGAAATGGTACAGACAATACACCTTATCAAGCGATAGTGAACCATTATTATTGTGCCGATCGTCCAATCAATATGCCATTATATCAGGAGGAAAACCCAGAGTTGTGGTTAGAAAAATTAGAAGAAATACGGGATTTCCAAAGGACGAAAGCAAGGGGTCTGATCAGCGAAAAACAGGCGGAACAATTAATCAAGGTATACAACAATTATAAACACATATTCTCGAATGCTCCAGGTAAAGCCAGAGATTATCAATGCACCATAAAATTCAAAACTCCGGTGGAATTTAACAGGAAATCGTACCCAATCGCATACTCGCTAAAGAACGAAGTCAGGGAAGAATTAAACAGGATGATAGAGGACGACATAATCGAGTATAGTCATTCGCCCTTTACCAGCCCAATCATAGCTGTGCCAAAAAAGAACGGAAAGGTACGTATATGTCTCGATGCTAGGGAGATCAACAAAATGATTGTTAACGACCGCACATCACCTGGGGAGATAGAGGAGATATTGAAAAAGTTTCACGGAACCAAATATATAAGCTCATGGGATACGGTATGCGGTTACTGGCAGGTAGAACTCCACCCTGATAGTAGGAAATATATGGCATTCATATTCGAGGGCAGGAACTATCAGTTTAAGCGGTTACCTTTTGGCTTAATAAATTCTGTGGCGGTGTTTGTAAAGATAATGGACAGAATATTGGGGCAGGAAGTACTGAAGTTTACGACAGTATACGTCGACGACCTACTGGTGACTTCAGCGAATTGGGACGACCATTGTAATAGGGTTGAACAGGTGCTAGAGAAATTATCAGAGAATAATATCACCCTAAAATTAGACAAGTCCCAATTCATTGCAAATGAGGTGAAATTTTTAGGCTTTAATTTAACAGAACAAGGGATTACTCCATCCAAAGAGAAGGTAGAGGCCATACAGAAGTTCCCCACCCCAAAGAACAGGAAACAGCTGCAGTCATTTTTAGGAATCTGTAACTATTACAGAAAGTTTTGGTCCAATTACTCAGAACTAACTGCCAGGTTCCAAAAGCAGTTATCAGCTAAAGACAAATGGACTTGGGGACCAGAGCAAGATGGAGTGCTCAATATCATAAAGGAAAAGTTTTTAGAAACAGTAATGTTGCATCATCCCGACTTTACAAAACCATTTTTTCTAAACTGCGATGCCAGTAACGTGAGTTTAGGTGCAGCCGTATATCAGGAAGATCAGGACGGTAACCATTTAGTAATTAGCTTTGCTAGCCGCGTGCTGAACAGTTGTGAACGAAACTACAATACTACTGAAAAAGAATTGTTGAGTGTAGTTTTCACATGCGGTAAATTTAGGACATATATATTAGGGTACCCCATAACAGTTAGAAGCGACCACAAATCTATATCATTTTTAAAGCATTGTAAACTGAACCATGGAAGGCTGACTAGATGGGTTTTGGCCTTGCAAGAGTATAATATCACATGGGAATATATACCCGGCAAACAGAACGTAGCAGCCGACGTCTTATCTCGCGTCAATATACCAGACCAAACCTTTGACGGCGAAAAGGAACAATTAGCTAAGGTTTACCACATTATTAAGAGCAGGGAAGATTTAAAAAATATTTTAAGCGATATAAAGTCACAACAAGAGGCCGATCCAAGATTAGGAGATATTAGAAAAAGGGTACAGGAAGGCGATGAGGTAATAAATAGATTTTATTGTATACACAACGACACTTTGTTTATAGGGAATACCCCGCACCAGGAGAGTTGGAAATTAGTAATTCCACCAGCGATAGAGAGACCGCTAATAATCGACTATCACGATAGGTACGGACATATGGGTGCCCTCAAAGTAAGGAAGGCATTGGAAGAGCAAACATACATCAAAGGGATGAATAAGAAGGTGCAATTGGCGATACGGTCGTGCGATATTTGTCAAAAAGTAAAGTGTGATAACGAGAGAAAAGAAGGGGTCATGATACCCATATCATCCACCGAAAAATTGGAAAAGGTATTTCTCGATATCTGCGGACCATTTCCACGCAGCGGTGGGAGACATGGATATAAATTTATCGTAATCATCTTCGACCACTTTAGCAAATATACAAAACTATACCCAATAACTAGGGCAACGACCAGGAAAATAATAGACATAATTATAGAGCGATATACAATGGAGGTAGGCCGACCGTATTCTATAATTACGGACCACGGTACTCAGTTTAGGGGAAAACTTTGGAAGGAAAACCTGGGAGAACACGGAATAAAAACGTACAAGACGTCAGTATATCACCCGAATAGTAACCCAGCCGAGAGAGTGTTAAGGGAGGTAGGACGGTTACTGAGAACATACTGCCATAACGAGCAGAAAAGATGGCATGAATATGTAGCATCAACCGAGGATTTCCTCAATTTCTCACATCACAATACCATCGAGGTGTCGCCATACACAGTTATGTTCGAAAGACCCCCACCACGAGAGATAAAAGAAATTATTAATTTTCCCGACGAACCCGCATATCAATTTGAAAGGGCAAAATTTTATAACAAGGTGTTAGAAAAAACGGAACAGCAGCGGAAAAAATATGTCAAATCACAGCCCAAGGCAATTAAATATGAGGTAGGAGAAAAGGTGTTAGTTAAAAATAGAGAATTGCCCAGTGCTATACAAGGCATAACGAGGAAATTGCTACTCTTATATACAGGACCTCTCACGATAACCAGAGACAATAAAAATAATACCTATGAGGTAACTGACACGGTTAGTAACAAAGTAAAAGGTACGTATAACCAAACATCATTGAAAAAGTACCATGATTAAAAATCACAAGTCAAATACTCAATCAATGAGCAAGTACCATGACCAAAAACCTAAGTCAAATACAGCATCATTGAGAAAGTACCTTGACTAAACATGTTAACGTGAATTTTTTAACTTAGCCATAATTAGAAAGGAGGTAGAGATTTTTAAATAAATATAAATATTACTGTATGAGATTATTATTAATAAATATTACGAGAAGGACACCTTACACCAAAGGCATAAAGATATATATAAAATATAGATTTATTTCCAATAGCCATGTCAACGTATATTTACCAGCTTACACGTACTTAGAGAAGGAGAGAGATTGTTATTAATAAATATTACGAGATGGACACTTAGTAAAGGAGAAAAAAGGAGAAATACTGTCATATATTTGATATTTAAATGGAAATGATAAATGAAAAAAAAAGGAACAGCGTGTTACATAAGGAGGTAATGATGAATATGAACATAGCTATTAACATTGAATGATTTTAAACGATAATTTAACCTGCGGAGAACGATATATTAATATAATTGTGAATTAATCAGAAGAGTTTAAGAAAGTTTAAGAGTTTATGTGTAGGAGCCTATGATCTTTGAATATTGTATTTTTTTTATTTATTATTATTATTTGTTGCGAAGGTGCAATTATTATTTTCTGGACAGGGATGTGTTGCCTCTGATTTCAGTAGTTATAGATAGGAAGGGCAGAGAATGTATGCCATAGCGAGCCACTCTGACTCCCAACCCTCTATGAAAGTTAGGGAATTGATAGGGAATTATATCAAAGATTAATTAAATAACATCAAGGTAAAAAGGAAAGGAATAGGTGATACGACAAAGAACGAATTAGGGATATTGAGTTGGATTAATATATTAAAGGAGTAGTACAGGAATTTAATTATAAGATAAAAGAATGAAATATAAAGAAGCTAATAAAAGGTTAATATAGAGATGATAATTTCATCAAAACCAAAGATGTTTTTCAAAAATTATCAACTTTAACGGAGAGGCATATGTAACGTCACAGAACGTTCCATAAAGGAAATCATTTACATAGTAAATTATCATAAGAGGAATGTGAGGTGAACAGTATCGAACCCAAGTAGTCCTAAAAAATTGTGTATTTGACTAATAATTATTTCTACTAACATGAAAAAACGACCAGACTTTGACTAAGACACAAACCCCATATATATTATTAAAGTGAATAACAGTGAAAAAACCATAAGACACTATAAGAGAGACGAATAATGTCAGAATCAACCAAAATGAAGTCATTAATTATTAAGTTTTATAACTCTGAATAGAGTATTAAGAACTATTTTTTGTGAATGAATGGACATGATCCATTATTATATTATGTAATGTAAATAAAATAAATGTATTAAATGACTTAAATACATTATTAGAAAGAGTTTAAGTTAGAATAAAAATTATATATTTGTGATGACAAAAATATTAATGTGTTGGATTTGAGACCATACACCCAGATTTCATGGAAAAATTAATTATTATCAGATTTAAATAAAAACTATATGTAATTGTCAAGCAGGCAAAAGTGAACAATTTATCTTAAATAAAGAAAGCTGTCAAATGAATAAAAAGCAGTCAAAATAGCCAAAAACAGTACTAACTAAAAACATGTGGTAGGCATATAATATTGTATAATTTATGGATTTAATGTTGCCAAAATGCAACCAAATTGCATTAGAAAGTTGAAATATGATATAAAGCGACTATACTAATGTATCTGACTAACTTTAACATTGTAATAGTCAAGTTAGCAAAATATTTACCTATACCATATATGGCTGGAGCCAATCAACCAGTACAAAAATAATCATATCTGGCTAAATATTTACAAAATGCTAACAAAAATAAAATAGAATGGTACAATACTTCTGTATACCTTAAAGACGAACAAACTCAGTTGAAAATAAAGTCAATTATAAAAGAACTTAACTTATAAGAGTGAGATTTGTCACACTATGAAAAAAGGACATCTCAAGACCAATCAATGATGCTATGTCATCCTGTAATGATAATAATATATGTAAAGAGTAACCAGGTATCACAAAAGATAGACAATATAATAAACTCTGAGTGTACACTAGTGAAATACTACATATATTAAAGAAAGAGACTAATTATTGTGTTATAACATTAACAAAAAAATCTAGGCCATGACAGAGGCCATATAAAATTGTAATTATTTATGTTTTATCTATGTTAAAATTTGTTTGTTTTGTTATAGGAAGGTAGTAATGTTGGATGTTCAGATTGTGGAAGAGACATAATGCTTTCACAACAATTTTTTGTTATAAAAATTGAATTTTCATGACAACAACCCAAGGTGGGAGTTGTATATTGTGTTACTTATTAGACTTAATTTAATTAAAAACCAATCATAATTAGTATCGCTAGATTCAGTTGAAAACAGAGAATCTAAATGTAATAATGGCATACAAATTGTGAGTACTAATGTAAAACTGTTTCATAAATACCAGTGTAATTTTTGAAATATCCTTAGTATGAAGAATAAGAAATTCGTTCTAAAAGCTTCTACGGAAGTGAAAATTGTTCTATGACATTCCATTTCGTTTATTCTCGAACAATCTAGAAAGAATTTTTACACAAATATACCGGAAGTCAATGAAAACAGTCAGCCTGAATTAGTATAAAAGAGAGACCAAATTCGACCCAAAAACACTTGAAACTTGAACTCCAGAACTGATGCATCACCCACGACACTGATCAACGCAGCTAAGGCGAAACCGAGAGGCGAGAAATCGACAAGACACGAAGAGAGGCTTTTTCCCGTACATAGACATAACCGACTCACTTAACCTCAACGAGAATCTACGCCAAATGTGTTGCTGAAATAGAGCAGCGACACGGCAAATTCTAATAGAAATCACGCAGCCAGAACGTCGGCGGCCCAGGAGGGACCAAAACTTTAAATAGAGAACCATTTCTGCGCTGTTCGCATAGACTGACTAACTTGACAATAATCCCCCTAACGTAAACAAACAAAACACCAAGCCTTTCTCTCGTCAACATGGGAATCAGCGCTGCGGCGGCTAATTTCTGAATCAACGCTAAACAGATGATTCGTAGTGGCGGCGTTTGAACGAGAATCTACTGCCAACGTTTTTTAACAAAAGTGCGGAAGAAGTAATTGATCGCAGATTTGACTTAAAATAGATTCACTGCACATACGAAGAGGCGAGATTGAAAAACTACCTGAGAGGAGTGTCCTGTGCGAGATTAATTATTCATTGGAACGTGAGTTACCAAAATTAAAGTCATTTTTTACCTGGTTACATTTATCACACAGTTGTACTACACATGCCACACACCTTCAAATCACTTAGTTTTTCTTGTAAGGCATCTTATTGATATGTCTTGGTAGTTCAAAGGAGTCACGTCCTGAGAGTAAAGATTTTTTCACGTATTAAACTCATGCTTTTCAACTGAGTAAAAAATTTTTAAAACACTAGCCGATACTTGATTGGATATATAAAATTGTCAATAATAATAATAATAACTTGTGAATTCTTTTAGTAACTCTGCAACTGTATAATTTTTTATGAATGTTAGTCCTTCAGACAATTTGTTGTTTTTTTTTGAAGAATCATTAAACTTACCTGATTTTTCCAAGCTAAACTGACTTGTTTATATTTTTTCATAGGAGCAAGATTTAAAAATTTTAATTTTTTTATTAATCACATTTATTTCTTGGAACAAACGTTTCCAAGTGGTGCCCACAAAAAACCTAGTATTAAGTTGTGTTACAGGACTACATCACCGCAGAGGATCCAGTCAACAGTAAGTAACAAAAGTGCGCGGAGGTAACGCCCGACAGATTACAACACATTTACAACTACACTCACTCTTTATCTTTTCGTTATAAGGTATTGGTGTGTATATTTTGTGTTTATGTCAGTAGGTGAATAATGTACTGTAAGTATAAAATTTATAATACCGATTAAATAGAATAAAATGTTTACAGGTGTGAAAAGATTTTGATTCAATAATGAAAATAATTTGAGATAATTGTACTAAATAGAAACTATAATTAAAAAATAATAATAACTGAAAGGTGATGTAAAATAAATGTTAATAATAAATATGGAATTTTGAGGAATATAATTGTAGTGAGTGAGAAATAATGAAATGATGCTATTGTAGAAATATTTAATTTAGTTATTAAGTGGCTAGTACGGTGGTGGCATGTGCCACCGTAGGTAGCGATGAGTGTTGGGGGTAATAGAGAGTGTTACCTCCATCGGAGGCCAAAATGGCGTAAAATGCACGGCACACCCTTTGATACAATTTTATATTGTATCCTGATAGATTGCCGTGCCGTGCATATAAATGATGATGATAACATGCCTGAAAGTAGAGTTGATTTCCCCGACTTTTTGGGCGATTACTGCCTTACCAGCACTAATCGTGGTTTTGGCTAGCAGTCAGCTATGGCCATAAATTAAGAACCTTGACCATAGCTGGCTTGAAATTGGTTTATATTAGAAATTGATGGGGGGTGAAATTAGGGGAAATCCCGGGAACTATGCCACTCTGTTCGAGTAGGAACAGCAAGGCGAGGTGGTAGACCCGTTTTAAGGGCGTATAAATATGTAACGAGTGATATAATGATATCCAAATAATTTCCAATGTAACGCTGAAGCAAGGACACGGAGATGTAAAATTCCTCCACCTATGCCGTCCTTGTGGAAGCACATGGGCGTAACAGTCCAACAGAAAAAACAATAGTGTGTGTGGCTGGGTGGTTGCTCAGGGGAGCAACGAATTAAAATTTTGTAACCTAAAGATGATAACTCGCTCTTGCACTAATTAAATAATTGTATTATGATTTGATAAATAGATGTTCGTAGGTTTATTATACTGTGTTTATTCTGTCTCATAAATGTATTATTTTATTGTGTTAGAGATAAGGATTGATGAAATGTGTAATTTATATAATTTTGAAATGTGGTTATAACAAGGTAAATACCTAGACCGACCGGCAGGTGGTTTACCTAATTGTAGCAGAGTCAGAAAAGGGGGAAACAATAAAGCGATGTAGATGTGTACTAATTATATGTAGTATGTTAGATATAAGAATTGTAAAAATATGTATTTCATATAATTGTAGAATGCATCTGTAGTAAGGTTATTCACCTTGCTAAGAAAATCAGCTGATCCGCGGTAGAATGTCACTTATAAATTGTTTGTAAATTTCCAAGGTAACTAATGTTTGAATATAATGGTTTTAATGTGTTAAAAGATTTTGATTTAAATGTTGGAAGTAATTTGATATAGTTAAGATTTTTAAATGATTTGTAAAAGATAGATTTTGGGTGATTAATATTTTGTTGGGACATGTAGATCAGTCCAAGGTGAGTTTAAAGGGGTACTAGAGATGAAATAATATTGTTGTGAATTAAGGTAATGTAGAATTTGAGATGTAATAGTGACACAGTAGCTATGGGGATAATATGTAGAGTATTGACTGATATATACTGAGTTAATAAATAAGTGGAGATATTTTGTAGTTGAAGGTGATGTATTGGGAGAATAAATAGTTGATGGGAATTTTGTAAGAGGGGGTGGTGTGGTAGGAGTCCGCAACGACAGGCGTTATTGTTAATTGTAATAATACTATGGTAATTTTAAATGTCTTATTTTATTATGTTGTTGTGTTTGAAGATAGAATTTTTAAAAGATGTTTAATGTATTTTCTGATGTAGCCTATGTATAACCTGTGTAGGTCAAGGTTGTGGACTTGACCCAGTTTGATCAGCTGATGGGTGATGTTATATACTAGACCCGTTTTGGCAATGAAGTAATGCCAATTTTGCTGTTTAATTGATTTAAATAATTTAAAAATTTTTGAATATTGAGAAAAGTATATTTTAATAAATTTAAAATTAAAAAAAAAAAAAAAAATTTTTTTTGATTTTGTGCCCGCCTTCTAATTGATGTTTTGAATGTTGATTGTAGGATTGTTTATGTGTATCAATAGTGTTATTGAATTATATGGTATAGGATATATGTATAATCAAATGTTAGGATAAGGGAGTTCATGTTTTAATTAAATGTTCAATATATTTGTTTTTCTAATTATTAATAATAACGAAGAGAATTAATCAATTCAGATAAAAGATTTTATTTTTTTTATTTTGAAGAAAATAATGGAGATAGAGCAGTTTGATTTCAACTGAAATAAACTTTTGAATGTAAGAATACAATTTTGTTAGGATGTACTAATAAGTATATGTATGCGCCCAGTATTGCTGAAGGCGACCCAGTATGCATGACAAGGGGGAACATATCGGTTGAGGATCTGGCATGGTATAAGACCAGGGGTTTGGATTTTGGGGTGGCATGATAGAAGGTTAGGTGCGCTGTGGTTCGTGTCTGTTCAATTTTATGGTGTTGGGATCTCGAATAGAGAAGTCCAGTAATCTCGTTCAGATGCGGCCATAGTCGCCGAGCCAGGGGGTAGTTTACCCATGATGTATAAGAACTAAAGGGGGTTGTTGGCACCATATCCTCACCGATCCTCTTAGGGGTTTAGCAATGAGATTTCTTCTGTTTCGGCAGAAGATCTCTCATTGGGGGGTATTGTAACGGGGCAAAAGGGAGGGGTTTTTTATTTTATTGGTTTTGGGTTTTATTTCATTAAAATATTAACAATTCACTTCATCTGTGTGGCCAGACACGTGTTTGAGTAGAAGTTTTGTTCGAACAAAGAAACGGTGATGAAACAATCGCAATGGAATGTGCGGGTTGATGATTCTTGGAACTTTGATGCTGTGTGACACCTGCGCCCAAACGCACTAACATCGGCGGAGCGCAGACCGACGCCAAGTTAGTAAAACAACATGGCTTGGAGATGAATTTTGTTCGCCACGTGTATCGGAGGTGACGGAAACGAGATCAAGTCCTGCCCACATTTGTGACGTCGACCAGGGAACCCTAAATATCGTCAACGCACAACACACAAAAATCCTGTGTGTCGGGTGTGCAGTGAATAAAACTTTAGCCGCAAAGGCTGCGAACGATGAAGAAATTTGTTCGCAGGCAAGGCAGTAATGTCCGGCCTCATGAAGAGTCAGTCGAGATACAGTAGCGGCGGCGGCCGGACGCTCGCTTCGACTCAGTGGTCCCAAATAAATTATTTAAAAATGTAAAAAGTAATAAACCGGTAACAACCAGTAAACGTGTATCAGAATGGAGTTAGTGCAGTGAAGTGAAGCAAATGAAAGCGTAAAACCAAAACTTTTGGACAAACATTCAGTGTTGCACAACGATGGATAAGTAAACAAACAATCTTAACATTTTAATAATTTCATGAAAGTTTAATAATAAAGAGCTCGAAATAAATGGGGTTTTAAAGAATAAATGCGAGAGTGTAGCAAACTGGGTTAGCCTTAACGTTGGTGAAACTAAATATTGAAATATATTGCGACAACACAAATTACTAAACTATTGGCGCATAGGATATGATAGTATGTGTATCTCAAATTAAAAGTCTATATTGGAGGGTTTAAGATTATTTATTGCACAAAACACAAGTTATAGTTTATATGGTATATTTGATATGTACAGAATGTAATGTTTGATATAGAGTCTTTCTTTTAAAATGTTAAATAATGTTCATACGCAAGACGTGATACGTTACATAAAGAAGATTCCCACAATGATGTTGTTGAAGAGACGGGCAGGTCTTTGCGGTGTAGTTGGTTCGTCAGGTGTGGCTTATAAATGACAGACGTTTCCCCAGAAACGTTTACAGCTGGGCTGGCGTCCTGTAACAGCTTGGCTGGTCCTATAACAGCTGGGCTGGTGTCCTAAAACAGCTGGGATGGCGTCCTATAAGAGCTGGGCTGGTCCTATAACAGCTGGGCTGGTGTCCTATAACAGCTGGGCTGGCGTCCTATAACAGCTGGGCTGGTGTCCTATAACAGCTGGGCTGGTCCTATAACAGCTGGGCTGGTGTCCTAAATTCCTACGATGAATCTGACGCTTCGCACACACAACGGTACTACGGATCTTATTACTCGCCAAATTAATATAGAGTTATGACCAAGTAATATCTCAGGTGACAGTGAGTTTAATCTAATAACGGTATATAGAACTTGTACCACTCCGACTTCTTCAAGTGTTCACGCGAATACGAAGGTCTACCGCGATCAGCAGACCACCCTATGAGGAAATCTTGCACTAGCACGGAAACGTCTTGATGGAACAACTTACTATTGCGTAATTATTAATGATACTGACACTGCGGAAAAACTCACACAGCGATACAGTTACACTCACTTACTACACACGTAGTACTACAATATTAATAATACCGTGTGTAAATAGATAATATCAACTGTTATGCGTCACACGCGTTACTATCCCCGAAAAGTCTTAACAGATCCTTGCAAGCGGTAGAATCTTGTACAAGGAGTGCACGACCCGTTCGCGGTAGCAGCAGTGAAGAACTGCCTGTAATTATACGCACAATGCGTTAAAACAATACTGTGTGCAGATGTACTACACACACAGTTCTGAGTCTTCCCGTTTCACTAACGACGAATGGTTTTTACAACACCTTGCAAGCGGTAGAATCTTGTACAAGGAGTGCACGTCCTGTTCGCGGTAGATGGCGAAGAAGAACTGTCAAAATTATACGCGCAATGCGTTAAAACAATACTGTGTGCAGGTGTACTACACACACAGTTCTGAGTCTTCCCGTTTCACTAACGACGAATGGTTTTTACAACACCTTGCAAGCGGTAGAATCTTGTACAAGGAATGCACGTCCCGTTCGCGGTAGATGGCGTAGAAGAACTGCCTGTGTAACGACAGGCTTCAGAAAATTTCCAACCACCACTCAGCATTCTATTGGTGGATGGAAGTCACATGGTTAGTACATCGTGACATGCACTTTTCATGCAGTAGAGTGCATTTACTTTGTAACAGCATGCATAGCGGTAATCAGAAGACCCTTATCACATGCATAACTGCATACTTTACTAATATCATACATGAACGTAAACAATAGTCAGAAATGTATAGGGATTGTAGCAATACATACGTCTAAGTTCAGTTCAATGTCAAACACAACGATAATTAATTCACGCACCGCCCGGGAAACGTTTACCACTCGCGCACGCGCGCACATTTCCACAAACACAGTACATGAATAACAATAAATAAATAATGCACAGTTTTAATAAACTAAACCCTTATCCTTACTAAATACAATTGATAACATAACCAAACTTAACCATCTACCAACATAACATGAATGTCCATTGTCTGTGTAATATATGAACTTGCCCCGCCTATCATGATCCTGTGATTTGTTGCAGGATTAACCCCTTCCCGCATAAAAAAAAAAATTTTTTTTTTTAGTTTACTCACAAAAATAAAAAATTTTTTTTTTTTTTTTTATATAACCAAAACAATTTCCTAATCCTGAAATAATAATAATACCCTCGAACTAAAATCAAATAAACATCCTCAATTAATACTAACATTTCCTAACTGTCACTTTGACAGAAGCACCAAATCAAAGACACGTGGTAACCTTAAAACCAAAACAAATACACATGTTCCTGACATCAGATAACAAAATTTTATGCAGGGTCACAAAGTACACAGACGGCATTCCTTATCTAAACTAGATTATTGTTCATTCACAGAGTCATCTTACATACAACATTTAAACCTGAACTGACATATTTACATCACTACACATTCTTACCCCTATATCCTGACATTTATTTCTGAGTTTTTTGTATAAATTTTTCTCAGTTTTGAAACGCACACGTTTACTTGGAAATACAGATTTGAATTTGTTTAATATACGCCGTAATTGCCTTATCTCGCAACTCATTAACTGAACCTTGGGGGTCGGTGAGTTATTCGTTATCTTATCTTTCGAGCGTCCCAGTCTGATAACTTGAGGTCGACAATCAACTTTAGCTTGCAATAATTCTTTCTGACATTCCAATGTAGCATGCAATTTATTCAATTTATCAACTTCCCAAATAATATTATGTCCGAGTTTTCTAACTCCAAGTACGGTCGCATCTATTTCCGTACCCTGTTCGTATTTTGTTTTAATTGCCTGTTTTTCAATTATCTGCGACTCACACGCTCCTGATTTTATCCTTGTGTGACATACCGGCAGAATCGGCCTTTGTATAAAGTGGGTTTTACACCTCTTTAGCAACTGCTCGTCCAACAGCGATATTCCTGTGCCGCTGTCAAACAATATCTCGTCAACATAACCACTAATTTTTGCTTCGACCACAAGATCGGTGCCATTTTCAATATTAATATTACCCTCATATCTACTACTACTATCATTACTATATACTAAACTGTCTCTCATTCCTGCAGGATATAGGCCAGACATAACCGTTTTACTCTTATAACTAACATTTTTCATAATTGATTGATTGAACTGCTTTTCAACTGAATCATTTTCAGTAACTGTTGCTAATAAGCTGGTATTAAATTGCTGAGTTGTATTTTTATGTTGTTGTGATTGCGGCTGATTTTGTGGTGTTTGAACATGAAACTGATTACGCAGTGGTTCATTATTATTTACCATAATTGTTGTCACCCTATTGTCATCAGTATCATTCACCTCTCCATCCTTCATAAACACCTCAGTATCTGATATAAACTCATCAAGTACCTCCTCAGTATGACATGTGTCATAAATACCTGCACCGTTAGTATCCATACTAGTTCCAGGCTCTACTACTGGTTCGGGATCTTTATGTGTTATGCATACACTGTCCGCATCCATGGTAGCTTCAAATTCTACCATACGTTCACGGTTCTCGCATGCTATATCTGTTACACTATAAACTATCACCTCATCACAGCACTTACCTGAAGTATGTTCCAGACTAACAGTGTTGTTACTACTAATTTCCTTTCTGTTATCTTCACTACAATTTGACGCAGAATCTAAATACTCGACTTTACCGAGATATGAACTACTAGGCCCTAATAAGGTGATTTCTGTATAATCACTTTCAATTTCATCTACTACGCTACCGTTCTCCGTTAATCCTTCAGATGTAACATCTTGGTTAACTTCCATATTACTTTCGTTGAGAGTATGTTCAACAAGAACATTTGGTACTTCCAATTTATCATAAGGTACAATATTCTCAACAGTTAAATCTACTTCAATATTAGCTGACATTTCCTGTAGTTTCGCCATCCTCTCCTCTCTATCAGCTTCCATTTCTTCCCAAAATTTCTGCATATTGGCGTCATGTTCTTCTTCTTCGGCTTTCATTTCTTCCGCCAATTCCCGTAGACTCATTTCCATCTTTTCTTCCATGGTTTTCATTTTAGCTAATAAGGCCGCTAAAGCTATCTTGATTTCTGCAGTATCCGCCATAATGATTAAAATTAATTTAAAATTTAGTAAATTTAAATTTATTGATTTATACGCAAAAAAAGTTATTATTACTACAAGATTAGAACGCATTGTAACCAGTTTATATACAAACAGAAAGCAGTTCAAAATATCAACATGTAAATAAACCTTATCTAACACACAACAAATAATAATCTACCTCCAATATACTGATAAAATCTGTTCATATACGATATACAAGAGAATATGCACAATTGATAAATTATATCCTCAGATTTTCATATGAACTATACACATACAATTATTACGTTAATTATAATTATACGTCGGATTTTACCAACAAATTTTTTTTTCATAGACAAAATATATAATAGCGTAAAATTACCGCTATTTTACGAGCCCTACGTTACTAAGCGCCAAAATATCTCTAATTTCGGCATCACAAATTACTAAACTATTGGCGCATAGGATATGACAGTATGTGTATCTCAAATTAAAAGTCTATATTGGAGGGTTTAAGATTATTTATTGCACAAAACACAAGTTATAGTTTATATGGTATATTTGATATGTACAGAATGTAATGTTTGATATAGAGTCTTTCTTTTAAAATGTTAAATAATGTTCATACGCAAGACGTGATACGTTACATAAAGAAGATTCCCACAATGATGTTGTTGAAGAGACGGGCAGGTCTTTGCGGTGTAGTTGGTTCGTCAGGTGTGGCTTATAAATGACAGACGTTTCCCCAGAAACGTTTACAGCTGGGCTGGCGTCCTGTAACAGCTTGGCTGGTCCTATAACAGCTGGGCTGGTGTCCTATAACAGCTGGGCTGGCGTCCTATAAGAGCTGGGCTGGTCCTATAACAGCTGGGCTGGTGTCCTATAACAGCTGGGCTGGTCCTATAACAGCTGGGCTGGCGTCCTATAACAGCTGAGCTGGTGTCCTATAACAGCTGGGCTGGTCCTATAACAGCTGGGCTGGTGTCCTAAATTCCTACGATGAATCTGACGCTTCGCACACACAACGGTACTATGGATCTTATTACTCGCCAAATTAATATAGAGTTATGACCACGTAATATCTCAGGTGACAGTGAGTTTAATCTAATAACGGTATATAGAACTTGTACCACTCCGACTTCTTCAAGTGTTCACGCGAATACGAAGGTCTACCGCGATCAGCAGACCACCCTATGAGGAAATCTTGCACTAGCACGGAAACGTCTTGATGGAACAACTTACTATTGCGTAATTATTAATGATACTGACACTGCGGAAAAACTCACACAGCGATACAGTTACACTCACTTACTACACACGTAGTACTACAATATTAATAATACCGTGTGTAAATAGATAATATCAACTGTTATGCGTCACACGCGTTACTATCCCCGAAAAGTCTTAACAGATCCTTGCAAGCGGTAGAATCTTGTACAAGGAGTGCACGACCCGTTCGCGGTAGCAGCAGTGAAGAACTGCCTGTAATTATACGCACAATGCGTTAAAATAATACTGTGTGCAGATGTACTACACACACAGTTCTGAGTCTTCCCGTTTCACTAACGACGAATGGTTTTTACAACACCTTGCAAGCGGTAGAATCTTGTACAAGGAGTGCACGTCCCGTTCGCGGTAGATGGCGAAGAAGAACTGTCATAATTATACGCGCAATGCGTTAAAACAATACTGTGTGCAGGTGTACTACACACACAGTTCTGAGTCTTCCCGTTTCACTAACGACGAATGGTTTTTACAACACCTTGCAAGCGGTAGAATCTTGTACAAGGAATGCACGTCCCGTTCGCGGTAGATGGCGTAGAAGAACTGCCTGTGTAACGACAGGCTTCAGAAAATTTCCAACCACCACTCAGCATTCTATTGGTGGATGGAAGTCACATGGTTAGTACATCGTGACATGCACTTTTCATGCAGTAGAGTGCATTTACTTTGTAACAGCATGCATAGCGGTAATCAGAAGACCCTTATCACATGCATAACTGCATACTTTACTAATATCATACATGAACGTAAACAATAGTCAGAAATGCATAGGGATTGTAGCAATACATACGTCTAAGTTCAGTTCAATGTCAAACACAACGATAATTAATTCACGCACCGCCCGGGAAACGTTTACCACTCGCGCACGCGCGCACATTTCCACAAACACAGTACATGAATAACAATAAATAAATAATGCACAGTTTTAATAAACTAAACCCTTATCCTTACTAAATACAATTGATAACATAACCAAACTTAACCATCTACCAATATAACATGAATGTCCATTGTCTGTGTAATATATGAACTTGCCCCGCCTATCATGATCCTGTGATTCGTTGCAATATATAAGATATGAAATAAATGTTTTGTGTTATTCCTATTTACAAAAGACAGTCAGATTTGAGTTAAAGATGGATAGTAACTAAATTATGGAGTAAGAATTTTATTCAGACGAATAACTAATAATAGAGAAATTAAAAGGTCTTGTTTTATATAACCATGTGTTAGTTTAGTTATTACGCCATAACCACTTCCTAGTTTTCTGTGCTGACAGCTCGTCTAACGTAATCGGGGGTTTTCTGAAATTGTAAAATACAGTCAGATAGCGGGATTTTTTATAAGGGCAAGAGTGTTTACATGTTTATCTAAAAATATGTTGGCGGCCTGGGCTGTTTCTAAAGGTAAGTTTCACGGGGAATATGACGGTAAGTAAAATTCTGGCAGCGGTGAGTATTTTATGATGAGCGTAGTATTTAAATAAAAGGGTAAAAGGAAAGTACCTTTACAATGATTAGTGATATCAAGGGATTAAATAATGATATGAAAGGAGGAAATGAGAAGTGGAAACGAGAGACAGATAAATTAAAGGAGAATACAGGTGAATCAAAACAGGTAAGTGGTAGAAATAGGGTTAAGTATAACGATGAGATTATAGTGGGGGTAGAAAGTGGTAAAGAGACCGAGCAAGTAAACGAAAATAAAGACGATCAGTTAACATATAATACGGTAAGTAGGGGTGAGAAAATGATAATATAGTTAAAAATATGGTGTTAGAGAGTAAGGTTGTGAATATTGAGAGTGCTGATGAAGTTTTAATGGAAGTAGAGTGTAATAATAAAATGTTAGTGAGTGTTGATGAGTTAAAGAGAGAGTGTAGAGAGGGTTTATAGGGAGAGGGGTTGCAGAGGGAAAAATTTTCCCATGGTGTTGTGGTTGTGGGTGAAGAAAATGCTTCATGAGTGTATTTGGGAGATGTATGGTCTACAAATAATTGTCCCTTGATTTTTTATGCATCTGGTTGAGCCAGATGGTGTAGTAACAAAGTTGTATTACCTTCTGCATGGGTTAGTAGAGAAAATGTGAAATGGCATTATGATGAGAGATATTTAGAGAGAGTGGTATTTAGATGGGGAGATAGAGTTGTTTAAGGTTGGTAGAAATTATAAAGAATTAGTAGAAAGGTTAGGTATAGAGAGAGTGGATAATGATATTGAAATCTTACCTTGTGTTGAAGCTGATATAGCAGCAGTAGATGATGATGTTGTTAATGATGAATTTATAACTTACCTAGTGGTGACAGATTATACTAAAGGCGACATGACTATACTCGATGGTGACAAGTTATATGATATAATAATATGGAATAATCCTGTTGGTATTGTGGAAAAATATGAGAAATTAAATAGTCATTATATTGATAGGGATAATATAATGTATTTGATAAAAAATGATTTGTGTAGTCGTAAGACCAGACTATTATTCGATGATGGAGGGTAAATATTTTGTTGTTCATGAACATTTAATTATGTGAATAGTGTGGTTTGAAATGGACTGTATTATGAAATGATTTGTGGTAAATGATAACAGATAATAATTTGGATTGTATATTCTTTTGAAATGTATTTGTGTATTACATTATGGTGTACTCTGTATTTTATGTAAACAATGTATGTATGTAAGAGGAATTGATTTAATAATAATTATAACATTTTTCAGACTAAATAAATAATGAGAATAATTGTGAAGTTTAAGGTAATTAAAGTAACTTTGTGTTTTGAAAACTTATTGAATTAAATAATTGGAGATTAATTAATTAATGTTGTACAGAGGAATTTTGGTGATGAAGTTAAAGGATTTTCTGAGATTTAGATTCTATAATGAATATTAAGTGAATACAATACGTTTATGTGTTGAGTTATATTAATATTATGAGGTTGTTATGAATTTTCTAGTGTAATTTTCAATGATCATATTAATGTAAAATGTGGTAAAAGATGGAGTTTGGGTGATAATTGTTTCAATAAGGCATTTGAGTCAGTCAGAGTTAACTTTAATGGGTGTTAGACAAAATAAGAATTTTGGAATAAAAGCAATACAGAAACGGGTCAGTAGTAGGGACACAGTAGCAAGAGTGAATGTGTGTAGAGAGAAAGGGAGTGATGAAAGTGGAGAGTAAAAAGGTGAGAGCAGGGTACATAATATTTTGTAGTGAGAGTGTGTGTGGTAAGGAGTCCTCAACGCAAGGCGTTGTGACGGGAGGAATAGTTTTAAATGAGCGTTTGCTGAGTTACCTGGAACGGCCAGGAACTGATAAGGGAATGAGCTGGTAGTGCGGGAACACACATCCTAGGTACAAAGAGGGTATCAGATATTTTGTAATAAGAGGAAAATGATGTAAGGGGAGTTAGAGAAATTAGTGGAGATAAATATTGAGAGATTTGTGTCACCCCATGCAAATCTGTTAGTGGTTGTTACAAGAAAGAAGGTGAGTAAGGTTATATATATAAATGCCCATTCAATAAATCAAATCATCGTGAATGACGGAGAATCACCCAAACCAATTAATGATGAAAATGTTAAACAGAAAATCATAGTTGAAATGTAATAATAAATGTAACAAGTGAAAGATTTAATAGAATTTGAAACTAAAGTAAAGCTGTAAGGTGTGTAATTTTTGGTCAAACTTAAATGTGAATTATTTTCATGTAATAATCACAATGTTAATTATGAGTGTACTATGTTTTATTATGTTGTATTATGTATTAGTGTAGGAATCTTAAACATGTATAATATGTCTTTTTAATAGATTCCCTACTTTCGGGCCGCCCCGGCCTTACCAGCCCAGACCGTGGTTTTGGATGACAATCAGCTGTGGGCAGAATTATTGTAAAACTGACCATAGTTGGTTGCCTGTGAAATTGGTATAATTTAGAAATTAACAGGGGGTGATTCAGGGGGAATCAAACCGAAACTATGGAACAGCGGCTATCACTCGTTCGCATGGGAACATAAAAAGGGTGACAGAACCGTCTTAAGGCCACATAACTATAAAATCAGTAAGGTATTATAAACCCTAGTGGTCAGATTATCTGAATTTTATTTGTAACGCCGAAGCAAGGACAGGAGATGACAAAATTCCTCCTTAACGCTTCAGTCCTTGTGGAAGCAACTGGGCGCCACAGTCCAGTCATGGGGGGACATAGAGAGATGGATGGCTGGTGGCAACGTTACATGCTGCGAGGGTGCAACTCCGTCTTTGGGGACTTACTCCTCATGGGCAGAAGTAATAGCGTTATACCAAAATGGGTGAAGACCTTGAGGTCACTGACAAATGTGTAACGCGGGGTATCAGGGGTTAAGGGAAATTAGTTTAAGTTGGGGGGATTAGTATAAGTTGATGTAGAGTGGAAGGAGGTTATTAAATTATTAGTAACGAATTAGTGAATATTAAATACATTGTGTTGATGATGTTGATCTGATGAGATAACTAAATGATTTTGTATTGAACTAAGAAGTATTATGATAATTGAAGATGATCAACAATTTCAAGTAGATAATTTGTTTTGATGTAGTTGATTTAAATGTGTTTTAATTCTATATAAGAATTTTATTAATGAATTTAATGGTTTTGAAATATGAATTATATAAGGCAAGGTATTTGTAATGTTGTAATGGGAAATGTTTATTTAAATTCTGATAGAATCAGAGAGATATTTGAACTTTGGGAATAAGATTTAACCAGAGAAGAGTTCAAAATGTTAGTATGGAAGTTTGAAAAAAAAATGTGTTTTATATAATATTAGGTTATGTTCACTGTGTATACAGATATATGTTAGAGGTTAAGAGGAAAAAACCAGTGCTTCTTAACGCAAACCAGCACACAACTAAGGGGAGCAGATCAGTTAGGGATATGGTATTATACAAGGCCACTATTTGATTTTTAATTTGATGTTTCAGTGTCCGGTGATGCTGTGGCGGCGGTCCTGAGCTGACCTGCGCGTCAGAGCAGGAGCGTCAAGTGCCTGTCTGGCCTTGCGGTGTTGGGATCTCGAGAAAGAAGTCCAGTAAGGTCATTCAGGTGCAGTCACAGTCACTGGACCAGGGGTAAGTTAACTATTTTTTTTTATAAACCGTAAAGGGGATTGTGGCGACATATCCTGGCTGATCCCTTTAGGAAGTATGAGAGTGTCAATGAGAGTTTTTATGCTTCGGCATAAAACCTCTCATTGAGGGGGTATTGTAACGGGACATTTCAGCCCACATAGTGTTTTGGGGGGAAAACAAACATAAATTTTATTGTTAATTCAAAAGTATAAATAATAATGGTAGAGTTTTGTAACGACACAGACAAGTGAATGAAATCGTATCAAGGTCAACATTGTAGACGCAAAAACAACAATTATATTTAGCCAAACGAACTTTTGACAGGATAAGAGATCCTCACTAGGACAGTTGGTGGGCAACAATGGGTCGGCAAATGGTCAAATAGGTTATTTTTGTGTATCTGGGAAGGCCAGCTGGTGTTTAAATAATGTGGTACTGCCCTCTGCGTGGAGTGAGTGAGAATGTAAAAGGGGTTTGGGCAAGGGATTATTTTCATAAGGAGAGAGTGATGGAGTTGTTTAAGTGAAAGAGAGGTTATAAAGAGTTAGTGGAGATTTTAACTAGAGAGGAAGGTGATAAAATTAACTTACCTAGTAATGAGACTGAGGTAGCTGATGATGATAACAATGATAATATTGATGACTTACCTTGTGCAGCAGTAAACGATGATATTGATGTTGGTGAAGATAAACACTTACCTGTTGGAAGAATTAGCGTACTAGTAACAGCTGATGGCTATGATGATGAATGTATAAACTATTTAACTGAGACAGAAAATACTGACAGAGACTTAACCAAAAATACTGATGTAGACATGGCATATGATAAAATAATAATGGGGGATAACCCTGGGGATTATTATTATGGTAAAATGGATAACAAAGTTTTAAATGGTTATTACATAAATGGTAACAATATGATGTATGAAAATAAGAATGAAAATTGTTATGTGAAAATCAGACTAATTTTCGATGATGGCGGTTAAACATTTATTGCTCATGAACATTTAATTATTTGAGTTAATGGTAATTACTTGGCTGACTTATATAATGAAGTGTGGTAAATAATAAAATGATGATGAAAGTTGTAAATAAATTCATGTTGGTGTTAAATGTATTGTGTTAAGGTGATGTTGATATTCTGGTAGTGCATCAGCTGATATGCTGTTAACATGTATATTGTATTTTGTGTGACTGACGTTTACAGCCATGAGGGAGTTGATAACAACAATAATATTATATTTTGATGAATAATTGCCATAAATGAATTTCATGATGAAATAAAATAATGCAAGATATAATTAAATGGAGTCAACTTTTTGTGAATAATATAATGAAGTAACTTAGTGTTTTGATTATAATGTAGTTAAAATTTATGCGAGAGGATTTTATTAATGTAGAAATAGAAAAGTAAAATAAAAGTTATAATGAAAGGCAAACAATTAAAATGTTTATTTAATGGGCAATTGAGATTAAAATTGTAATGTTCAGAAATTTTATTTAAATTTAAAGGTGAAATGTTGGTGTCATATGTAATATGTGTTATATAGTAAGGTTATATTGTTATTATTCACGTGTCTAATATGTAATTAATTTAGGATTTTGGTGGGGTAGTGTCGTGTTAGGGGAGAAAATTAACAGTATATAATGTGTAGGGGATGTACATGTGTTAGATGTAAGTATACAGTAAGGTTATGTTGCTATGCAGACATTGTATTTTATATAATCAATTTACAGGGTTGTTTGAAATTAATGTAAAATGTAAAAGATAGAAATCTTGGTAGTCAATTTGACTATGATGAACTGAAATTGTTGTGATAGTGTACATAAAGTAACTCACGATGCTTTGAAAGATGAGTATAAATTTAAATAATTGGAGCTGAGTTAATTAATTTAACAGATGGAAAATTTGTAATAATTTATTTTTTGATTTGAAGTGAATAATAAATGGTAGACAAGTAAAATTAAATGATCGAAAATGTTTAATAGAAACTCAGAGTTGAAATCATAGGTAACTATTGAATACTAAGGGGTAATGTTTTGTTGGTAATTTCGATGCAAATTCAAAGGGGAAAGATTTATTTTAATGTAACAATGGTAATGTTTATTATGTTGTATTATGTTTAAGAGTGAACCATAAAGTGTTGAACTGATTATTAGGTAATTGCGTATGAATGTAGAACAGATGTATTTGTACATTAACAAATTAAATATGAAACCAGTATCTTGCAAAAAATCAAACCAGTACTTTGTTAATGACTAACCAGTACAACTAAGAGGAAACAAATCTGTGGAGGATATGGAGTAATGGAAGGCCGTTTATGGATATTTTAATTGAATGTTCTAGAGTCCGGTGATACTGTGGTGACATGCCTGTCTGATTTTATGGTGTTGGGATCTCGAGAGGGAAGTCCAGTAAAGTTGGATAGGTGCAGCCACAGCCACCAGGCTAGGGGGGTAAGTAACCCTTGATTTTAATAAGTATTAAAGGGGGGTTGTGGCGCTATATCCTCGCTGATCCTCTTAGGTTTAGGCAATGAGAGTTTTTATGCTTTGGCATAAAACCTCTCATAGGGGGGGTATTGTAACAGTACAGAATTGGGTGAGAAAGAATTTTAAGAAATATTAATTAAAACAGTGTACAACCTCTTGGGAACCCCTACTTTAACAATGCTGCATACAATGTTATGAGAGACCAGTCTGTTTATATCTAGACAGTTCGTCTAGACGCATTACGTAATCACTTGCAACCCAGGCTATCTGTGAATTACAGAAAAATACGTAATTGCTGCAAGCCAGTTTCATCAGGAGGCAACAGCTGCAGGAGTGGTTGGCCCAGTTTAAACCGGCCAATCAGAGAACGCGCCTTTAAACACCTACGTTGGCACGCAGACGGAACAATGCAACACTTTGACACAGTTGAATAGCAGTTGTTAACCAGAGTAAACGTAACGTCCGCCTTGGGAAAGTTTTGGTAGACTGAAATGTCTAAGTAGGTCTAGCAAAGAGTGGAGTTCAACAATGTAACAACAAACAGTTTGTGTAACAAAGGTTTTGAAGAGAGTAAGTTTGAATATTTACATAAAAAGCAGTTAAACAACATAGTGTGCAACACCAGGAACCTCGCATCACCAGGTACCACGACGTAGTTAATATAAACGATCTTTTATGTTGGCCAGAAGTGTATCAGTGAATAATAAGTGTTAAAAGAGCTCTACAAAAGGTGGTAAATAAAAAGTAAAGTAAAATGGGGAGTTTTATTATTATTGTATGAAGGTAAAAGATATATACCGTTACACGGATTCTCTTGGACGTGGAAGAAAATCAAGCTACAATTGCAAATGAATTTCCCAAGAGGATAACTCCTCTAGAAAGTACTATTACTTTAAGTGAGGCAGCTTTATTAAAGAAGGTGTAATTTTGGAAGCAGGCTTAAAATAAAACATACCTCTAGACATGATGAGAGACGAGAATGATGACTGGACGGCAATGGATGAACATTTTACCGTACCAGCCAATCTCACTGAGGAAGATGCCTGTGAAGTAATTCACAGCACAAATAACACACGCAGAAATATGAGAAGGGGCGGAATGTCTGTGAAGAAATTCTACCAGTAAGAACAAACAAAGAAGCATGGCAAACTTTAGAGATCCTGCAACAGTATATCCACCAGAAATCTAAAGACTTTCAAAAACATTACGAATACAAGAAATTTATTAATGACCTTGTGATAAGACTACATGCAGTTGACTATAGACTAATTTTTGAAAAATTAATGTAGCTGCAGTACAATGTTTGAATTTTGTTTAAAAATTCAATCTTTATTCATACTACACTAATTTTGTTTTCCTATTTACGTGTTACTGTATTTAATATTTGTTCTTCAAATTTTAATTTATATTTTTTGTTATGTGTTTAAAAATAACATGTTCAAAAATACTGTCTTTGTGAAAATGATATTCTACGTCTGTATTAATTTTATATAAAAGACGATCTATAAAATTAATCTCCTGTTTTTAACTTGCGTAGAATTTTAATGCTGATGAGTTGCTTTCATTTTGAAGAGGTAAAATTACAACAGCAACAAGGTTCTTACAAAAATTATATGGTAAGTACAGTACATGAATAATTTTTAATTTTGTAGCCCATATTAAAAAAGTAATTTTTTGAAAATAAGTCCAATACATGAAGCCTATTAATCTCTGTTATTTACTGATTTGGAGGAGACAGTACGATTCTCTAATATACAATACTTTTCAGTACTACACTGTTAGCCTAAATTATGTACATAAATTACTATAAGGCTATAATCCTTAAAATCAATGTGCCTGTAAAACTGTCATTGGCTTCAGTTACTGCTATCATTTTGTCATTGTTACAAAAAAGATGTATGTGTGCGTTTTACTGGGTACATTCCTTTCCTTAGCATCTTAAAAAATTAATATTAATAATAAATAAAACTTTATATTTTGAATAAGAATATATTTTCTATTATTTATTACATTATTACAATGTTTTGACAGTTTATTTTACATCATCTGCAGAATATAAAATAAATGCAAAATAATGCAAATAATAAAATAAAATAGACTGTCAAAATGTAATAAATAATAAAAAATATATTCTTGTGTTCAAAATATGAAATATTATTTATTATTAATTAAATATAATTATTTCACTACCGACTCGGAACACTTGTGCCTGAGTTCAGTACCGACACTTGTGTTCTGAGTCGGTAGTGAAATAATTATATTTAGTTAAGTAACGGACACGTCATGGACAATGAAATCCAAGAATTTATTATTAATATTAAATAACACGAATAGCATAAGCAATTATGAATATATTTTGCTGTATACGAGTAATGCTGTATAAGAATAACATATCAATATGTTTTTTCCTTTATTTGCTCATTATTATCACCCATGCAGATGGTAGAGCAACATGACTGACAATGGGCACTGAAACCTAGACCTCAATGGCATAGTGCTCAAAACATGTCACAAGAAAAAAAGGAACCATCTATTTTTATACAATATTAATACATATACATATACACAATAATACTACCATACAAATATTTCAAACATTACTGTATGAACCAGCTTTCAGACAATAAAATAGTTAGACTAGTTTGTACTATATCATCCTTTAATATGTTACCATACTTCCTAAATAGAAAACTAATCTTTTACAAAGTTTTTTCAAGTCTTTTTTCCCTTTATCAGACTGGTTCTTATTAAACAATAAAAACCTACACAAGCTCATACAAATGCACAGTATACGTACACAGAGTTATCAATCTGGGGTTCAAGAGCCAAGTGTGTTACAAGCAGACAGAGAAGCCTTGTATACTGCTGTCGAGCAATGCTTGTGTCAGATAAAGCGAAGCTGAATACGCTGTCCATACTTCTACACACAATTCTCTGCAACACAGAAAAACATGCACTTTCCTATAAGGCACAGATGTATATACCTTATCCCACCTACTACATTACTACTACTTATTCTTGGTGAGAGTGTTTGAAAGGAGAAAAAACCTGCTTTGACTACACTTTTTCAATAATCAATAAAATGTAGATTATTTCCATCTAGATTATAATTTTAATTGTTATAATTTTTAAGTACTATAAATATTGGTAAGTCAACAATATAATTATATATAAATTAATAATATAATATCGTTACAGCTATTATTGTTAATTATTGTTACATTTTCAGACTGACCAATATCCTGCTGAGTAACAGTTATGAAGGCCTACACTGGACAAGAAAATAATTACTATTTTTAATGTAATTAATGTAATGTAGGGTGGAGATATGGATCTACAAACACCGAAATTTTGTGGAGGGTGCAGTCCCAGAAACATGGAAGAGAGGAGGGGAAAGTTTCAGGCATGTAAGAGAGGACAGTCAAAGAGGATAGACAGTGTCTCATTTGGCTGGACTTCCAACATAGACATATCTAGCTCAACCATGCTCACTGCCTTTAGAAGTGATGATAATAATAGAATATCAGACCCTCATTCACTGCAAGAAGTTGAAGAAACTGAAACACACCTATTTTAAAGAAATGTTGCAAATACGAAATATCCGAGTGACCAGAGACTTTACTCAAATAATATTAAAGACTCAAAACTAAACAAATTTATTGTACACTGTAGTATCATGTCGACAAAGAGGACTATTTTCTATGGATAAGTCATGTGATAAACAAGCTTTTTCAGAATATTACTATAACCTTAACAGCAAAGGTTAACTTCAGAGACCCCTGGCTTCATGCCACTCTCAAGTTGAACAGGTGTTATTGTGAGACTTGCTGATTGTTTGGCGACAGGAGTAAATTAAGTTGTTCTTTTTGGGTAGGTGATGTTAATGATTGGAAGAGTCTAACTAAAAGAATTAGTCGTTGTACTTCACCTGGAGCATGTACTGTTTACGACTCTTGGAAAAGAGGCCACACATTGGTTGAGTCACTAGAGTGAGGGATAAGAAAAGAGACTAACTTCTAGGTTCTTCAATGCCTGTTGAATGTGTTTCTTTTTCTGGCCCAGTAAAATTTATCATACAGATAACATGCTGGAAGTGGAGAAGTAGAAGGAAGTAATTTCCTTTCTGTAATTAAACTGTGATCAAATTATGACCCAGTGCTAAAAGAAAACTCATACAAAAACCTGAGAGCAAGGTAAAATATCTCACTTTACTAAAAATGAACTTTATCTTGTGAA
This sequence comes from Magicicada septendecula, assembly GCA_034769895.1. Taxonomy (NCBI): domain Eukaryota; kingdom Metazoa; phylum Arthropoda; class Insecta; order Hemiptera; family Cicadidae; genus Magicicada; species Magicicada septendecula. The sequence goes on from CM068372.1 coordinate 130,735,061, forward strand.
AAACTTACTTTTTTCGTCGGACGCGTTTCGGCTTAAGTATCCGCCTTCTTCAGCTTTTAGTCAGACTGCCATCATTTCGTAACGGTTTTTGTGTGGAAGGTGTAGTGGGGGTGGTGTGTGGAGGAAGGGGATTGGTGCAGGGATTCAACTTGATGTTTGTTTTTTGTAAAATTGTGTCAAAAAGTGTATGTGATTTATATTGTAATTGATCATTGAGTATGTTGTTTGGTTGTGTTGTGTGGTGTTTATATATTTCGTATTGTTCAGTTGTGTTGAGTGCTGTGAAAGAAGAGATGAACAATCAAGACAACTAAAATATCTCAGTTGTGCCATATAGAATGAGCTCCCACGACTTATTTTGAAACAGGTGAAAAAAAGTATTCTGAATTATATCAGAGAGGCATCATTTTATTTAATAATCCCTGACACTTTGCCAGATATTTTGAGTAGATCAGTTAAGTGTTGGTTTCCAATACATGAAAATTATAAGAGATGAAGGTGGCAAACCAAATGACCTAAGCATAAATGAATCATTTATTGGGGTTTTCTCTGTGTAACCATATAGCTTCTGGGAAGGAATTTATTTTAGATTTTCTCAAAATACACTAACATCAACTTGTAAAAATGCAGATGTCAAGCTTATGATGGCATATGATGTCTGGTGCTTACAGTGGATTATGAACCCAAATCAAGAAGCTGGAAGAGAATACAAAAATGTCCATTTACACATAATCTCAGTTTCGTATTAAAAGATGCAGTTGAAGGAGTTCTTGAAGTTGGCAGTCTCTTGACATTCTTGACTGTCTTTGTTAGGAGATGGTCAGTGCTTCAGGATGCCGGTGCACATGTTCCTTCTCAAACACACCAAAAGTTATGCCCCACCAGGTGAACTTCAAGAGATGAAGCAATCCAATCCGATTTAAGCTCTCCAATTTAAGTACAAAGATGTATTAGAAACACTGACAGAAGTTAGTCTGAAATTAAACAAAATTCCAATGGAAGACCTGAAGCAGATAGAATAAGAAACAAATTTTGGAATTTTCTTTTTATATTTTTGGAGTTCATTTTTACAAAAATGTTTTCCTTCATAAGTCAAGTTAGTAGGTATCCCCAGTCAAATTCAATTGACATGAAGAATGCTAAAACTCATTTAAAAAGTGTTTAAGAAAATGTCAGCCAGACGAAAGAAAGTTTTGATGAAATGAAAACTATATATGTGGAACTGACAAGAATGTGGGAATAGTCACCAAAAAAGGCTTACTATTGTAAAAAAGAAAAATATCTTAGTGAACTGAACCAAGATGACATAATTGAGGATGGTGAAACAACAATTCAAGCAGAAATTTATAACCAGTTGTTGAGCATCTCAATTTCCCAATAGGAGAACATTTTAAAGCATTCAATGTGGTCACTGAAACGTTTAATGTATTGTGTCCCACACTAATAGATAGTGCTAGTGATGATAGATAGTTTGTCAATTGACAGAACACCTCAGATCAAAACAACAAGATTTAAACAAGTTTGTCTCTCAACAGATAGTGATTTTTGATCATTACGAAAAAAGTAATTAAAAATACAGGAAATCTCACAGACTCAGCTAAAGCCATAACAGCAAATATTCAACTTTTTCCTCAAACTTTCCTGAAGTATGCACTGCTTAGATATTATTCATTACCTTGCCTGTGACAACAGCAACTGCTGAAAGATAATTTTAAAAATTAAAAATCATTAAATCATATTTAACAAGTACGATGACATAGACTCTTTGCATGGACCTTCCTTTCTAAGTACTGAAAATAAAATGGCATTGACAATAGGTTTCAGCCTCTTTATTGATTTCTTTGCTGCGATGAAGTTCTGGAACAGGAAGTCTAACTTGAAACAGACGACATTGCCACAGAATACTGTCTTAGGACTACTGTCAGTTTTATTTGAGTAAGAAATTGTCAAAACATTCTTTTATAAGAGTTTTAAATAAAACTTTAAAAATCGTTACCTTATTTAAATGTTTTCTTAGTATCATTGCCGGTCTCATATAAGGTAGAATGCTCCCATTTTTATAGTAATTTTAATATTTTCATGTTTCAGTTTGTTGTTCACTTATAATTTATTTTTATACACACACAACTATTTGCAAAGTTTTTAATTTGTGACTTCTGTATACATTGATGCAGCTGGGGATGGAGCACAGAATGTCTGAACCCAACATCATGTTTAAGTAAATAATTATACGTTTCTGACAGTGATGAACTATTTGGTAAGTTCACATTAATAACTCTATTTTTATTTTATGAAGAATTCTGAGCCACTTTTTGTTTCCCCCATCTAAGAAAATTTCACTCTTATATAATTTTTGTAATTGACATAGGGAAAAAAATTTCCCTAATGCACATTAACAGCCTGTAGTAGGTAGGCAGGTGATAGGAATGCCACCTCAAGGCATCCTGCCATGCACGATTTTCTTTATCACATGTAAAGTTTTTCTTGTGATATCATTCATATTCCTCTTTGATGATTGAATATTCGAAATATCATGGGAATAGCTGGGGGGGGGAGAAAAATCCTACTTTGCAGGGGGGCGCCATCTAGATAAACTCTGTCTGTGATGTAACCCATGTTAAAAAAAAACCACTTTGTTAATCCAATACTCACTTCATCGGTCTATCTACAATTGTGCCAACCAAATGTAAAAAAAAAGTACACATCTTTCTTTTTTTGAAATATATCATTTCATTTGTATTAACTACTCAAAATTTTTCTGAGCACATGTCTAGCTCTAACAGTATACTGGCAGGACATGCATCTTAGCCTACACCTTATACATATTCTAGAGGTACACACATTCCACAACCTTGTAGTTAGATCATAGTGTCCACAGAAATTCTGTTTTAATTTTCCCTGACTTTCCCTGACCTACTTACAGAAATTTCCCTGACTCACTAAAACGCATAGTACGTTTATTCTTTGAGCATTATATTTTACAAGGAAGAAAAAAGAAAACCCAGCCTCCACCATCCCCATAGCTGGCCTAATTCTCTCTCCACTTTCTTTTTTCTTCCTCTTTTATTTTATTTATTTTTTATTATTTATTTATTGAAAAATACAAATACATTGATGGCATTTTAAAAATAAATATTTCCATTATTACCTAAAGGTAACACTTAGGTAACGTAAGAATGAGAGTATTTTCACTAGAACTTAATAAAATAATATATGAACAAGATAAAATGGACTAATTAATAGAACAACTTACATGGTAACAAATAATTATAATAATCAGCTATAGCTTTCAAAATTGAAAATGAACCAGTCCGACAGGATGAGAATGAAAAAGAAAAATATGCACTCCTTCAAAATTTACTAGCGTGATCTCTTCATGTTCTCCAGCAGTTTTTTCTTTTCCCCAATTTCTATATCCTCCATTTCTCTTTCAAGTTTCAACTTTTTTCTTTTTTCTTCCAACTCTTTCAACTGTAATTCAATTTTCCTTTTCTCTATTTTCTTTTTTTCCTCTTCTGACTGCATTTCTTTTTTCTTTTCCAAATATGATTGATATCTTCTTCTTGAAGATCTGACCGAGGTAAGCATACTTCTGTTGATAGTCACATTCCTCAAACCACCTAGATGCTTTATGCTATCACAAATAACTCTTTGGGACACAAGGGATTCTTCTAGAAGATTTTCAACTAGTAAATGCTTATTGACAGAAAAGCCAGATTCAACTGATGCATTAACATGGGATAAAATGAAACACAGCTTCATTACAGACCAGAGATCTTCATATTTCTTATCTTCTCCTAAAAGGCCGTAGTAAAATTCGTCCAATCCCATGTCATCAGATGTTTTGGAAATGAAATCGTTAGCTTCTTCAGTTAGCAAAGAAAACTGTCGTTTGGCCTTTTCAGCACTTTTATCACATATTCTTCTATGGCTGTGCAGGATTTCTAGAACAACATCAAACCTTTTTATTGCCAATCTGGGTTTGAGCATTATCATTTTAGGGTCTAAGGCAGTGAGGCCTCGTGCTAAATGTGATTTCAAAGGACTTTTCTCTCTGAGTTTTTCTATCATGGTGGTAAGGAGATTTTTGAACTCATTTTTAAAAACAAGTTTCTCTTTTTCTGAGCATTTAATTTGTTTCATTAAGCTTTCTGCAGCATAACCAACGTCCACCTTTTCTACTGAAACCAGAAAGGCACTGTCTTGCAAGTCCAAGTTCATTAATTTTTGAGTAGTGCTTGCTTCAGCTATTTTTTCATATTTTACAAATCTCATCATTAGGTTTTTCATAAGTTGTTCAAGTGAAGTAAAGAGATAAGGGGCCATAGGCTTCTGACTTTGGAACCTTCTCAGGAACGGCTCAACGTCTGACAATATGCTTCTGAAAGCACTTAGTTTTGCCTTAAAAAATGGATTTTTCATAGCTTCTCTAAGGTATTGCAGGTTTTTGTTGTGTTTTTCGTTGTATTCTTTTACAAATTTATCAACATGATCAAATATTTTGAGAGCTTGATCTACACAGCGACCATTTTCCAGCCATCTTACTGCTGTGAACTTAAAAGGGAAAGAGGTGCTGGTTGTAATATCTGAGTATTTTGCTCGCCGAGCTGGGCTATCTTTGAAAAGACTGTAGAGAGATCTAAAAAAGTGAAAAAGTTCCCAACCAGTTTTGGAGATCCCAGTCTTCAGGGCTCCATTAACTGTATGCAAACTGCATATGCCAATATCAAGAAGGGACTTTCCCTCTGGATTTAAGACTTGCAAATGGCTCTTGAGTTTTTTCATAAAACTGAGGTTAACATTCGGCCCGTCCATTGAGATTTGTAAAATATTTCCTAAAGGTAAGGAGAGCCCTTGAATAAACCCATCTAACAAGTGATCTGCAGTTGCCCTGCCTAAAAATACACTATTCCAATATCGTGTTGAAACTTTCTGAAGGTTTACTTCCCAAAACCTTACACACAAGTCCATTTGTCCTCTTTGAACAAATTTGTTCAGAGATTCATCAAAACAAACAACATAGTCAGAGCAGTGTTTCATGTTATTTTGCAACATTTCTTGAAAATATGGGGCTAACCCATGATTTATTACATAGGAAGCCTTAGTCTTGCCCATAGAAAAGCTCCGAGCGATTTTACTGTCTGGAAACATATTTTTGAAGGCTGCAGAGGTTTCATCACAAGAGTTTAGAGACATTTTCCCAGTGATGACGTGGAGAGCCCATATTGCTTCGGCTGACGTAACATCATCTTCATTCACACTGAAACTCTTTAAACTTGTTTGACTTGTTCCTGGCACTACTAATAATTCTTTTGTAGCTGAAGTTGAAGGTGTTGGCTGCACATCTTTTAATGGAGATGGAGTAGTAAAAAAAGAAATTGCCGGCTGGGAAGCCTTTGCTCTCATGTTTCTTACATGAGTTGGTCCCTTAGCATGAGAAACAATTGCTTGTTTCCCCATATTGCTTAGTTTAAAAGATTTGAGACACACTTGACAATAAGCCGAATTTGCATCACTAACCACCAAGTCCAACCAACCACTAAATTCCGGAAACACTTTACTGTCCAGCCAAAGTTTATTAAACAAACATTTCTTGTTAGCCATTGTAATGAGTTTAAGTCAGCAGCCTAAAAAAACTGAAAATAGAAAAAGAATTAGCTAAATCGGTTGAAAGAAGGACACAAGGGCACAACAAAAAATATATTTTTTGTTGTGCACTTCTTGTGAAAAATACCTGGAAAAAATGCTACAATAGTCTGGGTTACGGCAGACTAGAGCATTCAAAATTCCCCTCAAATCCATCATCGGGGAAGATTTCCCTGACTTTTCAGATATTTCACGGGTTGCGGCAGACTAGAGTAAAAAATTACCCTCAAGTCTGTCATCGGGGAAGATTTCCCTGACTTTCCAGATTTTTTGTTTATTTCTCTGACTTTCCCTGACCAACTTTTTTTCCCCTGACTCTCCCTGACTTTCCAGAATGTGGACACCCTGTTAGATATACAGGTTAAAACATTTTTCATACTCCTACCAACTGCATCATGTTATGAGTTTAGAAATACAATGTTAATACTTAAAAATAACACTTCATTGAGGCCTACACAACTTGCACTAAACCATCACTCACTTAATGGGTGTGGTTGCAATTCTGCTAACCTCATGTTAACAGTTATATTATGTAATAACCAGGTGGCCAGGAGGTTAAATTAATATATTTTTCTATTTTACACCAAAAGAAAACCTTACACGTAGTGTTATATGCAATCACATAATTATTTTTGTAATTAACAAAATATGTTCTTGACATTAAAAATGTCAGCTTACTCTAAGGTTGTTACAAATACCAGATCAGAAGGTGAGTTGTCAGGGACTACTACCCTACTACCACAGTACTATGCTTCTGCTCCCATTATCCAAAAAGTAATTTCTAAAATATTTATAGACTAGACCACTGTTTCAACAATTGTGATAATGTAATGTGGCATATTATTGTGTTTGATCTTAGGATACCAAATAAATTTGTAATTTAGGACTCAAATGTATGCAAAGCCGTCCGGCTGCATCTGAAGATTCTGAGTATTCAAAAAACTTTCCCTAATACAGATTACCAGCCTGTAGTTAGGTAGGCAGGTGATGGGAATGCCACCTCAAGGCATCCTGCCATGCCCAACTTTCTATCGTAGTTTACTCTCCTAGGTCAGTTGCTTTCTCTATGCCAAAGCTATGCTATTATTAGCTGATGACCAGGTGATACTCCAGAAGAGTGAAGATGGTCTGCAGCAGTTGATATACCACTTGAACTGTATATGAGGGCATATAATTTTAAAAAAATATCTCAAAGCAAGACGAAGGTTGTGGCCTTTAAGGGGAAATTCCAAATCCGTTCCAAAATACTTATTGAGGATAAGATTTTAGAGCAGGTATCACACTTTGCTTTTCTTAGTTGTGACATAAGTTATGAACATGATAATGATAAGAATAAAAAAGTAAATAAGTTTCAGACGATTGTGGTACAATACAACGAACACTAAAAACAAAACAGGAACTGATACTAAAATGAAGTCCTATAAAGTAATGGCGATACCTGTTCTTATATATGCTAGTGAAACATGGACAATAACTGGGAAAGAAAAGCAGCATATACAAACCGCTAAAATTAATTTGTTAAGGCACGTGAGTGGTTACCGCCTAAGGGATCGAATGCGTAGTGAACATATAAGAGCCGCACTGGGTAAATTCTCCATCAATGATAAGATAGAAGAATGAAAGTAGCAGTGGATGGAGCACGTCTACAGAATGGACCACCAGAGGCTAGCAAAGCGCACTGTAGACTATAAACCTGTTGGCAGAAGATCTGTGGGTAGGCCCTGGAAGAGATGGCTGCAGTGAAGATAGAACAGGCTATAAGACTACACCGTGAAGTGACGATGACGACGACAGCGACGGTATGCAAAGCATGTTTACAGACTAGGGTAATAAACAAAAAGTGAGAGCAATGAGTAGTCGCACAGCTGGCCTTCTACACTGCCACTATACTAAGTCTAACAAACCCCAAACACATTGTACACCGCACATTCTATGTGGCACAAGATGAATGTTAGGTATATTTGTGTTGTGCCATAAACAATGTCATTGTGTATTCACATAAATTCAGAACAAGAACAAAATGACAGAACAAATTCACAAACAAGAACAAAATCATACATTAAAAAACCAAATCAAAGCTATTACTTACAGGGAAGCAAGTTTCCAGTTCGATGATGCAGTTGACAAGTGCAGCTCTAAAGTACACACTTTTCTGGTTATAATTCTGATTATGTATTTCAACCAACCAGTCTACATGGTCTTGCAGAAACGTCTTGTTATTATCGCTCTGTTCAAGTAATAAAAATATACGCCACTCTCATTAAATAATATTTTATTCTAATACAACACGCACACATTAGGTGTACACATATTATTATATTATACACATCATAATTTTACTTATTGCTACGATGAGCTGAAACATAACAAAAGTGGCTACTTGACTCTTAGCATGCGCAACACACGAAGTTGTTCCAGATGTTTAGAGTTCAGACGTTTATGTAACGTTCTAGATTATGCCCATTCCAGACATTATTAGACTCTAACAACATCCAGGCCCACTATGTCACTACAAGCAAGGTAGTCGGAGTATAAGTCTTGGATTTCAAAGTGGCCAGTTCAGTTACATCTGGCGATATTAGAGTACAGTATGGAGTTGTAACAGTACATTACACAACCTATTTTTAGCTGTTGACGAGTGAGTCACAATTACGCACACTAATGGAATGTGTTTGGGTCCGGCGGAGCAGAATTGCGTCATTATGTATTTAAACTGTAAACAAGTGTTACGTCAGCCAACAGCAGCAATGTGTGGCTGAAACCAGAAAAAAAACTGGATTGATGGCGCAGTAAAACGGACAGTGTTGTGTATAAAAAAAGGCAGTGGATCTCAGTCGCACGATCACCAGCAAACAGTACACACGCGTTTACAGTGCGCGTGGGCAGCCAAGGTAGGCCTACCGCTCTCAAAAGTTATAAAATCATGTAAAATTATACAAATCAGTAAACGGGAGTTTACCGGACTTTTGGAACATTTTATTTTTATTGTAATTATCATAAGAAAGGATAATTACTGAGAAAGTGCATGGTTACACCCGAGTGGTGCAACGACCAGGTGAATGTGAAAGTGGGACTCGCCAGATAAGTACTAAAGAATAAAAGAACAAGGGTTTAAACAATTTTGTCAATTGCATTTAAAAAAACAAAATTATGTAATAAAGTAGAGGGAAACTGATAGTGTGAGAGAGAGTGAGAGAAAAGGGGAGTATTAGTAAAAAGAAAATAAAGTACTGATTTGCTAACATTTATCTTTCTGTTTTGTATTCACTTTTATATTTGTAGTATCAAACAATATTTCATTATAATAAAATAAGAAGTTTTATTACAATGTGTTAAGTTAATTTATTATGCCACTCTACCTATAACGTTTTCTCTGTGTCCAAACGTTCGTCTAATGGCCTTGGAATTTTTCTGTGAGGGAGAGTTGGTATTTTAAATTGTTTTTCATGGGGAAAGTAGAAACGGTTTCCAAATTTCCTCCAATAGAAATGCGGTGGTGACCCTGGGGCTTTTGGTGTTTTTGGAATCTGCTGAAGGTAAAGTATCTAAGGTTAGTAACTGGGCTTAATTCCTTCTTTTTATTATCGTTTAATTATTCCGAAACATTACAGAGTTCCTGTTGTGATTTAGTGGAAAGTGAATATTGTGAATAAGTATCTCTTTGTTGATTTCTAACTGTCGTCTGCATTTAATTAAAGACTGTAATTAGTGACTTCATTACCCTGATCTCATTACTCTCTTCTACCTTCTTAGCACTAGTGTGGTGGGAGAGGGTAATGGTTACTCTTCCCATAGATTTAAGTGACACAAATTGTGCGACCAGAAATGTATACGCCTTAGGCCCGCTACACACACGGCCACCACGTCGTTCCATTGAGGTAAATTGTTTCCTTTACATGGAATACTGGCAGTGCTGTTGGTGGCCACTGGTGGAGCCACCAAGAATACGGTGGCGAGAGGATCCGATTTTCTCAGCCACCAGCCTGGCAGCGCCACCACGTCAGTAAGCAATTGTATCATACACATTGTATCTCCAGACGTCTCTCATTTCATGATTTTTTTGACAAAAGATCATTTTATTTTACGTTTTAGTGTAAAATCAATCAAGAGCATATTGATATTGAACGTTTCATTTTGGAAATTCAGGCAAGACCATCAACATGGAATTTAAGATGTAAAGAGTACGCCGGCAGGGAATTAAAGAAGAAGTGTTAGGTGGACCTTGTACAAATTTTCATTCATAAAGAAGGAGTAGATGAAGCTGATTGAAATGAATTTGGTAAGTAAATTACGTTTTCATATCATTATGAATATACTCTTTGTCGGTCGATCACGCAAAATTGGATGCATCCAAAATCTTTTATTTTTATGGCGTTTTCGTAAACATGAGAACACTGCAATTACAGCACCTATTTCTTTCAATTCCATTGTCAGACTGATGAAATACACTTTATACTATCTGGTGGCGCGTTTAGTGGCTGACAAAAAAATCGAGCTTCCAGTGGTGGTGCCACCAGTCACCATGGTGGCCGTGTGTGTAGCGGGCCGTAGTCTCTGACCCCTGTAGATGTGCCATATTACTCTACCAAATATGAATATGGAACTATTTTTGTAGACCATAACATTTTAATGCCATGCTGTGCACTTCTATGTTTAGTTTTGTTACTTTCCTCATATATATTTTTATGAAATAACGTTATTACAATGCTTCTATCGGTATTATTCTTATAATAATTTTTGTGATTTTTGAACAATTTTAAATTATATTATAATCAAAGATAAATATAAAATATTTACCTAGAGTTGATATGTGCTATATGCTATTTGTGTAGCAGTACTTAAAAGAATTTCATAATTAAGTCAGCGTTGCAATTTTTCATTGGACCGCATTACACACGCATATGGAGACACATCTTTGCAGCAAAATGTATTAAGTGAAGTATTTACAGAGCAAAACTTATGATGTGTTATAATGATAGGTTGACAGTGAAGGGACTGTGCCCACAAAGATCACAGTTGTCTATCATGCTTAGAAGTATTTAAGGATAAAGGTAAAACATACAATAGAACCATCAATGCGTCAGTGTATAAAAAATGGGAATCAATGTGTGTGGCTGCCCCACCGTCAAGAGGCTTTTTTTATGCCTCCCTTGTCTTCTATTTGATAACGAAGACGCGTGGACTAAGTTGGTCATTAAAGATTTAAAACATTTCCCAGAGAAAAGTAAGAAACATATGTTATCAAAGTGTCGTTTCGAAAATTAAGTGAGAGTTTAGCTGTGCTAGAAACTGTAAATATTGGGTTACAGGATGATGACAGTTACAGAGTGTCTGTTTGTAAACATAACAAAACTGTAGACATTTCGAAGAAATTCCGTAGGCACTGACAGGCTAAATTGGCTATATTCTAAATATTCTACATTGGCTATGCTGTCTATAGAAGAAAAATATACATGGAATTCACTACATCTAAAAACATGGGGATGAAATTGTAATACGAAAAATTAAATACCACATATTATATTTTTTTATTTTTATATATTATATATATATAATTATTATATTTAATTTTTATAATGAATTTACCTCAAGATATTTCTTTCCTTATTAGTAGGCTTACCATAATTTTTTCTTCTCAAACCGGAACACTTATAAAATAATTTGTCATGCAATTCTGAAAATATCAAATCTTAATTATTACGTAACTTTAAGCTTTCTACGCCTCAATTACACAATTAGGCCAACTTGAGTACATATTACAGAATACTAAAAGTGCGTTCACGTATTCACAATCACATAGAATTACAATTACAAAATAAATACATATTTTACTATATGAGGAACAAAACTACCTTACGTTCTTACTGCAAAAACCTAGTTATCAGCTGGTTGAAACCATTCATATTTGTTACTGGTGTGGACTTTTTTTAGAAACGGTTTGTCATTCTTAATTTTGTCATAAAATTCACTACAGCTGAGATCAATGTTTAATTTACAAATCATTAGACCTTTCACTGTGGATTCCGCCATTTTACCTCTTTCTTCAGACCATATATTGTTCATAACTGAAAATGCCATTTCAACAGGAGCAGAAGAGCCTGGCAGGCAGAAAATGTACTCGACAATGCGACTGAGATTATCCACAGAAATATTTCGATTCTTGAAATGCCGGAACAGTTGAACCCATTTATCTTGACAGTTCAAGTTATTGGTTTTCCAGTTGTCAGAGTTTGAAGACCAAAATGCTTTGGCAACCACCACTTCATCAAACAGTTCATCCATTATTATGGCTGGTTTTCCAAGGGTTTCGTTGATTTTTTCACCAGCTATCTCAATTTCGGGCCATGTAACGGCACTGTTGTTTATCCACATAAATGATTCTCCTCCACAAAAACTATTTTTCCACAGCTCAATATAGGAGAGACATCGGTCATAAAAATCTGTAAACTCTCTTATTATATTAACAGAATTTATACCACAATCCTCATCCTCAAGTTTCTTCAATAGTTTCTTAGCTTCTTGTGGTACAAATTTATTGTCGCACCTTTCTTGAAGATTGTGTTTCAGATTTTCCAGTTCAATCACAATATCGGTTGAACTAGCTGCAGTTTTCTCCATAGCCAAGACTGTTTTATTAAACAAGGTAAGCTGTCCACAAACAAACCACAAATACATTTCTCCACTATCACTCTCAAAGAACTCTTTTATCATTTACTTGGGATAAAAAGTAAGACTTAAGTGCTTCATACATGAGAAGTAATCTCTTAATAGCTGGAAGCAGGAGAAGGAACCGAGTGGTACCATGTTGTAGAATGTTTTTGTATTCAATGTGTACAAAGTCGCAGAACTCTTTTAATTCAGTCACTCGCACAGTATAAATGTAGAAATATTTGTATATTTTTACTACAAGAGCTTCTACTTCAATAGGCAGCACATCTACTGCAGTTTACAGGCAGTTGTGGACTATATGAGCACCACAACCAATACCCACAATATTTCTTGCCAATTCTTTCTTCAGTCGAACGTAAACATTTTTATTCCTTTGCGTTTTACACCTCCAAAATTTGTGTTGCAATTATCACCACAAAATCCAACGACTTTCTGTACTAAGTCATTTTTCTTTATAACTGACACTAAATAGTTTGCCAATATCTCGGAAGTTTCACCAGGAACTGACTGAAATTCTAGAAGCTTAACTTTCACTCCTTGTTCTGGCACAAAGTACCGCACAATACAGGGGACAATCTTAATTGCTTTTCTGTTAGAAGCATCGATTGTTAGTGTCACAAAATTTGATGTACTCAAATCGTCGTTGAGTTCTTTAACTGCCACTGGTGCAATCATGTTTATAATGATAGCCTCACATTTCGTTCAGGCGAGACCAAACTTAGGTTCAAAGAACTTAGATATTAATTTTGAAGAACAATCTACAGTTTTGAAACTTAAAATCGTGAGCAGCAGTGTGGAAAGCAAAAGTAGCTTCCTTAGCAGCAATTAAAAGATCTTTGTCGACGGGCTCGGCACTTTTAAAAAATGATGAAATTGTTGAGGAACCAGCAATTGCAGTTAAACTAGCTTTATGCTTTGTACTTTTCAAATGTTCTTTTATGTCTGAACGCCCGCCATGAAAAACTGAAAATTCAGACAAACAATGTTCACACTTTACTCTGTCCTCATAACCACACATTTTTTTCAAACATGGATAATCTTGCTTTAAAGCATCAGTAAATGTGCTGTTCCTTTTCGGCATCTTGATGTTCTTGAAATGACACACTTTTGGAAATATTTATATCAGACTTTAGACACAATCTAGCAGTGAGCGCTATCACGTTATGGTAATCACGGCATCAAGCTAACACTAAATACAACCAACAAAATGTTCGTTAGAATTCAAACAATGCCAGTCATGGTTGCCAACCGAATTTGTGGAAGAATCTTTAACTGTTAAGTCACGGCCACGATGATGACAAATTATTAGGCTACGTCTACATGTTGCCACAAAAAAGTCAAATTGGCAACACTGAGGCCAGCGGTCCGTTCCATTTATTATGCAGTAATTCAATTTTTTTATATGGAATAACTTTTCAAACCGGGACAATTGACAAACGGGCCGGGACCCCGGGATCAGGTCGTCAAACCGGGACAAACCCCGTCAAACCGGGACGTATGGTAAGCGTACTTATTAGGAACATGTTTCGGGTACCATTTTGTACCCATCCTCAGCCTTCTGGTTTTTGTGTCTGGTGAAGTACATGTGTGTTGGTCGGTGGCTTCCTGTTGGCTTCTGGTACTTTAAATTGGTTTTATTGTGTGTGATTGTGGTGTATGTGTTAGTATTTTGTGTATTTTTGATGTTGAGTGCTTTAAAAGTTGTGTCTTGTTTTGTATTGATTTGTATTTGTTCAGGTATTAGTTTGTTTTGTGTTTTATGTTTGTATATTTGTAAATTTTCCCAAATGTTCATTATGGTGCCTTTGTGTGGTATGTTTTATTAGTGTCATGTTGGTTATGTTTGGGAATTCATGTCCAGTGTTTATTGCATGTGTGGCCAAATTAGACTTGTATATTTCTGTTTTTTTTTTTGTATGCGTTTAGGTGTTCAAAATAACGTCTTTCAGTTGTTTTTTTGTTTGTCCTATGTAACATTTATTGCAATCTTGGCATTCAATTTTGTATATACCATTGGTTGCTGTATTATCTTTGTTGTGTGGGTTATTTAGTTTTTTTATATTATTTTTGTTAGTTTTGTATGCTATTTTAATGTCTGTGTTCTTAAACAGTGTTGTTAGCTTTGTCATTTTATTATTTATGTATGTGAATGTGGCCCATTTTTTATTGTTATTATTTTTGTTTTGTTCATTTTGATTAATTCTTAATTGTTCAGTTTTTATTTTATATTTGATTTTATTTTCTATTTTGTTTACAGTGTTTTTATTATATCCATTTTCACAAGCAATTTGGTATATTATATTTCTTTCTTTGTCTGTTTCTTGTTTGTTTCAGGGTTACTTTGTACATTCTGTTAAATAGTGAATAGAATGCTGCCATTTTATGTTGTGGTGGGTGGTCAGAATGGTTAGGTATAATGATGTTAGTGGAAGTTGGTTTTCTGTATATTGCATATTGTAGGTGGTTATTGTATCTTGTGATGGTTATGTCTAAATAGTTGGTTTTGTTGTGATTTTCTTTTTCTTCTGTAAATTGTATTTTTGGATGTATGTTATTGATTTGTTTTAATATGTTAGCTGCATTTGTATTTTTGTTACTTGATATATTATATAGCCCATCATCTACATATTGAGAAGTTACTGATTAATTACCAAATAATATATTTAATGAACAGACACATTTCTACATCTCTTACCTTGTCTTGGGTCCCAGAGTCTTCACGTGAACTTGTGACATATAAGTGATTTAGGGTTTTATGCCGTAATAATTACTCTCATTTGCTGTTAACTATTTCAACTTCATTTATTATTCTTTTTTATTATTCTCTTTTTTGGTGAACCAAATAAAAGTATGACTTCTCCTTTTACATTCTCTAACATTTAAATCAAACAAATTTCAACATCGAGGTAAAGACCCCATTTAATCAAAACAAACACAATTTCAACATTCTTAATCCTTATAATTAAAATAACTTATTAATTAAATTAATTAAAGGCAACCCAGTATTTGCTCACATTCATACTTGCCTTTCATACTTTCATCCCACTTTCGTTTTATTTGTTTAGAGCTCTTTTTATAAAATTTGTATATTTATTTAAAATGAGTTTAAAGCAGTTACTTCCCTTTTGCCGCCATGAATACCAAGTGTTGTAATTAGTCTGTTTTGTTTGTTCACTGTTTTAGTCCAAAAGATGTTCTCACTTGTTGAATTTTGGTCACGTTCTCACTTGTTAAGATTTCACTGTTTATATTATTTTATATCAGGTTAATTTTATAGTTTAGATCACATTTTCCATACTTTTAATAGAACTTCGGCTCGAGAGCCTTTTTGCTGAACCGTGTCTATTTTTATTGTTTCTTAATCCACTTATCACATTTTCGGCCGGTCTGTCTACATTTTAATGTATTTTAGGCGAACCGCGCGTACACGCAACTGCGCAGCTCAGATGTTATTCGCCGACTGCCTTTAACTATAAAATTCATATGTTATGTGCGGGCGAGACGCAAACTGTGCTCAGCCGGGGGACGCGCAAAACTGCTCGCGTCCGTTATCGTGAGATGTTATTTGCTGATTCCCTTGACGCCAACGTTTTTCAAGATGGCCTAGACGTTCTCTTTGAGCGGCTACTTGCTCCTGATAGGCTGAACACGTGTCACGTGATATCTTCTTGAGTGCGAGTTTGTATACAATAAGCTTGCCGTTATAAGGCTCGCAAAAAGTTCATGCCAAATACTATGTTCGGGCAGGCAGGCGCGCACGCGGTCACATTCTACAGCACCTGGAATTGTCGCAGGAACCCTACCTGACCGAACAAACGTGCAACTGGGTGTTCCACAAGTGAACGCTGCTCTGAAATCAAAACCTTGTCCGGACGAGTCCCCGTCTTTACCATTTACAATTTAATAAAAGAAAACCCCTTAATTCTGTACCGTTACAATGCCCCCCAATGAGTGGTTTTCTGCCGAAACAGAAAAACTCCATTGATAACCTAAGAGACCAGTGAGGATATGGCGCCAACAACCCTCCTTAATTCCTTAATAAATCATGGGTAATCTACCCCCCTAGTTCGGCGACTTGGCTGCACCTGAATGACTACTGGACTTCTCTTTTCGAGATCCCAACACTGTAAAATCATACAGGCATCCACCACAGTATCACCTAACCTTGTACCATTCCAGATAAAATCAACAACTAGCCTTATACCAAACCAGATCCTCAACCGTATATCTCCCCTTATATATACTGGATTGCCTTTAGCAAAGTACTGGGTGCGTACATATGTGCCCTACTATCTTAAAATTAATAAAATCCTAACCTCAAAACAAGGATAATCATTTTTTAAATTAACATAAACATTTCATCCTTACACATTAATACAATTCCCTCACATTACTCAACTTTTAACTGTTTGTCTGGCAATATCATGTCAAAACGAGAATAAATCATTTAAATTTCATTCATTTATTAAAATAAATCCAAGCTCATTACCCAAAATTTCACATTAAGTTAATTCACATCATCCTTTTTAATTAATCATTTTAATTGCAACTTTCAAAATTCAAAATCTTTTAAATGAATTTAATTTTCCTTATAAATCCTCACATTTGTATGCTAACAATTATTATAAACTAAACAACTTAGTACTATCATCAATTCAATTACCACGACATTTGGTTACCAAATCTAATATAAAATGAAAACCAAAATACAATCTTTATTTCAAAGGAAAAAATACATTTTTTTATGAATTTAAATTCCAGAAATATATATTCTGACAATTAATAAAAAGAAACAAAATTATTAAATTACCTTAATTAATAAAAGAACCTATGAATTGATTACATGGAACATACTGTACGAGGTGCTATCGGAAAGTTCACGGACTGTACTCGGCACGGCTGTTGGACGTGACTGTACAACCTGGCGTCCCAGTGTCCGATTCCGTAATACGCAATGAGTCAGTCTGCCGAGTTTCATTGCATTGTGAGGTTGTGTTCGGTCTATGCGTTGTGTTTTGTAATCGTGTGTTAACGTTCATTTGCTAATTTTATGATGGCTGATAAATTCGAGCAACGCGCGTGCATTAAGTTTTGTTTTAAACTTGGTAAATCGCCTACTGCAACTTTTGCAATGCTTCGAGAAGCTTTTGAAGAACATTCCCTACACAGAACACAGGTTTTTGAGTGGTACGCTAGTTTCAAGGCCAGCAGAATGTCACTTGAAGATGATCACCGTTCAGGACGACCTTCCACGAGCAAAATGGATGAAAATGTTGAAACAATTCGACAACTCATTCACGAAGACCGTCGTCAAACAATCCATGAGTTGTGTACAAGTGCCGGAATAAGCTATGGAAGCTGTCAAGAAATTCTAACTGAAAATTTAGGCATGCGTCGTGTTGCTGCGAAATTCGTCCCTCGGCTTTTGTCTGTGGATCAGAAACAGCGCCGTGTTGATGTGTGCAGTGAACTCAGAGAAACGTCTGAAAATGACCCTACCTTCATCTCCAGGGTCATAACCGGTGATGAAAGCTGGTTTTATGGTTATGATCCAGAAACAAAACAGCAGTCGTCACAGTGGAAAAGTCCACAATCACCGAGACCAAAAAAAGCACGGCAGGTCAGAAGTGCAACAAAAACCATGCTCATTGTGTTTTTCGACATCAAAGGCATTGTCCATCGCGAGTTTGTGCCAGCTGGTGTTACAGTGAACTCAGATTTTTATTGTGATGTTTTGAGGTGGCTGAGACAAAATGTGCGACGAAAAAGGCCCAAATTGTGGGAAGACCAAAACTGGCTGTTGCATCACGACAATGCACCTGCTCACGCTTCACTGAAAACAACAGAGTTTTTGACCAAAAACAATATGGCCACCGTCCCACACCCTCCATATTCACCAGATTTAGCCCCGTGTTTTTTCTCTGTTCCCGAAAATAAAAATTCACATGAAAGGTCACCGTTTTGACACTGTAAAAGACATTAAGAAAAAAACGTAGGAGGTGCTTGACAGCCTTCAGCAAAAGACTTTTTTTGACACTTTCCAGGCATGGAAACAACGCTGGATTCGTTGTATCAATTCGCAGGGAGACTACTTTGAAGGAGATGGGAGCTATTAATGGCCTAGGTAAGTAAAAAGAATGTATTAGACCTAGTCTGGGAACTTTCTGATAGCACCTCGTACATTTAACACCAGTCATCAGCTGATGTCTCACTACCAGGTGAACGACGTTTCTCTAGGCACAGTGAATACAAGTAAAAAAATACAAACAATTATCTAATTCAAGTCATAAATTGATATTTAATTATCAATATCCTTGATAATTATAAAATCATTACAACCTTGAGTCTAGTATTTAAAATCATGTGTTCTCATAAGTGAATGCTCATCACTAATCATTGAATCATAAGGCTCATAGTAACCATTACCGAACAGGAATTGGGTCATCAATCACACACTCTCTAGTTAGAGTAAGTAACTAGATTCTACCTCTCCTACTTCATCATTTTATTATTTCTCCCCTTTTACCCAGTTACAATTAGGTAAATAACCTCACGGGTAAACCGTGTAAGGCATTTACCTTGTGCACAGATGCGTTATCTGTGCCCCTGGCTTGTAACGGCCAGCTCCTTTTCCACACACACTATTTTTTCCTGATTGTGGACTGTAGCGCCCATGTGCATCCACAAGAACTGAAGTTTAATTAGGGTGTAGATGCTGCCTACGCCATTCTTGTTTCAGCGTTATAAAAAATCCAGCATTACTGATGTCTGAGGACACCAGTAATCCTACTAAATATTACTTATAAGCCCTTAACATGGCACTACCACCCCCTTCGATGATAGCCGCTGTTCCATAGTTGTGGTGATTCCCCTAATTTACCCCCCGGTTGATTTTCTCAATTCACCAATTTTGAAAATAATAACAAGGATACATGGTCAGGGTTTGGTGACGCCGTGACCGCCCGAAAGTGGGGAATCACAAGTATAATATATAATACATGTTTAAAATTCCTATACACTAACATAATAAACATAATACAACATAAACATTCATAACGAACATAAACCTCATTTCATTAAAATAAACATCTCATCTGCATCTGAATACAATTTACGAACATTTCAATTTTTATTTTTATTGAACCTTTCATTTCTCAATCTTTAATTATTTATCATTTATTGTACCATTAAATTCTCCAAAAAACTCACATTGATTATCAACATTCATTTTACATAACATTTCATTTAATGTCATTATAAGACTCTTTTACTTTACTTCAAAGTCATCATCAAATTCATACTTACATAGGGTTAATCACTCCCTCAAATGAACACATCATCACTTGTCATAGACACAAACTATAAACAATTCTTACCACAAATATAACGTACAAAACCATATGTACCTTCTGGAACATTATAACAACCATATGACTCAACAACTAAACACATTCTACCTTCACTCATTTACTATTTATTATCCAGTTCAAATCTCTGAAAAATCATTTAAATTCATTATCAAAATTTATCAATACAACACTCATTAATTAATTAATTTATCTCAACTTTATCTAATTCAATCAGTTTTAAAAACACTAAGTTATTTTAATTACATTATACCAAAATAATTACAATTCATTTGCATTATAAACACTCATTATTTATTTAGTCTGATAAACTATTATTATTATTAAAATCAATTTCTACTACATACACACATTGTTTACATGAACTACATAGTACAACA
The DNA here is from genome assembly GCA_034769895.1 of Magicicada septendecula. Lineage (NCBI taxonomy): Eukaryota > Metazoa > Arthropoda > Insecta > Hemiptera > Cicadidae > Magicicada > Magicicada septendecula. The sequence goes on from CM068372.1 coordinate 130,755,123, forward strand.
TAACTTCTTACACAAACACAATTAACCTCACTATAAATCTATCTACAATTTTTTGTCATATCATTATTGTTTACCACACCTCATTACATAAGTTAGCCAAGTCATTACCATAAACTAAAATAATTAAATGTTCATTCACTGTTTATTTAACCACCATCATCGTAAATTAGTCTTATTTTCACATAACAATTCTCATCTTTATGTATACTCATTACCTTATTATTATTTATATAATAACTTTTCCATATTTCAAATTGTTCCTTTATACCCACATAATAATCTACGGGACTATCCCACATTATTATCAAATCATATAACCGGTCTACGTCATTATTTCTGGTCTTCTTACCGTCAGTATTATTTCCGTCTCAATGAAGTATTTTACTATCTCCTTATTTTCCAAATCAGCTGCTATTAATATTCCACGTCTATATATAGGTAAGCTTCCAATATAATTATCAACGTTATCATCATTTACTTCTGCACTATCTTCACAACAAGATAAGTCTACAAGATTATTAATTCTCTCTCTCTTTATTTTCTCTAATAGCTCTTCGTAATTTCTAACAACATCAAATAATATTATCTCTCTCTCTCTCAATGTGAATAATTCTACCACTCTCTCACAATACCTCTCATCATAACAACATCTCATTTTCTCTCTCTCAATCCACACAAAAGGCAACATAACGTTATCATAACCCATCCTGGTTCTTCCAGGGAACTCATGATACACAAAAGGAGACCTACTTAGAGACACCTTGTCTCTATAACCACTGGAGGAAACTCTGTCCTCATAACTCACTATTGGAGTCTTTACTCCACTTAAATCACGGGGAAAATTTGCCCTTTGTAAACCTAACCTCTCAATTTCATCCACACTCGCTAACACTTCGTTATTAAATTCTACTTCAACAAAAACTTCATCACCCTTATTATTATTCACTTTACTCTCTAACACCACATTTTTAATTATATCGCTGTTATCACTCTTTATTTTGCTATTACTTGTTAACTCATTATTAGAATTATCATTATTACTCACCTTGTCTACCGCCACCTGTTTTGCATTTAAACTAACACCATTACTATTAACACTTATATCTCCGTTATTTTCATTTATTTTGCACTTACCTATATCTGTTCTCCACTCTTTCATTTTCTCAATATTTCATTCTAATTCGTTAAATTTACTGGCAAACTCTTCATTAGTATTTTCAAAACGCTTATTAATTTCATTAATATTATTTTTTAAATCACTATTTTGTTCTTTTAATTCACTGAAATTACTTTCACATTTTAATTTTTGTTCATGTATCTCACTTTTTAACTCATCAAATTTACTATTTACTTCATTAATGTCATTACTTATTTTATCAAATTTGTTATTCTGAACTACAAATTTAATATCGTTAACATCAAAACGTTTATTGATAAGATTAAATAGGTCACTTATTGACAACTCTTTTTCTCTTATTTTAGTCGCTATGGGAGTGGAATTTGCTCCCGCCTCACTAATTACTACAGATTGTGTTAAATTATTCTCGTCTATTAGGCTTGGAGTTGTCTCCATTCCTGAATCATTTATATCATCTGATTCGTTTACAACGCTTTCTTTGATCGCATTAAGGTCTAAATGAATTTCTACCTCCCCTGTGACAGTTACGTCAGTCATGCTGACTTTACTTTCATTATTTCCATTTCTATTTTATTTATGAGATTTTAATCTTACATAAAAAAATTAATCTTACATGTACTAAGTAGTATTCACTGTACTATCAGTATCGCTTAAATATAGCATAATCTAACATCATTTTATGTACGTTATGTATACATACTATAACGTAACCTCTAAATCACCTTATATTCACGAGTAGACATGGTCTGTACAAAATTTGAATTTGTACAACTGTCCCTGTTTCGTCGTGCCATTGAGAAGTTACTGATTAATTACCAAATAATATATTTAACAAACAGACACATTTCTACATCTCTTACCTTGTCTTGGGTCCCAGAGTCTTCACGTGAACTCGTGACCTATAAGTGATTTAGGGTTTTATGCCGTAATAATTACTCTCATTTGCTGTTAACTATTTCAACTTCATTTATTATTCTTTTTTATTATTCTCTTTTTTGGTGAACCAAATAAAAGTATGACTTCTCCTTTTACATTCTCTAACATTTAAATCAAACAAATTTCAACATCGAGGTAAAGACCCCATTTAATCAAAACAAACACAATTTCAACATTCTTAATATTTATAATTAAAATAACTGATTAATTAAATTAATTAAAGGCAACCCAGTATTTGCTCACATTCATACTTGCCTTTCATACTTTTATCCCACTTTCGTTTTATTTGTTTAGAGCTCTTTTTATAAAATTTGTATATTTATTTAAAATGAGTTTAAAACAGTTACTTCCCTTTTGCCGCCATGAATACCAAGTGTTGTAATTAGTCCGTTTTGTTTGTTCACTGTTTTAGTCCGAAATATGTTCTCACTTGTTAAGATTTAATAATAATAATAATAATAATAATTCATTTCCAATTTTTCCTTCATATACAAAATAGTTACATACGAAGGACCTATAGGGGGGATTTCACTGTTTATATTATTTTATATCATGTTAATTTTATAGTTTAGATCACATTTTCCATACTTTTAATAGAATTTCGGCTCGAGAGCCTTTTTGCTGAACCATGTCTATTTTTATTGTTTCTTAAACCATTTATCACATTTTCGGCCGATCTGTCTACATTTTAATGTATTTTAGGCGAAATGCGCGTACACGCAACTGCGCAGCTCAGATGTTATTCGCCGACTGCCTTTAACTATAAAATTCACATTTTATGTGCGGGCGAGACGCAAACTGTGCTCAGCCGGCGGACGCGCAACACTGCTCGCGTCTGTTATCGTGAGATGTTATTTGCCGACTCCCTTGACGCCGTTTTTCAAGATGTCCTAGACGTTCTCTTTGAGTGGCTACTTGCTCCTGATAGGCTGAACAGGCGTCACGTTATATCTTCTTGAGTGAGAGTTTGTATACCATAAGCTTGCGTTCTGAGGCTCGCAAAACGTTCGTGCCAAATACTATGTTCGAGCAGGCAGGCGTGCACACGGTCACATTCCACAGCACCTGGAATTGCCGCAGGAACCCTATCTGACCGAACAAACGTGCAACTGGGTGTTCCACAAGTGAACGCTGCTCTGAAATCGAAACCTTGTCCGGGCGAGTCCCCGTCTTTACCATTTACAATTTCATAAAAGAAAACCCCTTAATTCTGTACCGTTACAATATTGTCGTGTTTTATAACTTTTTAAATAATTAATTATATAATCACGCCCTCCCAACTTACCTTTAATTTGTACTCTCTCAGGCCAGATCGTCTAGTGCTGTAACCCTATTTCGTATAGCGAATTTACCAGCACAGAAAATGAAATCAGGTACTTGAAATGATTATTCACACACACATATATATCAAGTGAAATAATGTAATGGATTTATTCTTTTTAATACATTTCTTTATATTCTCTCTTTTTAAATTTCTTACTTTCCATCTTTATCTTTTCTTTGAACAATTACTGATACTATTGTTACATCGAAAATTTAATATAGCTTTCCTACTCTAGTTAGCTTAAATATTTCTTTCTTATATATATAGATAAGACAGCCCAGTTTGCTCACTTGCTCATACACACATATTTAAATTTTCCCCATACTTTAAATTTAGCGCTTTATAAAAATTTTACATAATTATGGCAAGGATTAAGAAGAATTCTTGGATTTCGTTGTCCATGACGTGTCCGTTACTTAACTAAATATCACTATAATATTGACGACTCGGAACACTAAGTTTTTTATAAGTAAAAACGTAAAGTTTTACCTTACAGCCTAAACCGGCTTTCACCTATAGAAGGCTTCATCAGAGGCTGTCATAAGTAGTGCTGTTCGTCTTGTTGTTGGCGACGAGATAGTTTTTCAAAAGATCGAAGCTGTGTGTGTGTGTGTGTGTGTGTGTGTGTGTGTGTGTGGTGAGATGTGTTCGAATAATGCGTGCAATTTGAATTGTGTCTGTTCGTTAAACGACATCCTAAACGAACAGACACAATTCAAATCGCACGCATTATTCGAACACATCTCACCACACACACACACAGCTTCGATCTTTCGAAAAACTATCTCGTCGCCAACAACAAGACGAACAGCGCCACTTACGACAGCCTCTGATGAAGCCTTCTATAGGTGAAAGCCGGTTTAGGCTGTAAGGTAAAACTTTACGTTTTTACTTATAAAAAACTTAGTGTTCCGAGTCGTCAATATTATAGTGATATTTAATTAAGAAGAAAGTTGCACTGTTACTTCTCTGTACGTCCTGGTCGACCCCGTGTTGTACTCGGTGGGTTTATTCACTCAAAAGTCCAAAAGTAGTTCTCACAATTTGTTTTTTACGTCACTGAAGGGTAATCGTTCTCACATTATTTTTTATGCCACTTTATATTATAAATTTAACCACATTTTAAAATTTTGAAAGTCCAAACTGAAGTTTTTTAGGCTCACGAATCTACGTGTTCACCCGGCCGGGGGAAGGTTTCTTTGTTGACTGAGCTTTAACTATTTTACCATTTTTTATAGGCACACGAGATAAAACTTTGCCCGACCGGCGTCACACACCACTGCACGCGTCCGCTGCCTTCTTATGTTATTAGTCGACTGCTGCAGTTTTTTGCGCGCACACAGCGAAAGAATGTACTAGTGCGTGACCAAATCATGGGAAACTTAGCCGCCTGAGTGCGCGTATGAATGTGAAAGCGCACCCCTCGTTGAAAATCTGCATTCCAATGCCACAACGCGACGTTTCTACGCTACAGTCTATTCACCGTATATACTTGGTTGCAAATAATATTGAAAAGATTTAACTTACAAAACCCCATCGGTCTGTACCATTACAATATCTTATCCAAATGCCATTTGGATCAAAGGATTTTATAATATTTTGTATTTTGGTGTCTATATGTTATAAGAATATTTCTGCTATAATGCTAGATAATGGATATCCCATTGCCAATCCTTCTTTTGTTGATAAATTTTTCTATTCAAAGTAATTTTGTTTTAGTATTAGTTGGAGGCTATTTTTTATTTCATTATATATTGTGTGTCTTCATTTTGTTGTTTAAGTTTGTTTATTATTATGTTCTTGGATTTCGTTGTCCATGACGTGTCCGTTACTTAACTAAATATCACTATAATATTGACGACTCGGAACACTAAGTTTTTTATAAGTAAAAACGTAAAGTTTTACCTTACAGCCTAAACCGGCTTTCACCTATAGAAGGCTTCTATAGGTGAAAGCCGGTTTAGGCTGTAAGGTAAAACTTTACGTTTTTACTTATAAAAAACTTAGTGTTCCGAGTCGTCAATATTATAGTGATATTTATTATTATGTCTATTGTTTCATCAATTGGAATGTTGGTGTACATATTTGTGATGTCATATGATGTGAAATATGTGCTTTCATCTATATTTATTATTACTTTTAGTTTGTCTATTAATTCGTACATATTTTTTATGTTGTGATAATTATTTGTTAGATGGTTATTTTTTAGTTTTTGTGCTATTATTTTTGCTATTTTGTATGTAGGTGCTTTTTTGAAGTTGATTAATGGTCGTATTGGGTTGTTTAATTTGTGTATTTTTATTAGGCTATTCATTTTAGGTGGTTCTGGATTATTATTTATATATATGTCTGTATTTTTATTGTTGAAAATGTTTTTAGCTGTTTTTATTAGTTTTATTGTTTGTTTAAGATATTTTTCTGTAGGGTCTTTATTTAATTGTATGCAATCATTATTATTGATGAAGTCTTCAGTTTTTCTGATGCAGTCTGTTTTGTCAATAATTACTGTTGCCTGGCTTTTGTCTGCTTTTATTATGATAAATTGTTGGTATTTACTTTATTTTTAATTTCTTTTATTGTCTTAGTATCCTGGTTTTGTTTAGATTTGTTTTTTATTTCACTTGTGATTATTTTTTTAATTATATGTGTTGCTTGTGTTCGTTTTTCTTCTTATGTATTGTCTTGTATTAAGTTAATGGCAAATACACTAAACATGCTAAATTGACTAAACAGACTACATCAGAAAAACTGAAGAATTCATCAACAATAATGATTGCATACAATTAAATAAAGACCCAACAGAAAAATATCTTAAACAAACAATAAAACTAATAAAAACAGCTAAAAACATTTTCAACAATAAAAATAGACATATTGCAACAGTACAAACAGTAACGATACTGTGCATTGCCTAAATAAATGAAATAAATAATAAAAATAAATAAATATGAATAAATAAACATGATTCAGATTGCATAAGCTGGATCGTAGTAAAAATAGGGAGCGCAGAATTCATGCATGGCCATGCATTTTTGACACACCTGTTGCTAGTGTTGTGTACGAGTGTATTTTGTTGGTGTGTGTAAAACATGTCCGTTCCTGAAATGTAACCAACCCTTTTTAAGTAGAATAGTTGTATGTTTATGTTAATTATAAGAAAACTATGTACGATAGGATAAAACAAAAGACACCAAAATGTGTAGAAATTATAGATAAATAAAGTGTTAAAAAACCGTACAGAGGTGACGAAAAGTGCAATTACTATACGTAAAAAATGAATAACTCTTTTTGTGAGTAACATAAAGAAGTGCAATTTACGTATAGTAATCACATAAAAATTAGTGATCGATTGAGCATCGAGTGAGGTGAAACAAACTTCGTAATTCGCAAAAATAGGCGAAAATAGTGAATTGAACCAGAGTGGGGGTAGTGACGCCTCGACAGAATCTGACAAGTTGAAAATTGTTCAGACAGGAATTTTTGCACGACCTGACTATAAATACCAGGTCGCACTAATAAAGTTTCTTCTTCTTTGCCGCATTGCCGGCAGGAGGCTATGTCAGTCGACGACACCAATTCACAATTATCGTAAGAGTCACAGGACCAACTAATGTCCAGCCAGAGCTGCAGAATACATACGATAAGGTCTATGGACACACCGGCGGCAGCATATGACGTGAGACGAGACGACTATTAATCAGCACATGCAGAGAACACGACCAGAGGACATGGAGGACACGACCAGAGGACCAGAAGGACACAGAGGACGTACAGATGAATAACCACGTCAAACGAGGTGATAAAAAATCATTGTAATTATAGACATTTGAAAGACACTAATTAAAGTTTGAATGAAAGACATTCAACCAGTATTAAAATAAATAAATGATACATAAATGTAAAAGCAGTATAAAAATTAGAATAATATTTCTTGTATAAAATTTAGTAATTAGTAACGTAAATGATAAGAGAAATAAGTAATTTTTGAAATAACGTAATTAGTAAAGTCTTTGATGATAAAGAAAAAATGCATATGCAGTAGAAAGTTAAAACAAAGTAATATAAAAGAAGTTTGAATAGAAGTAAATTCATTTTGAAGCTAATGAATCAGCAATTGCAAAAAAATATGAGCACACCATGAGTAAGCCCAGAGCAAAATAAATATTTTTAAGTAATTAAAATTAGATAATAAGAGTTGTGTAAACTTATGTATGTAATTTGTTAGCAATAAGTTATGTACGAAAACTTCGTACAAACGCTTTAATAATGAGTCAATGTTTAATATCCGATATGAAAGATTTTATTTAAATAAATAAATAATGGAACAATTTTAAACTTAAATAACGTATCATCTTCTTATTACGATTACACCATGAATTCAATACATAATAAATTAAATTGAATTTGTTATGTTATACAACAATACACAATATTTAAAATACATTTAAATTGGTTAAATTGTGTTGATATATAATTTGGGCGCTCCAAGATCGTGGGGCTATTCAAACACAAATAGATTTGTATTTGCAACCTGTATACACAAAAAGTGTGTTGTCTTGTTATAATTTTGTCGCCCAAGAACGTGTGGCATGATCCTGACCACTTGACTATTTAAATTTTTTTGTAGCTAAATGGTTGCTCCAAAAAATAAAGGTGTGTTAAATGAAAAATATATTATATGTGATAATTATTTATATTAAACATTAATTGTATGTTATTTTAATTGTTGTGTATTAAGACACAACTGGCGCTCAACGAAATAATATCATTGTAAAGGTGTAATGGTAATAAGAAAATTAATAATAATTAAAAATAATAATAAATAAAATTAGTAATTCAGTTCCATAAGAATAATATTCTAAAACATAATAAATAAATACAAAATATTCAACTTGGCGGAACCAGGAGGGTTGAATCTAGAAGCATTTAAAAATTCAATACTGGCCATGATGGACGAATTAGTCATAAAACAAGCCGAAAATTTTAAAGAAGAATTGAAAGAGGAGAATGTCAAACAAATAAAGAAAATAGATGAAGTAAGTACAAAACAAACAGAAAGTTTAGAAAATAAATTAGAACAACAGTCTGAAAATTTTAATACTAAACTAGAACAACAGACTGAAAGTTTTAAACAGGACACCATAAAAATCACGAAATTAGAAGAATTAGCAGAAAAGATCATTGATACCAACTCACGTATTGACACTCTTGAGAAGAATTTTAAACAAGCCTTACATAAGCAAATTGTAAGGATGGAAAATAAACAAAACGAATTGTGTCTCGAGTGGAGAAGATATATAAAAGAAGCACATAAACAAATAAATGATAATTTAACTAATATAACGCGAGAACAGGATGATAAAATCCAAACTGTAAATAATATGTCACAATCAAATACCAATAAAATTAGAGAAATAGAAACGTGTACCGTAGTTATTAAAAATAAAATTGAAGAGACTATGAAAGACCATTCGGGAGAGGTATCCCATATGAAAGAGGAGATCCAAGAGGAAATGAACCAACTACGAGGTGAATTGAGAAGACGACAGAATCAAATGATGATGTTTCCTACACCAATGGAAGAAAGGAGCAGAATAAAGTTCGCAGGTGGTAAATGGGAGAACAGTATGGAATTCCTAGCGAGAATGGAGAAAGAAATAGAGAAGATTGGCAGTGCGATAAATGACGACGAGAAGATTGACTTCGTCACCCGACATCTTCAAGATTCAGCCAGTCAATGGTGCTCTATTATTAGAGATAACATCGGTACATATCAGCAATTTCGTGAGGTGTTTGAGAACAGATACTGGAACATACATACTCAACGGCAGGTACGTGATCAACACGAGTATGGAAAGTTTAACGTACATGGACAACAGAGTATAGAACAATTGCGCACATAGAACGCGTAAAGCATCTTAAACCTAAATTCTCAGAGTACAAAATTGTTTCAAAGTTATCTTACCATTTCCAGAGAGATATTCAGTTAGCACTTTATACGCAGGGAATTAAAACCATAGAAGAATTTTTAATCCTTGTGACACAGTCGGAGAATATCGATAAAGGTAAGAACACACAACACTGGGAACCAACACACACTAATTACCACTATAATCATCACCGTAGTGACAAGACACCAATACAAAACGCTACGCCAAACCGTGATAATTATAAAATGAATTATACGCCACCAATACACAACACAATGACGTGCATAGCTACAGATACCGAATGAATGAACACGGCTAAACAACGAGGAGAAGGCAATCAGCTGATGAAAACAGAACTGCATGACGGAAAAAATTATAAAGGAGGAATTGTGTGGTTGTCTAACCGTAAACGTTTTCACAACCGTATGATAAAGGCGTTGCCGCAGTATGTAAAGACGACAAGGGGACTACAAAAAGAGATAGAGAAAAAATGAATGAGAGAGAAAAAGCGACATTTTACAGTCGGCCTTCTACGTCAAACGCGTCACAATGACTGAATAAACAGAAACAAACTTGTACAATAAATAACATATACCCATATGATGTTAGAGAGGACTTATTAAGCACCGAACAGGATATAAGGTGAGACGAACAACAAACACAATGTCCTATTGTGAACATGAGAATGAATGGGTGTAGCATACGCATGTTAGTTGACACGGGAAGCCAGCTGTTAGTTCTTAACGCTACGTGGGTACAACGCAACAAGAAATATTTTAAAAATACTGCAATTTTACCCGTAAATAATATGAATATCACAACAGCTACCAATAAAAAAGAAAGGGTTAAGCAACAAGCATATGTAACTCTTAACATATAAAAATCTAGATTTGACATACCCCATGATTATTATGAATAAATTAATATACAATGGTATTTTAGGAATTGATTTGTTGAATGTGTTAGATGCTAAGATAAATATTAATAAGAATAAGATAGAGTGTAATTATAAAGGCACTCAGTATGAGATAAATATGAATGAAGATAATGAGCAATCTAAGGTAAGTGAAACACCTATTGTTTTGTCCAAACCACCAATACAATATGGTCCAACTCGACATATGAATGCAGCAGATGAAGGGATGACAATACAGGAAGAGGAGAAACTGCACGAATTAATAGAAGAGTATAGTGAAGTATTTAGTGAAGCACCGATGCAGATGACAGTATACGAGCACTCTATAGTTGTGTCAGACCCTACGAAAGTCATCAGGAGAACGTATCCTATCCCAATGCGATATGAGGAAGAGGCTGAACTGGAAATTCGTCGCATGATAGAAAATGGAGTCATAGAGCGATTGAACAGCAACTTCCCGAATCTAGTGGTGGGAAGAAGAAGAGTGATGAGATACGTCTATATCTTGACATGAGGGAACTGAACAGCATTGTATTAAAAGAGTATGACTGTGCGCCTACTGCGGACGAGTTATTTTCGAAATGTGAAGGAGCGCGGTATCTGACGAAGCTGGATTTACGCACAAGTTCTGGCAGATTCCAATTCGTAAAGAGGACAGAAAATATACAGCTTTCCTGTATAAAAGTAAATTCTACCAACACAGGGTGGTGCCCTTCGGACTAAGCACGAGTTTAGCTGCAATAGTAAAGTATCTGTAAAGAGCATTAGGATCAGAGGTGGAACCGTACACCATAGTATTTGTAGATGATATTCCTAGTAGTATCTAAAACACTAGACGAACATATAGAACCTCTAAGCACGATATTCCACAAGTTTAGACAAGCGAATATATCCCTTAACCTAGACAAATGTGAATTTATTAAATCCTCTATTCAATTCCTAGGTCATATTATTTCTTCCTCTGGTATTCAACCCGATCCTACAAAAATATCCAGCATAACTAACTTTCCTATACCCAGAAATCTCAAAGGGTTAAGAGCATTCTTAGGACTAACGGGGTACTACAGAAGATTTTCACCATTGTATGCGAAGAATACGCAACCGTTACTGGAGCTGACGAAGAAAGGACAGAAGTGGAAATGGGAGAAGAAACACCAAGATGCTTTCAATCAAGTGAAATGGAAAATATTATGTTACATCATCCTCAACATGAAGGAAAATTCGTAATTTACTCTGATGCCAGTGACTACGCTGTAGGGAGTGTACTGTATCAACAGGATACTACGGGAGAGCACCGAGTCATCGCATACACCAGTAGAGTATTGAAAGGAGCAGAAAGACACTACTCCACATCAGAAAAAGAAATCCTCGCAATAGTATACGCTCTGAAACAATTCAGATATTATATTTATGGTACTCACTTCGAGATACACACCGACCATCAAGTATTATCCTTTCTATTGAAATGCAAAGTAACAAATCCACGATTATTAAGGTGGATTCTAGCCATCGGTGAATACTCGTTCACCATTAAATATTGTAAAGGTAAAGACAATATTGTAGCTGATACATTAAGCCGATACATCACAGAGGAATGTGAAGAAGTCTACGAGAACGAGAATAAAGAAGTACAATTGCTATCAATTAAATATAAAGCGAACGACGAGGTAAAACAAATGCTAAAAAATTTAGCGCAACAACAAGGTTTGGACGGTACCATAAGGGAGATGAAAGATCGAGAACAGCTACCAGATCACTATAAGGTACTGCATGGAATTCTTTTCAAGTTAGTAAGACAAGACTGGAAGATAGTACTGACTAACAAAATGTTGCAGAAGTTAATCCGACCAGCACACGAGAGCGTAGCGCATGCTGCTGCTCTGAAATGTTACCTGAGTCTGCGAGAGAATTTTACTATTAATAATATGTTTTGAAAAATCAAGAAAGAGCTGAAGAAATGCTATGAGTGTCAAACGGCGAAAGGACCGAATTTACACACATACGTAGAATGCAGAGCATCCACACATACGTAGAATGCAGAGCATCCAGAAATAAAATAAGGGAGAGCTAATTGCAGTGGATTTTCTGGGACCACTACCACGATCAATTCGAGGAGTGAAACACATATTGGTATGTATCGATGTGTTTTCCAAGGCAGTCAGACTGTGAACAATTATGCGACCCACAACAAAGGTTGTTCTAAAGATACTACTGCAGAAATATATTCCAGCATTTGGCAAGATGAAAAAGATCATGAGTGACCAAGGCGTACAATTCCAGAGTGGGGAAATTGGCACCAAACATTAAGAGAAAATTTCATTCATAAATAACTGGGTCACTAGAACGAGTAAAGGGGAACAACGATTATAGCGGATGTAACGAAACAACACGGCAACTGTACCTACAACAACTGCATCAACTCTACTCGCATAGAGGGGGAATATTTCCTTAAAACCTCCAAATAAGGGTACAACTGAAGAATCGAATACTCATTATTAGTCGCACATAAAATAAATAAATGTGTCGATAAATAAAAACAATACCATATTATTTGTCTAATAAAAAGGCAGAGAAAAAAAAATTTTATTTTGTATTAAAAAATTTGTTTTTCACCAAGCAGGGAAATAATGCAACAGTACAAACAGTGCATACATACATACTGTGCATTGCCCAAATAAATGAAATAAATAATAAAAATAAATAAATATGAATAAATAAACATGATTCAGATTGCATAAGCTGGATCGTAGTAAAAATAAGGAGCGCAGAATTCATGCATGGCCATGCATTTTTGACACACCTGTCGCTAGTGTTGTGTACGCACGTATTTTGTTGGTGTGTGTAAAACATGTCCGTTCCTGAAATGTAACCAACCCTTTTCAAGTAGAATAGTTGTATGTTTATGTTAATTATAAGAAAACTATGTACGATAGGATAAAACAAAAGACACCAAAATGTGTAGAAATTATAGATAAATAAAGTGTTAAAAAACCGTACAGAGGTGACGAAAAGTGCAATTACTATACGTAAAAAATGAATAACTCTTTTTGTGAGTAACATAAAGAAGTACAATTTACGTATAGTAATCACATAAAAATTAGTGATCCATTGAGCATCGAGTGAGGTGAAACAAACTTCGTAAATCGCAAAAATAGGTGAAAATAGTGAAGTGGGGGTAGTGACGCCTCGACAGAATCTGACAAGTTGAAAATTGTTCAGACAGGAATTTTTGCATGACCTGACTATAAATACCAGGTCGCACTAATAAAGTTTCTTCTTCTTTGCCGCATTGCCGGCAGGAGGCTATGTCAGTCGACGACACCAATTCACAATTATCGTAAGAGTCACAGGACCAACTAATGTCCAGCCAGAGCTGCAGAATACATACGATAAGGTCTATGGACACACCGGCGGCAGCATATGACGTGAGACGAGACGACTATTAATCAGCACATGCAGAGAACACGACCAGAGGACACGGAGGACATGACCAGAGGACCAGAAGGACACGGAGGACGTACAGATGAATAACCACGTCAAACGAGGTGATAAAAAATCATTGTAATTATAGACATTTGAAAGACACTAATTAAAGTTTGAATGAAAGACATTCAACCAGTATTAAAATAAATAAATGATACATAAATGTAAAAGCAGTATAAAATTAGAATAATATTTCTTGTATAAAATTTAGTAATTAGTAACGTAAATGATAAGAGAAATAAGTAATTTTTGAATTAACGTAATTAGTAAAGTCTTTGATGATAAAGAAAAAATGCATATGCAGTAGAAAGTTAAAACAAAGTAATATAAAAGAAGTTTGAATAGAAGTAAATTCATTTTGAAGCTAATGAATCAGCAATTGCAAAAAAATATGAGCACACCATGAGTAAGCCAAGAGAAAAATAAATATTTTTAAGTAATTAAAATTAGATAATAAGAGTTGTGTAAACTTATGTATGTAATTTGTTAGCAATAAGTTATGTACGAAAACTTCGTACAAACGCTTTAATAATGAGTCAATGTTTAATATCCGATATGAAAGATTTTATTTAAATAAATAAATAATGGAACAATTTTAAACTTAAATAACGTATCATCTTCTTATTACGATTACACCATGAATTCAATACATAATAAATTAAATTGAATTTGTTATGTTATACAACAATACACAATATTTAAAATACATTTAAATTGGTTAAATTGTGTTGATATATAATTTGGGCGCTCCAAGATCGTGGGGCTATTCAAACACAAATAGATTTGTATTTGCAACCTGTATACACAAAAAGTGTGTTGTCTTGTTATAATTTTGTCGCCCAAGAACGTGTGGCATGATCCTGACCATTTGACTATTTAAATTTTTTTGTAGCTAAATGGTTGCTCCAAAAAATAAAGGTGTGTTAAATGAAAAATATATTATATGTGATAATTATTTATATTAAACATTAATTGTATGTTATTTTAATTGTTGTGTATTAAGACACAACTGGCGCTCAACGAAATAATATCATTGTAAAGGTGTAATGGTAATAAGAAAATTAATAATAATTAAAAATAATAATAAATAAAATTAGTAATTCAGTTCCATAAGAATAATATTCTAAAACATAATAAATAAATACAAAATATTCAACTTGGCGGAACCAGGAGGGTTGAATCTAGAAGCATTTAAAAATTCAATACTGGCCATGATGGACGAATTAGTCATAAAACAAGCCGAAAATTTTAAAGAAGAATTGAAAGAGGAGAATGTCAAACAAATAAAGAAAATAGATGAAGTAAGTACAAAACAAACAGAAAGTTTAGAAAATAAATTAGAACAACAGTCTGAAAATTTTAATACTAAACTAGAACAACAGACTGAAAGTTTTAAACAGGACACCATAAAAATTACGAAATTTAGAAGAATTAGCAGAAAAGATCATTGATACCAACTCACGTATTGACACTCTTGAGAAGAATTTTAAACAAGCCTTACATAAGCAAATTGTAAGGATGGAAAATAAACAAAACGAATTGCGTCTCGAGTGGAGAAGATATATAAAAGAAGCACATAAACAAATAAATGATAATTTAACTAATATAACGCGAGAACAGGATGATAAAATCCAAACTGTAAATAATATGTCACAATCAAATACCAATAAAATTAGAGAAATAGAAACGTGTACTGTAGTTATTAAAAATAAAATTGAAGAGACTATGAAAGACCATTCGGGAGAGGTATCCCATATGAAAGAGGAGATCCAAGAGGAAATGAACCAACTACGAGGTGAATTGAGAAGACGACAGAATCAAATGATGATGTTTCCTACACCAATGGAAGAAAGGAGCAGAATAAAGTTCGCAGGTGGTAAATGGGAGAACAGTATGGAATTCCTAGCGAGAATGGAGAAAGAAATAGAGAAGACTGGCAGTGCAATAAATGACGACGAGAAGATTGACTTCGTCACCCGACATCTTCAAGATTCAGCCAGTCAATGGTGCTCTATTATTAGAGATAACATCGGTACATATCAGCAATTTCGTGAGGTGTTTGAGAACAGATACTGGAACATACATACTCAACGGCAGGTACGTGATCAACACGAGTATGGAAAGTTTAACGTACATGGACAACAGAGTATAGAACAATTGCGCACATAGAATGCGTAAAGCATCTTAAACCTAAATTCTCAGAGTACAAAATTGTTTCAAAGTTATCTTACCATTTCCAGAGAGATATTCAGTTAGCATTTTATACGCAGGGAATTAAAACCATAGAAGAATTTTTAATCCTTGTGACACAGTCGGAGAATATCGATAAAGATAAGAACACACAACACTGGGAACCAACACACACTAATTACCACTATAATCATCACCGTAGTGACAAGACACCAATACAAAACGCTACGCAAAACCGTGATAATTATAAAATGAATTATACGCTACCAATACACAACACAATGACGTGCATAGCTACAGATACCGAATGAATGAACACGGCTAAACAACGAGGAGAAGGCAATCAGCTGATGAAAACAGAACTGCATGACGGAAAAAATTATAAAGGAGGAATTGTGTGGTTGTCTAACCGTAAACGTTTTCACAACCGTATGATAAAGGCGTTGCCGCAGTATGTAAAGACGACAAGGGGACTACAAAAAGAGATAGAGAAAAAATGAATGAGAGAGAAAAAGCGACATTTTACAGTCGGCCTTCTACGTCAAACGCGTCACAATGACTGAATAAACAGAAACAAACTTGTACAATAAATAACATATACCCATATGATGTTAGAGACGACTTATTAAGCACCGAACAGGATATAAGGCGAGACGAACAACAAACACAATGTCCTATTGTGAACATGAGAATGAATGGGTGTAGCATACGCATGTTAGTTGACACGGGAAGCCAGCTGTTAGTTCTTAACGCTACGTGGGTACAACGCAACAAGAAATATTTTAAAAATACTGCAATTTTACCCGTAAATAATATGAATATCACAACAGCTACCAATAAAAAAGAAAGGGTTAAGCAACAAGCATATGTATCTCTAACATATAAAAATCTAGATTTGACATACCCCATGATTATTATGAATAAATTAATATACAATGGTATTTTAGGAATTGATTTGTTGAATGTGTTAGATGCTAAGATAAATATTAATAAGAATAAGATAGAGTGTAATTATAAAGGCACTCAGTATGAGATAAATATGAATGAAGATAATGAGCAATCTAAGGTAAGTGAAACACCTATTGTTTTGTCCAAACCACCAATACAATATGGTCCAACTTGACATATGAATGCAGCAGATGAAGGGATGACAATACAGGAAGAGGAGAAACTGCACGAATTAATAGAAGAGTATAGTGAAGTATTTAGTAAAGCACCGATGCAGATGACAGTATACGAGCACTCTATAGTTGTGTCAGACCCTACGAAAGTCATCAGGAGAACGTATCCTATCCCAATGCGATATGAGGAAGAGGTTGAACTGGAAATTCGTCGCATGATAGAAAATGGAGTCATAGAGCGATTGAACAGCAACTTCCCGAATCTAGTGGTGGGAAGAAGAAGAGTGATGAGATACGTCACTCTAAGGCATAGGCCTTGACATGAGGGAACTGAACAGCATTGTATTAAAAGAGTATGACTGTGCGCCTACTGCGGACGAGTTATTTTCGAAATGTGAAGGAGCGCGGTATCTGACGAAGCTGGATTTACGCACAAGTTCTGGCAGATTCCAATTCGTAAAGAGGACAGAAAAATATACAGCTTTCCTGTATAAAAGTAAATTCTACCAACACAGGGTGGTGCCCTTCGGACTAAGCACGAGTTTAGCTGCAATAGTAAAGTATCTGTAAAGAGCATTAGGATCAGAGGTGGAACCGTACACCATAGTATTTGTAGATGATATTCCTAGTAGTATCTAAAACACTAGACGAACATATAGAACCTCTAAGCACGATATTCCACAAGTTTAGACAAGCGAATATATCCCTTAACCTAGACAAATGTGAATTTATTAAATCCTCTATTCAATTCCTAGGTCATATTATTTCTTCCTCTGGTATTCAACCCGATCCTACAAAAATATCCAGCATAACTAACTTTCCTATACCCAGAAATCTCAAAGGGTTAAGAGCATTCTTAGGACTAACGGGGTACTACAGAAGATTTTCACCATTGTATGCGAAGAATACGCAACCGTTACTGGAGCTGACGAAGAAAGGACAGAAGTGGAAATGGGAGAAGAAACACCAAGATGCTTTCAATCAAGTGAAATGGAAAATATTATGTTACATCATCCTCAACATGAACGAAAATTCGTAATTTACTCTGATGCCAGTGACTACGCTGTAGGGAGTGTACTGTATCAACAGGATACTACGGGAGAGCACCGAGTCATCGCATACACCAGTAGAGTATTGAAAGGAGCAGAAAGACACTACTCCACATCAGAAAAAGAAATCCTCGCAATAGTATACGCTCTGAAACAATTCAGATATTATATTTATGGTACTCACTTCGAGATACACACCGACCATCAAGTATTATCCTTTCTATTGAAATGCAAAGTAACAAATCCACGATTATTAAGGTGGATTCTAGCCATCGGTGAATACTCGTTCACCATTAATTATTGTAAAGGTAAAGACAATATTGTAGCTGATACATTAAGCCGATACATCACAGAGGAATGTGAAGAAGTCTACGAGAACGAGAATAAAGAAGTACAATTGCTATCAATTAAATATAAAGCGAACGACGAGGTAAAACAAATGCTAAAAAATTTAGCGCAACAACAAGGTTTGGACGGTACCATAAGGGAGATGAAAGATCGAGAACAGCTACCAGATCACTATAAGGTACTGCATGGAATTCTTTTCAAGTTAGTAAGACAAGACTGGAAGATAGTACTGACTAACAAAATGTTGCAGAAGTTAATCCGACCAGCACACGAGAGCTTAGCGCATGCTGCTGCTCTGAAATGTTACCTGAGTCTGCGAGAGAATTTTACTATTAATAATATGTTTTGAAAAATCAAGAAAGAGCTGAAGAAATGCTATGAGTGTCAAACGGCGAAAGGACCGAATTTACACACATACGTAGAATGCAGAGCATCCACACATACGTAGAATGCAGAGCATCCAGAAAGAAAATAAGGGAGAGCTAATTGCAGTGGATTTTCTGGGACCACTACCACGATCAATTCGAGGAGTGAAACACATATTGGTATGTATCGATGTGTTTTCCAAGGCAGTCAGACTGTGAACAATTATGCGACCCACAACAAAGGTTGTTCTAAAGATACTACTGCAGAAATATATTCCAGCATTTGGCAAGATGAAAAAGATCATGAGTGACCAAGGCGTACAATTCCAGAGTGGGGAAATTGGCACCAAACATTAAGAGAAAATTTCATTCATAAATAACTGGGTCACTAGAACGAGTAAAGGGGAACAACGATTATAGCGGATGTAACGAAACAACACGGCAACTGTACCTACAACAACTGCATCAACTCTACTCGCATAGAGGGGGAATATTTCCTTAAAACCTCCAAATAAGGGTACAATTGAAGAATCGAATACTCATTATTAGTCGCACATAAAATAAATAAATGTGTCGATAAATAAAAACAATACCATATTATTTGTCTAATAAAAAGGCAGAGAAAAAAAAATTTTATTTTGTATTAAAAAATTTGTTTTTCACCAAGCAGGGAAATAATGCAACAGTACAAACAGTGCATACATACATACTGTGCATTGCCCAAATAAATGAAATAAATAATAAAAATAAATAAATATGAATAAATAAACATGATTCAGATTGCATAAGCTGGATCGTAGTAAAAATAAGGAGCGCAGAATTCATGCATGGCCATGCATTTTTGACACACCTGTCGCTAGTGTTGTGTACGCACGTATTTTGTTGGTGTGTGTAAAACATGTCCGTTCCTGAAATGTAACCAACCCTTTTCAAGTAGAATAGTTGTATGTTTATGTTAATTATAAGAAAACTATGTACGATAGGATAAAACAAAAGACACCAAAATGTGTAGAAATTATAGATAAATAAAGTGTTAAAAAACCGTACAGAGGTGACGAAAAGTGCAATTACTATACGTAAAAAATGAATAACTCTTTTTGTGAGTAACATAAAGAAGTACAATTTACGTATAGTAATCACATAAAAATTAGTGATCGATTGAGCATCGAGTGAGGTGAAACAAACTTCGTAAATCGCAAAAATAGGTGAAAATAGTGAAGTGGGGGTAGTGACGCCTCGACAGAATCTGACAAGTTGAAAATTGTTCAGACAGGAATTTTTGCATGACCTGACTATAAATACCAGGTCGCACTAATAAAGTTTCTTCTTCTTTGCCGCATTGCCGGCAGGAGGCTATGTCAGTCGACGACACCAATTCACAATTATCGTAAGAGTCACAGGACCAACTAATGTCCAGCCAGAGCTGCAGAATACATACGATAAGGTCTATGGACACACCGGCGGCAGCATATGACGTGAGACGAGACGACTATTAATCAGCACATGCAGAGAACACGACCAGAGGACACGGAGGACATGACCAGAGGACCAGAAGGACACGGAGGACGTACAGATGAATAACCACGTCAAACGAGGTGATAAAAAATCATTGTAATTATAGACATTTGAAAGACACTAATTAAAGTTTGAATGAAAGACATTCAACCAGTATTAAAATAAATAAATGATACATAAATGTAAAAGCAGTATAAAATTAGAATAATATTTCTTGTATAAAATTTAGTAATTAGTAACGTAAATGATAAGAGAAATAAGTAATTTTTGAATTAACGTAATTAGTAAAGTCTTTGATGATAAAGAAAAAATGCATATGCAGTAGAAAGTTAAAACAAAGTAATATAAAAGAAGTTTGAATAGAAGTAAATTCATTTTGAAGCTAATGAATCAGCAATTGCAAAAAAATATGAGCACACCATGAGTAAGCCAAGAGCAAAATAAATATTTTTAAGTAATTAAAATTAGATAATAAGAGTTGTGTAAACTTATGTATGTAATTTGTTAGCAATAAGTTATGTACGAAAACTTCGTACAAACGCTTTAATAATGAGTCAATGTTTAATATCCGATATGAAAGATTTTATTTAAATAAATAAATAATGGAACAATTTTAAACTTAAATAACGTATCATCTTCTTATTACGATTACACCATGAATTCAATACATAATAAATTAAATTGAATTTGTTATGTTATACAACAATACACAATATTTAAAATACATTTAAATTGGTTAAATTGTGTTGATATATAATTTGGGCGCTCCAAGATCGTGGGGCTATTCAAACACAAATAGATTTGTATTTGCAACCTGTATACACAAAAAGTGTGTTGTCTTGTTATAATTTTGTTGCCCAAGAACGTGTGGCATGATCCTGACCATTTGACTATTTAAATTTTTTTGTAGCTAAATGGTTGCTCCAAAAAATAAAGGTGTGTTAAATGAAAAATATATTATATGTGATAATTATTTATATTAAACATTAATTGTATGTTATTTTAATTGTTGTGTATTAAGACACAACTGGCGCTCAACGAAATAATATCATTGTAAAGGTGTAATGGTAATAAGAAAATTAATAATAATTAAAAATAATAATAAATAAAATTAGTAATTCAGTTCCATAAGAATAATATTCTAAAACATAATAAATAAATACAAAATATTCAACTTGGCGGAACCAGGAGGGTTGAATCTAGAAGCATTTAAAAATTCAATACTGGCCATGATGGACAAATTAGTCATAAAACAAGCCGAAAATTTTAAAGAAGAATTGAAAGAGGAGAATGTCAAACAAATAAAGAAAATAGATGAAGTAAGTACAAAACAAACAGAAAGTTTAGAAAATAAATTAGAACAACAGTCTGAAAATTTTAATACTAAACTAGAACAACAGACTGAAAGTTTTAAACAGGACACCATAAAAATCACGAAATTTAGAAGAATTAGCAGAAAAGATCATTGATACCAACTCACGTATTGACACTCTTGAGAAGAATTTTAAACAAGCCTTACATAAGCAAATTGTAAGGATGGAAAATAAACAAAACGAATTGCGTCTCGAGTGGAGAAGATATATAAAAGAAGCACATAAACAAATAAATGATAATTTAACTAATATAACGCGAGAACAGGATGATAAAATCCAAACTGTAAATAATATGTCACAATCAAATACCAATAAAATTAGAGAAATAGAAACGTGTACCGTAGTTATTAAAAATAAAATTGAAGAGACTATGAAAGACCATTCGGGAGAGGTATCCCATATGAAAGAGGAGATCCAAGAGGAAATGAACCAACTACGAGGTGAATTGAGAAGACGACAGAATCAAATGATGATGTTTCCTACACCAATGGAAGAAAGGAGCAGAATAAAGTTCGCAGGTGGTAAATGGGAGAACAGTATGGAATTCCTAGCGAGAATGGAGAAAGAAATAGAGAAGACTGGCAGTGCAATAAATGACGACGAGAAGATTGACTTCGTCACCCGACATCTTCAAGATTCAGCCAGTCAATGGTGCTCTATTATTAGAGATACATCGGTACATATCAGCAATTTCGTGAGGTGTTTGAGAACAGATACTGGAACATACATACTCAACGGCAGGTACGTGATCAACACGAGTATGGAAATTTTAACGTACATGGACAACAGAGTATAGAACAATTGCGCACATAGAATGCGTAAAGCATCTTAAACCTAAATTCTCAGAGTACAAAATTGTTTCAAAGTTATCTTACCATTTCCAGAGAGATATTCAGTTAGCATTTTATACGCAGGGAATTAAAACCATAGAAGAATTTTTAATCCTTGTGACACAGTCGGAGAATATCGATAAAGATAAGAACACACAACACTGGGAACCAACACACACTAATTACCACTATAATCATCACCGTAGTGACAAGACACCAATACAAAACGCTACGCAAAACCGTGATAATTATAAAATGAATTATACGCTACCAATACACAACACAATGACGTGCATAGCTACAGATACCGAATGAATGAACACGGCTAAACAACGAGGAGAAGGCAATCAGCTGATGAAAACAGAACTGCATGACGGAAAAAATTATAAAGGAGGAATTGTGTGGTTGTCTAACCGTAAACGTTTTCACAACCGTATGATAAAGGCGTTGCCGCAGTACGTAAAGACGACGAGGGGACTACAAAAAGAGATAGAGAAAAAATGAATGAGAGAAAAAGCGACATTTTACAGTCGGCCTTCTACGTCAAACGCGTCACAATGACTGAATAAACAGAAACGAACTTGTACAATAAATAACATATACCCATATGATGTTAGAGAGGACTTATTAAGCACCGAACAGGATATAAGGCGAGACGAACAACAAACACAATGTCCTATTGTGAACATGAGAATGAATGGGTGTAGCATACGCATGTTAGTTGACACGGGAAGCCAGCTGTTAGTTCTTAACGCTACGTGGGTACAACGCAACAAGAAATATTTTAAAAATACTGCAATTTTACCCGTAAATAATATGAATATCACTACAGCTACCAATAAAAAAGAAAGGGTTAAGCAACAAGCATATGTAACTCTAACATATAAAAATCTAGATTTGACATACCCCATGATTATTATGAATAAATTAATATACAATGGTATTTTAGGAATTGATTTGTTGAATGTGTTAGATGCTAAGATAAATATTAATAAGAATAAGATAGAGTGTAATTATAAAGGCACTCAGTATGAGATAAATATGAATGAAGATAATGAGCAATCTAAGGTAAGTGAAACACCTATTGTTTTGTCCAAACCACCAATACAATATGGTCCAACTCGACATATGAATGCAGCAGATGAAGGGATGACAATACAGGAAGAGGAGAAACTGCACGAATTAATAGAAGAGTATAGTGAAGTATTTAGTGAAGCACCGATGCAGATGACAGTATACGAGCACTCTATAGTTGTGTCAGACCCTACGAAAGTCATCAGGAGAACGTATCCTATCCCAATGCGATATGAGGAAGAGGTTGAACTGGAAATTCGTCGCATGATAGAAAATGGAGTCATAGAGCGATTGAACAGCAACTTCCCGAATCTAGTGGTGGGAAGAAGAAGAGTGATGAGATACGTCTATGCCTTGACATGAGGGAACTGAACAGCATTGTATTAAAAGAGTATGACTGTGCGCCTACTGCGGACGAGTTATTTTCGAAATGTGAAGGAGCGCGGTATCTGACGAAGCTGGATTTACGCACAAGTTCTGGCAGATTCGAATTCGTAAAGAGGACAGAAAATATACAGCTTTCCTGTATAAAAGTAAATTCTACCAACACAGGGTGGTGCCCTTCGGACTAAGCACGAGTTTAGCTGCAATAGTAAAGTATCTGTAAAGAGCATTAGGATCAGAGGTGGAACCGTACACCATAGTATTTGTAGATGATATTCCTAGTAGTATCTAAAACACTAGACGAACATATAGAACCTCTAAGCACGATATTCCACAAGTTTAGACAAGCGAATATATCCCTTAACCTAGACAAATGTGAATTTATTAAATCCTCTATTCAATTCCTAGGTCATATTATTTCTTCCTCTGGTATTCAACCCGATCCTACAAAAATATCCAGCATAACTAACTTTCCTATACCCAGAAATCTCAAAGGGTTAAGAGCATTCTTAGGACTAACGGGGTACTACAGAAGATTTTCACCATTGTATGCGAAGAATACGCAACCGTTACTGGAGCTGACGAAGAAAGGACAGAAGTGGAAATGGGAGAAGAAACACCAAGATGCTTTCAATCAAGTGAAATGGAAAATATTATGTTACATCATCCTCAACATGAAGGAAAATTCGTAATTTACTCTGATGCCAGTGACTACGCTGTAGGGAGTGTACTGTATCAACAGGATACTACGGGAGAGCACCGAGTCATCGCATACACCAGTAGAGTATTGAAAGGAGCAGAAAGACACTACTCCACATCAGAAAAAGAAATCCTCGCAATAGTATACGCTCTGAAACAATTCAGATATTATATTTATGGTACTCACTTCGAGATACACACCGACCATCAAGTATTATCCTTTCTATTGAAATGCAAAGTAACAAATCCACGATTATTAAGGTGGATTCTAGCCATCGGTGAATACTCGTTCACCATTAAATATTGTAAAGGTAAAGACAATATTGTAGCTGATACATTAAGCCGATACATCACAGAGGAATGTGAAGAAGTCTACGAGAACGAGAATAAAGAAGTACAATTGCTATCAATTAAATATAAAGCGAACGACGAGGTAAAACAAATGCTAAAAAATTTAGCGCAACAACAAGGTTTGGACGGTACCATAAGGGAGATGAAAGATCGAGAACAGCTACCAGATCACTATAAGGTACTGCATGGAATTCTTTTCAAGTTAGTAAGACAAGACTGGAAGATAGTACTGACTAACAAAATGTTGCAGAAGTTAATCCGACCAGCACACGAGAGCTTAGCGCATGCTGCTGCTCTGAAATGTTACCTGAGTCTGCGAGAGAATTTTACTATTAATAATATGTTTTGAAAAATCAAGAAAGAGCTGAAGAAATGCTATGAGTGTCAAACGGCGAAAGGACCGAATTTACACACATACGTAGAATGCAGAGCATCCACACATACGTAGAATGCAGAGCATCCAGAAAGAAAATAAGGGAGAGCTAACTGCAGTGGATTTTCTGGGACCACTACCACGATCAATTCGAGGAGTGAAACACATATTGGTATGTATCGATGTGTTTTCCAAGGCAGTCAGACTGTGAACAATTATGCGACCCACAACAAAGGTTGTTCTAAAGATACTACTGCAGAAATATATTCCAGCATTTGGCAAGATGAAAAAGATCATGAGTGACCAAGGCGTACAATTCCAGAGTGGGGAAATTGGCACCAAACATTAAGAGAAAATTTCATTCATAAATAACTGGGTCACTAGAACGAGTAAAGGGGAACAACGATTATAGCGGATGTAACGAAACAACACGGCAACTGTACCTACAACAACTGCATCAACTCTACTCGCATAGAGGGGGAATATTTCCTTAAAACCTCCAAATAAGGGTACAATTGAAGAATCGAATACTCATTATTAGTCGCACATAAAATAAATAAATGTGTCGATAAATAAAAACAATACCATATTATTTGTCTAATAAAAAGGCAGAGAAAAAAAAATTTTATTTTGTATTAAAAAATTTGTTTTTCACCAAGCAGGGAAATAATGCAACAGTACAAACAGTGCATACATACATACTGTGCATTGCCCAAATAAATGAAATAAATAATAAAAATAAATAAATATGAATAAATAACCATGATTCAGATTGCATAAGCTGGATCGTAGTAAAAATAAGGAGCGCAGAATTCATGCATGGCCATGCATTTTTGACACACCTGTCGCTAGTGTTGTGTACGCACGTATTTTGTTGGTGTGTGTAAAACATGTCCGTTCCTGAAATGTAACCAACCCTTTTCAAGTAGAATAGTTGTATGTGTATGTTAATTATAAGAAAACTATGTACGATAGGATAAAACAAAAGACACCAAAATGTGTAGAAATTATAGATAAATAAAGTGTTAAAAAACCATACAGAGGTGACGAAAAGTGCAATTACTATACGTAAAAAATGAATAACTCTTTTTGTGAGTAACATAAAGAAGTACAATTTACGTATAGTAATCACATAAAAATTAGTGATCGATTGAGCATCGAGTGAGGTGAAACAAACTTCGTAAATCGCAAAAATAGGTGAAAATAGTGAAGTGGGGGTAGTGACGCCTCGACAGAATCTGACAAGTTGAAAATTGTTCAGACAGGAATTTTTGCACGACCTGACTATAAATACCAGGTCGCGCTAATAAAGTTTCTTCTTCTTTGCCGCATTGCCGGCAGGAGGCTATGTCAGTCGACGACGCCAATTCACAATTATCGTAAGAGTCACAGGACCAACTAATGTCCAGCCAGAGCTGCAGAACACATACGATAAGGTCTATGGACACACCGGCGGCAGCGTATGATGTGAGACGAGACGACTATTAATCAGCACATGCAGAGAACACGACCAGAGGACATAGAGGACACGACCAGAGGACCAGAAGGACACGACCAGAGGACCAGAAGGACACGGAGGACGTACAGATGAATAACCACGTCAAACGAGGTGATAAAAAATCATTGTAATTATAGACATTTGAAAGACACTAATTAAAGTTTGAATGAAAGACATTCAACCAGTATTAAAATAAATAAATGATACATAAATGTAAAAGCAGTATAAAAATTAGAATAATATTTCTTGTATAAAATTTAGGGCTCTTGGGGAATATTCAGCGGCAAAATGTAACTTCAGGCGCCGTGCGTGTACTATATTTCGGTGTCCAATGTGTACATCCAACTGTTTTCTTCACAAGTAACTAATGCCAGCTTATGGAGGTTATGTACGACAATGTAACTTAAATAAAATTTACTTTGTCAGTGTACATTAAAAGGGTGTATTTATTGGAAGTACAGAAATTAGTTTATATTTATCGCACATAATTACGGTACAGAGACGATTTTGGGAGGTTGTTGCTAAGTTTAACAATATAACTTAACCTTTTACATTTTTAAAATTAATTAGACTTAACAAACGTTTCCTTAGTTAGTGTACATTCAAAGGCTGTATTTATTGTATGGATAAAAGGCTGTATATAACATTAACGGCTGTATTTATTCGAAGTAAGTAATGCCAGCTTATGGAGGTTATGTACGACAATGTAACTTAAATAAAATTTACTTTGTTCGTGTACATTAAAAGGGTGTATTTATTGGAAGTACAGAAATTAGTTTATCGCACATAATTACGGTACAGAGACGATTTTGGCAGGCTGTGGCTACGTTTAATTATTTAACTTAACCTTTTAGATTTTTAAAATTAATTAGACTTAACAGACATTTCCTTAGTTAGTGTACATTCAAAGGCTGTATATAACATTAAAGGCTGTCTTTATTCAAAGTACCGGAATTAAAACGTACTTCCAATTTAGAACCTAGTACAATCTAATGTATAACCAAACAAGTACATTAAAATCCTTTTTTCAACATAATGCAATAATAAGCAATGTGTAGTTTCTGTTAACATGCAAATGATTAAGTATTAATAATGGGTTACAGTGAAATATAATGTTACTACGGTCTGAATTAATGCAAATAAAATTGGGAGAATCTCGTAAACATATTAAAGAATAGTTGTCTTGATTATTCATCTCTTCTTTCACAGCACTAACACTTAACTAAAAATGAACTTTTTCATGTGAAAACTTACTGATTTTATTGGACGCGTTTCGGCTTAGTATCCGCCTTCTTCAGCTTTGGTAACAGACTGCCAGCATTTTGTAACGGTTGTGTGGAAGGTGAAGTGGGGGTGGTGTGTGGAGGAAGGGGATTGGCGCGGGGATTCAACTTACTGTTTGTTTTCTGTATAATTGTGTCAAAAAGTGTATGTGATTTATATTGTAATTGATCGTTGAGTATGTTGTTTGGTTGTGTTGTGTGGTGTTTATATATTTCGTATTGTTCAGTTGTGTTGAGTTTTTGACCTTTGGGTATGTAATGTAAAATTTCAAGATTAGTGTCTATGTTGGTGTAACTGTGGCTTTCTGTGTGTATGTGTGTGGCAAATGCGGAGTGTATATTGTTGTTGGTTAAAGCTTTTAAGTGTTCAGAATAACGGGATGAAAAAGATCTTCCCGTCTGGCCTATGTAGAAACTATTGCAGTCATTACAATTTAATTTGTAAACACCTGTTTTGTTATATTTCTCTATGTCTGTGTTTGTATTACTGATGTGTTTTTTGATGGTATTGGTTGTTCTGAATGCTACTTTGTATTTGTGTTTTCTGAATGTATTGGCGATTTTGTGTGTGTATGAGTTGTGGTATGTGAGTGTGATGTATTTATTGTGTTGTGTGTTGATGGTATTTAGTGTTTTGTTGTTTTTGTTTTTGATGCGTTTGTGTAGTATGTTTATTAAATTGGGGTTATAACCGTTTTTTATTGCTATGTATTTTATTGTGTTGAGTTCGTTGGTGTAATCTTGTTTATTTAAGGGTAATTTAGTTAGTCTATGGAGCATATGGTTGAAGGCCGCATGTTTATGTTGTGTTGGGTGGTTTGATGTGTTGTGTATAACCATGTCGGTTGTGGTTGGTTTCCTGTATATTTTGTACGTGTGTGTATTGTTAGTTTTGTTAATTGTTAGGTCTAGAAAATTTATACTATTGTTTTGTTCAGTTTCCAGTGTAAATTTTAATTTGTGGTGTATAGTGTTTATGTATTTGTGGAAGTTTTCAACTTGTCTTGTGTTGCCTTTGAATAAAAGTAATATATCATCTACATACCTGTGCCAGTATATAATTTTGTTAGTGTATTTGTTGTTGTTTATTATGTGGTTCCTAGACCTAACAATTAACAAAACTAACAATACACACACGTACAAAATATACAGGAAACCAACCACAACTGACATGGTTATACACAACACATCAAACCACCCAACACAACATAAACATGCGGCCTTCAACCATATGCTCCATAGACTAACTAAATTACCCTTAAATAAACAAGATTACACCGACGAACTCAACACAATAAAATACATAGCAATAAAAAACGGTTATAACCCCAATTTAATAAACATACTACACAAACGCATCAAAAACAAAAACAACAAAACACTAAATACCATCAACACACAACACAATAAATACATCACACTCACATACCACAACTCATACACACACAAAATCGCCAATACATTCAGAAAACACAAATACAAAATAGCATTCAGAACAACCAATACCATCAAAAAACACATCAGTAATACAAACACAGACATAGAGAAATATAACAAAACAGGTGTTTACAAATTAAATTGTAATGACTGCAATAGTTTCTACATAGGCCAGACGGGAAGATCTTTTTCATCCCGTTATTCTGAACACTTAAAAGCTTTAACCAACAACAATATACACTCCGCATTTGCCACACACATACACACAGAAAGCCACAGTTACACCAACATAGACACTAATCTTGAAATTTTACATTACATACCCAAAGGTCAAAAACTCAACACAACTGAACAATACGAAATATATAAACACCACACAACACAACCAAACAACATACTCAACGATCAATTACAATATAAATCACATACACTTTTTGACACAATTATACAGAAAACAAACAGTAAGTTGAATCCCCGCGCCAATCCCCTTCCTCCACACACCACCCCCACTTCACCTTCCACACAACCGTTACAAAATGCTGGCAGTCTGTTACCAAAGCTGAAGAAGGCGGATACTAAGCCGAAACGCGTCCAATAAAATCAGTAAGTTTTCACATGAAAAAGTTCATTTTTAGTTAAATATTAAAGAATGCTTGTATATTACACACAAAATTATTACAGTACGGACCTTTGTTAATGAACAGAAACAAATTTGACTCTATACTTTAGTATGTACCAATAAAATTCACCTTTTTTCAAATACCAATATCTGTTGTTGTTTTTCATACCCTTAAAAAAAGGTCATTAACAACATACATTATGAGAAAACGTGATTACAAATAACCAGCCATTAGTTACTTGGAAGAAAATAGATATAACATTTACAAACATCAAATCTTCAATTCTCTCCCTATTTGTTTTATAAAAACTGGAGTTTCTACTGCAGGTTTTAAGTCCACTAACTACTTAATTAAATATACATAATTGTTCCTGTATCTTGTTGGGTAACATTATATTAATACATCTGCTTCCTACTCATATGTGCAAACAATGTTTTTAATGTACGGTCCTAAAATCTTTATCTACACTTTATATCTTTAAAATTTAGACAAAGTCTAATGAGCAACTTGAATTTACATGACCTGGCTCAGAACAACTTTATTTTGGCAAATACAAAGATGAAGACTGGTTGCAATTTCTTCAGGGCTCACACCTGCTGCCAGGCCTAGTTCTATAACATGATAAGGAAGAAATAAATCAGCCCAAACCTGCAACCGCTGTGGGAAGGCTTTTACACTATTACCAATAAGATTAATGATGTCATCTAAGAATAACTCATTAGCTTTATTTTTAACTTTCATTAGTTTTATCTTTTTTAACAATTTTTAATGCAGTTTACTGGAGTAAAATCTTCTTATTGATAATGTTCTTATCAGTTTCATTACATTATTCTTATCTCTTTTTATTACCATATCTCAGACAATATTTATAGTATACAATTTAGTTAATGACTTAGTATTTTGTTCTTCATGTATCATGGTCATGAAATGGTTTAAGTTGGGGCCTATTTTATGTAAGGGGAAAACATAACATTACAATATTGTAATTACTTTTATTTCTATAATTATTTATAAGTATTACTTTGTACAAACAAAACTGGCTTAGAAATGGGTCTACTTAGGAAATTATGGAATTCTGCTGAAATTTCGAATAGTTCTGGAGGGGAATTGATCCCCTGATAACCCCCCTCCGCAAGTTACTCCACTGATCCCACTCTACACAGTTCCAAGAAATCCTGTATTTAGTAGAGCTTCCCTTATGTGCCTGGTAAGTGAAGGAGAAGGGATCTATTTAACGTGCAAGTTGAAGAATATATTTAATTATTGCACTTAACTTGATATAAGTACTGATTACATTTCAGGATTATTATTTTCAGAAATAATGTATGTAAACCAGTTTTCCCCATATAAAGTTAATTAAAATTCTTTAATGCATAGCATTCCAGGCATTTACAGTAGTAGATTCGTTTTACTAAATTTGAATTTACACAAATAATTCTCTTTGATTAACCAGAGTTACACACACAAATTAAATGCTGAGTGTCCTCCTAGTGTATAAATTCAGCTAAAACAGTATTCCAAAAACTTACCTTGTTACTAGAATATGTGACATGATGAACTTTTCATCATGTGTTCAACTTTGTGTTGGCAGTTAAGCATTTTAATAATTTTTATTTATGCAGGCGTATAGCAAAATCTGATTATCATGGAAAAGGAATAAGGCATTTTGTAATAGCAATTAACTGATTAGTTCCTGCTGTATTACCGAATCATATTACAAGACCAATTTTTGTTTAATTGAAAAGATATATTTTAATTGTTTCTTTTGGTGCAATCTGTAAATTCCATAACACACGTCCATAAAGGTTTGAAAATATGCTTACTCCAGTTTGATAGGAATAAATTTAAAAATGTCAACGCTGCACACATACTGACGTGAAGCCTTATTTCTTCATTCTGGCGATAGTCCTCTGTTAGGCCTACATCTTGGACCTTCCTCCACAAACACTTTCACGTGGAAGTAACATCCACTTATTTCAGCTGTGGGGAAAACTTGACGAAGGGCCGCAATCGCAGAAGCCTCAAAGTCTACATTTACCACACTTGGACGCCAAACAAATCTGCATGGATTGTGTAGATTTGTGTAAATTCCTTACAACAGTTCTTGAATGTACCGTCCATTAAAAATTGCGAAGAGTTTCCTAGACATTCCTTTCCTTTGCTGCCACTAAAAACGATAATTCTCTCTTCTAATGCGTCATCTTTAAGAAGGAAACTGCTGCCATCGCTCATTTTTAGAATGTCTTCTGAAAGAACAATATCTTCGCAATTCTTTGGTTCATGCTGGTTTCCTTGGGTTTTACACCAATGATCCTGAATGGCTCTCTTCAATGTTTCTGCATGGGGCATTACTGTGACAAAATCATAACCTCTATTATGAAGATCTCCAATTTCATCTGTGTATATCGCAGATAACTGAGTATTTTATTCACGTGCCCTCTTCTTCACCTTCTCCACACGCTTCCTCACTTCTAAGGACGCGTCATCAGGTGGTCCACACAAAAGTTCGGAAACATCTTCTTTCTTCGACCG
The DNA here is from genome assembly GCA_034769895.1 of Magicicada septendecula. Classification (NCBI taxonomy): domain Eukaryota; kingdom Metazoa; phylum Arthropoda; class Insecta; order Hemiptera; family Cicadidae; genus Magicicada; species Magicicada septendecula. The sequence goes on from CM068372.1 coordinate 130,787,892, forward strand.
CATCTTTCCTTTACAGCGATTGGACTTCTCCCGTAAACACATCCACGTAACAACACCTTCTTTCGACTCCCGAAATTTACGATACGCATAACCGTTGTAATGGGCACAAGGTTTACACTTAGTAGTTGTAACAACTTTCATACTCGTCTTCACTCTACGAATGTCAAACTCAAAGTGACAAATACTTGGAGTGGATTCGTACTGGTAAACTGGTGGGCAGGTTCATTGACATGGTTCCACATTCTATCACACCCGAAAGGGTAGTGTCCGCAGGGCCGAGACGAGTTGCGCCCGGTGTACCTGAAAATGGTCGATGTGCGTGTGTGCATAAGAGAATAATCCCTTATTCTATACCTGACCACTCGAAACCCAAACACTCGAATTGAGCAACTGACCAGAAACTTTATATATAAAATCGAAGGGAATTTATTATATAAAACCATAAAACAAAGTTTGTCACAAACGATTGTTGGTAGATACATTAGGCTAGAAATAATAAAACGCAGGGGGGGTCACAGCTACGTGGGGGACTCGAAGTAAAATGGGCGCATCTCGGACTATGACCCCGTCATAAAAAATTTTACAAGCGGGCGCACCTCAGATAAGACCTGTCCGCAAACCTCCGGTATAGAAATACTTTTGGAATTTTGTCACCCCTCTCTCAGGTAGCAAAAGGCCTAGTGTCCGCAAATCTCCAGAAATAGCTTGTTTTCGCAAATCTCCGTGTCCACATCTCTCCGGTATTCACAAAATTTGCCGCCAGTTCCCTACTTTGCCTATGCATAAATCTGCCTCTGGAGTACATACTGCACCTGAACAGTAGTAAGAATGATTTAGTATCCTTTAGAGTTATTCACTGTCCTTTTGAAATAACATGAGTCGTTAATTTTAGTAGACTTTAAATTTAATACAGAGAGTCTTTAAATTTGTTTTAAAATTTACCCGTTTATTCATAAAGGTCTTGAATTTTGCTTAGAATAGTCAAAGACCAAATGCCATTTGTACAGCACATGGTAAAATTGTGTTGTTACGATGGCGGTAACTGAAAAAGTTATCATGCTTGTTCACCGAATTTGTTACATTTTAAATCAGTGTTGTGTTGGGAGTTTCACATTAATTATTAATTAATTATGATTAGCTACGATGAACTGTCAAGTGTTATTGGTACAGAAGAGGATGCACTTTCTTTTCTTCGAGAAAAAGGTTTGGTTCACAATCCTCGTCAGTGTGGTAATGGACATATGATTTTAGCGCTTGGGCAGCAACAGCGTTGGTGTTGCAATAAGAAGACTTGCCGTGAGTATAAGCCAGTTCGCAAGGACACGTTTTTAGAGGGGTCCAAATTACCCCTGAGAACAATAATAAAATTTATTTATGACTGGTGTGAAGGCCGTAGTAGTGTGAAAAACAGTAAAAATCAACTGAAAATCGACAACAAAACACACACACATTGGACGGCTTACTTAAGACATATCTGTGCTGAAGACATCATGAGCAACCCACAGAAAATTGGAGGACCAAATTTAACAGTTGAAATTGACGAGAGTCTCTTTGCCAAGAGAAAAAATAATGTTGGCCGGGTGTATCCACAACAGTGGGTTTTCGGAGGATTCTGTCGAGAAACAAAGGAATGTTTCTTGTGTCCTGTCGAAGATCGATCAGCAGGTACTCTCCTACCTCTCATAGTGGCAAATATTGAACCAGGGTCCATTATAATGTCAGATGAGTGGCGTTCATACCGTCAAATTGTTAATTTGCCACAACAGTACACTCATTTGACTGTAAACCATAGTTATAACTTTGTGGATCCTCAAACTGGAGCGCATACACAAAGCATAGAAAGCATGTGGCGGTCCTGTAAACGCCGAAACGTGATTGAATGTGGTACGAGAAGGGATCGCTTAGATTCCTATTTAAGTGAGTTCATGTGGCGAACAAGAAATGCAAACCAGGATTTGTTCGAGAAAATGCTTGAAGATATAAAAAAATATGAAGCCCCTTTATGATTCTTGTTTTACATGATTTTGGTAAGTATTATCAATTTGGTATGTTCTATTTAGAATACGTAGTTAATTATGATATTGACTTTGAAATCATGTGCTTAGTTTAATTATTCATTGCTCAAGCTTAATCCAATACCATTTTCAAGGATTTTAAGTACTCTGTAAAAGTATTTCGTTTCCTTATTGAACACAGTACATGACACATTAAAAGTATTCAGTACTTAAAAGTAGGTTAGGTTACATTATTATTCTAAATAACTTCACAACAGCTGTAACAAAGTTAATTATAAAATAATAATCATTTTGTATTTTTTCTTTTACAAGTGGATATTAAGCCAAAAAGCTGATATCATATAAAGTGTAATAATCATGTTCAGTGTATTATTATGTTTAATATCATAGGTACAGCTTAAACTAACCTTATACTCACGAGGTACAATTGTACTGATTTCACCTGTAAAAGAACGGTTAGCTGAAAATAAGACACAATTGTAACATATACCACACCCTGTGTGTGTGTGTTTTGGTGGATGCGTCAATAATCTGTAAACCCTTTAATATTGGTCTCTTAGAATGTTGACTGATTAAACAAAATAATTGATTAATGTTCATATGTCAGTACTTGGTGTGTCCGGTGATGTAATTTATTTTTCTTTGCAGGCATTCGTGATTTAATGCGAAACGTGGCTGTGAATGGGAAAATTGATTACCGTATGTATTCCAGGACTATATTCAGGTTTGTAATTTACACAGTGAAACCAGTCAAAACAAAGTATTAAAATCCTTTGAAAATATTATTAAAAGCAGGCACATTACATGGTAAGAGATGTGATGAAATAAGTGATACACACTATCATCATTGTATGGTGTTCTGTTGTGTGACAGGTCCCAGATATTACCAATCATCTCCATTCATATGTATTTGGTTTGAACTGTTGAGCTTTCATCTCTACATAAGATACTCCACTTTGCATTTCGTACACAAGCTCATCTTCTCTCCTTTCATGGTTCTTTCAAAAACTGGTGTTAATTGTTCATTTTCTCTGAGGATTAAATATACTTATACTTAATATTAAATACTTAAAAGTTGGTTAGGTTACATTATTTAATCTAAACAACTTCACAGCAGCTGTAACAAAGTTATTTATAAAATAATAACTGTATTTTTTCCTTTACAAGTGGGTATTAAATAAAAAACCGATATCATATTCTTATACCATAAGGAGTAATATAATCACGTTATGTTCATGATGAGTTCTATTTCTTGTGTATAGTGTGTTTCAGTGTTTGCATTAAACAAAACATTTTTAAATCAGTGTTGAACCTTTGCCAAGTAGTGTGCATGATATTTTCCAACAAATTCGTATACTGTATGAGAGTAGACTATTGATGTATACTACTTTACATGTCAGAAGTATAACGATATATTTACAAATTACTTTATTTTATATTCTTATGTTATTATTATTATTCAATAAAAAATAAAATACTTTTTAACAACAATATACTTTTAATTTAATTATTGTATTGTATTCAATTATTCAGAAACATAAATATAATTAAAGTAAAAATAAATAGTTGTAATAATTTAATTAAAAAGTATATTTTTGTTAAAAGGAATGTCTTAATTATTCAACAATGATATATAACTCTCTCTCTTCCCCCTCCCACTCTCTGTGGGGGGGGGGGTTGAATATATGAGTGATAGTTTAATCTTGTTTTCAACAAATTCCAGTTACATTGCAATCTGATAGATTAGAGTCTGTACTTAAAATGGACAAATTTTTGGTTAAGTGACCAAAATACTAGGTAAAGTGGTAAGTAAACAGCCATTCCATTCTAATCAGTCTACACATACATATTGTTACATTATTACATTACATTTAATGCAAACAGTCTTCTTTACAATTGAATTAAAGGTACACAATTTAACTATAACGTTAGGTGAGACTGACGAATACAAAAACAATACCAATACATCTATTACAATATAGAATACTACAAGGACAAGATACTACAGATTTAAAGGTAAGAAAAAGGGATAAACGTTACAATATATATTATTGCCCGTCTTCTTTATTTACAGTGTGGAACAGTAGATCCTGTTAAAGTATACTGGACTTAGTACTTAGTTGAGGCACAGATACTTCCTAAATAATACATCTACTCTACATGAGTGTTGTGGTTGGTTAGGTAATGATAGTACATTGTTGTGTGTAATGATAGTACGTTGGGTTTGATGTTTCTTTACAAACCCAATTGACTCTGTAGTGCTCAATTCTACGTCTTTCGACCTCACTGTAACTGTTTATTCTCCGTTTCTTCCAGCGGTTGTTCATGTAACCTGTCTTGTATGTTACTGTACTAATTTTTAAAATAAACACTTATGTATCTTGTAGCATAAGCTATTAACCGTAGTGCATACTCCTTCTTTATCTAAAAAGTGGTAGATATTGTTAAGCCCCTTACCTTTTACTTCCATGTCCTTAAGGAAATGGAAGTATGGTGATGGCAAAAAAAAATCGTGTTCGAGATTTTTGCAGATTCTGATTGTACTACACTCAAAACATGAAAAGTCATTTTTCGAAAAGTGTGTGTGTGTGTGTGTGTGTTTGTGTGTAGATTTTTTTCTATGGCAAATGATAACAGCCAAAAATTCAAACAGAATCGAATACTTGGATTTCGTTGTCCATGACGTGTCCATTAATTAACTAAATATAATTATTACACTACGACTCGGAACACAATAGTAGTGTAATAATTATATTTAGAATCAAATATTTTTTTACATACAGCCCTGATTTGTATAGTACTCAAGACCTATTGGTTTTGGTGAAGATCGGTTAACGGAAAGGGGTAGTTTACCTGCAACATTTTAACAAGGGTATTTTCTGTGGCAAACGATAAGAGCCACAAATTCAAACTGAATAAAATAATTTTCTGCGTACAGCCCTGTGTAGAGTACTCAAGACATATTGTTCTTTGTGAAGATCGGTTAAGGGAAAGGAGTAGTTTGATTATGTGATTTGATTAATGCTTGTGACTGTGGTTTGATTATCCGAAATTAATGCTTCTATTACCTTCCAACACTAATATTACCTTAAAACAGGAATTATAGACATGCTACTTTAGAGTTGTGTCTTTATGGCTGGGATTACATTGATTGATGGGATTATTACTTATTACAAACTGGTTTACATTCCATAGTAGTAATTTTTTCCTTAGTTTGCCAAATTTTGTTGACTGATTAATTCTATTTAGTGTGTCTGAGCCTAATTTAGGTATCTATGGTATTTTATACATAACAGTGTGTCTATTTTCTTACAACCTTTTTCTTCTTTGACAATTCATAATAGCCATAATAGCATAATATTCTTAATAGCAACATTACTAACATTATCACACACAAAACATATTTAAACATAACTAACTCTTAATACAATTAATTAAACAAATTGAACCTTCTAATTGTAGTCTTTTCCCTTGAAACAAATATGGGACTTGGGTTTAAATCCTAATTAATACAATGTTGCTGAACATTCAGAATAATATAAATCATGTCTCCCTTAATCTTACTTATAGTCTATGTTTCATTTGTTTCATACATTTGGGGTGAATCATTAATTTTAACAGTCTTTTCTGTTATTACTGATCATTCATTATATTACAGTTTTTCTTCCTTCACTTAGCACTTTTTCCCACAGTGTTCAGCTTATAATTATTTACAATATTGTTACAGGTAGTCGTGAGTGGTAAGGAGGTGACTCTACACACTTCTACATTAATACAGCGAGTTAAGTGTCTGTGAATCCCCAGATTGTTCCAGTAACTACACAATTATTGTCGATGCATCACCTGGAAAGATATTCTGGACCTCTGCGGCCTCCACATGAACTCGAACAAATCCTGGTTTGCATTTCTTGTTCGCCACATGAACTCACTTAAATAGGAATCTAAGTGTTCCCTTCTCACACCACATTCAATCACGTTTCGGCGTTTACAGGACTGCCACATGCTTTCTACGCCTTGTGTATGTGCTCCCGTTTGAGGATCCACGAAGTTATAACTATGGTTTACAGTCAAATGAGTGTACTGTTGTGGCAAATTAACAATTTGACGGTATGCACGCCACTCATCTGACATTATAATGGACCCTGGTTCAATATTTGCCACTATGAGAGGTAGGAGGGTAGCTGCTGACCGATCTTCGATACGACACAAGAAACATTCCTTTGTTTCTCGACAGAATCCTCCGAAAACCCACTGTTGTGGATACACCCGGCCAACATTATTTTTTCTCTTGGCAAAGAGACTCTCGTCAATTTCAACTGTTAAATTTGGTCCTCCAATTTTCTGTGGGTTGCTCATGATGTCTTCAGCACAGATATGTCTTAAGTAAGCCGTCCAATGTGTGTGTGTTTTGTTGTCGATTTTCAGTTGATTTTTACTGTTTTTCACACTACTACGGCCTTCACACCAGTCATAAATAAATTTTATTATTGTTCTCAGGGGTAATCTGGACCCCTCTAAAAATGTGTCCTTGCAAACTGGCTTATACTCACGGCAAGTCTTCTTATTACAACACCAACGCTGTTGCTGCCCAAGCGCTAAAATCATATCATGTCCATTACCACATTGACGAGGATTGTGAATCAAATCTTTTTCTTTAAGAAAAGAAACTGCAGCATCCTCGTCTGTACTAATAACACTACCATCGTAGCTAATCACAACACAACACTGATTTAAAATGTAACAAAAGAAGTGAACAACACCAATTAAAAATATAATAAATGTAATTTGCAAATTCATAAGTGTGTTTTATTTTGGTTTCCACTGTACTATGTGACGATCGGTGAGACCGTCGTAACAATTTAACAAAACATCCCAATTAATTCAATATTATACTTTGAGGATTATAATTTTACATAACCCCCTTCCACCTCCACACTCCCCCACACAACCTACCAACTAAACAAACTGTTACAAGTTCCGGACATTCTGTATCATACCCCGCTGATGAAGGCGAACACCACACTGAAATGTCGTACGAGGAAAATAAACAAAGTAAGTTTCACATGTGAAAGTGTAGTAATTAATATTCATAAAACATTATTAGTATTTGATTTCAAGCTTGCAGAAGTCAATCCAAATAAATGATGTCTGAATGTATGTACACACATAAAAGGCAAAATACAAGTGTCCTGTCTTGTCTGCTGTCATAGAAAATATATTCTGTATTTCTTTACGGTTGCAACTTCATTCATGTGAGTGAAAATTAATTTATATAAATTTCAAATCCACTTGGAATCAACACCGATCGATGACTGTAAACAAATATAATAAATTCCTTTTGTGATCACTTTGGGCCAATATGAATTTAATAGCACTAGCCGAATAATAACAATAACTGATAACAAGATTATGCAAGATTTGCCATTACTTTCCCATACCTGTGATTACAGGTATATTGATATACCTGTTACTATGTATAGAGGTGTTACTATATATATTGTATGTTAAAACTGTTAGGTGTATTTTATAATCTGGAACATTTTACACCAAATGATTTAATCACAAAAGATTATGTAAAACACAAAATTACAACAAACACACCAAAAGTACCTATAGAAATTACAACAGTCATAATGAACAAACAAGAAATAAACATAATTGCAAAGAAGGAACCAAGGTAATTCTAATATTTATAAGAAATAAACAATAAAACTGAGAAATTCTTCTCCGAAAACAATATAACTCAAATAACCAAAGATCCCACAATAAAATACCAAAAACAAATTCATAAATAATGCAAAATACATAATCCAAACAGAAAACATAAAATACCTAAAAAGAAATTAAACCTAACCCCCCAAAACTAAACGCATTACCAAAAATACACAAACCCAATATACCCATTTGACCTTTGATAAATAACACAAGCGCCCTCCCACAAAATCGCCAGACACCTAGATAAACTAATCAGAAAACATATAAATCTAACCAACAAACAACATAAATCTAACCAACAAACAACACTTCTGTTAAAAACAACATAGAACTTGTCAAAAAACTAGAACACATCCATATACCATACAACTCAACATTAGCATCATTTGACATAACGAATTTATACACCAATGTACCTGTTGAAGACACCATAGTAACAAGGTAAGTGTTTGGAATACTGTTTTATGAACATGAGGTGGTATATGTTAGTGATCACAATTCTGTGGTTGAGGCTGAAGGTAGAAGTAGTTTCTATAGAAATATTTCATTTCTAAAATGATTTCAAATATAAATCTTAGAACATGGTAGTCATGTATGGTTCTCCATACCGATATTTTAATTATTTGCATCAAATAGTATTATTGTTTAATAAATGTTCTATCCAGATCAAATTATGTGTATACAGTTCTGGAAAAAATTAGACAGGCATAATATTTTGTTTGTTTATTGTAAACTGTATTATGTTTGGAAGTATCCCAAAGTAAATTTAACATTAGTCATGTCAATCAATGAGGCCAGTCCAGTTTTTTAAGGCCAGGAGAATCCTTGAAAAGTCTGGAGCATCACTAGGGGATCTGTGAAAAACTGGCAGATTTGAGTAGTCACTTGATAAAGGATGGTGTTGTAAAAGCAACAATTCTTTCAGAATTTTTTATAACCCATACATCCAAAAATACAATTCACAGAAGAAAAAGATAATCACAACAAAATCAACTATTTAGACATAACCATCACAAGATACAATAACCACCTACAATATGCAATATACAGAAAACCAACTTCCACTAACATCATTATACCTAACCATTCTGACCACCCACCACAACATAAAATGGCAGCATTCTACTCACTATTTAACAGAATGTACAAAATACCCCGAAACAAACAAGAAACAGACAAAGAAAGAAATATAATATGCCAAATTGCTTGTGAAAATGGATATAATAAAAACACTGTAAACAAAATAGAAAATAAAATCAAATAGAAAATAAAAACTGAACAATTAAGAATTAATCAAAATGAACAAAACAAAAATAATAACAACAATTAAAAATGGGCCACATTCATATACATAAATAATAAAATGACAAAGCTAACAAAACTGTTTAAGAACACAGACATTAAATAGCATACAAAACTAACAAAAATAATATTCAAAAACTAAATAACCCACACTACAAAGGTAACACAACAACCAATGGTATATACAAAATTGAATGCCAAGATTGCAATAAATGTTATGTAGGACAAACAAAACAACAACTGAAAAAATGTTATTTTGAACACCTAAATGCATACAAAAAACGAGAAATATACAAGTCTAATTTGGCCACACATGCAATAAACACTGGACATGAATTCCCAAACATAACCAACATGACACTAATAAAACACATACCACACAAAGCCACCATAATGAACATTTGGGAAAATTTACAAATATACAAATATAAAACACAAAACAGACTAATACCTGAACAAATACAAAACATGACACAATTTTCAAAGCACTCAACATCGAAAATACACAAAATACTAACACATACACCACAATCACACACAATAAAACCAATTTAAAGTATCAGAAGCCAACAGGAAGCCACCGACCAAACATACATGTACTTCACCAGACACAAAAACCGGAAGGTTCAGGATGGGTACAAAATGGTACCTGAAACATGTTCCTAATAAGGAAAGAAATATCTTGAGGTAAATTCAATATAAAAATTAAATATAATATCAAGAAACGGACTGTAGCAAAAATTGTTTGAATATATAATTATTATATACTGTATAAATATTGCAACAAAACAGGATGATAAGCTCTATTAGTCGTATCTGAACATGGATGATGAACATTGACATGTTTAAAATGGTTTTATTCAATTTTTTGTCTTTTAGCTATAAGTTTTGTATTTAGCAATGGATAAGGACGTAGGTTATATCAAATTCTTTATAAAAATGTGTTCTTTTATGTCATGTACTTTGTGTGAGAAACTGTGCGTGGGTGCGCGTGTGATAAACCTTATCTTCCGCGGTAATCAACCCATCGACGTGAAACTTTGACAGTGGATTGTTTATGTAAATAGCTACAGTTTTTATGTACTCTGCGGGTTTCCAACTATTTTATAAATATGGTTTTCTGTATAGGAAAAAACTCAGCTTTTAACTCTTATCAATGATAAAGTAATAAAATTCATAGACAAAATCAATGATAGCTCTTGCAGATTTATACAAAGTTTTGCATGTAACTCTTATACCTTTTGCTAATATTGTAAAAGAACTTTTCTGACGAGTTAAAGGCGTGTTGTTTTGCCACACGTTGGATGCGACTTTGTAAAAGAACGTAATTGACGAGTTATAATGCCTCACGTTGGATGCGTCACTTTGTAAAAGAACGTGTTATCGGTGTTAATTTATATAAGTACTTACTTTGTTGTTCGTTTAATAGTAACGAGTTGTTTATTACTTTTTCTAAATACTTACGAAGTCGACCGTATTCTCGCAGTTCAGTTTAAATTTTCCACCTCGCCGTCTGATTGGTTCCCACTGTCTGGCCGAGTCGAATTTGTCAACTAATGTGTTTTTATGGTTTATTTATCCCAAACTCTTATATTACCTTTTAAATGATTCAAACATACAGCGGTTGATGGGTACAAAGGTTTATTTAACTCTTTTTTATATAATTAGGTCAATTACAATTCGGAAATAAAACATATTTATTTTTGCGCCGGAATGTTTACAGGTTGTACAGTTGGCGGTCCGCTCAGTTCGGTGTGGTTGTAGAGATGCTTAGTAATGGCGTATGTTGCTTCTTCTGTTTATTTTTAATATTATCTCAGGGAAAAGTTCTTTGGACTACAGAATGTTGGTTTACAGACTAATAAATGCACCTAATTTTATAATATACCTTACAACTAATACAAAATCTGTGATATCTTTAAATATGAAAAGTAAGTTATTGCAAATGAGAACTAGTGCTCGCTAGGTTAATTTTTTGTTAGCAAGTTACGTTTTTAAAATAGTTTAACATAAAATCATAATCCAGTGATAGTTTTAGTTTATCAAAGGTGATTATTTAATAAAGTTCAGTTCAAAAATTTATTTAAGTGACTGGTGAAGTGAAAATAAAATTGTTCATTTACTCCTGGTTATTGAAAGTTTTATTTTTTGTGAAGTATTTAAATTATACTTAACACTTCCTTAATGCAGCTTCTCTTGGTCGGTCCTCTTCTTCTGGAATTCTTCTAATGGTCCCTTCTTGTATGTATTGGTTGAGATCCAGGCTCAAATAATCGAATTTCAAGGTTCAGCTTCCATCAGTCTTGTAGATTCCTAGGTATTCTCAGGTTGAGTTGGGTATCTTCTGTTCTTCATCCAGTAATTGGTCGTCTATTAATTTGGTTTGCTTCTTTCAAGTTTTTGTTATAATATTTTTTTATAAAATTGTTTTAATTATTTGACATCTCATCAATAGTTAATTTATGTTTGTTTCTTGTAACTTCTTCATCCCAATTTAGTAAAACTTATTTATTATATGACTTATTTGTCTTCAAGGGCTACATACGTCCACCCTCTATGCTAGTCAATAATGGAATAATTAAATTTCAACGGTCAAACATGTAACAAGCTTTTGTTGTCATGGCAACTCTTCAAGATATACTAGTTCTCATTGGCGAATACCTTATAACATTGTTACATTCTAACGTTTTATTTCTGTTCAAATTTATAAAAATCCTTTAAATTATAATTACTTTCTTATGCTAGCAGTAATATTAATTACACTAACACCATTGTTTTGCTTTTTTGCTAAAGATTATTTTGATATCACTCATAGCTACTTTTGGTTCATTAATAACATATTTCTTATTTTTCCTATTGATATTTCGATATGTAATTATCTTTAAACTAAACATTATTTATAGCCTACATTTTTGTACCTGATATTCTTACTTAACTACCTAAACATATTATGTACTTTAATTGACCTTTCGTTATTGTTTTGTTTTGAAACTTACAAAATTCCTTCATTTATGCTAGGCCTAATGCCCAGGTTTCACAATACTTCTATTCAACATTCTTTACACTCTTTTTATATTCATTAACTCTATTTATTTGTTGATTGAACATTTTCTAAAGAAACAAATTAACTTAATAAAAACATTGGTGCTTTTAACATCACACATTTTATATAATTAATATATTTTTTCTTTCCAGGTCCATGCCTGAAACTAAGCTTCTAATTATTATTGTTTTCTTACTTCTACATCACTTGTCTTTTAAACTTACTAATAGGCCCTACTATGGTTCATTTAACAACAAAACTCTTATAATAATAATTTTTAACACTACTCTAAGCAATATAACTCCCTTACAAACTCCTTCACTAAGATATAGTGTCTCCTTCTCCCAGCTTCCACTCTAATATATTAACTCTTATCTTATTTCTAGGTATTTCTTATTTTCCATCACTTAAATTAATAATACAATCAGTTTTATATACTTACTAGCTAACATACTAATAAAGATTGTTTTGCTATATTAATATAGTCTGCTGTTTATTGTATTTTACAATGTAGACACTTACCCTGCACTTTTCCTTTCACATGGGGTTTATGTATCTAATATCACTATCACTTTTTATTCTATGTTATTTACATAGTTTGTGGTCATTAGTTTCTACTTATGTAGTTCTACACTTCACCTTACATTTCACACATTGTTTATTTATTTAGTATATCATCACTGGGTTGTCATTTGTCATTAACATTTGCTTTATTATCATTTATCATTTGTCACTTTTGTATTAATTATTACATTTGCTAAGCTTGATTATATTTTACTTGCTTTTGCCTATTTTATTATTTAATAGGGTATTTTTATTCCTATCTTCCTATCTTAGATTTATACATTTATTTTCTTTTCTTTTCTTTTAACTCACATAATATATCTATTTTATTTTTATGGTTTATATAGTTTACATTTCAATTATGCCCTATCTGATTTAGTGCATTTATTTTACATTTTATTTTAGCTACATTTTGGGCTATATTGATGGTAGTCATATTTTGTGTTGTATCTTGGTTTTCTTGTTCCTCATGTTATCCAATCTATTGGGTTAAGTCGTAGTCAGTGTCTTAGTCAATTTTTTATTTAGTAGTGTTGGGCTATCAATCTTCAGGTTATAAGTTTTTCTTTTTCTTTCTATTTTCAGCTTTTTCTTCTATCAATTATTAGTGCTTTTTGGTGCTATTTTATGTCATGTTACAATATCAACCATGTGACATCGGATGGACCAATCAGAAGACACTAATTTCATTAACATTCGTACTCTGAGGTACGAATCGACACAGTTGGTCGATAGCATTTGCCAAGTGAAGTTGTGTCTGTTGACGAGAGTTTTCCTCGTACGGAATTATAGAAATACAAAATTATCATAAAACTTGGAACTCTTTGCGAGCTTTGCGTAAAGAGCCAAGCAGGTTAACAACCTATAGAAAAATTATTATTATATTTAAGTGGTTTTCACGGTAGTCAAGATAGTCCGCATAGGGAATTACTGAACACTTCAAGCTTTCACGGAAGGTGTAAGCTAAATACACCACTTTTATAATAAATACCCATATTCACCCTGAGATCTAATAAAAATTAACGTGTAAATTAATAATAACTTTTGTGAGCGAGAACGCTAATTATTGTGACAGTGACAATTGTGTGAAAAGTCTATTTGGTGTTAGCAGTTCGACGGAATCGTCAGCGTGACGTACAGAGGCATCGTCGCTGGAGCAACCCGACAACGAAGAGGAAGCCAGGACGGGAGCGACGCTAAGAAGAGGAGGAACGCACATCCGTAGGACAAATCAGCAAGTTAACGGATATCATCTAACAAGTAAAATCGATCTAAAATAGAACTATATAAACTTTACTCAAATATAAAACGCATGACAATTATGTAAGTTAATATACATCGTAAAAACTATTATTTCCTGTGTGTAATAAATAATTTTTCATTACCTCCATTATAAACTCGTTTGTAATTTCTTCACACACACACACTATATCCTATGCAAAAATAATAATCTGTATCATTGCAATATATATATTGTAACGTGACGTACCTTCCCATTACATAAGAAAATACATACGGTACCTAATAAATAAAAAAAATAATAATAAAACAGAGAGTACAGTACAACTTTGGAATAAATAAAAAAATGTATCAAATGTATAGTAACTAGTTTACCAAATGTAATTTAAAATAAGAGGTGAAGTGATTCAAGGTAAATTATAAACATACCATGGTGTTAAAGTGAAGAACATTGAAATTAATCAATAACCATCCCACAGACAATATAATAAGGATGAAGGTCAAAGACAAATAAAGACAGATCCAAAATGGACTGTAAACCCAGATGTAATATTGTCATTTGTTAATCACACAGACAATTGTTAAAAGGTGTGTTGTTATTTAGCATTAGGAGAAGTTGTAGTCATTAAGACATGATTTTTAGTTAAGAGTTTTGTTTAGTTTTAAAGGAGTTAATATTACTAGAAAGCAAGGAATAAATAAGTTCAATTAATAATTTCCCAAAATGTCATATCAATCAGCCATCCATAGTTCTAAAATATTCTGTTTTGTAAAAGTAAATTCCCCAAAACTAATTATTAAGTTACAAATACAGGTCATGAGTGGTACCAAATTGCTAATAATTTTACCAGAAAAAAACAAAATGTAAATTATATTAAGTCTAATTATGTAATAATTAAGGAATAATTTGGGTGTAAAATATAAAAATAATGTATTTTTTATAACCGATGTCATGTGATACCTAAATCTCATAAATTGGACCAATAAGGATCATAGTAATTTCTGGTCAATTCAGTGAAATAAGAAGAAACTTACATTTTATTGTTAGAGACGTGAGAGTTCGGTTGAGTTCAGTGCACAAACCAAATGACAAAATTTATATAAAGGAATCTAATCTGAGAAGGAAGAAAATTTAATTAATTGATGAAAATAATGTCCAAAATTAAATAAAAATAATATAAAATGAAGATATAACTAAACACGGAACGACTAACAAGAAAGAAGAATAAAATAAAACTAAATAATAACCAGTGAATATCTCTACAAGTTCAACTAACCTAAAGGTAATATCAAATATACGGTTTATCACTATCAACACTAGGAACGATCCAACAACATTTACAATGGATAAAAACATTAATGCACAAAGAAAATATAAGTAACAAATAGTGAACACTTAATGACATTTATTTTATTAAATAAAACAGCGGGTAAACATTTCACATGGTTAATAGCAGACCAACAAGACGCCATATTGCATTTGTCAACTCGCCAAGCCCATGATGCTTTGCAGCCTTAGACTAAATTAAGAGATTTCTAGTAATGTATTTTCAATTTTAATTACCATTGTTTCTGTTATATTAGATGATTAGTATTACTATATTTGTACTGTAATGTACTCCTTTTGTTTTTCTTTTCAATGTAAATGAACCTTGCATAGCAGTCGAAAGAACTTGACATAATAATATTAAAAGAAAAAAATGAGAAATCGAACCCTGAGACAGAATCGATCTATGCTATTGTTAATGTCGTAAGCATAATTTTCAACTAACTTGAATAAAAATAAATATTAAACATTATCATTATCAAATACAATTCCAAGTGTTTTATTTCTCAAGGTATTAAGTTAATAGGTTTCACACTGAACGAGCGAAGACCAAGAAGACATCAGCGTGTGGTAATTCTGAAGATAACTACAAAAATAGAAATAACCTCAATCGGTACGTTCGAGATGGTAATCAAAGGTCTCATTAAAGAGTAGTTTCTAATTTCTAAATTACAACCATGTTATTCAAACGTCTGAGGCAGATAGCGAATAATTGTATTCGCCGAAATCATAGAAAAATTTATGAAGGAGATTAGAAACCTAAACAAACCAACAAATAAACATAATTAAAATACATATGAGGAATAAACACCAACAGCTATACTCAATTACCAAAAATAAAGAGTACACCGAGTTAACAAAAATAGATAATAATTTGGAAAAACGTTAGGTTGCAAAGTGACGCAAACAACGTGTGGCTGATAAACCGTATCGGTACGTTCTATTATAATATATATATATATATATATATATTAATTATTAATATTTCTTTATTATTAATATTTACTAATTTATATTTTTATAAATATATTAATATTACTAATATATATTAATTTTATAAATTTATAATATTCATATATTATTATATTCATATATAATTTGTAATATATATACTGATAATCACGGTGTCCCCCTAGATCCAACTCGCTGTGTGCTCCACCGATTTCTCTACTCACAAGCTGCCACTGATTTTCAACATGTGTTGTAAGGGTAGCATCTGCAGTATGGTAATTTAAATCCAACCATATTATACCTTTCAAGGGAAAGGAAACCTGTACTTAATATTAATATAACTTTTTTTGGTTTTATAAATAAAACAATCCCAAATTAACAGTTGTCATATTATTAACAGTTTTCAGTTTTTAAAACAACTGTCTTATGTATAAATAAAATCAATTCACTCTTAGCCGTACGATGTTATTTGTACAGTAGCTGAAATAACAGACCAGGTGGACTGATGAGACATTATGCTGTGTAGTAAACAGAACAAGTGTAATAAAAATCTCAAGGAGACAGTGACTTTTGTTCCTTTGACTAAAGCCCCACACGGGGCAAAAGGTAAGTGATAAAAGTGATGATGGCAATGCAGGCGATATTAGTGATAAAGGCGATATGAGTGATCTGAGCAACAGGGCATCAGCTCACGGAGCGATAGGAAGTAGTCAAATCGTGCTTTCCAACGAGAGAATACCTATCTAAAGTTTTTTCCCCAAAGTTTTTGAAGAGGTAAGTACATTATTTTTCAGTATGTTGAGTGAGTCAAGTGACGAAGAACTTTTGCACCTATACCGATACATAAGATCCCGGTGAAGAAGAAACTGTAGGAAGTACTGGGTTCATCCCTACATTTAGAACAATTTACACTGCAGACTGTTCATTGCAGCCAAATTCCTCCCATTCTATAGAATGTCAAAGCAATCATACACTCTACTTGCTGAAATTATTACACCTGCTTTTCATCATCAAACACCAATATAAGGGAGTGTGTAAGCGCGGAAGAAAGGATTTTTATTATACTGATGTAAACATCATTTATAACTTTTATTTACTGATGTCAAATAACAACAATTCATTGCCTGTGTTGAGACATAATCACTCTCACACACAATAACAGAAACATATACACACAAAATTGTTCATTTTTATCGTACAAAAACATTTTACAAGTTTTTTTTTGCTTTCAAACATTATAAACTGGTATATTTTGTATATATTTTTCCACTGCATCCACGAACTTAACACTGAATGCCTCCATTTTACCTGGCAATATGGGCAACGCAATGCGCTAGTGACCTATACTGCAGGTTGACCGAGTTGCTGAGATCACGTGCATCGACTAGATCGCCTATGGATTGCTTTCAAATTGCTCAGTTGGTGGGTCCCCACTTCTTTACATAGGAAGTGATGGGAAGGGGATATTGGATTACTACTGCATCACGATATTAACTGATGACTCGTTGGACACTTGGTGAAACATATTAATACAAAGGTTTTTAAAAATATATAAACACTTGGTACATTTCACAGATTTTATTTAACTCTGACAGCTGTTTCGACCTCTTAAGCCATTGTCAAAGAGATGAATGAAGACTAAACACAGGATGTAAGGTGTTTGTATTCAGATTATATTTAGTTTAGTTAATTTTATATTTTGCATTCAGATTATATTCAGTTTTTACAGATACTTAACCTTCTCTTAGTTCCTGTAACCCCCTCCCCATCTTCACCCCTCGCACATGTTCCCACAACACATGTCCTAAACAGATGTCCACCTAACATCCTGTGTTTAGTCTTCATTCATCTCTTTGACAATGGCTTAAGACGTCGAAACAGCTGTCAGAGTTAAATAAAATCTGTGAAATGTACCAAGTGTTTATATATTTTTAAAAACCTTTGCTACTGCATCGCTTAGATGTTGCCCCATGGCGGAGGGCCTAACACTCCCTTAAATTTTGTTTTCAAGACTGGTTCAAGAACAATTAACTGCTACATACAAAAAAATCAGTAAAAGAATATATAATAGTGTAGAAATCCAAATCAAAATTTTGTGTACACATTTTTTTGTTTACATAACAATAAGCTTTAGTACTTAACAGAGTTATTAGTAACACATGAAAAGGCACAGAAACTTAAAAAGAAAATAAAAAAAATTCGTCTTTGCAGAGAATGAGTATGGCAAAACAGACTATTTACTACCAATCTGGTGTATACCATGTGGATAAGATGATTCATGTGTTGGACACTACCAGTTCATTTTAATTGCAATCACAAAGGCAACAATTCAGAAAATGCATTTCTTTTGCCATGCAAAATCCAGTTCATTACTCTTATTTCCTACCAGATTTGCCCAAGCCAACTTGCGACTTCATCTCTTATTATTTTAAACACAATAAGTATGTTGTAATACACATAAAATTCACACACAAACAGTTTTATACTAATTTTAGAACAATAATTCTACATTCACAAACAACTGGCCTACTAATTTTATTTATATGAATGTGCTTCCACCATAACCAATATTCAGATGTACAGTATCAGGGCTGGTTGCATGAAAGGAGATCAAGGAAAATTCCACTCCCACATCTTGGAAAAACATTTTTCACAAGTTCATTAACTTTTTTTTTAATTTTGAAGTCTGGTAAAGTTAATTTTACTCTTAAGATACTGAAAATCTGGTGCATGCAGCACAGTATTCAAGAGTCACAATCTCAGTGGCTGTCTGCATCTTTCTAAATTTATTTCTACCTCCCAAAAACTGTTACAGTAGAACCTCGTTATAATGGACCCCATTACTACGGACTTCTTTTACAACGGACACGTCTTTTACGTCGTACCCCCACCCCCTAGTAACTAAGTCAATGCACCGGAATGACTCACGTCCGCCCGCCAGTGCCGAATGACAGTTTTCAGAGACAAACACCCTTGTCAGGTATAAATCGTTGAAAGTTAAAACCCAACCCCAATCCACCATTGAATTAACTTGTTTGAGAATTAACTGTTGAGATAATAACAACAAACACAGGAAACTGTTTGTTTGAATGGTAAGGGAAAGGGAGTTGAAAACAAAGAAAGGTTAACGCCTTAGCCAGGTATATTTTCACTCCCACCACTACTGGTCAGTATTGTTCAGTTGTTTGTCGCACACAGTCACACGTCCCGCCTATAACGTTTTTTAATTTATTCAAATCATGTCGTTAAGTAAGCCAAGTGTAGGACAGAAACGGAAGCGTAAGGCGCTCAGTCTTCAAGATAAACTCTCCATTATAGAAAAATTAGAAAAAGGAGCTGTAACGTGGCGAATTTGGAGGAATTCTATTTTATTAAATTTTGGAGTTTATTAAAAATATTCATAAATATAATTTCCATCTGTGACCAGACTACGTGTTGAATTAAAACAGTGCACTAACAAAGGAACAGTACGCAATATCAGCTGTGTAACCTTTACGAAAGAATGTACGAGGCGTCATTTCTTAGAACTTTGCGTGTGTGTGGAAGTTACGCCTGAACGCACCATACAAGCAGGTGCGCAGACCGACGCGGAATTGTAAAACTAAAAATGGCTATAGGACGAAAGTTTGTATTGCACATAATCATAGACGACGGATGTCAGTCTAAGCCCAGCCTCTTTTGTGACGTCAACCAGTGCTGACCAAATGTCATCCACGACAAACACAGAAAACACCACGTGTGTTAGATGGGACACCACAGTGACAATTAAATAGCAGGCATTGTTTTTCCACCTTGAGAGACGCAATCTAGTTGACAGTGAGCGTAGAGACGCTCCCCCCAGTTCGATTACCGACTGTGCCTGGCCAGGTACTAGCCCCAAGGGGCTCTTTCAAATTTTATAATTTTCAAGAAAAAAGTGAGTTTCAATTAACCATTATGTGACAGTGGTGTCAGGTCAATGAAAGGACATCAACATGTATTTTTTTGGACATCTATGGACTTACAAATAAGGTGAATCGAGGTTGAGAGGACGCCTCGTGCCGGCGAGGGGTATATGTTTTAATTTCTATAATCATGGGGTATATATCTATTTAACGGGGGTTTTCTAATGAGAGAGAGAGAGAGAGAGAGAGAGAGAGAGAGAGAGAGAGAGAGAGAGAGCAGACTGGGCAGTCTTCATAGGTGTAAGTTGTATAATTTAATTATGACAATATAAGATGTGTTAACAAAATGTACGAAAATTTTAATTTAATTTGATAATATTTTATTGGAAAAAATAACAGTACAACATTGAAATAATTACTTATTAAAAGAATTTAATTCTCTTCACACATGAGTTGAGTAAGTAATTCAATTAACCCGTAAACCACGTTTGCATCCTAGTTGTTCGTGTGACGTAACTCTGGCTGTAGAAAAAGGGATTTTTAAGGTGAGTGGAATAAATAAAATGATGTATTTGTATTTCTAATAGATAAAAACTTAACAGAGCGTCTGTTTCTAGCATTTGTCGTGAGAACGAAATCGCAAAACAAACCGAATCGGACATTAAAAAATCAAAAAATGACATTCGTAACTTTGTTCTCAAGTTCAATATAAGAAAAGGAGAAGAGTGCAGCTAAGCGTATGCGGCTGCCTTCTATGGCAACACTGGATGATGCAGTCTACAAGTGGTTCTCTCAGCGTCATTCATGTGGAATGGCTGTTAGAGGAATTGAAATTCCAGCGGCTGCCGAAAGACTCTCCAAACAGATGGGACTTGAACAGTTTAAAGCGAGCTCTGGTTGGCTATTTAGGTTTCGTCGACGTCACAACATTTCAAACAAGAAGATTAGTGGGGAAATTTTTAGCACAGACTTTGAAGCTGTTGAGCCTTTTATAAAAGAATTAGACGATTTGATTAAAAAAGAAGGTTATCAATTGAGCCAAATTTATAACTTTGATGAGACAGGTTTGTTTTGGAGAACTCTACCTGACAATACACAAGCTTCAAAAGCCGAAAAAACTACGCCTGGTAGAAAAGTCAGCAAGGAGCGTGTGTCAGTTTTGTTGTGTGCAAAAGCAGATGGCACTCATATGCTTAAACCTGCTATCGTTGGTAAAAGCAAAAAACCAAGGGCACTTAAAAATGTGATGGACAATTTACCAGTTCACTATTATAGTTCCCGAAATGCGTGGTTTACAACTGAAATAACAAGTGATTAGTTTCATAAGAAAGCTGTGCCAGCAATTATAAACCACCAAATGGAAATTTTGAACATTCCAAAAGAAAAAATAAAAGCTTTGGTTCTTTTGGATAATGCACCAACTCACCCTGATGTTGAGAAACTCTGCAGTCGAGACAAGAAGATAAAGTGTAAGTTCCTGCCTCCAAACACAACATCCGTATTTCAGCCCATGCACCAAGGAGTAATTTATACTGCCAAGCGGCTTTAAAGAAAAAAAATGTCTCAATGAAATCTTAGAAGTTGATGAGCCATCCGCTGCTGAAGAAGATAGAAGGGGCCAAAAGACTCTTCAAAACTTGAAGGCCTACAACATTCGATCTATGATTCACAACTTTGCTGATGCTGTAAAAGAAATTAAACCAACTACTTTGGTGAACTCATAGAAAAAACTGTTAAAGAATGAAGAAGCATGTTTAGAAACAGAAAATTGTGAGACAGAAGATTTCCGTTAAACTTTGCAAAGAGGAGGGGAGGAAGAAGTTTTATTGGAAGATGTGGAGACCTGGCTTGAAGAAGATGAAGATGACCCTGGATTCCACTTGTTGACGGAAGAGGAGATTGTTGGCAGTGTCACTGAGAAAGAAGACTCTTCGGAGGACGAGGAGGAAGACTTACAAGAGGAAGACAATACTCAGGCAACAATAAAAGTGAGTGAAGTGAAAGATCATTTAAATTTTGTCTTTGAATATGTTGAACAATCAAAAAATGAAAATGTGTTTGCTTACTATGAACACTTGCGGCATCTTCGTCAGTTACTGACCAACGAAATAAATAACAAACAAACACAACAAAAAATCAATACTTTTTTCAAACCAGTTAATGTTAGTAGTAATAACCTAATGAATAATAATGAACCAGGCCCTTCTTGTTCAAGAGAATAAAACAATAGAATGTATATAAAGTTTCAATTCTGGTCTATAATGTAAATATGAACAGTATGATCTCATTTGTCATGTATGCTATGTAAAATGATGTAAAGTAAAAATAAACATGTTTTATGCTAATTTACCGAGTTTTATTGATGTAAATACGACCTAACAAGACTTATTTGTTATATAATGGACTTTCATTACAACAGACAACCTTTAGCCCCAATTAGTCCGTTATAATGAGGTTCTACTGTACTTCCCAAAATGCCTCTCTTGATCCCCACCACTCCAATAACCACATCCACAAACCACAACTTATAACAGCCAAACTTTTTTTTGCCTTCCACTAAGGTATTATACCACTTTAGCTACAGTAAATAATTAAAAAAAATAACATAATTATATCTTCATGATTAAGAGCTTACCTTTGATATTGCAATTGCAGTAAGAGTAGTTATACACTGTGCTTGAAGCAATGGTGACTGTTCTGGTTGAGCTGATTTAAAAAAAGCCTGCAATACAAATCTTTCAGTTTATTTGTACTGAACATGTATTGAGGCATCAAATACCTTATATTATGTAACACACATACACCACACAAACTCAGTTTTACCTAAAACATAATCCTGAAACACCTGTCTTTCAAAATCCCAAACACAGACTATTTGAAAATTTAAATAATTTTACACATGTACAATTTAAGTCAGCACTATCATCGACTTGTAAGAATTAGGTTCTAACACCCATACTGATGTTACAAACCATTTTATCTTTCTGTTTTTTAGTGTCCAATCAACCTGCTAGTGCTTACAGGAAACTCTGAATTTCATGTGTAATCGATTTTATCAAGGAACAAAATACTTGTATTTTTGATCAAATGTCTCTATTTTGAACACAGTACTCCTTTGAATGGCTGCAGCCCATTACATCATTCAATCGGACTGAATCTTACTCGAACCCATCTTTTAACTATCACTGCAAGCATCGAAACCAAAGAGCTGTAACCAGTGAGATGTAGGTTAGGGATTTTGAAAATGTGGAACAGGTATCAGGATGAACAAACTATGTTGTCTAGAATAATACATTTCTTAGTATAGAAATAAAAATAAGAATATAGAAAACAAGAATATACAAATGTGAATATTCAAGACATCTGTAAAAATTAAACATAATGGACTGGATGAAAGAAAGGAAAAAATCTGGAATCACCATACTGAGAGGACAATGATGGACTAATTAAAAAGGTCCAATATGTTATCCACATGGTCAGAAATGGATGACTCGGATGACCAAGAATAAGGAGGAGGAATTGTGCAGAACAGTGGAGTTAGTTATGAACAGGAATATAACAGGAGTATCGCAAGAAACGCAGAGGGAAACATAACAAAATCCCACCTCAGGTACATAACAACATAACACTGTGAACAACTCAATAGTCATGCACTGGAATGCCAGATCACTTCACAAAAAGGCAGATGACCTCAAAACAACTATATTAGAGGGCAATGCAAATATTATCTGTATTCAAGAAGCATCTCTAAGCAAAATCCACAAGCTAAAATTTAAAAATTTTAATATATTCATCTTGGCAAGGGAAAAC
The DNA here is from genome assembly GCA_034769895.1 of Magicicada septendecula. Classification (NCBI taxonomy): domain Eukaryota; kingdom Metazoa; phylum Arthropoda; class Insecta; order Hemiptera; family Cicadidae; genus Magicicada; species Magicicada septendecula. Next base: position 130,811,742 of record CM068372.1, read on the forward strand.
AATTAATGGTGGTGGATTGCTCTCTCTCTGGTCCATGAATCACTTCACGTTCCACAGGACTCGATCAAAATCTTGAACACATGAAGTTGAAAATCAAAGTAAATAAAGACATCTTTACATTCTACAACTCATGCATAGTGTTTTCAAAAGCATTCTGTTGTTTGTATAAAATACCATTAAATTTATTTACTTAGTTATTAAATAACACATTCAATACAGTACACCTTCACAGTTAATACATCAAGCTTTTCTGCATGCTTCATTTTATAGTGACAAAAAATATTGAACTTTTTTAAATTCAGCTAAGAGTTTATTTGAAATAACACACTGTGCATTATGATACTTTTCAGTAAAAATTACTTTAAATTCTCTTTTCACTGAAAATACAACACTCACTGTCCACTTGCCTTTTCTTATTTAATGACATTTTAATCTGAAAATACTTGCGGGCTAGTTTTACTGGCCAGAACGCTGGATTATTTACTTCTGAGCGCCATAGGTTATCGTCCTATGGTCTACAGGATAAGCTTTGAAGTTTAAGTTAAGTTAAGTTTGAAGCTTTGATAAGCTTAGTAGTCAATCCCATTTTATAAGACTCGTCAGTATCCACAGGTCTTTGATATGGGTACAGTGAAATTTGTTTTGATGCATCAGCAACATATTGCTCTTAAAGATAAATTTCAATTACAGAATACTTTATCAAACTTCTTAATAACTTCAGTGACTGCATACCTTTACAGAAAATGATCTATGTGATATCTTTCTTATAAACACATTCTTCAAGCTCTTGAGTAGAAGCTCTTGCAATTACAAGCTTGGCAGCTACAATGTAGCAAATGGGTACCAGAGTTTCTCTTTATATAACTTTTTGCTATAGCTCTGGTTAGTTTAGATCCTCAGTTATTTACCACCAGATGGCTCAATAGTCATATTAATTTTTGCACTATCTTCATATTACCACTTTCAAATTTTAAATTATTAAATGTAATGAACATATACTGAATTATTCAATATCCATAAACTGAATTGTTCTAAGCACATAGAGTTCCTATTCACACATTAACACCAAAACACCAACTACTTAACTGCCCACTTAGAAATAGTGCCAAAGAAACTATTCCAAGAGGGAAGATTTTAAAATATAAACCATTTTGGATGAAAGAACTGACAGATCAAAATGATCAAAAGAGATACAGCCATCTTTCTCTTTTGATGGCTAGAAAATATGGGAAAAAAGAATATTGAAGAAAAGTTACAAAAATTTGTTAACAGAAATGAGAATGTGCAATACTAAAACAACAAACCAGTGAAGCTGGACAAAGCGGCGTGGGACAAACTAGTAAGCAGAATTGATTACAGGAGTGATGGGCCAAAGGCACATTGACTGCTGAGTTTCTTCAACTCTGAAGCAGAGCTTTCCCTCTGCAAGTCACTGGAATTTTGACTACACAAAGGAAAAAAATAGTCAACAAATTCAACACCTTCTACCTGCCTACAATGCAGTTCCCCACTTTGAAGGCTTATTCTCCAGAGAATTATCCAAGTAAGAGCTACAAGAGGCCAATAGAAACACTCACACCAAGAAGCAACCAGGAGCTAACAAGATACTATCTAAATATTATAATAGATTATAGATATTGATTTAGTGATTTGTTTATTATTAGAATTATTATTAGTATGTCTTGTTGTTGTTGTTGTCGACACTCGCGTACGATGCGTTTAAAATTCAGTATAAATATTTAATAAGGGATAATTAAAGTTAATGTTCACGTTTAAAAGAGTATCAGACTCGCTATTAGTTCACTGTGTTAACCTCCCCACTTACCATCCGTGGATAACTTCACTCTTCTCGGTGGCGACTCCTCTTACTGTAAACACACTTGACATGCACAGATATTCCTTTTGAATATCGAAAAAAAATGCACATAAACAATAAAATAAATCAAATGTTCACTTGTAAGTTGAATGATATTAGTAATTCAAATATTACCGCCACCTTATGAGATAACTGTTCCTAAAAAAATTAAACTACTGCTTCTATTTTATAGAAATTAAAACTCTGATTCCACTGATAATAACCTGAGGATTTTATTGACACTGATTAAATTCATCAAAACTCTTTTAAAAACAATTAATATGATTTCTTTACAAACAACAACAAATTTAAACAAATATTGAGATCTCTGTCTCTCAAGGCTGGTAACACTGTAATATGTACGATAGTATTGTGAACGAGGTTAGGTTCACTTTAGTTAATTATATTACCACTTTGCGTGAATTCTTTGAAGACACATGATACCAGATATAAAGATGTGGTTTTGAATAACAATGTTTACTTATCTATGATTATGAAAAAGAACAAAATTCAAAATTATTAATCTTGATACGATAGTTGATAATATCGTACTATCGTATGTTATGCAAAAGTATAGAGAGGCTAAGGTCAACACGTGCTTTGAACGTTGCACTGTTACAATATTATTATTATTAATTCATTAGTTATCAGAACCATGTACTGGAAAGAGAAAAAATCTAAAGAAAAAACTCTTACTATTGCTTTCATTTCATAAAAATCATTTAAGAACAGAACTGCTTTGTGACAAAAATATATGCTTCGGTTCTAGGTTAGTTTGCCTAGGAACAAGTAAGTGATTATTTATAATAAGTAATGTTATCTGTAAGATTCTTAATAATATAGTTACAAACACTTTATTTATAATTCATATGATGTGTAATTATCAGTCATGAAAATATTCGCACAAGAAAATTATTATTTATTAATTCAAAAGTTATAGTCAAGTAAGCGACCAAATTCGCATACTGATGAGCGGTATTTAAGTTTAATTCCACCGTTCTCAATTATTCTTTAAGTATAAAATAATTATTTTTCAATTAATTATTATCATTAGATTGTGCTACAACTTGTTTATTAAATTCTGATAATTGTCCATCGTTACTCATTAAAGCACTCAAGCGTTACTTGACTCGTGCAGTCAAAACAATAACTCTCGTTCGTCAACGAGAATTATTCCTTTTCTCATTTTCTTTAAAATTATTAAAATATTGTACTCCCTGATTATATACACTGAACATGACCCTTATTATACACTGGTCATGTTAATTCACTATTCACTTAACACTCGGTAATGTGGTGTTGAGTAGAGGTTAATGTCTGTTTGTGTATTACTGTAGGTGACGCGCACATTTCAAAAAATATCTTGCTGATTTTAACATAGACCTCTCGCCGTGAGTGTTGCAGAACGATTGTCACATCTCGCTAAAGCGTCTCTTTTCGTCTGGTCATTTTAAGCTATTTGATTGGTTCAAAAGGTCATACTCTCAACCCCAAAACGCTCTGGTAAAATAAAACTTTTAATTTTTGGCAACTCTAAGCGTGGGTTCGAGATTATCTCTGACGTATACATGGATACTCAAAATGATTGAAAAACTTATAATGGTCATAAGTTTCTTATTTCTTGTCATATCGTCATTTGGATAGTGGCATTCAATCGCGGACACTTGTGGCTTTATTTTAAGTCTAAACAAGCATTAATTCCGTTCATTATTAATTCACTTGATCATCTTGAAGACTCATATGGTGATTCTTAATATAAATAAGTCTTTTTCACCATATTTCGTTATAATTACACTTTAATACTTATTACTAAACATTTTGAGTCCATTTCTCCTTCATGTTAGTACATAAAATGGTTATATTTATAGTTTAAACAAAATCTGTTAATGGCGTCTATACCAACCATGTTCGATTGTTTATATTTACTTGTAACGCCATTATTCCTTATTCTACTACATATTTCTGACATCATAACACTAATAGGTATATTTACTTACATTTGTTCATACTTTATTTTGCTAAAAATGTTATTTTGTATACACATGTAGTATGATCAAAATATTTTCTGTTCTCATCTCTCCATTTTGTCACTTATTTAGTTATTTTAGTACACAAGGGATATATTGTTAGTAATTAAAATAGTGTACAATTGTTGTACATTGTTGGTTCAATGTATTCATTAACTTTTTGTTATCTGAAAGCTCTCTAAGTTAGGGTGACCAGACGTCCCGTTTTTAACGGGATTGTCCCTTTTTTTCATTATGTGTCCCGTTGTCCCGGCAAATTATTAACGGGACATCAAATGTCCCGTTTTTCCGTACTTGCAATAACGGATAACCTAATCTTTTATCTTCGCTTCGTTTTTATTTGTTTTTGTGTCATTTTGGTCTCGTTCGTTTAAACTTTCTTAATGAGGTCAAGACGGGTCTCGAATGGTTAAGGGAACGCAATCGCGAAAAGAAATGATGATCTCTGGTTTCCGCCAGAGTGCGTCAAGGGAGAGTGAGGCAATCAAGGTAAACTTGTTTTGTTTGGTTAGTTTTAACGCTTGCTCCATTGTCTGTTGTTCGCTTGGTTCGAGATACACGTGCATATTAATATGGGGAAAAGAAAGTGTACTTTCTCCAAAACCCTGAAAGAAGAGTTTCCTTTCTTGAAGGATGACACCACATCTACAAAGGTAGAATGTACTTTGTCGTTCAGTTTTTTCCATTGAACATGGAGGACATGCCGATATTACACAGCACATTAAGAAAAATAAACACATGTTGGCAGTTTCCGCGAGAATTTCCAATAGTATAACTTCCTTTGTAAGTAGGAATGGACTACAAACTGAGGAAGATAAATGTATCACTGCTGAAGAAGGGCTGTTTGCATTTCATACTGCAAAACACAACCATTCTTTCCGTTCAATGGACTGCACATCTCTTATCATCAGAGAACTATTTGAGAAGAAATTCACGTGTTCCAGGACAAAGTGCGAGTCTATTTTAGTGAACGTTTTATTGCTGTATGCAATGCATGACGTGCAATCAGAACTTGAAGATGCTAAGTATGTGTCTGTGATGGTTGATGCATCAAATCACAAAAGCTTAAAATTAGTGCCGATTCTAGTTAGGTATTTCATTCCTACCAAAGGTGTTCAGTGCAAAGTAATCTGTTTTCAGAATGTTGGTGGAGAAACAGCAGAATTTTTAGCTAATCATGTTCTGGACATCTTAAAGAAACATCATTTAGTTGACAAGATCATCGCGTTTTGTGCACATAACTGTAACACTAACTTTGGTGGGTACAAGAGGGCCGGAACAAACAACGTTTTTTCTAAATTGAACAGTGTGCTCAAAATGAATATTCAAGGCATTGGTTGTGCAGCTCATGTGGTACACAATGGTGTACAAACAAGTGCAGACATTCTTCCTATCGACATAGAAACAGTAGTGAATAAAATATTTCAATATTTTCACATTTATACCGTGCGTGTGGAGGAAGTGAAATTATTTTGTGATTTTGTTGCTACTGAATATAAGCAGGCTCTGGGTAGTGTTAAAACTAGATGGTTGTCATTGTTGCCAGGAGTTACAAGGGTTATTGATATTTATGAACCTCTAAAGTCTTATTTCATGTCTCAGGATAGGTGTCCTACATTGCTAAAACAATTTTTTGAGAACCCACAGTCACTTCTTTGGCTTCATTTCATACACAGCCAACTGAAAATGTTTTCAAATTCAATCCAAAAGTTGGAAAGAACCAACATTTCAGCCACTGAAGTAGCTGAAGAATTAGAATTGCTTACAGAAAAAGTCAATAACAGGAAATGTAGTAAGTTTCAAACTTCAGTTGTTTCTTCAATTTTAATTAACTTAGAAAATGAAGGTCTTTTCACCCAATCGAAATATGAAACGATTACCAATTTATTTTATGACACTTTTTTAAGTTATTTAAACAAGTGGGTCTCTCCATATCAGCCTCTGAAATCATTTCATTTGATAACATTGAAAAATTCTGTATCTTGGGATGAGGTTTTAAAAAGTCTGAAAATTCTTAAGACAGTAGATTCATGTTCAACAATTCAGGTACATGAAGATGAATTATTTGATGAGATAGGACATGTGAACAAAGTTTTATCCAGAAAATTTGAGGAATGGGAAAAAGTTAATGTGGAGATTGATAAGAAATGGTGTGATGTCTTCCACATACTTAAAAGTATAGGCATTCCATGTTAAAAACATAGAGGTGGTTGTGAGTTTTGCTCTGGCTGTACCAGGCACAAATGCTGTTGTGGAAAGAGTCTTTTCAATTGTGAACTCCCTTTAGATTGATAAAAGAAATCGTTTTACTACCAAAACTATTCAAGCAATTGTAATTTTAAAAACTCATTTTCAAGACCTTAGCTGTAAGGAATTCTACAACCTGCTATTAAGTAATTCAAAGCTCTTGCGAGATATCAGGTCTTGTGATAAGTACAAAGTTAATAGTGATGTTCCTGATTCAGAAGCCACAAGTTCATGTTCAGCAGGTTGTTGATATCTATGAATCACATCCATGTAATTTTATAGTTGTTAAGAATTTGAATATTTATATTTGAATAATTATAATTTTATAATTCTTGAAAAAACGTGATCAATTATAATATGATCCAGTGCCATGATAAGTATGTTTTTAATTTGGTTATTAAAATATATGTAAATATCACTATAGTATTGACAACTCGGAACACTAAGTTTTTTATAAGTAAAAATGTAAAGTTTTACCTTACAGCCTAAACCGGCTTTCACCTTTAGAAGGCTTCATCAGAGGCTGCCATAGGTAGCGTTGTCCGTCTTGTTGTTGGCGACAGGGTAGTTTTTCGAAAGATCGAAGCTGTGTGTGTGTGTGGTGAGATGTGTTCATCAGTACTATAGTGATATTTAGTTAAGTAACAGACACATCATGGACAACGAAATCCAAGAATAAAATATGTCTTTTTATGTGTAAAAAGTAGTTTTTATTTGTCTTAGTGAAGCAGTGCAGTCATATATGAAGCACATTTTCTTTGTAACTCGTGTCCTGTTTTTTTATTTCCATATTTCAGAAATGTCCTGTTTTATGTCATAAAAAATCTGGTCACCCTACTCTAAGTTATAGTATGGTGTTTACTTACATCTGGTTCTACAATTGCAGTTAGTTAGTTTATAATATTTCAATTATTTAACTACTAGTATTACATTTGTGAGGTGTTCTCATAGCAGTATTAGACATTTCTCTAACTACTGGTAACATTTGTCACACTCCTTTGATAAGTTTTGATAATGTTTTTTGACTAACTCTCTTGTCACATTGGGGTTCTGTCTATTTAACTGTATGATATTATATTCAATCTGATTCATTTGCTGTGTCCTTCAGTACATATGGTATTCATTGGTTTGCATTTTTATTCTTATTTAGTCTTTGTTTGAAACAATTGTGGATAATTGCTTGGTTTAACTAATGTACATGATTTTATGTTATAGGTTCAACTCTTGTGAGGTTATGTGTCAGTTGTCTGACAACAATGTGCTACATACTTTTATGCAGTATTTAACTCAACTATTGCCATCTCATTATGGCATTCTACTACAATGGTTTATGATTAAGTTATACACATTTTTACACTATTTGTTGAAACAATAATACTGGTATTCTTAGTCTAATTATGTTACATATTTTGGTGGGTTGTACCTAGTCTTTGTTACATTGATTGGTTTATACTCAACAAATTAGCTTATTTGCTACTATCTGTTCTGGTATTCATTTACATTTTGTCCTGTCTTGCTATGGCATTCAGGCACATTTCATATCAAGGCTTGCAAAGCTTTTATTATTAATCCCTATGAACAATTAATTTACTGTTCTGTCTCATATTTTTTGGTGGTCTTACTGATTATCTATGTGATTTTACAATCTTGATTAAACTTGTTACACTAATTGTCTGTGCATTTCACTAGTTAATCGTGGATTCTTTCACTTATAATGGTTAATCACTTTTCTCCGTTATAAACATTTTCACTGGTATTGCTTGTGTTGTTTACTTGGGGTAAAATGGTTATCATATCACATGTTGTTACACTTATATTAAGTATTCACTGTCATTGTTCGTGATCACTTATTGATGCTCAACACTGGTTTCTTTGTTATAGGTATTCGAATAATCATTATACTTCTTCTGGTCACTATATTGATTTTAATTCCTGGTATATCTTGTGAATGTTGATGTCTTGTACTGTTCATACATAATCTTCATTCTTCATGGTACATTTCTTTTCCTCTTCTTCTTCTTTTCTTCTTCTGGTTAGTTGTTTCTCACTGTCGGTGTTCTCCTTGGTTACACATTATTTGTAATAATCCATGTCCCTTAATATTGTCATACTCTTCCATATTTTTATTCATGGTTATGGTAGTCATTGTCCCATATTATTTCACACTAATAAACAAATTCGTTTGTTTTATCACCATTGTGATTGTACTTGATTCGTCTCCCTTTTATGTTAATAATTATTTTCGGCATATCCCCTCACTATTTTGGATCTATTGGGCCTGGATGCTAACGTATTATCTTGGCTCGTTGGTATTTTCTCTCTCTTTGTTATACTCGATGATATCCTCATTACTCTTCCTTCTTCTTCGTTGGGTTGTTTCAATATTATTCATTCGTAGATACACACTTTATTTATATTCTCCTGTTCCTTCTTTTGTGCCCGATGAAATATTTTCATGATATCCTTTTATTTGACGTATTAGATAGTAATTTTATGTAACTGCTAATTTGGTACGTTACAATATTTAGAAATAACTGAACATTTGAGTTTCTCTATGGACTGGACTAAAGTAGTAGTCATCCCAATACTAAAGCCACAGAAGGCAGGGAACAGAATGGTATCCTATCAACCTAATACTCTTTCTTCAATACTTCCCAAAATACTAGAAAAATAGTAACAATGTGACTGAACTGGTACTCAGAAAAGCAAAAACTCCTTGCTGGAGAACAAGCTGGATTTCAAATGTTGACTTCAAATGCGCTCACAGAATTTGCCGAAGACATCAAACAATATTCCAACCACCACAAAGGAAGCTCACAGTTTTTATCGATTTTAAGGGATCTTATGATTAAGTTTGTGGAGCAAAGCTCATCAGTAAACTCAAAATGTGGACACATGCTAAGCTGGTATACAAATTTCTGACTCAGACTTGGGTAAAGACACCGTGGGAAGACACAGAATCAAGATACAAGCATCTAAGGTAATCCTCCCTCAAGCAAATCTAACTGCCTCTAGTACAACCCTCTTCAATGTATACATTAATCTGCCACAGAGGCTGAAGAAAACTGAGGGTATTAAGGTCAGTATGTTTGCTGAAGTCATCACAATCTGAACAGGATGTAACGGGACAAAGCAAGAGGGTTTTTAATTTTATAATTTTGATTTTAACTATTTGTATGTCACTTTTTGTAACACCCTAGGGCTGCGCCTTGAGCCGGCCGAAGTACGACTTGGTACCGGAATGTGAATTATGAGTGGAGTGCGTGTTAGAAATTCTGAGAATCGACCACGTGGGAAAGTAAAAGAAATTCCATAGCCGAACATGCGATGGAAACAACCAATCATAGAACGAGTTAACGCCATGTGGCCAACACCTAACGCCTGGCAGGTAGGCAACCACACGCACGATGTTCATACAGTCATCTCCAGCAGTTAGACACATTGCATCAGGCAGTGGAAAAAAGTGTCGGGAGGCCGGCGTGTCCAAGTACGCATGGCCTCCCCGAAGTTAAATAAAAAGTATAACGAAGTGGTAAATCAACATTAACAATGTGGCAGTGCGAGAAAATAATGATTAAAGTTTAAGACGTTTGGGGTGAGAGTACAGAATTAGAACAGTGAGTGGCATCGAAAGTAAAAATGAGGACGAACAATGGCGGCTAGCACATGTGCAGATGAGTGAAACTGAAAGCGTAACTATTTTGGGGGCGAAGTAATGTAAATAAATAATACAAGAGCTCAATTAATAAAACGGAGGGTATTCAAAATATAAAGAGCGTAAGAGAGTGTGTGTGGAAAAAGGGGAGAAAGAATAAATAATCGTAATTCAAAGTACTGGTGTGTAGACAAGAGGTTAGCATGGTGAATTTTTATATGTTGTACTTTTTATAATATTCTGTAAAATCATAGAAACACAGTGAAGTTAAACTTTTGAGTATAATAAAAATAAGATTTTTTATCAATATAAATATGTGTTAAGTTAATTTTTTTGTCACTCCCATAACTTGAGTTCTGCATCAAGAATTCGTCTAAACGAAACCTGTGAATTTTCTGATCTAAGGGCATTACATGATCAAAATTAATTAAGGGTAAGTATCATGGTTTCGATGTATAACCTAAAACATCATGACGACCCTTTGAGCGAGTTTGGAATCTTCTGGGGGTTTTTATTAAAAAGGTAAGTTTAACGGAATCAGGGTAAGTAAAATTACGGTGTGTAAGAAGATAAAAAAGGTTGTTTATTTACAATCAGTGACCCCTGCCAGGATCCTGGTATAAATTTTATACGAGGTAGACCTATTTGAGATGCAGAACATAGGTTTTAGGTAATGGCGTATTTTTGAAATTATTGTATATGTTAAACGTATATTTTATGGTTATGTTTGGGTAGTGTAACATGCCTGTGAAATTATTGTGTTTGCTTTTACGTATTGATAACGATTTTATGTGCGGCGTATTTTGGGAAAACGAAGTAGGTCCATCATGGGATATAAGGGTTTTAATAGGTTAATTAATAAACAAAAACAAATAATTAATGATATGGCAAAACTATCTAATAATATGAGGAACGAAATGAAAGGTGGAAACTAGAGACAGATAAATTAAAAGAAAATAAAGAAAGCAAACTAAACCAGGTAAGTGGTTCTGATAGTGGAGGTAATAATGATGACGATACTTTTGCAAACAATGGTGTTAGTTTAAGTGCAAAACAGGTGACAGTAGACAAGGTGAGTAATAGTGTTAATTATAATAATGATGGTGAAATAATGTTAAACAAGTAATAACGATAATACAGTTGAAAATGGGGTATCTAAGAATGATACAGTAAGTAATGGTAGTGATAACGAGAATACATTGAGAGTTCAGGTTAGAGGAGTATTAGTGAGGGAGTACGAAGAGAGTTTAAATGTAGAGTGGGTACAGGGGGCAAATTTTTCTAGGGTTATATGTGAAGAAAAGGCTTCACAAATATTGTTAGAGAATATGATTTTCTGAATAGGATATTTGGGTGACAATGTGTCGGCAAATAGTCCAATAAGTTGTTTTTGTGTAAGGCCAGATGGTATTTTAATGTTGTTGTATTGCCCTCTGCATGGAATGGAAATGTGAAATTGGGTTGGAAGAGGTATTGCGAGCGAGCGAGCGAGCGAGCGAGCGAGAGAGAGAGAGAGAGAGAGAGAGAGAGAGAGAGAGAGAGAGAGAGAGAGAGAGAGAGAGAGAGAGGGAGGAATATTTAAGATGAATAGAGATCATGAAGAGTTAAGACAGTATAAATAGAGAGAGGGTTAATAAAATAAGACTTACCTTATAAAGTAAACAGCACAGTAGCACATGATGAGTATTTTGAGAATAATCACTTACCTGGGTATAAATGGGTATTATATAAAAAAAAGATAATATGATAAATGTAAACAAAAATGAAAAATGATGGAATTAAATTAATTTGAGATGGATTAATTAATTTAAAAGATGTGAAATTTTGAATTGAATTGTATAATAAATGATAAATAATTAAACGTAAAAGGTGTTTATGTATTGAGATTACAGGCAGTATGGATTATACGAGAGTAGGCTGAAAAGTAATGCACACATGCTTGTAGAACACGAACGAAAAGGAATAGCAAGATGGGGCAAAAAGTAAATAAAAGTACATTTCCTTAGCTTCAAAATTATATATTTATTTTTCAACATAGTCGCCGTTAAGTCTAACACATTTCTCCCAACGCGTAACAAGTTTTTATATCCCGTCACTGAAATATTCTTCCGACTTTTCTCGAATCCAGGATGCGACAGCTGCCTTCACCTCATCATCCGAGGTGCAATGATTACCCTTGAGGTCTCTCTTGAGTAGAGGAAAAAAATAAAAATCGCAAGGCGCGAGATCAGGGGAGTAGGGAGGGTGTGGAATCGGTTCAAACTTCAGGTTTCGCAGAGCCTCTTGGGTTGCGCGCGAGGTGTGTGGACGAGCGTTGTCATGTTGCAAGATTATTGGTGCCAGGCTGCCTCTAACCCGACAAATATGGTTTGCGATACGCTTTTGAGTGATTCACCGGTCATTTTGAATCAAATTGTCGACGAGTTTGCGATGTTCATCGTCTGTGGCAGTGATCGGATGTCCGCTGTTTTTTGTCATCAATTACGGCTTTTCCAGGCTCGCAACCACGAAATTTTATTACCCATCGATTCACAGTAGACCTAGCAACAGCATCGTCACCATAAACAGCCTTTAAACGACGATGAATCTAATTAGGAATCACATTTTCAGCAGTTAAAAATTCGATAACCGCACGCTGTTTAACTCGCGTTGACATAGCACTACAACACGTCTCCATACTTCTGCTACTTAAAGCGTACTGTTGTACGAAACTCCTTCAAACTGCGCATGCGTTTGGAGGGGGAATGTTACTCCCGAATGCCACCAGGTGCGCTTATGTAGGTAATTTTGTTCGTGTTCTACAAGCATGTGTGCATTACTTTTCAGCCTACCCTCGTATAATAGGTTATATTATGTGTACCATATGTGCATTGTATTTTGGGTACTTAACATTGATAATTCTTATTGAGTACATGATAATAATGGTAACTGATGAAATGATTAACAGTATGTAATTATTAATATTTTATAATGTAATGGTAAAGATATTACAATCAAAATAATTACAGGGTTGTGTGCATACATGGCAGTTTGTGTAAGCAATGTTTACAGTTTTGAGTGAGTTGATAACAACAACATTTTATTCTGATAAAGTAATTGACATTATTGAAATTTTATAATGAAATTGAAGTAATTTAAATGATTGCAAATAACGTAATTAAATTAATTTGAAGTAATTAACTTAAATTAATTGAAAAGATGGATTTAAATGAATTTAAAATGTGGTAAAAGTTGGATTTTGGGTAACGATTTTTTAATAAAACAGTAATTGATTTCAGTAAACGGGTGTTAGAGTTAGACAATGAAATTAAACCGGCCAGAGTTAGTTTTGCACGGGTATTAGACATCATAAGAATTTCGGGACTAAAAGTAAGATAAACACAGGTCAGTAGGGGGGACACAGAAGTAAGAGTGAATGTAGGCAGGGGGAAAGGGAGAGACGAAAGTAAACAGCGAATATGGGAGAATAGAGCACATAATTTTTTTTTAAATGAGGGTGGAGCTGTTGGGGGACCCCAACGTGAGGAGTTGAGGGCAGATTTGGACTGTTTTAAAGAAGTGTTGGCGGAGTTACCTGGAAGGGCCAGGAACTAGGAGTGTAGCAGAAAGCACGGGAACACACACCTTTTGTACCAAGAAGTTATTTGGAGCCCTATTCTAAAAGAAGAGGTTCAAGTGGAGTTAGAGAAAATGGTGGAGGGAAATATTATTGAGAGAATGGTGTCACCCTATTTCAAATTCGTTAGTTGTTGATATGAAGAAGGTGAGAGTGGTGTTAGGTTTAAATGCCCGTAGAATAAAACAGATTATTATTCTAGAAAGGGAGTCACTCGTTTATTGATAAATGAGAATATGAAATAAATAAAAAAATTCTGAGTAGAAATTATAATGTAACAGTTGGAAAATTTAATTAAAAAATTGAAATTAAAGTTGTATTATGTTTTCATGTTCTCTGTATGAGGTTATGCTCTTATGATAAGATATCAGCTGATACATAGTGTTATGTGTATATTATATTTTGTGTAATCAATTTATAGTTGCAATTGATTTTATGATAGTAACAAATTTTTGATTTGAATAATTGTCAGTATGTAATTATGAATGTTTATAATGAAAATTAAATTAATTAAATTAAATTCATTTAAAAGATAGAAATCTTGGTAATCAATTTGAAAGTTTTTGATTGAGGGTTATAATAAATGGTAAATGAATGTTGTTATGAAATTAAATCAATGTAAGAAGATTAAATTAACTGGAAAGGTTTTAAATAATGCAATTAAAGTAATTAATTAAAAGAGATGGTCTAATTAATTTAAAAGATGAAAATATGTGTAATAAATTGGAATAATTTAATTTTGATTTGAAATGGATAATAAATGGTAGACAATTAAAATTAAATGATTAAACTGTTTAATAGAAAGTCAGAGTTGAAACATTTATGTTAATGTAACATTGGTAAAGGTTAATTTTGAGTGTTTACTATGTCGTATTATGTTGATTATGAGAAGCATAAGGTGTAATTGAGTATGCTATGATTGTGATTAGATATAAAATATCTCTAGGTTTTAAATGTTATATAACCTACATTTTGGAATTCAAATTTTTTATTTTGTTTGTTGTTTCTAACATAAATGATCAACGTGTGTTGTGTATGTTACAGAGATTAAGAAAACTCTCATCATCTCTGTAAAAGAGTGTTTTATGTGTGTTAGCCTCACACGTCATAGTTGTTACTTTGTATTTGTCTAACAGTTGTACTTTTTCTAATTTCTCACGCTGACGATGTCCGTCGTGAACGCACGAATTACCAGTACCGATATCTTCACGAGTGTAATCCTTACCTGTCCTTCAATGAGTATATTTATTTCCCGGTAGGCGCCAAATTGTTTATGAAAACAATTAAAAAAGTTAAACTGAGCTGTTGTTCTATACAGTGATGACCAATTCAAATTACCCTCGCAAACTGGCGGGCATTCAAATCTCGCTTGTAGTTCGTCGTGCTGCCAACGTCTAAATCTGCAGACAATTTTGCTCATCGCTAAAGTACACAAACTTTATCATACAATTTATAATGAAATAAAGGACGGTTAATACTAATCAGTACTAGTTTATTTACGTTGAAATAGTTAATAGTTAATCAGTTAGATACAAAAATATAATGTTATAAAATAATGTTGCTCCGGCAATAAATAGACAATATCTCAAGGTTGGCTAAGTTAATTGAAGAGTTTCTAAATCGACATGGCTGCTGTCAATGTTTATTTTCTACAGTTCATTCAATCGAGTCCTTTTGATTACGAAAAATAGAAATAAGATGTTAATAAAGTACACTACCTTACATCAATGGTACTTATATACTATTAAAGTTTAAATACAATTCGTTTTTTGAGTGTTAAAAAGTGTTTGTTAATTTTTCGTACTTCGTACACAGGTTAAAATTATGTTAACATACAAGTTTAATATTTATTATCAATCAATCCTTGAAAGAAATTTAGTTACTAAGTTCGGAGTGAGAGTTTTTTGTGTTGTGAGAAAAGTTAATTAATTTAGTTCGTAAATTCGGGTAGTTCAGATATACTTAACAAAATCTTGTTGATTTTTGGTGATGAGTCACTTCGTTATTAGTTAGGTTGGGTTGATATGATCATTAATCTTCCATCATTTGTACTTTTGATTTCATCTGGCTTCTTTTTCAATTAATTTAGACTTTTAATTAGTTTTGAATATTAAAATCTGGTTTATTAGCTCTCTTGGGTTCAATAATTCCTTATTAGACTTCTTGCATCATCCACATCTTGTTAAATTTTGCAGTATTTATTACTATTTTAATTGATAATTGAGTCGAATATGGTTTGGCTTCCGTCTCTCTTGATCGTCAATAATGGACTAATGTTTTATAATGGAATTAAATATAATAACGTTCCGTTGTTATGGCAACTGTCTATACTCTCATTGGTCGAATACATTTATGTCTATTGTTATAATATTTGAATTTTAATTCAAAATGAATAAATATTTTCTGATGGCTATTATTCTTCTGTCTTCTTATCAATGTATTAGATATTATCATATCTGTTCCCATTTTCTTTCAAAGATCATTTTGACATTCCACAAAGCTGGGTTTGTTCATGTATTATTATTAGCAGTTTTGACAAAATGCTAATATTGTATTATTACATTTCTTTCTTATTTTATGTTTTTAATCTAATTCTGACATCTTAATATGGTTCACTAATTGTAATTAATGAGTTACTTGCCCTGAATTTTCTAATACAGTAGTTAATTTCTTACAATTTGTTTATTTTGAATTTATACAGTTAGGCATTTTATAGGCCTAAGTAGTAATTGGCTATATCTTCTTATTTTACACAAATTACAGATTATTTTTCATTTACATATGTTTTGCTTGGTGTCACTTATGACTTATTTACCTTTAGAATTTAATTTGGGCTGTTTTACAATAATTGAATGTTCTTATTAATTTACAAAATCACTGCTTGTCTGTTATTCTCTTATTCTTTTTCTGTCTTTACTCTAATGATTAATATTATGTTTGTAACATTTTATCTCCTTTCTTACATCTATTGCCATTTCTTATAACTTGTTTATCACTTAATATTACTATAAAACATAACACAAAAATTAGGTTTATGGTCTGTTTACTTTTCAGCCATATTCCTTCTTACAAGCTCAACTCTTTTAATTGAACAAATAACAATTTTGGTGAATAACGTTATAACCAGTGGCGAAGCTAGTAGTTAATGAATGGGTAGGCAAAAGTCTTATCTTAAATTTTTTTGTAGAGTAGTTCAACACGGCAAGTTTTCTTGCTTGCAAAATTGTCAACTACATGGTCTTTGAACAGCTGGTCACTCATCAATTCATTCACAATTATTTTTTCAATAGCAATGGTGCTAAGAGAATTAAGCCTTTCGTTGGTCATGGTATTGCGCAAGTAGTTTTTTATTCTTTTTTAAAGTACTCATACTCCTTTCCGAAGAAGCTATGGTTACAGGAAACGTTAAAATGAAACGAATTAATTTTAAACGTACACTGGTTCTAAGTCATTAAGAACTATAAAATGTAAACATATTTGAGGGAACAAATGTTTTCCAGTATCTGAGTAAGTATTTTAATTCATTTTCCAGTCTTTCACTATTGAAAAAAGAGTATTATTTATAAAAACTGTTCAATTTAGTAGAAGGAAAACTCTCTTTGTAGGAAATGAAGTGATTTGTATCCAACAACTCAACAAACTGGATACTTTCTAAATCACTGAACCGTACCTATAGCTGCATAATCAAAGTATCAAGAACTTCATAAGTTAACGTTTTCAGCAGTTTCCTGTTACTGTCATCTATATTTACCTCACTGCTTATTTTGTGACATTTTTCAATGCAAGACGACACAGTGTTTTCTGATCTCATGTACTTGAGGATAGCAGTAGTTTTCTTAATTTCAGTGTTGCACAGAATTATATCGGAGATAGTTTTGTGTTGCAGTAGAGAAAAGAGATGGTCAGTATAAACGAATATTTCCCTATAAAAACAATGTAAATGAAATGGGTCTTTTTGAGTATGTTAAGCAATCTAACAGCAGAATTGTACGAATCACTATCTCATCCTTCATCATTCTCTGTAATGTCCTATAAAATCTGTCTCAAGTCACCATAGTGGGAAAAGATGGTATGAACTGCTCTGGAATGGAAGTTCCAACGGGTAGTGGATGCTTGTGGAAGTTTAAATCCTCTAGATTCTAGAAGCTGTGATCTCTTTGAGGATCTACAATAAAATGTGTGAAATGCTGTCAGACTGTGAATGAAGAGACTAACTGATTTTATTGTTTTAGTGCAATAAGGAATTACGAGGTTTAACTTGTGAGCATAGCAATGTAGAAATAATGTTCTTGGACAAGTCTGTTTTACAAAGTGCTGAACACCTCCACGCTTTCCAGCCATTACAGAGGCTCCGTCATATGTTTGACAGACTACCTTCTCAGTTACACCCCACTTTTTTAAAACGTCAACAATCAATTCTGATAAGCCTGATGCAGTCTTATCTACTGAAGGTTCATTGGGTTTTATTATCATAAAACCCAATGAACCTTTCTATTTGACCTTCTTTTGAACAAAATCTAAAAATTATGCTGACTTGAGATCTTACTTGATACGTCTAAAGTTTCATCTGCCTCAATTCCAATAAAATTGCAAGAATCTAACGCCGCCTTAATCTTCTCTTGAATTATATCAGTTACAGATTCAACTAATTCATTCTGAATATCGCTTGATGTACCTTTAAAGCCTGACGTAGACTGGAGATGATCTCGAATGTACTGCTCCAGCTTAGAAAGAAGATCTAACAATTCTAGATAATTACCCCGGTTGACTGAGTCTTCCCCTTCGAAATGACCTCAAAATCCAAGCTCCTGTTTCCCGAGAAAACACACAATGTCAACCGGCCTATCTTTCACCAACAAGCCTATTTTGTTTCACGACGTCATTATGTTTAACAGCTTGAATTCTAGCCCCTTCAGAAAGAGTATGTTCAATCCTCACGCGTCCCAGCAAACGGTACCGCTCTTCATTTTGAATATGTTTATTTGAATTCTGGTGTTTGTCTGCTTTTCTAAGAAAGTTTTTTGTAACCGTCACTCCATATAAAATCCATTCTTCTTCACCAGAAAACAAGATACATGTATAACAAAAAAGTCTGTTGGTTTCGGAACAGCCTGTCAATCACGAATATCGCTCGTACCAAGAAAACTGAAATTTTCTAGATATTTTACCATCAAAATGTTTAATGTCTAAATTAGGCATAAATCTCTTGTTTTCAACACATTTTTCTTTGTAAGTCCAAGAAGAAAACGGCTTACTTTTTAATAAAGTCAAAAGATCTGACAAGGTATTAAAAGGACCGTGTTCACTCATTTCGGGCGACACACTTATTACTCATACACAATAATATAACTGATTGAACTTCCAAATTTATAACTTGATTAGTTTATATATATATATGTATATATATATATATATATATATATATATTGTAACAAAAAAGACTCCTTAATCGGTGTTTCTAACGTCTCCCATGCTGATCACATCTATCTCGGTTACAACGTTTATCTGTTTGTGTTATTTGTTTGGATTCCGATAATGTTATTTACTTTCTAACCAAGTTAACCAAATTAACCAAGTTATCTTAATTTTGTATTAAATTAGGGCAGTTGTTTGAAGATAGGTAGGAGAGAGAGTGAAAGAGAGCCAAAGAGAATTACTCTCTTGGTATACGATCTCGTACTTTAAAATTTTTCCGCTCGATGCATCAGCTGTTTTCTATTTACGAACCCTTTTAAGGTTATGTTATTTTTGCAGTACTTAATAATTTTCTGATGACCGGACTGACTTTCTTACTCTTCTCGGCTATTCCTTATTTCCTGTAACAAACTACTATCTACCAGAAATAATACACAATTAATTCCCTAAAAGCAAAGCATTCATTGAATTTATTTTTATTCACTGGATACTATTGTCTCCAAATCATAAATTGACAATCGATTATTTCTCGAAATCACAACATTATTTCGATATTAGTTTTACATTACATATAACACACAACAAATGTTTTTAATTACAGTTTTTTAGAAAGAAAAATTAATTAATTATATTTCCCAGGGTTATTTGAGGTTCTTTGAACTCTAAGAAAGTCAGAAATGCATATCTGTTAGTATCATACTTTACATTAATAATATTTGTTTATTTTAAAATCTGGTTCATTAAGTTTGTTTTTAAACCGCCAGAGCACAGACTACATATCTTCACATAAAACGAACACAAATAATGATGGCTGCCGGAACGTCCCTCCATACATTTTTACTGTTTTTTGGTTAATTAAATAAAGTTTGTTATGTTCACCTTGTTTCCTTATGAATTGAAAGAGATAGTGCTGTTTCTAGTGTTCTATACTTATAGTTGATGTGTAATTTTGTTATTTATTAAAAGGAAGCGATCTCACCCAATGATTTTCAATTCCGATGTCCAGACCGAGATATGGTTAGCTGGATTTTTTGGTTTCCATCGATTTTCTGGTGTGAATTATTGTAGTTCAAAGGATGTCTCTGATGTAGTGTATGGTGCTGACTCGTTTCATTAATTTTGTAGTGGTTTGTTCCGAATGATCGTTATTCATTTTTTAAAATTTTATTGGACATTACATTTTTTCATCATCTCACTTTGAATATAATTGAACAATCAACATTTCTTGTTGGTTAGTCACTCATAGTAACCAAGAAATTGATGGTTTTTTATTGGCTAACCTAGGTACCGTTTTAGTAAATAGGCTAGTATTAATTATTATTATTTCATTTCTTCTTTTAAAAAAATACTCCTTTACAAATCTTAGTTATAATTAAATTTAATTTATATAAGGTTTTTCTTCACCTATTTATTTAAGCTTGGCTACCGGTATTTTATAATTTCATTATTTTTATTTTAGTTTATTTATGACTTATACTTCAGTTAATGTATTCTTACTCTACACTACTTTGTTTTCCACTCCATCTCTCTAATATAGTATTAATTGGCCATTATTAGTTTGATAATACCCTGGATTCCTTTAAACATAAACAAAAATAATTATAGTAAACAAAATATTAATTATTGTTATATTGCCTTTGTGGCCTACACAACACAAAACTACAACTTGTCATTAGTATTATAGCCTATTACTATAATACTGCTTCTTGCATCTGCATCACAAATTTGTGAGATGTCCTTTTTACTTCCATATTCCTTAAGGAATGGAAGTATGGTGATGGCAAAAAAAATCGTGTTCGAGATTATTGCAGATTCTGATTCTACTACACTCAAAACATGAAAAAAAGTCGTTTTCCGAAAAGTGTCTGTGTGTGTGTCTGTCTGTCTGTCTTTCTGTCTGTGTGTGTGTCTGTCTGTCTTGTGTCTGTAGATTTTTTTTCTATGGCAAACGATAACTGCCGCAAATTCAAACAGAATCAAATAATGTTTCGCATACAGCCCTGAATTGTAGAGTTCTCAAGATCTGTTGATTTTGGTGAAGATCGGTTGAGGGAAAGGGGTAGTTTACCTGCAACGGTTTTTTTTATCAAGGGAAATTTTTTTTTTTGCCAAACGATAACAGCCGCAAATTCAAACAGAATCAAATAATGTTTCGCATACAGCCCTGAATTGTAGAGTTCTCAAGATCTGTTGATTTTGGTGAAGATCGGTTAAGGGAAAGGGGTAGTTTACCTGTAACGTTTTCTGTTTTAACAAGGGTATTTCCTATGGCAAACGATAACAGCCGTAAATTCAAACAGAATCAAAAGATTATTTGCATACAGCCCTAAATTGTAGAGTTCTCAAGACCTATTGTTTTTGGTGAAGATCGGTTAAGGGAAAGGGGTAGTTTACCTACAACGTTTTTTTAACAAGGTTATTTTCTATGGCAAACGATAACAGCCGCAAATTCAAACATAATCAAATAATTTTCTGCATACAGCCCTGGTTTGTAGAGTACTCAAGACCTTTTGTTTTTGGTGAAGATCGGTTGAGGGGAAGGGGTAGTTTACCTGCAATGTTTGTTATAAAGCGTATTTTCTATGGCAAACGATAACTGCCGCAAATTCAAACAGAATCAAATAATTTTTTGCATACATAAGTGAATTGTAGAGGACTCAAGGCCATTAGATTTTGGTGAAGATCGGTTAAGGGGAAGGGGTAGTTTACCTGCAACCTTTTACGTTTTAACAAGAGTAAAGTACTTGAAAATTCATTTAAACTTTTTCAAACAATGGTAATTGTTAAAAATAAAATAATTTTGTTGCCAGGCAATAAAATTATAATTTTTTCATTTTAATGTAAATTATGTATATATTAGAAAATATATCGTGCTTGGCAGGCAAGCATATTTCAGATTATAAGTCTTAGAATATGGAAGTCATGTATGGTTCTCCATACCGATATTTAAGTTTTTAACACTTCCACATAACATACTATGTTTCACTTTGCACACACCGCACTTTGGCATACACATTGTTTTCAATTGCTACAGTGTTATATGGTACAAAGGTTTTTATAGTATGATACATAATCCCCATTTCTGACTTTTTGAATGGGTAATTACTGATTTTATTATTATGGTTATATGAATCCTTCTTTATTTATTAGCGGTATTGGGCATGGGTTATGTAATGTTACAATATATATATATATATATATATATATATATATATATATATGTTTAATGTCACAAATAATTTAAATGACAATCTTGACCTTGTGTTAGTTCAGCGGAATAACAGGCATACTTTTAATAACCGCATAAAATTAACACGATTATAAACAACACAGCGTGCTTTTCTGTTCGCAGGACAGCAGTGAGACATGCCTCAATGCTACTGTGTGGGCAACGCGGGTCAATCCCCGCTCCCCCCACTTTCAAGTCATGCCAACACATTGCTTACATACGATGTATACAAGAAACACTGAGGCAGGTTCACATTGCCTCATTTAAACGAACTATGTCTGCTCTCACTTGTCACCATCTAGCGGTCGCTCAGTAAAGCAAGTAATTAGTAAATTCGACAATTACAGTAACAATGTATAATCTTACGTTACGTACTTCATAAGTATTTATAATTTTTATTCTACAGAATTTTTTAGGGTAGGCATTGCCTCAATTGCCTCCATGTAACTTTGCCACTGGTTATAACACCATTTATTCTATCTTGATAATCATCCCTTGAATATTATTATTAACATAGGATGTCTTATTTTCCTTGCACTCATAGTTCTAGTTTATTATTAATTAACACTATTATATTAGTTGTCTGTCCATCTTTTACAATCTGTTTTATTATCTTTGTTACCTTTTTCTTATTATTGTGAATTGTTTATTCTCTCACTTCTAACACTTACACTGTTTATCACTTTCACTTCCTACCTATCTCTCACTCTTGGTTTTTATTATTTTATACACAATTTATAGTTAGTCTGTTAACATTTTATGTTTTGGTTTTCTTATCATCATAAGGTTATTAACAATATACATTATTCTGGTTAGTGTACTTTAACTAGGATTATTTTATTTAATGCTTGTTACTAGATATTTATTATTTGTTTGTGCTTTTTTGTCACTGGTTTAATTTATACCTTCTCATTTTGTTTTCTTTATTGGGTCAATCACTTGGGATGGGTTATGGTCATTTGTCTCGTCATAGTCATTTTACTTTCCTTAGTTTAATATAGTTAATTCATTATAGTTCTTCTCTGGTATTGGGGCTGCTTTTTGTGTCGTAACAATATTCAAAATAAGAAACCAGTACTTTCCAAAAGACAAACCAGTACGACTAAGGGGAACTAAATCAGTTTGTGAAAGGCCCGTTATTGATGTTTTTATGAATTGTTTCAGAGTCTGGGGATACAGTGGCCACAATCACCAGACTAGGGGGGTAAGTTACCCATGATTTTAATAAGGATTTACGGGGGGGGGGTCAGTGGTGCCATATCCTTGCTAGTCCTCTTAGGTTTTAGCAATGAGAGTTTTTATGCTTCGGCATAAAACCTCTTTTTTTGCGGGGGGTATTGTAACGGGACAAAGCAAGAGGGTTTTTAATTTTATAATTTTGATTTTAACTATTTGTATGTAACTTTTTGTAACACCCTATGGCTGCGCCTTGAGCCGGCCGAAGTACGACTTGGTACCGGAATGTGAATTATCAGCAGAGTGCGTGTTAGAAATTCTGAGAATCGACCACGTGGGAAAGTAAAAGAAATTCTATAGCCGAACATCCGATGGAAAGAACCAATCACAGAATGAGTTAACGCCATGCGGCCAACACCTAACGCCTGGCAGGTAGGCAACCACGCGCACGATGTTCATACAGTCGTCTCCAGCAGTTAGACACATTGCATCAGGCAGTACAGGGCAGTGGAAAAAAGTGTTGGCGCGTCCAAGTATGCATGGCCTCCCCGAAGTTAAATAAAAAGTATAACGAAGTGGTAAATCAACATTAACAATGTGGCAGTGCGAGAAAATAACGATTAAATGAAAGTTTACGACGTTCGGGGTGAGAGTACAGAATTAGAACAGTGAGTGGCATCGAAAGTAAAAATGAGGACGAACAATGGCGGCTAGCACATGTGCAGATGAGTGAAACCGAAAGCGTAACTATTTTGGGGGCGAAGTAATGTAAATAAATAATACAAGAGCTCAATTAATAAAACGGAGGGTATTCAAAATATAAAGAGCGTAAGAGTGTGTGTGTGGAAAAAGGGGAGAAAGAATAAATAATCGTAATATCAAAGTACTGGTTTGTAGACAAGAGGTTAGCATGGTGAATTTTTATATGTTGTACTTTTTATAATATTCTGTAAAATCATAGTAACAGAGTGAAGTTAAATTTTTGAGTATAATAAAAATAAGATTTATTATCAACATAAATATGTGTTAAGTTAATTTTTTTGTCACTCCCATAACTTAAGTTCTGCATCGAGAATTCATCTAAACGAAACCTGTGAATTTTCTGATCTAAGGGCATTACATGATCAAAATTAATTAAGGGTAAGTATCATGGTTTCGATGTATAACCTAAAACATCATGGCGACCCTTTGAGCGAGTTTGGAATCTTCTGGGGGTTTTTATTAAAAAGGTAAGTGTAACGGAATCAGGGTAAGTAAAATTATGGCGTGTAAAAAGTTTAATTCTTTACAAGGAGCAAGCAACAAGAACAAATATCAAAAGATGATTCTCAAAAAAGCACAATAAATGTAAATGCTGCTCTAAACAACTTAATACATTATTTGTTTAGGCCTCAGAAAACAACGTATGAGCAAATCAAAAACTGTATATCAGTCCTTCTCCCTCCAACACAATCCAGATTTCCAACTAAAACTAGGCAATAATTTGCTCAGTAAGAGCACCAGAACTAAATATTTAGATGTTGTTGCCTGATAACAAACTAAATTAGAAGAGAATATCATATAACAGCTAATAAAGCAAATAAATGAATGGGACTCACTAAGAGATTGGTCGGAGCCAAATGGGGGTGTAGACACCCTAAAAGTTACCTACAATAGCCACGTCCAACATATTATGAAATATGGAAGTGAATGTGTGACTGCAGCCAACAACACATTAGTGGACCTCCTGGAAATAACAGTCCAATGCGCTGAGACTAATATGTGGAGCAGTAAGGGCAACACCAGTCACCACCCTTCAGTTATACACTAAAACCTCCCAACTTTGCTAAGAGCTAGCTGAATTCACCAAGCAAACTACAGACAAACTCTTAAAACTCCAAGAAATGCTAAATCATTTCATACAGAAAAATCCCTGTAGAGTTGACTATTCCAAGTAAAATGGAACCTATCGGAAATCTTCCTAACCCTCTAGACTTTACCCCAATATCAACCACCCTTAATATCCCAGATGATTCAACAAAAATAGATACACATACACTCTTGAAATGCTCAGTTCTTATAATGATAAATGAAAAACACCCTGAAGAAGAACATTTAAGAGTATACACACATGGATCCAAAATTGAAGAAACTGGAACAGGTGCTGGTGTGTACTGCCATCTGTTTTCCAATTATGTGTCAGTGGGCAGATATAAAATGAACTTTCACAGAGATACTGAAGCAATATTTTTGGCCCTACA
The DNA here is from genome assembly GCA_034769895.1 of Magicicada septendecula. NCBI lineage: Eukaryota > Metazoa > Arthropoda > Insecta > Hemiptera > Cicadidae > Magicicada > Magicicada septendecula. The sequence continues at coordinate 130,837,202 of CM068372.1, forward strand.
ACAACTAATCTACCACCCCAATACATTTCAAAAAGCAGTTCTTATGGTGGACTCCCAGGCTGCTATTCAAGTGGTACCTTCAAACAAACAACAACAGTCAGCAAATTCTGAAACATCTAAAGTCTCTCAACAAACCTATCATGCTCCAATTGATTCTGGCCAACGTATGGGTCAAGGGAATGAAATCTCTGGCAAGCTCGCCAAGAAGGGCACCAAAGTCCTATGGTGGGGGGGGGGCCTCTGGAAGTGAGCTCTGTCAATTTGTATCATGCCAAATTCATGAAATCTGTAGAAAAAAGTGGCTAAAGGTAAAAAATTTTTAAAACATTTGCAAACAATGGAAAATCGATATAAGGAGAATCCCAGGAAGGAAACTGTGATAACTTTCAGATTAACAACTGGCCATGACTGTCTCGCAGCACATCTCGCACGAATTAAGATCTGCCACTACCAAGGAATGCACCATTTGCCACACCCCAAATTCTACCATATCACTTTCTGCACTGCAATGGACTTATCCCTGCCTATCAAGAAAACGCCAATCTAGCTGAACTTATTGGGATGCCAGGAGCAAGGTGGAATAACTTTTCATATAGCCACGGGAACTGCTTTTTCTCATAATCTCTTTTATCGTACATGTATTATTTACTTGTCAACTGTTAATAGTTTGTTATTTGCTAAATATTAAAAACTTCTTGGTTGGTAATATGTTGTCGAATGTAATGTATAAACAGAAAATAAATTATTACCATTAAACTTGTCAATGCCAAATCGAAGGAGGTCTGTGTACATTCAGGAACACAGCAAATCATTTCGAATGAGACAATAGCATTTAATTTGCCAGTTACAGAACTGTGTCTGTCATTCAGAATCTGAAATTTGATAAACAGTTATTAATTTACAAATATCTTCTGCTCTGTAATGGCTCATTCATTACAATTATTACAACGCAATTCAAATTCTGTATTCTATACATTTTTAGTAATTCCAATTGCTTATATCTGTGTTCATCATCTTTGCTATTTTCTTATCATCATCTGGTCCCATTTAGTCTGGATTACTGTAGCAGGACTCTACTGTAGCTGAACAATGTTATGTTAATATGGTATGGACACATACAACAAATGAGCAACAAGAGATGATCTACAAGGATACTAGAATATCGTCTGCTCGACTTAAGAGATACAGGTCTACTGATGCAAGTCTATGAAGTTACATCATAATACGATGATATGAGATTACGATCAGCACAAACCTATTTGCCATATGATATAGGCATATTTGCTAGTGGCAGCTTGTACACAAAGCTTGGAATAGTGCTCTGCAATTAAGATAATTGAATGTTATAAAAAATATCTACAAATAAATAAAACTATGTCATTATAATAAGTGCTTCATTAAATCATACACAGATAAAAATTACATGATTAGTCAGCTAATTCATATTTATGACTACTTTTCTCCGATATAATCAACTAATAACCATTCAATTTTTATTTGAAATCTTGGTATTTACATACAAAAAAAGTTTAAAAATCATAAACAATGACAATAAATGATTCCAAACACACACCAGTAGTCTATAGTGGTTTGGTCAAATCATTGTGGCTGTACTTCTAAGTTAAGCACCTTGATGCGTTCTCTAACAGAGCAACTTAGTTGGGAGGGGGGGTCTTACATTCATGAAGGGGGCAGAAATTACAGATTCAGTTTTTATTCATTCAAAACTGACAATATAATTGTCAGACAATATAAAAAATAAGTTACCAAAAATAAGCAAAAAAATAAGCCAAAGCTACATAATATGCAAACAAGAGACATTGTAAAGGTTTTGGAGACCAGAATTTCATAAAGGCAGTCACAAACTGAAACATAACAGTAATTGTTAAACACTGTACAAAATACTAGTTGAAAATGGTACTTAAGTAGGTATTTATGTAGTATGTTTCACTTGCATAGTCTATACTTACACTAGTATAATTATTCAGTTCTTGTAGAGCCATTATTGAAGAAAATTAAGATTCCTTTTTTCTTCTACATACTCATAACATGTCCACTGAAACATATCAAGTAAATTAATTACCTGGATTATTTGTGTGTGGTGGGAGGAAGGGAGAGGGATAGTCCATGTTTCCTCCCTAATCATGGTCACAGGAAATTTATAAACTGTTTGTAATGAGTGACCTACTTCATGAACTAATGGTTAACATTCTCCTCCCACGTAAGAAGTTGTGCCTTTGAATCCTGTTCAGGACCAAGTTTCATGAAGCCAAGTAAACAGTTGTGAAATCCAGTATCTCCTGGCATAAATCAGAATTATACAAGGCCATCTAACTTAAGCCAACATCTGCCTGTACATTTTTTTTGCAACTATGTCCGTGATGTTTTTTATTGTAATGTTAAGTTCTAGGTATGTGTGTGCGTGGGGGGGAGGGGTATGTGTGTGAGTGTTCGAATGTGTTATTTAATGACCTTGTCTAGATATTTTGTGAGCCTGTATGCTAGGACATAATGGCAGTTTATTATGGGACAGATTGCTATATATTTTTATGGACTTTGGAAAGTGCCTGGAAAGTAGGAGCTGACAGTATGTTTGTTTTAGGTAAAATTTTGTTTTTCTGTGTTTGGCTTTGTTGATAAATTGTTTCGATATGTTTCAACTGAATCATATTTCAGTTCTGTGTTGTCATTTTATCTGTTGTGGAGTTCATCAATATACGGAGATGACAAGTGTGGTTTGTCTTTGTCAGTTTTAACAAAAGTGATATTATGTTTGTGTGCTTATTCTTTTAACATGAAGGCTGTATGTATTAAAGTGGTATGTTTTTTCTGTTTAATGAACTGTATGTTTTTATTATGTTGTTTATGCTAGGGCCTATACCTTAGTGTGTTTTGATGCTGTTTTCTGTTTATTTGTTTCAGTGTCTATTATGTGTTCTCTTGGTGTCATGTTATTTTGTTTGTAATGTAGTTTATGTTTTTAGACCTTTATCAAGAAATGTTTGTTTGCTTTGTGCGATGTGAATGTTTGTAAGATTTATTCTAAGTGTGTAAAACTTGTGCAAGGGAATTATTGTTTTTTTTTAATTTTCTTGTCATGTTTTAACCTACTTTTTACTTGATTTTCATCCATTCATTTATGTGTTGTCTTAATTCTGTCTTGATAATATGCTCATATGTGTTGACAATTTGTAGGTGTAATTTGAGTACTTCAATGTTCAGAACGACTTTTTCTTGTTCAGTTGTTTTATGGATTCTTTTATTGTCTTTTGTGCGATGTTTTATTTCTGTGGCGTGACTGTTGTTTTTAATTCTGACTTGTAGGTATTCTGGTGTGGGTGATTTTTTGAGGCAGTTTTGTTGAATGTAATACATGTACTTAAAGATATAATGTGTTATCTTTCTAATCTTTAATATGGTGTTCCTATGGGCGTGGCCAATCGCTTCTCTCACTGCATTATTTGTACACATTAACCTTCTTGATTACAACAAATAAACAGCAAATAACGAGGTCTTTCTCTAATTTTTTAAATAGTTTTATTCACAAAAACTAAACTCACTACCAGTAACCCCAGAAGAAGAAAATGTCACTAAAGTGCCCGCGTTTACAAAGCTTAGCATCTAATTTTTTAAGCATGTTTTACCTTTACAGTATTTTGTAAATTAAAATAAGGGTTATGTAAGCATTTCCCTACTTACAAAAATACTAAGGATTCTTATATATAAAACATTATTTTAGTAAAGCTCATCAGAAATAACATACAAATAATGGTAATAAACTAAACTTCAGTTCACACCACTTACACTAGAATTTTTTTAATCACATTGTGACATCAATTGTTACCGTATTTGCAGAAGACGGTCGTAGAGCCAACAATACGTAATGTTATTGAACATTACTTATATGACAGTTACTGCTTCTAAACTCAGTTGTTTGATCTTTGGTTATGTTTACGTTACGTCAGCTGATTGATTAAAATTCTTCGCCTTGTTATCCTAATCAACTTTTGTCAGTAGCCTAGCCAATCCTGGACTCTCATTGGCTGAATTTTTGTAGCTGTTACAGTAAACTTCATAACAGCACCTACATAACTAATTTTCGTTACCGGTACATAAAATCACTGTAATGTAGGGATGAGCATCGCTAGAAAACCATCGATGTTTAACATCGTGAACAGTACATCGATGTTAAAAAAACATCGGTATGAAAACATCGATGTTTTAAGACTTCAAACATCGATGTTTTTATGCCAATGTTGCAATTCAAATAAAAATCTATGCTTTTTACATGTTTGTAATAGTACAAATAATTGGGGATGAATAATAAATAAAAACAATTAAAGAAAAGAATAATATACCCCGATACTTTACTCACTTACCTTATCAGAAGATTCTGAAAAACCAAAAAGCCCTTGGGTAAGCACTACATTTTGACAGGCGGAATGTGGAAACCTCAACACTGTACCCGAGAAAACAATTTAAATACACCTAACTTCCCCGTATCAGAATTTCCAGGGCCGTTGACAAACTCGTTGATAATAGGTTAGGTAAAGGCGAGGTGACGTTAAATTAATTTAACTCACATTCATAATTAACAAAATCTGTTCATTATTATTTATTATTATAATGATTATAAAGTGTTTTAAACAAACATACATAAAACCACCCTTTAACAAAAACAGAAACCTCTGTAAATCTATGTCAGGTTTGTTTACTCCTAGTGAAAGTTTAAATTAGTATTCCCAAAGAGAGATAGGCCTATAAATTCTCTTATTTTCTTTTAAACAGTAAAAGCTTAATAAAATCACAGTTTAAAGTAACACTGTTAATACTTTCAGATTCAATTTATTTTTTATAACAAATTATACAGGTACAGAGTAAAACCTATCTAGTCCGACCCCCGGCTGGTCCGACCGCGGCTCAAGCACCGGACTTGTTGATGACTCACCAGCTTGTTTACATACCTGTCAGTTGTTTTGCTCCTCAGTGAGCCGGCATCTAGTGTCTAGTGCGCAGTGTTGCCAGGTCTTCCGAAATTTCGGAAGACCTTCCGATTTTTTTTTAATGTTCCAGAAAATACGAAATTTGGTGCAAATCTTCCGAATTTTTTCCTAGTCTCGTTTCAGTGCTATATCGCATTTCTAGAGTTTTGTTTTAGCGTACGATATGACGTCAAATCTGGTGTTTCATTGCAACCGCAATTATAATTGCTTTCAATAAAAGTTTATAAGAGGTCTTGTCAAAAATTATAGTTCCTTCCTCCTGTCACAAACAATAATTATGACCACCCATACACAATGATGTAATAAGCATTTTGCAATATCCACATATTGTATCATACTGCTATTCAAATAAGAGTGACTAATCGTTATAGTTTAGTCCCAAGCTGACAGAATCGCACTACATGAGTGCACCTGAAAAAACAGATACTGTAATGTTTAGCCTACACCAGGTCATAATAATAATAATACATTAATATTGTCTCTCCGGTTCTTTACGGATAGTTTACATCTGCTTGTTTTTTAAACACACACACACACACACACAAAATCATTTCGCGTACGAGGCTGTTATTAATGTTACTTATTCAAACAAATTAAGATGCCAGAGCAATGTGGATAATATATTACTACGCTTTTCGTGAATCGTAATATGTACACAAAGTGTACACATTCCAAAATATACGATTGTTGATGTCTAGCCTCGACTTTCGAGAAACATTGCAACAGACACAACACGCCATGTCACTGTTTACAAAATAATGGAAATCTTTATTAGGTCTACATTGTCTCTTTCTGTTGTGTCTGACGCTTGTTTCGTCTTACAAAATCTCCACGTTTACTGTCGTAATCGAAATCAAAACTTACCTACAACCAAATTTCGTAGGTAACCAAATTTAAGGTAAAAACCTTAAAAACAATTAAAAAAATAAAAGAATTTTCAAATTATAAGAATAATTGGTTAGTAAAAAGTTAGGTAAGTTAGTAAAAAGTAAGTTACATATATCTGTGCGTGTGTGTGTGTGTGTGTTGGTAGGGCTGTAAAATTTAGAGTGTTATAGTATTTAGTAATATAATTAAAAATGAAGCTAATGAAATGTAAAAAACAATAAATACATAAAAACGTTAAAAATTAAAAATAAACAATTGAAAATACTGTAAGAATCATAGACAATAGAAAACTAAATAAATAAAGTTATAAATATAATAAAACGAAAATAATTGTGAATCGACAAAACAGTGTAACTGCTTTATTTCATTATAAGCGATATCAGTTTTCTAATTTTACTACTTTTACAAGGAAAAACGTAAATTTAACTGTTATCTTTCATCTTTAATTATTAAAGAAGCGTAACTTCGGCACATTAGGTATAAAAAGTCAACCCGTGTCAAAATAGATTACTCCTGTCATATGTGCGTCTTATTGACAATTCAGAGAGTAGACTAATATTTTCAACTGCGTTAGTAGACATTTTCCTCTCTCGTGCCTTTCACTGCTGCCGTCTTCTCCCCACTACAACCTGCGCGCTGATTCATCTCTGTTTAATATTACTGTACATGGTATTTATCGTTTACCTAGGTTAGGGAGCAAACTACATAGCCATTAATATCTAAAATAAATTTGTTGATTTAAAATAAACGAAATTTAACAATCAACTTAAAAAAAGTCTTCATTACAAATTAAAAAAGTGTTCAAAGGAAAACATCGAAACGAAACCATCGATAGTATGAAAACATCGCAACTGAACCATCGATGGTAAAAACATCGAACATCGAACGTTAACCATCGATGTTTTTGGAACATCGGCCATCGATGCTCATCCCTAATTGCAGTGCGTGCAGTGACGTCATTTATCCCCCGCTAATCTGCTGCCGGCTTGTATTCAGGCTCGCAACAGTCAAATTTAGTTAGTTAATTGCAAGACTCCGGACGGGCAACTTGCCTTCAGTTCGCCAGCCGCGGCTACATAATTATTTCAATATTTCAAATTTTTAGCATGATCATCATGCGCTAATACTTAGGCGATCTCGGCCTATATTCAAGATTATGACGTTCAATATTTGATTCTACCTTATTTCTCAGGCATTTATGCCGCGCTATACTGCACGCGCCACGCAACTATTTTCTAACAATTTTCAAATAAACAATTAACTCAAAGAACATATAGGCTACAGTCCACTTCGTTATTTCATTTCTTACCAGCTAACTCAACAACTAGCGTTATAAGACCAACTCAAGAGTCTTCGAGAGCATCTAAGACGCAGCAGGAGTTTTCATAGATTTAATTGTAACGAGTTTTCATAATTTTATTTATAAAACACAAGCGTGTTTAAAAATCTCACTTAACTAAAAATGAACTTTTTTCATGTGAAAAACTTATTATTTTATTGTACGCGTTTCGGCTTAGTATCCGCCTTCTTCAGCTTTGGTAACAGACTGCCAGCATTTTGTAACGGTTGTGTGGAAGGTGAAGTGGGGGTGGTGTGTGGAGGAAGGGGATTGTCGCGGGGATTCAACTTACTGTTTGTTTTCTGTATAATTGTGTCAAAAAGTGTATGTGATTTATATTGTAATTGATCGTTGAGTATGTTGTTTGGTTGTGTTGTGTGGTGTTTATATATTTCGTATTTTTCAGTTGTGTTGAGTTTTTGACCTTTGGGTATGTAATGTAAAATTTCAAGATTAGTGTCTATGTTGGTGTAACTGTGGTTTTCTGTGTGTATGTGTGTGGCAAATGCAGAGTGTATATTGTTGTTGGTTAAAGCTTTTAAGTGTTCAGAATAACGGGATGAAAAAGATCTTCCCGTCTGGCCTATGTAGAAACTATTGCAGTCATTACAATTTAATTTGTAAACACCTGTTTTGTTATATTTGTCTATGTCTGTGTTTGTATTACTGATGTGTTTTTTGATGGTATTGGTTGTTCTGAATGCTATTTTCTATTTGTGTTTTCTGAATGTATTGGCGATTTTGTGTGTGTATGAGTTGTGGTATGTGAGTGTGATGTACTTATTGTGTTGTGTGTTGATGGTATTTAGTGTTTTGTTGTTTTTGTTTTTGATGCGTTTGTGTAGTATGTTTATTAAATTGGGGTTATAACCGTTTTTTATTGCTATGTATTTTATTGTGTTGAGTTCGTCGGTGTAATCTTGTTTATTTAAGGGTATTTTAGTTAGTCTATGGAGCATATGGTTGAAGGCCGCATGTTTATGTTGTGTTGGGTGGTTTGATGTGTTGTGTATAACCATGTCAGTTGTGGTTGGTTTCCTGTATATTTTGTACGTGTGTGTATTGTTAGTTTTGTTAATTGTTAGGTCTAGAAAATTTATACTATTGTTTTGTTCAGTTTCCAGTGTAAATTTTAATTTGTGGTGTATAGTGTTTATGTATTTGTGGAAGTTTTCAACTTGTCTTGTGTTGCCTTTGAATAAAAGTAATATATCATCTACATACCTGTGCCAGTATATAATTTTGTTAGTGTATTTGTTGTTGTTTATTATGTGGTTCTGTTCAATGTTGTGTATATATATTTCTGCTAGTATTCCTGATATGGGGGATCCCATCGGGAGTCCTTCTGTTTGTGTGTATATTTTGTTATTGTATGTAAAGTAATTTTGTTCAGTTATTATTTTGGTAAGTGTGATGATTTCTTGTATGTGTGTTTCAGGTGTGTTGTTTTGTCTGAGTAGTTGTTCTAGTGTTTGTATGGTTTCTTTGATGGGGACATTAGTGTATAAATTGGTTATATCAAAAGATGCCAGAGTTGAGTTATGTGGGATGTGTATGTGTTCAGTTTTCCTGACTAGGTCAATGTTGTTTTTGATAGAGGTGTTGTTGCTGAGTTTTATGTTTTCTCTGATTATTTTGTCTAGTTGTTTTGCTATTTTGTGGGAGGGGGCCTGTGTGTTGTTTATTAATGGTCTGATTGGAATGTTAGGTTTATGTATTTTTGGTAATGCATTTAGTTTAGGGGGGTTAGGTTTTATTTGTTTAAGGTATTTGGCGTTTTCTGGTTTGATTATATGTTTGGTGTTGTTTATGAATTTATTAATCTGTTTATGAAATTTTAGTGTGGGGTCTTTATTTATTTCCGTTATATTATTTTCGTTGAAGAAACTTTCGATTTTAGTGTTTAATTGGTGTTTGTCCATTATGACGCTAATGTTACCTTTGTCGGCTTTTAGGATTGTTGTGTTGTGTTGTACTCAACTCTGGCATCTTTTGATATAACCAATTGATACACTAATGTCCCCATCAAAGAAACCATACAAACACTAGAACAACTACTCAGACAAAACAACACACCTGAAACACACATACAAGAAATCATCACACTTACCAAAATAATAACTGAACAAAATTACTTTACATACAATAACAAAATATACACACAAACAGAAGGACTCCCGATGGGATCCCCCATATCAGGAATACTAGCAGAAATATATATACACAACATTGAACAGAACCACATAATAAACAACAACAAATACACTAACAAAATTATATACTGGCACAGGTATGTAGATGATATATTACTTTTATTCAAAGGCAACACAAGACAAGTTGAAAACTTCCACAAATACATAAACACTACACACCACAAATTAAAATTTACACTGGAAACTGAACAAAACAATAGTATAAATTTTCTAGACCTAACAATTAACAAAACTAACAATACACACACGTACAAAATATACAGGAAACCAACCACAACTGACATGGTTATACACAACACATCAAACCACCCAACACAACATAAACATGCGGCCTTCAACCATATGCTCCATAGACTAACTAAAATACCCTTAAATAAACAAGATTACACCGACGAACTCAACACAATAAAATACATAGCAATAAAAAACGGTTATAACCCCAATTTAATAAACATACTACACAAACGCATCAAAAACAAAAACAACAAAACACTAAATACCATCAACACACAACACAATAAGTACATCACACTCACATACCACAACTCATACACACACAAAATCGCCAATACATTCAGAAAACACAAATAGAAAATAGCATTCAGAACAACCAATACCATCAAAAAACACATCAGTAATACAAACACAGACATAGACAAATATAACAAAACAGGTGTTTACAAATTAAATTGTAATGACTGCAATAGTTTCTACATAGGCCAGACGGGAAGATCTTTTTCATCCCGTTATTCTGAACACTTAAAAGCTTTAACCAACAACAATATACACTCTGCATTTGCCACACACATACACACAGAAAACCACAGTTACACCAACATAGACACTAATCTTGAAATTTTACATTACATACCCAAAGGTCAAAAACTCAACACAACTGAAAAATACGAAATATATAAACACCACACAACACAACCAAACAACATACTCAACGATCAATTACAATATAAATCACATACACTTTTTGACACAATTATACAGAAAACAAACAGTAAGTTGAATCCCCGCGCCAATCCCCTTCCTCCACACACCTGCCCCACTTCACCTTCCACACAACCGTTACAAAATGCTGGCAGTCTGTTACCAAAGCTGAAGAAGGCGGATACTAAGCCGAAACACGTACAATAAAATAGTAAGTATTTCACATGAAAAAAGTTCATTTTTAGTTAAGTGTTAGTGCTGTGAAAGAAGAGATGCATAATCAAGACAACTTAAAAATCTCAACTACTTCGCCATAAATATTCATTATTGTTCGCTTGAAACGTTCAAATGTGGCAGTACATTTAACATTAAATAAAGCTTATATTCTACGGTAACAAAGTTATATTCTAAATACTTATTTGTCAATATTAAAACTCGACTGTTCAGTCTGACAATGTACTTTACTGCATTTTTTTGTATTTTTTTTTTAATAACTTACAACTACGTTAATTTATGTATTGCATACTTGGTAATCATTGATTGCTTTACAAACTTTAAAATAAAATTGAAATTGACTAAATTAATCGTTAAACATACAAAAAAATTTTTAGTAAATTTAAATCAAATTCTCTGAACATCTTTATCTACATTTTACATAAAACTCTTATTACTATACTGAAAAAAATTATCTACATTTGTCATGCAAATATTTACATATAATTTACAGTGATTCTCTTTTTCATGTTTAAATTTTAAATGTCTTTGGTCTCTCATTTAAAATTTATAAATGGATTATCTGTCACCTCGATTTTGTAGCTTATATTTATGTCCTCCATTGATCCGTATGTCCTCTTCTGATCGGAGTTCCCTGCACGTCTCCAGGTTCCACTCGTCTATCATGGACCCGTCTGGTTGATGTAGGATAGTGTGAGATGTTGCTCTGCACCAGCTGCTGTCGTTCTAGCAGACGCCTCTACTGTTCAGCATAGCGTTCCTCTGCATGATGTAACATAGTAACTTGTCTTGTAACCCCTCTTTCTAGTTTTATGCTTTGCTTTATAAAAAAAAACCTTTTTTTTTTAATAGTTAATTAAAACTAGGCCGAGGGCCTAGAGAAGCCAAAAATGCGCTGGGTCCAATGGGACGGGACTTGCAATTAAACTCGATGGTTAAACAACAATAACAAATTTTATTAGCAATTTCAAGTCTTGACATTCAATATAACTTTGATAGAATAAAAAAATTTCATTAAAAACTTCTACTCCACTCCCTGACATTATAACATTCTGAAAATATACACATGTAACATCATAGTTCATAATTCAATAATTTCTCATAAATACAACATCAATCAATATACTTACATGAATACACATAGAACACACACACACATATATATATATATACATATACCACACACACATGTTCACCTGGCGGACAGCCTATATATATATTTTTCACCATACCTCAGGAGAGTATAACCCCAGTATCTGTCACCAAAACCCCCATCCCAAACTACCGTAATCGGCTAAAGTGCCCAGCAAGCCTTAAAAACTCTTCATTTAAAAAAACAATCCATCAACTCGTCAGATTATAACAGAGTTACGACAAATGAAATTATTACAAGTATACAAACTTTAGGAATGTTCCCCCCCAAATATAATGTGCCATCGCAAGGTCAACATGACTGCATGGTCTTAAAAAATGGATATTTCTCAGCTGCTTTTATGCTCTTACACAAATACAGATTTGAACAAAAACCCTAGTGGGACGTAACCACCAGAAAATAACATAGAACTGATTTTACAACCTCACATTTATAATTGAAAAAATGAGAACCGGTAGTGTGCTCATATTAACAAAACTCAATAATTAATGCACTGGCTATGGCAGTAAAACAAGATGAAAATTTACTTATTACAGAATTATTAAACAGCTAACATAAATTTTATAAAATGTATAATAAAAATTTTAATAAAAAAATTTTATAATGTAAAACCTAATAAAACATATTTGAGGCATTCATAGAGAATTGGGTTGACCTCAGGCACAGCCATGCGCCCGAACGAGATGCAACAGAATTTAACATGTCAGAGACCTGTGGATGAAGGCACCAACAGGTGACGGTGGCAGGTCAAAGCACCCCCCAAACCTTTAAATAATTTAAAAAAAGCAAAACCCATATAGATCTATAAATATAATCAAGAAAATCCCCAACAAAGTACCCCGGCACCCATGCAAGCATAATTAACACCCATACAAATCAGTAACATTCAGTTCCGCACACTATTCCAATAAGAGAAAAATTTAACATCAAATTCGGGAGACGCATGACCCCGTCTGGGTTTACACTTACTCTGGGGGCGTAAGCGTTTGTAAAATAAATCTGACAAAATTTATAACCACTAAATGTTCCGCTGGACTTGTGCACAAACGAAACTTTTAACTGGAGCTGTTCCAGGAATAATATCACATGTTCTACATTGTAGCGGCCAAAAATATTTCTTAAAGGCTTAAATGTCAGCTGGTTATAGTCCGGCACAAAACCTGAGGTTATTGTGGTGTGTTGTCCAGCTCTTCCTCCCGGCGGCTCAGACGGAGAATCACTAGTTTAACGGCATGGGTGGCAGATGATCGGCCACCAGCTGGAGCGAAACAGGAGATCGACGTAATCAGGAACCCGGAGAGTCACGTAGCGATTATCTATGCATAGTAGATAATAGCTTACAAAATCCAAACTCAATGCCGCCGGAAAGGAAGTCTGTAGCCAAGCGGAGCTGAACGTGGACTGCCTAAGCTTGCAACGAAAAAATTACTACGCCGCCTCGACCCCAGAGCGCGCGCGGATCAGCATAGCGAACGTATTGATAACGGATCAGGAACGGCTAAGCTAAATAATTAACGGAACGGCAATGCTCATCACGTCGTTAACATAGAAAACAGCCGAGTTTTTTCCAAAACTCGGCACAGTCTTGACTGACGGACCTAACATACATTCGTATTCGGTAACAGATTAAGAGTTATTATTTTGCACTTATGATGAACATAGCGTCCGTCCGCGTCTACTGTTCGATTAACAAAAATTAGAAACTTGCATCGCCAACAGACAGAGCGTCCCGCCGCGACTGAAGACTGATTGAGAAGAAGGGCTGGCTTCTCTCATGCCCTATTTATAATCGAGCATCGTACAGCACCTGTTGAGACAGAATTCTGCTGGTTTGAAATTGCTCGGTGGCGTCAGTTCTCCCACTCTCGTCCAATTTCATATTTTCGCACATTTCTGCCAATGGCAAAGTCTGCTCTAACAATAGATGATTTAATTACTCATGTCCAACATAATTTCCATCGTAATAGAATAATCTGTGTAATTACTACGCACTTAAAATTGCACTGAATTCGCATTGCGCGTCCTTTTCACGCCGTTTTCTCACTACACGTGTGTATTAATTTTATACACATTTTGTAGTCTTTGAATTTTTTCTACCATCTATGGTTTTCTTATAATTAAATAAAAACTGTAATTTGACAATTATTCAGGGTGAGATTGCAACTTGAGATTGCAAACTTTCATGCTCGAGCTGGCCTCACTCACACACATCACTTACTACTGTACACACTCCCAGCGACAGTTGTGTGAGTGTTCAGGTCAGTGCCTGCCTGTCTACATTCCGTATTTTTAACATAAACCAAGCTTTCAATCTCATACCTGCTTATTTATTAAATATTTATAAATTTAATTTAAATATTTACTTTTTCTATTAAATACACAGTACAGCATATGATTGTACTGTTGCATTATTCCTCTGCTTGATAAAAAAAACTTAATAAATTCATTTATAAAATTTTTTTCTTATCATTAAACAAATAAAATTTTTATATTTCATATTATTTATTTCTACACTTATTCATACAAAAAAAATAATAATAATGAATAGTAACCGTTTCAATTCACCCTTAGTTGGAGGATTGAGCAAGTAATGTTTCCCCTCTCCATACAGGTGTTGTTGACCGGTTTAGTCGTAGCTCCGCCTTAACAATCGTTCCCTTTTAACCTGGTCCCACTGACCTAGTTATTTTATGTGTAGAACCTTCTAAACGAGCTGGCGTGGTACTTGCCGATAGCTTTCCTTTTCACGTCATCATATACAATGAAAGTATGTCTTGCGACTCGCTGTTTTAATGTATACGGTCCATTATAAAGTCTGAAGAACTTTTTGCAGTATTATCGCTTCGTTTTCCAACTGGATTTGCTTTCAATAATACTTTTTCTCCCACGTTGAATTGTTGTAGTTTGTGTGTTCTGTTAAATCTCTCCATTCTCTTGTTACCCCTTGTTATTATCCGTTGCTTTGCATACTCAATCTCACACTTATTGGTACAAGTACATTCTGGTTTTCGGGTTTGTTTATGTGCTCCGTCCAAAATCTGTTCAGCTTTTTATCTTCTTCTAATTCTATTGGAGTATAGCTGGTTGCTTCCCTGTAGTTCTCGTTGATCGCTTTCTCGAAAAATGGTAAATACTCTGCCCATTTATTATGTTGATTATGGCAGTATATCCTCAAATATTTACCTAGTTCTTAGTTAACCCTTTCTGCAAGATTTCCCTGAGGATGTCTTATGGATGTGAGTACAGGTTGTATTCCATTCTCTCTCAAAGTTCTCTCCCATATCTCACTCCGGAATTGTACACCCTGATCACTGAGTATCTTTTTCATTTTTCCATATGTTGGAATATATTTCTGCAGTAGTATTTTTAGAACAACCTTCGTTGTGGGTCGCATAATTGGATACAGACGGACTGCCTTGGAAAACACATCGATACATACCAATATGTGCTTTACTCCCCGACTTGATCGCGGAAGTGGTCCCAGGAAATCCACTGCAATTAGCTCTCCCTTATTTTCTTCCTGGATACTCTGCATTTCTACATACGTGTGTAAATTTGGTCGTTTCGCCGTTTGACACTCATAATATTTCTTCACCTCATTCTTGATTTTTCAAAACATATTATTAATAGTAAAATCTTCTCGCAGACTCAGGTAGCATTTCAGAGCAGCAGCATGCACTAAGCTCTCGTGCGCTGGTTGGATCAACTTATGCAACATTTCGTTAGTTACTACTATCTTCCAATCTTGTCTTACTAACTTGAAGAGAATTCCATGAAGTACCTTATAATGATCCGGTAGCTGTTCTCGATCTTTCATCTCCCTTAGGGTAACATCCAAATTTTGTTGTTGCGCTAAATTTTTTAGCATCTGTTTTACCTCATCGTTTGGTTTAAATTTAATTGGTAGCAATTGTATTTCCTTATTCTCGTTCTCATAGACTTCTTAACGTTCCTCTGTGATGTATTGGCTTAATGCATCTGCTACAATATTGTCTTTACCTTTGCAATACTTAATGGTGAACGAGTATTCGCCGATGGCTAGAATCCATCTTAATAATCAGGCATTAGTTACCTTGAATTTCAATAGAAAGGATAATGCTTGACGGCCTGTGTGTATCTCGAAGTGAATACCATAATTATAATATCTGAATTGCTTAAGAGCATATACTATTGCGAGGATTTCTTTTTCTGATGTGGAGTAGTGTCTCTCTGCTCCTTTGAATACTCTACTGGCATAGGCGATGACTCGGTGCTCTCCCGTAGTATCCTGTTGATATAGTACACTCCCTACAGCGTAATCACTGGCATCAGAGTAGATTACTAATTTTCCTTCACGTTGAGGATGATGTAACATAATATTTTCGATGAATCACGCTTTCACTTGGCTGACGTCATTTTGGTGCTTCTTCTTCCACTCCCACTTCTGTCCTTTCTTCGTTAGCTCCAGTAATGGTTGCGTTTTCTCCGCATCCAATGGTGAGAATCTTCTGTAGTACCCCGTTAGTCATAAGAATGCTCTTAACCCTTTGAGATTTCTGGGTATAGGAAAGTTAGTTATGCTGGTATTTTTGTAGGATCGGGTTGAATACCAGAGGAAGAAATAATGTGACCTAGGAATTGAATAGAGGATTTGATAAATTCGCATTTGTCTAGGTTAAGGGATATGTTCGCTTGCCTAAACTTGTGGAATATCGTGCTTAGATGTTTATATGTTCGTATAGTGTTTTAGACACTACTAGAATATCGTCTACAAATACTATGGTGTAAGGTTCCACCTCAGGTCCTAGTGCTCTTTCCAGACACTTTACTATTGCAGCCAAACTCGTGGTTAATCCGAAGGATACCACCCTGTGTTGGTAGCATTTACTCTTATAAAGGAAGGCTGTGTACTTGCTGTCCTCTTCACGAATTGGAATCTGCCAGAAACTTGAGCGTAGATCCAGCTTCGTCAGATACCGCGCTCCTTCGCACTTGGAAAATAACTCGTCCACAGTAGGTGCACAGTCATACTCTTTTAACACAATGCTGTTCATCTCCCTCATGTCAAGGCATAGACGGATCTCACCACTCTTCTTCTTCACAACCACTAGAGGATTCAGGAAGTTGCTGTTTTTTCGCTCTATGAGACCATTTTCTATCATGCGATGAATTTCCAGTTCAACCTCTTCCTCATACTGCATTGGGATAGGATACGTCCTCCTGACGAATTTCGTAGGGTCTGACGCAACTATAGAGTGCTCGTATACTGTCGTCTGCGTTGGTACTTCACTAAATACTTCACTGTACTCTTCTATTAATTCGTGCAGTTTCTCTTCTTCCGGTGTTGTCATCCCTTCATCTGTTGTATTCACATGTCGAGTTGGACCATAATGTATTGGTGGTTTGGACAAAACAATAGGTATTTCACTTACCTTACAATCTTCTTCATTGCTATTCATATTTAACATTTTTATACTTACACACAATCTTATTACCATTAACATCAATCTTAGCATTTATTGTATTTAATAAATCAATACGTAGAATTCCATCATAAATTAATTTATGCATCATTATCATGGGGTATGTTAATTCTAAATTTTTATATGTTATAGTTACATATGCTTGTTGCTTAACCCTTTCCTTTTTATTGGTAGCTGTCGTGATATTCATATTATTTACGGGTAAAATTGCAGTATTGTTAAAATGTTTCTTATTGTGTTGTACCCAAGCAGCGTTAAGAACTGACAGCTGACTCCCCGTATCGTCTAAATTCGTATGCTACAACCGTTGATTCGTACGTTTACAAGGCCATCTAACTTAAGCCAACATCTGCCTGTACATTTTTTTTTGCAACTATGTCCGTGATGTTTTTTATTGTAATGTTAAATTCTAAGTATGTGTGTGCGTGGGGGGGTGGAGGGGTATGTGTGTGAGTGTTCGAATGTGTTATTTAATGACCTTGTCTAGATATTTTGTGAGCCTGTATGCTAGGACATAATGGCAGTTTATTATGGGACAGATTGCTATATATTTTTATGGACTTTGGAAAGTGCCTGGAAAGTAGGAGCTGACAGTATGTATGTTTTAGGTAAAATTTTGTTTTTCTGTGTTTGGGTTTGTTGATAAATTGTTTCGATATGTTTCAACTGAATCATATTTCAGTTCTGTGTTGTCATTTTATCTGTTGTGGAGTTCATCAATATACGGAGATGACAAGTGTGGTTTGTCTTTGTCAGTTTTAACAAAAGTGATATTATGTTTGTTTGCTTATTCTTTTAACATGAAGGCTGTATGTATTAAAGTGGTATGTTTTTATTATGTTGTTTATGCTAGGGCCTATACCTTAGTGTGTTTTGATGCCGTTTACTGTTTATTTGTTTCAGTGTCTATTATGTGTTCTCTTGGTGTCATGTTATTTTGTTTGTAATGTAGTTTATGTTTTTAGACCTTTATCAAGAAATGTTTGTTTGCTTTGTGCGATGTGAATGTTTGTAAGATTTATTCTGAGTGTGTAAAACTTGTGCAAGGGAATTATTGTTTTTTTTTTAATTTTCTTGTCATGTTTTAACCTACTTTTTACTTGATTTTCATCCATTCATTTATGTGTTGTCTTAATTCTGTCTTGATAATATGCTCATATGTGTTGACAATTTGTAGGTGTAATTTGAGTACTTCAATGTTCAGAACGACTTTTTCTTGTTCAGTTGTTTTATGGATTCTTTTATTGTCTTTTGTGCGATGTTTTATTTCTGCGGCGTGACTGTTGTTTTTAATTCTGACTTGTAAGTATTCTGGTGTGGGTGATTTTTTGAGGCACGTTTTGTTGAATGTAATACATGTAGGCCTACTTAAAGATATAATGAGTTATCTTTCTAATCTTTAATATGGTGTTCTTATGGGCGTGGCCAATCGCTTCTCTCACTGCATTATTTGTACACATTAACCTTCTTGATTACAACAAATAAACAGCAAATAACGAGGTCTTTCTCTAATTTTTTAAATAGTTTTATTCACAAAAACTAAACTCACTACCAGTAACCCCAGAAGAAGAAAATGTCACTAAAGTGCCCGCGTTTACAAAGCTTAGTATCTAATTTTTTAAGCATGTTTTACCCTTACAGTATTTTGTAAATTAAAATAAGGGTTATGTAAGTATTTCCCTACTTACAAAAATACTAAGGATTCTTATATATAAAACATTATTTTAGTAAAGGTCATCAGAAATAACATACAAATAATGGTAATAAACTAAACTTCAGTTCACACCACTTACACTAGAATTTTTTTAATCACATTGTGACATCAATTGTTACCGTATTTGCAGAAGACGGTCGTAGAGCCAACAATACGTAATGTTATTGAGCATTACTTATATGACAGTTACTGCTTCTAAACTCAGTTGTTTGATCTTTGGTTATGTTTACGTTACGTCAGCTGATTGATTAAAATTCTTCACCTTGTTTTCCTAATCAACTTTTGTCAGTAGCCTAGCCAATCCTGGACTCTCATTGGCTGAATTTTTGTAGCTGTTACAGTAAACTTCATAACAGCACCTACATAACTAATTTTCGTTACCGGTACATAAAATCACTGTAATGTAGGGATGAGCATCGCTAGAAAACCATCGATGTTTAACATCGTGAACAGTACATCGATGTTAAAAAAACATCGGTATGAAAACATCGATGTTTTAAGACTTCAAACATCGATGTTTTTATGCCAATGTTGCAATTCAAATAAAAATCTATGCATTTTACATGTTTGTAATAGTACAAATAATTGGGGATGAATAATAAATAAAAACAATTAAAGAAAAGAATAATATACCCCGATACTTTACTCACTTACCTTATCAGAAGATTCTGAAAAACCAAAAAGCCCTTGGGTGAGCACTACATTTTGACAGGCGGAATGTGGAAACCTCAACACTGTACCCCAGAAAACAATTTAAATATACCTAACTTCCCCGTATCAGAATTTCCAGGGCCGTTGACAAACTCGTTGATAATAGGTTAGGTAAAGGCAAGGTGACGTTAAAATAATTTAACTCACATTCATAATTAACAAAATCTGTTCATTATTATTTATTATTATAATGATTATAAAGTGTTTTAAACAAACATACATAAAACCACCTTTTAACAAAAACAGAAACCTCTGTAAATCTATGTCAGGTTTGTTTACTCCTAGTGAAAGTTTAAATTAGTATTCCCAAAGAGAGATAGGCCTATAAATTCTCTTATTTTCTTTTAAACAGTAAAAGCTTAATAAAATCACAGTTTAAAGTAACACTGTTAATACTTTTAGATTCAATTTATTTTTTATAACAAATTATACAGGTACAGTAAAACCTATCTAGTCCGACCCCCGGCTGGTCCGACCGCGGCTCAGGCACCGGACTTGTTGATGACTCACCAGCTTGTTTACATACCTTTCAGTTGTTTTGCTCCTCAGTGAGCCGGCATCTAGTGTCTAGTGCGCAGTGTTGCCAGGTCTTCCGAAATTTCGGAAGACCTTCCGATTTTTTTTTAATGTTCCAGAAAATACGAAATTTGGTGCAAATCTTCCGAATTTTTTCCTAGTCTCGTTTCAGTGCTATATCGCATTTCTAGAGTTTTGTTTTTGCGTACGATATGACGTCAAATCTGGTGTTTCATTGCAACCGCAATTATAATTGCTTTCAATAAAAGTTTATAAGAAGTCTTGTCAAAAATTATAGTTCCTTCCTCCTGTCACAAACAATAATTATGACCACCCATACACAATGATGTAATAAGCATTTTGCAATATCCACATATTGTATCATACTGCTATTCAAATAAGAGTGACTAATCGTTATAGTTTAGTCCCAAGCTGACAGAATCGCACTACATGAGTGCACCTGAATAAACAGATACTGTAATGTTTGGCCTACACCAGGTCATAATAATAATAATAATACATTAATATTGTCTCTCCGGTTCTTTACGGATAGTTTACATCTGCTTGTTTTTTAAACACACACACACACACACACACACAAAATCATTTCGCGTACGAGGCTGTTATTAATGTTACTTATTCAAACAAATTAAGATGCCAGAGCAATGTGGATAATATATTACTACGCTTTTCGTGAATCGTAATATGTACACAAAGTGTACACATTCCAAAATATACGATTGTTGATGTCTAGCCTCGACTTTCGAGAAACATTGCAACAGACACAACACGCCATGTCACTGTTTACAAAATAATGGAAATCTTTATTAGGTCTACATTGTCTCTTTCTGTTGTGTCTGACGCTTGTTTCGTCTTACAAAATCTCCACGTTTACTGTCGTAATCGAAATCAAAACTTACCTACAACCAAATTTCGTAGGTAACCAAATTTAAGGTAAAAACCTTAAAAACAATTAAAAAAATAAAAGAATTTTCAAATTATAAGAATAATTGGTTAGTAAAAAGTTAGGTAAGTTAGTAAAAAGTAAGTTACATATATCTGTGCGTGTGTGTGTGTGTGTGTTGGTAGGGCTGTAAAATTTAGAGTGTTATAGTATTTAGTAATATAATTAAAAATGAAGCTAATGAAATGTAAAAAACAATAAATACATAAAAACGTTAAAAATTAAAAATAAACAATTGAAAATACTGTAAGAATCATAGACAATAGAAAACTAAATAAATAAAGTTATAAATATAATAAAACGAAAATAATTGTGAATCGACAAAACAGTGTAACTGCTTTATTTCATTATAAGCGATATCAGTTTTCTAATTTTACTACTTTTACAAGGAAAAACGTAAATTTAACTGTTATCTTTCATCTTTAATTATTAAAGAAGCGTAACTTCGGCACATTAGGTATAAAAAGTCAACCCGTGTCAAAATAGATTACTCCTGTCATATGTGCGTCTTATTGACAATTCAGAGAGTAGACTAATATTTTCAACTGCGTTAGTAGACATTTTCCTCTCTCGTGCCTTTCACTGCTGCCGTCTTCTCCCCACTACAACCTGCGCGCTGATTCATCTCTGTTTAATATTACTGTACATGGTATTTATCGTTTACCTAGGTTAGGGAGCAAACTACATAGCCATTAATATCTAAAATAAATTTGTTGATTTAAAATAAACGAAATTTAACAATCAACTTAAAAAAAGTCTTCATTACAAATTAAAAAAGTGTTCAAAGGAAAACATCGAAACGAAACCATCGATAGTATGAAAACATCGCAACTGAACCATCGATGGTAAAAACATCGAACATCGAACGTTAACCATCGATGTTTTTGGAACATCGGCCATCGATGCTCATCCCTAATTGCAGTGCGTGCAGTGACGTCATTTATCCCCCGCTAATCTGCTGCCGGCTTATATTCAGGCTTGCAACAGTCAAATTTAGTTAGTTAATTGCAAGACTCCGGACGGGCAACTTGCCTTCAGTTCGCCAGCCGCTGCTACATAATTATTTCAATATTTCAAATTTTTAGCATGATCATCATGCGCTAATACTTAGGCGATCTCGGCCTATATTCAAGATTATGACGTTCAATATTTGATTCTACCTTATTTCTCAGGTATTTATGCCGCGCTATACTGTACGCGCCACGCAACTATTTTCTAACAATTTTCAAATAAACAATTAACTCGAAGAACATATAGGCTACAGTCCACTTCGTTATTTCATTTCTTACCAGCTAACTCAACAACTAGCGTTATAAGACCAACTCAAGAGTCTTCGAGAGCATCTAAGACGCAGCAAGAGTATTCATAGATTTAATTGTAACGAGTTTTCATAATTTTATTTATAAAACACAAACGTGTTTAAAAATCTCAACTACTTCGCCATAAATATTCATTATTGTTCGCTTGAAACGTTCAAATGTGGCAGTACATTTAACATTAAATAAAGCTTATATTCTACAGTAACAAAGTTATATTCTAAATACTTATTTGTCAATATTAAAACTCGACTGCTCAGTCTGACAATGTACTTTACTGCATTTTTTTGTATTTTTTTTTTTAATAACTTACAACTACGTTAATTTATGTATTGCATACTTGGTAATCATTGATTGCTTTACAAACTTTAAAATAAAATTGAAATTGACTAAATTAATCGTTAAACATACAAAAAAATTTTTAGTAAATTTAAATCAAATTCTCTGAACATCTTTATCTACATTTTACATAAAACTCTTATTACTATACTGAAAAAAATTATCTACATTTGTCATGCAAATATTTACATATAATTTACAGTGATTCTCTTTTTCATGTTTAAATTTTAAATGTCTTTGGTCTCTCATTTAAAATTTATAAATGGATTATCTGTCACCTCGATTTTGTAGCTTATATTTATGTCCTCCATTGATCCGTATGTCCTCTTCTGATCGGAGTTCCCTGCACGTCTCCAGGTTCCACTCGTCTATCATGGACCCATCTGGTTGATGTAGGATAGTGTGAGATGTTGCTCTGCACCAGCTGCTGTCGTTCTAGCAGACACCTCTACTGTTCAGCATAGCGTTCCTCTGCATGATGTAACATAGTAACTTGTCTTGTAACCCCTCTTTCTAGTTTTATGCTTTGCTTTATAAAAAAAACCTTTTTTTTTTTTACTAGTTAATTAAAACTAGGCCGAGGGCCTAGAGAAGCCAAAAATGCGCTGGGTCCAATGGGACGGGACTTGCAATTAAACTCGATGGTTAAACAACAATAACAAATTTTATTAGCAATTTCAAGCCTTGACATTCAATATAACTTTGATAGAATAAAAAAATTTCATTAAAAACTTCTACTCCACTCCCTGACATTATAACATTCTGAAAATATACACATGTAACATCATAGTTCATAATTCAATAATTTCTCATAAATACAACATCAATCAATATACTTACATGAATACACATAGAACACACACACACATATATATATATATATACATATACCACACACACATGTTCACCTGGCGGACAGCCTATATATATATTTTTCACCATACCTCAGGAGAGTATAACCCCAGTATCTGTCACCAAAACCCCCATCCCAAACTACCGTAATCGGCTAAAGTGCCCAGCAAGCCTTAAAAACTCTTCATTTAAAAAAAAAATCCATCAACTCGTCAGATTATAACAGAGTTACGACAAATGAAATTATTACAAGTATACAAAATTTAGGAATGTTCCCCCCAAATAGTAATGTGCCATCGCAAGGTCAACATGACTGCACGGTCTTAAAAAATGGATATTTCTCAGCTGATTTTATGCTCTTACACAAATACAGATTTGAACAAAAACCCTAGTGGGACGTAACCACCAGAAAATAACATAGAACTGATTTTACAACCTCACATTTATAATTGAAAAAATGAGAACCGGTAGTGTGCTCATATTAACAAAACTCAATAATTAATGCACTGGCTATGGCAGTAAAACAAGATGAAAATTTACTTATTACAGAATTATTAAACAGCTAACATAAATTTTATAAAATGTATAATAAAAATTTTAATAAAAAAATTTTATAATGTAAAACCTAATAAAACATATTTGAGGCATTCATAGAGAATTGGGTTGACCTCAGGCACAGCCATGCGCCCGAACGAGATGCAACAGAATTTAACATGTCAGAGACCTGTGGATGAAGGCACCAACAGGTGACGGTGGCAGGTCAAAGCACCCCCCAAACCTTTAAATAATTTAAAAAAAGCAAAACCCATATAGATCTATAAATATAATCAAGAAAATCCCCAACAAAGTACCCCGGCACCCATGCAAGCATAATTAACACCCATACAAATCAGTAACATTCAGTTCCGCACACTATTCCAATAAGAGAAAAATTTAACATCAAATTCGGGAGACGCATGACCCCGTCTGGGTTTACACTTACTCTGGGGGCGTAAGCGTTTGTAAAATAAATCTGACAAAATTTATAACCACTAAATGTTCCGCTGGACTTGTGCACAAACGAAACTTTTAACTGGAGCTGTTCCAGGAATAATATCACATGTTCTACATTGTAGCGGCCAAAAATATTTCTTAAAGGCTTAAATGTCAGCTGGTTATAGTCCGGCACAAAACCTGAGGTTATTGTGGTGTGTTGTCCAGCTCTTCCTCCCGGCGGCTCAGACGGAGAATCACTAGTTTAACGGCATGGGTGGCAGATGATCGGCCACCAGCTGGAGCGAAACAGGAGATCGACGTAATCAGGAACCCGGAGAGTCACGTAGCGATTATCTATGCATAGTAGATAATAGCTTACAAAATCCAAACTCAATGCCGCCGGAAAGGAAGTCTGTAGCCAAGCGGAGCTGAACGTGGACTGCCTAAGCTTGCAACGAAAAAATTACTACGCCGCCTCGACCCCAGAGCGCGCGCGGATCAGCATAGCGAACGTATTGATAACGGATCAGGAACGGCTAAGCTAAATAATTAACGGAACGGCAATGCTCATCACGTCGTTAACATAGAAAACAGCCGAGTTTTTTCCAAAACTCGGCACAGTGACGGACCTAACATACATTCGTATTCGGTAACAGATTAAGAGTTATTATTTTGCACTTATGATGAACATAGCGTCCGTCCGCGTCTACTGTTCGATTAACAAAAATTAGAAACTTGCATCGCCAACAGACAGAGCGTCCCGCCGCGACTGAAGACTGATTGAGAAGAAGGGCTGGCTTCTCTCATGCCCTATTTATAATCGAGCATCGTACAGCACCTGTTGAGACAGAATTCTGCTGGTTTGAAATTGCTCGGTGGCGTCAGTTCTCCCACTCTCGTCCAATTTCATATTTTCGCACATTTCTGCCAATGGCAAAGTCTGCTCTAACAATAGATGATTTAATTACTCATGTCCAACATAATTTCCATCGTAATAGAATAATCTGTGTAATTACTACGCACTTAAAATTGCACTGAATTCGCATTGCGCGTCCTTTTCACGCCGTTTTCTCACTACACGTGTGTATTAATTTTATACACATTTTGTAGTCTTTGAATTTTTTCTACCATCTATGGTTTTCTTATAATTAAATAAAAACTGTAATTTGACAATTATTCAGGGTGAGATTGCAAACTTTCATGCTCGAGCTGGCCTCACTCACACACATCACTTACTACTGTACACACTCCCAGCGACAGTTGTGTGAGTGTTCAGGTCAGTGCCTGCCTGTCTACATTCCGTATTTTTAACATAAACCAAGCTTTCAATCTCATACCTGCTTATTTATTAAATATTTATAAATTTAATTTAAATATTTATTTTATCTATTAAATACACAGTACAGCATATGATTGTACTGTTGCATTATTCCTCTGCTTGATAAAAAAAACTTAATAAATTCATTTATAAAATTTTTTTCTTATCATTAAACAAATAAAATTTTTATATTTCATATTA
This sequence comes from Magicicada septendecula, assembly GCA_034769895.1. Taxonomy (NCBI): domain Eukaryota; kingdom Metazoa; phylum Arthropoda; class Insecta; order Hemiptera; family Cicadidae; genus Magicicada; species Magicicada septendecula. The sequence goes on from CM068372.1 coordinate 130,863,339, forward strand.
TTTATTTCTACACTTATTCATATAAAAAAAAAAAATAATAATGAATAGTAACCGTTTCAATTCACCCTTAGTTGGAGGATTGAGCAAGTAATGTTTCCCCTCTCCATACAGGTGTTGTTGACCGGTTTAGTCGTAGCTCCGCCTTAACAATCGTTCCCTTTTAACCTGGTCCCACTGACCTAGTTATTTTATGTGTAGAACCTTCTAAACGAGCTGGCGTGGTACTTGCCGATAGCTTTCCTTTTCACGTCATCATATACAATGAAAGTATGTCTTGCGACTCGCTGTTTTAATGTATACGGTCCATTATAAAGTCTGAAGAACTTTTTGCAGTATTATCGCTTCGTTTTCCAACTGGATTTGCTTTCAATAATACTTTTTCTCGCACGTTGAATTGTTGTAGTTTGTGTGTTCTGTTAAATCTCTCCATTCTCTTGTTACCCCTTGTTATTATCCGTTGCTTTGCATACTCAATCTCACACTTATTGGTACAAGTACATTCTGGTTTTCGGGTTTGTTTATGTGCTCCGTCCAAAATCTGTTCAGCTTTTTATCTTCTTCTAATTCTATTGGAGTATAGCTGGTTGCTTCACTGTAGTTCTCGTTGATCGCTTTCTCGAAAAATGGTAAATACTCTGCCCATTTATTATGTTGATTATGGCAGTATATCCTCAAATATTTACCTAGTTCTTAGTTAACCCTTTCTGCAAGATTTCCCTGAGGATGTCTTATGGATGTGAGTACAGGTTGTATTCCATTCTCTCTCAAAGTTCTCTCCCATATCTCACTCCGGAATTGTACACCCTGATCACTGAGTATCTTTTTCATTTTTCCATATGTTGGAATATATTTCTGCAGTAGTATTTTTAGAACAACCTTCGTTGTGGGTCGCATAATTGGATACAGACGGACTGCCTTGGAAAACACATCGATGCATACCAATATCTGCTTTACTCCCCGACTTGATCGCGAAAGTGGTCCCAGGAAATCCACTGCAATTAGCTCTCCCTTATTTTCTTCCTGGATACTCTGCATTTCTACATACGTGTGTAAATTTGGTCGTTTCGCCGTTTGACATTCATAATATTTCTTCACCTCATTCTTGATTTTTCAGAACATATTATTAATAGTAAAATCTTCTCGCAGACTCAGGTAGCATTTCAGAGCAGCAGCATGCACTAAGCTCTCGTGCGCTGGTTGGATCAACTTATGCAACATTTCGTTAGTTACTACTATCTTCCAATCTTGTCTTACTAACTTGAAGAGAATTCCATGAAGTACCTTATAATGATCCGGTAGCTGTTCTCGATCTTTCATCTCCCTTAGGGTAACATCCAAATTTTGTTGTTGCGCTAAATTTTTTAGCATCTGTTTTACCTCATCGTTTGGTTTAAATTTAATTGGTAGCAATTGTATTTCCTTATTCTCGTTCTCATAGACTTCTTAACGTTCCTCTGTGATGTATTGGCTTAATGCATCTGCTACAATATTGTCTTTACCTTTGCAATACTTAATGGTGAACGTGTATTCGCCGATGGCTAGAATCCATCTTAATAATCAGGCATTAGTTACCTTGAATTTCAATAGAAAGGATAATGCTTGACGGTCTGTGTGTATCTCGAAGTGAATACCATAATTATAATATCTGAATTGGTTAAGAGCATATACTAATTGCGAGGATTTCTTTTTCTGATGTGGAGTAGTGTCTCTCTGCTCCTTTGAATACTCTACTGGCATAGGCGATAACTCGGTGCTCTCCCGTAATATCCTGTTGATATAGTACACTCCTTACAGCGTAATCACTGGCATCAGAGTAGATTACTAATTTTCCTTCACGTTGAGGATGATGTAACATAATATTTTCGATGAATCACGCTTTCACTTGGCTGACGTCATTTTGGTGCTTCTTCTTCCACTCCCACTTCTGTCCTTTCTTCGTTAGCTCCAGTAATGGTTGCGTTTTCTCCGCATCCAATGGTGAGAATCTTCTGTAGTACCCCGTTAGTCCTAAGAATGCTCTTAACCCTTTGAGATTTCTGGGTATAGGAAAGTTAGTTATGCTGGTATTTTTGTAGGATCGGGTTGAATACCAGAGGAAGAAATAATGTGACCTAGGAATTGAATAGAGGATTTGATAAATTCGCATTTGTCTTGGTTAAGGGATATGTTCGCTTGCCTAAACTTGTGGAATATCGTGCTTAGATGTTTATATGTTCGTCTAGTGTTTTAGACACTACTAGAATATCGTCTACAAATACTATGGTGTAAGGTTCCACCTCAGGTCCTAGTGCTCTTTCCAGACACTTTACTATTGCAGCCAAACTCGTGGTTAATCCGAAGGATACCACCCTGTGTTGGTAGCATTTACTCTTATAAAGGAAGGCTGTATACTTTCTGTCCTCTTCACGAATTGGAATCTGCCAGAAACTTGAGCGTAGATCCAGCTTCGTCAGATACCGCGCTCCTTCGTACTTGGAAAATAACTCGTCCACAGTAGGTGCACAGTCATACTCTTTTAACACAATGCTGTTCATCTCCCTCATGTCAAGGCATAGACGGATCTCACCACTCTTCTTCTTCACAACCACTAGAGGATTCAGGAAGTTGCTGTTTTTTCGCTCTATGAGACCATTTTCTATCATGCGATGAATTTCCAGTTCAACCTCTTCCTCATACTGCATTGGGATAGGATACGTCCTCCTGACGAATTTCGTAGGGTCTGACGCAACTATAGAGTGCTCGTATACTGTCGTCTGCGTTGGTACTTCACTAAATACTTCACTGTACTCTTCTATTAATTCGTGCAGTTTCTCTTCTTCCGGTGTTGTCATCCCTTCATCTGTTGTATTCACATGTCGAGTTGGACCATAATGTATTGGTGGTTTGGACAAAACAATAGGTATTTCACTTACCTTACAATCTTCTTCATTGCTATTCATATTTAACATTTTTATACTTACACACAATCTTATTACCATTAACATCAATCTTAGCATTTATTGTATTTAATAAATCAATACGTAGAATTCCATCATAAATTAATTTATGCATCATTATCATGGGGTATGTTAATTCTAAATTTTTATATGTTATAGTTACATATGCTTGTTGCTTAACCCTTTCCTTTTTTTTGGTAGCTGTCGTGATATTCATATTATTTACGGGTAGAATTGCAGTATTGTTAAAATGTTTCTTATTGTGTTGTACCCAAGCAGCGTTAAGAACTGACAGCTGACTCCCCGTATCAACTAAATTCGTATGCTACAACCGTTGATTCGTACGTTTACAAAAGGACATTGTGTTTGTTGTTCGTCTTGCTTTATATCCTGTTCGGTGCTTAATAAGTCATCTCTAATATCATAAGGGTATATGTTATTTATTGTATACTGTCGTTTCCGCTTATTCAGTCATTGTGAAGCGTTCGACGTTGAAGGTTGGCTGGAGAATGCCGCTTTCTCTCTCTCATTCGTTTTTTCTCTATCTCTCTTTGTAGCACTCTCGCCGTCCTTACGTACTGCTGCAACCCCCTTGGCATACGATTTTGGAAAACGTTTTTGGGTAGAAGGCTAAACAAAACCTCCCTTACACCCTCTGCCATCTCGTAGCTCCGTTTTCACCAGCTGATCGCATTCCCATCGTTGGTTCGCTGTGTTCCCTTGACCTGTATCCACAGCTGTGCGCGTCGGTGCGGTGTGTACTGGTGGCGTATAATTAATATTATAATTATCACGATTTTGCGTAGTGTTTTGTATTGGTGATTTATCACTACGGTTATAGTTATGGTGATAATTAATGTGTGTTGGTTCACAGTGTTGTGTGTTCTTACCTTTACTGATGTTTCCGACTGTGTCACAAATATTAAAAATTCTTCTATGGTTTTAATTCCCTGCACATAAACTGCTAACTGAATATCTCTCTGGAAATAGTAAGATAACTTTGAAATAATTTCGTGCTCTGAAAATTTAGGTTTAAGGTGCTTCACGCATTCTATTTGCGCAATTGTGTATTGTTCTATACTCTGGCGTCCGTGTGCGTTAAACTTTCCATACTCGAGCTGATCACGTACTTGCCGTTGAGCATGTATGTTCCAATATCTGTTCTCAAATGCATCACGAAATTGCTGATATGTACTGATGTTATCTCTAATAATAGAGCACCATTGACTGTCTGAGTCTTTAAGATGTCTCATGACGAAGTCTATCTTCTCGTCGTCATTTATCGTACTGCCGATCTTCTCCATTTCCTTCTCCACATTAGCTAGGAATTCCATACTGTTCTCCCATTTACCACCTGCGAAAGTTATTCTGCTCCTCTCTTCCATTGGTGTAGGAAATATCATCATTGGACTCTGTTGTCTTCTCAGTTCACCTCGTAGCTGTTTCATTTCACCTTGGATCTCTTCCTTCATATGGGATACCTCTCCCGAACGGTCTTTCGCAGTCTCTTCAATTTTGTGTTCAATAACTACTGTACGCGCTTCTATTTCTCTAATTTTACTGGTATTCGCTTGTGACATATTATTAACAGTTTGAATTTTATCATCCTGTTCTCGCGTTATAGTAGTTAACTTATCATTTATTTGTTTATGTAATTCTTTTATATCTCTTCTCCACTCGACACGCAATTCTTTTTGTTTATTTTCAATCCTTACTGCTTGCTCATGCAAGGCTTGTTTAAAATTATTCTCAACAGTGTCAATACGTGAGTTGGTATCAACAATCTTTTCTGTTAATTGTGCATTACTGTCAGCTATACTTTGCTTTAATTCTATGTTGTCTTGTTTCAACTGTAGATTATCTATTTTTAACTCTTCTAAATGTCAGTAATTTTTATGGTTTCTTGTTTAAAATTTTCAGTCTGTTGTTCTAATTTAGTATTAAAATTTTCAGTTTGTTCTTCAAATTTATTTTTTAAACTTTCTGTTTGTTTCTCAAGTTTAGCATTTAGATTTTCTGCTTGTTTTGTGTTTAATTCATCTACCCAGTGTAACGATACATATCATCACCATGCATATAAGAACTGTTAAGATAAAGAAACCATAGTTAACAAGTACTAGTGTAAATGATAAATGAAAGGAAACTTACAAATAAGTGTGTATTAAGCAGAGTATTCTGGTTCCATGCTAAAACAAAACAATGGATGAAGAAAAATAAATGTTAAAGAAATGTAATATCATAATTATGATGAAAATTAGAAGAAGAGAACTTAATAACGTGATAAACCCAATAGATATGGTAAGTGAGAGGTATAAACAAGTCTAACAATGAAACAACTAATTAAAATAAAGACATGCAATAAGCAACAAGAAAGTGAAGACCACATTAATTACAAAATAACATAAATGCATGAAGAACTGAAAATAAAAATAACAATAGAAACTAAACTTAAAACATGTTAATAACCAGGTAAAAATAAATAAAAAATACTCCATAAATTAATAATAATAATAATAATTAAAGAGGAAAGATCATAAAGTAGGTAAAGTTATAGAAAATGCACTGCAATGGTATAAATAAGAGTAAAAAATATGTGCATTAGTCTAAGGAAACATTGTAAAAACTTATATTATAAGGGAGTAAAGTGATAAGTGTACAAAGAAGGAAATAGTGATGATCAAAGATCATATTATAAACCAGTGGGGAAGGGAGAAAGTGAAGTAATGGTCTTATGTATAAACTAATACATATTAAGAACCAGTAAATAGAAGTAGTATGTGTTTAAAGGGTTTTGTATACCCAGGATTTATTATGTTATAATTAGTTGTTTAAACGGTTTTGTATACCCAGGATTTATTATATTATAATTAGTTGTTTAAAGGGTTTTGTATACCCATGGGATGTTATGTTATAATTACTTGTTAAAAGGGCTCTATATACCCAGGATTTTATTGTTAGAATTACTTGTTAAAAGATTTGTTAATTTTTCAAGAACAGTAGTTGTAAAAGCTGTTCAGAAATGTCAATATGAGGTACATGGTGAAACATCATATTATGTAAAAAATCATTGTAAAGGAATGGCAAAATGGTAAGCCTATAGGCCAAAAGAGATGAGCTGAACTTAAACAACACTAAAATATCCAGAATAGTCCTAACCAAACCAAATAAAATTAAACAGAAGCCTGACCTTAACGAAACAAGAAAGGTATTGGTAAAATTATATGTCAAAACCCACAATAGCAATAACCAGATGGATAGAGAAAGCATTAGTAGCACATCAGGCAAGCCATTGAGCTGACATGTTGCCAATATTATTGTTATTATAAGAAACTTATGCATAGGTATTTAAAACTGTAATGTTATATATAATGTAGAAGTATCAGACATTATTGTTAGTAATAAGAACAACCCTATTAGAACATATTAAAGTAGAAAAAACAAACAATAAGAAATGTTAAGAAAAATAGGTCAAAGCCTAAAAAATCTGTTGTAACGCCTGGGGCTGGGGCCTCACAAAGTGAAAGCACCAGTCGTGCGGACAGGATAGCTGTGGGAATGGCTTGTTATTAAATAGATAATAATATTTCTTTAATTCATTAGAGTAACTACGTTCGTTAACAAGTTTTATCTTGATGAACAAATGACAATACAAATGAACCAAATAACAATAATTGAAGTGACATACTCTCGTTACAATAATTCTATTGAGTGTTTTCATTAAGAAATAATATTATATTGTTACGACGGTCTATTCGATCGTCGTAGGTACAGTGGAAACAAAATAATTACAAGACACCAATCAAGCCACTAATCACACCTTTAATTGCTATAGTAAAACAGTTCGTAATTAACAACACAGTGTCTACAACAAATCAAATGAAAATTGTTCATACGCAATAAAATGTCCACTAATATTAAAACTCAACTGTATTACAATTATACCGTCCGAATATAAAACGCAACACTTCACTAATAACTACTTTAACGTACACCGTAATAACTCGAACCGCTCTGGAAATATATCGCACTAATACTCTCGAACCGCACTAACCAATATCTCGCATTGAACTGAAAACTAAGGCCGCGACGCGATGTATTTATAGTTACGCTCACACACCAAAAGCTTCCAAACTGCGTCTTATCTCTCGCGAACTACGTAATTGCTACGGCCTTGACACAGTCCGAGCGCCCGAGCGAAGCCCGGCACAGTCGAGAAAATTCTCGCAAAATGCGTCTAGTAGCACGTACACCACACGCTTACATCGAGATCTTTCTGGCACATTCGATAAACGCGTAGATTGTTCTGTGCTGTCGTAGCACAGTCCCCTCCTTAAGCCTGTTCGTCCCGAACTGGCAAAGCGTCTCTAAATTTGTATTTAGCCAGGCGATCTAGGTGGACGACCTTGAACTTTCGCTGTCCTTCCTGTTGAATCCGATAAACAACATCGTTAATTCTTTTTTTCACAGTGTAGGGTCCTTCCCAGTTAGACTGAAGCTTAGGTGAGCGACCACGACGGCGCTTTGGATTGAACAACCAGACCTGATCTCCTTCTTGGAAACCCACACTATTGCTGCGAATGTCATACCGAGTTTTCATTTTATCACTGGCAATCTTCAGCCGTCCTCTTACCAAACGATTCATTTCTCGCAGTTGGTTTTCTAATTGCGAGGAATAGTTCTTTGGCTCTTGGGACTGAGTCTCAGGTGATCCAAACATCAAGTCCCCAGGAAGACGAATCTCCCGCCCAAACACCAATTTTGCTGGAGTCATGCCGGTTGTGTCATGTACTGATGACCTATACGCCATAAGGAATAGTGGTATACGTTGGTCCCAGTCTGTTTGGTTCTCGTCAACAACTTTCGAAAGATGCTGCTCAAGTGTCCTGTTGAATCTCTCAACCATCCCGTCCGACTGAGGATGCAGAGGCGTTGTCCTGGTCTTTCGAATTCCAAGTAGACGGCATAATTCATTAAACACTCCTGATTCGAAATTTCTCCCTTGATCCGTATGGATTTCGATAGGGGCTCCATAACGGCAACAGAAGTTGTGAACTAACTGCTTTGCCACAGTGGTAACCTCCTGATTTGGAATTGCGTAGGCTTCCACCCACTTAGTAAAGTAGTCACCTACAACCATGATGTACCGGTTTCCATCGTCAGTAACTGGGAATGGTCCAGCAATGTCTATGGCAATTCTCTCGAAAGGTTGTCCAACGTTATACTGTCTCATTTTTCCCCTGCTTCTGGTTTGTGGGCCCTTGCTTGCAGCACATATTTCACACGTCCGAACCCATTCCTCTACGTCGTGGCGAAGATGAAGCCAATAGAATCGCTTCCGTATTTTGTCAAGGGTTTTGTTAACGCCAAGATGGCCTCCAGATGTTCCATCATGCATCTCCTTCAAAACAGACTGCACTTTACTTCGGGGAACTATCAACTGCATGACCACGTCTCATCCACCTGCACTTTCCCAAGTCCTCTTCAGCAATCCGTTTTCTAAGGTGAGAGATTCCCATTGTGCCCAGTAGCCCTTCAGCACTTCGGAACCATGGCAGATATCTTGCCAATCCGGGCGGCGACCTTCCTCTTTTGCTGTCAAGATCGGTCCAATGTCTTCATCAGTCATCTGTTCTTGTCGACAGTCTTGTGTTGTCCAGCCATCAGCCAGGAAATCTACAGTGATGGCTTGAACATGTTCGCTTGAGTTTTGTTCTTCCTTTCTGTGGCAATGTCGGCAGTCTTCCGGGCATGGTCTTCGTGATAAGCCATCTGCATTACCGTGCAGGCGCCCCCGCCGATGTTGTACCTTGACGTTGTACTCTTGCAGACGTTCGAGCCACCTTGCCAACTGTCCTCCGGATTTTTAAATCTCAAGAGCCATGCAAGTGCAGCATGGTCGGTACGTAGTGAAAACTCTCTCCCATAGAGGTATTTATGGAAGTGCTCCAAAGCTCTGACAATTGCCAACAACTCTCTTCTTGTAACACAATAATTTCTCTCTGGTTTAGAAAGCGTCTTGCTGTAATACGCTATTACTCGTTCTTCACCGTTCTGCACTTGAGACAAAACTGTTCCTAGACCAGTATTGCTTGCGTCTGTGTCTACGATGTACTTCCCTTCGGAAGCTGGAAAAGCGAGAATTGGCTGCGAACATAATGCAATCTTCAACGTTCTAAATGCTTGTTCACACTCTCTCGACCATTGGAAGTTTCGTTTATTTTCCGTTAGCTCATGTAGTGGTTTAGCAATAGTAGCGAAGCCTTTCACAAAATGTCGGTAATATGAGCATAACCCCAGGAAACTCCGAACTTCGTGTTTATTCTTCGGAACTGGCCAGTCTCTTACGGTGTCTACTTTATTAGGATCCATGCTAACGCCCGCTGCCGAAACCAGATGGCCCAAATACTGTACTTCCTTCTGGAATAGAGAACACTTCTTCGGGCTCAGCTTCAGTTGTGCACCGTGAATTCTAGTTAGAACTTCCTTAAGGTTTTCCAAATGATCTTCGAAAGTCTTCGCGATCACTATGACATCGTCTAAGTAAACAAGGCAAGTGTTCCACGTCAGGCCTCGGAGTATCAGGTCCATCAATCTCTCAAATGTTGCCGGTGCATTACAGAGTCCAAATGGCATGACGTTAAATTGGAATAAGCCACTTGGGGTCGAGAAAGCGGTCTTTTCCTTGTCTTCTTGATGAAGACCCACTTGCCAATATCCACTCTTCAGGTCCAATGTGGAAAACCACTGTGCTCCGGACAACTTGTCGAGTGTATCGTCAACGCGAGGTAATGGATAGCAGTCTTTCTTTGTAACGTCATTTAGCCTCCGGTAGTCTACGCAGAAACGCAATCCACCATCCTTCTTCGCTACCAGCACTACAGGGGAAGACCAAGCACTTGACGAAGGTTCAATTACTCCCTCTGTCAACATGTCCTGTACTAACCGAGACATCTCCTCTTGTTTAGATAATGGAGGCCTTCGAGGAGGTTGGCGTATCGGTGTTGTGTCCCCGGTATTGATGCGATGTTGCACAAGAGAGGTTCTTCCCAGTGACTGTCCCCGAACTGCAAAACAATCTTTGAATTCGTGTAAAAACTGTCCGAGTTCTTTTACCTCACCACTTGAGAGGTCGTTAGAAGATCTGTTCAATAATTCTTGCAGTTCCTCTGGTAATTTAGAAGTATCCGAAGAACTGGGTCTTCGTTGCTTTATTCCGGCTACCCAAGCCACAGGAGTCAATTTGCCTAGGAGCGTATTGCTTTGTAAAGTGATAGATTGATCCAAAATATTCGCCACTCTAATAGGTACATTTCCGGTTTCGTCAGGTTTTACTAAACTTCTGGCAATTAGTATGCCCGGTGTGCTGACTACCTGGGGTTCGAATATAGAGCACTGATTGCCCCTAGTATCTACCGCAGTTCTAACCATGATGATCTTTTCGGAGTTTGGCGGAACAGTTACGGCCACTTGGCTTATGACTTCCATCGATTTTTCTGCTGTCGTCATTGTTGATAGCATTACCTCTTCGCCTCCGATTCTCAAGACATTGTTTTTGAAGTCGACTATAAATCCGTATGCGTTCATAACGTCCACACCAAGAATTGCTTCATCCACAATGTCTGCAACAAGTACTTGATGATTAAACTCAAGTCTACCGAGGCGTAGGTGTATCTCCACTTTTCCATACACTTTTACAGGCCGTCCAGTAGCTGTTCGCAAGCTGCAAGAGCACCAGATTGGCTTGAGATCTTTCACCACGTCGGGGCGCACAATAGAAACTGTTGCGCCTGTGTCAACTGTAATCGAGGTTGGCCTTTCTTGAACAAATCCGGTAACTACCAAGCTCCCGGTGTTTTTCTGAAGCGTAGAAATTGCGTATTCTCTAGGGGCTTTGTTCCTCCAGTTAGTCAGCACACGCCCCGTTGCACCGACTATTGCTCGTTTCCCTGCTGCTGAATTCTAACCCGACAATCTCGTTGTAGATGTCCAGGTTTCCCACATCGATAACACTTCGGTCTTCCATCCTTTCTTATTTTATTCTGTGGCGCCGACCGTCGAGTCTCTGTTCCTTGTTCTTCTTCCTCATCGTCTGTGCCGTCGCGATCTTTTAGCTCGCGCACTTTATGACTTGTCCAACCAGACGCTGATTTGGCGGCCTCAAATTGCAAAGCATGTACCAGGGCGTCCGCACTGTTCTGGTGTCTTGCCATTCGTAACACTTGCTGTAGTTCGTTATCTCGGACACCGGCAGTAAATGTCTGCATCGCAAAACGCGTTCGAAAATCTTCTGGCGCTTCAGGATAGGCCAGTCTAATTAGTCTGTCGATACTTGCTTCAAACTCTTGAAGACTTTCCCCGGAATGCTGTCGCCTTGTTCTCAACTGGGTGCAGTACACATCTCGCAAATGTTTATCACCATACCGTAATTCCAGAGCTTTTATCAACTCGGCATAGGTGTTCTGGCTGTCAGGTGGCACTTTCTGTAGTAGTTCTACCGCGGGTCCTTTTAATGCAAGAACAAGTGAAACAGCCTTGTCTTTTTCTGTCCAATTATTTGCGCATGCAGCAGCTTCAAATTGGCGGAGGTACGTTGCCCAGTGAGTGCTTCCGTCAAAGGTTGGAGCTTTAACATGAACTGTCCCTACTGCAGGCAAAGTGACTATCTCTGTTAACTTATTTTCTGTGTATTTTTCTGTCTTGATCACTGGTACAGTCTGTTCAGAAATTTGTTTTGGTTGAATCTTCATGCACTGTTCAACTTCAATTTTAATTTGTTCTCTTATGTTTGCCATTGAGTTTTCTACTGCAGATATTTTTGTTGACATAACTTCTTCCACAGTCAAGACACAGATTTTTCTACCTCAGATATTTTAGTAACTTGTTTATTAAGCTCACCTCGTAGGAGACCCAATTCTGCTGTACTGTGTTCTTGAATCTGTTTCTCCTCCTGTATTAATGCTTTGATATCTTCCGTTTCCTGTCGTCGCCGTTCCTCTGTCTCTTCTCTTTCCTGCCTGCGTTCTTCATCTGTCGTTTTTCTGCTTCTTCACTTTCTCGTCTTCGTCTTCTTTTTGTCGTCTTTCTGCTTCTTCCGCCTCCTGTCTGCGTCTTTCCTCTGCTTCCAGCAGGAGGGTTTTCTGTCTCTCTTCCGCTTTCTCTGCATCCTGTCGTCGTCGTTCTTCTGTCTGCAACAACAGCGCCTGGAAATTTTCCATCATCTGACTGGCATCCATTGTTTTTCGATTAATTACGAATTACACTCGTCTTGTACAAAGTATCCACTGTTAACCGTTCTATCCCACTTCTGACACCACTGTTACGACGGTCTATTCGATCGTCGTAGGTACAGTGGAAACAAAATAATTACAAGACACCAATCAAGCCACTAATCACACCTTTAATTGCTATAGTAAAACAGTTCGTAATTAACAACACAGTGTCTACAGCAAATCAAATGAAAATTGTTCATACGCAATAAAATGTCCACTAATATTAAAACTCAACTGTATTACAATTATACCGTCCGAATATAAAACGCAACACTTCACTAATAACTACTTTAACGTACACCGTAATAACTCGAACCGCTCTGGAAATATATCGCACTAATACTCTCGAACCGCACTAACCAATATCTCGCATTGAACTGAAAACTAAGGCCGCGACGCGATGTATTTATAGTTACGCTCACACACCAAAAGCTTCCAAACTGCGTCTTATCTCTCGCGAACTACGTAATTGCTACGGCCTTGACACAGTCCGAGCGCCCGAGCGAAGCCCGGCACAGTCGAGAAAATTCTCGCAAAATGCGTCTAGTAGCACGTACACCACACGCTTACATCGAGATCTTTCTGGCACATTCGATAAACGCGTAGATTGTTCTGTGCTGTCGTAGCACAGTCCCCTCCTTAAGCCTGTTCGTCCCGAACTGGCAAAGCGTCTCTAAATTTGTATTTAGCCAGGCGATCTAGGTGGACGACCTTGAACTTTCGCTGTCCTTCCTGTTGAATCCGATAAACAACATCGTTAATTCTTTTTTTCACAGTGTAGGGTCCTTCCCAGTTAGACTGAAGCTTAGGTGAGCGACCACGACGGCGCTTTGGATTGAACAACCAGACCTGATCTCCTTCTTGGAAACCCACACTATTGCTGCGAATGTCATACCGAGTTTTCATTTTATCACTGGCAATCTTCAGCCGTCCTCTTACCAAACGATTCATTTCTCGCAGTTGGTTTTCTAATTGCGAGGAATAGTTCTTTGGCTCTTGGGACTGAGTCTCAGGTGATCCAAACATCAAGTCCCCAGGAAGACGAATCTCCCGCCCAAACACCAATTTTGCTGGAGTCATGCCGGTTGTGTCATGTACTGATGACCTATACGCCATAAGGAATAGTGGTATACGTTGGTCCCAGTCTGTTTGGTTCTCGTCAACAACTTTCGAAAGATGCTGCGCAAGTGTCCTGTTGAATCTCTCAACCATCCCGTCCGACTGAGGATGCAGAGGCGTTGTCCTGGTCTTTCGAATTCCAAGTAGACGGCATAATTCATTAAACACTCCTGATTCGAAATTTCTCCCTTGATCCGTATGGATTTCGATAGGGGCTCCATAACGGCAACAGAAGTTGTGAACTAACTGCTTTGCCACAGTGGTAACCTCCTGATTTGGAATTGCGTAGGCTTCCACCCACTTAGTAAAGTAGTCACCTACAACCATGATGTACCGGTTTCCATCGTCAGTAACTGGGAATGGTCCAGCAATGTCTATGGCAATTCTCTCGAAAGGTTGTCCAACGTTATACTGTCTCATTTTTCCCCTGCTTCTGGTTTGTGGGCCCTTGCTTGCAGCACATATTTCACACGTCCGAACCCATTCCTCTACGTCGTGGCGAAGATGAAGCCAATAGAATCGCTTCCGTATTTTGTCAAGGGTTTTGTTAACGCCAAGATGGCCTCCAGATGTTCCATCATGCATCTCCTTCAAAACAGACTGCACTTTACTTCGGGGAACTATCAACTGCATGACCACGTCTCATCCACCTGCACTTTCCCAAGTCCTCTTCAGCAATCCGTTTTCTAAGGTGAGAGATTCCCATTGTGCCCAGTAGCCCTTCAGCACTTCGGAACCATGGCAGATATCTTGCCAATCCGGGCGGCGACCTTCCTCTTTTGCTGTCAAGATCGGTCCAATGTCTTCATCAGTCATCTGTTCTTGTCGACAGTCTTGTGTTGTCCAGCCATCAGCCAGGAAATCTACAGTGATGGCTTGAACATGTTCGCTTGAGTTTTGTTCTTCCTTTCTGTGGCAATGTCGGCAGTCTTCCGGGCATGGTCTTCGTGATAAGCCATCTGCATTACCGTGCAGGCGCCCCCGCCGATGTTGTACCTTGACGTTGTACTCTTGCAGACGTTCGAGCCACCTTGCCAACTGTCCTCCGGATTTTTAAATCTCAAGAGCCATGCAAGTGCAGCATGGTCGGTACGTAGTGAAAACTCTCTCCCATAGAGGTATTTATGGAAGTGCTCCAAAGCTCTGACAATTGCCAACAACTCTCTTCTTGTAACACAATAATTTCTCTCTGGTTTAGAAAGCGTCTTGCTGTAATACGCTATTACTCGTTCTTCACCGTTCTGCACTTGAGACAAAACTGTTCCTAGACCAGTATTGCTTGCGTCTGTGTCTACGATGTACTTCCCTTCGGAAGCTGGAAAAGCGAGAATTGGCTGCGAACATAATGCAATCTTCAACGTTCTAAATGCTTGTTCACACTCTCTCGACCATTGGAAGTTTCGTTTATTTTCCGTTAGCTCATGTAGTGGTTTAGCAATAGTAGCGAAGCCTTTCACAAAATGTCGGTAATATGAGCATAACCCCAGGAAACTCCGAACTTCGTGTTTATTCTTCGGAACTGGCCAGTCTCTTACGGTGTCTACTTTATTAGGATCCATGCTAACGCCCGCTGCCGAAACCAGATGGCCCAAATACTGTACTTCCTTCTGGAATAGAGAACACTTCTTCGGGCTCAGCTTCAGTTGTGCACCGTGAATTCTAGTTAGAACTTCCTTAAGGTTTTCCAAATGATCTTCGAAAGTCTTCCCGATCACTATGACATCGTCTAAGTAAACAAGGCAAGTGTTCCACGTCAGGCCTCGGAGTATCAGGTCCATCAATCTCTCAAATGTTGCCGGTGCATTACAGAGTCCAAATGGCATGACGTTAAATTGGAATAAGCCACTTGGGGTCGAGAAAGCGGTCTTTTCCTTGTCTTCTTGATGAAGACCCACTTGCCAATATCCACTCTTCAGGTCCAATGTGGAAAACCACTGTGCTCCGGACAACTTGTCGAGTGTATCGTCAACGCGAGGTAATGGATAGCAGTCTTTCTTTGTAACGTCATTTAGCCTCCGGTAGTCTACGCAGAAACGCAATCCACCATCCTTCTTCGCTACCAGCACTACAGGGGAAGACCAAGCACTTGACGAAGGTTCAATTACTCCCTCTGTCAACATGTCCTGTACTAACCGAGACATCTCCTCTTGTTTAGATAATGGAGGCCTTCGAGGAGGTTGGCGTATCGGTGTTGTGTCCCCGGTATTGATGCGATGTTGCACAAGAGAGGTTCTTCCCAGTGACTGTCCCCGAACTGCAAAACAATCTTTGAATTCGTGTAAAAACTGTCCGAGTTCTTTTACCTCACCACTTGAGAGGTCGTTAGAAGATCTGTTCAATAATTCTTGCAGTTCCTCTGGTAATTTAGAAGTATCCGAAGAACTGGGTCTTCGTTGCTTTATTCCGGCTACCCAAGCCACAGGAGTCAATTTGCCTAGGAGCGTATTGCTTTGTAAAGTGATAGATTGATCCAAAATATTCGCCACTCTAATAGGTACATTTCCGGTTTCGTCAGGTTTTACTAAACTTCTGGCAATTAGTATGCCCGGTGTGCTGACTACCTGGGGTTCGAATATAGAGCACTGATTGCCCCTAGTATCTACCGCAGTTCTAACCATGATGATCTTTTCGGAGTTTGGCGGAACAGTTACGGCCACTTGGCTTATGACTTCCATCGATTTTTCTGCTGTCGTCATTGTTGATAGCATTACCTCTTCGCCTCCGATTCTCAAGACATTGTTTTTGAAGTCGACTATAAATCCGTATGCGTTCATAACGTCCACACCAAGAATTGCTTCATCCACAATGTCTGCAACAAGTACTTGATGATTAAACTCAAGTCTACCGAGGCGTAGGTGTATCTCCACTTTTCCATACACTTTTACAGGCCGTCCAGTAGCTGTTCGCAAGCTGCAAGAGCACCAGATTGGCTTGAGATCTTTCACCACGTCGGGGCGCACAATAGAAACTGTTGCGCCTGTGTCAACTGTAATCGAGGTTGGCCTTTCTTGAACAAATCCGGTAACTACCAAGCTCCCGGTGTTTTTCTGAAGCGTAGAAATTGCGTATTCTCTAGGGGCTTTGTTCCTCCAGTTAGTCAGCACACGCCCCGTTGCACCGACTATTGCTCGTTTCCCTGCTGCTGAATTCTAACCCGACAATCTCGTTGTAGATGTCCAGGTTTCCCACATCGATAACACTTCGGTCTTCCATCCTTTCTTATTTTATTCTGTGGCGCCGACCGTCGAGTCTCTGTTCCTTGTTCTTCTTCCTCATCGTCTGTGCCGTCGCGATCTTTTAGCTCGCGCACTTTATGACTTGTCCAACCAGACGCTGATTTGGCGGCCTCAAATTGCAAAGCATGTACCAGGGCGTCCGCACTGTTCTGGTGTCTTGCCATTCGTAACACTTGCTGTAGTTCGTTATCTCGGACACCGGCAGTAAATGTCTGCATCGCAAAACGCGTTCGAAAATCTTCTGGCGCTTCAGGATAGGCCAGTCTAATTAGTCTGTCGATACTTGCTTCAAACTCTTGAAGACTTTCCCCGGAATGCTGTCGCCTTGTTCTCAACTGGGTGCAGTACACATCTCGCAAATGTTTATCACCATACCGTAATTCCAGAGCTTTTATCAACTCGGCATAGGTGTTCTGGCTGTCAGGTGGCACTTTCTGTAGTAGTTCTACCGCGGGTCCTTTTAATGCAAGAACAAGTGAAACAGCCTTGTCTTTTTCTGTCCAATTATTTGCGCATGCAGCAGCTTCAAATTGGCGGAGGTACGTTGCCCAGTGAGTGCTTCCGTCAAAGGTTGGAGCTTTAACATGAACTGTCCCTACTGCAGGCAAAGTGACTATCTCTGTTAACTTATTTTCTGTGTATTTTTCTGTCTTGATCACTGGTACAGTCTGTTCAGAAATTTGTTTTGGTTGAATCTTCATGCACTGTTCAACTTCAATTTTAATTTGTTCTCTTATGTTTGCCATTGAGTTTTCTACTGCAGATATTTTTGTTGACATAACTTCTTCCACAGTCAAGACAGATTTTTCTACCTCAGATATTTTAGTAACTTGTTTATTAAGCTCACCTCGTAGGAGACCCAATTCTGCTGTACTGTGTTCTTGAATCTGTTTCTCCTCCTGTATTAATGCTTTGATATCTTCCGTTTCCTGTCGTCGCCGTTCCTCTGTCTCTTCTCTTTCCTGCCTGCGTTCTTCATCCTGTCGTTTTTCTGCTTCTTCACTTTCTCGTCTTCGTTCTTCTTTTTGTCGTCTTTCTGCTTCTTCCGCCTCCTGTCTGCGTCTTTCCTCTGCTTCCAGCAGGAGGGTTTTCTGTCTCTCTTCCGCTTTCTCTGCATCCTGTCGTCGTCGTTCTTCTGTCTGCAACAACAGCGCCTGGAAATTTTCCATCATCTGACTGGCATCCATTGTTTTTCGATTAATTACGAATTACACTCGTCTTGTACAAAGTATCCACTGTTAACCGTTCTATCCCACTTCTGACACCACTGTTACGACGGTCTATTCGATCGTCGTAGGTACAGTGGAAACAAAATAATTACAAGACACCAATCAAGCCACTAATCACACCTTTAATTGCTATAGTAAAACAGTTCGTAATTAACAACACAGTGTCTACAGCAAATCAAATGAAAATTGTTCATACGCAATAAAATGTCCACTAATATTAAAACTCAACTGTATTACAATTATACCGTCCGAATATAAAACGCAACACTTCACTAATAACTACTTTAACGTACACCGTAATAACTCGAACCGCTCTGGAAATATATCGCACTAATACTCTCGAACCGCACTAACCAATATCTCGCATTGAACTGAAAACTAAGGCCGCGACGCGATGTATTTATAGTTACGCTCACACACCAAAAGCTTCCAAACTGCGTCTTATCTCTCGCGAACTACGTAATTGCTACGGCCTTGACACAGTCCGAGCGCCCGAGCGAAGCCCGGCACAGTCGAGAAAATTCTCGCAAAATGCGTCTAGTAGCACGTACACCACACGCTTACATCGAGATCTTTCTGGCACATTCGATAAACGCGTAGATTGTTCTGTGCTGTCGTAGCACAGTCCCCTCCTTAAGCCTGTTCGTCCCGAACTGGCAAAGCGTCTCTAAATTTGTATTTAGCCAGGCGATCTAGGTGGACGACCTTGAACTTTCGCTGTCCTTCCTGTTGAATCCGATAAACAACATCGTTAATTCTTTTTTTCACAGTGTAGGGTCCTTCCCAGTTAGACTGAAGCTTAGGTGAGCGACCACGACGGCGCTTTGGATTGAACAACCAGACCTGATCTCCTTCTTGGAAACCCACACTATTGCTGCGAATGTCATACCGAGTTTTCATTTTATCACTGGCAATCTTCAGCCGTCCTCTTACCAAACGATTCATTTCTCGCAGTTGGTTTTCTAATTGCGAGGAATAGTTCTTTGGCTCTTGGGACTGAGTCTCAGGTGATCCAAACATCAAGTCCCCAGGAAGACGAATCTCCCGCCCAAACACCAATTTTGCTGGAGTCATGCCGGTTGTGTCATGTACTGATGACCTATACGCCATAAGGAATAGTGGTATACGTTGGTCCCAGTCTGTTTGGTTCTCGTCAACAACTTTCGAAAGATGCTGCTCAAGTGTCCTGTTGAATCTCTCAACCATCCCGTCCGACTGAGGATGCAGAGGCGTTGTCCTGGTCTTTCGAATTCCAAGTAGACGGCATAATTCATTAAACACTCCTGATTCGAAATTTCTCCCTTGATCCGTATGGATTTCGATAGGGGCTCCATAACGGCAACAGAAGTTGTGAACTAACTGCTTTGCCACAGTGGTAACCTCCTGATTTGGAATTGCGTAGGCTTCCACCCACTTAGTAAAGTAGTCACCTACAACCATGATGTACCGGTTTCCATCGTCAGTAACTGGGAATGGTCCAGCAATGTCTATGGCAATTCTCTCGAAAGGTTGTCCAACGTTATACTGTCTCATTTTTCCCCTGCTTCTGGTTTGTGGGCCCTTGCTTGCAGCACATATTTCACACGTCCGAACCCATTCCTCTACGTCGTGGCGAAGATGAAGCCAATAGAATCGCTTCCGTATTTTGTCAAGGGTTTTGTTAACGCCAAGATGGCCTCCAGATGTTCCATCATGCATCTCCTTCAAAACAGACTGCACTTTACTTCGGGGAACTATCAACTGCATGACCACGTCTCATCCACCTGCACTTTCCCAAGTCCTCTTCAGCAATCCGTTTTCTAAGGTGAGAGATTCCCATTGTGCCCAGTAGCCCTTCAGCACTTCGGAACCATGGCAGATATCTTGCCAATCCGGGCGGCGACCTTCCTCTTTTGCTGTCAAGATCGGTCCAATGTCTTCATCAGTCATCTGTTCTTGTCGACAGTCTTGTGTTGTCCAGCCATCAGCCAGGAAATCTACAGTGATGGCTTGAACATGTTCGCTTGAGTTTTGTTCTTCCTTTCTGTGGCAATGTCGGCAGTCTTCCGGGCATGGTCTTCGTGATAAGCCATCTGCATTACCGTGCAGGCGCCCCCGCCGATGTTGTACCTTGACGTTGTACTCTTGCAGACGTTCGAGCCACCTTGCCAACTGTCCTCCGGATTTTTAAATCTCAAGAGCCATGCAAGTGCAGCATGGTCGGTACGTAGTGAAAACTCTCTCCCATAGAGGTATTTATGGAAGTGCTCCAAAGCTCTGACAATTGCCAACAACTCTCTTCTTGTAACACAATAATTTCTCTCTGGTTTAGAAAGCGTCTTGCTGTAATACGCTATTACTCGTTCTTCACCGTTCTGCACTTGAGACAAAACTGTTCCTAGACCAGTATTGCTTGCGTCTGTGTCTACGATGTACTTCCCTTCGGAAGCTGGAAAAGCGAGAATTGGCTGCGAACATAATGCAATCTTCAACGTTCTAAATGCTTGTTCACACTCTCTCGACCATTGGAAGTTTCGTTTATTTTCCGTTAGCTCATGTAGTGGTTTAGCAATAGTAGCGAAGCCTTTCACAAAATGTCGGTAATATGAGCATAACCCCAGGAAACTCCGAACTTCGTGTTTATTCTTCGGAACTGGCCAGTCTCTTACGGTGTCTACTTTATTAGGATCCATGCTAACGCCCGCTGCCGAAACCAGATGGCCCAAATACTGTACTTCCTTCTGGAATAGAGAACACTTCTTCGGGCTCAGCTTCAGTTGTGCACCGTGAATTCTAGTTAGAACTTCCTTAAGGTTTTCCAAATGATCTTCGAAAGTCTTCCCGATCACTATGACATCGTCTAAGTAAACAAGGCAAGTGTTCCACGTCAGGCCTCGGAGTATCAGGTCCATCAATCTCTCAAATGTTGCCGGTGCATTACAGAGTCCAAATGGCATGACGTTAAATTGGAATAAGCCACTTGGGGTCGAGAAAGCGGTCTTTTCCTTGTCTTCTTGATGAAGACCCACTTGCCAATATCCACTCTTCAGGTCCAATGTGGAAAACCACTGTGCTCCGGACAACTTGTCGAGTGTATCGTCAACGCGAGGTAATGGATAGCAGTCTTTCTTTGTAACGTCATTTAGCCTCCGGTAGTCTACGCAGAAACGCAATCCACCATCCTTCTTCGCTACCAGCACTACAGGGGAAGACCAAGCACTTGACGAAGGTTCAATTACTCCCTCTGTCAACATGTCCTGTACTAACCGAGACATCTCCTCTTGTTTAGATAATGGAGGCCTTCGAGGAGGTTGGCGTATCGGTGTTGTGTCCCCGGTATTGATGCGATGTTGCACAAGAGAGGTTCTTCCCAGTGACTGTCCCCGAACTGCAAAACAATCTTTGAATTCGTGTAAAAACTGTCCGAGTTCTTTTACCTCACCACTTGAGAGGTCGTTAGAAGATCTGTTCAATAATTCTTGCAGTTCCTCTGGTAATTTAGAAGTATCCGAAGAACTGGGTCTTCGTTGCTTTATTCCGGCTACCCAAGCCACAGGAGTCAATTTGCCTAGGAGCGTATTGCTTTGTAAAGTGATAGATTGATCCAAAATATTCGCCACTCTAATAGGTACATTTCCGGTTTCGTCAGGTTTTACTAAACTTCTGGCAATTAGTATGCCCGGTGTGCTGACTACCTGGGGTTCGAATATAGAGCACTGATTGCCCCTAGTATCTACCGCAGTTCTAACCATGATGATCTTTTCGGAGTTTGGCGGAACAGTTACGGCCACTTGGCTTATGACTTCCATCGATTTTTCTGCTGTCGTCATTGTTGATAGCATTACCTCTTCGCCTCCGATTCTCAAGACATTGTTTTTGAAGTCGACTATAAATCCGTATGCGTTCATAACGTCCACACCAAGAATTGCTTCATCCACAATGTCTGCAACAAGTACTTGATGATTAAACTCAAGTCTACCGAGGCGTAGGTGTATCTCCACTTTTCCATACACTTTTACAGGCCGTCCAGTAGCTGTTCGCAAGCTGCAAGAGCACCAGATTGGCTTGAGATCTTTCACCACGTCGGGGCGCACAATAGAAACTGTTGCGCCTGTGTCAACTGTAATCGAGGTTGGCCTTTCTTGAACAAATCCGGTAACTACCAAGCTCCCGGTGTTTTTCTGAAGCGTAGAAATTGCGTATTCTCTAGGGGCTTTGTTCCTCCAGTTAGTCAGCACACGCCCCGTTGCACCGACTATTGCTCGTTTCCCTGCTGCTGAATTCTAACCCGACAATCTCGTTGTAGATGTCCAGGTTTCCCACATCGATAACACTTCGGTCTTCCATCCTTTCTTATTTTATTCTGTGGCGCCGACCGTCGAGTCTCTGTTCCTTGTTCTTCTTCCTCATCGTCTGTGCCGTCGCGATCTTTTAGCTCGCGCACTTTATGACTTGTCCAACCAGACGCTGATTTGGCGGCCTCAAATTGCAAAGCATGTACCAGGGCGTCCGCACTGTTCTGGTGTCTTGCCATTCGTAACACTTGCTGTAGTTCGTTATCTCGGACACCGGCAGTAAATGTCTGCATCGCAAAACGCGTTCGAAAATCTTCTGGCGCTTCAGGATAGGCCAGTCTAATTAGTCTGTCGATACTTGCTTCAAACTCTTGAAGACTTTCCCCGGAATGCTGTCGCCTTGTTCTCAACTGGGTGCAGTACACATCTCGCAAATGTTTATCACCATACCGTAATTCCAGAGCTTTTATCAACTCGGCATAGGTGTTCTGGCTGTCAGGTGGCACTTTCTGTAGTAGTTCTACCGCGGGTCCTTTTAATGCAAGAACAAGTGAAACAGCCTTGTCTTTTTCTGTCCAATTATTTGCGCATGCAGCAGCTTCAAATTGGCGGAGGTACGTTGCCCAGTGAGTGCTTCCGTCAAAGGTTGGAGCTTTAACATGAACTGTCCCTACTGCAGGCAAAGTGACTATCTCTGTTAACTTATTTTCTGTGTATTTTTCTGTCTTGATCACTGGTACAGTCTGTTCAGAAATTTGTTTTGGTTGAATCTTCATGCACTGTTCAACTTCAATTTTAATTTGTTCTCTTATGTTTGCCATTGAGTTTTCTACTGCAGATATTTTTGTTGACATAACTTCTTCCACAGTCAAGACAGATTTTTCTACCTCAGATATTTTAGTAACTTGTTTATTAAGCTCACCTCGTAGGAGACCCAATTCTGCTGTACTGTGTTCTTGAATCTGTTTCTCCTCCTGTATTAATGCTTTGATATCTTCCGTTTCCTGTCGTCGCCGTTCCTCTGTCTCTTCTCTTTCCTGCCTGCGTTCTTCATCCTGTCGTTTTTCTGCTTCTTCACTTTCTCGTCTTCGTTCTTCTTTTTGTCGTCTTTCTGCTTCTTCCGCCTCCTGTCTGCGTCTTTCCTCTGCTTCCAGCAGGAGGGTTTTCTGTCTCTCTTCCGCTTTCTCTGCATCCTGTCGTCGTCGTTCTTCTGTCTGCAACAACAGCGCCTGGAAATTTTCCATCATCTGACTGGCATCCATTGTTTTTCGATTAATTACGAATTACACTCGTCTTGTACAAAGTATCCACTGTTAACCGTTCTATCCCACTTCTGACACCACTGTTACGACGGTCTATTCGATCGTCGTAGGTACAGTGGAAACAAAATAATTACAAGACACCAATCAAGCCACTAATCACACCTTTAATTGCTATAGTAAAACAGTTCGTAATTAACAACACAGTGTCTACAGCAAATCAAATGAAAATTGTTCATACGCAATAAAATGTCCACTAATATTAAAACTCAACTGTATTACAATTATACCGTCCGAATATAAAACGCAACACTTCACTAATAACTACTTTAACGTACACCGTAATAACTCGAACCGCTCTGGAAATATATCGCACTAATACTCTCGAACCGCACTAACCAATATCTCGCATTGAACTGAAAACTAAGGCCGCGACGCGATGTATTTATAGTTACGCTCACACACCAAAAGCTTCCAAACTGCGTCTTATCTCTCGCGAACTACGTAATTGCTACGGCCTTGACACAGTCCGAGCGCCGAAGCCCGGCACAGTCGAGAAAATTCTCGCAAAATGCGTCTAGTAGCACGTACACCACACGCTTACATCGAGATCTTTCTGGCACATTCGATAAACGCGTAGATTGTTCTGTGCTGTCGTAGCACAGTCCCCTCCTTAAGCCTGTTCGTCCCGAACTGGCAAAGCGTCTCTAAATTTGTATTTAGCCAGGCGATCTAGGTGGACGACCTTGAACTTTCGCTGTCCTTCCTGTTGAATCCGATAAACAACATCGTTAATTCTTTTTTTCACAGTGTAGGGTCCTTCCCAGTTAGACTGAAGCTTAGGTGAGCGACCACGACGGCGCTTTGGATTGAACAAACAGACCTGATCTCCTTCTTGGAAACCCACACTATTGCTGCGAATGTCATACCGAGTTTTCATTTTATCACTGGCAATCTTCAGCCGTCCTCTTACCAAACGATTCATTTCTCGCAGTTGGTTTTCTAATTGCGAGGAATAGTTCTTTGGCTCTTGGGACTGAGTCTCAGGTGATCCAAACATCAAGTCCCCAGGAAGACGAATCTCCCGCCCAAACACCAATTTTGCTGGAGTCATGCCGGTTGTGTCATGTACTGATGACCTATACGCCATAAGGAATAGTGGTATACGTTGGTCCCAGTCTGTTTGGTTCTCGTCAACAACTTTCGAAAGATGCTGCTCAAGTGTCCTGTTGAATCTCTCAACCATCCCGTCCGACTGAGGATGCAGAGGCGTTGTCCTGGTCTTTCGAATTCCAAGTAGACGGCATAATTCATTAAACACTCCTGATTCGAAATTTCTCCCTTGATCCGTATGGATTTCGATAGGGGCTCCATAACGGCAACAGAAGTTGTGAACTAACTGCTTTGCCACAGTGGTAACCTCCTGATTTGGAATTGCGTAGGCTTCCACCCACTTAGTAAAGTAGTCACCTACAACCATGATGTACCGGTTTCCATCGTCAGTAACTGGGAATGGTCCAGCAATGTCTATGGCAATTCTCTCGAAAGGTTGTCCAACGTTATACTGTCTCATTTTTCCCCTGCTTCTGGTTTGTGGGCCCTTGCTTGCAGCACATATTTCACACGTCCGAACCCATTCCTCTAAGTCGTGGCGAAGATGAAGCCAATAGAATCGCTTCCGTATTTTGTCAAGGGTTTTGTTAACGCCAAGATGGCCTCCAGATGTTCCATCATGCATCTCCTTCAAAACAGACTGCACTTTACTTCGGGGAACTATCAACTGCATGACCACGTCTCATCCACCTGCACTTTCCCAAGTCCTCTTCAGCAATCCGTTTTCTAAGGTGAGAGATTCCCATTGTGCCCAGTAGCCCTTCAGCACTTCGGAACCATGGCAGATATCTTGCCAATCCGGGCGGCGACCTTCCTCTTTTGCTGTCAAGATCGGTCCAATGTCTTCATCAGTCATCTGTTCTTGTCGACAGTCTTGTGTTGTCCAGCCATCAGCCAGGAAATCTACAGTGATGGCTTGAACATGTTCGCTTGAGTTTTGTTCTTCCTTTCTGTGGCAATGTCGGCAGTCTTCCGGGCATGGTCTTCGTGATAAGCCATCTGCATTACCGTGCAGGCGCCCCCGCCGATGTTGTACCTTGACGTTGTACTCTTGCAGACGTTCGAGCCACCTTGCCAACTGTCCTCCGGATTTTTAAATCTCAAGAGCCATGCAAGTGCAGCATGGTCGGTACGTAGTGAAAACTCTCTCCCATAGAGGTATTTATGGAAGTGCTCCAAAGCTCTGACAATTGCCAACAACTCTCTTCTTGTAACACAATAATTTCTCTCTGGTTTAGAAAGCGTCTTGCTGTAATACGCTATTACTCGTTCTTCACCGTTCTGCACTTGAGACAAAACTGTTCCTAGACCAGTATTGCTTGCGTCTGTGTCTACGATGTACTTCCCTTCGGAAGCTGGAAAAGCGAGAATTGGCTGCGAACATAATGCAATCTTCAACGTTCTAAATGCTTGTTCACACTCTCTCGACCATTGGAAGTTTCGTTTATTTTCCGTTAGCTCATGTAGTGGTTTAGCAATAGTAGCGAAGCCTTTCACAAAATGTCGGTAATATGAGCATAACCCCAGGAAACTCCGAACTTCGTGTTTATTCTTCGGAACTGGCCAGTCTCTTACGGTGTCTACTTTATTAGGATCCATGCTAACGCCCGCTGCCGAAACCAGATGGCCCAAATACTGTACTTCCTTCTGGAATAGAGAACACTTCTTCGGGCTCAGCTTCAGTTGTGCACCGTGAATTCTAGTTAGAACTTCCTTAAGGTTTTCCAAATGATCTTCGAAAGTCTTCCCGATCACTATGACATCGTCTAAGTAAACAAGGCAAGTTTTCCACGTCAGGCCTCGGAGTATCAGGTCCATCAATCTCTCAAATGTTGCCGGTGCATTACAGAGTCCAAATGGCATGACGTTAAATTGGAATAAGCCACTTGGGGTCGAGAAAGCGGTCTTTTCCTTGTCTTCTTGATGAAGACCCACTTGCCAATATCCACTCTTCAGGTCCAATGTGGAAAACCACTGTGCTCCGGACAACTTGTCGAGTGTATCGTCAACGCGAGGTAATGGATAGCAGTCTTTCTTTGTAACGTCATTTAGCCTCCGGTAGTCTACGCAGAAACGCAATCCACCATCCTTCTTCGCTACCAGCACTACAGGGGAAGACCAAGCACTTGACGAAGGTTCAATTACTCCCTCTGTCAACATGTCCTGTACTAACCGAGACATCTCCTCTTGTTTAGATAATGGAGGCCTTCGAGGAGGTTGGCGTATCGGTGTTGTGTCCCCGGTATTGATGCGATGTTGCACAAGAGAGGTTCTTCCCAGTGACTGTCCCCGAACTGCAAAACAATCTTTGAATTCGTGTAAAAACTGTCCGAGTTCTTTTACCTCACCACTTGAGAGGTCGTTAGAAGATCTGTTCAATAATTCTTGCAGTTCCTCTGGTAATTTAGAAGTATCCGAAGAACTGGGTCTTCGTTGCTTTATTCCGGCTACCCAAGCCACAGGAGTCAATTTGCCTAGGAGCGTATTGCTTTGTAAAGTGATAGCTTGATCCAAAATATTCGCCACTCTAATAGGTACATTTCCGGTTTCGTCAGGTTTTACTAAACTTCTGGCAATTAGTATGCCCGGTGTGCTGACTACCTGGGGTTCGAATATAGAGCACTGATTGCCCCTAGTATCTACCGCAGTTCTAACCATGATGATCTTTTCGGAGTTTGGCGGAACAGTTACGGCCACTTGGCTTATGACGTCCATCGATTTTTCTGCTGTCGTCATTGTTGATAGCATTACCTCTTCGCCTCCGATTCTCAAGACATTGTTTTTGAAGTCGACTATAAATCCGTATGCGTTCATAACGTCCACACCAAGAATTGCTTCATCCACAATGTCTGCAACAAGTACTTGATGATTAAACTCAAGTCTACCGAGGCGTAGGTGTATCTCCACTTTTCCATACACTTTTACAGGCCGTCCAGTAGCTGTTCGCAAGCTGCAAGAGCACCAGATTGGCTTGAGATCTTTCACCACGTCGGGGCGCACAATAGAAACTGTTGCGCCTGTGTCAACTGTAATCGAGGTTGGCCTTTCTTGAACAAATCCGGTAACTACCAAGCTCCCGGTGTTTTTCTGAAGCGTAGAAATTGCGTATTCTCTAGGGGCTTCGTTCCTCCAGTTAGTCAGCACACGCCCCGTTGCACCGACTATTGCTCGTTTCCCTGCTGCTGAATTCTAACCCGACAATCTCGTTGTAGATGTCCAGGTTTCCCACATCGATAACACTTCGGTCTTCCATCCTTTCTTATTTTATTCTGTGGCGCCGACCGTCGAGTCTCTGTTCCTTGTTCTTCTTCCTCATCGTCTGTGCCGTCGCGATCTTTTAGCTCGCGCACTTTATGACTTGTCCAACCAGACGCTGATTTGGCGGCCTCAAATTGCAAAGCATGTACCAGGGCGTCCGCACTGTTCTGGTGTCTTGCCATTCGTAACACTTGCTGTAGTTCGTTATCTCGGACACCGGCAGTAAATGTCTGCATCGCAAAACGCGTTCGAAAATCTTCTGGCGCTTCAGGATAGGCCAGTCTAATTAGTCTGTCGATACTTGCTTCAAACTCTTGAAGACTTTCCCCGGAATGCTGTCGCCTTGTTCTCAACTGGGTGCAGTACACATCTCGCAAATGTTTATCACCATACCGTAATTCCAGAGCTTTTATCAACTCGGCATAGGTGTTCTGGCTGTCAGGTGGCACTTTCTGTAGTAGTTCTACCGCGGGTCCTTTTAATGCAAGAACAAGTGAAACAGCCTTGTCTTTTTCTGTCCAATTATTTGCGCATGCAGCAGCTTCAAATTGGCGGAGGTACGTTGCCCAGTGAGTGCTTCCGTCACAGGTTGGAGCTTTAACATGAACTGTCCCTACTGCAGGCAAAGTGACTATCTCTGTTAACTTATTTTCTGTGTATTTTTCTGTCTTGATCACTGGTACAGTCTGTTCAGAAATTTGTTTTGGTTGAATCTTCATGCACTGTTCAACTTCAATTTTAATTTGTTCTCTTATGTTTGCCATTGAGTTTTCTACTGCAGATATTTTTGTTGACATAACTTCTTCCACAGTCAAGACAGATTTTTCTACCTCAGATATTTTAGTAACTTGTTTATTAAGCTCACCTCGTAGGAGACCCAATTCTGCTGTACTGTGTTCTTGAATCTGTTTCTCCTCCTGAATTAATGCTTTGATATCTTCCGTTTCCTGTCGTCGCCGTTCCTCTGTCTCTTCTCTTTCCTGCCTGCGTTCTTCATCCTGTCGTTTTTCTGCTTCTTCACTTTCTCGTCTTCGTTCTTCTTTTTGTCGTCTTTCTGCTTCTTCCGCCTCCTGTCTGCGTCTTTCCTCTGCTTCCAGCAGGAGGGTTTTCTGTCTCTCTTCCGCTTTCTCTGCATCCTGTCGTCGTCGTTCTTCTGTCTGCAACAACAGCGCCTGGAAATTTTCCATCATCTGACTGGCATCCATTGTTTTTCGATTAATTACGAATTACACTCGTCTTGTACAAAGTATCCACTGTTAACCGTTCTATCCCACTTCTGACACCACTGTTACGACGGTCTATTCGATCGTCGTAGGTACAGTGGAAACAAAATAATTACAAGACACCAATCAAGCCACTAATCACACCTTTAATTGCTATAGTAAAACAGTTCGTAATTAACAACACAGTGTCTACAGCAAATCAAATGAAAATTGTTCATACGCAATAAAATGTCCACTAATATTAAAACTCAACTGTATTACAATTATACCGTCCGAATATAAAACGCAACACTTCACTAATAACTACTTTAACGTACACCGTAATAACTCGAACCGCTCTGGAAATATATCGCACTAATACTCTCGAACCGCACTAACCAATATCTCGCATTGAACTGAAAACTAAGGCCGCGACGCGATGTATTTATAGTTACGCTCACACACCAAAAGCTTCCAAACTGCGTCTTATCTCTCGCGAACTACGTAATTGCTACGGCCTTGACACAGTCCGAGCGCCCGAGCGAAGCCCGGCACAGTCGAGAAAATTCTCGCAAAATGCGTCTAGTAGCACGTACACCACACGCTTACATCGAGATCTTTCTGGCACATTCGATAAACGCGTAGATTGTTCTGTGCTGTCGTAGCACAGTCCCCTCCTTAAGCCTGTTCGTCCCGAACTGGCAAAGCGTCTCTAAATTTGTATTTAGCCAGGCGATCTAGGTGGACGACCTTGAACTTTCGCTGTCCTTCCTGTTGAATCCGATAAACAACATCGTTAATTCTTTTTTTCACAGTGTAGGGTCCTTCCCAGTTAGACTGAAGCTTAGGTGAGCGACCACGACGGCGCTTTGGATTGAACAACCAGACCTGATCTCCTTCTTGGAAACCCACACTATTGCTGCGAATGTCATACCGAGTTTTCATTTTATCACTGGCAATCTTCAGCCGTCCTCTTACCAAACGATTCATTTCTCGCAGTTGGTTTTCTAATTGCGAGGAATAGTTCTTTGGCTCTTGGGACTGAGTCTCAGGTGATCCAAACATCAAGTCCCCAGGAAGACGAATCTCCCGCCCAAACACCAATTTTGCTGGAGTCATGCCGGTTGTGTCATGTACTGATGACCTATACGCCATAAGGAATAGTGGTATACGTTGGTCCCAGTCTGTTTGGTTCTCGTCAACAACTTTCGAAAGATGCTGCTCAAGTGTCCTGTTGAATCTCTCAACCATCCCGTCCGACTGAGGATGCAGAGGCGTTGTCCTGGTCTTTCGAATTCCAAGTAGACGGCATAATTCATTAAACACTCCTGATTCGAAATTTCTCCCTTGATCCGTATGGATTTCGATAGGGGCTCCATAACGGCAACAGAAGTTGTGAACTAACTGCTTTGCCACAGTGGTAACCTCCTGATTTGGAATTGCGTAGGCTTCCACCCACTTAGTAAAGTAGTCACCTACAACCATGATGTACCGGTTTCCATCGTCAGTAACTGGGAATGGTCCAGCAATGTCTATGGCAATTCTCTCGAAAGGTTGTCCAACGTTATACTGTCTCATTTTTCCCCTGCTTCTGGTTTGTGGGCCCTTGCTTGCAGCACATATTTCACACGTCCGAACCCATTCCTCTACGTCGTGGCGAAGATGAAGCCAATAGAATCGCTTCCGTATTTTGTCAAGGGTTTTGTTAACGCCAAGATGGCCTCCAGATGTTCCATCATGCATCTCCTTCAAAACAGACTGCACTTTACTTCGGGGAACTATCAACTGCATGACCACGTCTCATCCACCTGCACTTTCCCAAGTCCTCTTCAGCAATCCGTTTTCTAAGGTGAGAGATTCCCATTGTGCCCAGTAGCCCTTCAGCACTTCGGAACCATGGCAGATATCTTGCCAATCCGGGCGGCGACCTTCCTCTTTTGCTGTCAAGATCGGTCCAATGTCTTCATCAGTCATCTGTTCTTGTCGACAGTCTTGTGTTGTCCAGCCATCAGCCAGGAAATCTACAGTGATGGCTTGAACATGTTCGCTTGAGTTTTGTTCTTCCTTTCTGTGGCAATGTCGGCAGTCTTCCGGGCATGGTCTTCGTGATAAGCCATCTGCATTACCGTGCAGGCGCCCCCGCCGATGTTGTACCTTGACGTTGTACTCTTGCAGACGTTCGAGCCACCTTGCCAACTGTCCTCCGGATTTTTAAATCTCAAGAGCCATGCAAGTGCAGCATGGTCGGTACGTAGTGAAAACTCTCTCCCATAGAGGTATTTATGGAAGTGCTCCAAAGCTCTGACAATTGCCAACAACTCTCTTCTTGTAACACAATAATTTCTCTCTGGTTTAGAAAGCGTCTTGCTGTAATACGCTATTACTCGTTCTTCACCGTTCTGCACTTGAGACAAAACTGTTCCTAGACCAGTATTGCTTGCGTCTGTGTCTACGATGTACTTCCCTTCGGAAGCTGGAAAAGCGAGAATTGGCTGCGAACATAATGCAATCTTCAACGTTCTAAATGCTTGTTCACACTCTCTCGACCATTGGAAGTTTCGTTTATTTTCCGTTAGCTCATGTAGTGGTTTAGCAATAGTAGCGAAGCCTTTCACAAAATGTCGGTAATATGAGCATAACCCCAGGAAACTCCGAACTTCGTGTTTATTCTTCGGAACTGGCCAGTCTCTTACGGTGTCTACTTTATTAGGATCCATGCTAACGCCCGCTGCCGAAACCAGATGGCCCAAATACTGTACTTCCTTCTGGAATAGAGAACACTTCTTCGGGCTCAGCTTCAGTTGTGCACCGTGAATTCTAGTTAGAACTTCCTTAAGGTTTTCCAAATGATCTTCGAAAGTCTTCCCGATCACTATGACATCGTCTAAGTAAACAAGGCAAGTTTTCCACGTCAGGCCTCGGAGTATCAGGTCCATCAATCTCTCAAATGTTGCCGGTGCATTACAGAGTCCAAATGGCATGACGTTAAATTGGAATAAGCCACTTGGGGTCGAGAAAGCGGTCTTTTCCTTGTCTTCTTGATGAAGACCCACTTGCCAATATCCACTCTTCAGGTCCAATGTGGAAAACCACTGTGCTCCGGACAACTTGTCGAGTGTATCGTCAACGCGAGGTAATGGATAGCAGTCTTTCTTTGTAACGTCATTTAGCCTCCGGTAGTCTACGCAGAAACGCAATCCACCATCCTTCTTCGCTACCAGCACTACAGGGGAAGACCAAGCACTTGACGAAGGTTCAATTACTCCCTCTGTCAACATGTCCTGTACTAACCGAGACATCTCCTCTTGTTTAGATAATGGAGGCCTTCGAGGAGGTTGGCGTATCGGTGTTGTGTCCCCGGTATTGATGCGATGTTGCACAAGAGAGGTTCTTCCCAGTGACTGTCCCCGAACTGCAAAACAATCTTTGAATTCGTGTAAAAACTGTCCGAGTTCTTTTACCTCACCACTTGAGAGGTCGTTAGAAGATCTGTTCAATAATTCTTGCAGTTCCTCTGGTAATTTAGAAGTATCCGAAGAACTGGGTCTTCGTTGCTTTATTCCGGCTACCCAAGCCACAGGAGTCAATTTGCCTAGGAGCGTATTGCTTTGTAAAGTGATAGCTTGATCCAAAATATTCGCCACTCTAATAGGTACATTTCCGGTTTCGTCAGGTTTTACTAAACTTCTGGCAATTAGTATGCCCGGTGTGCTGACTACCTGGGGTTCGAATATAGAGCACTGATTGCCCCTAGTATCTACCGCAGTTCTAACCATGATGATCTTTTCGGAGTTTGGCGGCACAGTTACGGCCACTTGGCTTATGACGTCCATCGATTTTTCTGCTGTCGTCATTGTTGATAGCATTATCTCTTCGCCTCCGATTCTCAAGACATTGTTTTTGAAGTCGACTATAAATCCGTATGCGTTCATAACGTCCACACCAAGAATTGCTTCATCCACAATGTCTGCAACAAGTACTTGATGATTAAACTCAAGTCTACCGAGGCGTAGGTGAGTAGTAATAAAAGGTTGGTTCTGGGACAGCCACGTCCCCCTCGTTTGTTTGTTTACATTTTTTTCACTCCCTCCACCTTCGTCTTCACCTACATAACCGCCGCGCGGTCACCGAACTCCGCTCGTTTGTTTACATTTTTTCCGGTGTGTTTACATTTTTTCTCTCTCGCCACGCCCCCCACTCCTCTGTTTATGTTTACATTTTTCCTTCCTCCCCACCCCCGCCTCGCCCCGCACCCACCGCCGCCGCGCCGCGGTCATCGACCTCCGCGTGTTTATGTTTACGTTTTTTTTCCACCGCGTGTCCCAGCTTTGCGTTGTTTACGTCCTCTCGTCTGTTTATGTTTACATTTTTTCCTTCCTTCCCACCCCCGCCTCACCCCGCACCCGCCGCGCTGTCATCGAACTCCTCGTGTTTATGTTTATGTTTTTCGTGTCCCAGCTTTGCGTTGTTTACGTTTGCGCCGAGAGAGAATGTTTATGTTTACGTTTTTTTCTCTCTCTCGTTGTTTTCCTTGGCCGCCGCCGATCGACGACACGCTGACCCAGTAACAAACGTAAACATAAACACTCGTCCGTAAACAAAGTAAAGCTGGGACACGCGGTAAAAAAACGTAAACGTAAACATTCGGAGTTCGGCGACCGCCGGAGCGCGTCTGTTTGTAAACAAATGTTTAGGAGAAGGGATAATGGCGTGATATATTTTTTTATAAGTATTAATAACGTTGTTTGGTATTTGTCATTGTACAGTACAATCGGAAACTATGACGCCGCTTAAATCTGTAATATTTTTTTTAACATTATGGGCAAAATGCGATCAAATATTACTAGCAAATTCTTCGACCGATAATACAATACAGATTGAAATGGATAAAGTTAAGCGATATTTATATGATTATGGTTATCTTAAAACAGATGATGAATCTTCGTTGCAAGCGGTAAATGAATCAGATATTGCTAACGCGTTACTTATATTTCAAGAATACTATAAATTGCCTACTGATGGCGAATTAAATAATGAAACTATAAACTTAATGTCGAAAACTAGGTGCGGTAACAGTGATATTATCGATTATCGAGTATCTAGTTTCAAATGGAACAAGCCCGAAGTAACATGGCATTATTATTTAGCGAATCAAGAGGTGTTAGAATTGACTAAACAAGCTTTCGCAGTATGGGAGGAAAAGTCTGGTATACGTTTCAAACATGATAGAGTGAATACAGATATTTTAATTTCTAATAAACGATTGAAACATATGATGCAAAAAGAATCATGGCAATGTACGAGAATGTTTGACGGCAAAGGCGAAACATTAGCGCACGCATATTTTCCTGATTATAATAATTCAAGACGAGAAATTCATATTGATGAAGATGAAAATTGGTCATATTCGACTGGCAAAGTCGTTCCTCTTGGTCAATCAAGTTTGTATGCAACTTTAATACACGAAATCGGTCATGCTATAGGTTTATCACATTCAGATGTATCAGATTCTGTAATGTATGCTTATTACAACGGTAAAATCGAGTTAGGTGATGATGATGTTTTAGCTATTCAAAATTTGTATGGTAAGACACAAAACACTTTTATGACGTCTGTCATACCGATGTCACCATCTTCTTCAATACCAGAGACGGAAGACGAGCGTCCTATAGATACAAATAAAATTGATCTTTGTAATTTTAAAAATATTAATTTATTTTTAATTGCCGATAAACGATTATATATATTACATGAAAAATGGCTGTGGATATTAAATCCGGCAGAGATGATATACACCAAACCGCTTATAATAAAGCATTGGTTAACGTTTCTTCCAAGAAATTTCACAAAAATTTTAGCTGTATATCAACGGCCATCTGGCGAGATAGTTATGTTTATAGATTCTTTGGTATTCATGTTTGATTTAATGAGTCTTAAATTAAGTCATGGTTATCCGAAGCATATCCAGTCTTTATTTAACATACAACCGAATAATTTGCATGCGGTATTTAACAGTTATACAGGTAAAACTTATATATTTCATGATGATAATTATTATAGAGAAGTCAATGAGTGTATGTTCACTACTAAATCATGGGGTTATATATCCGATACATTTCCTGGAATACCGCCTAAAATCGATTCATCATTTAGATTTTCTGATGGCAATTTATACTTTTTTAAGAATAACACTGTGTATGTCTTTAATGAATTTACGGGCGGATTAGTTAGAACAGAACAAAATAATCTATCGATATTCGGATTGAAATGTGCAAATGATGATGTACTATACAAATTGAAAGAATTAATATTACAATTGATAATTCAAAAGAAAGACCAATCGATTTCACACAATAATTGATAGTAATATCGATGAAGAAGAATAAAAGTTCAGTTTGTAAATAAAATTTATAAAAATAGAGTTGATATGTATTATTGTCGACGCTTGTTTACGTTACAGTCGATGGATAACCTATAACCTTCAAATTGATATGACTCGAATTTTTGTATTGAGAAATATTTCATTGTTGTAAAGAGTGTAATAAATTGTATTGTTAACAAAACACTGGTTTTATTTTAATTATTCCTACGAAATAATAATAACAAATCAAAGCAGATCACAATATTTATTATCATACCATTAAATACATATATAATGATCGGATTATATCAACAAATACATACAAAATGATTATTTGAATAGTTACAAATTTTGTGATAACAAAATAATTGAGATTATATTAACAAGTACATACAAAATGATTATTTGAACAGTTACAAATTTTATGACGACAAAATAATTGAGATTATATTAACAAGTACATACAAACTAACTATTTGAACAGTTACAAATTTTATGACGACAAAATAATTGAGATTATATTAACAAATACATACAAAATAACTATGTACATACAAAATGACTAACAAATTTTGTGATAACAAAATAATTGAGATTACATTAACAAGTACATACAAAATAACTATTTGAACTATGATAACAAAATAATTAAGATTATATTAACATATTATTTTTTTTTTTTTTTTTTTTTGTCAGCAGTTGGAAGTCAGTCCTCCCCAACCTATAACAAACAAAAATAATAATTTGTTAATTAAACGCACCAAGAATCCTTTAAAAAAAGAGTCATATTTTTTAAAAAATTAAACAAAAGATAAACTAAACTTTTAAGAACTAAAAATTGAACCCTATTAACTAAAGATAAAAAAAGTAATAGAGAAACGTATAGAATACATTATATATTTTAATAATTACATATTTTTAAAAAAAATGATATAGGAAAGACTTATAAGACAAAATTTTTGGAATAGAGAAATGTAAAAACGACATATGAAGAACCTACTTATTTTACAGGTAACGAATAATTACTGTATATGTATGTTCTTGTGTAGAACATATTATAATAAGTTATTTTACAAGTAACTAAATTATATTGTGAAACTAATATAATCACCTATTTTTTTAAAATAGTAAAAATTATTTAAAAAAAAAATACCTTAAAGATGATAATGATCACATCCAAGCTGTGTTATCACAAACTGACATTGCGGCATTACTTTCTTATGTAATGCTATAGGGCAATCCTCCGCTGACCATTCCATAAATCTGACTCTACATGTCAGACACCGAACGGTGTCTCCATCGCCTTCATAAACAAATCCAGCGGCTGCCAGATTGTGAGGATTTTGATTGCTATTCGGATAAAATCTATGATAATATTTTTTCCGTCCAGCTTTTTCAACTTTATAAAACGTCTTTAAGCGTTTCAAAAATTCTACGTGATTATACATTACAACAGTTGGTATGCTTCTGGATGCTGAGCCACAATTTTTAATCGGTTTATATACACAGAAAACGCATTATCGTCAGTACGTGTTATAAGTAGAAGGTCAAAAGATTTATTTATTATCGGTTTCATTGCAATTAACACAATCACGTTTCCAGTATGCGTTTCAATGAACATTTTTTTGTGTAGGAAATTGTTTGAATATTGTCGATATCGTTTTTTTGTTCAGGTATTAAAAATATATATACATAAAATGTCGTGGTAAATTAAAATATGTTAAAATAATTGAGATATAGTATTCCAAAGTTGAGTAACGCGTTGATCGCATTTTAAATGATTATTACAACAAGTATTTTGATACACATCAAACTTTGTACAATTTTTAACACACTCCACATTATTATCATATTCTTCTACTTTTTCACGAAGAAATTTAAATATTTTAGAATAATAGATATTAAAATTTTTAAGTCCCATAGCCTGAGTATCGTAAATATTAAAAACGATGTTTTTACGTTGATTGTGTTTATTTTGTAACATAAAAAGACGATTCATAGTTCGGCTATAAAGTATCAACTTGAATGGCTTAATGAATAATGACCGTACGGGATTGTATTTATCCCGTTATCACATAATACTCTCTTATCATCATTATTGCTTAACGCTAATTTATTAATTGATACCGATTCTACTATATGTTTTTTTGATCTTATTAATTTCATAATTCTACG
Source organism: Magicicada septendecula (assembly GCA_034769895.1). Taxonomy (NCBI): domain Eukaryota; kingdom Metazoa; phylum Arthropoda; class Insecta; order Hemiptera; family Cicadidae; genus Magicicada; species Magicicada septendecula. Next base: position 130,900,770 of record CM068372.1, read on the forward strand.
TTTTTCTGTTTCCGAAAGAGTATTATGAAGACAATTTTTGAAATCGTTAAACGAGATCTCGTTATTAATTACACATTTTTTAATTCCTTTCGCTTTCTTTTGAATATTATTGTCACGCGTAGTATAGGTATATAATTTTGATCGTAAACCAATAAATTCCTTAATCGGAATACCGTTACATTCGTCTTTAAATTTGCCAATTACTTTTTTATTTAGAGTAGAATAACATTTATGATCAGGAGGATAATCGCTAGTATCAAAAAAGATTTTCAAATCTGGATCTAACATATCTTCGTAAAAATCATTTGTCAATATTTCATAAAACAAACTGTCAGTATCAGTATATAATAACGAAATTTTGTTTCCATATTTTTTTTTCATTATATCATAATGAAATTCATACATTAAGGTTTTGCTCAATTCTAATACCGCGAAACCTACATAAATTGGTTTATTAAAATAAATAGACGTTTTGTTTGATAATACAGCACAAAGTGATTTATCATATATAATTCTGTCTTTGAAAGTCGGCTTAGAAATAAGTTTTAATAATTTTTTATTTTCACTTACAAGATCTAATTTCATTCTTTTTCTTACATTTTCCATACACTTACCAAAGACAGAATTATTTAACAATTTAAAAAAATCTTTTTCAAACTCGTTTGTTGCAATTCGTCGTTTTTCCGTATTTAAATCGATATACGGTTTTAACCATGGTTTTTGATAAAATTTTAACGTTCTGTGAATTTTAGTTACTTTCAACCCGTGATTGACAGCTTGTTTTAAATTGATATAATGGCAAATATAATGTTCTTTTGGTTCTAATGTAGTTAGTAATTTTGTTTGTTTTGTGTGATTTATACTTTTATTAATTGGAAGAAATGGTAGATCCATATGGTTATCGTGTAAACTTTCAGGGTATTCTATATCGACTTCTAATATATACCCTGTTTTAGAATTATTAGGGGTATTTAATATATCTGTAATAGTAATTTTATCAGTCCATACAAAGTTAGAATACGGAATATATTCACTCATCGCCCACCCGTATAGATTATTCGCGTCTAAATATGCTAAAAATGTTTTAGGATAATTTTGATTATATGTTTCTTTTATATATTCGTTATTGGCTTTTGAATGTTTTTTAATACATGACGATATTCCTCCTTTTACAGCGGCCTCAAAGAACATATACATTTCGTATTCGTTAAGCAACTCAAGTTCAATACCAGTACAAAATAGCATCGCATCAAAAGCAAACCCTGGAACGGTTAAGTAGTGCGCGCAATCTAAATTATGTGAAGATAAACAAAGCAAACGAAAACTTTCAAAAACGTCGCATAAAAGCAATACGTCAATTTTCAAATATAAATCACTGTAGTCGCCCAACGATTTAATTTTAAAATGATTCCAAACTTGAACCGCGTGATTATAATCTTCATCGCTTATATGTTTCGCATTTAATTTACTATAAAATTCGACTTTAGGAGGTAGTTCTTGTACTTCCAATTTTTCCCACGAATCGGTATATTCATAAGGATATACACCTTTTCGAGTGACTAAATCCATATCATTATTTGAAAAAAATTTGCTAGTATGAAAAAATTGATTTTTTGGTAGATTATTACTTAGTTCCGCTAAGGATCTATTTAGAAAACGAAAAGTATCAACAAATTTAATAGTTATTCCGTTACACGTTTTTTTTTAAAATGATATATATTTTTCAGTCGAATTTGGAATAACAATTATTTGCCTAATATCATACCCTAATTGGCGGACGATAAAATGAGAATCATAATTTGAACTAGCGTGAATAAAAACGGGAACAAATTTTTGATTTTGTCTCCTCAGATTACAATTATTACATAATGCGGAACGGTAACGGCCGGTAATATGACAATGATCTCTAACGGGTCTGTAAAATAACGTGAATTCGCGTTTACACATTTCGCAATGTGTAGTAGATTTGTATTTGATTTTATCTTGTTTTGTCATTTTTAACGGTATAATATTATTAAGAAGCAAACCTAATAAATTTATGTTTTCAACGAGATATGATACGAATTTTTCCGCAGCATTTTTACCTCTATATAAGAACGGTTCTGATGGCAAATGTTTTTTAATATTAGCGGGAATTGAATTTTCTACAACGAAATAAACGCAAAAACTCATAGGTTCGTGTAGTTCATTCGCGACTGTAAAAGAATATTTCCGATCAGGGTAACAAGTACTTATCGGTTTTAATATACATTCAAAATCCGCGTAAACTACTATTGGAAGTTTATATTGGTATTGGAAATTTTGAAATTTTAAATTATCAGTCGGCATTATCACTCGTGTAGGTGTATTTTTTTGACAGTTTCGTTTATGTATTTTTAACTTTTTAGATTTAACAGTGAAGTAGGTTAGACATCGTTTACAAAATTCGATATCATTAAAACTTTTAGTTACTTGCGATCTAATTAATTTGGTGAAATTTTTAATATAACAATAATGGGTCGTATTATTTTTATTTAATAATAAAAGATCGAAATGGTTTGATTTTTCATTATCGCATACTTTTAACGGGTAAATTGTGATATCGTTTTCAACACCATACACGTTAATCGAAACGTTATTATTTTTTTCAAAAATTTTTATTTGTGTTAACGGAGTAGGAAAATCGATATTATTAAAAGTAAATTTATTTTCTAAATCCTTATAACGAAAATTTATGCGTTCCGGGTGTGAACCGTTTACGAATTTACAAAGAATCGCCCATTTAAAACAATAATTATCTGTATTTTTAGGATTAATTATGCTTTTTTTAGCAGTCAGTTTTGGTGAAAGCGGAATATACGAACTACCTCTTAAAGGCTTAAAACGATTAATTCGAATCAATATTCCGTGAATTGAATGTAACGACCATCCAGAGCCTTTTTGTACATATATGTCTTCTTCATTACAAATACTGTTTATCATACTGTCTATTTCAGATGGTATAGACGAACTATGAAGTAAAATAATATTTTTGGTTTTAAATGTTCTGTCCTGATATTCATTAATATTATTTTTAACGTATGTACATTCAACTAAAATATTGAATTTTATAGCGTTATATATTACAATCATATTACTTAAAATGTTTAATATTTCTAATTTTAAATAAATTAATAATAGACATATGTCTTTAATTACGTTATTATTATTTTTATAAAAATACGTTCTTAAATTACCCTTAAACGCATTTTCTATTTCTATAAATTTATTTTCTAAAATTATATGTTTTAATCTATTATTTTTTAAATGTAAATTATTATTATTATTAGATGATGATGATGATGATGATGATGATGATGATGATGATGATGATGATGATGATGATGTGGAAGAATAACTTGGATGTTGTATATAAGACGACCCAGGTTGAGGATCTTGTCTGGATGAAGATCCGGGTTCAGGTGTGCGAGTATTTGCGTCATTATCGGTTCTCACAGACAATCTCTTTTTGAATGGGAGTTGTTTGTCCATTATAATCTAAAAAAAGTAAAATCATTCATTTTTTAAAAAGTAAATATTTACTATTGAATTAGTCTAACAGTAAAAGAAATAATTCCAATACCTATAGGTTGCTGTTGTTCAATAAAGCTGAGTAATAGTTTTGAAGGTACACAAAATTCGTTGATTTTGTTATGAAGCGATTGTATCTCTCTATCTGTCCTGTAACGAATTTGATGAATTTGTCTTCATACTGATGTAGAGGAATAAAATCATAGTATTTAAACGTTTTGCGGCTACAACAGTAAAATACAAATTGAGAAAAAAAATATTTACGTCATTTCAGTTAATTGGCGCTGTACATAAATGGAAAAACCAATTTGCGATAATTCCGGGTTGTTTAATCGACAGTACTCTTAATTATATTATTTTTTGTTTTGTTTTTTATATTACAATCTGTAAATAACAAGTTTCACGTGTATATCACACGATTATTAATTACAGTTATTAAAATAATTGGTTCGATAACGGAAACAGTAACGAAATCCGGGTCCAGAGTTTTAATTATTATTCTCTCTACTGTATTCTTACATATTATTTTTTGTTTGTTTTGACATTACAACCTATAAATAACAAGTTTCACGTGTATGTCACATGATTATTAATTGCAGTTGTTTGTACAATTACGTAAATGGAATTAACTTGATAACGAAAACAGTAAACAAAATCTGGATACAAAGTTCTAATTATTATTCTTTTTACAGTATTTTTATTTCTTTATATTATTTTTTTTTTGTTTTGACATTACAATGTGTAAATAGCAAGTTTCACGCGCATATCACATGATTATTAATCACAGTTTTTTTGTATAATTACGTAAATGGAAGTAGCTTGATAACGGAAAACAGTAAACAAGTCTCTGTACAGAGGTCATAATTGGTATTCTCAAAAAATGTATATAAAGTGAATTGGATTTTACTGATCTATGTACAATTCTTCGTTCGACTCGACGTGTTGTACTGCTGCTATCTCAGGTAAGAGACAATTTTTTGTATACACTAACATTGTTGATGGTGATAGATTTTAAATAGATAATGTTAAGTTGTGAAATTAATACTTTTTTTATTTTTATACAGATATCATCTGCTTATTACTACTACTACTACTACTACTACTACTATTATTTTTGGTAAGCGGATATTTTTATTTAATATAAAAACATTAGCGCTCTTGATAGTAATAGATTTTAAGTTGTAAAATTAATACAGATATTATCAGCTTGTTTCGTCTCCCTTCGTACGTTTTTATCAATCGACTACCGTCACTTTTGGTAAATGATTATTTATATTATAAACACTAACGCTACTGGTGGTTATGATAAGTTATAAAACTAATACTTTATTTTGTTTTATACAGATATTATCAGCTTGTTCTTATATCAGCTTTCGTCTCCCTTCGTACGTTTTTATCAATCGACTGACTGCCGTCACTTTTGGTAAATGATTATTTTTATTAAAAAATACTAACGCTACTGGTGATTATGTTAAGTTATAAAACTAATACTTTATTTTGTTTTATACAGATATTATCAGCTTGTTCTTCTTCTCTTTTTTGTGCAACAACTTCATACATCAATTCAGTAAGTAATTGTTTAAAATTGTTTTTTAATATATGTTAATATTATCCGATTATGATGATGATGAAACTTATTGCTAGAAATAGAAAAATTTTTAACAGATTTCTAAATTTTCTTTTTTTTCTAACAATATTATTTATTTTTTTTTAAAATGTTGTTAGAAATTAATTATGTTATTTTTTTTCTGTTTCTAGTAATGGAACGCGAAGCATCCAATACTTCTCCTTCAGCATCCGCCGGCCCATCGACGTATTTTTCAATTAAAGACCTGATTCAATGTCTTTACATAACGGGGCTGGTAAAAATAGTGCTGTGGGAGGAGGCATTAGAAAATTTGAAAGCGATTGTACTGGACCAACCTTCAATTATTATTAATTTATATTTAATTATTCAGAATGCGGTCATGCATATATTTGATGATGAACCGTCAGAAATCGATATTTTCCGTAGGAACAAAAAGAAATGACCTTAGCGGAAATTATCGATTATTTTAATTCTCAGATTGATGACGAACTTTACAATAGCAAAAATTTAGATTATGATAGTATTAAATTGTTTCGTGAATTAATTAGTATAAAGAAATCGGCCGAGACGATTGAACTCAATAAAAACAGCGATAGTAGTACCGATACTCAATCAGATAGCGAAGACGATTTTGATAAAATTTTTAATTCTTTTTCCAAATCTAAAAAATCTAAAAAATCTGAAAAATCTGAAAAAACAAAAAAAAAAATACTAAATTTGAACAAAAGTTTGAGATATTAAAAGACGGCATGAAGAAATGGGTCAAAACACCAGGTGAGGAAGGTCCATATTTGATCGAGGTAAAATTAACGCAGACGGCTGACATCAAACGTGTACATTCCGATAACTGGTGGCAAAAAGTATCCCGGAAAGTGACTGTTTTAGCATCGTCACCACAAGACCCGCTGTTCGTGGCAACAACCGATTTATTTAAATCGGCTTTAATCAAAATTAAAAATGTTAAAGATGTAGCACACGGCTCATACAAGACGCGATATAAGCCGCATTAAAATAACTTAAGGTTGGTCTGTTAGTTGATTGATTGATTGATGTATGTAAATATGTATATATTATAAATAAGTATTTAATTTTAATTGTATGTATATATATATAAATAATTTAATTTTAATATATATAATAAAAATAATATGTTTTACACAAGAACGTGTATAATAATTCTTGTTTTTTTTTTGGTCACCTGTAAAATAAGTGTGTTCTTTTTATATCATTTTTAATATATGTATTATTACAAGGTATAACGTGTTTTACATTTCTCTATTCAAAAAATTAATTTGTTTTTGTTATAAGACTTTCCTATGTTATTTTTAAACCGTATTTGATTTTACATAGAACACATTTACAGCTGTTTTTGACCTACTTCTATTTGCGTCTTTGATGGAAATGAACACGTCATCAAAACAGGAGGAGGAGAGTCGTCTTCTCCAGAAATGGTTTTTTTCGCCAAAAAGATTAACACCTGGAGAAATTGTGAAATTGAAAGCGATAGTCGACAGACCAGGCTCGACTATACAGCCGTTTATAAAAGAATTAATAAAAAAAATTATAGAATTTTTGTAATTTTATATATATATATGTATAAATAAATAGCATATAAAAAAATTTAGTGTTGGTGTTTAATACTTTCACAAAATCCTTTCCTTTGTGCAGGTAATGGACCGTGACCAAGAATTCAACCCAAGCGTGCGTGTCGACGATAAATATCTAAGTCACACATGGGAGTGTATAGCTATGTTAGAACATTACCTTGATATTAAATTTTGTCGACCAAGTCATAATAAAAATACAGATTTTAAAATTCCTGAAGGTGACCGTCGTTGCGCTATGTATAGAAACAAATCAAAAAATATAGTAGATCGTTTGTATACATCGCGTTTGTATACGGGTAATATACGATCTATAATACGGTGTGTATGTGATTCTATAAATTTATATAGAGATTATATTTTGAATCATATATTAACACACGGTCACGAATCTAAAATTAATAATTGTGCTTGTGTCGACGCCTGTCTGTCCAGTTCCAAAATTAGCTGTTCAGACGGTAAAAAAATTATTAAATGGATAGAAAAACAACTGTTATTAACAGATCGAATGTACTGCGAACGTCATGAATGTTATGTACATTTGCAATCAGACGATAGTATAATAGCAAACACCATATATAATACAAGTTGTAAGAGTATAATAAATGATGTGTGCTATCATACAGCTATACTATTAATATACAGAGATCGCAATAATCGAACATTATACGGTTCGGAATTGCATAGAGCCTTAACAGCTTGGGTTCGTTATAACGAAGGGTTGAACGACTGGAGTAAACGCACAGTGTTGGTGCGTGACAATGATGGGCTTGGTATTTATCATGGATTCCCGGATTAATAATAATGTGATGTTCTAGCATAGTAATAGTGAAGAAAAAAAAATATGTTTATACAGACTGTTTTAAGACACTTAATGATGGACACTTCAACCGACTTGTAGTCGATCATAGATTAATAATAGTGAAGGAAAAAGATGTGAAATAAATACATTAAAAAAAATACATTTTAAATTTTATTATTCAATATCCAATTTGCTATATGAAATACATTATTTAGCGCACAATGATCAAGATTATGTTTATATGGGCAATCGACACGTGTCACAGTCTGCTGTTGTAAGACACTTAATGATGGGCACTTAAGCGCTTCGAGATCTATTACTTCAACCTACTTGTAGTCGAGCATGTCCTCGATGAGTCTCTGCTTTTCCGCTCCTTTAGTGTACACATATTCACCTTCAGTAACGATGCTGTTTAAAATATTGTGAAGTTCGTCATAGCTGTGAATTCCACAATTCCAGCTGAAACCATGAAAAAATCTTTTCAACCACTCTACTTGTTTTTTTCTATTTTTTGATAAATAACGATAATCGAATGGTGGTAAAAACAAAAAATGTTCTCTCACACCGGTACAGTTATGATTTTCTATTCTTTGTACACACAATTCTTTAACAATATAATTTTTGGCATCATCGAAAAAACATTGAACATCAACAATAAAACCGATCATTATTATAAAGCGCTAACACTACAAGTGATTATAAAATGTGTATGACAAGCAAATAAATATAATGTTAACAATCGATTCATTCTATCGATTTTCTTATAACACCAGATAAAGGTAAATATACGAGCAAATTATCAGATATTAGTAAGCAGTATGCGGTCGTTTTCGGCGAAAAATTTTGCGCTGCTTCTATTTCTAAACGAACATCGACAGAACCGGTTTTTAAAAGGTCGCTCTGATGAGAGCAGTCAATAACAATTATCGGCGCGTATAATAAATAATCGGTCCTGTCCAGAACAGGTTCGTTCTCGCTACCATCATAATACGATGATTGAAACCCTTTATACATCTCGTATAACGTTTCTTTACTTCCGTTTAAATTATCATACGGATAGTATTGCGAATTCAAATATAATTTAATATTATGCAAGTTGCATAAATCAAAATGAGAGGCATTTTTTGTTATGTTATTTTTTCTATCTGTTTGAAAACCTACAATTATATAACGCGGTTTATCAGTCTGTGCTACAGTTTTTATTGTCCACGTCAACTGTTTAGTTTCTGGTAAAGTCGGGTATTCTTGCAACTCCCATCTACGAAACGCTAATTTTATTGGCGTATCTCTATCAACAATACTCAATAATCTGTGTCTATACTCATCGCTAACATAAATATAAGGAATTCGCCAATTGATTTTTGTTAATTGTAATTTATATTTATCGATAGCGTTTAAAACTACAGCGTTATTATCAGACGATGATCGTATTAAAATCAGTTCTTGTTTCACATTTAAAATTATGCGTTTGTATTGTTCAGCAAAACCGAGTAATAATTTTAAGGGAATACAAAACACGAAATTCGTTGAATCTGTTGTGAAGCAACTTTTTACATCTCCCGTCCATCCTGCATTAGTTATTTTCTTCATATCACCGGGTTTGGATGTTAAAATATTCTTCATTACTGATGTGATACCAACATTTTTAACACGATCTACTTCCGTAGCACATATTTCGTACCGTATTTCATCGAATAAAAACGCTAATCCGTTACTAATTAATTGAATATTTTCGTTTTTCTGATTGTTTTCACCCATTAATTTACCTTCGATATGTAGATAACTCTCACAAGGAAGTGTATAATGATCTTGTTGATGAACAGGAATACGTATCTCATCATTATTATTTAATGTAGTAGATGCGTAAGGTGTGTGTGTATGATACGCACGTCCGATGATACTATCGTCATCATAGACAGCGCTATTTAACAGTCCAATATACTCATTGTTAATAAGTACTTTATACCCTAACGACTTTAAAAATTTTCTATTAAGAGATGTTAACTGATTAGCATCCCGTATTTTACTGACACTATTTACGGGCTTAACTATTGTTTTATTTTGCCCATAAGGAAAAATTAGCCTCATCTCGTCTTTTTCTTATATGTAATCGCAAAGAAATCGTTTCTTCTCTAAAATTTATTAACTTTCCGTCTTGATCTTCTAATCGTATTGTGATATTATCTAATCTATTTGTATTCACTGGCAAATAGATAACGTTTGTCGGTGATTCTACTAATTTATACCCCGGTCCGATTGTCGGATAAAATTCGTGTAATATATGAGATTCTCGACCGTTCTTCAGCGATCCAGCCACAGCACTACAGACAAGTCTTACAACATCTGTCTTTACAATGTTGATTGTCGACTGTGATGAATGCCATATAAGCGGTTCGAGTTTGGCAGTATTAGCGAATCCGAGAAGAGAAGCCAAAGAATTCGGTTTAGTGAAATCTATCGTTTCACTCGAATAGATTTCGCTTTTCAAAGTATTATTATTAGCACGTATTAATAATTTAATAATTTTCCTTTTATTACTTTTTGGTAATTTTTGATTTATATAAGTGTTTATATCCTCGATTTCATAAGAGCCTGTAGGTAATTCAATCACTCCATCGTCACCGAAATAAAACATATTATTTACATTTTCTTCAACATTCGGTATGGAATTGTATGTCATGAAATTAATCAACCCGAGTTCCCAATTTCCTTCGAGTTCGATGGGAGGAAATATATCACAACTAAGCGACGATCCTACTCCGTTTAAGCTAAACATTATTACTAAGAAACTGTAAACACAAACGTCCACAATTAACTGTATTTGATCGTTGATAACGTTTATAATTATAGTTTATATTGACGGGTTGTTGCTCCGATGTTTGAAAATAACGAACTAATTCAATTGGCGGTCTTAAATTACCAAAACTATCGAAATAGTTTATTGTCTTATTTTGTTTACGGTAACATACCCAATGCGTACCTGACCCGCGTATACTATCTAAATTAACAATACCGGTTTCATTTTTCTGAATTTTTAACGGTAAAGTATCTTTCATAAAAACACCTCTAAAATTAGATACATTCAAGAGTTTAGCGTAGGAAAACAATTCATTATTGGTGAGAGCGTGTGAGGGAATCTTTATTTCTTTCGATTTTTTTTTTTATTCCCACCACCGCCACCACCACCAGATTTTTTATATGGTCGTAAGTATAATCCCCTTCCCCTACTTTTTCTTTTTTTTGATTTAGAAATTCGCTTATTTTTTTTCTTTTTTTTCTTTTTAATACCGCCGCCGAATTTACTTTTCGCTTTCATAATATTAGTTAACACCCAAGCAGCAGCTTTTTCACCGATAGACGAGTCTCGTGCTTTTACACGTTGCCAAGCTTTTTCCGCTAATTCACGATCGGCTTTAGAACGATTTTCAGTATCTCGATATTTCGAGTATATTATATCGTGTTCCTTACAAGCCGCGTCTAATTTATTAATACCCGAATCTCCGCGCTGTAATCGTTTACTTAATTTCGTACCCGGTCCGCAGTATTGATAACCAGGAACATGAAGTTCGATAGGTAAAATATCGACCGCTTTATTCAGTAAATTTCCGATTAATCCTCGACCGCGACGGACATCTTCTGCACTCTTCTGATATACACGCATTTGTGACGGCGATAAACAATAATTTACAAATATATATTTTTTTTCCAATCTTCTATATCTCTGACAGGATTATCTTTCGTTGTTTTTACATAAACATCATATAATATACTATACACGTGATTGTTTAATATATTAACAAAATTGTCTAATCTGTCTTCAACTCTCTGTTGAACTATATTAACTGTATCGAGTATAAACTGTTTGCTTACAGCATCTGTCGGAACCGATGGATAACCTATGTTATTTAACCTATAACCTTCGAAGTTACAAATTCCATTTGATACGGTCGGAATTTTTGTATCTACATACGATTTAGTCGCTGCGTCAGTAAGTAATTTCGGATCGGCTAAATTAATTATATTTTTCAAAGCAACGTCGTACTGGTTATCAGTTTGATATAAACAATTTTCTTTTAAAATTTTAAAACTAACAGCATCTTCTTCCGAAACAGCGTTACCGACATTACAGAGTCTCTTATTATCTATATCATAATCACCCTCATCTGTTAAACGAAAACCTTCACCGGTAGGACCGCGAACAACGTTTATCCGCATATGTCTATTGTAACGTCCGAATTTATCGATATTCATTTTGTAAATGACGAAATTAACATTACTACACGTTATTTTATTATATTCGCTTCTCGCAATTCTTCGATAATTGATATGATTTCATTTTCATGACCGGAATGACCGGTATTCTTAGATGCTATTAATAAACGTAATCTGTCGCATAACTCGTTCGGATCATCCCAATATACATAATTCGGCTTATCGTCGTTAGTTAACGATAAAACACCGCGTCCTTCAATACGTTTCAGTTTCGATTTAGTAGACGTCGACTCTGATACCAGATTTTTAATTATATTATTATATTTATGTCCTTTGTTACTCTTAACTCGATCAGAGTGACTCTGTTTATGAGCATTTGTCGCTTTTAGTATCAAACCGTACGTATGCAGATCCTCTTCTGAATATATATAATCGTCAGGTATTTTCATAAAAAGAAGTTCATAAAGTCCAGGCGTACCTTCATACGTTACATTATCGATAATAATATTATCGCCCTCGAAATTAATAGTTGAATTGCCTATCTTTATCGAATCATCGTCTCCAAAATAAACACCGTAAGTATGATCGATTTCCTTATTTTTATCATTAAACAATTTACGTAAATATAGTCTAGGCAATTTTCCTGTGACAGCGTTATCAATCCAATAATTTGCTCTACTAAGACCAGTAGATGTTGATAGTACTTCTTGTAATGTCGGCGGTGTTTCATATATTTCCGTAGCACCTTCGTTAACATCCATTTCAGGTGTACTAGTTATCGATCCAATTTTTCTCATTTTAATCGGCGTAATTCCTACTTCTTTTTGTTCTTCTATTTTATTTCCACGACGTTTATGTTTTTTTTAAACGCGTTTCTACATCATCCATTTTTTCATCCGTATCGTAAAGCACATTACGTAAATTTATTAACTTTTTTAAAGGTTGAACTATCGGTTCTAATTGTTTCTCTAATTCCTGTTGTTCGCTGATAGCGCTTTGAGTCAAATTAGCGTGTTTCCGTCTAATATCTTTCCTAATTTGTTTGATCTCTTTCGCAAGTTGTTCACGTTTCGCTCGCGACGTCATCTTGTACAATAATTTATCAATCCTTATGTATCTATATAAATATCGAATCCAATACGATAACGACCGCGACGCATATCACTCTCTTTGTCTATTACTAAAAAATGATGTTTACCACGTATCCATGCTTTATTACAAATTTCTTTAAAACAATCAAAACTCATATCCGTGTTAACATGATCGGCAAAAACATGTTTTAAATTTAGTTCATCTTGCCGAAATAAAACTATTAAATTTGCGTTATCTCGTATCAGTTGTTTTGGAATTTTACTATACGACTGACACAAATAAAAAACATCAATATTATTATGTCTCCCCATTGTAAAATAATTTCGTATATTATACTGCCGTTCACAAGCTATATCGTCGAAAATTATTACAGAATTAGGTTTAGCTTCATTCGGATGTATAACCTCGTCATTATCTGTAAACGTATGATAACCTATAAACGGTATTTTTGAAAACACTCTATTTAAAAACTTGTATTTAGGCTGATACAACGATTTTGAAAACACGTATATATTTTCAAAGCATAATCCGTTCGGATCGAATAACAAATTAAGCATTAAATTAGTCTTCCCCATGTCTGATGAGCCTGTAATTAAACATCTAATATTATCTGGTAATAATTTACTATGTTTTTTTCTCTTTTTCTTCAGATCCCTACAATTATAAACAATCGTATCAATATCACGAATATTTATTTTATGTTTCTGCCGTTTAAGCTTCATCACTGACGTCTATTTTTTTACACACGTTATTATATAATATTATTTCTATTAATCTAACTGTCGTGTGATTTATCATAACCCAACCAACGTACAAGTACTTTCTCGCCTTTACGTTTTAAAATTTTTTCAATTAAATATACGTCACCAAATTTTGTTTTACTTATTTCTTGTTCATAAAAACCACCTTCTAATATATTACCTTTATCGTCCTTCAGAATATACGTTCTCGGCGCTGTAGATTTAACGTTATAAATAGTAAATAACTCGTTTGTCCAGTTGGGAAGGTAACCTTTAGCAAACACCTTTTTATATTTGCTAATTCTTACTCTATCGCCGATTTTAAATTTTGGAGGTTTCTTATTGAACGTTAATTGTTTTATTTTATTTATTCGTAACAATACTTCTTTTTCGTTATTCTTGTTTACATCTACAGGTTTCATTTTAATCGTTCTGTGCACAGTATTATTGTAGTCTCTCAATAAATCAGGAAGGACATTCAACCACGTATACTTACCGTTAGTTGTAAACCATTTCCACATTTTATTTTTCAAAGTACGGTTGAACCGTTCGATAATAGAAGCTTTTTTATCTGAATGTGTAGAATAATGATTTATATTGTATTGCTTCAACAAATTACGCACACGTTCGTTGTACCATTCTTTACCTTTATCTGTTTGTAAATGATTCATTTTATTATTTTGTAATAAAATTTTAAGTACTTGCGCAACATTTTCAGACGATTTTGTTTTTATTGGAACAGCGAATGCGTATTTACTGAAGCAATTTATCATCGTTAATATATACTTATAACCTCTATTCAACTTTGCATATGGAATCATTTCTACAAGATCGGCTTGATATAAATCATCAAGACCTTTGAGCTCAACACTACGAGTTAAAAAATTTTTTCTAACTTGTTTATGTAATTCGTTACAGATATTCTCTCTTACACTCATTATATATATGTTGACGGTTCTAACTACGATAAGAAAATGAATAAAAAACAACAAACACAAATACATCAATACTATTTTTATTATTTTTTAATAATAATAATTAATTACATACAATCTTCGCCTTTGTGAATTTTCACCAAAAAACAGTGTGGTGATACTTTTTCATGAACAGTCCAAGGATCGTCAGAACATTTCCAACCGTTTAAAATGACTCTACACTCTATACATGATAATTTACTACCAACGCCGGTATAATAAAATCCGGCGTTAACCAGTTTTTTAAAATTGGGCTCGAGTGTAGGCCAACTTTTAAATGATAATAACATCACTTTCTTAGTCTCTGCAATACATCTTTTCGCATTCCTATAATTATTGAAATTATACATTATACATTGCTCCATCTCGCAATTCGGATTCGATAATTTATGCATAAACTGAATATGTTCGATAGGTAAAGTTCCTCTTGTCTGAAACCCGCACAAAGAACACTGAACACTATCTAAATATCGTTTAAAAACAAAACCGGATTCTAACAATTCGTTTATCGAATGATTGATTAATCTTTCACACATTCACACATTTCAGCGCTTGTTTTGACATTGTTTTTTAACCAACGTCTTCACAGCGACTGGTGACGCACGAACTGATTTTACTTTATACAATTTTTCTTCTTCTTCATGATCGATACTCAGTAGTGTTTGACGACTACAGTTTTTTAATTTTTTCAATACAGCACCGTATGTATAAGTAATCGGTAAACTGATTTTAATAATCTGCTTATTCCTTTCAATTTTAACAACATTTGCTCGTGTAAATTCGTTCACTATCAAACAACAAATTTCGTTAAAATTTAATTCTCCATCGAGCGGCGGGGCGAAATAATATATTTGCCAATTAAATGCGGAAATACTGTTTTCAAATTTATCAGTCATTTTGTTTTTAAAAATCGAAGATATCTATCTACAAAAAATAATTTAATTTCTGAATCATCATGACTTTCAATCAACTGTAAACAACACAGTAATTTATTTTTATTTCTTTCAAAAATAGCGCACGGGCACGGGCCGTCTATAACGTCAGTAAACTTATCACTACAACAACACCCGTCTTCAGATAACTTCTTTACTTCACAATAAAAAATAATTTCTTTTAAGCAATCATATATTCCCTTCAGTTGGCACGTTCGAAAATGGTCTATCACCAAATCGTCTAAACTCGTTACTTTAATAATATTTGATAACCTTAATACAACGTCTTCTGAAATTCGCGTTTTAATAAGTCGATTATACTTCTACCGTCCATTCTTTCGTTAACATGTTCTCACAGAGACTGCAAACTGAACACTGACAATAAAATTGAACGTATACTAAATATTCGGTTAGGTGGGGATAGAAAATAATTCTTTATATATTCTAACTAATAAACAATATGGCGAGGCTTTCGCATGCTCAATCCAAGGATCGTCAGTCTCCTCCCACTCACAAAGAACCGCTTTGCATTCCACACACATTACGTCATCTTCAATTCCGGTATAATAAAATCCCGCTGATCTGAGTTTATCGGCTGACGGTGAACGTTTTGGCCATGTATAAAATGTCAACTTCATCATTTCTTCTGTTTTTTCAACACATTTTATCGCATTCTGATAATTAGCAATACACTCTTTTGATTTAGCAAGTAACATTTGTCTCAGAAAATTCATTATTTACAAAATAAATCTGACGAAAAATCTGCGCTCGTAAAAACACAATGTTGCCGCTAAGACCGCAAGCCATTTACTGACAGAGAATAAACATTTGTTTAATCGGGAACTGAAAATTATTCTTTATATATTTTATTTAATAAAAAAAATATGATTTGGTAATGCGAGGGATCGAACCTACGAACTAATAATACTGACAAAACCGTTATAGGATACAATTAACGCACACGACCAAATCATATTTGATAAATAATAATTTTAAAACGATACTAAACGAATAATTCAAAATAAAAAAAGCGCATACATTTCCAGATAAAACTTGTTTATTACTACTACTATTTTTCCGCACACTGTCTCTTGTGCAATTTAATTAATACACAGTCTGGCGAAGCTTTCGCGTGTTCGAGCCAAGGATCGTCAGTCTCCTTCCAATCACAAAGTACTATTCCGCATTCAACACATATTACGTCGTCTTCCGTTCCGGTGTAATAAAATCCCGCTGTTACCAGTCTCTCCACTGACGGGTAACGTTTTCGCCATCGAGGAAACGCAAATGATGCTTCCATCTGTTTCCGCGCTTCTCGAACACATTTCACAGCGATTGGATAATTTGTAATACACTCTCTCGATTTAGCGTAATCTTCAAATTTATAATACCTATCGCGAATCATTCCGCATTTCGGATATAAAAGTTTATGCATGAACTGGATATGCGCGATTGTCAGATATACTTTTGTTTTAAAACCGCACTTGCCGCATTTAATATTATCTGAATTAGTTATAAAAACAAAACCTTCGTTGTCAAAAAAATCTAGCACAATCTGGACGGGTGTAACACGCGTTACAGACATCTTAAACGAAAATCTCGTATTAACTGAAAAAATTGATACGTAAACAATACCAAACAACATCATTAATAAAAAAATATATCACGCCATTATCCCTTCTCCTAAACATTTGTTTACAAACAGACGCGCTCCGGCGGTCGCCGAACTCCGAATGTTTACGTTTACGTTTTTTTACCGCGTGTCCCAGCTTTACTTTGTTTACGGACGAGTGTTTATGTTTACGTTTGTTACTGGGTCAGCGTGTCGTCGATCGGCGGCGGCCAAGGAAAACTACGAGAGAGAGAAAAAACGTAAACATAAACATTCTCTCTCGGCGCAAACGTAAACAACGCAAAGCTGGGACACGAAAAACGTAAACATAAACACGAGGAGTTCGATGACCGCGCGGCGGGTGCGGGGTGAGGCGGGGGTGGGAAGGAAGGAAAAAAATGTAAACATAAACAGACGAGAGGACGTAAACAACGCAAAGCTGGGACACGCGGTGGAAAAAAAAACGTAAACATAAACACGCGGAGGTCGATGACCGCGGCGCGGCGGCGGTGGGTGCGGGGCGAGGCGGGGGTGGGGAGGAAGGAAAAATGTAAACATAAACAGAGGAGTGGGGGGCATGGCGAGAGAGAAAAAATGTAAACAAACCGGAAAAAATGTAAACAAACGAGCGGAGATCGGTGACCGCGCGGCGGTTATGTAGGTGAAGACGGGGGTGGAGGGAGTGAAAAAAATGTAAACATAAACAAACGAGGGGGGCGTGGCTGTCCCAGAACCAACCTTTTATTACTACTTAGGTGTATCTCCACTTTTCCATACACTTTTACAGGCCGTCCAGTAGCTGTTCGCAAGCTGCAAGAGCACCAGATTGGCTTGAGATCTTTCACCACGTCGGGGCGCACAATAGAAACTGTTGCGCCTGTGTCAACTGTAATCGAGGTTGGCCTTTCTTGAACAAATCCGGTAACTACCAAGCTCCCGGTGTTTTTCTGAAGCGTAGAAATTGCGTATTCTCTAGGGGCTTCGTTCCTCCAGTTAGTCAGCACACGCCCCGTTGCACCGACTATTGCTCGTTTCCCTGCTGCTGAATTCTAACCCGACAATCTCGTTGTAGATGTCCAGGTTTCCCACATCGATAACACTTCGGTCTTCCATCCTTTCTTATTTTATTCTGTGGCGCCGACCGTCGAGTCTCTGTTCCTTGTTCTTCTTCCTCATCGTCTGTGCCGTCGCGATCTTTTAGCTCGCGCACTTTATGACTTGTCCAACCAGACGCTGATTTGGCGGCCTCAAATTGCAAAGCATGTACCAGGGCGTCCGCACTGTTCTGGTGTCTTGCCATTCGTAACACTTGCTGTAGTTCGTTATCTCGGACACCGGCAGTAAATGTCTGCATCGCAAAACGCGTTCGAAAATCTTCTGGCGCTTCAGGATAGGCCAGTCTAATTAGTCTGTCGATACTTGCTTCAAACTCTTGAAGACTTTCCCCGGAATGCTGTCGCCTTGTTCTCAACTGGGTGCAGTACACATCTCGCAAATGTTTATCACCATACCGTAATTCCAGAGCTTTTATCAACTCGGCATAGGTGTTCTGGCTGTCAGGTGGCACTTTCTGTAGTAGTTCTACCGCGGGTCCTTTTAATGCAAGAACAAGTGAAACAGCCTTGTCTTTTTCTGTCCAATTATTTGCGCATGCAGCAGCTTCAAATTGGCGGAGGTACGTTGCCCAGTGAGTGCTTCCGTCAAAGGTTGGAGCTTTAACATGAACTGTCCCTACTGCAGGCAAAGTGACTATCTCTGTTAACTTATTTTCTGTGTATTTTTCTGTCTTGATCACTGGTACAGTCTGTTCAGAAATTTGTTTTGGTTGAATCTTCATGCACTGTTCAACTTCAATTTTAATTTGTTCTCTTATGTTTGCCATTGAGTTTTCTACTGCAGATATTTTTGTTGACATAACTTCTTCCACAGTCAAGACAGATTTTTCTACCTCAGATATTTTAGTAACTTGTTTATTAAGCTCACCTCGTAGGAGACCCAATTCTGCTGTACTGTGTTTTTGAATCTGTTTCTCCTCCTGAATTAATGCTTTGATATCTTCCGTTTCCTGTCGTCGCCGTTCCTCTGTCTCTTCTCTTTCCTGCCTGCGTTCTTCATCCTGTCGTTTTTCTGCTTCTTCACTTTCTCGTCTTCGTTCTTCTTTTTGTCGTCTTTCTGCTTCTTCCGCCTCCTGTCTGCGTCTTTCCTCTGCTTCCAGCAGGAGGGTTTTCTGTCTCTCTTCCGCTTTCTCTGCATCCTGTCGTCGTCGTTCTTCTGTCTGCAACAACAGCGCCTGGAAATTTTCCATCATCTGACTGGCATCCATTGTTTTTCGATTAATTACGAATTACACTCGTCTTGTACAAAGTATCCACTGTTAACCGTTCTATCCCACTTCTGACACCACTGTTACGACGGTCTATTCGATCGTCGTAGGTACAGTGGAAACAAAATAATTACAAGACACCAATCAAGCCACTAATCACACCTTTAATTGCTATAGTAAAACAGTTCGTAATTAACAACACAGTGTCTACAGCAAATCAAATGAAAATTGTTCATACGCAATAAAATGTCCACTAATATTAAAACTCAACTGTATTACAATTATACCGTCCGAATATAAAACGCAACACTTCACTAATAACTACTTTAACGTACACCGTAATAACTCGAACCGCTCTGGAAATATATCGCACTAATACTCTCGAACCGCACTAACCAATATCTCGCATTGAACTGAAAACTAAGGCCGCGACGCGATGTATTTATAGTTACGCTCACACACCAAAAGCTTCCAAACTGCGTCTTATCTCTCGCGAACTACGTAATTGCTACGGCCTTGACACAGTCCTTGATACACCCTCTGCCATCTCGTAGCTCCGTTTTCACCAGCTGATCGCATTCCCATCGTTGGTTCGCTGTGTTCCCTTGACCTGTATCCACAGCTGTGCGCGTCGGTGCGGTGTGTACTGGTGGCGTATAGTTAATATTATAATTATCACGATTTTGCGTAGTGTTTTGTATTGGTGGTTTATCACTACGGTTATAGTTATGGTGATAATTAATGTGTGTTGGTTCACAGTGTTGTGTGTTCTTACCTTTACTGATGTTCTCCGACTGTGTCACAAATATTAAAAATTCTTCTATGGTTTTAATTCCCTGCACATAAACTGCTAACTGAATATCTCTCTGGAAATAGTAAGATAACTTTGAAATAATTTCGTACTCTGAAAATTTAGGTTTAAGGTGCTTCACGCATTCTATTTGCGCAATTGTGTATTGTTCTATACTCTGGCGTCCGTGTGCGTTAAACTTTCCATACTCGAGCTGATCACGTACTTGCCGTTGAGCATGTATGTTCCAATATCTGTTCTCAAATGCATCACGAAATTGCTGATATGTACTGATGTTATCTCTAATAATAGAGCACCATTGACTGTCTGAGTCTTTAAGATGTCTCATGACGAAGTCTATCTTCTCGTCGTCATTTATCGTACTGCCGATCTTCTCCATTTCCTTCTCCACATTAGCTAGGAATGCCATACTGTTCTCCCATTTACCACCTGCGAAAGTTATTCTGCTCCTCTCTTCCATTGGTGTAGGAAATATCATCATTGGACTCTGTTGTCTTCTCAGTTCACCTCGTAGCTGTTTCATTTCACCTTGGATCTCTTCCTTCATATGGGATACCTCTCCCGAACGGTCTTTCGCAGTCTCTTCAATTTTGTGTTCAATAACTACTGTACGCGCTTCTATTTCTCTAATTTTACTGGTATTCGCTTGTGACATATTATTAACAGTTTGAATTTTATCATCCTGTTCTCGCGTTATAGTAGTTAACTTATCATTTATTTGTTTATGTAATTCTTTTATATCTCTTCTCCACTCGACACGCAATTCTTTTTGTTTATTTTCAATCCTTACTGCTTGCTCATGCAAGGCTTGTTTAAAATTATTCTCAACAGTGTCAATACGTGAGTTGGTATCAACAATCTTTTCTGTTAATTGTGCGTTACTGTCAGCTATACTTTGCTTTAATTCTATGTTGTCTTGTTTCAACTGTAGATTATCTATTTTTAACTCTTCTAAATGTCAGTAATTTTTATGGTTTCTTGTTTAAAATTTTCAGTCTGTTGTTCTAATTTAGTATTAAAATTTTCAGTTTGTTCTTCAAATTTATTTTTTAAACTTTCTGTTTGTTTCTCAAGTTTAGCATTTAGATTTTCTGCTTGTTTTGTGTTTAATTCATCTACCCAGTGTAACGATACATATCATCACCATGCATATAAGAACTGTTAAGATAAAGAAACCATAGTTAACAAGTACTAGTGTAAATGATAAATGAAAGGAAACTTACAAATAAGTGTGTATTAAGCAGAGTATTCTGGTTCCATGCTAAAACAAAACAATGGATGAAGAAAAATAAATGTTAAAGAAATGTAATATCATAATTATGATGAAAATTAGAAGAAGAGAACTTAATAACGTGATAAACCCAATAGATATGGTAAGTGAGAGGTATAAACAAGTCTAACAATGAAACAACTAATTAAAATAAAGACATGCAATAAGCAACAAGAAAGTGAAGACCACATTAATTACAAAATAACATAAATGCATGAAGAACTGAAAATAAAAATAACAATAGAAACTAAACTTAAAACATGTTAATAACCAGGTAAAAATAAATAAAAAATACTCCATAAATTAATAATAATAATAATAATTAAAGAGGAAAGATCATAAAGTAGGTAAAGTTATAGAAAATGCACTGCAATGGTATAAATAAGAGTAAAAAATATGTGCATTAGTCTAAGGAAACATTGTAAAAACTTATATTATAAGGGAGTAAAGTGATAAGTGTACAAAGAAGGAAATAGTGATGATCAAAGATCATATTATAAACCAGTGGGGAAGGGAGAAAGTGAAGTAATGGTCTTATGTATAAACTAATACATATTAAGAACCAGTAAATAGAAGTAGTATGTGTTTAAAGGGTTTTGTATACCCAGGATTTATTATGTTATAATTAGTTGTTTAAACGGTTTTGTATACCCAGGATTTATTATATTATAATTAGTTGTTTAAAGGGTTTTGTATACCCATGGGATGTTATGTTATAATTACTTGTTAAAAGGGCTCTATATACCCAGGATTTTATTGTTAGAATTACTTGTTAAAAGATTTGTTAATTTTTCAAGAACAGTAGTTGTAAAAGCTGTTCAGAAATGTCAATATGAGGTACATGGTGAAACATCATATTATGTAAAAAATCATTGTAAAGGAATGGCAAAATGGTAAGCCTATAGGCCAAAAGAGATGAGCTGAACTTAAACAACACTAAAATATCCAGAATAGTCCTAACCAAACCAAATAAAATTAAACAGAAGCCTGACCTTAACGAAACAAGAAAGGTATTGGTAAAATTATATGTCAAAACCCACAATAGCAATAACCAGATGGATAGAGAAAGCATTAGTAGCACATCAGGCAAGCCATTGAGCTGACATGTTGCCAATATTATTGTTATTATAAGAAACTTATGCATAGGTATTTAAAACTGTAATGTTATATATAATGTAGAAGTATCAGACATTATTGTTAGTAATAAGAACAACCCTATTAGAACATATTAAAGTAGAAAAAACAAACAATAAGAAATGTTATGAAAAATAGGTCAAAGCCTAAAAAATCTGTTGTAACGCCTGGGGCTGGGGCCTCACAAAGTGAAAGCACCAGTCGTGCGGACAGGATAGCTGTGGGAATGGCTTGTTATTAAATAGATAATAATATTTCTTTAATTCATTAGAGTAACTACGTTCGTTAACAAGTTTTATCTTGATGAACAAATGACAATACAAATGAACCAAATAACAATAATTGAAGTGACATACTCTCGTTACAATAATTCTATTGAGTGTTTTCATTAAGAAATAATATTATATTGTTACGACGGTCTATTCGATCGTCGTAGGTACAGTGGAAACAAAATAATTACAAGACACCAATCAAGCCACTAATCACACCTTTAATTGCTATAGTAAAACAGTTCGTAATTAACAACACAGTGTCTACAACAAATCAAATGAAAATTGTTCATACGCAATAAAATGTCCACTAATATTAAAACTCAACTGTATTACAATTATACCGTCCGAATATAAAACGCAACACTTCACTAATAACTACTTGAACGTACACCGTAATAACTCGAACCGCTCTGGAAATATATCGCACTAATACTCTCGAACCGCACTAACCAATATCTCGCATTGAACTGAAAACTAAGGCCGCGACGCGATGTATTTATAGTTACGCTCACACACCAAAAGCTTCCAAACTGCGTCTTATCTCTCGCGAACTACGTAGTTGCTACGGCCTTGACACAGTCCGAGCGCCCGAGCGAAGCCCGGCACAGTCGAGAAAATTCTCGCAAAATGCGTCTAGTAGCACGTACACCACACGCTTACATCGAGATCTTTCTGGCACATTCGATAAACGCGTAGATTGTTCTGTGCTGTCGTAGCACAGTCCCCTCCTTAAGCCTGTTCGTCCCGAACTGGCAAAGCGTCTCTAAATTTGTATTTAGCCAGGCGATCTAGGTGGACGACCTTGAACTTTCGCTGTCCTTCCTGTTGAATCCGATAAACAACATCGTTAATTCTTTTTTTCACAGTGTAGGGTCCTTCCCAGTTAGACTGAAGCTTAGGTGAGCGACCACGACGGCGCTTTGGATTGAACAACCAGACCTGATCTCCTTCTTGGAAACCCACACTATTGCTGCGAATGTCATACCGAGTTTTCATTTTATCACTGGCAATCTTCAGCCGTCCTCTTACCAAACGATTCATTTCTCGCAGTTGGTTTTCTAATTGCGAGGAATAGTTCTTTGGCTCTTGGGACTGAGTCTCAGGTGATCCAAACATCAAGTCCCCAGGAAGACGAATCTCCCGCCCAAACACCAATTTTGCTGGAGTCATGCCGGTTGTGTCATGTACTGATGACCTATACGCCATAAGGAATAGTGGTATACGTTGGTCCCAGTCTGTTTGGTTCTCGTCAACAACTTTCGAAAGATGCTGCTCAAGTGTCCTGTTGAATCTCTCAACCATCCCGTCCGACTGAGGATGCAGAGGCGTTGTCCTGGTCTTTCGAATTCCAAGTAGACGGCATAATTCATTAAACACTCCTGATTCGAAATTTCTCCCTTGATCCGTATGGATTTCGATAGGGGCTCCATAACGGCAACAGAAGTTGTGAACTAACTGCTTTGCCACAGTGGTAACCTCCTGATTTGGAATTGCGTAGGCTTCCACCCACTTAGTAAAGTAGTCACCTACAACCATGATGTACCGGTTTCCATCGTCAGTAACTGGGAATGGTCCAGCAATGTCTATGGCAATTCTCTCGAAAGGTTGTCCAACGTTATACTGTCTCATTTTTCCCCTGCTTCTGGTTTGTGGGCCCTTGCTTGCAGCACATATTTCACACGTCCGAACCCATTCCTCTACGTCGTGGCGAAGATGAAGCCAATAGAATCGCTTCCGTATTTTGTCAAGGGTTTTGTTAACGCCAAGATGGCCTCCAGATGTTCCATCATGCATCTCCTTCAAAACAGACTGCACTTTACTTCGGGGAACTATCAACTGCATGACCACGTCTCATCCACCTGCACTTTCCCAAGTCCTCTTCAGCAATCCGTTTTCTAAGGTGAGAGATTCCCATTGTGCCCAGTAGCCCTTCAGCACTTCGGAACCATGGCAGATATCTTGCCAATCCGGGCGGCGACCTTCCTCTTTTGCTGTCAAGATCGGTCCAATGTCTTCATCAGCCATCTGTTCTTGTCGACAGTCTTGTGTTGTCCAGCCATCAGCCAGGAAATCTACAGTGATGGCTTGAACATGTTCGCTTGAGTTTTGTTCTTCCTTTCTGTGGCAATGTCGGCAGTCTTCCGGGCATGGTCTTCGTGATAAGCCATCTGCATTACCGTGCAGGCGCCCCCGCCGATGTTGTACCTTGACGTTGTACTCTTGCAGACGTTCGAGCCACCTTGCCAACTGTCCTCCGGATTTTTAAATCTCAAGAGCCATGCAAGTGCAGCATGGTCGGTACGTAGTGAAAACTCTCTCCCATAGAGGTATTTATGGAAGTGCTCCAAAGCTCTGACAATTGCCAACAACTCTCTTCTTGTAACACAATAATTTCTCTCTGGTTTAGAAAGCGTCTTGCTGTAATACGCTATTACTCGTTCTTCACCGTTCTGCACTTGAGACAAAACTGTTCCTAGACCAGTATTGCTTGCGTCTGTGTCTACGATGTACTTCCCTTCGGAAGCTGGAAAAGCGAGAATTGGCTGCGAACATAATGCAATCTTCAACGTTCTAAATGCTTGTTCACACTCTCTCGACCATTGGAAGTTTCGTTTATTTTCCGTTAGCTCATGTAGTGGTTTAGCAATAGTAGCGAAGCCTTTCACAAAATGACGGTAATATGAGCATAACCCCAGGAAACTCCGAACTTCGTGTTTATTCTTCGGAACTGGCCAGTCTCTTACGGTGTCTACTTTATTAGGATCCATGCTAACGCCCGCTGCCGAAACCAGATGGCCCAAATACTGTACTTCCTTCTGGAATAGAGAACACTTCTTCGGGCTCAGCTTCAGTTGTGCACCGTGAATTCTAGTTAGAACTTCCTTAAGGTTTTCCAAATGGTCTTCGAAAGTCTTCCCGATTACTATGACATCGTCTAAGTAAACAAGGCAAGTTTTCCACGTCAGGCCTCGGAGTATCAGGTCCATCAATCTCTCAAATGTTGCCGGTGCATTACAGAGTCCAAATGGCATGACGTTAAATTGGAATAAGCCACTTGGGGTCGAGAAAGCGGTCTTTTCCTTGTCTTCTTGATGAAGACCCACTTGCCAATATCCACTCTTCAGGTCCAATGTGGAAAACCACTGTGCTCCGGACAACTTGTCGAGTGTATCGTCAACGCGAGGTAATGGATAGCAGTCTTTCTTTGTAACGTCATTTAGCCTCCGGTAGTCTACGCAGAAACGCAATCCACCATCCTTCTTCGCTACCAGCACTACAGGGGAAGATCAAGCACTTGACGAAGGTTCAATTACTCCCTCTGTCAACATGTCCTGTACTAACCGAGACATCTCCTCTTGTTTAGATAATGGAGGCCTTCGAGGAGGTTGGCGTATCGGTGTTGTGTCCCCGGTATTGATGCGATGTTGCACAAGAGAGGTTCTTCCCAGTGACTGTCCCCGAACTGCAAAACAATCTTTGAATTCGTGTAAAAACTGTCCGAGTTCTTTTACCTCACCACTTGAGAGGTCGTTAGAAGATCTGTTCAATAATTCTTGCAGTTCCTCTGGTAATTTAGAAGTATCCGAAGAACTGGGTCTTCGTTGCTTTATTCCGGCTACCCAAGCCACAGGAGTCAATTTGCCTAGGAGCGTATTGCTTTGTAAAGTGATAGCTTGATCCAAAATATTCGCCACTCTAATAGGTACATTTCCGGTTTCGTCAGGTTTTACTAAACTTCTGGCAATTAGTATGCCCGGTGTGCTGACTACCTGGGGTTCGAATATAGAGCACTGATTGCCCCTAGTATCTACCGCAGTTCTAACCATGATGATCTTTTCGGAGTTTGGCGGAACAGTTACGGCCACTTGGCTTATGACGTCCATCGATTTTTCTGCTGTCGTCATTGTTGATAGCATTACCTCTTCGCCTCCGATTCTCAAGACATTGTTTTTGAAGTCGACTATAAATCCGTATGCGTTCATAACGTCCACACCAAGAATTGCTTCATCCACAATGTCTGCAACAAGTACTTGATGATTAAACTCAAGTCTACCGAGGCGTAAGTGTATCTCCACTTTTCCATACACTTTTACAGGCCGTCCAGTAGCTGTTCGCAAGCTGCAAGAGCACCAGATTGGCTTGAGATCTTTCACCACGTCGGGGCGCACAATAGAAACTGTTGCGCCTGTGTCAACTGTAATCGAGGTTGGCCTTTCTTGAACAAATCCGGTAACTACCAAGCTCCCGGTGTTTTTCTGAAGCGTAGAAATTGCGTATTCTCTAGGGGCTTCGTTCCTCCAGTTAGTCAGCACACGCCCCGTTGCACCGACTATTGCTCGTTTCCCTGCTGCTGAATTCTAACCCGACAATCTCGTTGTAGATGTCCAGGTTTCCCACATCGATAACACTTCGGTCTTCCATCCTTTCTTATTTTATTCTGTGGCGCCGACCGTCGAGTCTCTGTTCCTTGTTCTTCTTCCTCATCGTCTGTGCCGTCGCGATCTTTTAGCTCGCGCACTTTATGACTTGTCCAACCAGACGCTGATTTGGCGGCCTCAAATTGCAAAGCATGTACCAGGGCGTCCGCACTGTTCTGGTGTCTTGCCATTCGTAACACTTGCTGTAGTTCGTTATCTCGGACACCGGCAGTAAATGTCTGCATCGCAAAACGCGTTCGAAAATCTTCTGGCGCTTCAGGATAGGCCAGTCTAATTAGTCTGTCGATACTTGCTTCAAACTCTTGAAGACTTTCCCCGGAATGCTGTCGCCTTGTTCTCAACTGGGTGCAGTACACATCTCGCAAATGTTTATCACCATACCGTAATTCCAGAGCTTTTATCAACTCGGCATAGGTGTTCTGGCTGTCAGGTGGCACTTTCTGTAGTAGTTCTACCGCGGGTCCTTTTAATGCAAGAACAAGTGAAACAGCCTTGTCTTTTTCTGTCCAATTATTTGCGCATGCAGCAGCTTCAAATTGGCGGAGGTACGTTGCCCAGTGAGTGCTTCCGTCACAGGTTGGAGCTTTAACATGAACTGTCCCTACTGCAGGCAAAGTGACTATCTCTGTTAACTTATTTTCTGTGTATTTTTCTGTCTTGATCACTGGTACAGTCTGTTCAGAAATTTGTTTTGGTTGAATCTTCATGCACTGTTCAACTTCAATTTTAATTTGTTCTCTTATGTTTGCCATTGAGTTTTCTACTGCAGATATTTTTGTTGACATAACTTCTTCCACAGTCAAGACAGATTTTTCTACCTCAGATATTTTAGTAACTTGTTTATTAAGCTCACCTCGTAGGAGACCCAATTCTGCTGTACTGTGTTCTTGAATCTGTTTCTCCTCCTGTATTAATGCTTTGATATCTTCCGTTTCCTGTCGTCGCCGTTCCTCTGTCTCTTCTCTTTCCTGCCTGCGTTCTTCATCCTGTCGTTTTTCTGCTTCTTCACTTTCTCGTCTTCGTTCTTCTTTTTGTCGTCTTTCTGCTTCTTCCGCCTCCTGTCTGCGTCTTTCCTCTGCTTCCAGCAGGAGGGTTTTCTGTCTCTCTTCCGCTTTCTCTGCATCCTGTCGTCGTCGTTCTTCTGTCTGCAACAACAGCGCCTGGAAATTTTCCATCATCTGACTGGCATCCATTGTTTTTCGATTAATTACGAATTACACTCGTCTTGTACAAAGTATCCACTGTTAACCGTTCTATCCCACTTCTGACACCACTGTTACGACGGTCTATTCGATCGTCGTAGGTACAGTGGAAACAAAATAATTACAAGACACCAATCAAGCCACTAATCACACCTTTAATTGCTATAGTAAAACAGTTCGTAATTAACAACACAGTGTCTACAGCAAATCAAATGAAAATTGTTCATACGCAATAAAATGTCCACTAATATTAAAACTCAACTGTATTACAATTATACCGTCCGAATATAAAACGCAACACTTCACTAATAACTACTTTAACGTACACCGTAATAACTCGAACCGCTCTGGAAATATATCGCACTAATACTCTCGAACCGCACTAACCAATATCTCGCATTGAACTGAAAACTAAGGCCGCGACGCGATGTATTTATAGTTACGCTCACACACCAAAAGCTTCCAAACTGCGTCTTATCTCTCGCGAACTACGTAATTGCTACGGCCTTGACACAGTCCGAGCGCCCGAGCGAAGCCCGGCACAGTCGAGAAAATTCTCGCAAAATGCGTCTAGTAGCACGTACACCACACGCTTATATCGAGATCTTTCTGGCACATTCGATAAACGCGTAGATTGTTCTGTGTTGTCGTAGCATATATAAATAAAAACATTCTTTTTACTGAATATTCTTTATTAAAACATTATAAAAGCTTTACTAACTATATTAAGGAATTTGGTACGTTACCACTTTAAATTAGGCATAAATGATTAAGATGTCAATTATACATATTCCTGAACATATTTAGAACACTACTGAGCACTTCTGAGTATAAATAATTCATTATCCAAAATCGGTTATTGCTTTAAGTTTGAACTAAGTAAAACAAAACAAAGTTGTAATTATGCTTTTGATGTGGCTCCATCGTAGACAGGAGATGCACATCTACGATGTACGGAGAGTGCGCAAGGACGCCAAAAAGTGAACAAGTGAAAAAAGAGAGTGTGCACTTCCCAGTGATCTCGTCAGTTTTATACCCTGCATGATGCAAAAAGTCTCTATGAGTTAACGCCCAAAATTCAGCCAATCAGAACTGGACTCTGCACGTGTCTCGAAACTTATCAGGTCACACGAGGGGACAATTTGACATTGATTTTTGTGAACCAAAGCGGAATTCGTTCGCGAACACTGACGAGTAAACAATTCTTAGCTTCCCTGGTTGATAACTCGCTACACGTGCCACGATAAAAAATGGTCAGCACACGTTCTCACAATCGCTCAGTTTGTTCCTTAAAATAATTCTTAAGATAAAATAAAATAATACATTGAGTAGTTTGAGTATGAGTAGAATCCTCAGTTACAATTATATATAAAATCATAACGTGGAATGTGCTGGGCACAACAACTCAAAATTATAAAGGTGATAAAACATTTAATGATAGGCCGAAATGGGCCACATTCGGTATCAAAATACTTCTAATTTTCCAAACAACAACATCGTATAATCCAAATTTAAATTAATCTAGAAACAAATAGGGAATAATTTGAGGTGACAGAAATAAACTTCATAAATTTCAAATAATTACAGTCACGTGATCGGGGTCAAGAAAAAATGGACCAATCAGAGATCACAAAAGCTAGGTCTTCATCGTTAGCTAAACGGATTTTTTGAATTACTCTATTGTTAACTAGCGAACAGAATAGGTCAACTGCATGTAGCAGAGAGTCACATTTTTATAAAAAAAGTAAAAATAAAATACCAGGAGACGTAAAAAATGCAATAGGAATTCCAGGAGAACCATTCAGAATAACCCCGGAAAACATAATAACAGAAGAAACAAAATTTGAATGAAAAAAGGAGATCTATTTAAACTAACGCTTCCCAAGTTCGACAAACATGACATCGAGGTGGTGAGAATCTTGGTTATTTAATAACGAACCAACCACATCACTACACAACATGATATTCACCAAAACACAGTTAATCCAGACACTTGTGAATCTTAACAAAACCTTATCCAGGGACATTATTGACATTAAATTCTTAAAACAATATTTAATTTGAAGATACTAGGTGAGACATATAGCATAGCCGGCCAGCTGGAGGAAGTCCGCCATTTTGGAGTGGGGGGCCAACCATTTTGTTGAAAGTTAATCAACCTAAGAATTATAACATTTTAAACACAGTATTATTCTATGTCTTGTTATTTATTAAGAGTTGTAATTAACCATATTTTAATGCATTGCATTTTGTCCTAAAGCGTTTTCCGATCTTTACTAACAGCTAAAAAAATCCATTACCTGATATTAAAAATAATATTGTACTGAATTTTAAACATTGTTTGTTCAAATCGAGTTTAGTGAGCGAGTCGACTCGGACCATATCCGATCGACTCACGAACCGATCAACTGATCCAGGTTTTAAAACAATACCAGATAAATCAATTTGTTAACAGAACCAGCATTTTATTTTTGTAGAGTGGATTAAGATTTAATAATTTCAGACAGACGAGGAAGAGTAGAACCACGACAAGAGTGAAGAACTCCGAGAATTTTGGAGACGAAGCCGGCTAACCTAGAAGACCGATTCGAATCAGGAATCGATTGTGAAAAAACAACACAATCGGATTCACTTTAAAAAGATTAATTAATTTTGGCGACAATTCAAACCATACGGCTACGAACACCACTCTCGTATCAGTGAAGTCGTTGACGACTGGGTATCACCGAGGCATTTATACTAAATAAAATAAACAAAATAAAGAATTAAATATTTACATAATAATAATAAAAAATAATTTTATATTTCCAAAATAACAGGAAGAGGAAACCCATCTCTCGTCTCTTCTCCTTTGCAAATTGGCACCAACAATAATGCGTGTGATTTGAATTGAAATGAAATTGGTGTGATTTGAACAATGGTGTGATTGTATGTACAATTCGAACATATCACACCTCACACACACAACATCGATCTTTCGAAAATCGATTTCGTCGCCAACAACAAGACGAACAGTGCTACCAGCGGCAACCTCTGAAGAAGCTTTTTAAAAGTGAAAACCAGTTCAGGTTGTAAGGTAAATCCTTTACGTTTTTACCCATAATAAGTTTTGTGTTCCGAGTCGTAGTGAAATAATTATATTTAATGTTTATGTGTATTATCGAGTAATTGTTTTAGAGCTGTGGGTGATTCGGTCTGTACCTTAGCAAGGTTAAACAATGCTTTCACATGTATTTTCACTAAATATTTCTTGTTTTCATACTAACTTTCTAATAACTGCCATGCAATTTGATAACTACTATCTATACTTTCTAAAGACTGAACAACAAATGCAGCTTCACCCTTCAACACTGATTTTAAGTAATGAAATTTCTGTACATTTGTAAGGGATTCATTTTTGTCTATTATTGATTTAAATATGTCAGTGAAGGACAGCCATTCATCGTAACTCCCACTAAATGTAGGAAGCGTAATCACAGGTAACTGTATAGACACCTTTGCTTGTGTTGTCTGATTATTGGTTAATGTTTCCTCGTTAAGTTTCATAAATGACTCTACAGCTACTACAAGACTGAAAACTGACTCTTTCACTCACACACTCCTCAGACTCATCCACTAATTCTGTTTGTGACTGTACTGTATCAAAGTCTGTATAACACACTTCAAACCTTGCGTATCTTAATTTTAGTTGAGATAAATCATCTGCACATTTCACGGTATTAAAATAATTCTTAAATCTTGTTAATCGTGCTTTTATTATAGCACGTTCTTTAATTAATTGTTTAACGTCAGACATTGTTATTTTACTCTCTGACCAGCAATTAATAAAACAAACAATGCTATAGAAGTACACAGAGTAATATTGAATGCACGGATATCAGTAGGAGAGAGATAAGGAAGCAGTATAATGACGGTACATTAATTTTGTTGATAAGAAGGACTGGAAATAAGGAATGAATGGGTCACTTATCTGATGAATACCAGCTGCTGCCTGCGTTGACGTGAATTGAAGATCACTCAGATACATGCATAAATTGTAGACTTCCTTTGTTAGGAACACTTTTTCTATATATTGTATTATCACTAATTGTTACTGTTGAAACACCAATGTTTTGCAATTTTCTCGTTATATTTTTATTCATGAGATTCAGCACTATTGTCACACACTGTGTTGTCGTCACTCTTTTTTTTTTACTTATCACATGTACGTTATGTGAACACCACTTTTGCACTGAATTCACAGAATCCGCCCGTGAGGACCAAATAATGTTATGTGATGTTTTAAGTAGTGGACTGTATACACAAAACACCAAAAGAAAGAAAACTGATTTAAATTTTATTTATTTTCTGTTACAATTCCACATTGAAAGTTAACACACACACATCAATTCTCTTGCAGTTCTATACACACACTGACTCTGTCCTTTAAACCTTCACAAGAAAGCCAGTCACTCACCCCACTATTTGACCCCCCCACACACACACACACATATGACCTAACATCAACTTTTTTTGTAAATTTTATAGTACTGTTCCTTTGATACTATTGTTACATTTTTCTTAAGAACCTTCTCAACATGTCCAAAAAACGCGATCTGCAGGTAGAAAACTATGTCTTCTGACTGGGAAGTAGAATAGTATTTTTTCAGTACTTGAATTTGTTGTGTATAAAAAATGTAAAAGCATTTGAAGATTAATATTGTTCTTATTTTGCGAAATACACCCATCACTAAATAACCTCAATGTTTTCTTGCCTTGAAGTTCCATTTTGCTTCTAAAGCAGGTGACATTTCAGTGCTCCCTTTGCCTCCCTCCTCTTCTGACCAAGTGTAGAACATTGGGTTAACCCCATCCAAAATCGTTATGCATAAGCAATAGAAATTAAATTGCCTCAAGTAATAAGCATCCTGAATGTTAGTTTTGGGCAGCTGTTGAATCTATTGCAGGTCAAAACAAACTAACTACCGATTCATGTGTTTTTTCTTTAATACGAGGGGTAACTCAAAAATAAGGTCTCCATATTTTTTAAAAATAGAAAAAAAATGTATTATCAAAACTTTTTACATGGTTGTAAAGCATAAGAACACACTATTTTTCAACATAATCGCCGTTACGTTCAATGCATTTTTCGAGCCGCTGTGGCAGTTTTAGTATGCCAGTGTCATAGAAACTCGCCGCCATGTCATTGAGATAGCGTTTGACCTCGTCTTTCACCTCGTCATCGTCGTCGAATCGCATTCCACCCAAATATTCTTTCAAATGTGTAAACAAATGATAGTCACAAGGTGCCAAGTCCGGACTATAGGGGGGGTGGGTGATTATGTCCCATCCAAATTGGTTCAGAAGATCGGCGGTTGGGCGAGCGACATGAGGGCGAGCATTGTCGTGAAGAATGGACACGCCCTTGGTGAGCATTCCTCTTCTCCGGTCCTGAATCGCCCGTTTGAGTTTTTTGAGTGTCTCACAATATGCGTCTGCGTTTATTGTGGTCCCAGTAGGCATGAAATCGATCAACAATACACCTTTCCGATCCCAAAACACAGTCGCCATGATCTTGCCGGTAGACTGTGTTTGTTTGAATTTTCGCCGCATTGGCGAAGTTGGATGCCGCCACTCAAGTGATTGTCGTTTGGATTCAGGTGTGAAGTGGTGAACCCACGTTTCGTCACCTGTGACAATGGAATTTAAAAAGTCGTCTCTTTCGTCTGCATAGCGCTCAAGACATTCGCGGGCAGCTTCGACGCGTTGCCGTTTGTGGCCTTCTGTGAGCATTCGCAGAACCCACCTTCCGATATTTCAACTTTTCAGTCACAATCCTCTGAATGGTGGATTTCGAAACGTCAGGAAGAAAACAAGAGAGCTCGTGGATAGTGATCCTCCGATCTTCACGCACGACTTCGTCAAGTTTCTTGATCGTCTCGTCTGACACTGACGGTCTCCCGCTTCTTTCGTCATCATGAATTTCTGTACGACCAGTTTTAAACTCTCTACACCACTTGCGGACGTTTTTGACATCTTTTGCGTTAAGAAATCGAATGACTTCGCGAAGTCCGCACTTGGCGGGAACAGCGATTGGGAGCTCCATTCTTAACGGCTGCCAAGCCAAGACTAATCGACCGAGCGAGCTCAGTGACCGCTTGTTTGAAAGAGGGGAGATGGCCGCACACAGCAGTGCTGCCAACTGCCGCCCAAAATATTTCCCTGCGGCTCTAGTCCTTTGGAGACCTTACTTTTGGGTTACCCCTAGTAAAAGAATAAAATGCATTTGCCCTTAGCTTATGAATTCTTTTTTCAGTAAGAAGAAGCACTAAAGAACATGCACAGCAAACATTACTGGATGGAGACTTGAAGCCTATATTAAATTCATTTACAAATATTCATCTGAACATAGCAAAATTAACTTTGTGCAAATCATTTTTGCAGTTTTTATTATAAATTTCATGTAGCATCTTAATACTTAAATGTGCAATGCAAGTAAAGACACTTAGATTTTTTTCTTCCATAGTGACCTTTTGAAGCTTTTAAGTTAGAGATAAACTCTCTTACTTTTATCCTGTCTCCTCCTCTCTTTTCCTCAATAGCTTCTCCGGCATATAACTTTTTAACAATGTTGGACAGTCTTGTCTGACCTACTTTCAACCTACTTTGGTTATAGTTATATAATTATTTTTACAAACAGGGATCCTCCTACCACTATCCTCTGATAGTAAAATAATAAGCAGAGAAAGCATGCTGCGAGCCCAAAGATTTTGACTTGTTTTTGTTTGGGTCATTTGGTCTATGATGAATAACATTTTTTGTTACAACCAACGAAGCGATAATGGAAACTTGTCGCTGTTTATCAGGTACTTTGAAAAGTCTGTCTCCTAATTTCTTCACATCTTTAGATCTAACTTCAGAACATGAAAGTGTCTTATTAGAATGTTTACATGGAATGTAAATATTAGCACCCGAAGGTGCTGAATACCTCTTTACTTTAGCTTCTTTTACCTTTCCACCGGTTAACCGCATTTTTCGCGTTCCACAATTTGCAGTGGCCAATAATACACCATGTACTAATTCTTCCATCACAAAAATATATTAAAACTGATAATAATTTAACAAAATCAAACAAAATACAGCACATTAGACTGAACAGCAAACGAACGTAGCCAAACGTTTCATAAAACAGCAGTAGACAGCTGAAAGTCTTGTGACCGTCAGTGCTACTTCTGATTGGTTGATTGGAGGAATCACTCTTTGACTGAATATTGCAGTGGGAGAAAACACTCTTTGATTAAAACATCAATTTTCTCTATTAGTTTTAAATGTGGGATAAAAGACGTTTTGGTTGAAAATAACATTGTACTCCTATACCCTTTAAGATGGATATTATAAATCTACATTTAACTCAATTTTTTGTTGTTGGAGAAAACACGGTTTGAGTGTTTGCTCCACATAGACAAATGCAGTTAAAATTAATCTTATCTACCTCAACACAGTATTTTTTTAAATCATTGCACAGAGCTTTTGCAGACAAAACATATTAGTTATAACTCAGCGCCTTCACAATTGTGTAGTTTATACCTGTGAATGATAATACTGCTAGGATCTGTTGGAACCAGAGAATGATGATGATATGCTTTGTGTTAGGGCCCTACCACACATATGTCTTTGTTTAGTAAATGGAACCGAAACCGAAGTACCAGCAACGTTTGCTGAATTGTAATGCATGTGTGGAAGGGTTTTGCCACCATTTGCATAATTTTGACTTGTTCATGTCCATTTGTAATTGTTCAAATAATTAGCAATAATAATAAAAAGAAGAAACCCCGTTACCACCTTTCTTGCAAGCTCTTGCTTTCTGATGTCTCTTGCACATGAAAATAGGCTTTTGGGTTACATTGAAAATGCTGAAGGAAATGTACCATTACACATTCATCGCCATTCTGTATGTTAACATCGAATCAATACATGGGATCGCTTGGTACCTTTTGCTTCCATTTGTCAAGTTTTGTCACCTTTTGATTTATGTTCTGTGTTTCGACTGTGAGCTTTTAGTCACCTTCATTCGTCTGTGTGTTGATGTGTGAACACAATACACATGTGAGAGCTTATTGGTCCATCCAGCGGATGGTAGAAAAACATCATGTAAGCTCGGGTCAGGAAGTTCATGGAATGCATATGAGGGAGGTGTTTATTTTCATCCGAATCCACATTTGCCAGTAGTCAGAATTTCGATGTTCCCATTGGTCATAATTTCAGTTGTCTTCTGCTACTGTGGTTGAGCGTACTGCATTTGATTTCTGTTTATACCGGACTGACATTTTAATATTAATATGACTACTGATAATGAAGATTCATAGTAGCAAAACAACCCTGACACAATTTTGTCTCTTGAATATTAATAACCATAACAAGCTACAATTAATCTTTATGACGAAACTAAACATTAAAGATTATTGATGTAGGTAAATAAAAATTACGAGTGTACTTCAGGGTGCAGGTATCCTTCTGGAGGAAGGGGTTAGATTTTGTGTGTATAAAACTAACTGTTGATTTCTTTCCAAAATATTAATAAAACACTAAACAAAAAATATGAAAAAATTGTAAATACTGTACCGACCACAAAATAATATACAAGAGGCACATCTTTATAAGATTCAAATAGCAAAAAAAAACTGTTCATTATAGAAATTTTTTGTAGTTTCTGTTTGTTCCAATTGGTTGTTTTTACTTACAAAAGAATATAATAAAATATGAAAAATACTTAAAGGAGGCATCGCATAATGTGTTTCCATATAATTGGTTTTGTTTTCTCTTATATTTTTTGCAAACATAATACTTAACGTTAACTGAAGTTGACGACACTGAAATTGAACAAATTATTGTATATGTATTATATTTAAATCCATAGTTTAGTAGTGACCAGGGAACATGAATATGTTTTAAATACTGTTTTTATAGCTACTACCGGAACCTCTTCAAACTTTTCGTTTTATTTAAAATACGTGAATGACTCCTTGACAAAGAAAAATATTGACACGTGACATAATTTGAAGGACAACTGTCATTTTTACGGCCAGCAGTTACCATCTTATGATAAGAAGTAAACCATCTTATTACCTGTAGTAAGTAAGATGCGAAAATACAAATATTTTTCCATTATATTGAATTTCCTTATAAGTAAAATAATAATGGTCTGTTTCATGAACCTTAGTTAACTGCCTTCCTGACTGTTTGTTTGTTAATGGTGGTCAAATTTTTAACAACCATTTCACCAACACCTATTTGTATCTGGATAGTAAATGCTTGTTACATAGACGTTTTTTCTGCAATAAACACAGCCTATCTGGTTGACTAACTCGGGGTTCTACAAGGGTGAACAATGACTGTATAGAGAATGTAATTTAAAAAAAATGTTATCTTGGCCCTACAATCTCGTACCGTTACAACAGGACTTTGGTGCCATGATAATTGTCAATTTTGGTTGAATTGTACCACTTTTGGTGGAGAATTTGAAATAATTTGTAAACTAATTGTAGGGTGCCATCTCAGTTTCTTATGGGTTTTCTTTTCTTAAGTAGTGTATTTGTAACTTTTCATTTGTTGTAGTTCCTGTTTGCTTACTCCAGTTTTATTTCTGTTATTGAGGATTGTCCAGATTAAATATAATGATATCTAATATTATTATACAATTTTATTAAAATAAAATTGTGTTCCGAGTTGGTAGTGATTTAATTATATTTAGTTAATTAACGGACATGTCATGGACAACAAAATCCAAGAAGTCCAGATTAGTTTCAATTCTTCAAGAATTTTGCAGTACCAACTGAGTGCAGTACACATCTCGCAAATGTTTATCACCATACCATAATTCTAAAGCTTTTATCAATTTGGCAAATGTGTTGTGGCTATCAGGTAACATTTTCTGTAGTAGCTCTGTGGCAGGTCTACAAAGTGAGAGTGAGTGAAGCTGCTTTGTCTTTCTCTGTCCAATTATTTGTGCTTGCATTGTCTTCAAATTTCCGAAGATACATCGTCCAGTGGTGCTTCCATCAAAGGTTGGGGCCTTGACATGAACTGCTCCAACTGTAGGCAAAGTGACTTTCTCTATTGCCTTGTTTTCTGTGTCTTTTTCTGTTCTAACCATTGGTACAGTTTGTTCCGCAATTTGTTTCAAAATGCATGGTTGTTATTTTCATTAACTGCTTGACTTCACTTTTAATCTGCTCTTTTATGTTTGCAATTGAATCTTCTAGTAGAGATATTTTTGTTGACATAGCTTCTTCCACACCAAAGACAGATTTTTCTACTTCAGCTGTTTTATTTTACATGGATTCTTCTACGTCAGATATTCTAGTAATTTGGTTATTAAGCTCACCTCATAATTCTCCCACTTCACCATGTACAAGACCCAATTCTGCAGTAGTATGTTCTTGCATACTCCTGTATTAATGCTTTGATGTCACCTGCATCACGTTTATGTTCCACTATTTCTTCTCTTTCCTGTCTTTGTTCTTCTTTTTGTCAGCATCTTTTCTCTGCTTTTTCTGCCTCCTGTCTTCGTCATTCCTCTGACTGCAGTAGCAGTGCCTGGAAATTTTCTATCATCTGACTGGCATCCATTGTTTACCAATTAATTACAAATACACTAGTCTTGTACAAAGTGTCCACTGTTAACAGTTCTGTCACACTTCTAACCCACTGTTATGATGGTCTCACTGATCATCGTATGGTACAGTGGAAAACAAAATACAGACACCTATTAAGTCATTAATAACCAGCTTCAATTAATCACAAATAACAGTTTATAATCAACTTATACAATAATCCAAGTTAAATTTGTCTACACACAGTAATAGTAATAATAATAATAATAATAATGTCAAATAATAGACTTCCACACTAATTATAACACTTCGCTACAATACTTCAACCGCCACTCGATCCGCACTAAGGAAAGTCGTTCAATGAACTGAATTTGACAAAGCCAGCCTCTGCCCTTTTATAGGTAGTGCATGTGTTCTAGAATGAACATTCCATCCTTAACATGGTGTACCAGCTAATGCGTATTTCAAGTGTTCTTGCACACTCTGTAACGTACCTGGGTGCAGCCTTGACTGAGGCTACACCTGCTTGACTTGCAGGGGGGACGGGTGGAGGATGATCTCAGCTGTTCGAGGCAGTTCCATTCTTGAATTAAAAAAGAAAGAAATGAAACTGATTACATTGCAATTGAAGCCGATGAAATGATGGATTGTGGCACTCTGCCACTAATGGTATATGTCACTCTGTTAGTTGTGAGGTATGAATTAAATGAAAAGATGTGAATTACATGAGAGGTTTATCAGTTTTGCCAGCCCAGTTATTCTGCTGAAGGTATTAATAATACTATTTTTGAAGAATGAGGAAAACTGGATCTTAATAAGATGACTGGTGAACAATGATGATGATGATGATGGCGCAGCAGTAAAGAGTGGGAAACTCAACAGTGATCAAACAAAAGTTAAAGCCCACCGAAAGTTAAACCCCACCAGAAGTTAAAAGTTTATGAGAATGCCCATCAACTAAACTTAATTATCGAGCATGTTGCATCACAAAACAAGTAAACATATTTTTCTGTAATTAGATTATTTATGTTTTTTTTTCAAGGTCTTCCAAATGAACTGCCATACTCTTGATGATGTAAAGAAGTGTCTCCAAAAATGTTCTAGCTCCAAGTGGAATTTAAAATTCCATTGTGTGACAACAATATTTATTCATAAAAATTACATTCCTACTGCTCTTGAAAAAATTACAGATGATGATGAAAGTGACAAGTCAACTGTCCTGAAAGTATTAGGACTGGAAAGCACGTTAAATAATGATGATTTTAAGTTTTGGTTAACAGTTTTTTAACAACATTATGCCAGCCTGTGACATTTTATATTTAATCCATTATAGCAAGTGGAAATTGACAGTATTAAAACAACAGTATGTTGCCTCATTTATGTCATACATCCTAAATGTCAGATTAAAACGATTTTGACACCAGTCTGTCTACAACAAACGATTTTGCAGAACCATCCCAAAACACAAAAATGTCACGCTTTGATGAAAGGCAGAAGACTGCAGCTAAAGAAGTTTGTGACATAATAGTGACCAATACAGACACCAGATTTTCATTTTCAGATCATTTAGCAATAGCAGTTTTGTTGCAACCAACCCTGTTTTCTAAATATCAGCTTGTCTTCTCAGAATGCTGCTAAGAAATTTAATTTAAATGCAATTGCATTATAACATGAACTGGTAGTTCTATATGGCAGGCTGACTTTGCAAAGGTGACTGGTGCATTGACTCTACTCAATTATTTATTGTGAAAATAGTTACTGTTTCCTGAACTGATAAAACAAAAAAAAATATTTTAATAATTTTATCAATTGATTACAAAATTTATTATTTATTTATTATACATAATAATTCTGATGGTGGCAGTAAATTAAATCAAAACTGTTGAAACGTAAAAACAAAAAAATTAAACTATTATTTATTATTAATAAAAATTATTTATACAATTCCTGTGACTACAGCAAAAAGTGAACGATGTTTCTCAACCTTTAAACATATTAAAACATGTACACTTAATACAATGAGAATGCTCTGGGAGAGTGTTCAATAGAAAAAGAAAACTGCTAGAATCCACTCCCAACTTCAACAAATTACTCACTGACCATTTTGCCAAGCAATAGGAAAGGAAAATGGGAACAAACGTATTTTATTTAGTAAAGCATTAATTATTATTTAAATGCATTAATAAAACAACTGATTTATCATTCACGTTTAGGAACTTGAAATGCATTATAAATATTATCAGTTTCAAACACTATATTAAAATAGGTAGTTTACAAGATAGGTTTTCGATAATAACAAACTTTTAGTATATTTCTACCCAGGTTCTTGTAAATTATGGAAATACAATTTTCTTTTTAATAACAAGCAAAAGGCTTAATTTTACTAGAATTAATTAACCAACTAAGGTTATGTAAGTATTCCAGGTGTTTATGAAGCTTCGTATTTAAGATTAAAAATGTTTACATAATGATATATAATTAATATTATGTTATTATATATTATATCGTTTATATACGGTATATATTGTGAAGCTACTAATTAATCACAATTATTTAGAGTACCATACAAATAGAAATAAATAGAATAACTTTCACTTACCATCCAGACATGCTCTTTTGGGTCCAGGGTCTCATACGAACACTAGGACACAAGCACAATTTTGAAGGTTACGTAAATAATTTACATAACACATGTTTAAGAAGAGAATTTCCATTTAATATTTTACTTTTACTTTAGTGAAATTAAGAAGATACATTTAGTAAATACTTGTTTCAGGTGTTGTGCAACACGTGCTTCTGTTGTAATATGATTTACAATCTACGGCTTACCTTATTTTTTCTAGGACACAAACACAGTTATAAAACTCACACAGACACAAACACAGCCCAGCTTTGCCCGCTCTCACATTCATTCTAATTTATTATAAGACCCTTATCATTTTATAATTTAAACCCCCCGACTACCCAAACGCTCGCCACGCGCTCACGCACACACGCATTGTTCCGTTACCCTGTCTTTTTTGGTCCGAAAGAAAAACACCAACTCTTGATTAGGGCCCCCCAGACGGATCGACCGCGGTCATATAACTATTTGTGGTAATTACAACTTTTTTCCTTGTTAAATTAAAAACTTTTTGGCGAGCCTACGTGAGACCAGCCCGGCGCCGGAACTGCTACTTGTCGACTGGAACTGGTAACGTAACAGTTACTTCTTGCTCTCTCTGGAGGGAAACTGTGGTTCACTGCCACTATGTTTTCGTCGCTCATACTCAGTTGTTGTGAGGTAACCATTTTATATATGGACTAATAGAGGTATATTCTGGGTACCACAGCACGATATTGGCTTTGGCTCTGCTGACGTCATTGATAGTAGGCGGTCTCTTAGCAGTATTTCCGGTTAATCTTGGAGAAGATGATGAATAATTCTCTCGCTTTGGCCATCTTGAGTTTTTCGGCCAGAGCGTCCTTTTTAGCGCGTGCTTGCGTAGTTGCGCTCGGGCGTCGACACACATACAAAGTTCTTAGAATTTTGTGGGGGTAAATTCTTCAGCCGCATTGCTCAACAACAAACTGCGTCGATGCTTTTGTTTCAAACTGTTTCTTTCACAATGGAAATAACGTTGCCATGCGTTCTGTTATAATGGAATGAATCTGGTTGCACAATAATTTTCACAACTTTTAGACAAACCCGCCCAAAATAAAAGAAATAAAAAATATAAATGCCCCAAACTGTTAAAAATAAAAATACCCAAAAATTGACACGCTACAATACCCCCTCGATGAGAATTCTGCTGTTCACGACAGAAGAAATCTCATCGATAACCCCAAAGAGGACCGGTGAGGAACTGGTGCCAACAACCCCCTGGTTCTTAATCTCATGGGTACACGACCCCCCTGGCTCAGCGGCTATGGACTCATCTGAACGAGATCACTGGACTTCTCCGTAAGAGATCCCAACACCGAGAAATCGAGCAGACTCGTACCACAGAGCACCTCACCTTCTAACATGCTACCCCCAAAAATCCTCAATCCCTGGCCAAAATTATTCCAGCTCCTCCGCCGATATGTTTCCCCTTTTTGCAAGCTGGGCTGCCTTTAGCAAATACTGGGCTCACACACACTAACATTACATGTTGCCATAACACATTAAAAATAAAAAATTTCTTTTAAAATTTATTAAAAATTTAAAAAAATTCAAAATTCAAAAAAAATAATATTTTATCAAAAAATTCTCTTCCTTTTTTTTTTTTTTTTTTTTTTTTTTAATGACTTAAATTAAGCGTCTTCTACTTGAAAAGCAACTTCTTCTACTTGAACAAATCCTTAACCTAACATGTCTTAGTCTAACAATACAGTGCAGTACAATAAATCAGTAAACTAAACATGGTAAATACACACATAAATAAAACAATAACTACCTAAAATATGCATTCGCTGGCAGGCGAAAAATCACGTTTTTTTTTTCTTCAAAAAAAATTAAAATTTTCAAAAAAAATTAAAATTTTCAAAAAAAATTTAAATTTATTTAAATGTTTTCCTCATATGCAAAATTATTTAAACATTGGTTCGAATTAATTAAACAAACAAATAAAATTGCCTTCCTACTATACAAGCTTAGTAGGTGTATGACCTCATCAGCTGATCGAAA
Organism: Magicicada septendecula; assembly: GCA_034769895.1. Lineage (NCBI taxonomy): Eukaryota > Metazoa > Arthropoda > Insecta > Hemiptera > Cicadidae > Magicicada > Magicicada septendecula. The sequence goes on from CM068372.1 coordinate 130,944,566, forward strand.
CTAGGTCAAGTCCAAAACCCTTGACCTACATATGTTATATATAAGTGCTGGACCTACATTGAACATCTGTAATATCCTACCTTGAAATACAAACATAATAAAACAAAATATTTAAAATGAACAAAATATTAATATAAATAATAAACAAATTGACATTTAAATTATTTAAAATAAACAATTCTTACTTGTATCTTGTTTTCCAAATTTTATCAAAATTCTGTCACTGGTTGAAAAAAATAAACAATTGTATATTCTTTATTATAAATTCCTCTCTTTAGTTAACAGTTTAATTCTACATTACTGTGGGTGATGTAAATCATTTATTCTCATTTACCGTATTAGATCTGTATACATATATGAACTTTCTCCCTCTGACTCTAATATTAATCAACTTCAACTCCCATGACACCCATCTCTATCAAAATATCTACCAATCAAGACACTCTAAACCCCAACTATTCATTTAACCCAATTCGCCACCTTCTCTACATATAAAACAAAATACTCTCCAACCCTTTGTACATAGGATATGTGTTTCCCTCCCCAAAGCTCAATTCCCTTATTTGGCGGCCTGGATTCTACCTAAGGCGGCCCCTTCCCCACTAAAATCTATCCCTATCCCGTCCCAACCCTTGTTGCGGACTCCCCCAATACACTACCCTCTAATACAAAATTGCCATCCCCAAAAATCTCAATCGCATTACCTTACTACAAATACAACAAAATAACCTCATTAATTATAAACCTAAATATATCATTCAGAACTCTACAATTCTTCTCCATTACTACTGTGTCAACATCAATACTACTTAAAATTCTACAACATACCTTACTTCAAAACAACATTACATCATATTCATCTCTACTATTTCAAATTCAACTTTGAATTCAATTGGGACAGATCTATGTGTCCCATAAATTACGCATCACCCAAATCTATCTTTTGTTAACTTTCACAAATTGTTACTTTATTTCTCATTGTAGCAAATTATTTTTATCATTACTTCAAAACATCTGTAATACATTAAAAACATTACATTGAACACTCCTTACTTAAAACATTTATAACTAATATACCAGTGACATGTTATTGCTGATCAGCTGATATCCTAACATAATGAAAACACATATCACAAGTGAATAAATTATATGAAATATATATTTATCAATACTCCTCACCTTCTTGTTTCCCTTTTCTCTGATTCTGATCATTTTGTTACCCGCCTGCCAGACGATTTAATTATTGGCGTAGGAAAAAGAATATACACACATGATGAAAATACATATTCTTATCAATGCTTATCTAACAGACAACAATAAAATAATACACTTAAAATTATAGCATGAACACCTTATTTTTAAATATCTAAGCAGCTAGTTACCTGAACAGAGCACAAGCAGTTTTATTTGATCAAACTTTGAATAAGCAAAAAATTTCTTTATGTTATAAAATTTAAGTTCGTGACTCGTTTGAGTCACCTCCCAGCCACACACACTATTTCAAATTATGTAAGACTGTGGCGCCTTTTCGCTTCCACAAAGACTGTATATTTTGGAGCAGGGTTTTACCTCTCCGTGTCTCTGCTTCCGCTATTAAGTTTTAAACGTGGCGAACATCATCATGTTCTTGTTATATAATTACACCCTTAAGATGGATCTACCACCTGTCTTGCTACCCCAAAGCGGGCAGAGTGGCAGCCGCTGTTCCATAGTACCGGAGATTTCCTCTAAGTTCTCCCCCCATTGAATTTCAAATCTATACCAATTTCAAGTCAGCTATGGTCAAGGGACTTGATATGACCATAGCTGGCCGCTAGCCAAACCCACGGTTAGTGCTGGTAAGGCAGTAACCGCCCGAAAAGTCGGGGAAATCTAGACTTCATTTGACTGCCTGTCTCACATCAATCTCATTATGTGCGACACGGTCATTTAGCAATGTGTGTAAAATTTTTTACTTTACACGAATAAGGTGTGCCGCACATTTATCGCCATTTTGGCCTCCGATGGAGGTAACACTCACTGTTACCCCCAACCCATTTCGCTACTTGCGAGAGCACAGGCCACCCATGCAATAGCCACTTAATAGCTAATTAATTAATTAACAATTGAAAATTAAAACTTTTCTACCATTGCAGTTCCATATTCCATTGTTCTATCACTTCATTGAGCACCAATCTACCCCCCAAAATCATCCCCACTTCTTGTATTGATACCAAGTTTTATTTTGTTACACATCTTTTCAAAACGTTCCCATACTCACTGATACTAAAACTTGACAATTATATTTGGTCACTTAATTCTAAAATTTATTTACATTTGAAATTATATACATCCAAAATTGTTTTGATATATATATATATATATATATATATATATTTTTTTTTCAAAACTTACTATTAAATCGGCGATTATGGACGCACCTGAAACGGGGGTGTTTTGCGATGAAGTATAAAAAAGTCCCAGCCCAGATCTACTTTGTGCAGTTACTTCCCCTTTATACCCAACTGTGCTACCTTATCTCTCTCATTTCTTCCAACCCGTCGTCTGATCTGGGACTCACTATACTTCTCCGCAAAACTCTTCATTTCGGGTCTAAGCAAAACTATTGCCAATGGCTCAACTGAAATTTCTTCGCCATAGACACTAAAAATATTTTAAATTTGCATGCACTGCCTTGTATTTAGGTGTAGCCTCCTCTATTTACAACACTCTAAGGCAGTGCAGGTACGTGACAGGTACATCAATATTGTTGCACCTAGAGTGTATAAAAAAATTTTAATTCGTCACGTACCTGTTGGGGTCCCCCTCCCCGTTCAAATATGTGTGGTTAAATTTCTAATTTGTACCAATTTTGGTGGAGCCGGACCATCGTTGCTTTCACCGCCCGAAGGAAGATCTGCCAACCATGGCCCGCCTCCGAGTTCCGAATTCCATGGCCAGGACTGGTAAGATCGTGACCGCCCGAAAATGGGGGAGGAGCCCTTCTAGAAACATAAAAGAGACAATTAAATAACATTCACACATTTACTATTTAATAAAATCCTTATGCTGACCAAAATAATTTCAAATTTGTAGCGTTGTGCGTACCCACTATCTCCCTGGTTTCTCTATTCTGTAACACATACGAATTTTTCATTTTTATTTCTACTATCTCGTACGGCCCCTCGTACAATAAGAAAAACTTCTTGATCTCCTTGTCTTGTGCACTTGATAAATCATGTCGTCGCACCAATACCAGCTGTCCGACCTCATACTGCGTCCACTTACCTTTCATGTCATGTCTCTGTTTTCTCCTCTCTCCCTTCGTCAACAAATTTTCATTTGCTAGTCTCAGTTTAACATCGTTACCAATAGTGTTGGTCTCCGGTGGATACTCGATTAATTGTTCCAAAATCCTCTGTGGACGCTTTCCTCTTATTAATTCATAAGGCGTGAATCCGGTCGACTCGTGGGTGGTGCAGTTAAGCCAATTTTCAATCTTCTGGACATAGAGTGGCCACTCACTGTGTTTGGCGTGGCAGTATGTTCGAAAAATTCTGCCCAACTCCCTCATGACTCTCTCCGCCTGATTTGACTGTGGATGATATACTGCGGTGTGCTTTGGGATGATACCTTCCCATCCAAGAGTCTGGCGCCATCTTCCGCTGATGAACTGCGGCCCATGGTCAGATAATATCACCTTCGGCTTTCCCACGTTGATCATGTAGTCGCGTGTGATCTTCTCGCTCAGCACCTTACTTGTTGCTCGCTTTACACTATATAGCCTGACATATTTGGAAAAAGTATCAAGTACAACAAAAATATGCATCACTCCACCCCTACCTTTCGGCAATGGGCCGTACAAATCTACAGCTACTAAATCGAATGGTTTTTCTACTTTAATATAATTTAGTTCTCCCTCTAACCTATAATTTACAACTTTGGATTTCTGACATAACTCGCAAACTCTAAGTATTCTTCGGACGCGTTTCTCCATATTCTTAAATAAACAAGATTCCTTTAATACATTCACACACTTCCGTGCCCCAAAATGCCCGTATCTAAAGTGACAGTCCCACACTATTTTCTCTATCAACCCTTCAGGTATAACTAACCTCCAATCTCTCTCTCTCCCCTCTACTTTTTTAAACAAACTCCCTTTAAACACTTGAAAATATCGTTTATACCCAAACTCATCTACATCTGATTCTACGCTAGTAATGATTTTATTTAATTTACTATCAGCTCTTTGCATTACATTTATATCCTTTAATTCTTCCCCAAAAAGTTTATCTTCCCTGGACAATCTATAAATCTCTATTTCTTTGATATCTCTACCCGTTCTATTTCTGTCTATGTCTACTCGTGATAGTGTGTCTGGCACCCTGTTCTCTGCACCCTTAATGTATTCCCAAGAAAAATTATACTCTTGAAGAGCTAACACCCACCTGGTTATCTGGCTGTGTGTGAGTTTGCAAGTATTCAAGAACGACAGCGCTTTATGGTCTGTCCTGATGATGGTTCTATTACCCAGCAGGTACGTTCGGAACTTCCTCACAGCGAACACTATACTGAGGAGCTCCTTCTCGGTGGTGGTGTAGTTACGTTCTGCAGCTAGCAACGTCCGGCTGGCGAAGGCGATGGTTTTATGCTCTTTTGCCTCGTCCTCTTGGTAAAGCTCTGCTCCCAGTGCGATATTACTAGCATTTGTCTGTAAATAAAATTTTTCATTAAAATTAGGATGATTCGTTAGTATCATGTCTGCGAACTTAATTTTGATTTCATTGAACGCCGCTCTTTCGTTATCACCCCATCTCCATTGCTTATTCTTTTGCAGCACTGCGCTTAGTCGGGCCGTCGTCTGGGCGTAGTTCCGCTGGAACTTCCTGTAAAAATTACAAAGACCAAGAAAACTTTGCAGTTGCTTTATATTTTTTGGCTCCGGGAATGTCAGGATGGATTCTACTTTATCTGGATTAGCACGTATTCCTGTAGGTGTTATTATGAAACCTAAAAAATGTATCTCAGTTTGCAAAAATTTTGATTTGTCCCAATTCACCGTCAAACCTCCCTGATATAACTTCTCCAATACATATTCCAAATGCTCTACATGCTCTTCAAATGTTCTGGACGCTATCAAAATATCATCAACGTAAATGGTTAAAAAATCTAAGTTATGTGGTTGCAAAATCTCATCTAGACACTTAATAAAGCTGGCTACACTGGTGTTCAGACCAAACGGTAAACGCTTAAATTGATAATTTTTTCCGTTGAACAAGAATGCGGTATACTTCCTACTATTTACTGCCAACGGGACTTGCCAATATCCGGCGGTCAGGTCTAAAGAAGTCATATATTTCACACCACTAAATTTCTGAAAAATTTCTTCTATCGCTTCGGGTGACTCCCGGTCTGGAATGATTATTTGATTAATTTTACGGGCGTCTAGACATAACCTCACTCTCCCATCTTTTTTGATTACTACTACTAAAGGGTTGGAATAAGTTGATACCGACCTTTCTATAATATCCCCCGCTAACATCCTATCTAACTCTGACTGTACGGCCTCCCTTTTCGAATATGGTACCGGATAACTACGTTGGATATATGGCGCATGCTCCCTCACCTTTAATTCGCATTCATAACCTTTTGCCCTTCCTGGTTCCCCGGCAAACACTCCCCTATAAGCCTCAACTACCCGCCACAGCGTTTTACGCTGGGAACTCCCTATAACGCCGCCTTCCCCACGAAATTTAGCCTCTCTATCCGCCCATATTCTCTCCTCACTCTCTTCACTCACACTCTCTCTACACGCATGTACACTAAATTCCATATCCCTATTTCTGGTCTTATCTGGTATAACCCTTATACCCGAAATCTTTACTGTGTCTAGAACCCGTTCAAAATTAACTGTTATTTGTTTATTTGCATCACTGAATTCTAAAATTCTTTTTCTAAAGTTAATGACCGCATTATTTCTTATTAAAAAATCGTTACCCAAAATCACTTCTAAATTTAAACCCCTTACAACTAGAAATGTATTCTCATAGTTTTCCCCATTTATTAACATGTTCAACTGGACTTGTGTTGTAACCCGTTTACTTCTAACACCCGTAATGCCTACAATTGCTACCCCTGCTACTGGCAAAGACAGAATATGTTTGTTAGTTTCTTTCAATTTATTGAGTACATGTTCTGCTATTACAGATATTTCGCTACCTGTATCTATAAGTGTCAAGATTGACTTACCTTCTATCTCCAGTTTTACCTCAGTCAACCACGCCTCTTGTCTCCTCGTTTCCGTCTCCTCTTCTTCCATCAATTCCGTAGCCAAGTCCGTGTGGATCGTGTTATTCCTGTATTCATTTTCGTGGACCCCGTGATTATTCCTCGACAATGGCCGGGCCTCCTCATCCATTGTCCTCCTTAGTTTCCCGTTCTTTCGTCTGCATTACGGGGCGTATACACTCTGCCCATATGCTGATTTCCTCCTTCATTTCTCAGATTCTCTACTCGTCGGTCACCGTTCCTCTGCTGTGGGTTGTTGAATCTCGGTGGTGTTCTCTGCTGCTGTCCGGGCCTCGCCCGTCTACATCTATAACAAAAATTACGATCAGCATAATTTTCCACCAGACACCCGTCACATTTCCACATCGGGTATCGTCTGTCCCGTTCTCGACCATTGTGTGTGGTTCCCCCGTTTGGTCCTCCTCTTGGTATATAATTACCTCCATTTTGCATATTATGTTGCTGTATGCGTCTGCTATCTTCCTGGTCCTTAATATTCTGAAAAACATCTAATATTTTTTCTAGTTCATTTATGTCGCTTACCTCTCTGGTCATTAAGGTGATCTGCACTTCCCTTGGTAGGTGCTTGCTGACGTGGCGTACAAACGACTGGAATGGCAACGGTGGTTCTAGATACTTCGCTTCGTTGTACAGCTTCATCGTATATACTGTAATACTACGGTTGTTTCTTCCAAAGCTCCCGGTTCCCATTATTTGGCTTCGCAGTATCTCCTGCTCCTCCTCCGACCAGTATTTATTCCGAAAGGCTCTTTCAAAATCTCCATAACTCTCCCATTCGTTTCGATGCGTGTCCGCCCATATCTCTGAATCGCCTTTAAAACATTTCAAAATTTTTATAAGTTTAACCTCCCAGCTACTACCATTAAATCTGTCAAATTCCCGTACTCGATTTAAAAATTGCATTGGATGCACTCTCCTATTTTCACTACTAAATGTTTCTAATTCTATTTCATTGTTTGTGTCACGTGTCATAAATATGCGTTCAGTTACATTGTTTACATTTTGATTTTTTACTAAACTTAATTCATCTCTCATACTACTAATGTTTTGTTCAAGTGAATATAATTTTTTGTCATTACTACATTCAGACTGTACCTTATTTTTTGACATTACTTCAATAGATTCATTTACTGCTTGTATTTCTGTCTTATAATTACTTTCAATTTCATTTATTTTAGATTCTATCTTATTTTGGTGTTCATCAAAATTCTGATTAATTTTTTCAACTGTCATTACTACACTATTCAGTTTACATTCCGTTTCAGCATTACATTTCTTAATTTTAACTCCTATGTCATTGTTATGCTCATTCATTGTATTTATTAATATTTCATTATTCTCAGTTATCTGCTTCTCAACTCTATCTATCTGACTATCTATTTCAGTAAATTTAACATCTATCTTTTGTATTGAATCATCTAATTTGGTTTCTACTTGGTTAATTTTATCAGTAAACTCTACTTTAGTACTTTCACAATGTCTATTAATTTCTTGAATCTCATATTTCAACTCATTAATATCTCTACTTTGTCTATCTAATTTTATGTCATTATTGTCAAAGCGACTATCTAATTTATTATTCATTTTTTCAAATAATTTATTATTCATTTTTTCTAATTGATTAAGTAAAATACTCATTAGATCGTCATCCACCTTATTGTATTTTGTTGAGGTCGGGGTTGCTTGAATCCCTGAATCCTCTGTATTATCTTTTTCATTTGTTTTGCTTACATTCATAATTTTCTCGTCTTGACCTACATTCGGTGTTGAATGTATGTCAAGACTACTCATCACAGCTGATTCGTCAAATTCAGCTGTTTCGCTTATCACAGTCGAGTCGGACAAATCGACTCCGTTCTCTGCTGTATTTTCCATTATTATTATTTTTAGATATTTACTCTGTTTCTTATATGAACAAATATTCTTTACTTCTTTTGCATAACTTTACATAAGTACCTTTTACGTATTTTTTACTTAACCTCTCAACTGTGCTTGTATCCCATTTGTAGGTATGGAATTTCATTTTTTGGAAATTCGTGCCTGTTTCGTGGCGCCATTTATGAAGCTACTAATTAATCACAATTATTTAGAGTACCATACAAATAGAAATAAATAGAATAACTTTCACTTACCATCCAGACATGCTCTTTTGGGTCCAGGGTCTCATACGAACACTAGGACACAAGCACAATTTTGAAGGTTACGTAAATAATTTACATAACACATGTTTAAGAAGAGAATTTCCATTTAATATTTTACTTTTACTTTAGTGAAATTAAGAAGATACATTTAGTAAATACTTGTTTCAGGTGTTGTGCAACACGTGCTTCTGTTGTAATATGATTTACAATCTACGGCTTACCTTATTTTTTCTAGGACACAAACACAGTTATAAAACTCACACAGACACAAACACAGCCCAGCTTTGCCCGCTCTCACATTCATTCTAATTTATTATAAGACCCTTATCATTTTATAATTTAAACCCCCCGACTACCCAAACGCTCGCCACGCGCTCACGCACACACGCATTGTTCCGTTACCCTGTCTTTTTTGGTCCGAAAGAAAAACACCAACTCTTGATTAGGGCCCCCCAGACGGATCGACCGCGGTCATATAACTATTTGTGGTAATTACAACTTTTTTCCTTGTTAAATTAAAAACTTTTTGGCGAGCCTACGTGAGACCAGCCCGGCGCCGGAACTGCTACTTGTCGACTGGAACTGGTAACGTAACAGTTACTTCTTGCTCTCTCTGGAGGGAAACTGTGGTTCACTGCCACTATGTTTTCGTCGCTCATACTCAGTTGTTGTGAGGTAACCATTTTATATATGGACTAATAGAGGTATATTCTGGGTACCACAGCACGATATTGGCTTTGGCTCTGCTGACGTCATTGATAGTAGGCGGTCTCTTAGCAGTATTTCCGGTTAATCTTGGAGAAGATGATGAATAATTCTCTCGCTTTGGCCATCTTGAGTTTTTCGGCCAGAGCGTCCTTTTTAGCGCGTGCTTGCGTAGTTGCGCTCGGGCGTCGACACACATACAAAGTTCTTAGAATTTTGTGGGGGTAAATTCTTCAGCCGCATTGCTCAACAACAAACTGCGTCGATGCTTTTGTTTCAAACTGTTTCTTTCACAATGGAAATAACGTTGCCATGCGTTCTGTTTAAATGGAATGAATCTGGTTGCACAATAATTTTCACAACTTTTAGACAAACCCGCCCAAAATAAAAGAAATAAAAAATATAAATGCCCCAAACTGTTAAAAATAAAAATACCCAAAAATTGACACGCTACAATATATAAAATTATATAATTGTTGTGTTTTAAAAAGTGTTACTGAAACCTATTTGAGTGCATGAAGTCAATAAACATTTTGAGCACTAATACCGACTGATAAAGTGTTACTGTTAGTCCAGTTACTTAATACAAAAATTGAACAGCCTACTCTAATCCATTTTCTATAGCTTTATTTTTCAAAAATGAAACTCTTGGGGGAAAGGGGGATATCGCGCATACATAAAGAAAGTTGTTGGGAAGTCACAATTGTTTAATCATGAACAGGATATTGTTACGACGGTCTACTTGATCATCGTAGGTACAGTGGGAAACAAAATATAAGACACCAATTAAGTCACTAATTCACTAATCACCAGCTTTAATTTTCACAGTTAAACAGTTCGTAATTAACAACACAATCTCTTACAACAAATCAAATAAAAATTGTTCACACACAATAAAATGTCAACTAATATAAAACACAATTGTATTACAATTATACTGCCAGATTATAAAACACAACACTTCACTAATAACCACTTGAACGCACATAGTAATCACTTGTAATCGCCTGACAATAAACTGAAACTGAGGGTCCTTTGTACCTGTATTTATACCCCACCGAAAATCTAGATTATTCCACATACTACGTGTTATCTCTACCTATGACATAATTAATTGCGGCCTTGATACAGTCCGCACGATTCTGGCACAGTCAAGCTAATACGTTGAGAATCACATTGCCACACAGATTCCGCTGGATTCATCTGGAACATTTGATAAACACGTAGATTGTTCTGTGATGTAACAATATTGTTAGTGCTATTGAAGAGTGTAAAAGAACTAGTAGACGCGTAAAACCAGGTTGCTGAACAGTATGGAGTGCTAAAATCAACACTGAACAACAGACTTTGTGGAAAATTTGTAAAAAAGGATGGAGGCCAACCAGACTTAACGTCAGGAAGATGAATAAAGAATTATTAATGGGATTTTACTGCATGCTGAATGAGGGTTCCCATTACAAACAAATTATGACACTGTGCAAGACTGTTTGAACAGACAAAGCCGGGTTGTAAGAAAATTCAAAGACGACAGGCCTGGTATTGACGGGGTGAAAAATATCTTCTAATGGTACAAATCATTTAGACTATGCCTGTGTGAGAATGTAAAGAGGTCACAAGCTGGTGTTGTAAAAAAGCCTCTTTTACATTATTTTAATTGTCTTACCAAGATATTGGAAGGGATTCCTCAAGAAAATATTATTAAATTTGATGAAACAAACTTCATTGATGATCCTGGGTCGCGCAAAGTTATTGTCAGAAGAGGTTGTCAGCATGCTGAAAGAATTATTGATCACAGTAAATAATCTACAAGTGTAATGTTTGCGGCCTCTGCTAATGGTAATTTGCTCTCTCCTTGTGTTGTGTACAAGGCAATTGGTTCTACTAAACTATCTGGTGTCTACAGCAGACAGCAGCTAAGAAAGCACTTGGCCGATTGATAAAAATGCTGTTTTTATCAATAAAACCGGCCACCCCTTCAGTAATATGGTCATCATCCCTGTGAGTCAGCGGATGTGCAAAGGTCAATGTCTGCGAGACGGCATTGTTTGCCCTCCACTCCCTCTCGACCACCGGGTCTCTCCGGGCCCAAGTGCCTTCTTACCTGCGTTTGAGTGTACCCTACATGGAAATAAGGAGGAATCTGTGGGTCAGAGTATGGGATGAGCAAGTCAGGATGGTTCGATAAACAATTGTTTGAAAACTGGTTTCTGAAGATAGTGATACCACATATGCATAGATCTGAAGCGAAGAAGGCTCTGATTGGGGAAAATCTTGCCAGCCACGTTTCAGAACATGTAATCCAAATCTGCAATAAAAATAACATCACATTTGTCCTTCTTCCTCCAAACTCAATCCACCTCACCCAGTCTCTGTATGACTCTACATTTTGACCAATGAAATCAATATGGAGAAGTATTCTGATAGACCGCAAAAAAAGAAAAAAACATTATGAATATTCACCTAAAGTGGAATTTCCTAAAATGTTGGAGGAAACATGAAGGTCAGCGTCATCTCAGACTTCAAAGCTTGTGGAGTTTTTCAGCTTGATCTGGAACAAGTTATGTCAAAATATCCAAAAGTGGACAGAACTAATAAAGAAAACTGACAAGACATGGGTGGACATACTTGCTGAAAATTTGCTGTTGTCAGACCCAGTTGTCAAGCTAACAGCAGGAATTCAGGAAAGTTTTGGTAACACCAGGAACAAGCATATCTCTAAAAGACGTTTAGCCAATGGAGTCTGTAAATTCCAGTGTTCAAAAAAAGGATAAGACGAAGCCAAAAGTAGGGAGAAAACGTGCAGATTTGTAGGATGAACCTCCAATTATTGTCAGCTGTAATCAAGAAACTGCCTCTCCTGAATTTGCTCTATATGAACCAGTGGAAGATCAACCAGATAGAGGTTTCATTATTATAAAATGTGTGACAAAGTTTATGTGGGTGAAGTGGTTGACAATGGGTCTTTAGAAGATTCAGTTGCAGTAAAGTTTTTAAGAAGAAAGAAGGGGAAGAAGATTGTGTTTTTCTACTTTCCTGATGTTGTGGATCATGCTGATGTTCTGTATCAAGATATTGTGGTCTGATGAAGTGTATAGAAAGGTGGGGTCGCTGCAGGTTTCCAGTGGTAAAAAATTATTTTGATGTCACAAAGGTGTGATGAGAAATTGAATGTTCAATAAGGCTAGCATTAACTTTCTTTGCAACATAGCAGAAGCTGTTTTTCATTTTATTTCTGCTTCTGTGGCCACATGTACATTAACTTTCTTATTTATTGAAGCCTTCAAAAGTGCTTATTTTTTCACTTTGAAATGTGTGTTAGGTATATAATTTTTATACTATCTACTAAAATTTGTAGAAACTGAAAATTTATATTTTTTGTACTTTATATGTATTTATCAATAAAAAAAGATTAATTAATAAGATTTTCTAAATAATGCAACAAACAACAAATTAAAATTTACAGTATTTATGTACAATAGGCCTACACCCCTGCTGCTGAGAGGTTACACAAGGCACAGTAAAGGTGTGTCCCACTTCACCCTAACACGAAATAAAAAATGTTTTCTTTTTTTATGTAAATGTAGAAATATTTTGGAAATAAAGTAGAAATATTGGAGACGTTAAACAGAACTTTGAAAATATCAAATTTTTGTCCCACTTCACCACAGTCGACAGTACTCAACAATTCAAAATAAAAATGAATTAGGCCTACGTATTTAAAAAGGAACAGAAAACGCAGACAAAATAAGTTTCTGATTACAGAAACCGTACATATAACTGGCTGCATTTTATTTAACGTGTGCGTGTATACATCGAAAAATAACATAACGCTCAACGCGTCTCCATTTAATGCCCGTACAAGAACAACAACAAGCCAAATATCTCCCGTTAAGTTAACCGACAAATTTAACGGCCATTATTTACAGCAACGCCATAAGATCACGATGGCGGTGCTTACAGAGGAGTTTCGTGAAACAGGTTATCTTCCGTTAAATAACGGAGCATAAATATCTTGATTAACGTTATTACTTAGTTGTCTTCTCGAGTGGAGAACCTCAGGCCCATCAGCCTCTTGTCCGCGACGTCCAAGGTTTTTGAGCGTCTGATCCAGCGTAGGATCCGCGACCATCTAGAAAGACTAGACGTGCTGATCCCCGAACAGTTCGGCTTTCGTGAGCTGCACTCCTCGACTCATCAGCTGATGAGGCTCGTGGAATGCATAACCGAGGCTGGCTGCCAGGGCAAACAGACGGCTGCGATCTTCCTAGACGTAGAGAAAGCCTTTGACCGCGTGTGGCACGAGGGTGTCCTTTACAAACTAACGGAAGTCCTTCTCCCAGACTGCTACGTTCACTTGATCGGCAGCTTTCTGCGAGACCGTAGCTTCCGAGTGAGAGTAGACCACGCTCTCTCTTCGGAGAGGCGTATTACCGCTGGTGTCCCTCAGGGAAGTGTCCTTGGGCCTCTTCTGTTCTCGTTGTTTGTCAACGACACGCCCCGAGTTCCTGGAGTGAAACTGTCGCGTTCGCGGACGACACTGCGGCTTTTGCCTCAGAGCCGAACGCGAGTTATGCGGCCGTTAAGCTCCAGCGCCAACTCGACGCGTATGTCGGGTGGACCGATGACTGGAGAGTTGCCGTTAACGCTTCCAAGAGCGCCGCGGTAATATTCTCGCGAAAACGCAAGCGGCCTCGGCCGCTTAAAGTAGACCCCGTCGAGGTGCCCTGGACCAACAGCGTCAAGTACCTCGGGCTCCACGTGGATTCCCGACTCACCTGGCGAACCCATGCAAATTACATCCGACAACGCGCTTCGGCGCAACTCAGTAAACTCTGGCCCGTGCTATCTAATCCGGCAATGACCCCCCGGCTAGGTAAGCTCATAGTCAACACGTACGTGTTGCCGGTGATTACCTACGCCTGTCCTGTTTGGGGATACCTGGCTCGTGGTCATAGAATCACGCTCCAGCGCGTACTCGACCGGGGACTGAAGCTCGCGTGCAAAGTCCCCCGGAGGTACTCTTCTCGTCTTTTGAGGAGAGGACTCGGTGTCCGCTCTCTTGATGACACCGTGAGACGCCTGGCGCGACGATTCTATGTTCGTTCCGACAGAGTGACCCACAATTCCCTCATTGCCGGACTTGGTAAATACACCCCGCGACCAGGTGAGTCCTGGAAGCGACCTCGTTTGCTAGTCCCGGTGGTATAATCCACCAATCGCAGGTCGTTTCAGACCCCCCCCCATAAGTAGATAAAAGTATATATTGAACTCCAACAGACCCAGTGGCAGGAGTCCTTTCTGAGACTCGGGACACTGTACTACTCGCGACCCGCGCTTCGCGCGGGCCGCGCAACCCCCAGTTGTGTATTACTTAGTTGTCTATACAAATGAGCAGCAACAATGGTACCGCAACAATTTTACTTGTGTATTAACATTACAGTCGTTAGTCGTATACTCGTATACCTTCTTGAGTCGTAGAAGGCTAGAAGGTAATTTGTTTGACTGAATTTGTTTGAAGAAGGTAATAAGTATTGACAACTGGACGTTAGGTTAAGGTGAAAATAACGATAATAGTCATTGATATGTAAGAAGAATGATTAGGATTAATTTCATGAGCAAGATAAACCAGACACATTAAGAAAATTTAATTTAAAAAATTTGGAACGTTGGCTCGTAGTTGACTTATTTCACAAAATTAGAATAATTACACATCATCAGAAAATACCTCGAGTCGCAGTAGAAATATTAGCAAGATCTCTTGTTTACTTTTTAGTGTCTGAATTAATAATTTATCAATTTTTCAACTTTCACAGCAGCTTCTGGCCTGCATATGCTGTAAACGCATCAAAACGTTAGGGTAACGCAGGATATCTGGTAGATCTAAATATACTACTTTTATGTGGATTTAACCAGTATAATAGTATTTTATAAATCTACTGAAAGTAATGGAACAGGCAAGTACTGTTATACAACGTACAGGATAAATTCAAGAGTAATGTAATATTGCTGTAGCGTGCATAACCTACAACTGGACAGACATAACCTAACAACACTTCATTTATGGCGTATCTGAATACTTACATAAGGTGAACCAGTCCTCATCAGTTTATACAAAATCGCATTAGAAATTATAAAATGTAAACGCTGCTATGTTTAGTGTGTGCGCGCGCGCGTGCTATTTAGTACCCTTGTCACAATTTTTGTTGTTTAATGATGTAAATATTAACTAAGATATAATAGGCTTAACTCATGGGCTTAGTGGTTTACTAATATGACTGTGTAGGTTGTGATTTGACTTTTGCTTTTGAAAAATGAAGAGTTGAAATAACCATAGATAAATGACAGCAAGAATACATTGAAACATACAAATATTCAACAGAAAGTTGAGTATTACCATTAGTTACATGTATAGATTGCAACACATCTACAGTACATGAATATACATTTAGGCATGTGAATATAAGTAAATGGTGGTTTATCAAAACTGCATTTGTGATAATGTTTTCACATTGATTCAATACACATCAAAAATTAAAATCCTGGCTACTCAAGTTAACAACAAATTGAAGATAATAAATATATTGTTTACAACAATTATTATTGCAAATGAAAAGAAGAAAACAATATCATGCTTAGTATATTATTATTGAAACCATTTATTATTTAATTTGTATTGAACTGAAGAATAAAAAAATGAAGTAAACCATTTTGTAGATTCCAAAATCAAAGTACATTAGAAAACATTTAGACAAATAACACTTTCAGATTCTATACACTTTTTATTATGTATGTAATGTCCACTTTTACTTGAATAAGTTTGTGTAATGTAAAGGCAGTGCAGTTCAGCTTGGTTAGGATAGGGTGACCAGACGTCCCGATTTAAACGGGATGCCCCTTTTTTTCATTATGTGTCCCGTTGTCCTGGCAAATTATTAAGGGGACGTCAAATGTCCCGTTTTTCCGTACTTGCAATAACGGATAACCTAATCTTTTATCTTCGCTTCGTTTTGAGTTTTTATTTGTTTTTGTGTCATTTTGGTCTCGTTCATTTAAACTTTCTTACTGAGGGCAAGATGGGTCTCGAATGGTTAAGGGAACGCAATCGCGAAAAGAAATGATGATCTCTGGTTTCCGCCAGAGTGCGTCAAGTGAGAGTGAGGCAATCAAGGTAAACTTTTTTGTTTGGTTAGTTTTAACACTTGGCGTGGCGAGCTTGCTCCATTGTCTGTTGTTCGCTTGGTTTGAGATACACGTGCATATTAATATGGGGAAAAGAAAGTGTACTTTCTCCAAAACCCTGAAAGAAGAGTTTCCTTTCTTGAAGGAAGACACCACATCTACAAAGGTAGAATGTACTTTATGTCGTTCAGTTTTTTCCATTGAACATGGAGGACGTGCTGATATTACACAGCACATTAAGAAAAAGAAACACATGTTGGCAGTTTCCGCGAGAACTTCCAGTAGTATAACTTCCTTTGTAAGTAGGAATGGACTACAAACTGAGGAAGATAAACGTATCGCTGCTGAAGAAGGGCTGTTTGCATTTCATACTGCAAAACACAACCATTCTTTCCGTTCAATGGACTGCACATCTCTTATCATCAGAGAACTATTTGAGAAGAAATTCACGTGTTCCAGGACAAAGTGCGAGTCTATTTTAGTGAACGTTTTATCGCCATATGCAATGCATGAAGTGCAATCAGAACTTTGAAGATGCTAAGTATGTGTCTGTGATGGTTGATGCATCCAATCACAAAAGTTTAAAATTAGTGCCGATTCTAGGTAGGTATTTCATTCCTACCAAAGGTGTTCAGTGCAAAGTAATCTGTTTTCAGAACGTTGGTGGAGAAACAGCAGAATTATTAGCTAATCATGTTCTGGACATCTTAAAGAAACATCATTTAGTTGACAAGATCATCGCGTTTTGTGCAGATAACTGTAACACTAACTTTGGTGGGTACAAGAGGGCCGGAACAAACGTTTTTTCTAAATTGAACAGTGTGCTCAAAATGACATTGGCAAAAAGGCATTGGTTGTGCAGCTCATGTGGTACACAATGGTGTACAAACAAGTGCAGACATTCTTCCTATCGACATAGAAACAGTAGTGAATAAAATATTTCAATATTTTCACATTTATACAGTGCGTGTGGAGAAATTGAAATTATTTTGTGATTTTGTTGCTACTGAATATAAGCAGGTTCTGGGTAGTGTTAAAACTAGATGGTTGTCATTGTTGCCAGGAGTTACAAGGGTTATTGATATTTATGAACCTCTAAAGTTGTGCCGTACTTTGTTCGGCCCGAGAAAGGCGAAGCTCGGTTGCAGAGACGGGTGACTTTCTTTTAAAACGGGCGGGTTCTTGACGTCACGCAATGCCACTGCATCGCGTCGTCACCGGGTATATGTAGACGGGTTGTAGTGGCGGCGACGAATATTCAGTTGGCCGGCTCAGCTGTGATCTGTGTGAGCCTGCTTTTGCCAAGCTTTCTTGGGTAGACATTACCAACAAATCTTTCTCTTTTCTGTTTCTACCCTCATCAGAGAAGTTTGGTCTCAACTGACGGCACCAATCTGTTCGGACTTCGTTATTCCACACTATGAGATGCTAAAGTAAAGTCAGCTCCAGGTGCTCGAACAATGGCGAGATGGGTGTCGGGTTTGACGAACAACTGTCTACCCCTCTGGCAGAGGAACTACTAAGCTCGCTTTGTATATATATATATATATATATATATATATATATATTTGTACATTTATTGTGAGAGGGTCGGTACAGAAATTGTGGATGTGTGTTATGTATATGTTTGTGTGTAATTTTCAATGGGGGGGGGGAAATGTGACAAAAATTTATTATGTGATAGCACATGTGCTTAAGGAATTACAGATAAGGCTAGCCAATTCAACTTATACTTTAAATAGCACTCAATGATTTCCATATTACATATATTAACACCATATTATTGTAAGGATTATCTTGGACATAGCGTGGCAGGGTGTAGATAATTTAAATTCAAGCTTAAATATCACATGTTAAGAGAATTACAATGTTGTTTTGAGACAGTGTGGCATCCACTCTTTTACTGCTACTGAATTAAATATTCACTCACAATCTTATACTGTGGAGAATAGTGACATGTATGTAATGATGCATTTCAATTTTACTCATGATTTTATTATTTTTTTTTAATTATGCCTTGCAATATCATGTATAAGCTTGCATGCTGAATAAAGTTCACACTTGTTTGTTAATAGAGTTTTTCATTTGCAAGTCCTGTCATTCACCAGTGGACATGTCTGTGATGGTAGCTTGGGCCTTGCACTCTTTATGCTTCCTCTAGGTTCATTACCTAGTTTAAATATTGTGTTTCTCCCCTTTTGCAAAAATAAAATAAAATAAAAAAATAAATAAAAACAAAAATACAAAAAAAAACTTATAAAATAAAAGGGGGGTTTCAAAGCCTTATTTCATGTCTCAGGATAGGTGTCCTACATTGCTAAAACAATTTTTTGAGAACCCACAGTCACTTCTTTGGCTTCATTTCATACAAAGCCAACTGAAAATGTTTTCAAATTCAATCCAAAAGTTGGAAAGAACCAACATTTGAGCCACTGAAGTAGCTGAAGAATTAGAATTGCTTACAGAAAAAGTCAATAACAGGAAATGTAGTAAGTTTCAAACTTCAGTTGTTTCTTCAATTTTAATTAACTTAGAAAATGAAGGTCTTTTCACCCAATCGAAATATGAAATGATTACCAATTTATTTTATGACACTTTTTTAAGTTATTTAAACAAGTGGGTCTCTCCATATCAGCCTCTGAAATCATTTCATTGGATAACATTGAAAAATTCTGTATCTTGGGATGAGGTTTTAAAAAGTCTGAAAATTCTTAAGACAGTGGATTCATGTTCAACAATTCAGGTACATGAAGATGAATTATTTGATGAGATAGGACATGTGAACAAAGTTTTATCCAGAAAATTTGAGGAATGGGAAAAAGTTAATGTGGAGATTGATAAGAAATGGTGTGATGTCTTCCACATACTTAAAAGTATAGGCATTCCATGTAAAAACATAGAGGTGGTTGTGAGTTTTGCTCTGGCTGTACCAGGCACAAATGCTGTTGTGGAAAGAGTCTTTTCAATTGTGAACTCCCTTTGGATTGATGAAAGAAACCGTTTTACTACCAAAACTATTCAAGCAATTGTAATTTTAAAAACTCATTTTCAAGACCTTAGCTGTAAGGAATTCTACAACCTGCTATTAAGTAATTCAAAGCTCTTGCGAGATATCAGGTCTTGTGATAAGTACAAAGTTAATAGTGATGTTCCTGATTCAGAAGCCACAAGTTCATGTTCAGCAGGTTGTTGATATCTATGAAGCACATCCATGTAATTTTATAGTTGTTAAGAATTTGAATGTTTATATTTGATTAATTATAATTTTATAATTCTTGAAAAAACTTGATCAATTATAATATGATCCAGTGCCATGATAAGTATGTTTTTAAGTTGGTTATTAAAATATATCTTTTTATGTGTAAAAAGTAGTTTTTATTTGTCTTAGTGAAGCAGTGCAGTCATATATGAAGCACATTTTCTTTGTAACTCGTGTCCTGTTTTGTCCTGTTTTTTTTATTTCCATATTTCAGAAATGTCCTGTTTTACGTCATAAAAAATCTGGTCATCCTAGGTTAGGATCAAACTGTATTAGTAAATAAATAGTAATGGACCCATGTTATGTTGTACATGAAATAGTTTTATGGAGACAGGGGACATAAAATTGCTTTATTGTTTTTGAGGAAAATTTTATTTTTGGAAGGGGTTGTATATGATATTATTGGTTTGGTGAGCATTATTATATTGTATTAAAGCAATTCATGGCATTTAATGTTGTTAAAATATACAATGTAAACTAAAAATCTAATACACAAACATACATGTTAACTAGCTACTGAATATTACTGTTTGGCCATGCACAATAATTAATTATAAACAAACAGTTCAGTATAAACATAATGTTATTGGAAGTTGGACATCCGTATTTTGCTATAATTAAATTGTGAAAATTCAGGTACATTTTTCTCAGAAATCATATAATTTTGTTTTTAATTCTATAATAAGTTTAATATAACTTCCATATTGACACTGGGAATTTTCATTTAGCCATTTGTAGCTGACATTAAGATGCCCCTCCCATACCAACAAACAAACAAACATTGCCAACTCTTGTCAGCATACAAACATTTCTGTTTTCAATTATGTAACACAATACATTTTGGATCTCTTAGCAGTTTGTCTTAATATGGTTTGGTTTAGTATGTGTTATTAGGCTGTCACTAATTGTATCAGTGAATATTACTAATGTTACCCTTTACGTTAAATGGAAAACTCTTTAAAGTGATCTCAATGGATCACGAATTGAATACATTTCCACTTCTCCTTTGTGTACACAATTTAAACACCACAAAATATTGTTAATTGTTTATTATGATATTTCAGGTCATTTAAAATTATAATTTGTACACTTTTTCTAATATTATTTGTTTGAAAGATATTCTATTTAAAGTTAACTGAGCCCAGAAAACTGTAAATAACATGAAACGTTTCTTTAGACTAATTGAAAACAGAACAAATGTTTGAACCCATCAGATGCGTATGTGTGTTGAAAATAACAGTTTGCCGTTATGCTGCTGGTAGTATTACAATGTATTCCCACAACTGTCAGTTTGGTACTTTCATTAAACAAAATAAAGAGTATAACTTCTGCACACAATTTAACACAGGGGTTTTATAAAAATGTTAGCATTTAGTTGACATCAAATTTTTATTTCCTTCTCAAAATAATTCTATAATGATGTCAAAATTCTTATAATTTTTGGTAAATAGGGATTTAAAAGAAAGTCTATATGAAAATATGTAACATGGTATGACAAACTGATAAAAAAAATATGGACACCTGTTGTATGGTTTCCAAGAAATCTGTACCTTTATGGTATAAACATTTTTTCAGGAAACATCATATCATTATAGTTATAGGTCCGCTTGTCGGTCCTGAACAGTAGCCTGCACCGACCCAATGCATAACTTACTCCCTCTTACAAGTATAGATAAGTTATCTAGAGAAGGGAGCGGAGATGACGTTATAACATTTCACTATCTCACTTTCATATTATCTCCCTCTCTGTCACACACATGCTTCCTGTGTTCTCGTCAGCCTTGTTGCAGCTTTAGTCTTATAACTACCAGTGTGTTTTCATTTGTTTCAGGTGTTAACAAGAGCAATTTGTCCATCATAAAAAAAAAATGGAAGAGATCAAATTTGAGGACAAGGTATACGTTTTAAATGTATAAAACGTAGTTAATATATGCTTAACTTGTTACATATGTCATGCTTACCTTATACACACATATTCATGCACATAGATTTCTTATTTTAGTAATAGTTTATTTATCATCATATTCATTTTGAATTAATTGCTGTATAGAATATGATATAGGCCTATATCTATATATATTATAATAACTTTACCTCAAGTTGTTTTCTCCCTATTTGGAACATGTATCAGGAAGCCTTGTGTTCCCATCTTCAGCCTTCCGAATTTTGAGCCTTGTGAGGTTTTATGTGTTGGCTGGTTGTTGCTTTGGTTTCCTGTGGGCCTCTGGTGCTTTAAATTGGTATTATTGTATGTGGTTGTAGTGTATATATTAGTATTTTGTGTATTTTCTATGTTGAATGCTTTGAAAATTGTGTCATGTTTTGTATTTGTTCAGGTATTAATTTGTTTTGTGTTTTATGTTTGTATATTTGTAAATTTTCCCAAATGTTCATTATGGTCCCTTTGTGAGGTATATGTTTTATTAGTGTCATATTGGTTATATCTGGGAGTTCATGTCCAGTGTTTATTGTATGTGTGGCCAAATTAGATTTATATATTTCTGTTTTTTTTTTGTATGCATTTAGGTGTTAATAACGTTTTTTCAGCTGTTTTTTTGTTTTGTTTGTCCTATGTAACATTTATTGCAATATTGGCATTCAATTTTGTATATGCCATTGGTTGTTGTATTATCTTTGTTGTGTGGGTTATTTAGTTTTTGTAAATTATTTTTATTAGTTTTGTATGCTATTTTCATATCTGTGTTTTTAAATAGTTTTGTTAGTTTTGTCATTTTATTATTTATGTATGTGAATGTGGACCATTTTTTTATTGTTGTTATTATTTATGTGTTGTTCATTTTGATTAATTGTGTTGTTAATTTTGTTCAGTTTTTATTTTCTATTTTGTTTACGGTATTTTTATTTCATAAGCAATTTGGTATATTATATTTCTTTCTTTGTCTGTTTCTTGTTTGTTTAGGTGAATTTTGTACATTCTGTTAACTAGTGAATAGAAAGCTGCCACTTTATGTTGTGGTGTGTTGTCAGAATGGTTAGGTATAATCAGGGGGGGCGAATGGGTTGTGCAGTACGTGTTCTGAATCCACGCTTCTGCGTATGACATCATCATTGAGGCGGAATTCCGCGCCTTACTGCTTGCTTAGTATTGTTACATTGTTATATAGGTGTTATCCGGGTGTTATAAATTGTGACGTTAATCACTGTTAATTTATGCATTTGTTCGTAGGTATAGCAATACAGATTTAGAACAAATACGTGTAGTGTTTTGCAAAAAAAAAAAAAAAACGGTACAGAACTGTTTAAATTCTGTGGTAAACACTTCTGTTATTGTTGGTGTATTTCTGTGAGCTGAGTGTTTGTTTTATCTCGTGACGTTTCACAAGAACATTTCGACAGTAACAGTGTTAGGTTACCAATACGTTTGTATTGGTGTTTACGAACATTTAATTATTTTCAAGTACCTTTCTTAATTTTCTATTTATTCTTTTGTTTGTTGACATAGTTTTGGGTTTTTTAATACGTGTATGTTTTTTGTTGTGACAGCAAGGTAAACGTTGTTTTATCATTTGTTTTTTTGCCGTTGTTTTGTTGTTTGTTGAACATAGCTATTACTTTAGTTGTTGTACTTTTATTCTTGTACAGTTACTTTCTTTTAATTTTCTATTTATTATTAGATTTCTTGTTGTTTGTTGTTGCGATAGTTTTTAGTTTTCAAGGTGTATTTGTTTTTTGTTGTGACACCATGGTAAACTTTGTTGTTTCGTCTCATTTTGATATTTTGTTGTTCAACATAGCTATTATTTCCGTTGTTTGATCTTACTCTTGTCCTTATTTTACTGCCAATATGCCTCCGTGTGCTGTAGCCGGTTGTAAGTCACACAACAAAAGAACGAAGGGGACAGATATTAAATATCATTCATTTCCAAATACAAAAAATAGGCTATGGATTTCGAAGTGCTACAGAAAAGATAATATTAATATTTCAAATGCTACGGTTTGCTCAAAACACTTTTCTACAACATTATGTTCGTGACTTACGTGCCGAGTTAATGAATGATCAAGAAGAGTTCTCAAAGAAGATGCTGTCCCCCATATGAATCTTCCTGTCATCATCACTGCTTGTAATGACGGTATGCCTTGCCGCAGTGATGATAATACAGGGGTACCAGGCGTTCTTGAAAGTAATAAAGTCAGTGGCAGAAGAGAGAGAGGTCAGGAAAAGAGCCTTAAAAACCCTATCGGCTTTGTCACCCAAAAAAATTAAAATGGACCAAAGCACCATTACAAACTGCAATATTGAGCTCGAGGATGTATAATCACTTAAGAAGCATGTAAAAAAGTTGGAAAGTGAAAACCGTATTTTGAAATCTATGTGCGGGACTTTGAAGCTGAGAAATACACTTCTGAAGGAACAGAAAAAGGTTGCTCTTGAAAATTTAAAACGTCAAGACGAGAATCTGAAAAAACTTGTTGAAGATAAGATAAAAAAAGTTTTAGGACGAATTTTTACTGAAACACAAATTAAGTGCTTACTGTCAAATAAAAACCGTGCAAAATGGAACTCTGAAGACATCGCAAAGGCAGTTACACTACGCACTGTATCAAGAAAATGTTACTTATTCTTGAGAAATAAATGTGGTTTTCCCTTGCCAGGACTATCGACTTTGAAGAGATGGACATCTGCTTCATTTTGCTGTCAGCCGGGCATACTCCATGATGTTCTGTGTTTCATGAAGGCCCAGGTGAACACACTGACCACTGCTGAAAGGATGTGTGTTATTTCTTTTGACGAAATGAATGTAGATAGTAGCGTCAGTTACGATCAGAAGGAAGATGATGTTGTAGGGCCTCACAGCAATTGTCAGATTGCCATGCTTCGTGACCTCGTAGCTGGTTGGAAGCAGCCAATATATTATGATTCTGATGTCCAAATGTCGGCTGAATTGTAAAAAAACATTATTTGTTGCGTGGAAGACATAGGGTACAGTGATGTTGCCACTGTAGCAGATCTAGGAACAAAAAATCGAGGAGTGTGGAATGAACTAAATGTAACGTATACAAATTCGTGCTTCCCAAACCCACACGACGTAGAAAACGTCATATGGGTTTTCGCAGATGTTCCCCACCTTTACAAGCTTTTACAAAACCATTTTCTAGATGACGGTCTGACACTCTCCGACAACAAACACATCACAAAGACAAGATGACCGTTGAAAAATTGTTGGCATTGGATAATGGTGAATTCAAGTTGTGCCCTAAGCTCTCACATGTCCATCTCACCGTCAAAGGTAGGGAACGTCAGTGCGTGTTTTTGGCGACGCAGTTATTCTCAAACATAACGGCTGAAGCAATTCGATATTTATTTCCTGAAGAAGAACATGTGGCTAACTTTTTTAAACTGATTAACGATTCTTTCGATATTTTAAATTCAAGATGTGTAGATAATAAACCTTTGGCTTCCGGGTATGGCACTCACCACAAAGTACAAGAAGGCATACTTATAAAAATGTATACTTGTTGTGAAAGAATGTGCGTAGGAAAATCTCGGAATTTCAAAAAGGTTGCCATTTCAAAAAGGTTTCATGATGACCATCAACTCGTTGTTTGGCCTTTTTAGTCATATACAAAAAAACAATCTTAAATATATTTTAACTGCACGACTAAATCAAGACTGCCTGGACAATCTTTTCTCCCAAATACGAGGCATTGGGCAGTTTTTTATTAACCCACCACCAACAGATGTTTTATTTAAACATCGACTTCGTTTGTTTTTGGTTGGTCAAAATACAAATAAATACCTTTTTCGAAGGAAGCACCTGTTGTCCAAGATGATGATCAGGAAATTATGACTTCTCATCTCTTGCAAGGCATCTTACCTGACATGACCGAGCAGCTATCTATGATTGAAGGGTCAACAGAAATGCAAGATTTCTCCTTGTCATTTAGTGCAGATGTTGATGTTCCTGCGATCAGTGATGGAGCAGACTGCTCTACTGAGGGGTTCCACTACCTAGCTGGGTACATTGCCTATTGTGGAAGAAAGCATGATCCTACAATGGGAACACCTTCAGAAAATGTATATCCCCTTCCCGTTGGTACTTCTGCTGGAGGCTGGATAAAGTTTTTATGTCAAGGAGGTTTTCTTGTTCCTTCAGAAGACTGGGTGCACAAGATTTCACAGTGTGAAATAATTTTTAGGGACATCAATGGGCCGGATAGTTTGTATAAAGCTAAAAATATTATAAAAAATATGACTATAAGAATTTTAAGTAAATCCTGAGATGCCAACAGAAGTTGTAAAAATATACGCCAGGACGAGAATGTTCATTTGTCTTCATTTCATGAATGGCCGCATGAAAGCAGCAGAAGCACAGAAGAGAAAATCACGCCAGTGGCACGCACTGTCCATAGTTAAACACACGCATTAATTAATATATTTCTACTTTTGTATTAATTAGAATGGTATTATAGGCATCATTGTTCTTTGCAGGAAGGTGGAACTTAGACAGCCGCTGTCTGGTTTGGACTTTGAACTGAGTAGAGGTCTGATAAGTAACTGGCCAGTGGACTCTGGGTTCCGTCTATAAACAAACGGGTTCAATGTATAATTATCCCACAATTTTTAAACCACCTATGTTCTGTAAAATTAAAATTTTAAATTAATTTTGTACAGAATATAGCTAGTCCCAAGCCTAGATAAAGCATGAGGGGAAGTTGTGGTTGAAAACAATACATGTGTATGCACGCGCACACATGAGCGCTACCAAATAATGATATATTTTCATCAAATTATAAAGAATACTATGATAAAAAAGAGAAGTTACAAAGCCTATTGTACTGCAATTTGATTTCTAAAGTTTAACACGGGCTTTAAAAAATTATAAAAAAAGGGTGTAGAAAATAGGAACTAAAAATAGTACAAAGAGCATTTAATGGTCATTACTTTCAATTTTTTCAAACCGTGTCTATTGTATGCAGGCGAACGGAAACGATCTAACAAATAAGTGTACATTTTGATGAAATGAGTCACTTCTGTAATTAGTCTACAATTTAATTTTTAGCAAGGTGTTTCGGTATTATTTTTTCGACTATCAATCAGTTTATTAAAAATTATGTATAGGAAATCCTTACTGCTTCTTCAGTTGCTATACGATTAATATTAAAAGCGTACACATTTAAATTATGCAAACATTCGCTTCATATAACATTATTACGTACTTCATTCAATAAAATAAGTTCCGTAAATAAAAATATAAATAACAAACAAACTGTAGTCAATAAAAAATAACATATTTGTATTGAGAGGTATTTACTGCGCAGCTCGTTCCTCGATGGTGACATCATTTCAACAGCCAATAGCAATTCGTTTCGGTTCGGGCCCAACCTTATAGTAGAATAACTTTGTGTATAATGATGTTAGTAGATGTTGGTTTTCTGTATATTGCATATTGTATGTGGTTGTTGTTTCTTGTGATGGTTATGTCTAAATAGTTGATTTTGTTATGTTTTTCTTTTTCTTCTGTGAATTGTATTTTTGGATGTATGTATTGATTTGCTTTAATATGTTATCTGCATTTGTGTTTTTGTTATTTGATACATATAGCCCATCATCTACATATCTTATCCATATGCCATTTGGATCAAATGAATTTATAATATTTTGTATTTTGGTGTCTATGTGAATATTTCTGCTATTATGCTAGATAATGGAGATCCCATTGCTAAACCTTGCTGTTGATAAATTTTGCTATTAAATTCAAAGTAATTTTGTTTTAGTATTAGTTGGAGGCTCTTTTTTTATTTCAGTTATATATTGTGTGTCTTCATTTTGTTCTTTAAGTTTGTTTATTATTATGTCTATTGTTTCATCTACTGGGATGTTGGTGTACACGTTTGTGATATCATATGATGTGAAAAATGTATTTTCATTTATATTTTTATTTTTAGTTTGTCTATTAATTTGTATCTATTTTTTATGTTATGATGATTATTTGTTAGATGGTTATTTTTTAGTTTTTGTGCTATTATTTTAGCTATTTTGTATGTAGGTGCTTTTTTGAAGTTGATTAATGCATGTATTGGGTTGTTTAATTTGTGTATTTTTATTAGGCTATTCATTTTAGGTGGTTCTGGATTATTATTTATATAGAGTCTGAATTTTTTTGTTGAATATGTTTTTAGCTGTTTGTATTAGTTTTATTGTTTGTTTAACATTTTTCTGTTGGGTCTTTATTTAGTTGTGTGCATTTATTATTGTTGATGAAGTCTTCAGTTTTTCTGATGTAGTCTGTTTTTTTCAATAATTACTGTTGCTTGACTTTTGTCTGCTTTAGTTTATTGTTCTTTACTTTGTTTTCGATTTCTTTTATTGTTTTATTGTCCTTCTTTTGTTTAGATTTGTTTTTCATTTCACTAGTGATTATTTTATTAATTATGTGTGTTGCTTCTGTTCGTTTTTCTTCTTGAAGGCCCTTTTAAATCAAGAATTAGTGAAAGACCTTTATCTTCTTTATTTAAGCAAGCGGCAGCTTCAAATTGGTGAACATAAGCTGCCCAATGAATGCTTCCATAAAACGTTGGAGACTTTGCGTAAACTGGCCCTACTACAGTTTGATTTCTCTGATATTTTGAATCTTCTTCAGCATTTATTAATGGTCTTTCGTTATTGACTTCCTTTTTAATTTGTTTTATTGGATTTGTAATAGAATCTTCTAAACTTGACATACTTGTTTTCATAGTTGACACAGACTTTTCTATTTCAGATATTCTATCAACTTGTTTGTTCAGCTCACCTCGTAACAGGACGAATTTTGCAGCGGTATCCTCTTGTACGAATGCCTTAATGTCGTCTGCTTGACGACTAAAATTCTTCTTTTTGCCGTCTCTGTGGTGTTTTATTTTCACGCTTACGTTTTTCGTCTTGTCGTTTTTCTGCCTCTTCTCTTTCCTGTCTTTGTTTTTCTTTTTCTTTTTCCTGACTTTGCTGTAGCATTGCTTGGAATGCTTCTATCATCTGACTGGTATCCATTTTATTAATTAATTACGAACTACACTCGTCTTGTACAAAGTGTCCACTGTTTCCACTGTTAACCGTTCTATCCCACTTCTGACACACTGTTACGACGGTCTACTCGATCATCATAGGTACAGTGGAAAACAAAATAAGTACAAGACACCAGTTAAGTCACTAATCACCAAGTCATTAATTTTCACAGTTAAACAGTTTGTAATTAACAACATAGTCTCTTACAACAAATCAAATAAAATTTGTTCACACTCAATAAAATCTCACTAATATTAAATTGTATTACAATATCCCGCCCGATTATAAAACAGAACACTTCACTAATAACCACTTGAACATACACGGTAATATCGCCCGATAATAACTTGAACCGCACTGTAAATATATCGCCACTATACTGAAACTTAAGGCCGCTGCCGCCATGTATTTATACCTGCGCTCACAGATCAGAACATTCTAAATTGCGTCTTAGCCCCAGTGTGAACTACGTAATTAATTGACACAGTCCGCGCAGCTGGTGGCTTTGAGAAAACTCTCTCTAATGCGTCTAGAGTACATATGCCACACACATTAGATAGCGAGATTCTTCTGGCACATTTGACAAACACATAGATTGTTCTGCCTCTGTATTGTCCATGCCACAAGTCTTTCTGATATTCTAATCAACTAATTTCTCTGTGTGTGTCTCTCACACACACTCTCCCTCCCCTAAAGCTTCCTTGGTATCCTCCTGCACCTCTCACTTGTGTTCTCTCAATCTGATGTTTTGACTTCATTCTCTCAGTGCCAGTATTGGATATAATATTGGTTTATATATTCTTACCTTTGTGTCCTATCTCAGATGTTTGTTAGCCAAACAGTATGATCCAGGCACAAAACTAAGTGTACTATGAACTTTTAATCTGACAACCAGGCTCTTGTGACAACCACTCTGAAATATTTTATTCTCCAGTTGTAACACTCCCCACATCCAAATTGTCAGTCTTTACTCATTAATCTTCAATTCTTCATTTTGTTAGTGTTTATTTTCTATTATATGCTTCGGGTATGTGAACATACTTATACCAACAGTCTGCCGGCTTGGTTCTGTGTCATTTGTTTTTGAGTATTTGTACTCATTACATGTCCTCATACATGTTTGTTAATATTTCAGTGCAATCGTGTTATTTGTGCTGGCAGTCTTAATGTACTGTCTGGCCACAATTCGATGATTGAGCATTGCGTGAGGTGGGAGAAGCATGACCGGGTACTACGGTAGGCTAAGTGGGTGTAAACCAAACGGCTAGTACACATATTTCACCCTACCTCGCTTACAAGTGGCCACGTGGTGGGGGAGAGCAGCCTCGATCATCCAGTCATGGCCAGACAGTACATTACTGTTTTCTTTTTCCTCCATTGTACAATTTTCCACCCCATAAGTGAAAGTTGCAGTACTGTGTTTTAAACACACCAACCATTGTTTTTCTAGCGCAGTCATTGTTACATAAAGAAATTTCTTTTCCAGAATTAAAAGAAAAGTCATTTCCATTACATCACTGAGAGAACTTTATTATTTTCTTTCATACTTAATTTTATTTTTACGATTTTTGAAAAACCATTTTAGAACAATAACTGTACTGCACAAATTTTTGAACCAGACTTTTGTAAGAAAAAGACTTTTCTACATGTTTTTATTGTACCTGATATTGTAGTATATTTGTATATATAACCAACTCCTTTCTGGCATAGGTGTAGCCAGGAATATGTTGGGGGAGTCCAAAATTCGCCATTTGTTAGCCACTATTAATGTTATTACCATAACCATTGGTGATACAATTGCATCCTTCAGAATTTATGTACATGATTCAGTAACTCAGTCACCCCCCATGCTAAGCCATTGCTGTCTAGATTACTCATGAATAACAGTCAATCAAGCACACAGTAGGCACAGTTCTTTTAACTATAAAATTAACAAACTATTAATGGAAAAAGTATGTTAGTAATTTTGTTTATTTTACAGTAGAGAATTAATCACATTTGACTTATTCAAATATTGTACTTGCCTTTTACCTATCTTACTTCAATATCATTCAGATTCATATTACGTTATCATAACTAATAAACTTTAGTGTAACAATATATTATTAAAATCTGTTTGAAACATGGTGTTTCTCAGGTAAGATTATTTATCCTTTCATGTACATTTCATGTATATACTAGAGCAATTTGAAATGTTTACGGCCTGATAATCAAAGACTTTTTCTTTCTGGTATCATTTTTATATTTCAACATAGTCTCCTTGTAATTCAACATACTTGGTCCAGCGATGCTCCAGTGCTTTTATCCGATCACAGAAGTTTGATTGTTCTAGGTCCTCAAAACAACGTTAACTGGCGCTTTCAACTCGTCATCTGAGGAAAATGCCTCCCACAGGGAAGTTTTGACATTTTGGAGTAGTTAAAAGTCAGATGGAGCTAAATCAGGCAAATAAGGTGATACTGCAACAGATCGTACTTCAACTCTGCAATTTTTGCCATAAAAACAATGCTTGCATGAAGTCTTGCATTATCCTGCTGCTATTTCTGTATTAACCTGATATTTATTTTACAGATGTTTTTCATTTATTTGGTGTAAAAGGTTAGCATGGTGCCTCTTCATCATTTGACCCTTTCGTGATAATCTATTAACAGTACTCCCTTAGCATCTCAGACAATCAAAGCTGGCTTTCCAGCATATGAAATTGATTTTGCCTTCTTTGTAAACAGAGAACCACTGTACATACTTTGTTTTGACTGGTGTTTTGTTTTGGAATGAAATGATGGACCCAGGTTGTATTAGCCATTACAAGTCTACAAATAAACTGTAGCAAATGATCACCCAACTTTTTGTCTTGTTAAAAATTTGTGTTGGTGTTAAACCTTTTTCTAACAAGAAATTTGATGGTGCATGACGTTAGATCTTCCCTTTTTTCAACAGTGCACCGAGAAATGACCTTGAGAGATGACTTTGTTTACACAACTGTTTTTGTTAACAACACAGCAGACAAACCAGAAGCTTTACATCTATTCATGGGGCAAATGTAGTGTCATAGTCCAGTGAAAAACAAACGTAAAAATACCTCTAGATTGTAGACCATGAGCTTTTGAAATTCCCCTTGTATGAAGATCATTAGATGCAGAAATTTCTGTCTGGAAAAGGCAATAATGAAAGGTTTAAGATTACACCGTTAACCTATCTCTCTTTTATCATAACATGTACTTGCTTTGATGTGGTTCTTAAGCTTTTCGTATCGTTGTGCTCGTCTTTCTCTGTAGTGCTTACAGCGTCCCTTAATGTCAACAGTCAACTCCAGTTTCTGCCTTCCTCTATGGTACTTACCATTCACTGGGCTCCCATCACAAAAATCATTACTCCTGGCTATATCAACTAGTGATTCACCACTCCATGGCCCTGTCTTCACAAACCGCTCCATTCTCCCATTGTTTCCAGAACCTGTTAATTTTTTTAAATTACTTTGTCCATCCAGCATTAATATTCTTCAGCACATGTTAGCACATAGCAGCACAATTCAAATGCTTCTGTGGTTGCGTCTTTCACCTTTCCAAATTATCTAGATTCCACATCCAGTGTGTGTGGTGCGATGTTGCAGACATGTAACTTGAGGAATTTCTTCCTAATTCATAGCCCAGTATTTGACAACAGCAAATTAGTTTCTCCATTTGGCCTGTGCTGTGACACCGCTTCCTCCAAGTCACTAGTTACCGGTTTTAATATTTACAGAATCTCTGCTTTTGTTTCCAACTTCTGTTCTTGTAATCATCTATATAATAAATCTCTAGGGGGGTCTACGTTTGTCCGCGGTAATCTCAGAATCTACTGAACCAATTTCAATGAAACATTGCACACTGATATCAGGTGCCCAATGGAAGGTTTTCCGCTTTATTTGATAACAATAGGTTAAAAAGAACCGAAATTATTGCAAAAAAACTCATTTTTTTAAACCCGCGGCTTCGATCGCGAATACAGTAGAGCGTCGATAATTCGGACTAATTGGTGTTTGACCCAGTCCAGGTTATCGATTTGTCCGGATTTTCGAACATATAACTTACAAAAAATTACTACTTAAAGTATAAGGATAGACAGGATACTTACGAAAACTCAGCGTTAGGTTAGAAACATCATTTTCGATATACTGTATTTATTCCAAACGCTTACACAAATATTGTATAAAACATTTTTTAATCACGAATTCTGAAGAAATTTCATTACGCAGATCAGAACTACGAAAAAAAGACGCCAATTTTTTTTTTAAACAAGGCTTGAGGTGGGTTTATTGGAGGCCATGTCTCTGAGCTCTTTAGTAACAAAAGTTGGATATTAGAGCATTCGGGCTGCTTTTCCAGCCAAGACATTGCAGTTTCCAATGCGTTGAATGCATCAACATGCACGGCTGATGCCTCATCAGCGATGTCTTCACTTTCGTCCTTTTCATTACCGTCTGGGGGCTCGACCTCAGCTATATTGTTAGTTATTTCTTCATAATTTAAAATTTGATATACATGGTCATTTTTATCACTTTCTAACCATTCGCTTACATCGTTTTCGTCGCAGTCTTCGAAACCTGGCATTAACTTTAATAATGACGTAACTTCATCTAAAGCATTTTCTTCCACCCGTTCGTCTACTATAACACTGCATAGAGGCTAGGCTCAAAGACATTCAGTAATTTGAACAAGCTTGCGCAAAATGTTCCCGATTTATTGGAATCTCAATTTTGATACCGCTGCCGACGAATCAAATTTTTCTGTGGACAAGGTCTGTTAACATACTTAAATAAATAGTCACTGTTCTGGACGCAAATTGTTAACAAACTTACCTTTTTCTAATTTAATAAATAGGTTTTGTTTATTTATGTATTCTGGCTCTGTAGACGCCATGTTGTTGTCTGCCAACCTGAATTTTCACTCACCAGGGTTCGAATTAGCGAACGGGAAAATCAGAACTGGTTATTTGAATAACGAGTCATTTCTTATTTTACTAAGCAATTAAAATTTTATTGATCATTTCTTGTTTTTTATATCTCTTTCAATTCCCATAATTCTTAACAATTTTTTGCATATCAAAATGAAAATTATTCAGACAAAACTTAATTTTTCTTATATATATAAAATAACATTTTTAAAACTACCATCAAAATTTAATTAACCCAAACCAGCGCTTCTTATTTTATCATTTTTATTATTTTATTTCACGCTCGCATTCATATACCCCATGCCCATTTGAGATCTCAATTTCATTTAATGTTAAATAGTGTACTTTAAAATAAAAAAAAACATAATTTGAAGTTGATATACCACTCTGGTTACTGATCTGGCTTTACGAAAGAGTCCAATGTTCCGTAGTACCTTCCATCACTCCGCACATATTAGTCGCACCTTCTTTTATCTAAACTGTTACTTTAATTATTTAGTTACTCACTGGATAATCATGTTCCGTTTTAAATTGTACACTCGGTTTTAAAATCACATTTTGTTTGAGTTGCGGGCCCGCAATTTTGTCCCGGAACTGTTTTTACGACCGGCCGGTTTTAGAGCGTAATTGCGACTGAGGCGGATTTTACTGTGTTGAGTCCTTTGTTTCTGCACACTGGGCGAGAAAGAATGTTTCGTGCGTGCTTTTCAAGCTGTTCACTGTGGCACACCCATGTGTGAATACGCTTCCCTCGCTGCTAACGTTCACATTCCCAGACTCGTTAATGGCTTTTGTGCAACAACAACACCTATGTACGGTTTGGCTTGTTACCCCACTGACTGTAAGGTGTTAAAAAACTGTCCAGCGTTTATGATTCAAATGTTGTTCAGCTAAAGTGGCAATTACATTTTACAATTATTTAAGAAAAAATAAACCCCAATAGTTTGTACCGTTACAAAACCCCCTCAATGAGAGGTTTTAGGCCGAAGCATAAAAACTCTCATTGACACTCTCATACTTTCTAAAGGGATCAGCTAGGATATGTCGCCACAACCCCTTTACTGTTTATAAAAAAAAATTATAATGACACCCTTGGTCCGATGATGGTGACAGTACCTGCCTGACCTTACTGGACTTCTCCTTCGAGATCCCAACACCATAAGGCCCATCAGGCGCTTTACGCTCCTGATCTGACATGCAGGCCAGCTCAGGACCGCCGTCACAACATCACCAAACGCTGAAACATCAAATAAAAATGTCAAATAGTGGCCTTGGATAATACCATATCCCTACCTGATCTGTTTCCCCTTAGTTGTGTGCTGGTTTGTGTTAAGAAGCACTGGTTTTTCTTTATTCTTAACATATGTATATATGAATCCTTAAAACTAACATGATACATTTATAAACTTCCTCAAAATCATTCTGTATACCCTTCTCTTGTTAACTCTTTTCCCAAAAATCAAAATTATTGCCCTGATTCCCATCAGAATTAAAATAGACATTTCCCATTACAATATTACAAATACCTTCCACAATATTTAAACACACTATCAAATATTACTCAAATACAATTCATCTATATCTCTCCGTTTCTACAATTCTTAAACATTTTCTCTTTCATAGAAGAAAAAAATTACTATTATTATTATTATTAACAGTAAGTGATCCGGCGCTGTTAATAATACTTATCCCCTTTTACTCCTCCACACACACTATTTCCCCCCCTGAACTGTTGCGTTCAGTTGCCTCCACAAGGACTGAGGCGGAAGGAGTAAGCACTTTTTTCTTTTCTCTCACTCCCATCCTTGCTTCAGCGTTACAAAACTTCAGGGTAAGTACCCCTACTTATTAGCTTAATATATGCCCCTAAGGTCTACCACGCCTATCTGGGTGAAAATAGCCTGTGTTCAAAATAATCTTAGATTCCCTTATTAAACCCCATTAAATTTCAAGGTTTGACCAATTTCAAAGGCAACCAACTGTGGTCAGTTTTTACAATTGCTGCCCACAGCTAGTTGTCATCCAAAACCACGATCTGGGTTGGTAAGGCCGAGATCGCCTGAAATGTAGGGAATCGCTTATAAAACATGTGATACATACATACAATTCATGTTTAAATTCCTACACTAATACATAATAAACATAATACATAATAATACACTCATAATTAACATTGTGATTATTACATTCAACAAACAACTCACATTTAACTTTGATCAAAATTTACACACCCTATAGCTTTAAATTTGCGTATAAAAATTATAAACATTACATTTTAATTTCAATTAAACTTTTATTAATTAGCCATCAATTATTTATCATTTATTATCATTTAATTCTTCACAATTTCAAATTTAATATTAACCTTTCCAATTACATTACCTTCCAACCATGAATTTTCCTTTTCTAACCCTTTTATCCTTATCTAGTTTGGGTGACTCTCTATTATTCACTATTTTCTCTATCTTATTTTGGCATTTGTCACTCTAACCTTACTACCCCCTTTTTCTACTAACAACCGCTTCTAACCATTAACATAATATGACACCAATATCTCTATAATAACCCCCTTCACAAATCCCATTTAAAACCTCTGGCACCGCTCATTTTTGTACAAGGATGTATGTTCCTTAACTGGCCATATCCATTCCTAACCCTTTGCCCTCCACCAATATCGGCAAACACTCTAACCCAAAATTGCTCCACCTGCCACAACGCTGCACGCTGGTCCATTGCCACGTCGCTCGTTGATCACTCCTTAACACCGGACCCTTATTACAAAATATCAACAACAACTATAAAATTACCATTCACATTACTCACCTCTACATATAATCGCTAACTACCGTGTCCCTAAAATATCTAATACTCTCTTTGTTTTTCACTCGTATTTCAAAATTCTTATCCTCTCTAACTCCCATTAAAATTAACTCTGCTTAACTCACCTGCCTTATTTCATTATCACCCAAACCCCTTTTACAACATTTCACCTTGATATAACACTAGAAAATTCATCACTTCTCCCCTTATAATAATATACCTCAATTTGAATGTATTATATGTTTAATCATCTACCAATCATTATAGAATCTTAATTTCATAAAATCATTTAACTTCATTCTCAAATTTTCTTTTGTACAACCTTAATTAAGTAATTATTTTTCAATTATTTAATTCAATTATTTAACAGTTCACAATTATTTTCATCGCTTAATTAGTCTGTCAAATTTTATAATTATTATTAATTTATACTGGTTAATTGCAAATTCAATTTAATTGATAATTAATGTTATCAATTTCTCCTACTGTACATACACATTGTTTATATAACACATAGTACACTATAATGTAATACATACATACATTTAACTTAATGACATCAACACATAAAAGAATATACAGTCCAACTTATCATTTGTTATCATTACCCACAAATCGTTCCATAAGACAATGCACTTCAAAACCACATTATTCATATCATTAAATGTTCATGAACAATAAACAATACACAATTACCCCATATCGTCAAATAATAGTCTAATCTTATGATTATACCAGTCATTTACTATTGAATACACTATCTCGTGATTATCAATATAATTATTCTCTATCTTATCATATTCTTCTACCATATCATTTGAATTAATATGATTATTCCATATTATTCCCTCATATACCTGGTCACGCTCGAGTATGGTCCTGTCGCCGTTATTATATTCTGTTAAAATCAGGTGAGTTATATTATCATCGTTAACATCATCTACTGCTATCTCAGTTTCGCTGTAAGGTAAGTACTCATTATTATTATTATTTCTCTCTAACTCTAACCTTTCCACGAATTCTTCATAATTTCTCTTTACTTTGAATACCTCTATTTCTCTCTTTCTCTCTCTCTCACAACATTTCTCACCATCATACCAAGCTACACTCTCTCTCTCAAAATATGCAGGAGATACTAGCTTATCATTATGGCACCACCTATGAAGTGCACAAAAAACCAAGGGAAATTTATCTGTAAACTTATACTCTTCCAAATACTCACGTGAAGCTATTTCTTCACCCCCCACTACAACATTACGGGAAAAATCTACCCCCTGCATCCACTCTACCTGTAAATTCTTTCTACTCTCTTTCTCTGATTCATCACACACAAACATCTTATTAACTTCTACTCTTTCTACAATTACGTTATCACTCTCAACATCTACACCATCATTTTCTAACACCATATTTTTATTTGTTTTGTCATTGTTATTACTAGTAACCCCATTATTTAAATTATCATTTCCACTACTACTTACCCTGTCCTCTTTGTTCAGTTCTAATTTGTCTAATTCTAATTTCTTATTTTCTGATTCTAATTTTTCGTCTAACCGTGTCTTTATTTCACTTAATCTTTGATCATAATGACAGCTTTGGTTCTTAATTTCTTTTTTAATATCGTTAAATTGCTTATCAAATTGATTTAGTTTATTATTTAATTGACCATTCTGTATTTTCATTAACTGAAAGAGATCTTCCAGTGAAACTTTACTGATTATAATAGGCGTTGAGTTCGCCTGTGGTTCGTTTAACACCAATGCTTCTGTTGCTGTGTTTTCTATATTACTACTTTCATCGTTATCTGCCATTTTTTTTTTTTTTTAAATCTCTTACATATATTTCTTTTCAAAATATTACCCTGTAATATTACACAACCGTATTATATATAAAAAAAAAATATTTTATTTAAACTATTTACCCTACCACATGTAGTCACAACATAAACTTATCTTTACGTCTTTTTCACGTACCTCAAAAAAAAATTTGGTATGCTATTTCAAATAACCATTCTGTTCCTCCCAGTAGGCTGTATTTATATCAATAATTTATATAAAGTCACTGTTCGGAATCGCCAATTGTTAACATACTTAAATAAATAGTCACTGTTCTGGACGCAAATTGTTAACAAACTTACCTTTCTCTAATTTAATAAATAGGTTTTGTTTATTTATGTATTCTGGCTCTGTAGACGCCATGTTGTTGTCTGCCAACCTGAATTTTCACTCACCAGGGTTCGAATTAGCGAACGGGAAAATCAGAACTGGTTATTTGAATAACGAGTCATTTCTTATTTTACTAAGCAATTAAAATTTTATTGATCATTTCTTGTTTTTTATATCTCTTTCAATTCCCATAATTCTTAACAATTTTTTGCATATCAAAATGAAAATTATTCAGACAAAACTTAATTTTTCTTATATATATAAAATAACATTTTTAAAACTACCATCAAAATTTAATTAACCCAAACCAGCGCTTCTTATTTTATCATTTTTATTATTTTATTTCACGCTCGCATTCATATACCCCATGCCCATTTGAGATCTCAATTTCATTTAATGTTAAATAGTGTACTTTAAAATTAAAAAAAACATAATTTGAAGTTGATATACCACTCTGGTTACTGATCTGGCTTTACGAAAGAGTCCAATGTTCCGTAGTACCTTCCATCACTCCGCACATATTAGTCGCACCTTCTTTTATCTAAACTGTTACTTTAATTATTTAGTTACTCACTGGATAATCATGTTCCGTTTTAAATTGTACACTCGGTTTTAAAATCACATTTTGTTTGAGTTGCGGGCCCGCAATTTTGTCCCGGAACTGTTTTTACGACCGGCCGGTTTTAGAGCGTAATTGCGACTGAGGCGGATTTTACTGTGTTGAGTCCTTTGTTTCTGCACACTGGGCGAGAAAGAATGTTTCGTGCGTGCTTTTCAAGCTGTTCACTGTGGCACACCCATGTGTGAATACGCTCCCCTCGCTGCTAACGTTCACATTCCCAGACTCGTTAATGGCTTTTGTGCAACAACAACACCTATGTACGGTTTGGCTTGTTACCCCACTGACTGTAAGGTGTTAAAAAACTGTCCAGCGTTTATGATTCAAATGTTGTTCAGCTAAAGTGGCACTTACATTTTACAATTATTTAAGAAAAAATAAACCCCAATAGTTTGTACCGTTACAGGTCCGGATTATCGACACTCTACTGTATTTGTATATGATTGTTGTGGTAACTGTCGAGTTGGTAAATTGCTAATGGTACATCTGTATTAATAATATTCTTATATTGTAAGTTATGAATATCCAAAAAGTGCGAAGCAATAGATCCATCATTCATGTTTCCTCTATACGTAAAATCAAAATTTGATAATTTAGTAGATATTTACAAACATGCAGTAACACAATTAGGTGAAATGTTTATTCGTATAGAATAATACAAATAGTGTATACATAAGTATATTGATATCAGTTAGTCCATTTGAATATTTACACTTTAGTGGGGATATGGAATTCTTATCAGCATATGGAATTCATATAAACAATACAATAATTCATTGTTTGATTATATAGTACTGTACGTTGATTCTGACAAACCATACTCTTCGACATTTGAATATTCAGTAGGCCTATGTGCAGTAGGAATAATTAATTGTCGAGAATTACACTTAACCTACTTCATCGAGAATTATGCGATGAGCGTCAGTGATATAGTATCAGTGCCTTTTTTCGTTAATTTTACGTCATCGGTAAGTAATATGTGCAATATGTATTGTATTGTATAAATTATTAATTGCCCTCTAGAGATTTATTAGTATAGATCAAATAAATACATTTCCACTTTTTTTAGCTTTGCAATGCCAAAAACATGATCATATTTAGGAAGATCTACTGCTGCTGCGGAAAGAAAGAGGCGTCTTAGAGCATCTGAAAATGACGTCGAAGGAGTTGAAATGCTATCAGCTCCTGGAAACTCTTCAGAAAGATCTGGATTAGAAGAAGTCTCACGGGTTGAAAGTCCTACGATTTGTGAAAATAGATTAGCAGCACAAAGACGCAGGCAAGCGACTCTCAGATCACGAGGGCCTACTTTACGATGGAATGCAAAATTAAATAGTGGTTTCAATTATAATCCAGTTATTAACTACGCGAATGAAACAGATATCGGGTTACCGAGTATGGTTTGCCCTCATTGCGAAGCTTTAAAGTAGAAAAATGAATCACATGGATTATGTTGCTCTGCAGGAAAAGTGTGATTAGATCCCATACTTCCTCCTCCAGAACCATTAAAATCATTATTAAATGGAGAACATCTTTTATCGAAAAAATTTTTGAATGCATTAAGATCGTACAATTTAGCTTTTCAGTTTACATCATTCGGAGCCAATGAAATAGTCGAAAGAAGCTTCATGCCTA
Source organism: Magicicada septendecula (assembly GCA_034769895.1). Classification (NCBI taxonomy): domain Eukaryota; kingdom Metazoa; phylum Arthropoda; class Insecta; order Hemiptera; family Cicadidae; genus Magicicada; species Magicicada septendecula. The sequence goes on from CM068372.1 coordinate 130,985,313, forward strand.
CTTTCAAAATTCAAGGGCAAGTATATCACCTCATGGGATCATTACTCCCCATACAAAACGAAGTACCAAAATTTCTACTGATGTATTTCATAGCTGTTATTTACAGCAAGCTGAAACAAGAATGGATGATATTCGTAACTTGGATAAGACATTAGTAACAGAACTTCAAAATTTACTTCACGTAATCAACCCATATGTTAGTGAACTGAAAAGTGCGTTTCAATTTGTAACATCTGTGAATAATGATCAATACAATATTGTGATTCATGCTGATCGAGAAGAAAATAATGAAGAGCACAGGGGTCGCTACAATGTACCGACAACTAATGAGGTGGCAGTAGTTTTAGTTAACCAGGAATGCGATAAACGGGATATAATAATCTGTGCGAGGGATCATACGCTACATCGAATTCCAGAAACACATCGAGCTTATGATGCATTACAGTACCCTTTAATATTTTGCAGAGGAGAAGATGGTTATCATTTTACATTAAAATTAGTCGATCCTCAGACTGGGTTGCAAACTACTAAGAAAGTTTCAGCTCTACAATTTTATTCTTATAGACTCATGATGAGAAAAGATGAGTACAATCATTTAATTTATTACAAACAGCTTCTGAATCAATATATTGTTGATATGTATGCTAAGATAGAGACAGAAAGGCTTATATACATCTGTACTCATCAAACTCAGTTACGAGCTGAGAATTACATAGATTTGCGAGATGCATTACGGAATAATGAAAGTTTGGATAATTTAGGCCGCTCGGTCATTCTACCCTCAAGTTTCACAGGAGGTCCACGATATATGCATGAACGAACGCAAGACACTTTTTGCTATATTCGCGGCCTGATTTATTTATTACGTCCACTACAAATCCTAAGTGGAGAGAGATCGTCCAGGAGTTGCATCAAGGCTTTTCAGCTCAAGATCAACACGACTTGGTAGCACGCGTATTTCATCTGAAATTGAAGAAATTAATGGATTTGAAAGGTACAATTTTTGGCTCAGTTGTCTGCTACATGTACAGCGTAGAGTGGCAAAAAAGAGGTTTGCCGCATGCGCATATTTTGCTCTAGTTAGAAGAAAAAATACGACCAGATCAGATAGATTCTGTGATTAGTGCAGAGCTGCCGGACCCTGATAAAGATCCAGAACTTTATGATATAGTTAAAACACAGATGATTCATGGGCCATGTGGAACAATTAATGCACAGTCACCATGTATGAAGGAGGGTCAGTGTACTAAACAATATCCTAAATCGCTTACAAAAGAAACGACGATAAATGATGACAGCTACCCTAATTATCGCCGACTAAGTCCTGAAGATGGAGGTTTTCAGTGTGAAATCCGTTTGAGAGATGTTATTTTGATAGTTGACAGTAGATGGGTAGTTCCATACTCACCGGTGCTTTCATGAGCTTTTGGTGCTTACATCAATGTTGAATTGTGTAGTAGTGTAAAATCCATTAAATATATATGTAAATACGTCAATAAAGGCTCTGATCTAGCTACGATTGGTATACAAAATTCTTACGATGAGATATTACAGTTTCAAAATGGTCGATACATAAGCACATCTGAAGCTATATGGAGAATCTTCTCTTTCCCTATACATGAGCGTTTTCCACCTATTATTCGTCTAGATGTAGGCCTACATCTCGAAAATGGGCAGAGAGTTTATTTTCATGAAGATAATTTGTATGGAAGAATAGAAAATCCAAGAAACACTACTCTCATGGCATTTTTTTTATCTATGTCGGGAAGATGACTTTGCCAAAACTTTGTTGTACGAAGAAGTGCCAGCATATTACACTTTCAGTAGGCAGACAGGAAAATTTCAACGTAGACGTCGAGGAGTCTTATTAGAAGGGAGCGAGAACATATATCATGAACACGTATTGGGTCGAGTGTATACAGTTCATCCAAACAATCATGAATGTTATTTTCTTCGTTTACTTCTGCACAATATACGTGGCCCAACTTCATTTGAAAATATCAAGACTGTCGACAACGTAATTCATCCAACGTTTCAAGCTGCATGCCAAGCTCTTGATCTCCTAGAGAATGACAATCATTGGACTGACACATTGTCAGAGGCAAGTTTATTTGCTAGCCCTGACAAAATGAGAGAACTTTTTGCAATAATGTTGGTGTTCTGCAGTATTTCAAACCCGAATGCATTGTGAATTAAATAAAAGACCATTTCTCTGAAGACTTGATTCGTGATATTATGCGTCGAATTCCTGATGCTGATTTGAGTTTATACAAGGAAAGCATTGAAAATAGTTGTTTACTGCTTTTACAAGATTTTGTTACTTCTGTCGAATCCGAATGCTCAATACGGATTACCAAATCCACAGTCTACCATGCAAAACATTCCAAAGGAATATCTTTCTGAAACCACTTATGACAGACAACAGCTACTTTCTACAGTTGAAGAGAATGAAATATTACTGACAGACGAACAAAGAAATATATATCAACTCATTCTTCAAAGTGTTTACTGTAAATCTGGAAATGCATTTTTCCTTGATGCACCAGGAGGCACACGTAAAACATTTTTAATCAAATTTACTCTTTCGAAGTTAAGAAGCAAAGGCAAGATCGCATTAGCAGCAGCTTCCTCGGGAATCACTGCTACATTATTACTTGGCGGAAAAACGGCTCATTCCTTATTTAAAATACCAATAGGTTTGAATTGCAACGAATTTCCAGTGTGAAATATTTCCAAAAATAGTGCTAAAGCAGAATTGATCAGAAATGCAGACTTGATTGTTTGGGATGAGTGCGCTATGGCCCCTAAAAAATCAGTAGAAGCTGTCGATAGAACTCTACGAGATTTGCGAAATGACAACAGATTTATGGGTGGAATAACTTTTTGCCGAAGATTTCAGACAAACATTGCCCGTAGTTATGCGAGGTACCAGAGCTGATGAAGTAAACGCTTGCATCAAATGATCGAATATATGGCATGCCGTTCAAACAGTATCACTCAAATAAACATGAGAGTCCAACTTGGAGGTGATGCAGATATTCACGAATTTTCGACTACTTTATATTAAACCTTGGAGATGGTAAGATACCAGAGACAGGCGGTGCGATATGTTTACCGCCATCACTATGTCATACAGTTTCTTCACTGGCAGAGTTGATCGAAAAGGTTTATGTACATATTGTAATGTCTCGTGAGCTTCTATCGAGTATGTCTTTCTCCAACGTGTGTGTGTTACGTCTTATTATTACTCTTCGATAAGCTTTCCTAATTAAGCCCCACGTTTGTATGTCATTTGTAACGTCTCGCGAGTTACTATCGAGTAATCTCTCTTGCTTTCGTCTCTGTAATATTTAATGAAAATCTATGTTTTATTTGCCACACGTTGTTTGCGTCATTTGTAACGATAACGTGTTTTGATACTCTTCGAAACTCTCGCCTAATTTTTAGTTACAAAGTTTTTATCTGTTGGTGTTATATGCCTTCAAAATCGAGTGTGTGTGATTATGAAAGAATATTGAATGATTTTCTTAAATGTGTTTGTATTAAATCAATACCGTTGTTTGAAAATAGGTAGGAGAGAGAGTCAAAGAGAATTACTCTCTTTATATACAATCGAGTATTTTAAATTTTTTCCGCTCGTGGCATCAGCTGTTTTCTCCTTTTACGAACCCGTTTGAGGTTAAATTACTTTTGTAGTACGTAATAATTTCTTGATGACCGGACTGATTCCCTTTCTCTTCTCGATTTTTCTTATTACCTATAACCAACTACCATCTACTAGAAATAATACACATTTTATTATTTAAATGCAAGGCATTCCTTGAATTTATTTAATATTTACGGGACGCTTGGTCTCCAAAACATGAATTAACAATCGATTACTTCACAAATCACAGTGCTACTTCGATCTTAAGTTTACTAACATATAACACATAACAAATGTTTTTTATTACATTGTTAATAAAGAAAAAGAAATAATTAATTAATTTCCCAGGGTTATTTAAGGTTCTTTGAACTTTGAGGAAGTCAGAAATGCATATGGGTCTGTATCAAACTTTACATTAATTATTTTAAAATTTGTATAATCTGTATCATTCCGTTGATTTTTTGACCGCTAGAGCGCAGACTACGTTTCTTCACTGACAAAACGAACACTAAAATTAATGGCGTCTGTAATGTTATTAGCCAAGCCACGTTTTTCTGTTTTTTGGTTAATTAAAATAAAGTTTATGTTCACCATGTTTTCAGATGGATTTAAAGAGATGGTGCTGTTTCTAGTGTTCTAGATTTATAGTTTAGGTGTAATTTAGTTAAATTTTAAAAGGAAGCGATCTCACCCAATGGTTTCCAATGGTGACGTCTTGATTGAGAGGTGGTTAGCAGGATTAGGTTGTTCATCGATTTTCTGGTGTGAATCAGTTTATTTCAATGGACATCTCTGATGTAGTGTCTAGTGCTGACTCGTTTTCTTAATTTAGGAGTGGTTTATTCCAAATACTCTTTTAAATTTATAAAATTTTATAGGACATTACACTTTTCATCTTCTCACATTGAATACCATTTAACAATCAATCAATTTCTTGTTAGCTAGTTACTCATAGTAACCAATAAATTGATGGTTTTTTTATTGGCTACCCTAGGTACCGTTTTAGGTAAATAGGCTAGTATATAATATTATTATTTCTTTTCTTGCTTTTAAAAATACTCCTTTACACATCTTAGTTATGATTAATTTTAATTTATATAAGATTTTTCTTCATGGATTTATTTAAGCTTGGCTGTTGGCATTTTATAATTTAATGATTTTTTTAATTGAGTTTATTTATTACTTATACTGTGGTCCATGTATTCTTACTCTATATTACTTTATTTTCCCTTCCATCTTTTTAGTATAGTTTTAAGTTGCCTTTATCAGTTTAATATAACCCTGGATTATTTGCATCTAAACAAAATAATTATAGTAAACAAAAATATTAATTCCAGTTATAATGCCTTTGTGGCCTACACAATACAAAACTACAACAACTTGTTAATAGTATCATAGTGTATTGCTATAATACTGCTTTTTTTTCATCTTCAGAACAAATTTGTGAGATGCTCTTTTTAAATGTTTGACACATTCACCTATCATACTATGTTCCACTTTGTACACTGCACTTTTATGATTACACTTAGTATTGTTTTCAATGTTTACAGTGTTTTTGGAGTACAAAGGTTCTCATAGTTTGATACATAATCCCCATTTCTGACTTTTAAAAATGGGTGATTACTGGTTTTTTTCTCTTGTGATTACATTAATCCTCCTTTATTTATTTATCATATTTGGGCAGGGGTTATGTAACGTTACATAAAGCTCCCCCACTAGAACAGATTTATTTTTTATTTACTTTTTTAAAATTAATCGTTGAATTCTTCAATCTTCTCCTTCCTTTATTAATCTTCATAATATATCTTTATTTCTGCTTGGTTATACACCCCTTTTATTTTGTTATTGTTAATTGATTTAATTTCATATGTATTATTTCCTTTCACCTGGGTTACTAGGTATGGCCCGGTATAAAGTAAAAGTAATTTCCTTGCAATACCCTCTATAGAACTGGGTAGTTGTCTATTTTTTATTAGCACCTTATTCCCTACTTTGTATGGGTTTTTTCTTTTCTTCTTTCCAGTTTCCTTTTTATATTTAAGTTCAGCTTTATGCAGCAACCTGTTACGCATTTCGATTTTATTGAATCCTACTCTCTCCTGGAGGAAAATTTATTAATGATGTGATTTCTCTGGGTGGTGGTCTTTCAAACATTACTTGATAAGGGCTGGTTCCGATAGTGTCATGGTATGCCCAGTTAAGGAAGGTTTTTGCTGGTTCAAGGTACTGGCTCCATTTACCATGTTCTTGGTGACAATAGGTCCGCAAAATTCTACCAGCTTCCCTCAAGACGCGTTCTGCAGGATTACTACTCGGGTGATATACTGACGTTTTATATGTTCTTATGTCCAATTTGAACAATTCCTCCTTCCACTTCTTTCCTCTAAACTGTGTCCCATGATCCGTTACTATGGTTTCAGGTTTTCCCACTTCTGGCAAGTATTTTTGAATAATTACTTCTAAAATTTTCTTTGTTGTAGCTCTACCGATTGGATAGAGTTTTGTATATTTGGTATAATGATCGAAAATAATTATTATATATTTAAATTTATGTCTCCCTCCACTTCTGGGAAAAGGTCCACATATATCTAAGAAGGTCTTCTTAAGTTTACCATTGGATGTTATTGTAATCATAGCTCCAGTTCTTTTTTCATTATTTATTTTTACTAATTGGCATATGTTGCAGTTTCTCAGTACTAATCTTACTCGCTTATTTATTGATTTTATATAACAATGTTCTGATAAAACTTAATAACCTTGAGTGGTCCCATGTGACCATATCTTTCATGGTAGTCCTTTATTATGGCTACTTCAGTTACTTCGGGTACATACATTTTCCACACATGATCCTCAATTGTTGGACGGATGAAAAGGATTTCTTCATAAACACAGAAAAATGTTGTTATTATAGGATCCTTTTGTAGTATCCTGTCTCTAATTTTTATTAATTTGGTGTCCGTTTTTTTATCTATTTTTAGTTTACTAATTATTTCTTGCAACTCTTCCTTCAATTTGATAATGTAATATATTTTCCCAATACTCTCCTGTTCTACTTCAAATGTTCCTTTTTCTAGGTTAACCCGTGACAGTCGGTCTGCTATTATATTCTTTTTTCCCGGGATATATTCCCAATCTAAATTGTATTCTCGAAGTATCAACACCCATCTGGTGAGCCTACTGTGGTTAAGCTTACAGTTTTTTAAAAAAGAGATTGACCTATGGTCGGTCCTTCTAGTTACTGGGTATCCCAATATAAATGTACGGAATTTTAAACACGAAAACACAACACTCAGCAGTTCCTTTTCAGTCACTATATAATTTCGCTCACAACTACTCAGTACCCTGCTTGCAAAACTGATGACCCAATGATTGCCTTCCTCATCTTCCTGATATAATTCACTTCCAAGACTAATATTGCTGGCATCACAATTGATGAAAAAATGTTTATCGAAATTTGGGCGGTGTAGCATTATGCTATCCAAGAATTTATATTTATTATTTTAAAATTATTGTCTTCATTTTCTTCCCACTTCCACTTGTTTTTCTTCGAAAGTAAATATTGGAAATTGGCTGTCACTTCTGAATAACCCTGTTGAAATTTCCTATAATAGTTGCATATCACCAAAAAAGATTGTACACTAGACTCTCGGCTATCCAACTCCCGACTATTCGACCTCCGGCCTATCCAATCACCAAAAAAGATTGTACAGTAGACTCTCGGCTATCCAACTCCCGACTATTCGACCTCCGGCCCATCCAACCCCGCTACTCAAAAAAAAAAAAAAAAAAAAAGTGTACAGTATGCAGTATTTCCGATCCGATTACTAGCGCCTTCAAACGTCATGTGAGCAATCCCGCCACACGGGTGAAGGCGCTTACACGTGAATCACCAGTTACCAATACAGTACGCCAATTGATTCATGTTGTGACAGGAAAGTTTCGTGTTCCTACTTGAGTGTGTAACAGGTGCATCAGTCAGTCTGTATCCAGAAGTCAGTCCGTGCGGTTCAGTCGTTCGTGGATTGTTAATTTGTTATAAAGTGTGTATATAGTATTGTTGGTGGCTTTTATTTTTAAGTGAAATATGGGTGACAAACGAAAGAAAGTGGTAGTAACTTTGGAAGAAAAACTGCAAGCAATAAAAAGAATGGATTCTGGTGAGTCAGTAAACAAAATTGCACTGGAGTTAGGAGTTGGAAAAACTACTGTGGGTGATTGGCGAAGAAATCGCGCAGAGATTGAAAAATGGTGTTCTAAGCAAGCAAGTGGCAGTGGCGTGAAAGTTAGAAAAACTATGCAAAAAGGAAAACATGTGGAAGTTGAAGAGGCTTTATATCTGTGGTGTGAAAATGTGAGGGGGAAAGGATTGACGGTTTCAGGCCCCTTGCTCCAAGAAAAAGTGATTCAGTTTAAAAAACAGATCGAAGGAGACGATGGTGAGTTTACTGCCAGTGACGGGTGGCTTGATCGCTGGAAGAAACGTTTTGGTGTTCGTCAGATGACGATTAGTGGTGAAGCATTGTCTGCTAATAAGGAAGCTGTTCCTGACTTTAAAAAACACTTTTTTGACCTGCTTGATAAGGAAGGTATTTCTGGAGAACAAGTGTACAACTGTGATGAGACGGGTTTGAATTACCGTATGTTGCCGTCTAAAACACTAGCGTCTAAACAGGAAAAGGCCACACCAGGGTTCAAGAAGAGCAAGGACCGCATTACAGTTTTAGCTTGTAGTAACGCAACCGGAAACCACAAGTTGAGACTGACCTTGATTGGAAAATCTCGCAAGCCTAGGGCTTTTAAAAATCTTAAAGATTTAAGTTCTTTGCCCCTGCATTATACCCATCAAAAAAAGGCGTGGATGAATGGAGAAATTTTCAAAAATTGGTTTGAACAGGAATTTGTGCCACAAGTTGAAAAACATTTAGCTGAAAACAGTTTAACAAGGAAAGCAATCCTAGTTTTGGATAACGCTCCTTCACATCCAGCAAATGACCAATTAAAAGATGGAGACATAAAAGCTTTGTTCTTGCCTGCAAATGTTACATCTATATGTCAGCCAATGGATCAGGGAGTGCTCCAAGCTTTGAAAAAGAAATATCGACGTAGACTACTAAGCTATATCATCGCGACAATTGATAATACAGAAGTTGCGACGGCACTACAGTCAGTAGACATGCTTGACGTCATCAGATGGGTGTCCGAGGCATGGGATGAAATTCCATCTTTAACACTTGTGCGATCGTGGAAAATTTTGCTGGATCACAGAGCCAGTGATAAGTGGGAAGAGGTAGAACAGCAATGTGATGTGGAAAATGCAACTGATAACACTGCGCTTGTATCGCTGTTAGAAAAAGTTCCCGGATGTGAGGAAGCTTCATTGGAAGACATCACAGAATGGTTGGCAAAGGATGAAATCGAAGAAATTGCAGACGAAGGTATTGTAGCGATGGTATTAAATGAACAGCCGATTGAAGAGGAACAAGGTGATGAACCCTCCGATCGTATAACCCACTCCGAAGGCCTGAAGGCGATCGAGACGGCAGTGGAATACATTGGCCAGCAAGAAGAAGCAACACCAGCAGACATCATATGTTTACGTAAGTGGAAGGATATAGCGGCAAGGAAATTAATGCGAGAAAAGAAGCAGGTCTCAATTACAGACTTTTTCAAACCTTAGACAATGTAAGTTTCACTTGTTCTTTCATTATACAGTACGTAGTTTTAGGTTATTATAATTTGATTTATATTAACAACTAATTTGGTTGAAAGCTTTTCGTATAAATTAAAACTCATAGTAAAACTCATTCAACTTATTGTTAACTACACATTTTGTTTTGTCCTTCAAATAAAGGTTTTGTGAAAGATACTGTAGTTGCGAATTCTTATTTCATTTCTTTCTAATTCATTTATTACTGTACGTCATTTATAAGGACAAAGTGATATGACGTACGCATCCAAATAGCAACAAGTACATTCAACGCAATAGGGTGGCGGTCATTGACCTTACAGAGGCTGGTATGCCTACGGCTCCGGTGTATCCGACTTTTTTGCTATCTGACCCGGCCGACCGCCACATTAGGTCGGATAGTTGAGAGTCTACTGTAATTGTTTTAAATTTTTTGGTATCTTGGATAGCCTTTACTTTCTCAGGAGATGGTTTTATTCCAGTAGCCGACAGAATGAATCCTAAAAATGGTAATTCATGTGTGATAAATTTTGATTTATGTAATTTCAATGTTATATTATGTTGTAACAGCTTATTTAACACTGTTTCCACTCTATTACAATGTTCCTTTCATGTACAAGAAGTAATCAGTATGTCATCGACATATACCGTTGTGAAGTCTAAAACTTCTTTACCCAGAATTTGATCCATACCCAATGAACACGGCCACAGAATTTACCAATCCAAAAGGTAAACGTTTGAAATGATAATTTCGTCCTTCAAATATAAAAGCGACATATTGTCTACTGTTAGGGTGCCACTCTATCTGCCAATATCCACAGACTGCATCCCAAGTACTCATGTACTTACATCCATAAAATTTTTTCATTATTTCATCAATCTCACCTGGAGACTGTGGTTAATGCTGAAGCAATAAGTAGAAAGACGTAGTTTCTATGGAAATATTTCATTTCGAATATGATTTTAAATATAAATCTTAGAACATGGAAGTCATGTATGGTTCTCCATACCGATATTTTTTACTTCCATGTTCCTTAAGGAAATGGAAGTATGGTGATGGCAAAAAAAATCATGTTCGAGATTATTGCAGATTCTGATTGTACTACACTCAAAACATGAAAAAAAGTCGTTTTTAAAAAAGTGTCAGTGTGTGTGTCTGTCTGTGTGTGTGTAGATTTTTTTTCTATGGCAAACAATAAGAGCCGCAAATTAAAACAGAATCAAATAAGTTTTTGCATACAGCCCTGATTTCTTGAGTACTAAAGACCTATTGTTTTTGGTGAAGATCGTTTAAGGCAAAGGGGTAGTTTACCTGCCACATTTTTTGTTTGATCAAGGGTATTCTGTATGGCAAACGTCTCGCGAGCTTCTTTCAATTCTATCTTCCATTATCATCCTTTGAATTTCTTTTCTTGCTGCTTCTTTCAAAGCTTGAGCGATGGGATATGACCTTTTATTAAAATTAACATTGTCTTTGAACTTTAACTCACACAGGAAGTTTTCAGCTTTTCTGGGTGAATCCGAGAATACTGTTCTATATTTATTATAAATTTCTATAAGTTGATGTTTTTCTTCTACACTGATTGTTTCCTGGGCCTGCCTATCTTGAAACTCCATGATCTCTTCTATCTTCCCTTGCCACATCTCTGACTCTGTTACTTTAGTATTTTTACCTATGGTTAACCTATTATTCTCCCTAATATAGAATGAGCTCAGACACTGAGGGGCACTTTGGCTACCAATTATCTCAGCCGATAACTCACCTTCTTCTGCGCTCAGTGTTACTTTACCACAGGCAAAATTTATAACTGCAGTGTGTCGCAGTAGCATATCACACCCTATTAATATCCTAAAAGGTAGCCCTTTGGCTACTAAAAATCCCATAGGTATTCCTATCCCACTGTTAGTAACATTCAAAGATACTTGTTTCTAATTGTTTTATTTTGTTTCCCGGTGGCGCCAATAATTGTTAAATTGTTAATTGGTAATGTAGGTATTCTCTCAGTAGTTAATTCAGTAATCCGGTCAAGCTCTAATTGGTCAATAATTGAAACATTTGCTCCTGTATCAATCATGGCTTCTGCTAATACTCCATTTAATTTGATTCGTATATAAACTATATCATTGTTTTGTGGTGACCCTTTAATTGCTCTTTCTTCCATTAATTCCGCCTGTGTATCTTTTAAATAATGGTTTCTGATAATTGTTATTGGTTTCTTTAATTTATTATTAGGACCTTGGTAAATTCTGTGCCCGGTTGTCTCTAGCAGTGACGGGCTGTCACTTCTTCTCACTGCTGGTACCCGTTTCCCCGACTTCCCATCATTATTATTAGGTTGTTCAACATTCTCACTATGTTGAGGTTCGTTTGACTGCCTTCTTTCTTCCTCACTGGTTCTAAACCTAGGTTGTTCTTCGCTCCTACTTCTTTGCGGACCTTCTTCTCTTTGATATGAATTGTTTTGATAATTTCGGTTATTATAATTTTGCCCTCTTCCTCGATAATGATTATTGTAGTAATTATCGTTGGCCCTTACATAGTTTACTCTTGGTCGAGTATCTCTGGGTTGTTCGTTTCTCCGATCCTCTGTATTTCCTGATCTCTACTATTCTACTCCTCCTGTAATATGATTCTTGCTCATAGTTCTCTAAGAGGGTTTCCATACCTCCGATTGTCTTTATTTGACCACTTAATCGAGCACTGATAATCTTTTCCTCAAAATGATATGCTATCTTAGTTACCAAACACTCCTCTGGGATCTTCGGGTCTAAATACTTCGCCACACATACCTTTCCCAAAAAATAAGCAGTAGGTGTCTGTCCTTTACTGCTGTCATACCTCCCATGACAGATATCGTCTCGAATAATATTTTGTATTGATTCAGACCAGTACTTCAGCTTGAACAACCTTTTAAAATTTTCATAATCACACACCTCGTTTCGAATTACAGTCCACCAATTGTCATTGATGTTCTTAAAACACTCATCTAATGTGCCTTTGATCATGTTCCATCGGTTCTCTTTTGACAGGTTTAAAATTTCATCCACTCTTCCTAAAAATTCGAGTGGGTTTCTTCGATAATCTCAAAAGTTTACACTTTCTCTACTATCTTGGATAGTATGTTGAGCGTTGCATGTAGATCTTAAACCCATTCTATCTACCTCCCTTTGTAGGTTTGTTTGTAATTGTTGTAAATTTTCTAATTTTTCTCCCTGATTATGAAACTGGTTCTTGACATTTTCTATCGTCTCATTAAAATCGGTGAATTTACTGGTTATGTTGCCTTTTATACTGTCCAACTGATCATTATTTTCCTGGCGTATGGCCATTATGCGAACTTGATGACCTTGTTCCTCTCGATCCATTCGGGCATCTATTCCTGTTCTGATTTGTTCCATCTTTTCTTCTGTTTTATCTAATCTGTGATTGGTTTCTATTATTTTCTTTTCTGCCATCTCCTTGTATTCCTCTACTTTTTTGTTAAGTGTTTCGTTAACATTTTCAATTTTACCCTCGAGAGTTTCCCTTAACTCCTTATTGAAGTTCTCCATCTTACCCTCAATTTGTTTTAAATTTCTTCGTTTATTTTCTCGATTTGTTTTAAACTGTCCCTCAAGGTTTCATTTTGCTTCCTTGAGTTCTCCTCCTGTTTCCTAAAACTTTCCTCTATTTTGTGAAATTTCTCGCTCAAGGTTTCATTTTGTTTCCTTGAGTTTTCATCTATTTTATCAAATTTTTCGCTCAAGGTTTCATTTTGCTTCCTTGAGTTTTCATCTATTTTATCAAATTTTTTGCTCAAGGTTTCATTTTGTTTCCTTGAGTTTTCATTTATTTTATCAAATTTTTCCTCCTGTCTCCTACAATTTTCCTTATTTTCCTCGTTTATTGTTTATTGCTTTCCATTATAATTCTCAACATCTCCTGCATGCTCATGTCTTCTTTTTTGGCGGATTTATCTGGTTGGTCCCCTTGGGCATCCTCTTCAACTATTTCCTTTTCCGTGTCCATAATTGCTTCAGTTTCTTCTTTATCGCCTGTCTGTTGTTCCATTTCACTGTCCATGACTACTTCTATTTCTTGTTCCTGTCCGCCTTCTTCCTTCTCCGTGTCTTCTGCCCTCTTCTTCGACCTGCCTCTGGTATTATTCATTTCTTGTCTCCTCATAGTTGCCGACAAAAATTATGTTTTTCGTTATATATTAACTTGTGTATATCCCGAAATTCCTTCCTAATTCAAGCCCTTTAAGTTGAGCGCCATTTCTAACGTCTCGCGAGCTTCTATTGAGTATGTCTTTCTCCAACGTGTGTGTGTGTGTTACATCTTATTATTACTCTTCGATAAGCTTTCCTAATTAAGCCCCATGTTTGTACATCATTTGTAACGTCTCGCGAGTTACTATCGAGTAATCTCTCTTGCTTTCGTCTCTGTAATATTTAATGAAAATCTATGTTTTATTTGCCACACGTTGTTAGCGTCATTTATAACGATAACGTGTTTTGATACTCTTCGAAACTCTCGCCTAATTTTTAGTTACAAAGTTTTTATCTGTTGGTGTTATATGCCTTCAAAATCGAGTGTGTGTGATTATGAAAGAATATTGAATGATTTTCTTAAATGTGTTTGTATTAAATCAATACCGTTGTTTGAAAATAGGTAGGAGAGAGAGTCAAAGAGAATTACTCTCTTTATATACAATCGAGTATTTTAAATTTTTTCCGCTCGTGGCATCAGCTGTTTTCTCCTTTTACAAACCCGTTTGAGGTTAAATTACTTTTGTAGTACGTAATAATTTCTTGATGACCGGACTGATTCCCTTTCTCTTCTCGATTTTTCTTATTACCTATAACCAACTACCATCTACTAGAAATAATACACATTTTATTATTTAAACGCAAGGCATTCCTTGAATTTATTTAATATTTATGGGACACTATGGTCTCCAAAACATGAATTGACAATCGATTACTTCACAAATCACAGCGTTACTTCGATCTTAAGTTTACTAACATATAACACATAACAAATGTTTTTTATTACATTTTTAATAAAGAAAAAGAAATAATTAATTAATTTCCCAGTGTTATTTAAGGTTCTTTGAACTTTGAGGAAGTCAGAAATGCATATGGGTCTGTATCAAACTTTACATTAATTATTTTAAAATTTGTATAATCTGTATCATTCCGTTGATTTTTTGACCGCTAGAGCGCAGACTACATTTCTTCACTGACAAAACGAACACTAAAATTAATGGCGTCTGTAATGTTATTAGCCAAGCCACGTTTTTCTGTTTTTTGGTTAATTAAAATAAAGTTTATGTTCACCATGTTTTCAGATGGATTTAAAGAGATGGTGCTGTTTCTAGTGTTCTAGATTTATAGTTTAGGTGTAATTTAGTTAAATTTTAAAAGGAAGCGATCTCAGCCAATGGTTTCCAATGGTGACGTCTTGATTGAGAGGTGGTTAGCAGGATTTATTGGTTGTTCATCGATTTTCTGGTGTGAATCAGTTCATTTCAATGGACATCTCTGATGTAGTGTCTAGTGCTGACTCGTTTTACTTCCATGTTCCTTAAGGAAATGGAAGTATGGTGATGGCAAAAAAAATCGTGTTCGAGATTATTGCAGATTCTGATTGTACTACACTCAAAACATGAAAAAAAGTCGTTTTTCGAAAAGTGTCTGTGTGTCTGTCTGTCTGTCTGTAGATTTTTTCTTTGGGAAACGATAACAGCCGCAAATTCAAACAGAATCAAATAATTTTTTGCATACAGCCCTGATTTCTTGAGTACTAAAGACCTATTGTTTTTGGTGAAGATCGGTTGAGGGAAAGGGGTAGTTTACCTGCAACAGTTTTTTTTTATCAAGGGTAATTTTGTTTGTTTGGCAAACGATAACAGCCGCAAATTCAAACAAAATCAAATAATGTTTCGCATACAGCCCTGAATTGTAGAGTTCTCAAGATCTGTTGATTTTGGTAAAGATCGGTTAAGGGGAAGGGGTAGTTTACCTGCAACGTTTTATGTTTTAACAAATGTATTTTCTATGGCAAACGATAACAGCCGCAAATTCAAATAGAATCAAATGATGTTTTGCATACAGCCCTGTATTGTAGAGTTCTCAATACCTATTGGTGTTGGTGAAGGTCGGTTAAGGGAAAGGGGTGGTTTACCTGCAACGTTTTATGTTTTAAAACGGTATTTTCTATGGCAAACTATAAGAGCCGCAAATTCAAACAGAATTTGCAAAATACATATGCAAATACATTTTTGCATACAGCCCTGTTTTGTTGAGTACTAAAGACCTATTGGTTTTGGTGAAGATCGTTTAAGGGAAAGGGGTAGTTTACCTGACACGTTTTTTGTTTTATTAAGGGTATTTTATATGGCAAACGATAAAAGCCGCAAATTCAAACAGAATCAAATGATGTTTTGCATACAGCCCTGTATTGTAGAGTTCTCAATACGTATTGGTGTTGGTGAAGATCGGTTAAGGGAAAGGGGTAGTTTACCAGCAACATTTTGTGTTTTAACAAGGGTAATTTTTTATATGACGAACGATAACTGCCGTAAATTCAAACAGAATCAACTAGGTTTTTGCATACCTTTTTGAACTAAAGAGAACTCAAGGTCTGTTGATTTTGTTGAAGATCGGTTAAGGGAAAGGGGTAGTTTATCAGCAACGTTTTATGTTTTAAAAAGGGTAATTTTTTATGACGAACGATAACTGCCGAAAATTCAATGAGAATCAAATAATTTTTTGCACCCCCTGAGTTGCAGAGAGCTCAAGGTCTACTGATTTTGGTGAAGATCGGTTAAGGGAAAGGGGTAGTTTACCTGCAACATTTTATGTTGTAACAAGGGAAATGTGTCCATGACGAACGATAACTGCCGCACATTCAAACAGAATCAAATATTTTTTTGCATGCTTCCCTGAATTGTAGAGGACGGAAGGTCTGTTGATTTTGGAGAAGATCGGTTAAGAGAAAGGGGTAGTTTACCAGAAACATTTTATGATTTAACAAGAGTAAAGTACTTAATTTTTATAAATAAAGTATCCTGATAAGAAGCTCATTGTAATCCACTGTAGAAACTTAGCTGAAATATCTATAAATGAAGAAGTTAGGTGAACGGGGTGGGGGTAATTTTCTATTATTAAAAATTATAGTTGAAGGTGGAAGGGAGAATTTTTTATATGTGTACTACGTTATCGGCAACAAAGAAGTAGTTTTTTGTTAAAATTGCTTCCCGGGCTCTTTAGCCGTAGCCCAATGTTTTCTGCAAAACCAGACTTTTCGGCAGTGCCATCGACTGCCATTATCGGTGAAAATCGAGTGCGAAAACGTGAGGTGGTATACGTCAGTGACCACAGTACTGTGGTTAATGCTGAAGCAATAAGTAGAAAGACGTAGTTTCTATGGAAATATTTCATTTCGAATATGATTTTAAATATAAATCTTAGAACATGGAAGTCATGTATGGTTCTCCATACCGATATTTTTTACTTCCATGTTCCTTAAGGAAATGGAAGTATGGTGATGGCAAAAAAAATCGTGTTCGAGATTATTGCAGATTCTGATTGTACTACACTCAAAACATGAAAAAAAGTCGTTTTTAAAAAAGTGTCTGTCTGTGTGTGTGTGTGTGTGTAGATTTTTTTTCTAAGGCAAACGATAAGAGCCGCAAATTAAAACAGAATCAAATAAGTTTTTGCATACAGCCCTGATTTCTTGAGTACTAAAGACCTATTGTTTTTGGTGAAGATCGTTTAAGGCAAAGGGGTAGTTTACCTGCCACATTTTTTGTGTGATCAAGGGTATTTTGTATGGCAAACGATAACAGCCGCAAATTCAAACAAAATCATATAACATTTTACATACAGCCCTGAATTGTAAAGTTCTCAAGACCTATCGTTTTTGTTGAAGATCGGTTAAGGGAAAGGGGTAGTTTACCAGCAACGGTTTTTTATCAAGGGTAATTTTTTTCTATGGTAAACGATAACAGCCGCAAATTCAAATAGAATCAAATGATGTTTTGCATACAGCCCTGTATTGTAGAGTTCTCAATACCTATTGGTGTTGGTGAAGGTCGGTTAAGGGAAAGGGGTAGTTTACCTGCAACGTTTTATGTTTTAAAAGGGTATTTTCTATGGCAAACTATAAGAGCCGCAAATTCAAACAGAATCAAATACGTTTTTGCATACAGCCCTGAATTGTAGAGTACTAAAGACCTATTGTTTTTGGTGAAGATCGGTTAAGGGAAAGGGGTAGTTTACCTGACACGTTTTTTGTTTTATCAAGGGTATTTTATATGGCAAACGATAACAGCCGCAAATTCAAACAGAATCATATAATATTTTGCATACAGCCCTGAAATGTATAGTTCTCAAGACCTGTTGGTTTTGGTGAAGATCGGTTAAGGGAAAGGGGTAGTTTACCTGCAACAGTTTTTTATCAAGGGTAATTTTTGTCTATAGTAAACGATAACAGCCCAAATTCAAACACAATCAAATGATGTTTTGCATACAGCGCTGTATTGTAGAGTTCTCAATACGTATTGGTGTTGGTGAAGATCGGTTAAGGGAAAGGGGTAGTTTACCAGCAACATTTTATGTTTTAACAAGGGTAATTTTTTATATGACGAACGATAACTGCCGTAAATTTAAACAGAATCAACTAGGTTTTTGCATACCTTTTTGAACTAAAGAGAACTCAAGGTCTGTTGATTTTGTTGAAGATCGGTTAAGGGAAAGGGGTAGTTTATCAGCAACGTTTTATGTTTTAAAAAGGGTAATTTTTTTATGACAAACGATAACTGCCGAAAATTCAATGAGAATCAAATAATTTTTTGCACCCCCTGAGTTGCAGAGAGCTCAAGGTCTACTGATTTTGGTGAAAATCGGTTAAGGGAAAGGGGTAGTTTACCTGCAACATTTTATGTTGTAACAAGGGAAATGTTTCCATGACGATCGATAACTGCCGCACATTCAAACAGAATCAAATATTTTTTTGCATGCTTCCCTGAATTGTAGAGGACGGAAGGTCTGTTGATTTTGGAGAAGATCGGTTAAGAGAAAGGGGTAGTTTACCAGAAACATTTTATGATTTAACAAGAGTAAAGTACTTAATTTTTATAAATAAAGTATCCTGATAAGAAGCTCATAGTAATCCACTGTAGAAACGTAGATGAAATATCTATAAATGAAGAAGTTAGGTGAACTGGGTGGGGGTAATTTTCTATTATTAAAAATTATAGTTGAAGGTGGAAGGGAGAATTTTTTATATGTGTACTACGTTATCGGCAACAAAGAAGTAGTTTTTTGTTAAAATTGCTTCCCGGGCTCTTTAGCCGTAGCCCAATGTTTTCTGCAAAACCAGACTTTTCGGCAGTGCCATCGACTGCCATCATCGGTGAAAATCGAGTGCGAAAACGTGAGGTGGTATACGTCAGTGACCACAGTACTGTGGTTAATGCTGAAGCAATAAGTAGAAAGACGTATTTTCTATGGAAATATTTCATTTCGAATATGATTTTAAATATAAATCTTAGAACATGGAAGTCATGTATGGTTCTCCATACCGATATTTTTTACTTCCATGTTCCTTAAGGAAATGGAAGTATGGTGATGGCAAAAAAAATCGTGTTCGAGATTATTGCAGATTCTGATTGTACTACACTCAAAACATGAAAAAAAGTCGTTTTTAAAAAAGTGTCTGTCTGTGTGTGTGTGTGTGTGTGTGTGTAGATTTTTTTTCTAAGGCAAACGATAAGAGCCGCAAATTAAAACAGAATCAAATAAGTTTTTGCATACAGCCCTGATTTCTTGAGTACTAAAGACCTATTGTTTTTGGTGAAGATCGTTTAAGGCAAAGGGGTAGTTTACCTGCCACATTTTTTGTTTGATCAAGGGTATTTTGTATGGCAAACGATAACAGCCGCAAATTCAAACAAAATCATATAATATTTTACATACAGCCCTGAATTGTAAAGTTCTCAAGACCTATCGTTTTTGTTGAAGATCGGTTAAGGGAAAGGGGTAGTTTACCAGCAACGGTTTTTTATCAAGGGTAATTTTTACTTCCATATTCCTTAAGGAATGGAAGTATGGTGATGGCAAAAAAAATCGTGTTCGAGATTATTGCAGATTCTGATTCTACTACACTCAAAACATGAAAAAAAGTCGTTTTCCGAAAAGTGTCTGAGTGTCTGTCTGTGTGTCTGTAGATTTTTTTCTATGGCAAACGATAACTGCCGCAAATTCAAACAGAATCAAATAATTTTTTGTATACAGCCCTGAATTGTAGAGTTCTCAAGATCTGTTGATTTTGGTGAAGATCGGTTGAGGGAAAGGGGTAGTTTACCTGTAACGTTTTATGTTTTAACAAGGGTATTTCCTATGGCAAATGATAACAGCCGCAAATTCAAACAGAATCAAAAGATTATTTGCATACAGCCCTAAATTGTAGAGTTCTCAAGACCTATTGTTTTTGGTGAAGTTCGGTTGAGGGAAAGGGGTAGTTTACCTGCAACGTTTTTTTAACAAGGGTATTTTCTATGGCAAACGATAACAGCCGCAAATTCAAACAGAATCAAATAATGTTTTGCATACAGCCCTGATTTGTAGAGTACTCAAGACCTATTGCTTTTGGTGAAGATCGGTTAAGGGAAAGGGGTAGTTTACCTGTAACGTTTTATGTTTTAACAAGGGTATTTCCTATGGCAAACGATAACAGCCGCAAATTCAAACAGAATCAAAAGATTATTTGCATACAGCCCTAAATTGTAGAGTTCTCAAGACCTATTGTTTTTGGTGAAGATCGGTTAAGGGGAAGGGGTAGTTTACCTGCAACGTTTGTTTATCAAGCGTATTTTCTATGGCAAACGATAACAGCCGCAAATTCAAACAGAATCAAATAATTTTTTGCATACATCCCTGAATTGTAGAGGTCTCAATGACTTTCGATTTTGGTGAAGATCGGTTAAGGGGAAGGGGTAGTTTACCTGCAACCTTTTACGTTTTAACAAGAGTAAAGTACTTGACAATTTATTTAAACTTTTTGAAACAATGGTAATTGTTAAAAATAAAATAATTTTGTTGCCAGGCAATAAAATTATAATTTTTTCATTTTAATGTAATATAATAGTTTTCATTTAATACAGCAATAAAAAGGCAGGTAAGACACAGCCTGGCTGTTTGGGTGAAAATGATTTTAAATATAAATCTTAGAATATAGAAGTCATGTAGGGTTCTCCATACCGATATTTTTCTATGGTAAACGATAACAGCCGCAAATTCAAATAGAATCAAATGATGTTTTGCATACAGCCCTGTATTGTAGAGTTCTCAATACCTATTGGTGTTGGTGAAGGTCGGTTAAGGGAAAGGGGTAGTTTACCTGCAACGTTTTTTTTTAAAAGGGTATTTTCTATGGCAAACTATAAGAGCCGCAAATTCAAACAGAATCAAATACGTTTTTGCATACAGCCCTGAGTTGCAGAGAGCTCAAGGTCTACTGATTTTGGTGAAAATCGGTTAAGGGAAAGGGGTAGTTTACCTGCAACATTTTATGTTGTAACAAGGGAAATGTTTCCATGACGATCGATAACTGCCGCACATTCAAACAGAATCATATAATATTTTGCATACAGCCCTGAAATGTAGAGTTCTCAAGACCTGTTGGTTTTGGTGAAGATCGGTTAAGGGAAAGGGGTACTTTACCTGCAACGGTTTTTTATCAAGGGTAATTTTTGTCTATAGTAAACGATAACAGCCCAAATTCAAACAGAATCAAATGATGTTTTGCATACAGCCCTGTATTGTAGAGTTCTCAATACGTATTGGTGTTGGTGAAGTTCGGTTAAGGGAAAGGGGTAGTTTACCAGCAACATTTTATGTTTTAACAAGGGTAATTTTTTATATGACGAACGATAACTGCCGTAAATTCAAACAGAATCAACTAGGTTTTTGCATACCTTTTTGAACTAAAGAGAACTCAAGGTCTGTTGATTTTGTTGAAGATCGGTTAAGGGAAAGGGGTAGTTTATCAGCAACGTTTTATGTTTTAAAAAGGGTAATTTTTTTATGACGAACGATAACTGCCGAAAATTCAATGAGAATCAAATAATTTTTTGCACCCCCTGAGTTGCAGAGAGCTCAAGGTCTACTGATTTTGGTGAAAATCGGTTAAGGGAAAGGGGTAGTTTACCTGCAACATTTTATGTTGTAACAAGGGAAATGTTTCCATGACGATCGATAACTGCCGCACATTCAAACAGAATCAATTATTTTTTTGCATGCTTCCCTGAATTGTAGAGGACGGAAGGTCTGTTGATTTTGGAGAAGATCGGTTAAGAGAAAGGGGTAGTTTACCAGAAACATTTTATGATTTAACAAGAGTAAAGTACTTAATTTTTATAAATAAAGTATCCTGATAAGAAGCTCATAGTAATCCACTGTAGAAACGTAGATGAAATATCTATAAATGAAGAAGTTAGGTGAACGGGGTGGGGGTAATTTTCTATTATTAAAAATTATAGTTGAAGGTGGAAGGGAGAATTTTTTATATGTGTACTACGTTATCGGCAACAAAGAAGTAGTTTTTTTGTTAAAATTGCTTCCCGGGCTCTTTAGCCGTAGCCCAATGTTTTCTGCAAAACCAGACTTTTCGGCAGTGCCATCGACTGCAATCATCGGTGAAAATCGAGTGCGAAAACGTGAGGTGGTATATGTCAGTGACCACAGTACTGTGGTTAATGCTGAAGCAATAAGTAGAAAGACGTAGTTTCTATGGAAATATTTCATTTCGAATATGATTTTAAATATAAATCTTAGAAAATGGAAGTCATGTATGGTTCTCCATACCGATGTTTTTTACTACCATGTTCCTTAAGGAAATGGAAGTATGGTGATGGCAAAAAAAAATCGTGTTTGAGATTATTGCAGATTCTGATTGTACTACACTCAAAACATGAAAAAAAGTCGTTTTTCAAAAAGTGTCTGTGTGTGTGTCTGTAGATTTTTTTTCTATGGCAAACGATAACAGCCGCAAATTCAAACAGAATCAAATAATTTTTTGCATACAGCCCTGATTTGTAGAGTACTCACGACCTATTGTTTTTGGTGAAGATCGGTTGAGGGAAAGGGGTAGTTTACCGGCAACGGTTTTTTTTATCAAGGGTAATTTTGTTTGTTTGGCAAACGATAACAGCCGCAAATTCAAACAGAATCAAATAATGTTTCGCATACAGCCCTGAATTGTAGAGGTCTCAAGATCTGTTGATTTTGGTGAAGATCGTTTAAGGGAAAGGGGTAGTTTACCTGCCACGTTTTTTGTTTTATCAAGGGTATTTTGTATGGCAAACGATAACAGCCGAAAATTCAAACAGAATCATATAATATTTTGCATACAGCCCTGAAATGTAGAGTTCTCAAGACTTGTTGGTTTTGGTGAAGATCGGTTAAGCGAATAGGGTAGTTTACCTGCAACATTTTATGTTTTATCAAGGGTAATTTTTTTATGACGAACGACAACTGCCGTACATTAAAACAGAATCAACTACTCTTCTGCATACCTTTTTGAATTATACAGAACTCAAGGTCTGTTGATTTTGTTGAAGATCGGTTAAGGGAAAGGGGTATTTTACCTGTAACATTTTATGTTTTAACAAGTGTATTTTTTCTATGACGAACGATAACTGCCGTAAATTCAAAGAGAATCAAATAATGTTTTGCATATAGCCCTGAATTGTAGAGTTCTCAAGACCTATTGTTTTTGGTGAAGATCGGTTAATGGAATAGGGTAGTTTACCAGCAACGTTTTATGTTTTATCAAGGGTGTTTTCTATGGCAAACGATAAGAGCCGCAAATTCAAACAGAATCAAATAATTCTTTGCATACAGGCCTGAATTGTAGAGTACTCAAGACCTGTCGTTTTTGGTGAAGATCGGTTAAGGGAAAGGGGTAGTTTACCTGCAACGGTTTTTTATCAAGGGTAATTTTTGTCTATAGTAAACGATAACAGCCCAAATTCAAACAGAATCAAATGATGTTTTGCATACAGCCCTGTATTGTAGAGTTCTCAATACGTATTGGTGTTGGTGAAGTTCGGTTAAGGGAAAGGGGTAGTTTACCAGCAACATTTTATGTTTTAACAAGGGTAATTTTTTATATGACGAACGATAACTGCCGTAAATTCAAACAGAATCAACTAGGTTTTTGCATACCTTTTTGAACTAAAGAGAACTCAAGGTCTGTTGATTTTGTTGAAGATCGGTTAAGGGAAAGGGGTAGTTTATCAGCAACGTTTTATGTTTTAAAAAGGGTAATTTTTTTATGACGAACGATAACTGCCGAAAATTCAATGAGAATCAAATAATTTTTTGCACCCCCTGAGTTGCAGAGAGCTCAAGGTCTACTGATTTTGGTGAAAATCGGTTAAGGGAAAGGGGTAGTTTACCTGCAACATTTTATGTTGTAACAAGGGAAATGTTTCCATGACGATCGATAACTGCCGCACATTCAAACAGAATCAATTATTTTTTTGCATGCTTCCCTGAATTGTAGAGGACGGAAGGTCTGTTGATTTTGGAGAAGATCGGTTAAGAGAAAGGGGTAGTTTACCAGAAACATTTTATGATTTAACAAGAGTAAAGTACTTAATTTTTATAAATAAAGTATCCTGATAAGAAGCTCATAGTAATCCACTGTAGAAACGTAGATGAAATATCTATAAATGAAGAAGTTAGGTGAACGGGGTGGGGGTAATTTTCTATTATTAAAAATTATAGTTGAAGGTGGAAGGGAGAATTTTTTATATGTGTACTACGTTATCGGCAACAAAGAAGTAGTTTTTTTGTTAAAATTGCTTCCCGGGCTCTTTAGCCGTAGCCCAATGTTTTCTGCAAAACCAGACTTTTCGGCAGTGCCATCGACTGCAATCATCGGTGAAAATCGAGTGCGAAAACGTGAGGTGGTATATGTCAGTGACCACAGTACTGTGGTTAATGCTGAAGCAATAAGTAGAAAGACGTAGTTTCTATGGAAATATTTCATTTCGAATATGATTTTAAATATAAATCTTAGAAAATGGAAGTCATGTATGGTTCTCCATACCGATGTTTTTTACTACCATGTTCCTTAAGGAAATGGAAGTATGGTGATGGCAAAAAAAAATCGTGTTTGAGATTATTGCAGATTCTGATTGTACTACACTCAAAACATGAAAAAAAGTCGTTTTTCAAAAAGTGTCTGTGTGTGTGTCTGTAGATTTTTTTTCTATGGCAAACGATAACAGCCGCAAATTCAAACAGAATCAAATAATTTTTTGCATACAGCCCTGATTTGTAGAGTACTCACGACCTATTGTTTTTGGTGAAGATCGGTTGAGGGAAAGGGGTAGTTTACCGGCAACGGTTTTTTTTATCAAGGGTAATTTTGTTTGTTTGGCAAACGATAACAGCCGCAAATTCAAACAGAATCAAATAATGTTTCGCATACAGCCCTGAATTGTAGAGGTCTCAAGATCTGTTGATTTTGGTGAAGATCGTTTAAGGGAAAGGGGTAGTTTACCTGCCACGTTTTTTGTTTTATCAAGGGTATTTTGTATGGCAAACGATAACAGCCGAAAATTCAAACAGAATCATATAATATTTTGCATACAGCCCTGAAATGTAGAGTTCTCAAGACTTGTTGGTTTTGGTGAAGATCGGTTAAGCGAATAGGGTAGTTTACCTGCAACATTTTATGTTTTATCAAGGGTAATTTTTTTATGACGAACGACAACTGCCGTACATTAAAACAGAATCAACTACTCTTCTGCATACCTTTTTGAATTATACAGAACTCAAGGTCTGTTGATTTTGTTGAAGATCGGTTAAGGGAAAGGGGTATTTTACCTGTAACATTTTATGTTTTAACAAGTGTATTTTTTCTATGACGAACGATAACTGCCGTAAATTCAAAGAGAATCAAATAATGTTTTGCATATAGCCCTGAATTGTAGAGTTCTCAAGACCTATTGTTTTTGGTGAAGATCGGTTAATGGAATAGGGTAGTTTACCAGCAACGTTTTATGTTTTATCAAGGGTGTTTTCTATGGCAAACGATAAGAGCCGCAAATTCAAACAGAATCAAATAATTCTTTGCATACAGGCCTGAATTGTAGAGTACTCAAGACC
Organism: Magicicada septendecula; assembly: GCA_034769895.1. NCBI lineage: Eukaryota > Metazoa > Arthropoda > Insecta > Hemiptera > Cicadidae > Magicicada > Magicicada septendecula. The sequence goes on from CM068372.1 coordinate 131,010,818, forward strand.
TGTCGTTTTTGGTGAAGATCGGTTAAGGGAAAGGGGTAGTTTACCTGCAACGGTTTTTTATCAAGGGTAATTTTTGTCTATAGTAAACGATAACAGCCCAAATTCAAACAGAATCAAATGATGTTTTGCATACAGCCCTGTATTGTAGAGTTCTCAATACGTATTGGTGTTGGTGAAGTTCGGTTAAGGGAAAGGGGTAGTTTACCAGCAACATTTTATGTTTTAACAAGGGTAATTTTTTATATGACGAACGATAACTGCCGTAAATTCAAACAGAATCAACTAGGTTTTTGCATACCTTTTTGAACTAAAGAGAACTCAAGGTCTGTTGATTTTGTTGAAGATCGGTTAAGGGAAAGGGGTAGTTTATCAGCAACGTTTTATGTTTTAAAAAGGGTAATTTTTTTATGACGAACGATAACTGCCGAAAATTCAATGAGAATCAAATAATTTTTTGCACCCCCTGAGTTGCAGAGAGCTCAAGGTCTACTGATTTTGGTGAAAATCGGTTAAGGGAAAGGGGTAGTTTACCTGCAACATTTTATGTTGTAACAAGGGAAATGTTTCCATGACGATCGATAACTGCCGCACATTCAAACAGAATCAATTATTTTTTTGCATGCTTCCCTGAATTGTAGAGGACGGAAGGTCTGTTGATTTTGGAGAAGATCGGTTAAGAGAAAGGGGTAGTTTACCAGAAACATTTTATGATTTAACAAGAGTAAAGTACTTAATTTTTATAAATAAAGTATCCTGATAAGAAGCTCATAGTAATCCACTGTAGAAACGTAGATGAAATATCTATAAATGAAGAAGTTAGGTGAACGGGGTGGGGGTAATTTTCTATTATTAAAAATTATAGTTGAAGGTGGAAGGGAGAATTTTTTATATGTGTACTACGTTATCGGCAACAAAGAAGTAGTTTTTTTGTTAAAATTGCTTCCCGGGCTCTTTAGCCGTAGCCCAATGTTTTCTGCAAAACCAGACTTTTCGGCAGTGCCATCGACTGCAATCATCGGTGAAAATCGAGTGCGAAAACGTGAGGTGGTATATGTCAGTGACCACAGTACTGTGGTTAATGCTGAAGCAATAAGTAGAAAGACGTAGTTTCTATGGAAATATTTCATTTCGAATATGATTTTAAATATAAATCTTAGAAAATGGAAGTCATGTATGGTTCTCCATACCGATGTTTTTTACTACCATGTTCCTTAAGGAAATGGAAGTATGGTGATGGCAAAAAAAAATCGTGTTTGAGATTATTGCAGATTCTGATTGTACTACACTCAAAACATGAAAAAAAGTCGTTTTTCAAAAAGTGTCTGTGTGTGTGTCTGTAGATTTTTTTTCTATGGCAAACGATAACAGCCGCAAATTCAAACAGAATCAAATAATTTTTTGCATACAGCCCTGATTTGTAGAGTACTCACGACCTATTGTTTTTGGTGAAGATCGGTTGAGGGAAAGGGGTAGTTTACCGGCAACGGTTTTTTTTATCAAGGGTAATTTTGTTTGTTTGGCAAACGATAACAGCCGCAAATTCAAACAGAATCAAATAATGTTTCGCATACAGCCCTGAATTGTAGAGGTCTCAAGATCTGTTGATTTTGGTGAAGATCGTTTAAGGGAAAGGGGTAGTTTACCTGCCACGTTTTTTGTTTTATCAAGGGTATTTTGTATGGCAAACGATAACAGCCGAAAATTCAAACAGAATCATATAATATTTTGCATACAGCCCTGAAATGTAGAGTTCTCAAGACTTGTTGGTTTTGGTGAAGATCGGTTAAGCGAATAGGGTAGTTTACCTGCAACATTTTATGTTTTATCAAGGGTAATTTTTTTATGACGAACGACAACTGCCGTACATTAAAACAGAATCAACTACTCTTCTGCATACCTTTTTGAATTATACAGAACTCAAGGTCTGTTGATTTTGTTGAAGATCGGTTAAGGGAAAGGGGTATTTTACCTGTAACATTTTATGTTTTAACAAGTGTATTTTTTCTATGACGAACGATAACTGCCGTAAATTCAAAGAGAATCAAATAATGTTTTGCATATAGCCCTGAATTGTAGAGTTCTCAAGACCTATTGTTTTTGGTGAAGATCGGTTAATGGAATAGGGTAGTTTACCAGCAACGTTTTATGTTTTATCAAGGGTGTTTTCTATGGCAAACGATAAGAGCCGCAAATTCAAACAGAATCAAATAATTCTTTGCATACAGGCCTGAATTGTAGAGTACTCAAGACCTGTCATTTTTGGTGAAGATCGGTTAAGGGAAAGGGGTAGTTTACCTGCAACGGTTTTTTATCAAGGGTAATTTTTTCTATGGTAAACGATAACAGCCGCAAATTCAAACAGAATCAAATGATGTTTTGCATACAGCCCTGTATTGTAGAGTTCTCAATACCTATTGGTGTTGCTGAAGATCGGTTAAGGGAAAGGGGTAGTTGACCAGCAACATTTTATGTTTTAACAAGGGTAATTTTTTATATGACGAACGATAACTGCCGTAAATTCAAACAGAATCAACTAGGTTTTTGCATACGTTTTTGAACTAAAGAGAACTCAAGGTCTGTTGATTTTGTTGAAGATCGATTAAGGGAAGGGGTAGTTTATCAGCAACGTTTTATGTTTTAAGAAGGGTAATTTTTTTTTGTGAAAGATAACTGCCGCAAATTCAAACAGAATCAAATAATGTTCTGCATACACCCCTGAATTGTAGAGTTCGCAAGATCTGTTGTTTTTGGTGAAGATCGGTTAAGGGAGAGGGGTAGTTTACCTGCAACGTTTTATGTTTTAACAAGGGTAATTGTTTATATGACGAACGATAACTGTCGAACATTCAAACAGAATCAAATATTTTTTTGCATGCATCCCTGAATTGTAGAGGACGGAAGTTTTATTGATTTTGGAGAAGATCGGTTAAGAGAAAGGGGTAGTTTACCTGAAACATTTTATGATTTAACAAGAGTAAAGTACTTAATTCTTATAAATAAAGTATCCTAATAGGAAGCTCATAGTAATCCACTGTAGAAACGTAGATGAAATATCTATAAATGAAGAGGTTAGGTGAACGGGGTGGGGATAATTTTCTATTATTAAAAATTATAGTTGAAGGTGGAGGGGAGAATTTTTTATGTGTACTACGTATCGGCAACAAAGAAGTAGTTTTTTGTTAAAATTGCTTCCCGGGCTCTTTAGCCGTAGTCCAATGTTTTCTGCAAAACCAGACTTTTCGGCAGTGCCATCGACTGCCATCATCGGTAAAAATCGAGTGCGAAAACGTGAGGTGGTATACGTTAGTGACCACAGTACTGCGGTTAATGCTGAAGCAATAAGTAGAAAGACGTAGTTTCTATGGAAATATTTCATTTCGAATATGATTTTAAAAAATCTTAGAAAATGGAAGTCATGTATGGTTCTCCATACCGATATTCTTAATTTAGGAGTGGTTTATTCCGAATACTCTTTTAAATTTATAAAATTTTATAGGACATTACACTTTTCATCTTCTCACATTGAATACCATTTAACAATCAATCAATTTCTTGTTAGGTAGTTACTCATAGTAACCAATAAATTTATGGTTTTTTATTGGCTACCCTAGGTACCGTTTTAGGTAAATAGGCTAGTATATAATATTATTATTTATTTTCTTGCTTTTAAAAATACCCTTTACAAATCTTAGTTATGATTAATTTTAATTTATATAAGATTTTTCTTCATGTATTTATTTAAGCTTGGCTGTTGGCATTTTATAATTTAATGATTTTTTAATTGAGTTTATTTATTACTTATACTGTGGTCCATGTATTCTTACTCTATATTACTTTCTTTTCCCTTCCATCTTTTCAGTATAGTTTTAAGTTGCCTTTATCAGTTTAATATAACCCTGGATTATTTTACATCTAACAAAATAATTATAGTAAACAAAAATATTAATTCTAGTTATAATGCCTTTGTGGCCTACACAATACAAAACTACAACAACTTGTTAATAGTATCGTAGTCTATTGCTATAATACTGCTTTTTTTTTCATCTTCAGCACAGATTTGTGAGATGCTCTTTTTAAATGTTTGACACTTTCACCTATCATACTATGTTCCACTTTGTACACTGCACTTTTATGATTACACTTAGTATTGTTTTCAATGTTTACAGTGTTTTTAGAGTACAAAGGTTCTCATAGTTTGATACATAATCCCCATTTCTGACTTTTAAAAATGGGTGGTTACTGGTTTTTTTCTCTTGTGATTACATTAATCCTCCTTTATTTATTTATCATATTTGGGCAGGGGTTATGTAACGTTACAATATTGAGTCTATAAATTTGCACGATGATGTGTGGTTATGTGAGCGTGTAATACTAGCACCAAGAAACGAACAAATAAATACCATAAGTAGCTGCATATTGCATAAATTTCCAGGAGACGAAAAAACATATCACTCCATTAATACAGTTTTGAACGAAGAGAATGCAGTACATTACCCAACTGAGTTTTTGAATACTTTATCTGCATCAGGATAACCAGCTCACATTGAAATTAAAACTAGGTGTTCCAATTATACTCATGAGAAATCTGAAGCCACCACAGTTATGCAATGAAACACGATTGAAAGTTAGGTTGCTAAAAATCATCATTGAAGCGACTATCTTAACAGGCTGTGGCAAAGGAGAAACTGTATTTATCCCAAGAAATCCAATCATACCCAATAACTTTCCATTTCAATTTAAAAGACTTCAGTTTCCGGTTAATTTATGCTTTGCAGTGACTATCAATAAGTCACAAGGGCAAACTTTACGTACAGCTGGTGTGGATTTAAGAGCTGCTTGTTTTTCTCACGGACAACTGTATGTGGCATGTTCACGAGTAAGCAGAAGCAGTGAGCTCTTTATTTGCTCTGATAACGGCAGAATGAAAAATGTAGTTTATAACGAGGCTTTGATGTAAAAATGTATATAAAAACTGAATATACTGGACTGTGATACATTTACATATATAAGGATTCTACCAACACGTTTAAGACTGACTTAGCACGTAAGACTTCAACTAACTCATATCAATATACTTATGTATTCATTATTTGTATTATTCTATATGAATAAACATTTTATCTAATTGTGTTACTGCATGTTTATAAATATCTACTAAATTATCAATTTTGATTTTACGTATTGAGGAAACATGAATGATGGATCTATTGCTTCTCACTTTTTGGATATTCAATAACTTACAATATAAGAATATTATTAATATAGATGTACCACTAGCAATTTACCAACTCGACAGTTACCACAACAATCATATACAAATATTCGTGTTCGAAGCCGCGGGTACCTGCTAGTTTGTCTATAAAATTCAACACTCTTTATAAATTTACCTTGTTTCCTACAAATAGAAACCATTATATCAGTAAATCTTAACATTTTTATACTCTTTCCATGAGGTGTTATTCCAATCTTAAAAATCTTTTATTATTTCCTTTACAGCCACATGTAAAGCATTCTCCTGTAATGGCAATAAATTTGTATAACTGTAAATAACATAGACTCCTAAGCTGCTTCGGTGGTACACATGGGAGCCATTATTATTATTATAACTGTAAATTTAATTCTTTTTTATTTGTAGGATGTTTTAATGGCTATTATAAAGGAAGAAGTGGATGTAGAAGAAGAAGAGACTAAACAGGTAAAATATGCACAAACCTGATTATATAACCCACAGCTAATGTATTAGGTTGTTCAATGCCTTGTACCACTTGAGATTGAGATTAGGATTACTTTCATTTGTAGATATTTAATTTAAATGTCAACAGAATACACAGAATACCAGTCTCACTGTATTGTAAATTCAAAAACCTAATGTGATCAAGTAAGTAAAAGCATACACACACCCGTTATGCAGAGTGCAGATATTTATTAGAAAAATTGATGGATAATTGTATTTATTTCATATTTATTTTTAAAACGTTATTATGTACTCTGTAAGTCATGGAGAAGACAAATTAAATTTTATAATTTTTCAATTTGCAGTACATATTGCCACTTGTAAATTCTATCATAAAAGAAGAAATATGTGTAAAAGAAGAACAATCTGTAAAAGAAGAACTGTGTGTAAAAGAAGAACTATGTGTAAAAGAAGTACTCATGAAAGAACAGAATGGACAGTTTATTGATCAGGTATAGTATACAAGTATACATTTGTTTGTTACAATAAGCAATTAATGTTATTGTACAATGAACAATATTGTTAATTGTAAACTTGCTGATTAAATCTGAAGGAGATCTTTGTGTCCCATGGGAATCATTATTATGTATGCTTTCCATAGTACACATGATTCAGCCAAAACATTTTGTATCAGTTACCATTTTGTAAGTTACAAAAGGTTGGCATTTTGTAACCCATTCATGTTGCTGGCAGCCAACACTACAGTGGCACCTTATCACCTTGAATTATTAGGCAATTATCTTCTTGCTAAATTTGTACATATCTATGTGCAGCTCTTCCGAACATCCTGTCCTTTAGTCAAATTTGCCTTTGTACTAACTCTAATTGTATTATACTGGGTAAATACTCTGCCCTACAGACTTGAACTTTTGTAAGCAATGGGGTGGCTGCCATTAGTGAATGGATGACCCTGTCATCTTGGCAACACATTCTTCCCATTTGAATCCTGTTAACTGTGCTCCTGTCATCACTTGCTCTCGGGCAGCTGGCTTTTAAATACAAATGCCAGTACGTTGAGGCTTGTTACTCCTCTACAGAACTCTGAGACATTGTGGCTGGTTGTACAGTTTGCCCAAGAATCAAATGGATTGCACCTTTTGTCGAAGAGTTCAGTTTAACAAGATAGTCTTTGTCAAAATAGTAATAGGATTGCACATAGTCCAGTTTTACTGCCTAAGGATTGTTGATTTGTGATACTAAGTAGGCATAGTCATACTCCAGCGCTGCAATTATGTCCTTTGACAAGGTACTTACCTTCTGGCCACTCAATCCCTCTACGTCCATTTGTTAGTGTACCTTCGTGACCTTATTGCTTGAAGGTATATGTCATACGTGTGTCTGCCATAAGCACTATGGAGATGTAATGTTTTCATTTAATTGTGGTTTTATATTCTGTGTTTTATTTGGGTCAGTTGAAGTAATTGATTTTTTAGTAGTGATTATTTTCCTTGTTGTTGACATTATTTATTTTATTTCGTATCCTTGTACAGTAAATTAGCCATCTGGGTTTTGGCCAATGGGAGGAGCTTGTTTGCTGTTTTGGGTGACAAATTTTGATGTAATCAATACCAATTGCGAAGCCAAAGATTGTTTTGTACATCATTGGATATCATTAGCTTCTGTCTTATTCTCAGAGCATTGTCGGTTACATTCAAGTCATGGTGGAGTAGTCAGTCATTTTAGCGATAACTGTACAACACAAGTAAACCCTATATACAGTTAGTTTTAAGTAAAGTTATTTGGAAAAACCCGATTTATTTTATTTTATTTATTTTTATTTGAATTCATATTTGATTTCCTTGACATTATTATGTTAACAATTGTTATTGTATCTTTTGTGCTACTGAAGATGCGTTAAATGGAAATTTAACTGTTGTTTTGTTTGAGAATATTTAAAAATATTGAAAAATTTTATAACTAAGAAAAATTTAAGGATATGCAAGAAGTATTAAAATTACATTGATAATGTATTGGGCTGATCATATACAAATACTGTGTGTGTGTGTGTGTGTGTGTGTGTGTGTGTGTGTGTGAACAAAATTAATTCACTATATATGTAATACTACTGACATGGATCACAAATTATTATTGATCAAATGTTAAATGTTTACTTGATAGCCTAAACTAGTTTTTGCTTCACTAGAGCTTCATCAGAGGCTGCCACTTTGAGTGCTGTCCGTCCTGCTCTGGTAATGGCACCTTATTTGGATAATAATTTGTGATCCAAGTTAGTAGTGTTGTATATAGTTAACTAATAACAACGGACACATCATGGACAACAAAATCCAGGAAAAAATTAATTCATCATTATTTAGATTCTCTACAAAGGAATATAAAAAATATATAAGCAAACTTTTAATTTATGGGCCGTTAATACAATTTTTCATACATATTAAAAAATTGTGTAAAATACTTTCATTGTTCCTCAGTCCTCATGTTTTAAACTGGAAAATTCTGTTTTGCCAAAGACTTTAATCCTCCTTACTGTAATACCTTGTTTTTTACCTCTCTGTCTATAACACCAATACTTTACCTGATGAACTACATATCTCCTCAGAAATCGGCACAAAAACTGACAATAAAATGTCGTGGCCTCATCAGGTAAATCACAACCTTATTTTTAAAACAGCTATAATTCTGAGACATTATTGTCCCTCTTCCTTACATGGTAACCCCATATGCCACTTTCATTGTGTGGAGACCCTACTTCACACAACTCATAAAAGTTTGCCCTCTGTCCCTCACTTCCACCTAATTTGTCTTCACTCTCTTGCTCACACATTTGCCTGCTTAATGTACTTCATCAATAGTTTTTACCCAATAAAAGTTTTATCTTCCTCTGGAAATAACTTTGTATTACTCAGGTTGACCTGGTTATTTATATACTGCCATTGTTAGTACTTTGTACATTAATATCTCAATCTGGTCAGTTTTACCCGCTAATCTGTTGCCACGCTAATATATTTTTGTGACTGCATTTCTTTAAGTCACTAAGTTGTACTTCAGTTTGTTCATTCATACTACTATAAGTTGTGTTTCGATAATGCAAAACTATTCATATATTAACACTAGTTTGTTGTTCAAACAGCACATTCAAGTTGCACAACACTGTACATAAAAAGTTCGTTATCCCTTTACTTATTTGCCATGGTTACTTATTTTTTGTATACAGCCAATCACATATAACATCTGTAATGGTTCAAACAATAAGAAGGCCCTGATACTAATCCCTTACCTTACATCTTCAGAAGATTCTGAAAAAGTACTAAAAGCCCTGGTGGCCACCACATTTTGACAGGCGGAGTGTGGAAACCACAACACTGTCCCCGCAGCACTGAAGACAACTGAGAAATCAGAAACTTACATTTGCTTTTTCTTTCGTTTACTATGCACTTTTTATTCCATTTATTATTCTGATTAAACTGTTATTATTGGATGGCAACTGTTAATAATACTATCAAAACTTTCAGTCATATTTGATTGAGACACTACTGCCGGTATTCCACTCCGCCTTTCACATTTCTTTTACCAAGGTGCAACCTTTGAGATCTAGACACGGTCATTGGTGTCTACTCTCTCCGGCGTTCAGATTGTGATTATCGATAATACTTTTAAAAACTTCTAATTACATTTTCTAACTACGACACTACTGTCAGTATTTTCCTCAGCTGTCTACGTCTTAGGGTACAGTCACACAGCAAGCTGGTTCGAGTAGGCTTGAGCATTGAGCAGGTTTAAGCAGTAGAGCGGTATGGAGCTGAGCTGCTACTGTGGCCACACAGAAAGCAGTCACCTGCTAGCAGTCATACTGCCTGTTCTGTCTTGGTTTGCAAAATTACTATTTTTAAGTGAAAGTTCCCCGTTTCTAGTGGAAACAGACACTGAAAGAGCATGGACGTATCCAGTAAATTTACAACAAAATGAACTTGGTGAATTTCATAATCTCTGTCATGAATTAAGGAATGACCAATAAATGTTTTTCAAGTATTTGCACATGTCTATTGAAACTTTTGGTCTACTTTTAGAATAACTGCATATAAAGATATAAAAATACCTCATTCCAACCAGTAGCTGACGCTTTTATGTCTTTAAAATATTTATTTGACAAATCCCACAGTACTGTATTTTCAAACAGCAGATATTAAGGCCTTGTTATCGAATGCCATGATAAACAATTTTAAAAACTTTATGAAAAGACAACACCGAAGCGAGTGTGTAAACAGGTAAAATCAAACTAGTTTTTTTTTTAGCAGGTTGCAGCAGTAAGCAGTTGAGCTGCTAAGCAGGTGCTGCTCCTGGTATGGCCATGGCCATTAACAAACATTACTTGTGTCAGCCTGCTTACAAGCCCAATGCAACTCCAACCAGCTTACTGCTTGAAACTACTTGTAGTCTGGCTGTACCCTTAGTACCAAAGCATAGCCTTTGTGATCTTAACATGGTCGCTGATGTCTGATCTCTTTTAAGTTTAACTGGCAACTGCCTACTGTATGATTTGGCGTAACTCGCTCTTCTCCTGGACTAAACTGTTTTTTTCCAGCTCTCCTGTGAGAAAATTGGCAGATGCGAACTCCTTTTCACATGGCACGATACTACAAAGTGTGTGAAAGTGAGTTTTGAGCAAGTACACCTGTCAAAAAATTATGCACTTCCTAGGCCAAAGTCATGTACAAAAATTCCGCACAGTCTGAAGTTCTGTTTCACACTCACGAAAATCTGTTTTTACACTACGCTCAATAAAATGTACCATTACATATTGATACCTACTTACACAATGTAATATACACCCAGCATTGAAATACATCAAAGCACTAGATCATTACAAAAAGATTTGTCACCCTCCATAACCTATTCTGTCTTCTAGGGTGGACATAAAGTATTTATTTAAGTATCCTGGCAGGATCACCACCACATGTAACATTAAGGATTTTTAAGAAAGCCCCCTAAACCTATTGTACAAAGCCCCCAAGAAACAAATCACCAGTCACCATCTGTATGTGGAAACTTATCACAATCCCAGTTTCACAATTTCACAAATTTTCTCTTAAAAGAAATCCCTCCCCTACCACCACCACAGGACCAGTTAGGTGTACCCACTGACCACAGAATAGAATATGGTAGGGTGACATCTGAAATAATTCATAATAATTCTAGCACACATTTTAGTATTTATAACTTATTCAAGCAAATTAATTTTTTAAGTTTCACTAATTAAAAATATTTAAATCATTTATTAAACAAGATACAAACAGGGAAATTTGATGATATTAAACATAATTGTAACAGTTTTAGTATGTAACTTGATATATTATTATCACCAGTTAAATTCATAAATCCATAAGTATTGCCTAATAATTTTCTTCAACAATAAAAATGTGGTTTCTATCAGTAAAACGGAAATTTGTTGTCCCTTCAAATATAAAAAACCTCTGTAGTTTCATAGAATGTAACATACATTGATTGCCGCCACTTGACACTAATAAGAAAAAACTCTTGATCATTATCTGTACACATCTCATCATAATGTTTAATTATCTTAATAGTCACAAACATTATCTTTTACAAGGATGGTTTCACCGTGTAATGCAAGCAGTACAAATAACCTTACTTTTGTCTTTGCAGTAGTTACAATTATACAAAGTAAATCATACAAATATACGTAATAATACAGACATGATACAAATTATAAATTATGCTATTACACAAAATCAAGCAAACCAATAAATCAGTGCTTATGTATTAGCAATGTACCGTCAAGTTAGCACTTTCATGTTATAAATTGTTTTCAAGTTTAGGCCTTTGTAACTCACACATTTAGTTAATTATTATACTTTTCTACCTTTAGTACTGTTGTACATATCTGTGGTTTCTCCTTTTGGCATGTCTTTACCATGTGTGAGCTGACAGGCAACTTTCACTTTATCGTGTTGATAATATTTCTTTGCAGAACCTAGTTACAACTGGCTTTAAATGTTTTTTTGCTCAGTTTACAGCATACGTGCATACCATTATGATTACTTAAGGTCTGTTTCTATGGCACATACAGTAGACTCTCAACTATCCGACCTAATGTGGCGGTCGGCCGGGTCGGATAGCAAAAAAGTCTGATACACCGGAGCCGTAGGCATACCAGCCTCTGTAAGGTCAATGACCGCCACCCTATTGCGTTGAATGTACTTGTTGCTATTTGGATGCGTACATCATATCAGTTTGTCCTTATAAATGACGTACAGTAATAAATGACTTAGAAAGAAATGAAATAAGAATTCGCAACTACAGTATCTTTCACAAAACCTTTATTTGAAGAACGAAACAAAATGTGTAGTTAACAATAAGTTGAATGAGTTTTACTATTAGTTTTAATTTATACGAAAGCTTTCAACCAAATTAGTTGTTAATATAAATCAAATTATAATAACCTAAAACTACGTACTGTATAATGAAAGAACAAGTGAGACTTACATTGTCTAAGGTTTGAAAAAGTCTGTAATTGAGACCTGCTTCTTTCCTCGCATTAATTTCCTCGCCGCTATATCCTTCCACTTACGTAAACATATGCTACGACAGCACAGAACAATGTACGCGTTTATCGAATATGCCAGAAGGATCTCGATGTAAGCGTGTGGTGTACGTGCTACTAGACGCATTTTGCGAGAATTTTCTCGACTGTGCCGGGCTTCGCTCGGGCGCTCGGGCGCTCGGACTGTGTCAAGGGCGTAGTAATTATGTAGTTCACGAGAGATAAGACGCAGTTTGGAAGCTTCTGGAGTGTGAGCGTGACTATAAATACATTGGGTAGTGGCCTTAATTTTTCAGTTCAATGCGAGATATTTGATAGTGCGGTTCGAGAGTATTAGTGCGATATATTTCCAGAGCGGTTCGAGTTATTACTGTGTACGTTCAAGTAGTTATTATTGAAGTGTTGCATTTTATAATCAGACAGTATAATTGTAATAAAATTGAGTTTTAATATTTGTGGACATTTTATTGCGTGTGTACAATTTTCATTTGATTTACTGTAGACTGTGTTGTTAATTACGAACTGTTTTACTGTAACAATTAAAGGTGTGATTAGTGACTTAATTGGTGTCTTGTACGTATTTTGTTTCCACTGTACCTACGACGATCGAGTAGACCGTCGTAACAATATGATGTCTGCTGGTGTTGCTTCTTCTTGCTGGCCTATGTATTCCACTGCCGTCTCGATCGCCTTCAGGCCTTCGGAGTGGGTTATACGATCGGAGGGTTCATCACCTTGTTCCTCTTCAATCGGCTGTTCATTTAATACCATCGCTACAATATCTTCGTCTGCAATTTCTTTGATTTCGTCCTTTGCCAACCATTCTGTGATGTCTTCCAATGAAGCTTCCTCACATCCGGGAACTTTTTCTAACAGCGATACAAGCGCAGTGTTATCAGTTGCATTTTCCACATCACATTGCTGTTCTACCTCTTCCCACTTATCACTGGCTCTGTGATCCAGCAAAATTTTCCACGATCGCACAAGTGTTAAAGATGGAATTTCATCTCATGCCTCGGACACCCATCTGATGATGTCAAGCATGTCTACTGACTGTAGTGCCATCGCAACTTCTGTATTATCAATTGTCGCGATGATATTGTTTAGTAGCCTACGTCGATATTTCTTTTTCAAAGCTTGGAGCACTCCCTGATCCATTGGCTGACATATAGATGTAACATTTGCAGGCAAGAACAAAGCTTTTATGTCTCCATCTTTTAATTGGTCATTTGCTGGATGTGAAGGAGCGTTATCCAAAACTAGGATTGCTTTCCTTGTTAAATTGTTTTCAGCTAAATGTTTTTCAACTTGTGGCACAAATTCCTGTTCAAACCAATTTTTGAAAATTTTTCCATTCATCCACGCCTTTTTTTGATGGGTATAATGCAGGGGCAAAGAACTTAAATCTTTAAGATTTTTAAAAGCCCTAGGCTTGCGAGATTTTCCAATCAAGTTCAGTCTCAACTTGTGGTTTCCGGTTGCGTTACTACAAGCTAAAACTGTAATGCGGTCCTTGCTCTTCTTGAACCCTGGTGTGGCCTTTTCCTGTTTAGACGCTAGTGTTTTAGACGGCAACATACGGTAATTCAAACCCGTCTCATCACAGTTGTACACTTGTTCTCCGGAAATACCTTCCATATCAAGCAGGTCAAAAAAGTGTTTTTTAAAGTCAGGGACAGCGTCCTTATTAGCAGACAATGCTTCACCACTAATCGTCATCTGACGAACACCAAAACGTTTCTTCCAGCGATCAAGCCACCCGTCACTGGCAGTAAACTCACCATCATCTCCGATCTGTTTTTTAAACTGAATCGCTTTTTCTTGGAGTAAGGGGCCTGAAACCGTCAATCCTTTCCCCCTCACATTTTCATACCACAGATATAAAGCCTCTTCAACTTCCACATGTTTTCGTTTTTGCATAGTTTTTCTAACTTTCACGCCACTGCCACTTACTTGCTTAGAACACCATTTTTCAATCTCTGCGCGATTTCTTCGCCAGTCACCCACAGTAGTTTTTCCAACTCCTAACTCCAGTGCAATTTTGTTTACTGACTCACCAGAATCCATTCTTTTTATTGCTTGCAGTTTTTCTTCCAAAGTTACTACCACTTTCTTTCGTTTGTCACCCATATTTCACTTAAAAATAAAAGCCACCAACAATACTGTATACACACTTTATAACAAATTAACAATCCACGAACGACTGAAACGCACGGACTGGCTTCTGGATACAGACTGACTGATGCACCTGTTACACACTTAAGTAGGAACACGAAACTTTGCTGTCACAACATGAATCAATTGGCGTACTGTATTGGTAACTGGTGATTCACGCGTAAGCGCCTTCACCCACCCGCGTGGCGGGATTGCTCACATGACGTTTGAAGGCGCTAGTAATCGGATTGGAACTACTGCATATGTACCGTACTCAAAATACTTTTTTTTTTTTTTTTTTTTTTTTTTAATAGCGGGTCAAATAGGCGGGAGTCGGATAGCCAAGAGTCTACTGTATTTATAATGTGCAATTCTAATATTATATCCTTTACTATCTTTGATTACACAATTCCCATTAAATAAATTGGCATCCCAGTTGTGGACCTACCCTATAGAAATCCCATACAATAAGTAGATATGCTGTCATTGACTCTTAACACTGTTTGTACATCTGACCGAACTTTCTCCACCATACCTCTGTGTGTGTGTGTGTGTGTGTGTGTGTGTGTGTGTGTGTGTGTGTGTGTGTGTGTAATTTAATAGTTCTACTAAATAAGGCGGTACTTGATTTGAAAAATAATAAATAGTAATTTTTTATTAGATATGTGTTTATAGTTTAAAAGCTCAGGTGTGAATTCAGATATAAATATAACTGTTACGCTAGTGTCCATATGCTTTATTTGAAATAAAAAGAAAGACTGATGTCAAAAAATTGTTGGTAAATAATTTTTATTTTGTTTCAGTGTGTTTTTCAAGACATCAGTACTGTTGTAAAGGATGAAATTGTTTTAGAAGTGGAAAAAGAAGAGAATACACAAGAGGTAAAGTTTTTTTTAATATACGAACAATCTTCCTTCTGTGAGATTCCTTGTAAACAAGTAAGATTCATTAGGAGTCTTCCGTCAAAGGCTATCACTTAATTAGCAAATTTTTTTTTAAATTGAACACAGTCGAACGGTAGATTCATTCCGAAAAAAGTGACATCTGAGAAGTCTGAAAGAGAGATACCTGAAAGAAAGAACTTAGAAGTCTTGCACTGGTGCTATCACCCAACAAGTTTGAGTGCTTGTTGATGGGAGTTGGTGATTCAATTTCTATTATAATTTATACAGTACCACTGAATTTTCTATACCACTGAACCACTCATTTGTACTCTTCTACATCGTTTTCTCTTGTGAGCAACATATGATTGTTACCAGTATGTAAGTTGATTACGTTGTAATATTTACATCATAGTTGAGTGAAGCAGGTTTTGCTTTACTCTATCTTTTTTGGCAGTTGTCTTTCTGTCTGTTTGGAGTATGTCTGGGCATGAAAATGATAAAACTATAAGTAAAATGATATGGTAACTCTACCATACACTGGGGATGGCAGGAAATTGCTTTAAAAGTTAGTAAATAATTGAAAAGGTTAAATTATTGTAATTACTATGTGTGTTATATTATTTATTACAACTCTTAAATCAGAGATGGGTTTCATGATTGTGGCCAAAGGCAACATGAATACATTTATTTACAGAATTTTCTTTATTTAAATAATATTTTGTTTATTTTCCTGAAACACCAATAAAAAAAGGTATTGGTTATCTCCAGCTAAGCTTCATGTGCCTTGAAGTTATCTCAAGTGCAGGGATGTTATCTGATCCTTAGCCTGTAACCTAAGATAAACAGAAAGAGGAGTCTGACAAATTGAACTAGTGACCTAGTTCACTTACATGACCAACCTAGATATGACCAGTTCATTTCAGTTAAGTACATTGCTCATGTCTAATACTATACTAGTGTTCATGTTGTACCATGTACCCCATACTCTTACCCCTCACTTGTACAAACTGTGTATTCAAAACTTACCTGAAGAATAATGGAATGAATTTCACTGCAGTGTCTACACTGTGTTGAGGTAAAAACAAGTGTGTAAAAATGATTATATTGAAACAAGAGTGAGTTATGGGAAAACAAAGAGCTTTCTGTTAGAAAAGCGGATAAGGGAGCGGATATAATCCTGTTAAATACTTGATTAGTATGGTAGAAAAATAGGAGACAAAGTAAAATTTAATGAATGTATTTCACTAAACAAAAATCGTACTTCTCAAATATAGAGGTAGGACTACAAGTGTTTAGTGAAGTATAGGGAGTACATTCCTTCTAAAACACCTCATCATATAACATAAATTAAAGCCTCATTCATTTAATGCTCCACACATTTATGGATTAACTAAGGTACATAGAGTTAACATCCTGCTGAGACCAATAGGTCTTGTTTTGGTCCTGAGCTTTGAAAATATTTGTTACCTATCATTACTCCCCTTTCTGAGAGTTACAGTTCCATTGTCAAAGCATTTTGATAACATTATTAGGAATTCTGTACTTGATAATGACATACTAGTAAGTTTTGATAAGTCTCTTTCCAAGTTTGAAAACAAATAGTCACTGTTCTTATGTACTCAACACTCAGAATGCACCTGGTGGCGTAGTGATTTAACTATTAATATTCTTTATTCATTCGTTCCACCTCCATTCCGACTTCAGACAAAAATTATAAAACACTTTAGTGGGTCCAGAATCAAGGTGGTGGCAAAAGAAGGTCATTGTTATGTGGCGAATATGGAGGCCACATTGGATGGATGAAACATTAAATGTAACTTTTGAAAGTTTGGTGCTGGACTCAAAGTTACGTGTGTGTGTGTGTGTGTGTGTGTGTGTGTGTGTGTGTGTGTGTGTGTGTGTGTGTGTGTGTGTGTGTGTGTGTGTGTGTGATGTAACTTGATATATGATACCATATATCATTTATATGATGTGTTACTATAATGATAATTAGTGATGCAATAAATTGTACTGTAAAGATATATAGGATAAAGTTAATTTTTGCAAGCTGAAAACAGGTTCACAGATACAAGGTTTTAAGGTAAATTTCTATACTGTTTAGAAGCAGTAATAACTATTGATTTATTATTAATGTTGTGTATTCATTTGTTTCAGTTATATTTATTTACACCGATGAATAAGATGATCTGTGAAAAAGTGGATTCTATTGAAGCATGTGAACTATATACAAGAAATTTTCTTCAGAATCAGTTTGTTTTCTCACCTACACCTGCGCAGTTACAGCAGTGCACACCAGTTCACAAAAACAATAAATATCAGTGTGATATTTGTACAAAATCATATACACGATCATGCCATTTGGCCATACATAAATTAATAATACATTCTGGCATTAAGAAGTACCAGCGCGACGTTTGTTCAAAATCATTTACACAATCAGGCAATTTGACCCGACATAAGTTGATACATTCTGGTATTAAACAGTACCAGTGTAATGTTTGTACAAAATCATTTACAAGATCAGGGGATTTGGCACAACATAAGTTAATACATTCATGCATTAAGAAGTACCAGTGCGACGTTTGTTCAAAATCATTTACACAATCAGGCAGTTTGACCCGACATAAGTTAATACATACTGGTATTAAGCAGTACCAGTGCAATGTTTGTACAAAATCATTTACAGGATCAGGGGATTTGGCACAACATAAGTTAATACATTCAGGCATTAAGAAGTACCAATGCAACGTTTGTACAAAATCATTTACAAAATCACGGAGTTTGTTACAACATAAGTTAATACATTCTGGATTAAGAAGTACCAGTGTGATATTTGTACAAAATCATTTACACAATCAGGCAGTTTGGCACAACATAAGTTAATACATTCTTTCATAAAACATTCTGTCATAAAGAATTACCAGTATGATGTTTGTGAAAAACAATTTACTTATGCATTTGTATAAGATCAATTCCTTATGTCTCCTATTTGCCACAAGTTAAAATATTGTGCACTAAGAAGTACCAGTACGATGTTTGTAAAAAAACAATTTACTTACGCCAGGCCTTTATTGAACATTAATACATTCTAGCATTAAGAAGTATGAGAGCAATGTTTGTACAAAATCATTTACACAATCAGGCAATTTGGCACAACATAAGTTGATACATTCTGGCATTAATAAGTACCATTGCCATGTTTGGACAAACCATTTAACAGACAAGCTGTTATAACAGAAGTCAGTACATTAAGAATTACTATTATGTGAGACTTGTCATAATAAGCTATGAGGCCACTGCGGTATTGCCATGTCACTTCACTCACGTGCTACACTCACACTCATGGGCACGTTACACTACAAGACAAATAAACGTCAGCACAGTCTCATACAATAGACATAAAATACACACACACACACACACACACCTCACACTACTACAGCAGTGAGCTACTACAAACAAAGAGAGAAATCATCTTTACTATTTTTTCTTTATATATAATTTTTGTGTTATGTTTTCAATTTTATAAGTAATTATTTTCTTTATTCTTTATTAATATGACAGTTCTCTTTACATTTTATTTGTTTGTAAAACAGTCATTTATATTATGTTATTTAATAAAACACTTCATTTTTATAAACAAATTGGTAAAGAAAAATTATACACATTACAATACAAAATATACACAAAAATGTATGCATTACAATTATTTTTAAATTCTTTCAATCAGAACTGGCTTTGTTGATGTTTTAGCTGTCGCATAATGTTTATTAGTGTTCTTAGTTCTTAAAATCGCCAGCAGATGGTAGCTCAACTGAAGCAAACACTACGAAGAAATTTCCAATTGCTATGTGTGAAGACCCACGATTCAAAATTTTTCATTCAAAAAGGAAATTATACAAACTAATATTAGTGATACATTTTTATGTTTTGTGTTTCAACAGTGAAGTGTATTACTTCTATGTAATTTAAAGTGATTTTATAATACTTAGTTTGCAATAACACACAAAAACTTTTGACTTTTTTAAAATAAAAATTGTGTATAAAAAAGTAAAGTGTCATTGAAAGTAGTTATATAAAACAATAAAATTTTATATTTAGTTATGAAGTGTAAGGTTCAACATTTAAAATAAGGTACAATTTTTCTAGGTTTATGTTATAGTTTCACAAGAATTTTTTGAAAAACATTAAAAACGGCCGGCACCCTATAGAAGTTTTCTGCTGAAACGTCCGGCACCCAAAGTGTTAACAATGTCCACTCTTAGTGTATAGATACCTGTACAGTCCTTCCAGTGTGACTGATTCTGCTTACTTTCCTGGTACTGTATTTCTTATAATTTTTTTTTTTACATATATTACACATGAAATAAAAATTGAAACATTACTTGATTAAAGTATAACATTAATATGCAAATAAAAGAATAATATTTTTTGATAACATCAAATTTTTATAAAAGAGAAATTAGAATGCCCAGGTTCTAGAGGCAATTGGCAACTCTGGCACAATTGGAAACATTCTGGCGTACATGAAGATTTTAGGTTATTTGTGTTTAATACTTTATTCACTGTATATATATATATATATATATATATATAGAAAAACAACAATGAAAATATGCTAATGATAAATGCAAAACAAAACTGGATAGAAACCACGCAGCAAACAAATTGTATCAACTGTTTAAAAGTCGATTATGTTTTTGAAAATTAAAACCACAGTGCGTTATACGCAATCATATTGATAAAAGTATTTTGTGATGACTAAACCTGAGATATACCCATAATGTGACAGTAAAGCTATAACGTCTCTTCGTTATAATATCAGGAACCTGGTTAATTGGTCAGGTCAATTAAACAGGCTGCCATAATCTTAACAAACTCATAAATAACTGGAAAGTAAACAAATGTTAAATAGGATCCCGTGAATTGATGAATATTGACAGGGGTTTGTAGATTTATTCACTCACCTTTTTGAACCATGACATCTCTTTATTACATAATGTTTTAACATCTGCGAAGAAATTTAGTAATGAGTATATTAAAAATAAAAACATGCACCTCTTGTACAAATAGAATTAGAGTAATTAATGAGTTAACATAGCTTGTACTGCCCTCGGATCCGAGTAGTTTCAGTATATGATATTAAAATTATAATCTTTATTTCGTGCCATCCGAAGAATGGGCATATTTAACTTTAACATGTTATATTCATAAAAGCCTTCAACTTAACACATTTTATTACTAAGCATGAAATTACAATTTTATGGTAATTAAGTCAGTCTTTCGTGTTTTACTTTAATTAAGTGTCCATCATATATTATTTTAAGTTAAGTTCTGAACCACAGAAGTTGAACTTCCGTGTCACCTGTGTGTAACATCGTCGGCGAATCGGCGCTTTTATCGGTTGTGCAGGGTGTCTTGGAGATCTTCTGGCTATCGTGTTTTGGTGAAATCTGCTGTCATTCCTAAAGATGAGTCGTCTGTTGGGTCTGTAGATTCTTGTGGTAGGTTTTGGGTTGCAACTTTCACTGGTATTCACATTGTTGTACCGCACATATTACTTACGGTTAACAGTTACATGTTAAAAGTTTAACATCACATTTAGGTGATGTTAGTTTGTTACAGAGATGTCATTGTCATACACTCACGTCATTCACTACATTTGTACATCATCCGGCTATCTCACACAAGCTTCTCCTCGTTTACAGGTTTTTATATTGACTACATACTTTTGTACACTGTATCAGCAGCGGAGTCTGAGATACAACTGAACTGGCTAACTATAGGGGTGAAGAGGCTGTCCGCGCGTGGGTAGCTTCTCAGCGTAAAAGTAGTTCTCACTTATTATTTATTTTCCTTTAATTCGCTTACAACTTAATGACATCGCTCTTTACTTTGATTACTCTTTTATGTGACTATGAGGTAGTTACGGATTTATTTAGTTTCTCAATCTAATTTTATTAACTGCTACATTTGCAAATCGGCAGGTTACTACCGGTTTGGGGCATGGAGAAGGGTTCATTCGTACCTATTTAAAGCTAATAGTATTATAAAATTTTTTTTTTATTTTCTGGGATTTAGGCTTATTAAATCGTCACATACTCCTCCACTTAAAGAAGACACAGGGTCAGGGACCGATGTGTTTTCAATGGGGAAATTGATTAGAATTGCACTGGGAGTATGCTCGGAATTTCTGTGTGAAATTCCTTTCTCTCTTTTAACAACTTTCTCATGAGGTACATGCATCGCTCTCAATTCACTATTTACTATTAGCAAGAAATACAATACCTTATTAACTAATACTTAAAATACATAAAATTCAAAGTTCACAAAATCTATAAAATACACATAATTCATCTTAATTCTACTACTTAAGACTACTACCGGTTTTTTCTTTAGCTTTTTCTTAATCTTGTTATGGAGTTACTCTTCACAGAGTGGTTTCACATCCTTACTGCGTTTCCTTTTCTCTTTCAAGGATTTCGTTGAATCGCGGTTGACGAATCATTTTAGTAAAGTAATTGTAAAGTAACGTTACTTATATTCTGTATCAGCTGACTTCTCACTTTTCTTATTCTTGATGAACAGGATCTAAAGTTGATCAGGCCTCATTCCTATTTATACGATTTGGTAATTAAGTAGTGACTCAATTACAATATAGCAAATATACGTCTTAATACATCTATCCTTTTCTACTTCATTTATTTTCTTGCTCACTAGCATTTTTCTTTCCGTGATAATATTTTATCTGGGAAACATGACTTCTACGTACATATTTATTCGTAGTGGGTTCATACAGTGCTACGGTTACGGGAGTTAAGTATCTGTAAATTTTGTAAGGGCCACACCATCGGTAAGATAGTTTGGAGGTGGTCTTATCAACTGCACTACTCGTAGGGTGAGTTTTGTACATCACTAAGTCTCCGACTTGATACTGTACTTCTTTACTATCCCGCTCGTGATATTTTCCCGATTTTCTCAAGTTCACTCTTAAGTTAGCGCGAGCTTCATTCCATATCTTTTTTATATTTTTACCACTAATTTCGTAGGGTAGTAATTCATGTATTTTCCACTTTGTGGATAATGGGTGATTCGGTTTATATTTATACATCAAATCAAAAGGTGTCGATTTATGTCCTTCGTGATATGCTGAGTTGAATGCAAATTGTATCCAGGATAGGTTCTGGTCCCAAGAGGTATGGTCGTTTGCATGGTAGGCTATTAAAGCAGATTTTAGGTTTCGCAAATACCTTTCAGCAATATTACCTTGTGGACGATACTCTGTAACGATAATGTGGTCTATACCTAGTCTGAAACACATGTCCTTGAATTCTTTGGACTTAAACTGGGGTCCGTTATCTGACACTAGATGTACTGGTGTACCGAAGTCTTTAAATAATCTATCTTGCAAAATCTTCACAGTGGTAGATGCTAACGCTCGTCGCATTGGATACATCCAGACGAATTTGGTAAATGAGTAGCATGGTATTACCTGATTTTGAACGTGGGTAGGGGCCAGAAAAGTCCAAGTAAATTTTAGAAAAGGGTGTCGTGGGAGTCTCCGAGATTAATTTTCCTATGTGGCTGTTTCTCGCTGGCTTGCTCAGTGCACACAACTTACACTATTTTACGACTTTAGCTATCTCGCTGTTTATATTTTCCCAACGATATTCTTTTCGAATGCGATGTATTTTTTTATTTATTCCCATATGTGCTCCAATGGTAGATGAGTGGTAGTATTCCATAAGCATAGATTTTATAATATCTGGGGCAATTATCTCAAGGATTTTCCATTAGCTACTCTATAACATAATACTCTCTTACTCAATATATATTTTTCTGAATTATTTCCTTTATCTAGCTGTTCTATTATTGTATTTAAATACGGGTCTTGTTGTTGATACTGAGCTATATCAGTAAATGCAAGTGGGAATTCAGTAATTAGTGTAATGATAATCGATGTTTCACCACTTTCCTTATTTTCGGATATTTTATTAGGTGGCTGGAACATACGGGACAGTGTATCGGCAACTACATTTTGGGTGCCACGAATGTGTTGTACCTTAAACTTGTAACAATTTAATCTCAATACCCATCGTCCGATACGGCCTAACTGTTTAGGGTGATTTAATAACCAAGATAAGGCTTGATTATCCGTTTCTAACAGAAATCCTTTATGTTCTAAAAAGGGTTTGAATTTCTCAAATGCGAATACTACAGCTAAACATTCTAATTCGTATGCGGAGAATTTCTTTTCCTGGTCGGTTAGAGTTCGTGAGGCATAACTGATCTGTAATCTAGAATTATCTACTTCCTGATATATTACTGCTCCTAGTGCTACACTTGAACTGTCTGTCTGTACTACGAATGGTTTAGTAAAATCAGCTAATTGTAATACCGTGGGTGATATTATGCTTTCTTTCAGTTTTTCAAATGCAGATTGGTGTTGTGGAGTCCATTCAAATTTCGCTCCTTTTTTTCTTAATGCGTTCAACGGAGCTGCTATATCAGCTAGGTGAGGGTTATACTTGTGGAAGTAATTTATCATTCCCAAAAATCGGGCTATTCCTTTCGTATCCCGTGGTGGTAAAAATTCTCTGATAGCACGGGTGCGTTCTGGGTCTATACTTACCTTTCCGTCGGCCTTTAATATGTGACCTAAAAATGAAAATTGTTTAACGGCAAAATTTACTTTACTTGGGTTTACTGTTAATCCGGCTTTCTTTAATCGTGATAATACTTCACGTAAATGATTAAGATGTTGATCCATAGATTCGCTGTAGATTACTATGTCATCTAGGTAGTGATATACAAATTTAAATTTTGTGTCGTGGAATATTTTCTCTAACAATCGGCTACATACAGAACTTCCTTGGGATATTCCAAAGGTTCTCTAGTAAATTGGTACAGGTTGAATGGGACGGCGAAGGCGTTTGGATTCTTCCGATAGTGGTATTTGATGAAATGCCTGATTGAGATCCATTATGGTGAAAACTTTAGCTTTTGTAAAGTAATGGAAGGTGCTGTAGATGTCGGGGAGTGGTATGGACTCGAAGCCTATCCTTTTATTTAATTGTCTATAGTCCACAACTAATCTATGTTTATCGGTGCCTTTAGGTACTAAAAACGCAGGTGATGAATACGGTGAAGTGGAAGGTTCTATGACTTGTTGTTCTAACAATTTATTGATTTGATTTCTCATTATTTCCATTTTTGGTGGTGATAATTTGTATGGGTGCAGTCGTATTACTTTATTGTCACTCAGGTTGATTTTGTACTCTATAAGATTCGTTACTCCTAACTTTGGGGTGAGGACGGTGGAAAATTCTTTTATTAGTTTCTGTATTTTCAGTCTATCTTTACTTTCTAAGTGATCTAATTCAGACTCGCGGTGTTCTAGGTGCGTTGCAGAAGTTTCCATTTTTTTTCTGTTATTTACTTCATAATCAAAATTATATTTTTGAGTACGGTCGAATCTAAAATAATACTTCTTATCGTACATGTCAAGAATTATATCTGTTTTACTGATAAAGTCCGCTCCCAATATTAAGTCTGGTCCTAATTTGTCATGTACTAACACTGGAAAATACCACGTTAAATTTTTAATTTTTAGTTTAATCGTAACGCTGAGTTTTATGATTAAGTTTTGTTTGTTAGCGGTAGCGCATTTAATATTCACCGGTTGACTACGTTTAACAAGATTGTGTTTAGCTAAAATGTCGGCTAGCTGTTGGCTGATTAAGCTCCGTGTCGATCCAGAATCAATTAATACAAGTGTGGTAGTAACTCCAAGGTCAACTTGTATGTATGGTAATTGACACATACTGGACTTGCATGTAGTAATTGAGTTGCATTTATCGATAAATCTCTTTATGTAGGGGTCTAATAATTTTTTTTTATTATTTTTTTTGTTTCCTTTTTTGTACTTCCGGGTTTTACCTATTTTCACGATGCTGCGGAAGACGCAGGATTTCGGATCTCCCTGCCTTACATATTTTTTGAATAAGAGGGTTTTTGGTAGTGCTGTTTCTGTTTACAGTATCTACTGATGTGTCCTAATTTCCCGCAGTTATAACATCATTTTTCTCTACTCACAGTATCACTTGTATTCTGTTGGAGTTGTTGATTACTCGATTTAGTTTGGTAGTGAGAGGTTGCAGGAATTCGAAATGGTCGTCTATCACGGTGTGTTCTTGTCTCTGATACCAGGGGTTGTGTTTCATTTCTACGTTGTACCTGGGGGAGTAACGCACGTCGGTTCTGATCTGAATACCATACATTGGATGAGTGGATACTGCATTGTTCTAATTCTGCGAACGTGTTGGGCTTATTTATAAGTGCTAAGCGAGATCTCTCTTCCGGGGATAATCCTACCAAGATTGTTTCTACTAACTGCTTTTCGCTCCAGTTTACTTGCAGTAATCGTGAAGCTTCTCTTATGTCAGCGATATAGTGGGCGAGTCTCTCGTGAACTCCTTGTACTCGAAATACTGTGTTTCGTTTCAGCTCTTCGTAAATTCCCGTTGGAATAAAATGTCTTATCAGAGTAGTATGGAGTTCTTCTACTGGATGTTGAGAGCTTAATGACTCCAGTACACGATCTTTTAATGGTGGTCTACTTTTGTGCAAATGGACTTGTAATATTTGGCAATCGCTTAGTTGCTGTAAGTCTTTTATTTGTAGCAGATATTTTATGAAAGCTAATAGTTTGGTGATACTCAATCCATCGGTGTATGGGATTTCTGATAGAATTTTTTCTACGGGGTGAGTTATCTTTCCGTAGAGGTCCGCACTAAAGTTTAAGTGAGGTGTTATTCTAGGAGGTCCCGATGCTTGATTTGTCATCGCTGAGGGTGGTAACGCATACTTATTGGTGAGATTGTGGAGGACATTGGGAAGTGGTGGTTCAGCTATCGGTAGGGTATTCACGTTCCTATTCAGTAACTGATCAGTACTCGGTTCTATCCTTGATACCGGGGGGGATTCGAAATTCACGGTAGTGGGTCTCTGTTCTAGGGTAGGTGATTGAAATTGGGAGATATATAATTTCGTCAGAGCTTCTTCAATTTCCTCCATTTTAAATGAGTCGGACTTTCTACGTAATTCTCTTATTATTGTGGGTAATTGCTGTAATGCTTCATCAGCAAATTTTTGCATATCTGGGGGAATTACAGTAACTTTGGGCCAGTTTAATAAATTATTTATCCGACGGGTTAAATGCTCTATTCTCAGTGTGGTACGTAAGATTATAGCGGGTGATTTTTCGTCGTGGAGGGTTTGCGACATTGACGTCAATTCCCTATACTTCGCATAACATGTTTCTCTTTCGCTCTCAAGATCTATTTCGCTTAATCGACCTAAGTGTGCTGGTGTATCTGGCCTACTTTCGCGTAACGTTTTGCGTAGTTCCGCGACCGTTACGTTCGCATAAGGGAGTCCACGCAACAGTGCTTCATAGCATAATTCATCTTTTAACTACAAATCTGGATTGAATTGAGCCATGTTCTTAAGATGCTAAGTCTTATACACTCCTTATTCTACTTATACTAAACACTCTATTTTACTATCTTTAGTTTTTTGTAAAAATTTAAATACATGAGAGATATTTACAAATAGGTGATCCGAAAGAATCGAATTTCGCCTCAAAGAGAGAGAGAGAAGAGAAATCTCACACAGCCATATTTTAATTTTCAACATATGGTTAAAATATGTTGTTACTGGGCAAAGGGGGTCAAACACTTTGTATTAGACAATAGAGGGAGGTGGTGTATTGTCTAACTCGACTTTGCAGCTTTTAACAATGGGATTGTTTCGTATATTCGTATAGGCGGTAACAGGTTATTTTCCTGTCCGAGATTGTCGTCAAACCGACAAGTTGGGGGATGAATTTTTGAACAGGAAAAAACCTGGGCTTACTACATTTAAATATTTAAATATCCTTACCTATATTATGTTGCGTTATAATGATTATAATTTTCTCTCTATCCTAATTTATGATTTTACTTATTGTAATAGGACTTCTTATTTTGATTATTTAAAATTTTTTTTTTTACTTACTATTAAATATTAAGGGTTAATAATAAAGACTTCTTATTTCACTACACGCAAAAGGGAGAGTTGCGTAATTTAAATTAACACGGTAGTTAAACTAACAGAGTGAATAATTCTACAAAATATTAAATTACAACAGCAGAGTAACGTACTTTATTTTGCTATTGTCACTGGCGCATTAAAACAAAAACAAGCAGAGTGGCGCATTTTATAACGTCTCGTCGTTATAATATCGGGAACCTGGTTAATTGGCTCAGGTCAATTAAACAGGCTGCCATAATCTTAACAAACTCATAAATAACTGGAAAGTAAACAAATGTTAAATAGGATCCCGTGAATTGAGGAATATTGACAGAGGTTTGTAGATTTATTCACTCATCTTTTTGGACCATGACATCTCTTTATTACATAATGTTTTAACATCTGCGAAGAAATTTAGTAATGAGTATATTAAAAATAAAAACATTTGCACCTCTTGTACAAATAGAATTAGAGTAATTAATGAGTTAACATAGCTTGTACTGCCCTCGGATCCGAGTAGTTTGTTTCAGTATATGATATTAAAATTATAATCTTTATTTTGTGCCATCTGAAGAATGGGCTTATTTAACTTTAACGTGTTATATTCATAAAAGCCTTCAAGTTAACACATATTATTACTAAGCATGAAATTACAATTTTATGGTAATTAAGTCAGTCTTTCGTGTTTTACTTTACTTTCATTGGTTATTTAAGTGTCTATCATGTATTATTTTAAGTTAAGTTCTGAACCACGGAAGTTGAACTTCCGTGTCACCTGTGTGTAACATCGTCGGCGAATCGGCGCTTCTATCGGTTGTGCAGGGTGTCTTGGAGATCTTCTGGCTATCGTGTTTTGGTGAAATCTGCTGTCATTCCTAAAGATGAGTCGTCTGTTGGGTCTGTAGATTCTTGTGGTAGGTTTTGGGTTGTAACTTTCACTGGTATTCACATTGTTGTACCGCACATATTACGGTTAACAGTTACATGTTAAAAGTTTAACATCACATTTAGGTGATTTTAGTTTGTTACAGAGATGTCATTGTCATACACTCACGTCATTTACTACATTTGTACATCATCCGGCTATCTCACACAAGCTTTTCCTTGTATACAGGTTTTTATATTGACTACATACTTTATTACGCTGTATCAGCAGCGGAGTCTGAGATACAACTGAACTGGCTAACTATAGGGGTGAAGAGGCTGTCCGCGCGCGGGTAGCTTCTCAGCGTAAAAGTACTTCTACTTATTATTAATTATTTTCCTTTAATTCGCTTACAACTTAATGACATCGCTCTTTACTTTGATTACTCTTTTATGTGACTAGGGGTAGTTACGGATTTATTTAGTTTCTCAAATCTAATTTTATTAACTGCTACATTGGCAAATCGGCAGGTTACTACCGGTTTGGGGCATGGAGAAGGGTTCATTCGTACCTATTTAAAGCTAATATTAGTATTATAAAATTTTTTTTTATTTTTGTGGGATTTAGGCTTATTAAATCGTAACATACTCCTCCACTTAAAGAAGACACAGGGTCAGGGACCGATGTGTTTTCAACGGGGAAATGGATTAGAATTGCACTGGGAGTATGCTCGGAATTTCTGTGTGAAATTCCTTTCTCTCTTTTAACAACTTCTCATGAGGTACATGAATCGCTCTCAATTCACTATTTACTATTAGCAAGAAATACAATACCTTATTAACTAATACTTAAAATACATAAAATTCAAAGTTCATAAAATCTATAAAATACACATAATTCATCTTAATTCTACTACTTAAGACTACTACCGGTTTTTTCTTTAGCTTTTTCTTACTCTTGTTATGGAGTTACTCTTCACAGAGTAGGTTTCACACCCTTAACTGCGTTTCCTCTTCTCTTTCAAGGATTTCGTTGAATCGCGGTTGACGAATCATTTTAGTAAAGTAATTGTAAAGTAACGTTACTTATATTCTGTGTCAGCTGACTTCTTACATTTCTTATTCTCGATGAACAGGATCTAACGTTGATCAGGCCTCATTCCTATTTATACGATTTGGTAATTAAGTAGTGACTCAATTACAATATAGCAAATATACGTCTTAATACATCTATCCTTTTCTACTTCATTTATTTTCTTGCTCACTAGCATTTTTCTTTCCGCGATAATATTTTATCTGGGAAACATGACTTCTACGTACATATTTATTCGTAGTGGGTTCATACAGTGCTACGGTTACGGGAGTTAAGCATCTGTAAATTTTGTAAGGGCCACACCATCGGTAAGATAGTTTGGAGGTGGTCTTATCAACTGCACTACTCGTAGGGTGAGTTTTGTACATCACTAAGTCTCCGACTTGATACTGTACTTCTTTACTATCCCGCTCGTGATATTTTCCCGATTTTCTCAAGTTCACTCTTAAGTTAGCGCGAGCTTCGTTCCATATCTTTTTTATATTTTTACCACTAATTTCGTGAGGTAGTAATTCATGTATTTTCCACTTTGTGGATAATGGGTGATTCGGTTTATATTTATACATCAAATCAAAAGGTGTCGGTTTATGTCCTTCGTGATATGCTGAGTTGAAGGCAAATTGTATCCAGGATAGGTTCTGGTCCCAAGAGGTATGGTCGTTTGCATGGTAGGCTATTAAAGCAGATTTTAGGTTTCGCAAATACCTTTCAGCAGTATTACCTTGTGGACGATACTCTGTAACGGTAATGTGGTCTATGCCTAGTCTGAAACACATGTCCTTGAATTCTTTGGACTTAAACTGGGGTCCGTTATCTGACACTAGATGTACTGGTGTACTGAAGTCTTTAAATAATCTATCTTGCAAAATCTTCACAGTGGTAGATGCTAACGCTCGTCGCATTGGATACATCCAGACGAATTTGGTAAATGAGTACACAAATGAGTAGCATGGTATTACCTGGTTTTAAACGTGGGTAGGGGCCAGAAAAGTCCAAGTAAATTTTAGAAAAGGGTGTCGTGGGAGTCTCCGAGATTAATTTTCCTATGTGGCTGTTTCTCGTTGCCTTGCTCAGTGCACACAACTTACACTGTTTTACAAATTTACCTATCTCGCTGTTTATATTTTCCCAATGATATTCTTTTCGAATGCGATGTATTTTTTTTATTTATTCCCATATGTGCTCCAATGGTAGATGAGTGGTAGTATTCCATAAGCATAGATTTTATAATATCTGGGGCAATTATCTCAAGGATTTTCCATTAGCTACTCTATAACATAATACTCTCTTACTCAATATATATTTTTCTGAATTATTTCCTTCATCTAGCTGTTCTATTATTGTATTTAAATACGGGTCTTGTTGTTGATACTGAGCTATATCAGTAAATGCAAGGGGGAATTCAGTAATTAGCGTATTGATAATCGGTGTTTCACCACTTTCCTTATTTTCGGATATTTTATTAGGCGGCTGGAACATACGGGACAGTGTATCGGTAACTACATTTTGGGTGCCACGAATGTGTTGTACCTTAAACTTGTAACAATTTAATCTCAATACCCATCGTCCGATACGGCCTAACGGTTTAGGGTGATTTAATAACCAAGATAAGGCTTGATTGTCCGTTTCTAACAGAAATCCTTTATGTTCTTAAAAAGGGTTTGAATTTCTCAAATGCGAATACTACAGCTAAACATTCTAATTCGTATGCGGAGAATTTCTTTTCCTGATCGGTTAGAGTTCGTGAGGCATAACTGATCTGTAATCTAGAATTATCTACTACCTGATATATTACTGCTCCTAGTGCTACACTTGAACTGTCTGTCTGTACTACAAATGGTTTAGTAAAATCAGCTAATTGTAATACCGTGGGTGATATTATGCTTTCTTTCAGTTTTTCAAATGCAGATTGGTGTTGTGGAGTCCATTCAAATTTCGCTCCTTTTTTTCTTAATGCGTTCAACGGAGCTGCTATATCAGCTAGGTGAGGGATATACTTGTGGAAGTAATTTATCATTCCCAAAAATCGGGCTATTCCTTTCGTATCCCGTGGTGGTAAAAATTCCCTGATAGCACGGGTGCGTTCTGGGTCTATACTTA
The DNA here is from genome assembly GCA_034769895.1 of Magicicada septendecula. Classification (NCBI taxonomy): domain Eukaryota; kingdom Metazoa; phylum Arthropoda; class Insecta; order Hemiptera; family Cicadidae; genus Magicicada; species Magicicada septendecula. The sequence goes on from CM068372.1 coordinate 131,042,239, forward strand.
CCTTTCCGTCGGCCTTTACTATGTGACCTAAAAATGAAAATTGTTTAACGGCAAAATTTACTTTACTTGGGTTTACTGTTAATCCGGCTTTCTTTAATCGTGATAATACTTCACGTAAATGATTAAGATGTTGATCCATAGATTCGCTGTAGATTACTATGTCATCTAGGTAGTGATATACAAATTTAAATTTTGTGTCGTGGAATATTTTCTCTAACAATCGGCTACATACACAACTTCCTTGGGATATTCCAAAGGGTACTCTAGTAAATTGGTACAGGTTGAATGGGACGGCGAATGCGGTTAGGCGTTTGGAGTCTTCCGATAGTGGTATTTGATGAAATGCCTGATTGAGATCCATTATGGTGAAAACTTTAGCTTTTGTAAAGTAATGGAAGGTGCTGTAGATGTCGGGGAGTGGTATGGACTCGAATTCTATCCTTTTATTTAATTGTCTATAGTCCACAACTAATCTATGTTTATCGGTGCCTTTAGGTACTAAAAACGCAGGTGATGAATACGGTGAAGTGGAAGGTTCTATGACTTGTTGTTCTAACAATTTATTGATTTGATTTCTCATTATTTCCATTTTTGGTGGTGATAATTTGTATGGGTGCAGTCGTATTACTTTATTGTCACTCAGGTTGATTTTGTACTCTATAAGATTCGTTAATCCTAACTTTGGGATGAGGACGGTGGAAAATTCTTTTATTAGTTTCTGTATTTTAGTCTATCTTTACTTTCTAAGCGATCTAATTCAGACTCGCGGTGTTCTAGGTGCGTTGCAGAAGTTTCCATTTTTTTTTCCGTTATTTACTTCATAATCAAAATTATATTTTTGAGTACGGTCGAATCTAAAATAATACTTCTTATCGTACATGTCAAGAATTATACCTGTTTTACTGATAAAGTCCGCTCCGAATATTAAGTCTGGTCCTAATTCGTCATGTACTAACACTGGAAAATACCACGTTAAATTTTTAATTTTTAGTTTAATCGTAACGCTGAGTTTTATGATTAAGTTTTGTTTGTTAGCGGTAGCGCATTTAATATTCACCGGTTGACTACGTTTAACAAGATTGTGTTTAGCTAAAATATCGGCTAGCTGTTGGCTGATTAAGCTCCGTGTCGATCCAGAATCAATTAATCCAAGTGTGGTAGTAACTCCAAGGTCAACTTGTATGTATGGTAATTGACACATACTGGACTTGCATGTAGTAATTGAGTTGCATTTATCGATAAATCTCTTTATGTAGGGGTCTAATAATTTTTTTTTATTATTTTTTTTGTTTCCTTTTTTGTACTCCCGGGTTTTACCTATTTTCACGATGCTGCGGAAGACGCAGGATTTCGGATCTCCCTGCCTTACATATTTTTTGAATAAGAGGGTTTTTGGTAGTGCTGTTTCTGTTTACAGTATCTACTGATGTATCCTAATTTCCCGCAGTTATAACATCATTTTTCTCTACTCACAGTATCACTTGTATTCTGTTGGAGTTGTTGATTACTCGATTTAGTTTGGTAGTGAGAGGTTGCAGGAATTCGAAATGGTCGTCTATCACGGTGTGTTCTTGTCTCTGATACCAGGGGTTGTGTTTCATTTCTACGTTGTACCTGGGGGAGTAACGCACGTCGGTTCTGATCTGAATACCATACATTGGATGAGTGGATACTGCATTGTTCTAATTCTGCGAACGTGTTGGGCTTATTTATAAGTGCTAAGCGAGATCTCTCTTCCGGGGATAATCCTACCAAGATTGTTTCTACTAACTGCTTTTCGCTCCAGTTTACTTGCAGTAATCGTGAAGCTTCTCTTATGTCAGCGATATAGTGGGCGAGTCTCTCGTGAACTCCTTGTACTCGAAATACTGTGTTTCGTTTCAGCTCTTCGTAAATTCCCGTTGGAATAAAATGTCTTATCAGAGTAGTATGGAGTTCTTCTACTGGATGTTGAGAGCTTAATGACTCCAGTACACGATCTTTTAATGGTGGTCTACTTTTGTGCAAATGGACTTGTAATATTTGGCAATCGCTTAGTTGCTGTAAGTCTTTTATTTGTAGCAGATATTTTATGAAAGCTAATAGTTTGGTGATACTCAATCCATCGGTGTATGGGATTTCTGATAGAATTTTTTCTACGGGGTGAGTTATCTTTCCGTAGAGGTCCGCACTAAAGTTTACGTGAGGTGTTATTCTAGGAGGTCCCGATGCTTGATTTGTCATCGCTGAGGGTGGTAACGCATACTTATTGGTGAGATTGTGGAGGACATTGGGAAGTGATGGTTCAGCTATCGGTAGGGTATTCACGTTCCTATTCAGTAACTGATCAGTACTCGGTTCTATCCTTGATACCGGGGGGGATTCGAAATTCACGGTAGTGGGTCTCTGTTCTAGGGTAGGTGATTGAAATTGGGAGATATATAATTTCGTCAGAGCTTCTTCAATTTCCTCCATTTTAAATGAGTCGGACTTTCTACGTAATTCTCTTATTATTGTGGGTAATTGCTGTAATGCTTCATCAGCAAATTTTTGCACATCTGGGGGAATTACAGTAACTTTGGGCCAGTTTAATAAATTATTTATCCGACGGGTTAAATGCTCTATTCTCAGTGTGGTACGTAAGACTATAGCGGGTGATTTTTCGTCGTGGAGGGTTTGCGACATTGACGTCAATTCCCTATACTTCGCATAACATGTTTCTCTTTCGCTCTCAAGATCTATTTCGCTTAATCGACCTAAGTGTGCTGGTGTATCTGGCCTACTTTCGCGTAACGTTTTGCGTAGTTCCGCGACCGTTACGTTCGCGTAAGGGAGTCCACGCACCAGCGCTTCATAGCATAATTCATCTTTTAACAACAAATCTGGATTGAATTGAGCCATGTTCTTAAGATGCTAAGTCTTATACACTCCTTATTCTACTTATACTAAACACTCTATTTTACTATCTTTAGTTTTTTGTAAAAATTTAAATACATGAGAGATATTTACAAATAGGTGATCCGAAAGAATCGAATTTCGCCTCAAAGAGAGAGAGAGAAGAGAAATCTCACACAGCCATATTTTAATTTTCAACATATGGTTAAAATATGTTGTTACTGGGCAAAGGGGGTCACACACTTTGTATTAGACAATAGAGGGAGGTGGTGTATTGTCTAACTCGACTTTGCAGCTTTTAACAATGGGATTGTTTCGTATATTCGTATAGGCGGTAACAGGTTATTTTCCTGTCCGAGATTGTCGTCAAACCGACAAGTTGGGGAATGAATTTTTGAACAGGAAAAAACCTGGGCTTACTACATTTAAATATTTAAATATCCTTACCTATATTATGTTGCGTTATAATGATTATAATTTTCTCTCTATCCTAATTTATGATTTTACTTATTGTAATAGGACTTCTTATTTTGATTATTTTAAATTTTTTTTTTTTTACTTACTATTAAATATTAAGGGTTAATAATAAAGACTTCTTATTTCACTACACGCAAAAGGGAGAGTTGCGTAATTTAAATTAACACGGTAGTTAAACTAACAGAGTGAATAATTCTACAAAATATTAAATTACAACAGCAGAGTAACGTACTTTATTTTGCTATTGTCACTGGCGCATTAAAACAAAAACAAGCAGAGTGGCGCATTTTATAACGTCTCGTCGTTATAATATCGGGAACCTGGTTAATTGGCTCAGGTCAATTAAACAGGCTGCCATAATCTTAACAAACTCATAAATAACTGGAAAGTAAACAAATGTTAAATAGGATCCCGTGAATTGAGGAATATTGACAGAGGTTTGTAGATTTATTCACTCATCTTTTTGGACCATGACATCTCTTTATTACATAATGTTTTAACATCTGCGAAGAAATTTAGTAATGAGTATATTAAAAATAAAAACATTTGCACCTCTTGTACAAATAGAATTAGAGTAATTAATGAGTTAACATAGCTTGTACTGCCCTCGGATCCGAGTAGTTTGTTTCAGTATATGATATTAAAATTATAATCTTTATTTTGTGCCATCTGAAGAATGGGCTTATTTAACTTTAACGTGTTATATTCATAAAAGCCTTCAAGTTAACACATATTATTACTAAGCATGAAATTACAATTTTATGGTAATTAAGTCAGTCTTTCGTGTTTTACTATAATTAAGTGTCCATCATATATTATTTTAAGTTAAGTTCTGAACCACAGAAGTTGAACTTCCGTGTCACCTGTGTGTAACATCGTCGGCGAATCGGCGCTTCTATCGGTTGTGCAGGGTGGCTTGGAGATCTTCTGGCTATCGTGTTTTGGTGAAATCTGCTGTCATTCCTAAAGATGAGTCGTCTGTTGGGTCTGTAGATTCTTGTGGTAGGTTTTGGGTTGTAACTTTCACTGGTATTCACATTGTTGTACCGCACATATTACGGTTAACAGTTACATGTTAAAAGTTTAACATCACATTTAGGTGATGTTAGTTTGTTACAGAGATGTCATTGTCATACACTCACGTCATTTACTACATTTGTACATCATCCGGCTATCTCACACAAGCTTTTCCTTGTATACAGGTTTTTATATTGACTACATACTTTATTACGCTGTATCAGCAGCGGAGTCTGAGATACAACTGAACTGGCTAACTATAGGGGTGAAGAGGCTGTCCGCGCGCGGGTAGCTTCTCAGCGTAAAAGTACTTCTACTTATTATTAATTATTTTCCTTTAATTCGCTTACAACTTAATGACATCGCTCTTTACTTTGATTACTCTTTTATGTGACTAGGGGTAGTTACGGATTTATTTAGTTTCTCAAATCTAATTTTATTAACTGCTACATTGGCAAATCGGCAGGTTACTACCGGTTTGGGGCATGGAGAAGGGTTCATTCGTACCTATTTAAAGCTAATATTAGTATTATAAAATTTTTTTTTATTTTTGTGGGATTTAGGCTTATTAAATCGTAACATACTCCTCCACTTAAAGAAGACACAGGGTCAGGGACCGATGTGTTTTCAACGGGGAAATGGATTAGAATTGCACTGGGAGTATGCTCGGAATTTCTGTGTGAAATTCCTTTCTCTCTTTTAACAACTTCTCATGAGGTACATGAATCGCTCTCAATTCACTATTTACTATTAGCAAGAAATACAATACCTTATTAACTAATACTTAAAATACATAAAATTCAAAGTTCATAAAATCTATAAAATACACATAATTCATCTTAATTCTACTACTTAAGACTACTACCGGTTTTTTCTTTAGCTTTTTCTTACTCTTGTTATGGAGTTACTCTTCACAGAGTAGGTTTCACACCCTTAACTGCGTTTCCTCTTCTCTTTCAAGGATTTCGTTGAATCGCGGTTGACGAATCATTTTAGTAAAGTAATTGTAAAGTAACGTTACTTATATTCTGTGTCAGCTGACTTCTTACATTTCTTATTCTCGATGAACAGGATCTAACGTTGATCAGGCCTCATTCCTATTTATACGATTTGGTAATTAAGTAGTGACTCAATTACAATATAGCAAATATACGTCTTAATACATCTATCCTTTTCTACTTCATTTATTTTCTTGCTCACTAGCATTTTTCTTTCCGCGATAATATTTTATCTGGGAAACATGACTTCTACGTACATATTTATTCGTAGTGGGTTCATACAGTGCTACGGTTACGGGAGTTAAGCATCTGTAAATTTTGTAAGGGCCACACCATCGGTAAGATAGTTTGGAGGTGGTCTTATCAACTGCACTACTCGTAGGGTGAGTTTTGTACATCACTAAGTCTCCGACTTGATACTGTACTTCTTTACTATCCCGCTCGTGATATTTTCCCGATTTTCTCAAGTTCACTCTTAAGTTAGCGCGAGCTTCGTTCCATATCTTTTTTATATTTTTACCACTAATTTCGTGAGGTAGTAATTCATGTATTTTCCACTTTGTGGATAATGGGTGATTCGGTTTATATTTATACATCAAATCAAAAGGTGTCGGTTTATGTCCTTCGTGATATGCTGAGTTGAAGGCAAATTGTATCCAGGATAGGTTCTGGTCCCAAGAGGTATGGTCGTTTGCATGGTAGGCTATTAAAGCAGATTTTAGGTTTCGCAAATACCTTTCAGCAATATTACCTTGTGGACGATACTCTGTAACGGTAATGTGGTCTATGCCTAGTCTGAAACACATGTCCTTGAATTCTTTGGACTTAAACTGGGGTCCGTTATCTGACACTAGATGTACTGGGTGTACTGAAGTCTTTAAATAATCTATCTTGCAAAATCTTCACAGTGGTAGATGCTAACGCTCGTCGCATTGGATACATCCAGACGAATTTGGTAAATGAGTACACAAATGAGTAGCATGGTATTACCTGGTTTTAAACGTGGGTAGGGGCCAGAAAAGTCCAAGTAAATTTTAGAAAAGGGTGTCGTGGGAGTCTCCGAGATTAATTTTCCTATGTGGCTGTTTCTCGTTGCCTTGCTCAGTGCACACAACTTACACTGTTTTACAAATTTACCTATCTCGCTGTTTATATTTTCCCAATGATATTCTTTTCGAATGCGATGTATTTTTTTTATTTATTCCCATATGTGCTCCAATGGTAGATGAGTGGTAGTATTCCATAAGCATAGATTTTATAATATCTGGGGCAATTATCTCAAGGATTTTCCATTAGCTACTCTATAACATAATACTCTCTTACTCAATATATATTTTTCTGAATTATTTCCTTCATCTAGCTGTTCTATTATTGTATTTAAATACGGGTCTTGTTGTTGATACTGAGCTATATCAGTAAATGCAAGGGGGAATTCAGTAATTAGCGTATTGATAATCGGTGTTTCACCACTTTCCTTATTTTCGGATATTTTATTAGGCGGCTGGAACATACGGGACAGTGTATCGGCAACTACATTTTGGGTGCCACGAATGTGTTGTACCTTAAACTTGTAACAATTTAATCTCAATACCCATCGTCCGATACGGCCTAACGGTTTAGGGTGATTTAATAACCAAGATAAGGCTTGATTGTCCGTTTCTAACAGAAATCCTTTATGTTCTTAAAAAGGGTTTGAATTTCTCAAATGCGAATACTACAGCTAAACATTCTAATTCGTATGCGGAGAATTTCTTTTCCTGATCGGTTAGAGTTCGTGAGGCATAACTGATCTGTAATCTAGAATTATCTACTACCTGATATATTACTGCTCCTAGTGCTACACTTGAACTGTCTGTCTGTACTACAAATGGTTTAGTAAAATCAGCTAATTGTAATACCGTGGGTGATATTATGCTTTCTTTCAGTTTTTCAAATGCAGATTGGTGTTGTGGAGTCCATTCAAATTTCGCTCCTTTTTTTCTTAATGCGTTCAACGGAGCTGCTATATCAGCTAGGTGAGGGATATACTTGTGGAAGTAATTTATCATTCCCAAAAATCGGGCTATTCCTTTCGTATCCCGTGGTGGTAAAAATTCCCTGATAGCACGGGTGCGTTCTGGGTCTATACTTACCTTTCCGTCGGCCTTTACTATGTGACCTAAAAATGAAAATTGTTTAACGGCAAAATTTACTTTACTTGGGTTTACTGTTAATCCGGCTTTCTTTAATCGTGATAATACTTCACGTAAATGATTAAGATGTTGATCCATAGATTCGCTGTAGATTACTATGTCATCTAGGTAGTGATATACAAATTTAAATTTTGTGTCGTGGAATATTTTCTCTAACAATCGGCTACATACACAACTTCCTTGGGATATTCCAAAGGGTACTCTAGTAAATTGGTACAGGTTGAATGGGACGGCGAATGCGGTTAGGCGTTTGGAGTCTTCCGATAGTGGTATTTGATGAAATGCCTGATTGAGATCCATTATGGTGAAAACTTTAGCTTTTGTAAAGTAATGGAAGGTGCTGTAGATGTCGGGGAGTGGTATGGACTCGAATTCTATCCTTTTATTTAATTGTCTATAGTCCACAACTAATCTATGTTTATCGGTGCCTTTAGGTACTAAAAACGCAGGTGATGAATACGGTGAAGTGGAAGGTTCTATGACTTGTTGTTCTAACAATTTATTGATTTGATTTCTCATTATTTCCATTTTTGGTGGTGATAATTTGTATGGGTGCAGTCGTATTACTTTATTGTCACTCAGGTTGATTTTGTACTCTATAAGATTCGTTAATCCTAACTTTGGGATGAGGACGGTGGAAAATTCTTTTATTAGTTTCTGTATTTTCAGTCTATCTTTACTTTCTAAGCGATCTAATTCAGACTCGCGGTGTTCTAGGTGCGTTGCAGAAGTTTCCATTTTTTTTTCCGTTATTTACTTCATAATCAAAATTATATTTTTGAGTACGGTCGAATCTAAAATAATACTTCTTATCGTACATGTCAAGAATTATACCTGTTTTACTGATAAAGTCCGCTCCGAATATTAAGTCTGGTCCTAATTCGTCATGTACTAACACTGGAAAATACCACGTTAAATTTTTAATTTTTAGTTTAATCGTAACGCTGAGTTTTATGATTAAGTTTTGTTTGTTAGCGGTAGCGCATTTAATATTCACCGGTTGACTACGTTTAACAAGATTGTGTTTAGCTAAAATATCGGCTAGCTGTTGGCTGATTAAGCTCCGTGTCGATCCAGAATCAATTAATCCAAGTGTGGTAGTAACTCCAAGGTCAACTTGTATGTATGGTAATTGACACATACTGGACTTGCATGTAGTAATTGAGTTGCATTTATCGATAAATCTCTTTATGTAGGGGTCTAATAATTTTTTTTTATTATTTTTTTTGTTTCCTTTTTTGTACTCCCGGGTTTTACCTATTTTCACGATGCTGCGGAAGACGCAGGATTTCGGATCTCCCTGCCTTACATATTTTTTGAATAAGAGGGTTTTTGGTAGTGCTGTTTCTGTTTACAGTATCTACTGATGTATCCTAATTTCCCGCAGTTATAACATCATTTTTCTCTACTCACAGTATCACTTGTATTCTGTTGGAGTTGTTGATTACTCGATTTAGTTTGGTAGTGAGAGGTTGCAGGAATTCGAAATGGTCGTCTATCACGGTGTGTTCTTGTCTCTGATACCAGGGGTTGTGTTTCATTTCTACGTTGTACCTGGGGGAGTAACGCACGTCGGTTCTGATCTGAATACCATACATTGGATGAGTGGATACTGCATTGTTCTAATTCTGCGAACGTGTTGGGCTTATTTATAAGTGCTAAGCGAGATCTCTCTTCCGGGGATAATCCTACCAAGATTGTTTCTACTAACTGCTTTTCGCTCCAGTTTACTTGCAGTAATCGTGAAGCTTCTCTTATGTCAGCGATATAGTGGGCGAGTCTCTCGTGAACTCCTTGTACTCGAAATACTGTGTTTCGTTTCAGCTCTTCGTAAATTCCCGTTGGAATAAAATGTCTTATCAGAGTAGTATGGAGTTCTTCTACTGGATGTTGAGAGCTTAATGACTCCAGTACACGATCTTTTAATGGTGGTCTACTTTTGTGCAAATGGACTTGTAATATTTGGCAATCGCTTAGTTGCTGTAAGTCTTTTATTTGTAGCAGATATTTTATGAAAGCTAATAGTTTGGTGATACTCAATCCATCGGTGTATGGGATTTCTGATAGAATTTTTTCTACGGGGTGAGTTATCTTTCCGTAGAGGTCCGCACTAAAGTTTACGTGAGGTGTTATTCTAGGAGGTCCCGATGCTTGATTTGTCATCGCTGAGGGTGGTAACGCATACTTATTGGTGAGATTGTGGAGGACATTGGGAAGTGATGGTTCAGCTATCGGTAGGGTATTCACGTTCCTATTCAGTAACTGATCAGTACTCGGTTCTATCCTTGATACCGGGGGGGATTCGAAATTCACGGTAGTGGGTCTCTGTTCTAGGGTAGGTGATTGAAATTGGGAGATATATAATTTCGTCAGAGCTTCTTCAATTTCCTCCATTTTAAATGAGTCGGACTTTCTACGTAATTCTCTTATTATTGTGGGTAATTGCTGTAATGCTTCATCAGCAAATTTTTGCACATCTGGGGGAATTACAGTAACTTTGGGCCAGTTTAATAAATTATTTATCCGACGGGTTAAATGCTCTATTCTCAGTGTGGTACGTAAGACTATAGCGGGTGATTTTTCGTCGTGGAGGGTTTGCGACATTGACGTCAATTTCCTATACTTCGCATAACATGTTTCTCTTTCGCTCTCAAGATCTATTTCGCTTAATCGACCTAAGTGTGCTGGTGTATCTGGCCTACTTTCGCGTAACGTTTTGCGTAGTTCCGCGACCGTTACGTTCGCGTAAGGGAGTCCACGCACCAGTGCTTCATAGCATAATTCATCTTTTAACAACAAATCTGGATTGAATTGAGCCATGTTCTTAAGATGCTAAGTCTTATACACTCCTTATTCTACTTATACTAAACACTCTATTTTACTATCTTTAGTTTTTTGTAAAAATTTAAATACATGAGAGATATTTACAAATAGGTGATCCGAAAGAATCGAATTTCGCCTCAAAGAGAGAGAGAGAAGAGAAATCTCACACAGCCATATTTTAATTTTCAACATATGGTTAAAATATGTTGTTACTGGGCAAAGGGGGTCAAACACTTTGTATTAGACAATAGAGGGAGGTGGTGTATTGTCTAACTCGACTTTGCAGCTTTTAACAATGGGATTGTTTCGTATATTCGTATAGGCGGTAACAGGTTATTTTCCTGTCCGAGATTGTCGTCAAACCGACAAGTTGGGGAATGAATTTTTGAACAGGAAAAAACCTGGGCTTACTACATTTAAATATTTAAATATCCTTACCTATATTATGTTGCGTTATAATGATTATAATTTTCTCTCTATCCTAATTTATGATTTTACTTATTGTAATAGGACTTCTTATTTTGATTATTTTAAATTTTTTTTTTTTTACTTACTATTAAATATTAAGGGTTAATAATAAAGACTTCTTATTTCACTACACGCAAAAGGGAGAGTTGCGTAATTTAAATTAACACGGTAGTTAAACTAACAGAGTGAATAATTCTACAAAATATTAAATTACAACAGCAGAGTAACGTACTTTATTTTGCTATTGTCACTGGCGCATTAAAACAAAAACAAGCAGAGTGGCGCATTTTATAACGTCTCGTCGTTATAATATCGGGAACCTGGTTAATTGGCTCAGGTCAATTAAACAGGCTGCCATAATCTTAACAAACTCATAAATAACTGGAAAGTAAACAAATGTTAAATAGGATCCCGTGAATTGAGGAATATTGACAGAGGTTTGTAGATTTATTCACTCATCTTTTTGGACCATGACATCTCTTTATTACATAATGTTTTAACATCTGCGAAGAAATTTAGTAATGAGTATATTAAAAATAAAAACATTTGCACCTCTTGTACAAATAGAATTAGAGTAATTAATGAGTTAACATAGCTTGTACTGCCCTCGGATCCGAGTAGTTTGTTTCAGTATATGATATTAAAATTATAATCTTTATTTTGTGCCATCTGAAGAATGGGCTTATTTAACTTTAACGTGTTATATTCATAAAAGCCTTCAAGTTAACACATATTATTACTAAGCATGAAATTACAATGTTATGGTAATTAAGTCAGTCTTTCGTGTTTTACTTTAATTAAGTGTCCATCATATATTATTTTAAGTTAAGTTCTGAACCACAGAAGTTGAACTTCCGTGTCACCTGTGTGTAACATCGTCGGCGAATCGGCGCTTCTATCGGTTGTGCAGGGTGTCTTGGAGATCTTCTGGCTATCGTGTTTTGGTGAAATCTGCTGTCATTCCTAAAGATGAGTCGTCTGTTGGGTCTGTAGATTCTTGTGGTAGGTTTTGGGTTGTAACTTTCACTGGTATTCACATTGTTGTACCGCACATATTACGGTTAACAGTTACATGTTAAAAGTTTAACATCACATTTAGGTGATGTTAGTTTGTTACAGAGATGTCATTGTCATACACTCACGTCATTTACTACATTTGTACATCATCCGGCTATCTCACACAAGCTTTTCCTTGTATACAGGTTTTTATATTGACTACATACTTTATTACGCTGTATCAGCAGCGGAGTCTGAGATACAACTGAACTGGCTAACTATAGGGGTGAAGAGGCTGTCCGCGCGCGGGTAGCTTCTCAGCGTAAAAGTACTTCTACTTATTATTAATTATTTTCCTTTAATTCGCTTACAACTTAATGACATCGCTCTTTACTTTGATTACTCTTTTATGTGACTAGGGGTAGTTACGGATTTATTTAGTTTCTCAAATCTAATTTTATTAACTGCTACATTGGCAAATCGGCAGGTTACTACCGGTTTGGGGCATGGAGAAGGGTTCATTCGTACCTATTTAAAGCTAATATTAGTATTATAAAATTTTTTTTTATTTTTGTGGGATTTAGGCTTATTAAATCGTAACATACTCCTCCACTTAAAGAAGACACAGGGTCAGGGACCGATGTGTTTTCAACGGGGAAATGGATTAGAATTGCACTGGGAGTATGCTCGGAATTTCTGTGTGAAATTCCTTTCTCTCTTTTAACAACTTCTCATGAGGTACATGAATCGCTCTCAATTCACTATTTACTATTAGCAAGAAATACAATACCTTATTAACTAATACTTAAAATACATAAAATTCAAAGTTCATAAAATCTATAAAATACACATAATTCATCTTAATTCTACTACTTAAGACTACTACCGGTTTTTTCTTTAGCTTTTTCTTACTCTTGTTATGGAGTTACTCTTCACAGAGTAGGTTTCACACCCTTAACTGCGTTTCCTCTTCTCTTTCAAGGATTTCGTTGAATCGCGGTTGACGAATCATTTTAGTAAAGTAATTGTAAAGTAACGTTACTTATATTCTGTGTCAGCTGACTTCTTACATTTCTTATTCTCGATGAACAGGATCTAACGTTGATCAGGCCTCATTCCTATTTATACGATTTGGTAATTAAGTAGTGACTCAATTACAATATAGCAAATATACGTCTTAATACATCTATCCTTTTCTCCTTCATTTATTTTCTTGCTCACTAGCATTTTTCTTTCCGCGATAATATTTTATCTGGGAAACATGACTTCTACGTACATATTTATTCGTAGTGGGTTCATACAGTGCTACGGTTACGGGAGTTAAGCATCTGTAAATTTTGTAAGGGCCACACCATCGGTAAGATAGTTTGGAGGTGGTCTTATCAACTGCACTACTCGTAGGGTGAGTTTTGTACATCACTAAGTCTCCGACTTGATACTGTACTTCTTTACTATCCCGCTCGTGATATTTTCCCGATTTTCTCAAGTTCACTCTTAAGTTAGCGCGAGCTTCGTTCCATATCTTTTTTATATTTTTACCACTAATTTCGTGAGGTAGTAATTCATGTATTTTCCACTTTGTGGATAATGGGTGATTCGGTTTATATTTATACATCAAATCAAAAGGTGTCGGTTTATGTCCTTCGTGATATGCTGAGTTGAAGGCAAATTGTATCCAGGATAGGTTCTGGTCCCAAGAGGTATGGTCGTTTGCATGGTAGGCTATTAAAGCAGATTTTAGGTTTCGCAAATACCTTTCAGCAATATTACCTTGTGGACGATACTCTGTAACGGTAATGTGGTCTATGCCTAGTCTGAAACACATGTCCTTGAATTCTTTGGACTTAAACTGGGGTCCGTTATCTGACACTAGATGTACTGGGTGTACTGAAGTCTTTAAATAATCTATCTTGCAAAATCTTCACAGTGGTAGATGCTAACGCTCGTCGCATTGGATACATCCAGACGAATTTGGTAAATGAGTACACAAATGAGTAGCATGGTATTACCTGGTTTTAAACGTGGGTAGGGGCCAGAAAAGTCCAAGTAAATTTTAGAAAAGGGTGTCGTGGGAGTCTCCGAGATTAATTTTCCTATGTGGCTGTTTCTCGTTGCCTTGCTCAGTGCACACAACTTACACTGTTTTACAAATTTACCTATCTCGCTGTTTATATTTTCCCAATGATATTCTTTTCGAATGCGATGTATTTTTTTTATTTATTCCCATATGTGCTCCAATGGTAGATGAGTGGTAGTATTCCATAAGCATAGATTTTATAATATCTGGGGCAATTATCTCAAGGATTTTCCATTAGCTACTCTATAACATAATACTCTCTTACTCAATATATATTTTTCTGAATTATTTCCTTCATCTAGCTGTTCTATTATTGTATTTAAATACGGGTCTTGTTGTTGATACTGAGCTATATCAGTAAATGCAAGGGGGAATTCAGTAATTAGCGTATTGATAATCGGTGTTTCACCACTTTCCTTATTTTCGGATATTTTATTAGGCGGCTGGAACATACGGGACAGTGTATCGGCAACTACATTTTGGGTGCCACGAATGTGTTGTACCTTAAACTTGTAACAATTTAATCTCAATACCCATCGTCCGATACGGCCTAACGGTTTAGGGTGATTTAATAACCAAGATAAGGCTTGATTGTCCGTTTCTAACAGAAATCCTTTATGTTCTTAAAAAGGGTTTGAATTTCTCAAATGCGAATACTACAGCTAAACATTCTAATTCGTATGCGGAGAATTTCTTTTCCTGATCGGTTAGAGTTCGTGAGGCATAACTGATCTGTAATCTAGAATTATCTACTACCTGATATATTACTGCTCCTAGTGCTACACTTGAACTGTCTGTCTGTACTACAAATGGTTTAGTAAAATCAGCTAATTGTAATACCGTGGGTGATATTATGCTTTCTTTCAGTTTTTCAAATGCAGATTGGTGTTGTGGAGTCCATTCAAATTTCGCTCCTTTTTTTCTTAATGCGTTCAACGGAGCTGCTATATCAGCTAGGTGAGGGATATACTTGTGGAAGTAATTTATCATTCCCAAAAATCGGGCTATTCCTTTCGTATCCCGTGGTGGTAAAAATTCCCTGATAGCACGGGTGCGTTCTGGGTCTATACTTACCTTTCCGTCGGCCTTTACTATGTGACCTAAAAATGAAAATTGTTTAACGGCAAAATTTACTTTACTTGGGTTTACTGTTAATCCGGCTTTCTTTAATCGTGATAATACTTCACGTAAATGATTAAGATGTTGATCCATAGATTCGCTGTAGATTACTATGTCATCTAGGTAGTGATATACAAATTTAAATTTTGTGTCGTGGAATATTTTCTCTAACAATCGGCTACATACACAACTTCCTTGGGATATTCCAAAGGGTACTCTAGTAAATTGGTACAGGTTGAATGGGACGGCGAATGCGGTTAGGCGTTTGGAGTCTTCCGATAGTGGTATTTGATGAAATGCCTGATTGAGATCCATTATGGTGAAAACTTTAGCTTTTGTAAAGTAATGGAAGGCGCTGTGGATGTCGGGGAGTGGTATGGACTCGAATTCTATCCTTTTATTTAATTGTCTATAGTCCACAACTAATCTATGTTTATCGGTGCCTTTAGGTACTAAAAACGCAGGTGATGAATACGGTGAAGTGGAAGGTTCTATGACTTGTTGTTCTAACAATTTATTGATTTGATTTCTCATTATTTCCATTTTTGGTGGTGATAATTTGTATGGGTGCAGTCGTATTACTTTATTGTCACTCAGGTTGATTTTGTACTCTATAAGATTCGTTAATCCTAACTTTGGGATGAGGACGGTGGAAAATTCTTTTATTAGTTTCTGTATTTTCAGTCTATCTTTACTTTCTAAGCGATCTAATTCAGACTCGCGGTGTTCTAGGTGCGTTGCAGAAGTTTCCATTTTTTTTCCGTTATTTACTTCATAATCAAAATTATATTTTTGAGTACGGTCGAATCTAAAATAATACTTCTTATCGTACATGTCAAGAATTATACCTGTTTTACTGATAAAGTCCGCTCCGAATATTAAGTCTGGTCCTAATTCGTCATGTACTAACACTGGAAAATACCACGTTAAATTTTTAATTTTTAGTTTAATCGTAACGCTGAGTTTTATGATTAAGTTTTGTTTGTTAGCGGTAGCGCATTTAATATTCACCGGTTGACTACGTTTAACAAGATTGTGTTTAGCTAAAATATCGGCTAGCTGTTGGCTGATTAAGCTCCGTGTCGATCCAGAATCAATTAATCCAAGTGTGGTAGTAACTCCAAGGTCAACTTGTATGTATGGTAATTGACACATACTGGACTTGCATGTAGTAATTGAGTTGCATTTATCGATAAATCTCTTTATGTAGGGGTCTAATAATTTTTTTTTATTATTTTTTTTGTTTCCTTTTTTGTACTCCCGGGTTTTACCTATTTTCACGATGCTGCGGAAGACGCAGGATTTCGGATCTCCCTGCCTTACATATTTTTTGAATAAGAGGGTTTTTGGTAGTGCTGTTTCTGTTTACAGTATCTACTGATGTATCCTAATTTCCCGCAGTTATAACATCATTTTTCTCTACTCACAGTATCACTTGTATTCTGTTGGAGTTGTTGATTACTCGATTTAGTTTGGTAGTGAGAGGTTGCAGGAATTCGAAATGGTCGTCTATCACGGTGTGTTCTTGTCTCTGATACCAGGGGTTGTGTTTCATTTCTACGTTGTACCTGGGGGAGTAACGCACGTCGGTTCTGATCTGAATACCATACATTGGATGAGTGGATACTGCATTGTTCTAATTCTGCGAACGTGTTGGGCTTATTTATAAGTGCTAAGCGAGATCTCTCTTCCGGGGATAATCCTACCAAGATTGTTTCTACTAACTGCTTTTCGCTCCAGTTTACTTGCAGTAATCGTGAAGCTTCTCTTATGTCAGCGATATAGTGCGCGAGTCTCTCGTGAACTCCTTGTACTCGAAATACTGTGTTTCGTTTCAGCTCTTCGTAAATTCCCGTTGGAATAAAATGTCTTATCAGAGTAGTATGGAGTTCTTCTACTGGATGTTGAGAGCTTAATGACTCCAGTACACGATCTTTTAATGGTGGTCTACTTTTGTGCAAATGGACTTGTAATATTTGGCAATCGCTTAGTTGCTGTAAGTCTTTTATTTGTAGCAGATATTTTATGAAAGCTAATAGTTTGGTGATACTCAATCCATCGGTGTATGGGATTTCTGATAGAATTTTTTCTACGGGGTGAGTTATCTTTCCGTAGAGGTCCGCACTAAAGTTTACGTGAGGTGTTATTCTAGGAGGTCCCGATGCTTGATTTGTCATCGCTGAGGGTGGTAACGCATACTTATTGGTGAGATTGTGGAGGACATTGGGAAGTGATGGTTCAGCTATCGGTAGGGTATTCACGTTCCTATTCAGTAACTGATCAGTACTCGGTTCTATCCTTGATACCGGGGGGGATTCGAAATT
This sequence comes from Magicicada septendecula, assembly GCA_034769895.1. Lineage (NCBI taxonomy): Eukaryota > Metazoa > Arthropoda > Insecta > Hemiptera > Cicadidae > Magicicada > Magicicada septendecula. The sequence goes on from CM068372.1 coordinate 131,059,604, forward strand.
CACGGTAGTGGGTCTCTGTTCTAGGGTAGGTGATTGAAATTGGGAGATATATAATTTCGTCAGAGCTTCTTCAATTTCCTCCATTTTAAATGAGTCGGACTTTCTACGTAATTCTCTTATTATTGTGGGTAATTGCTGTAATGCTTCATCAGCAAATTTTTGCACATCTGGGGGAATTACAGTAACTTTGGGCCAGTTTAATAAATTATTTATCCGACGGGTTAAATGCTCTATTCTCAGTGTGGTACGTAAGACTATAGCGGGTGATTTTTCGTCGTGGAGGGTTTGCGACATTGACGTCAATTCCCTATACTTCGCATAACATGTTTCTCTTTCGCTCTCAAGATCTATTTCGCTTAATCGACCTAAGTGTGCTGGTGTATCTGGCCTACTTTCGCGTAACGTTTTGCGTAGTTCCGCGACCGTTACGTTCGCGTAAGGGAGTCCACGCACCAGTGCTTCATAGCATAATTCATCTTTTAACAACAAATCTGGATTGAATTGAGCCATGTTCTTAAGATGCTAAGTCTTATACACTCCTTATTCTACTTATACTAAACACTCTATTTTACTATCTTTAGTTTTTTGTAAAAATTTAAATACATGAGAGATATTTACAAATAGGTGATCCGAAAGAATCGAATTTCGCCTCAAAGAGAGAGAGAGAAGAGAAATCTCACACAGCCATATTTTAATTTTCAACATATGGTTAAAATATGTTGTTACTGGGCAAAGGGGGTCAAACACTTTGTATTAGACAATAGAGGGAGGTGGTGTATTGTCTAACTCGACTTTGCAGCTTTTAACAATGGGATTGTTTCGTATATTCGTATAGGCGGTAACAGGTTATTTTCCTGTCCGAGATTGTCGTCAAACCGACAAGTTGGGGAATGAATTTTTGAACAGGAAAAAACCTGGGCTTACTACATTTAAATATTTAAATATCCTTACCTATATTATGTTGCGTTATAATGATTATAATTTTCTCTCTATCCTAATTTATGATTTTACTTATTGTAATAGGACTTCTTATTTTGATTATTTTAAATTTTTTTTTTTTTACTTACTATTAAATATTAAGGGTTAATAATAAAGACTTCTTATTTCACTACACGCAAAAGGGAGAGTTGCGTAATTTAAATTAACACGGTAGTTAAACTAACAGAATGAATAATTCTACAAAATATTAAATTACAACAGCAGAGTAACGTACTTTATTTTGCTATTGTCACTGGCGCATTAAAACAAAAACAAGCAGAGTGGCGCATTTTATAACGTCTCGTCGTTATAATATCGGGAACCTGGTTAATTGGCTCAGGTCAATTAAACAGGCTGCCATAATCTTAACAAACTCATAAATAACTGGAAAGTAAACAAATGTTAAATAGGATCCCGTGAATTGAGGAATATTGACAGAGGTTTGTAGATTTATTCACTCATCTTTTTGGACCATGACATCTCTTTATTACATAATGTTTTAACATCTGCGAAGAAATTTAGTAATGAGTATATTAAAAATAAAAACATTTGCACCTCTTGTACAAATAGAATTAGAGTAATTAATGAGTTAACATAGCTTGTACTGCCCTCGGATCCGAGTAGTTTGTTTCAGTATATGATATTAAAATTATAATCTTTATTTTGTGCCATCTGAAGAATGGGCTTATTTAACTTTAACGTGTTATATTCATAAAAGCCTTCAAGTTAACACATATTATTACTAAGCATGAAATTACAATTTTATGGTAATTAAGTCAGTCTTTCGTGTTTTACTTTACTTTCATTGGTTACTTAAGTGTCTATCATGTATTATTTTAAGTTAAGTTCTGAACCACGGAAGTTGAACTTCCGTGTCACCTGTGTGTAACATCGTCGGCGAATCGGCGCTTCTATCGGTTGTGCAGGGTGTCTTGGAGATCTTCTGGCTATCGTGTTTTGGTGAAATCTGCTGTCATTCCTAAAGATGAGTCGTCTGTTGGGTCTGTAGATTCTTGTGGTAGGTTTTGGGTTGTAACTTTCACTGGTATTCACATTGTTGTACCGCACATATTACGGTTAACAGTTACATGTTAAAAGTTTAACATCACATTTAGGTGATGTTAGTTTGTTACAGAGATGTCATTGTCATACACTCACGTCATTTTCTACATTTGTACATCATCCGGCTATCTCACACAAGCTTTTCCTTGTATACAGGTTTTTATATTGACTACATACTTTATTACGCTGTATCAGCAGCGGAGTCTGAGATACAACTGAACTGGCTAACTATAGGGGTGAAGAGGCTGTCCGCGCGCGGGTAGCTTCTCAGCGTAAAAGTACTTCTACTTATTATTAATTATTTTCCTTTAATTCGCTTACAACTTAATGACATCGCTCTTTACTTTGATTACTCTTTTATGTGACTAGGGGTAGTTACGGATTTATTTAGTTTCTCAAATCTAATTTTATTAACTGCTACATTGGCAAATCGGCAGGTTACTACCGGTTTGGGGCATGGAGAAGGGTTCATTCGTACTTATTTAAAGCTAATATTAGTATTATAAAATTTTTTTTTATTTTTGTGGGATTTAGGCTTATTAAATCGTAACATACTCCTCCACTTAAAGAAGACACAGGGTCAGGGACCGATGTGTTTTCAACGGGGAAATGGATTAGAATTGCACTGGGAGTATGCTCGGAATTTCTGTGTGAAATTCATTTCTCTCTTTTAACAACTTCTCATGAGGTACATGAATCGCTCTCAATTCACTATTTACTATTAGCAAGAAATACAATACCTTATTAACTAATACTTAAAATACATAAAATTCAAAGTTCATAAAATCTATAAAATACACATAATTCATCTTAATTCTACTACTTAAGACTACTACCGGTTTTTTCTTTAGCTTTTTCTTACTCTTGTTATGGAGTTACTCTTCACAGAGTAGGTTTCACACCCTTAACTGCGTTTCCTCTTCTCTTTCAAGGATTTCGTTGAATCGCGGTTTACGAATCATTTTAGTAAAGTAATTGTAAAGTAACGTTAATTATATTCTGTGTCAGCTGACTTCTTACATTTCTTATTCTCGATGAACAGGATCTAACGTTGATCAGGCCTCATTCCTATTTATACGATTTGGTAATTAAGTAGTGACTCAATTACAATATAGCAAATATACGTCTTAATACATCTATCCTTTTCTACTTCATTTATTTTCTTGCTCACTAGCATTTTTCTTTCCGCGATAATATTTTATCTGGGAAACATGACTTCTACGTACATATTTATTCGTAGTGTGTTCATACAGTGCTACGGTTACGGGAGTTAAGCATCTGTAAGTTTTGTAAGGGCCACACCATCGGTAAGATAGTTTGGAGGTGGTCTTATCAACTGCACTACTCGTAGGGTGAGTTTTGTACATCACTAAGTCTCCGACTTGATACTGTACTTCTTTACTATCCCGCTCGTGATATTTTCCCGATTTTCTCAAGTTCACTCTTAAGTTAGCGCGAGCTTCGTTCCATATCTTTTTTATATTTTTACCACTAATTTCGTGAGGTAGTAATTCATGTATTTTCCACTTTGTGGATAATGGGTGATTCGGTTTATATTTATACATCAAATCAAAAGGTGTCGGTTTATGTCCTTCGTGATATGCTGAGTTGAAGGCAAATTGTATCCAGGATAGGTTCTGGTCCCAAGAGGTATGGTCGTTTGCATGGTAGGCTATTAAAGCAGATTTTAGGTTTCGCAAATACCTTTCAGCAATATTACCTTGTGGACGATACTCTGTAACGGTAATGTGGTCTATGCCTAGTCTGAAACACATGTCCTTGAATTCTTTGGACTTAAACTGGGGTCCGTTATCTGACACTAGATGTACTGGTGTACTGAAGTCTTTAAATAATCTATCTTGCAAAATCTTCACAGTGGTAGATGCTAACGCTCGTCGCATTGGATACATCCAGACTAATTTGGTAAATGAGTACACAAATGAGTAGCATGGTATTACCTGGTTTTAAACGTGGGTAGGGGCCAGAAAAGTCCAAGTAAATTTTAGAAAAGGGTGTCGTGGGAGTCTCCGAGATTAATTTTCCTATGTGGCTGTTTCTCGTTGCCTTGCTCAGTGCACACAACTTACACTGTTTTACAAATTTACCTATCTCGCTGTTTATATTTTCCCAATGATATTCTTTTCGAATGCGATGTATTTTTTTTATTTATTCCCATATGTGCTCCAATGGTAGATGAGTGGTAGTATTCCATAAGCATAGATTTTATAATATCTGGGGCAATTATCTCAAGGATTTTCCATTAGCTACTCTATAACATAATACTCTCTTACTCAATATATATTTTTCTGAATTATTTCCTTCATCTAGCTGTTCTATTATTGTATTTAAATACGGGTCTTGTTGTTGATACTGAGCTATATCAGTAAATGCAAGGGGGAATTCAGTAATTAGCGTATTGATAATCGGTGTTTCACCACTTTCCTTATTTTCGGATATTTTATTAGGCGGCTGGAACATACGGGACAGTGTATCGGCAACTACATTTTGGGTGCCACGAATGTGTTGTACCTTAAACTTGTAACAATTTAATCTCAATACCCATCGTCCGATACGGCCTAACGGTTTAGGGTGATTTAATAACCAAGATAAGGCTTGATTGTCCGTTTCTAACAGAAATCCTTTATGTTCTTAAAAAGGGTTTGAATTTCTCAAATGCGAATACTACAGCTAAACATTCTAATTCGTATGCGGAGAATTTCTTTTCCTGATCGGTTAGAGTTCGTGAGGCATAACTGATCTGTAATCTAGAATTATCTACTACCTGATATATTACTGCTCCTAGTGCTACACTTGAACTGTCTGTCTGTACTACAAATGGTTTAGTAAAATCAGCTAATTGTAATACCGTGGGTGATATTATGCTTTCTTTCAGTTTTTCAAATGCAGATTGGTGTTGTGGAGTCCATTCAAATTTCGCTCCTTTTTTTCTTAATGCGTTCAACGGAGCTGCTATATCAGCTAGGTGAGGGATATACTTGTGGAAGTAATTTATCATTCCCAAAAATCGGGCTATTCCTTTCGTATCCCGTGGTGGTAAAAATTCCCTGATAGCACGGGTGCGTTCTGGGTCTATACTTACCTTTCCGTCGGCCTTTACTATGTGACCTAAAAATGAAAATTGTTTAACGGCAAAATTTACTTTACTTGGGTTTACTGTTAATCCGGCTTTCTTTAATCGTGATAATACTTCACGTAAATGATTAAGATGTTGATCCATAGATTCGCTGTAGATTACTATGTCATCTAGGTAGTGATATACAAATTTAAATTTTGTGTCGTGGAATATTTTCTCTAACAATCGGCTACATACACAACTTCCTTGGGATATTCCAAAGGGTACTCTAGTAAATTGGTACAGGTTGAATGGGACGGCGAATGCGGTTAGGCGTTTGGAGTCTTCCGATAGTGGTATTTGATGAAATGCCTGATTGAGATCCATTATGGTGAAAACTTTAGCTTTTGTAAAGTAATGGAAGGTGCTGTAGATGTCGGGGAGTGGTATGGACTCGAATTCTATCCTTTTATTTAATTGTCTATAGTCCACAACTAATCTATGTTTATCGGTGCCTTTAGGTACTAAAAACGCAGGTGATGAATACGGTGAAGTGGAAGGTTCTATGACTTGTTGTTCTAACAATTTATTGATTTGATTTCTCATTATTTCCATTTTTGGTGGTGATAATTTGTATGGGTGCAGTCGTATTACTTTATTGTCACTCAGGTTGATTTTGTACTCTATAAGATTCGTTAATCCTAACTTTGGGATGAGGACGGTGGAAAATTCTTTTATTAGTTTCTGTATTTTCAGTCTATCTTTACTTTCTAAGCGATCTAATTCAGACTCGCGGTGTTCTAGGTGCGTTGCAGAAGTTTCCATTTTTTTTTCCGTTATTTACTTCATAATCAAAATTATATTTTTGAGTACGGTCGAATCTAAAATAATACTTCATATCGTACATGTCAAGAATTATACCTGTTTTACTGATAAAGTCCGCTCCGAATATTAAGTCTGGTCCTAATTCGTCATGTACTAACACTGGAAAATACCACGTTAAATTTTTAATTTTTAGTTTAATCGTAACGCTGAGTTTTATGATTAAGTTTTGTTTGTTAGCGGTAGCGCATTTAATATTCACCGGTTGACTACGTTTAACAAGATTGTGTTTAGCTAAAATATCGGCTAGCTGTTGGCTGATTAAGCTCCGTGTCGATCCAGAATCAATTAATCCAAGTGTGGTAGTAACTCCAAGGTCAACTTGTATGTATGGTAATTGACACATACTGGACTTGCATGTAGTAATTGAGTTGCATTTATCGATAAATCTCTTTATGTAGGGGTCTAATAATTTTTTTTTATTATTTTTTTTGTTTCCTTTTTTGTACTCCCGGGTTTTACCTATTTTCACGATGCTGCGGAAGACGCAGGATTTCGGATCTCCCTGCCTTACATATTTTTTGAATAAGAGGGTTTTTGGTAGTGCTGTTTCTGTTTACAGTATCTACTGATGTATCCTAATTTCCCGCAGTTATAACATCATTTTTCTCTACTCACAGTATCACTTGTATTCTGTTGGAGTTGTTGATTACTCGATTTAGTTTGGTAGTGAGAGGTTGCAGGAATTCGAAATGGTCGTCTATCACGGTGTGTTCTTGTCTCTGATACCAGGGGTTGTGTTTCATTTCTACGTTGTACCTGGGGGAGTAACGCACGTCGGTTCTGATCTGAATACCATACATTGGATGAGTGGATACTGCATTGTTCTAATTCTGCGAACGTGTTGGGCTTATTTATAAGTGCTAAGCGAGATCTCTCTTCCGGGGATAATCCTACCAAGATTGTTTCTACTAACTGCTTTTCGCTCCAGTTTACTTGCAGTAATCGTGAAGCTTCTCTTATGTCAGCGATATAGTGGGCGAGTCTCTCGTGAACTCCTTGTACTCGAAATACTGTGTTTCGTTTCAGCTCTTCGTAAATTCCCGTTGGAATAAAATGTCTTATCAGAGTAGTATGGAGTTCTTCTACTGGATGTTGAGAGCTTAATGACTCCAGTACACGATCTTTTAATGGTGGTCTACTTTTGTGCAAATGGACTTGTAATATTTGGCAATCGCTTAGTTGCTGTAAGTCTTTTATTTGTAGCAGATATTTTATGAAAGCTAATAGTTTGGTGATACTCAATCCATCGGTGTATGGGATTTCTGATAGAATTTTTTCTACGGGGTGAGTTATCTTTCCGTAGAGGTCCGCACTAAAGTTTACGTGAGGTGTTATTCTAGGAGGTCCCGATGCTTGATTTGTCATCGCTGAGGGTGGTAACGCATACTTATTGGTGAGATTGTGGAGGACATTGGGAAGTGATGGTTCAGCTATCGGTAGGGTATTCACGTTCCTATTCAGTAACTGATCAGTACTCGGTTCTATCCTTGATACCGGGGGGGATTCGAAATTCACGGTAGTGGGTCTCTGTTCTAGGGTAGGTGATTGAAATTGGGAGATATATAATTTCGTCAGGGCTTCTTCAATTTCCTCCATTTTAAATGAGTCGGACTTTCTACGTAATTCTCTTATTATTGTGGGTAATTGCTGTAATGCTTCATCAGCAAATTTTTGCACATCTGGGGGAATTACAGTAACTTTGGGCCAGTTTAATAAATTATTTATCCGACGGGTTAAATGCTCTATTCTCAGTGTGGTACGTAAGACTATAGCGGGTGATTTTTCGTCGTGGAGGGTTTGCGACATTGACGTCAATTCCCTATACTTCGCATAACATGTTTCTCTTTCGCTCTCAAGATCTATTTCGCTTAATCGACCTAAGTGTGCTGGTGTATCTGGCCTACTTTCGCGTAACGTTTTGCGTAGTTCCGCGACCGTTACGTTCGCGTAAGGGAGTCCACGCACCAGTGCTTCATAGCATAATTCATCTTTTAACAACAAATCTGGATTGAATTGAGCCATGTTCTTAAGATGCTAAGTCTTATACACTCCTTATTCTACTTATACTAAACACTCTATTTTACTATCTTTAGTTTTTTGTAAAAATTTAAATACATGAGAGATATTTACAAATAGGTGATCCGAAAGAATCGAATTTCGCCTCAAAGAGAGAGAGAGAAGAGAAATCTCACACAGCCATATTTTAATTTTCAACATATGGTTAAAATATGTTGTTACTGGGCAAAGGGGGTCAAACACTTTGTATTAGACAATAGAGGGAGGTGGTGTATTGTCTAACTCGACTTTGCAGCTTTTAACAATGGGATTGTTTCGTATATTCGTATAGGCGGTAACAGGTTATTTTCCTGTCCGAGATTGTCGTCAAACCGACAAGTTGGGGAATGAATTTTTGAACAGGAAAAAACCTGGGCTTACTACATTTAAATATTTAAATATCCTTACCTATATTATGTTGCGTTATAATGATTATAATTTTCTCTCTATCCTAATTTATGATTTTACTTATTGTAATAGGACTTCTTATTTTGATTATTTTAAATTTTTTTTTTTTACTTACTATTAAATATTAAGGGTTAATAATAAAGACTTCTTATTTCACTACACGCAAAAGGGAGAGTTGCGTAATTTAAATTAACACGGTAGTTAAACTAACAGAGTGAATAATTCTACAAAATATTAAATTACAACAGCAGAGTAACGTACTTTATTTTGCTATTGTCACTGGCGCATTAAAACAAAAACAAGCAGAGTGGCGCATTTTATAACGTCTCGTCGTTATAATATCGGGAACCTGGTTAATTGGCTCAGGTCAATTAAACAGGCTGCCATAATCTTAACAAACTCATAAATAACTGGAAAGTAAACAAATGTTAAATAGGATCCCGTGAATTGAGGAATATTGACAGAGGTTTGTAGATTTATTCACTCATCTTTTTGGACCATGACATCTCTTTATTACTTAATGTTTTAACATCTGCGAAGAAATTTAGTAATGAGTATATTAAAAATAAAAACATTTGCACCTCTTGTACAAATAGAATTAGAGTAATTAATGAGTTAACATAGCTTGTACTGCCCTCGGATCCGAGTAGTTTGTTTCAGTATATGATATTAAAATTATAATCTTTATTTTGTGCCATCTGAAGAATGGGCTTATTTAACTTTAACGTGTTATATTCATAAAAGCCTTCAAGTTAACACATATTATTACTAAGCATGAAATTACAATTTTATGGTAATTAAGTCAGTCTTTCGTGTTTTACTTTACTTTCATTGGTTATTTAAGTGTCTGTCATGTATTATTTTAAGTTAAGTTCTGAACCACGGAAGTTGAACTTCCGTGTCACCTGTGTGTAACATCGTCGGCGAATCGGCGCTTCTATCGGTTGTGCAGGGTGTCTTGGAGATCTTCTGGCTATCGTGTTTTGGTGAAATCTGCTGTCATTCCTAAAGATGAGTCGTCTGTTGGGTCTGTAGATTCTTGTGGTAGGTTTTGGGTTGTAACTTTCACTGGTATTCACATTGTTGTACCGCACATATTACGGTTAACAGTTACATGTTAAAAGTTTAACATCACATTTAGGTGATGTTAGTTTGTTACAGAGATGTCATTGTCATACACTCACGTCATTTACTACATTTGTACATCATCCGGCTATCTCACACAAGCTTTTCCTTGTATACAGGTTTTTATATTGACTACATACTTTATTACGCTGTATCAGCAGCGGAGTCTGAGATACAACTGAACTGGCTAACTATAGGGGTGAAGAGGCTGTCCGCGCGCGGGTAGCTTCTCAGCGTAAAAGTACTTCTACTTATTATTAATTATTTTCCTTTAATTCGCTTACAACTTAATGACATCGCTCTTTACTTTGATTACTCTTTTATGTGACTAGGGGTAGTTACGGATTTATTTAGTTTCTCAAATCTAATTTTATTAACTGCTACATTGGCAAATCGGCAGGTTACTACCGGTTTGGGGCATGGAGAAGGGTTCATTCGTACCTATTTAAAGCTAATATTAGTATTATAAAATTTTTTTTTATTTTTGTGGGATTTAGGCTTATTAAATCGTAACATACTCCTCCACTTAAAGAAGACACAGGGTCAGGGACCGATGTGTTTTCAACGGGGAAATGGATTAGAATTGCACTGGGAGTATGCTCGGAATTTCTGTGTGAAATTCCTTTCTCTCTTTTAACAACTTCTCATGAGGTACATGAATCGCTCTCAATTCACTATTTACTATTAGCAAGAAATACAATACCTTATTAACTAATACTTAAAATACATAAAATTCAAAGTTCATAAAATCTATAAAATACACATAATTCATCTTAATTCTACTACTTAAGACTACTACCGGTTTTTTCTTTAGCTTTTTCTTACTCTTGTTATGGAGTTACTCTTCACAGAGTAGGTTTCACACCCTTAACTGCGTTTCCTCTTCTCTTTCAAGGATTTTGTTGAATCGCGGTTGACGAATCATTTTAGTAAAGTAATTGTAAAGTAACGTTACTTATATTCTGTGTCAGCTGACTTCTTACATTTCTTATTCTCGATGAACAGGATCTAACGTTGATCAGGCCTCATTCCTATTTATACGATTTGGTAATTAAGTAGTGACTCAATTACAATATAGCAAATATACGTCTTAATACATCTATCCTTTTCTACTTCATTTATTTTCTTGCTCACTAGCATTTTTCTTTCCGCGATAATATTTTATCTGGGAAACATGACTTCTACGTACATATTTATTCGTAGTGTGTTCATACAGTGCTACGGTTACGGGAGTTAAGCATCTGTAAGTTTTGTAAGGGCCACACCATCGGTAAGATAGTTTGGAGGTGGTCTTATCAACTGCACTACTCGTAGGGTGAGTTTTGTACATCACTAAGTCTCCGACTTGATACTGTACTTCTTTACTATCCCGCTCGTGATATTTTCCCGATTTTCTCAAGTTCACTCTTAAGTTAGCGCGAGCTTCGTTCCATATCTTTTTTATATTTTTACCACTAATTTCGTGAGGTAGTAATTCATGTATTTTCCACTTTGTGGATAATGGGTGATTCGGTTTATATTTATACATCAAATCAAAAGGTGTCGGTTTATGTCCTTCGTGATATGCTGAGTTGAAGGCAAATTGTATCCAGGATAGGTTCTGGTCCCAAGAGGTATGGTCGTTTGCATGGTAGGCTATTAAAGCAGATTTTAGGTTTCGCAAATACCTTTCAGCAATATTACCTTGTGGACGATACTCTGTAACGGTAATGTGGTCTATGCCTAGTCTGAAACACATGTCCTTGAATTCTTTGGACTTAAACTGGGGTCCGTTATCTGACACTAGATGTACTGGTGTACTGAAGTCTTTAAATAATCTATCTTGCAAAATCTTCACAGTGGTAGATGCTAACGCTCGTCGCATTGGATACATCCAGACGAATTTGGTAAATGAGTACACAAATGAGTAGCATGGTATTACCTGGTTTTAAACGTGGGTAGGGGCCAGAAAAGTCCAAGTAAATTTTAGAAAAGGGTGTCGTGGGAGTCTCCGAGATTAATTTTCCTATGTGGCTGTTTCTCGTTGCCTTGCTCAGTGCACACAACTTACACTGTTTTACAAATTTACCTATCTCGCTGTTTATATTTTCCCAATGATATTCTTTTCGAATGCGATGTATTTTTTTTATTTATTCCCATATGTGCTCCAATGGTAGATGAGTGGTAGTATTCCATAAGCATAGATTTTATAATATCTGGGGCAATTATCTCAAGGATTTTCCATTAGCTACTCTATAACATAATACTCTCTTACTCAATATATATTTTTCTGAATTATTTCCTTCATCTAGCTGTTCTATTATTGTATTTAAATACGGGTCTTGTTGTTGATACTGAGCTATATCAGTAAATGCAAGGGGGAATTCAGTAATTAGCGTATTGATAATCGGTGTTTCACCACTTTCCTTATTTTCGGATATTTTATTAGGCGGCTGGAACATACGGGACAGTGTATCGGCAACTACATTTTGGGTGCCACGAATGTGTTGTACCTTAAACTTGTAACAATTTAATCTCAATACCCATCGTCCGATACGGCCTAACGGTTTAGGGTGATTTAATAACCAAGATAAGGCTTGATTGTCCGTTTCTAACAGAAATCCTTTATGTTCTTAAAAAGGGTTTGAATTTCTCAAATGCGAATACTACAGCTAAACATTCTAATTCGTATGCGGAGAATTTCTTTTCCTGATCGGTTAGAGTTCGTGAGGCATAACTGATCTGTAATCTAGAATTATCTACTACCTGATATATTACTGCTCCTAGTGCTACACTTGAACTGTCTGTCTGTACTACAAATGGTTTAGTAAAATCAGCTAATTGTAATACCGTGGGTGATATTATGCTTTCTTTCAGTTTTTCAAATGCAGATTGGTGTTGTGGAGTCCATTCAAATTTCGCTCCTTTTTTTCTTAATGCGTTCAACGGAGCTGCTATATCAGCTAGGTGAGGGATATACTTGTGGAAGTAATTTATCATTCCCAAAAATCGGGCTATTCCTTTCGTATCCCGTGGTGGTAAAAATTCCCTGATAGCACGGGTGCGTTCTGGGTCTATACTTACCTTTCCGTCGGCCTTTACTATGTGACCTAAAAATGAAAATTGTTTAACGGCAAAATTTACTTTACTTGGGTTTACTGTTAATCCGGCTTTCTTTAATCGTGATAATACTTCACGTAAATGATTAAGATGTTGATCCATAGATTCGCTGTAGATTACTATGTCATCTAGGTAGTGATATACAAATTTAAATTTTGTGTCGTGGAATATTTTCTCTAACAATCGTCTACATACACAACTTCCTTGGGATATTCCAAAGGGTACTCTAGTAAATTGGTACAGGTTGAATGGGACGGCGAATGCGGTTAGGCGTTTGGAGTCTTCCGATAGTGGTATTTGATGAAATGCCTGATTGAGATCCATTATGGTGAAAACTTTAGCTTTTGTAAAGTAATGGAAGGTGCTGTAGATGTCGGGGAGTGGTATGGACTCGAAGCCTATCCTTTTATTTAATTGTCTATAGTCCACAACTAATCTATGTTTATCGGTGCCTTTAGGTACTAAAAACGCAGGTGATGAATACGGTGAAGTGGAAGGTTCTATGACTTGTTGTTCTAACAATTTATTGATTTGATTTCTCATTATTTCCATTTTTGGTGGTGATAATTTGTATGGGTGCAGTCGTATTACTTTATTGTCACTCAGGTTGATTTTGTACTCTATAAGATTCGTTAATCCTAACTTTGGGATGAGGACGGTGGAAAATTCTTTTATTAGTTTCTGTATTTTCAGTCTATCTTTACTTTCTAAGCGATCTAATTCAGACTCGCGGTGTTCTAGGTGCGTTGCAGAAGTTTCCATTTTTTTTCCGTTATTTACTTCATAATCAAAATTATATTTTTGAGTACGGTCGAATCTAAAATAATACTTCTTATCGTACATGTCAAGAATTATACCTGTTTTACTGATAAAGTCCGCTCCGAATATTAAGTCTGGTCCTAATTCGTCATGTACTAACACTGGAAAATACCACGTTAAATTTTTAATTTTTAGTTTAATCGTAACGCTGAGTTTTATGATTAAGTTTTGTTTGTTAGCGGTAGCGCATTTAATATTCACCGGTTGACTACGTTTAACAAGATTGTGTTTAGCTAAAATATCGGCTAGCTGTTGGCTGATTAAGCTCCGTGTCGATCCAGAATCAATTAATCCAAGTGTGGTAGTAACTCCAAGGTCAACTTGTATGTATGGTAATTGACACATACTGGACTTGCATGTAGTAATTGAGTTGCATTTATCGATAAATCTCTTTATGTAGGGGTCTAATAATTTTTTTTTATTATTTTTTTTGTTTCCTTTTTTGTAATCCCGGGTTTTACCTATTTTCACGATGCTGCGGAAGACGCAGGATTTCGGATCTCCCTGCCTTACATATTTTTTGAATAAGAGGGTTTTTGGTAGTGCTGTTTCTGTTTACAGTATCTACTGATGTATCCTAATTTCCCGCAGTTATAACATCATTTTTCTCTACTCACAGTATCACTTGTATTCTGTTGGAGTTGTTGATTACTCGATTTAGTTTGGTAGTGAGAGGTTGCAGGAATTCGAAATGGTCGTCTATCACGGTGTGTTCTTGTCTCTGATACCAGGGGTTGTGTTTCATTTCTACGTTGTACCTGGGGGAGTAACGCACGTCGGTTCTGATCTGAATACCATACATTGGATGAGTGGATACTGCATTGTTCTAATTCTGCGAACGTGTTGGGCTTATTTATAAGTGCTAAGCGAGATCTCTCTTCCGGGGATAATCCTACCAAGATTGTTTCTACTAACTGCTTTTCGCTCCAGTTTACTTGCAGTAATCGTGAAGCTTCTCTTATGTCAGCGATATAGTGGGCGAGTCTCTCGTGAACTCCTTGTACTCGAAATACTGTGTTTCGTTTCAGCTCTTCGTAAATTCCCGTTGGAATAAAATGTCTTATCAGAGTAGTATGGAGTTCTTCTACTGGATGTTGAGAGCTTAATGACTCCAGTACACGATCTTTTAATGGTGGTCTACTTTTGTGCAAATGGACTTGTAATATTTGGCAATCGCTTAGTTGCTGTAAGTCTTTTATTTGTAGCAGATATTTTATGAAAGCTAATAGTTTGGTGATACTCAATCCATCGGTGTATGGGATTTCTGATAGAATTTTTTCTACGGGGTGAGTTATCTTTCCGTAGAGGTCCGCACTAAAGTTTACGTGAGGTGTTATTCTAGGAGGTCCCGATGCTTGATTTGTCATCGCTGAGGGTGGTAACGCATACTTATTGGTGAGATTGTGGAGGACATTGGGAAGTGATGGTTCAGCTATCGGTAGGGTATTCACGTTCCTATTCAGTAACTGATCAGTACTCGGTTCTATCCTTGATACCGGGGGGGATTCGAAATTCACGGTAGTGGGTCTCTGTTCTAGGGTAGGTGATTGAAATTGGGAGATATATAATTTCGTCAGAGCTTCTTCAATTTCCTCCATTTTAAATGAGTCGGACTTTCTACGTAATTCTCTTATTATTGTGGGTAATTGCTGTAATGCTTCATCAGCAAATTTTTGCACATCTGGGGGAATTACAGTAACTTTGGGCCAGTTTAATAAATTATTTATCCGACGGGTTAAATGCTCTATTCTCAGTGTGGTACGTAAGACTATAGCGGGTGATTTTTCGTCGTGGAGGGTTTGCGACATTGACGTCAATTCCCTATACTTCGCATAACATGTTTCTCTTTCGCTCTCAAGATCTATTTCGCTTAATCGACCTAAGTGTGCTGGTGTATCTGGCCTACTTTCGCGTAACGTTTTGCGTAGTTCCGCGACCGTTACGTTCGCGTAAGGGAGTCCACGCACCAGTGCTTCATAGCATAATTCATCTTTTAACAACAAATCTGGATTGAATTGAGCCATGTTCTTAAGATGCTAAGTCTTATACACTCCTTATTCTACTTATACTAAACACTCTATTTTACTATCTTTAGTTTTTTGTAAAAATTTAAATACATGAGAGATATTTACAAATAGGTGATCCGAAAGAATCGAATTTCGCCTCAAAGAGAGAGAGAGAAGAGAAATCTCACACAGCCATATTTTAATTTTCAACATATGGTTAAAATATGTTGTTACTGGGCAAAGGGGGTCAAACACTTTGTATTAGACAATAGAGGGAGGTGGTGTATTGTCTAACTCGACTTTGCAGCTTTTAACAATGGGATTGTTTCGTATATTCGTATAGGCGGTAACAGGTTATTTTCCTGTCCGAGATTGTCGTCAAACCGACAAGTTGGGGAATGAATTTTTGAACAGGAAAAAACCTGGGCTTACTACATTTAAATATTTAAATATCCTTACCTATATTATGTTGCGTTATAATGATTATAATTTTCTCTCTATCCTAATTTATGATTTTACTTATTGTAATAGGACTTCTTATTTTGATTATTTTAAATTTTTTTTTTTTACTTACTATTAAATATTAAGGGTTAATAATAAAGACTTCTTATTTCACTACACGCAAAAGGGAGAGTTGCGTAATTTAAATTAACACGGTAGTTAAACTAACAGAGTGAATAATTCTACAAAATATTAAATTACAACAGCAGAGTAACGTACTTTATTTTGCTATTGTCACTGGCGCATTAAAACAAAAACAAGCAGAGTGGCGCATTTTATAACGTCTCGTCGTTATAATATCGGGAACCTGGTTAATTGGCTCAGGTCAATTAAACAGGCTGCCATAATCTTAACAAACTCATAAATAACTGGAAAGTAAACAAATGTTAAATAGGATCCCGTGAATTGAGGAATATTGACAGAGGTTTGTAGATTTATTCACTCATCTTTTTGGACCATGACATCTCTTTATTACTTAATGTTTTAACATCTGCGAAGAAATTTAGTAATGAGTATATTAAAAATAAAAACATTTGCACCTCTTGTACAAATAGAATTAGAGTAATTAATGAGTTAACATAGCTTGTACTGCCCTCGGATCCGAGTAGTTTGTTTCAGTATATGATATTAAAATTATAATCTTTATTTTGTGCCATCTGAAGAATGGGCTTATTTAACTTTAACGTGTTATATTCATAAAAGCCTTCAAGTTAACACATATTATTACTAAGCATGAAATTACAATTTTATGGTAATTAAGTCAGTCTTTCGTGTTTTACTTTACTTTCATTGGTTATTTAAGTGTCTGTCATGTATTATTTTAAGTTAAGTTCTGAACCACGGAAGTTGAACTTCCGTGTCACCTGTGTGTAACATCGTCGGCGAATCGGCGCTTCTATCGGTTGTGCAGGGTGTCTTGGAGATCTTCTGGCTATCGTGTTTTGGTGAAATCTGCTGTCATTCCTAAAGATGAGTCGTCTGTTGGGTCTGTAGATTCTTGTGGTAGGTTTTGGGTTGTAACTTTCACTGGTATTCACATTGTTGTACCGCACATATTACGGTTAACAGTTACATGTTAAAAGTTTAACATCACATTTAGGTGATGTTAGTTTGTTACAGAGATGTCATTGTCATACACTCACGTCATTTACTACATTTGTACATCATCCGGCTATCTCACACAAGCTTTTCCTTGTATACAGGTTTTTATATTGACTACATACTTTATTACGCTGTATCAGCAGCGGAGTCTGAGATACAACTGAACTGGCTAACTATAGGGGTGAAGAGGCTGTCCGCGCGCGGGTAGCTTCTCAGCGTAAAAGTACTTCTACTTATTATTAATTATTTTCCTTTAATTCGCTTACAACTTAATGACATCGCTCTTTACTTTGATTACTCTTTTATGTGACTAGGGGTAGTTACGGATTTATTTAGTTTCTCAAATCTAATTTTATTAACTGCTACATTGGCAAATCGGCAGGTTACTACCGGTTTGGGGCATGGAGAAGGGTTCATTCGTACCTATTTAAAGCTAATATTAGTATTATAAAATTTTTTTTTATTTTTGTGGGATTTAGGCTTATTAAATCGTAACATACTCCTCCACTTAAAGAAGACACAGGGTCAGGGACCGATGTGTTTTCAACGGGGAAATGGATTAGAATTGCACTGGGAGTATGCTCGGAATTTCTGTGTGAAATTCCTTTCTCTCTTTTAACAACTTCTCATGAGGTACATGAATCGCTCTCAATTCACTATTTACTATTAGCAAGAAATACAATACCTTATTAACTAATACTTAAAATACATAAAATTCAAAGTTCATAAAATCTATAAAATACACATAATTCATCTTAATTCTACTACTTAAGACTACTACCGGTTTTTTCTTTAGCTTTTTCTTACTCTTGTTATGGAGTTACTCTTCACAGAGTAGGTTTCACACCCTTAACTGCGTTTCCTCTTCTCTTTCAAGGATTTTGTTGAATCGCGGTTGACGAATCATTTTAGTAAAGTAATTGTAAAGTAACGTTACTTATATTCTGTGTCAGCTGACTTCTTACATTTCTTATTCTCGATGAACAGGATCTAACGTTGATCAGGCCTCATTCCTATTTATACGATTTGGTAATTAAGTAGTGACTCAATTACAATATAGCAAATATACGTCTTAATACATCTATCCTTTTCTACTTCATTTATTTTCTTGCTCACTAGCATTTTTCTTTCCGCGATAATATTTTATCTGGGAAACATGACTTCTACGTACATATTTATTCGTAGTGTGTTCATACAGTGCTACGGTTACGGGAGTTAAGCATCTGTAAGTTTTGTAAGGGCCACACCATCGGTAAGATAGTTTGGAGGTGGTCTTATCAACTGCACTACTCGTAGGGTGAGTTTTGTACATCACTAAGTCTCCGACTTGATACTGTACTTCTTTACTATCCCGCTCGTGATATTTTCCCGATTTTCTCAAGTTCACTCTTAAGTTAGCGCGAGCTTCGTTCCATATCTTTTTTATATTTTTACCACTAATTTCGTGAGGTAGTAATTCATGTATTTTCCACTTTGTGGATAATGGGTGATTCGGTTTATATTTATACATCAAATCAAAAGGTGTCGGTTTATGTCCTTCGTGATATGCTGAGTTGAAGGCAAATTGTATCCAGGATAGGTTCTGGTCCCAAGAGGTATGGTCGTTTGCATGGTAGGCTATTAAAGCAGATTTTAGGTTTCGCAAATACCTTTCAGCAATATTACCTTGTGGACGATACTCTGTAACGGTAATGTGGTCTATGCCTAGTCTGAAACACATGTCCTTGAATTCTTTGGACTTAAACTGGGGTCCGTTATCTGACACTAGATGTACTGGTGTACTGAAGTCTTTAAATAATCTATCTTGCAAAATCTTCACAGTGGTAGATGCTAACGCTCGTCGCATTGGATACATCCAGACGAATTTGGTAAATGAGTACACAAATGAGTAGCATGGTATTACCTGGTTTTAAACGTGGGTAGGGGCCAGAAAAGTCCAAGTAAATTTTAGAAAAGGGTGTCGTGGGAGTCTCCGAGATTAATTTTCCTATGTGGCTGTTTCTCGTTGCCTTGCTCAGTGCACACAACTTACACTGTTTTACAAATTTACCTATCTCGCTGTTTATATTTTCCCAATGATATTCTTTTCGAATGCGATGTATTTTTTTTATTTATTCCCATATGTGCTCCAATGGTAGATGAGTGGTAGTATTCCATAAGCATAGATTTTATAATATCTGGGGCAATTATCTCAAGGATTTTCCATTAGCTACTCTATAACATAATACTCTCTTACTCAATATATATTTTTCTGAATTATTTCCTTCATCTAGCTGTTCTATTATTGTATTTAAATACGGGTCTTGTTGTTGATACTGAGCTATATCAGTAAATGCAAGGGGGAATTCAGTAATTAGCGTATTGATAATCGGTGTTTCACCACTTTCCTTATTTTCGGATATTTTATTAGGCGGCTGGAACATACGGGACAGTGTATCGGCAACTACATTTTGGGTGCCACGAATGTGTTGTACCTTAAACTTGTAACAATTTAATCTCAATACCCATCGTCCGATACGGCCTAACGGTTTAGGGTGATTTAATAACCAAGATAAGGCTTGATTGTCCGTTTCTAACAGAAATCCTTTATGTTCTTAAAAAGGGTTTGAATTTCTCAAATGCGAATACTACAGCTAAACATTCTAATTCGTATGCGGAGAATTTCTTTTCCTGATCGGTTAGAGTTCGTGAGGCATAACTGATCTGTAATCTAGAATTATCTACTACCTGATATATTACTGCTCCTAGTGCTACACTTGAACTGTCTGTCTGTACTACAAATGGTTTAGTAAAATCAGCTAATTGTAATACCGTGGGTGATATTATGCTTTCTTTCAGTTTTTCAAATGCAGATTGGTGTTGTGGAGTCCATTCAAATTTCGCTCCTTTTTTTCTTAATGCGTTCAACGGAGCTGCTATATCAGCTAGGTGAGGGATATACTTGTGGAAGTAATTTATCATTCCCAAAAATCGGGCTATTCCTTTCGTATCCCGTGGTGGTAAAAATTCCCTGATAGCACGGGTGCGTTCTGGGTCTATACTTACCTTTCCGTCGGCCTTTACTATGTGACCTAAAAATGAAAATTGTTTAACGGCAAAATTTACTTTACTTGGGTTTACTGTTAATCCGGCTTTCTTTAATCGTGATAATACTTCACGTAAATGATTAAGATGTTGATCCATAGATTCGCTGTAGATTACTATGTCATCTAGGTAGTGATATACAAATTTAAATTTTGTGTCGTGGAATATTTTCTCTAACAATCGTCTACATACACAACTTCCTTGGGATATTCCAAAGGGTACTCTAGTAAATTGGTACAGGTTGAATGGGACGGCGAATGCGGTTAGGCGTTTGGAGTCTTCCGATAGTGGTATTTGATGAAATGCCTGATTGAGATCCATTATGGTGAAAACTTTAGCTTTTGTAAAGTAATGGAAGGTGCTGTAGATGTCGGGGAGTGGTATGGACTCGAAGCCTATCCTTTTATTTAATTGTCTATAGTCCACAACTAATCTATGTTTATCGGTGCCTTTAGGTACTAAAAACGCAGGTGATGAATACGGTGAAGTGGAAGGTTCTATGACTTGTTGTTCTAACAATTTATTGATTTGATTTCTCATTATTTCCATTTTTGGTGGTGATAATTTGTATGGGTGCAGTCGTATTACTTTATTGTCACTCAGGTTGATTTTGTACTCTATAAGATTCGTTAATCCTAACTTTGGGATGAGGACGGTGGAAAATTCTTTTATTAGTTTCTGTATTTTCAGTCTATCTTTACTTTCTAAGCGATCTAATTCAGACTCGCGGTGTTCTAGGTGCGTTGCAGAAGTTTCCATTTTTTTTTCCGTTATTTACTTCATAATCAAAATTATATTTTTGAGTACGGTCGAATCTAAAATAATACTTCTTATCGTACATGTCAAGAATTATACCTGTTTTACTGATAAAGTCCGCTCCGAATATTAAGTCTGGTCCTAATTCGTCATGTACTAACACTGGAAAATACCACGTTAAATTTTTAATTTTTAGTTTAATCGTAACGCTGAGTTTTATGATTAAGTTTTGTTTGTTAGCGGTAGCGCATTTAATATTCACCGGTTGACTACGTTTAACAAGATTGTGTTTAGCTAAAATATCGGCTAGCTGTTGGCTGATTAAGCTCCGTGTCGATCCAGAATCAATTAATCCAAGTGTGGTAGTAACTCCAAGGTCAACTTGTATGTATGGTAATTGACACATACTGGACTTGCATGTAGTAATTGAGTTGCATTTATCGATAAATCTCTTTATGTAGGGGTCTAATAATTTTTTTTTATTATTTTTTTTGTTTCCTTTTTTGTAATCCCGGGTTTTACCTATTTTCACGATGCTGCGGAAGACGCAGGATTTCGGATCTCCCTGCCTTACATATTTTTTGAATAAGAGGGTTTTTGGTAGTGCTGTTTCTGTTTACAGTATCTACTGATGTATCCTAATTTCCCGCAGTTATAACATCATTTTTCTCTACTCACAGTATCACTTGTATTCTGTTGGAGTTGTTGATTACTCGATTTAGTTTGGTAGTGAGAGGTTGCAGGAATTCGAAATGGTCGTCTATCACGGTGTGTTCTTGTCTCTGATACCAGGGGTTGTGTTTCATTTCTACGTTGTACCTGGGGGAGTAACGCACGTCGGTTCTGATCTGAATACCATACATTGGATGAGTGGATACTGCATTGTTCTAATTCTGCGAACGTGTTGGGCTTATTTATAAGTGCTAAGCGAGATCTCTCTTCCGGGGATAATCCTACCAAGATTGTTTCTACTAACTGCTTTTCGCTCCAGTTTACTTGCAGTAATCGTGAAGCTTCTCTTATGTCAGCGATATAGTGGGCGAGTCTCTCGTGAACTCCTTGTACTCGAAATACTGTGTTTCGTTTCAGCTCTTCGTAAATTCCCGTTGGAATAAAATGTCTTATCAGAGTAGTATGGAGTTCTTCTACTGGATGTTGAGAGCTTAATGACTCCAGTACACGATCTTTTAATGGTGGTCTACTTTTGTGCAAATGGACTTGTAATATTTGGCAATCGCTTAGTTGCTGTAAGTCTTTTATTTGTAGCAGATATTTTATGAAAGCTAATAGTTTGGTGATACTCAATCCATCGGTGTATGGGATTTCTGATAGAATTTTTTCTACGGGGTGAGTTATCTTTCCGTAGAGGTCCGCACTAAAGTTTACGTGAGGTGTTATTCTAGGAGGTCCCGATGCTTGATTTGTCATCGCTGAGGGTGGTAACGCATACTTATTGGTGAGATTGTGGAGGACATTGGGAAGTGATGGTTCAGCTATCGGTAGGGTATTCACGTTCCTATTCAGTAACTGATCAGTACTCGGTTCTATCCTTGATACCGGGGGGGATTCGAAATTCACGGTAGTGGGTCTCTGTTCTAGGGTAGGTGATTGAAATTGGGAGATATATAATTTCGTCAGAGCTTCTTCAATTTCCTCCATTTTAAATGAGTCGGACTTTCTACGTAATTCTCTTATTATTGTGGGTAATTGCTGTAATGCTTCATCAGCAAATTTTTGCACATCTGGGGGAATTACAGTAACTTTGGGCCAGTTTAATAAATTATTTATCCGACGGGTTAAATGCTCTATTCTCAGTGTGGTACGTAAGACTATAGCGGGTGATTTTTCGTCGTGGAGGGTTTGCGACATTGACGTCAATTCCCTATACTTCGCATAACATGTTTCTCTTTCGCTCTCAAGATCTATTTCGCTTAATCGACCTAAGTGTGCTGGTGTATCTGGCCTACTTTCGCGTAACGTTTTGCGTAGTTCCGCGACCGTTACGTTCGCGTAAGGGAGTCCACGCACCAGTGCTTCATAGCATAATTCATCTTTTAACAACAAATCTGGATTGAATTGAGCCATGTTCTTAAGATGCTAAGTCTTATACACTCCTTATTCTACTTATACTAAACACTCTATTTTACTATCTTTAGTTTTTTGTAAAAATTTAAATACATGAGAGATATTTACAAATAGGTGATCCGAAAGAATCGAATTTCGCCTCAAAGAGAGAGAGAGAAGAGAAATCTCACACAGCCATATTTTAATTTTCAACATATGGTTAAAATATGTTGTTACTGGGCAAAGGGGGTCAAACACTTTGTATTAGACAATAGAGGGAGGTGGTGTATTGTCTAACTCGACTTTGCAGCTTTTAACAATGGGATTGTTTCGTATATTCGTATAGGCGGTAACAGGTTATTTTCCTGTCCGAGATTGTCGTCAAACCGATAAGTTGGGGAATGAATTTTTGAACAGGAAAAAACCTGGGCTTACTACATTTAAATATTTAAATATCCTTACCTATATTATGTTGCGTTATAATGATTATAATTTTCTCTCTATCCTAATTTATGATTTTACTTATTGTAATAGGACTTCTTATTTTGATTATTTTAAATTTTTTTTTTTTACTTACTATTAAATATTAAGGGTTAATAATAAAGACTTCTTATTTCACTACACGCAAAAGGGAGAGTTGCGTAATTTAAATTAACACGGTAGTTAAACTAACAGAGTGAATAATTCTACAAAATATTAAATTACAACAGCAGAGTAACGTACTTTATTTTGCTATTGTCACTGGCGCATTAAAACAAAAACAAGCAGAGTGGCGCATTTTATAACGTCTCGTCGTTATAATATCGGGAACCTGGTTAATTGGCTCAGGTCAATTAAACAGGCTGCCATAATCTTAACAAACTCATAAATAACTGGAAAGTAAACAAATGTTAAATAGGATCCCGTGAATTGAGGAATATTGACAGAGGTTTGTAGATTTATTCACTCATCTTTTTGGACCATGACATCTCTTTATTACTTAATGTTTTAACATCTGCGAAGAAATTTAGTAATGAGTATATTAAAAATAAAAACATTTGCACCTCTTGTACAAATAGAATTAGAGTAATTAATGAGTTAACATAGCTTGTACTGCCCTCGGATCCGAGTAGTTTGTTTCAGTATATGATATTAAAATTATAATCTTTATTTTGTGCCATCTGAAGAATGGGCTTATTTAACTTTAACGTGTTATATTCATAAAAGCCTTCAAGTTAACACATATTATTACTAAGCATGAAATTACAATTTTATGGTAATTAAGTCAGTCTTTCGTGTTTTACTTTACTTTCATTGGTTATTTAAGTGTCTATCATGTATTATTTTAAGTTAAGTTCTGAACCACGGAAGTTGAACTTCCGTGTCACCTGTGTGTAACATCGTCGGCGAGTCGGCGCTTCTATCGGTTGTGCAGGGTGTCTTGGAGATCTTCTGGCTATCGTGTTTTGGTGAAATCTGCTGTCATTCCTAAAGATGAGTCGTCTGTTGGGTCTGTAGATTCTTGTGGTAGGTTTTGGGTTGTAACTTTCACTGGTATTCACATTGTTGTACCGCACATATTACGGTTAACAGTTACATGTTAAAAGTTTAACATCACATTTAGGTGATGTTAGTTTGTTACAGAGATGTCATTGTCATACACTCACGTCATTTACTACATTTGTACATCATCCGGCTATCTCACACAAGCTTTTCCTTGTATACAGGTTTTTATATTGACTACATACTTTATTACGCTGTATCAGCAGCGGAGTCTGAGATACAACTGAACTGGCTAATTATAGGGGTGAAGAGGCTGTCCGCGCGCGGGTAGCTTCTCAGCGTAAAAGTACTTCTACTTATTATTAATTATTTTCCTTTAATTCGCTTACAACTTAATGACATCGCTCTTTACTTTGATTACTCTTTTATGTGACTAGGGGTAGTTACGGATTTATTTAGTTTCTCAAATCTAATTTTATTAACTGCTACATTGGCAAATCGGCAGGTTACTACCGGTTTGGGGCATGGAGAAGGGTTCATTCGTACCTATTTAAAGCTAATATTAGTATTATAAAATTTTTTTTTATTTTTGTGGGATTTAGGCTTATTAAATCGTAACATACTCCTCCACTTAAAGAAGACACAGGGTCAGGGACCGATGTGTTTTCAACGGGGAAATGGATTAGAATTGCACTGGGAGTATGCTCGGAATTTCTGTGTGAAATTCCTTTCTCTCTTTTAACAACTTCTCATGAGGTACATGAATCGCTCTCAATTCACTATTTACTATTAGCAAGAAATACAATACCTTATTAACTAATACTTAAAATACATAAAATTCAAAGTTCATAAAATCTATAAAATACACATAATTCATCTTAATTCTACTACTTAAGACTACTACCGGTTTTTTCTTTAGCTTTTTCTTACTCTTGTTATGGAGTTACTCTTCACAGAGTAGGTTTCACACCCTTAACTGCGTTTCCTCTTCTCTTTCAAGGATTTCGTTGAATCGCGGTTGACGAATCATTTTAGTAAAGTAATTGTAAAGTAACGTTACTTATATTCTGTGTCAGCTGACTTCTTACATTTCTTATTCTCGATGAACAGGATCTAACGTTGATCAGGCCTCATTCCTATTTATACGATTTGGTAATTAAGTAGTGACTCAATTACAATATAGCAAATATACGTCTTAATACATCTATCCTTTTCTACTTCATTTATTTTCTTGCTCACTAGCATTTTTCTTTCCGCGATAATATTTTATCTGGGAAACATGACTTCTACGTACATATTTATTCGTAGTGTGTTCATACAGTGCTACGGTTACGGGAGTTAAGCATCTGTAAGTTTTGTAAGGGCCACACCATCGGTAAGATAGTTTGGAGGTGGTCTTATCAACTGCACTACTCGTAGGGTGAGTTTTGTACATCACTAAGTCTCCGACTTGATACTGTACTTCTTTACTATCCCGCTCGTGATATTTTCCCGATTTTCTCAAGTTCACTCTTAAGTTAGCGCGAGCTTCGTTCCATATCTTTTTTATATTTTTACCACTAATTTCGTGAGGTAGTAATTCATGTATTTTCCACTTTGTGGATAATGGGTGATTCGGTTTATATTTATACATCAAATCAAAAGGTGTCGGTTTATGTCCTTCGTGATATGCTGAGTTGAAGGCAAATTGTATCCAGGATAGGTTCTGGTCCCAAGAGGTATGGTCGTTTGCATGGTAGGCTATTAAAGCAGATTTTAGGTTTCGCAAATACCTTTCAGCAATATTACCTTGTGGACGATACTCTGTAACGGTAATGTGGTCTATGCCTAGTCTGAAACACATGTCCTTGAATTCTTTGGACTTAAACTGGGGTCCGTTATCTGACACTAGATGTACTGGTGTACTGAAGTCTTTAAATAATCTATCTTGCAAAATCTTCACAGTGGTAGATGCTAACGCTCGTCGCATTGGATACATCCAGACGAATTTGGTAAATGAGTACACAAATGAGTAGCATGGTATTACCTGGTTTTAAACGTGGGTAGGGGCCAGAAAAGTCCAAGTAAATTTTAGAAAAGGGTGTCGTGGGAGTCTCCGAGATTAATTTTCCTATGTGGCTGTTTCTCGTTGCCTTGCTCAGTGCACACAACTTACACTGTTTTACAAATTTACCTATCTCGCTGTTTATATTTTCCCAATGATATTCTTTTCGAATGCGATGTATTTTTTTTATTTATTCCCATATGTGCTCCAATGGTAGATGAGTGGTAGTATTCCATAAGCATAGATTTTATAATATCTGGGGCAATTATCTCAAGGATTTTCCATTAGCTACTCTATAACATAATACTCTCTTACTCAATATATATTTTTCTGAATTATTTCCTTCATCTAGCTGTTCTATTATTGTATTTAAATACGGGTCTTGTTGTTGATACTGAGCTATATCAGTAAATGCAAGGGGGAATTCAGTAATTAGCGTATTGATAATCGGTGTTTCACCACTTTCCTTATTTTCGGATATTTTATTAGGCGGCTGGAACATACGGGACAGTGTATCGGCAACTACATTTTGGGTGCCACGAATGTGTTGTACCTTAAACTTGTAACAATTTAATCTCAATACCCATCGTCCGATACGGCCTAACGGTTTAGGGTGATTTAATAACCAAGATAAGGCTTGATTGTCCGTTTCTAACAGAAATCCTTTATGTTCTTAAAAAGGGTTTGAATTTCTCAAATGCGAATACTACAGCTAAACATTCTAATTCGTATGCGGAGAATTTCTTTTCCTGATCGGTTAGAGTTCGTGAGGCATAACTGATCTGTAATCTAGAATTATCTACTACCTGATATATTACTGCTCCTAGTGCTACACTTGAACTGTCTGTCTGTACTACAAATGGTTTAGTAAAATCAGCTAATTGTAATACCGTGGGTGATATTATGCTTTCTTTCAGTTTTTCAAATGCAGATTGGTGTTGTGGAGTCCATTCAAATTTCGCTCCTTTTTTTCTTAATGCGTTCAACGGAGCTGCTATATCAGCTAGGTGAGGGATATACTTGTGGAAGTAATTTATCATTCCCAAAAATCGGGCTATTCCTTTCGTATCCCGTGGTGGTAAAAATTCCCTGATAGCACGGGTGCGTTCTGGGTCTATACTTACCTTTCCGTCGGCCTTTACTATGTGACCTAAAAATGAAAATTGTTTAACGGCAAAATTTACTTTACTTGGGTTTACTGTTAATCCGGCTTTCTTTAATCGTGATAATACTTCACGTAAATGATTAAGATGTTGATCCATAGATTCGCTGTAGATTACTATGTCATCTAGGTAGTGATATACAAATTTAAATTTTGTGTCGTGGAATATTTTCTCTAACAATCGTCTACATACACAACTTCCTTGGGATATTCCAAAGGGTACTCTAGTAAATTGGTACAGGTTGAATGGGACGGCGAATGCGGTTAGGCGTTTGGAGTCTTCCGATAGTGGTATTTGATGAAATGCCTGATTGAGATCCATTATGGTGAAAACTTTAGCTTTTGTAAAGTAATGGAAGGTGCTGTAGATGTCGGGGAGTGGTATGGACTCGAAGCCTATCCTTTTATTTAATTGTCTATAGTCCACAACTAATCTATGTTTATCGGTGCCTTTAGGTACTAAAAACGCAGGTGATGAATACGGTGAAGTGGAAGGTTCTATGACTTGTTGTTCTAACAATTTATTGATTTGATTTCTCATTATTTCCATTTTTGGTGGTGATAATTTGTATGGGTGCAGTCGTATTACTTTATTGTCACTCAGGTTGATTTTGTACTCTATAAGATTCGTTAATCCTAACTTTGGGATGAGGACGGTGGAAAATTCTTTTATTAGTTTCTGTATTTTCAGTCTATCTTTACTTTCTAAGCGATCTAATTCAGACTCGCGGTGTTCTAGGTGCGTTGCAGAAGTTTCCATTTTTTTTTCCGTTATTTACTTCATAATCAAAATTATATTTTTGAGTACGGTCGAATCTAAAATAATACTTCTTATCGTACATGTCAAGAATTATACCTGTTTTACTGATAAAGTCCGCTCCGAATATTAAGTCTGGTCCTAATTCGTCATGTACTAACACTGGAAAATACCACGTTAAATTTTTAATTTTTAGTTTAATCGTAACGCTGAGTTTTATGATTAAGTTTTGTTTGTTAGCGGTAGCGCATTTAATATTCACCGGTTGACTACGTTTAACAAGATTGTGTTTAGCTAAAATATCGGCTAGCTGTTGGCTGATTAAGCTCCGTGTCGATCCAGAATCAATTAATCCAAGTGTGGTAGTAACTCCAAGGTCAACTTGTATGTATGGTAATTGACACATACTGGACTTGCATGTAGTAATTGAGTTGCATTTATCGATAAATCTCTTTATGTAGGGGTCTAATAATTTTTTTTTATTATTTTTTTTGTTTCCTTTTTTGTAATCCCGGGTTTTACCTATTTTCACGATGCTGCGGAAGACGCAGGATTTCGGATCTCCCTGCCTTACATATTTTTTGAATAAGAGGGTTTTTGGTAGTGCTGTTTCTGTTTACAGTATCTACTGATGTATCCTAATTTCCCGCAGTTATAACATCATTTTTCTCTACTCACAGTATCACTTGTATTCTGTTGGAGTTGTTGATTACTCGATTTAGTTTGGTAGTGAGAGGTTGCAGGAATTCGAAATGGTCGTCTATCACGGTGTGTTCTTGTCTCTGATACCAGGGGTTGTGTTTCATTTCTACGTTGTACCTGGGGGAGTAACGCACGTCGGTTCTGATCTGAATACCATACATTGGATGAGTGGATACTGCATTGTTCTAATTCTGCGAACGTGTTGGGCTTATTTATAAGTGCTAAGCGAGATCTCTCTTCCGGGGATAATCCTACCAAGATTGTTTCTACTAACTGCTTTTCGCTCCAGTTTACTTGCAGTAATCGTGAAGCTTCTCTTATGTCAGCGATATAGTGGGCGAGTCTCTCGTGAACTCCTTGTACTCGAAATACTGTGTTTCGTTTCAGCTCTTCGTAAATTCCCGTTGGAATAAAATGTCTTATCAGAGTAGTATGGAGTTCTTCTACTGGATGTTGAGAGCTTAATGACTCCAGTACACGATCTTTTAATGGTGGTCTACTTTTGTGCAAATGGACTTGTAATATTTGGCAATCGCTTAGTTGCTGTAAGTCTTTTATTTGTAGCAGATATTTTATGAAAGCTAATAGTTTGGTGATACTCAATCCATCGGTGTATGGGATTTCTGATAGAATTTTTTCTACGGGGTGAGTTATCTTTCCGTAGAGGTCCGCACTAAAGTTTACGTGAGGTGTTATTCTAGGAGGTCCCGATGCTTGATTTGTCATCGCTGAGGGTGGTAACGCATACTTATTGGTGAGATTGTGGAGGACATTGGGAAGTGATGGTTCAGCTATCGGTAGGGTATTCACGTTCCTATTCAGTAACTGATCAGTACTCGGTTCTATCCTTGATACCGGGGGGGATTCGAAATTCACGGTAGTGGGTCTCTGTTCTAGGGTAGGTGATTGAAATTGGGAGATATATAATTTCGTCAGAGCTTCTTCAATTTCCTCCATTTTAAATGAGTCGGACTTTCTACGTAATTCTCTTATTATTGTGGGTAATTGCTGTAATGCTTCATCAGCAAATTTTTGCACATCTGGGGGAATTACAGTAACTTTGGGCCAGTTTAATAAATTATTTATCCGACGGGTTAAATGCTCTATTCTCAGTGTGGTACGTAAGACTATAGCGGGTGATTTTTCGTCGTGGAGGGTTTGCGACATTGACGTCAATTCCCTATACTTCGCATAACATGTTTCTCTTTCGCTCTCAAGATCTATTTCGCTTAATCGACCTAAGTGTGCTGGTGTATCTGGCCTACTTTCGCGTAACGTTTTGCGTAGTTCCGCGACCGTTACGTTCGCGTAAGGGAGTCCACGCACCAGTGCTTCATAGCATAATTCATCTTTTAACAACAAATCTGGATTGAATTGAGCCATGTTCTTAAGATGCTAAGTCTTATACACTCCTTATTCTACTTATACTAAACACTCTATTTTACTATCTTTAGTTTTTTGTAAAAATTTAAATACATGAGAGATATTTACAAATAGGTGATCCGAAAGAATCGAATTTCGCCTCAAAGAGAGAGAGAGAAGAGAAATCTCACACAGCCATATTTTAATTTTCAACATATGGTTAAAATATGTTGTTACTGGGCAAAGGGGGTCAAACACTTTGTATTAGACAATAGAGGGAGGTGGTGTATTGTCTAACTCGACTTTGCAGCTTTTAACAATGGGATTGTTTCGTATATTCGTATAGGCGGTAACA
Source organism: Magicicada septendecula (assembly GCA_034769895.1). Taxonomy (NCBI): domain Eukaryota; kingdom Metazoa; phylum Arthropoda; class Insecta; order Hemiptera; family Cicadidae; genus Magicicada; species Magicicada septendecula. The sequence continues at coordinate 131,090,484 of CM068372.1, forward strand.
GGTTATTTTCCTGTCCGAGATTGTCGTCAAACCGATAAGTTGGGGAATGAATTTTTGAACAGGAAAAAACCTGGGCTTACTACATTTAAATATTTAAATATCCTTACCTATATTATGTTGCGTTATAATGATTATAATTTTCTCTCTATCCTAATTTATGATTTTACTTATTGTAATAGGACTTCTTATTTTGATTATTTTAAATTTTTTTTTTTTACTTACTATTAAATATTAAGGGTTAATAATAAAGACTTCTTATTTCACTACACGCAAAAGGGAGAGTTGCGTAATTTAAATTAACACGGTAGTTAAACTAACAGAGTGAATAATTCTACAAAATATTAAATTACAACAGCAGAGTAACGTACTTTATTTTGCTATTGTCACTGGCGCATTAAAACAAAAACAAGCAGAGTGGCGCATTTTATAACGTCTCGTCGTTATAATATCGGGAACCTGGTTAATTGGCTCAGGTCAATTAAACAGGCTGCCATAATCTTAACAAACTCATAAATAACTGGAAAGTAAACAAATGTTAAATAGGATCCCGTGAATTGAGGAATATTGACAGAGGTTTGTAGATTTATTCACTCATCTTTTTGGACCATGACATCTCTTTATTACTTAATGTTTTAACATCTGCGAAGAAATTTAGTAATGAGTATATTAAAAATAAAAACATTTGCACCTCTTGTACAAATAGAATTAGAGTAATTAATGAGTTAACATAGCTTGTACTGCCCTCGGATCCGAGTAGTTTGTTTCAGTATATGATATTAAAATTATAATCTTTATTTTGTGCCATCTGAAGAATGGGCTTATTTAACTTTAACGTGTTATATTCATAAAAGCCTTCAAGTTAACACATATTATTACTAAGCATGAAATTACAATTTTATGGTAATTAAGTCAGTCTTTCGTGTTTTACTTTACTTTCATTGGTTATTTAAGTGTCTATCATGTATTATTTTAAGTTAAGTTCTGAACCACGGAAGTTGAACTTCCGTGTCACCTGTGTGTAACATCGTCGGCGAGTCGGCGCTTCTATCGGTTGTGCAGGGTGTCTTGGAGATCTTCTGGCTATCGTGTTTTGGTGAAATCTGCTGTCATTCCTAAAGATGAGTCGTCTGTTGGGTCTGTAGATTCTTGTGGTAGGTTTTGGGTTGTAACTTTCACTGGTATTCACATTGTTGTACCGCACATATTACGGTTAACAGTTACATGTTAAAAGTTTAACATCACATTTAGGTGATGTTAGTTTGTTACAGAGATGTCATTGTCATACACTCACGTCATTTACTACATTTGTACATCATCCGGCTATCTCACACAAGCTTTTCCTTGTATACAGGTTTTTATATTGACTACATACTTTATTACGCTGTATCAGCAGCGGAGTCTGAGATACAACTGAACTGGCTAATTATAGGGGTGAAGAGGCTGTCCGCGCGCGGGTAGCTTCTCAGCGTAAAAGTACTTCTACTTATTATTAATTATTTTCCTTTAATTCGCTTACAACTTAATGACATCGCTCTTTACTTTGATTACTCTTTTATGTGACTAGGGGTAGTTACGGATTTATTTAGTTTCTCAAATCTAATTTTATTAACTGCTACATTGGCAAATCGGCAGGTTACTACCGGTTTGGGGCATGGAGAAGGGTTCATTCGTACCTATTTAAAGCTAATATTAGTATTATAAAATTTTTTTTTATTTTTGTGGGATTTAGGCTTATTAAATCGTAACATACTCCTCCACTTAAAGAAGACACAGGGTCAGGGACCGATGTGTTTTCAACGGGGAAATGGATTAGAATTGCACTGGGAGTATGCTCGGAATTTCTGTGTGAAATTCCTTTCTCTCTTTTAACAACTTCTCATGAGGTACATGAATCGCTCTCAATTCACTATTTACTATTAGCAAGAAATACAATACCTTATTAACTAATACTTAAAATACATAAAATTCAAAGTTCATAAAATCTATAAAATACACATAATTCATCTTAATTCTACTACTTAAGACTACTACCGGTTTTTTCTTTAGCTTTTTCTTACTCTTGTTATGGAGTTACTCTTCACAGAGTAGGTTTCACACCCTTAACTGCGTTTCCTCTTCTCTTTCAAGGATTTCGTTGAATCGCGGTTGACGAATCATTTTAGTAAAGTAATTGTAAAGTAACGTTACTTATATTCTGTGTCAGCTGACTTCTTACATTTCTTATTCTCGATGAACAGGATCTAACGTTGATCAGGCCTCATTCCTATTTATACGATTTGGTAATTAAGTAGTGACTCAATTACAATATAGCAAATATACGTCTTAATACATCTATCCTTTTCTACTTCATTTATTTTCTTGCTCACTAGCATTTTTCTTTCCGCGATAATATTTTATCTGGGAAACATGACTTCTACGTACATATTTATTCGTAGTGTGTTCATACAGTGCTACGGTTACGGGAGTTAAGCATCTGTAAGTTTTGTAAGGGCCACACCATCGGTAAGATAGTTTGGAGGTGGTCTTATCAACTGCACTACTCGTAGGGTGAGTTTTGTACATCACTAAGTCTCCGACTTGATACTGTACTTCTTTACTATCCCGCTCGTGATATTTTCCCGATTTTCTCAAGTTCACTCTTAAGTTAGCGCGAGCTTCGTTCCATATCTTTTTTATATTTTTACCACTAATTTCGTGAGGTAGTAATTCATGTATTTTCCACTTTGTGGATAATGGGTGATTCGGTTTATATTTATACATCAAATCAAAAGGTGTCGGTTTATGTCCTTCGTGATATGCTGAGTTGAAGGCAAATTGTATCCAGGATAGGTTCTGGTCCCAAGAGGTATGGTCGTTTGCATGGTAGGCTATTAAAGCAGATTTTAGGTTTCGCAAATACCTTTCAGCAATATTACCTTGTGGACGATACTCTGTAACGGTAATGTGGTCTATGCCTAGTCTGAAACACATGTCCTTGAATTCTTTGGACTTAAACTGGGGTCCGTTATCTGACACTAGATGTACTGGTGTACTGAAGTCTTTAAATAATCTATCTTGCAAAATCTTCACAGTGGTAGATGCTAACGCTCGTCGCATTGGATACATCCAGACGAATTTGGTAAATGAGTACACAAATGAGTAGCATGGTATTACCTGGTTTTAAACGTGGGTAGGGGCCAGAAAAGTCCAAGTAAATTTTAGAAAAGGGTGTCGTGGGAGTCTCCGAGATTAATTTTCCTATGTGGCTGTTTCTCGTTGCCTTGCTCAGTGCACACAACTTACACTGTTTTACAAATTTACCTATCTCGCTGTTTATATTTTCCCAATGATATTCTTTTCGAATGCGATGTATTTTTTTTATTTATTCCCATATGTGCTCCAATGGTAGATGAGTGGTAGTATTCCATAAGCATAGATTTTATAATATCTGGGGCAATTATCTCAAGGATTTTCCATTAGCTACTCTATAACATAATACTCTCTTACTCAATATATATTTTTCTGAATTATTTCCTTCATCTAGCTGTTCTATTATTGTATTTAAATACGGGTCTTGTTGTTGATACTGAGCTATATCAGTAAATGCAAGGGGGAATTCAGTAATTAGCGTATTGATAATCGGTGTTTCACCACTTTCCTTATTTTCGGATATTTTATTAGGCGGCTGGAACATACGGGACAGTGTATCGGCAACTACATTTTGGGTGCCACGAATGTGTTGTACCTTAAACTTGTAACAATTTAATCTCAATACCCATCGTCCGATACGGCCTAACGGTTTAGGGTGATTTAATAACCAAGATAAGGCTTGATTGTCCGTTTCTAACAGAAATCCTTTATGTTCTTAAAAAGGGTTTGAATTTCTCAAATGCGAATACTACAGCTAAACATTCTAATTCGTATGCGGAGAATTTCTTTTCCTGATCGGTTAGAGTTCGTGAGGCATAACTGATCTGTAATCTAGAATTATCTACTACCTGATATATTACTGCTCCTAGTGCTACACTTGAACTGTCTGTCTGTACTACAAATGAGTAGGGGGAAAATGAGAGTTCTAACGCGGAAGTGACGTCACACGGCGGGAAATTCAAAAATTGTGGTGGTGGGGGTAACCATGCGGCAGTAGTCTGTCGGCCATGTTGTCGTCGTCGCCGCCTAAAGTGGGGTAATTTGTGCGTTGATTGGCGGAGGCGTGGCTATGTTCGCCGTTCGCCGTTCGCCGTTCGCCGTTCGCCGTTGACGTCGTCATCGTCGCTGGGCGGCGGCCTGGTGGTGGCTTGATGGCCGCCCGCCGCGGTGGGTCGCCGGCGGCCATGTTGGAAAAGGTGCGATGTTGTCGAGTGGTGTAAGAGAGTGGTGGTTAAGGTACGGCCTGGTTGCCGATTCGTGCGTGTGTTATAGTGTATGGTTATGTATATGTAAGGGGTTTTTCCGGAAGTTCGGCCATGTTGGAAAAGCGTCGTCGGTGTTGCCAACTGTTGTCGGCTCGGTGTTATAGTGTACGGGTTGAATGTATGTTTCGCCATTGTTGCCAACTCGGTGTTAAAGTGTACTGGTTTCGTATATATTTACCCTGCCGTGCCGATATCGTCGATGTTGTGTATAAACATGGTTACTCCCACCACCACAATTTTTGAATTTCTCGCCGTGTGACGGTCCACGTTAGAACTCTCATTTTCCCTGTAAGAAATACAGATGATATTCAGTGTTCGATTCACTTATCTGAACGATTGCATTGTTGACAACTGTGTGTCTATGTGTTAAGTAAATTGTAGTATGCGAAAAGGATAGTTGAAAATAAACATAAAAATATTATACGATAAAAAAAATCCATGCTTTTCACATGTGGAGTTATTTTTTACAACAGAATGCTGACAGACCACACGTTATTACTGGTGTGTATGTAATATAATAGGGACAAGTGGTAGTTGGCTCCCACACGCTTTTTTTTTTTTTTTTTTTTTTTGGAATGTAGCAGTTGACTCCCACGTGCATTTGCAGCTGTCTAGACATCTGTTTAGCGAGTCGCTAAATTAATTGCATCCGGCTGTCTGAGCGTAGAATTAATTGCCACCATCTGTTAGTTGTCGCCGTCTGTCTGAGCGTATAATTAATTGTCGCTGTCTGTCTGAACATATGTTAATGTTGGGTGTGAACGAATTTAAAGGCGTACATAAATTATTGTGTGAACAAGTCAAGATAAATATGCGTGGCAGTCGTTACTTTTTTTGTTGATGATGTAATCGGTCCGTCTGTATGGCCATCTGTTTATCGCAGCGTGCGAACGTGGTCGTACATAAAGTTTTTTTAATAACAGAACAGGATGTGTGACACCATCTGTTATCACAGCGTGTGGGAATTAGAACGCAGACCGAGCTAAGTGCGTGTTCATGACTTTGTGTGTGGGAGCTTTTTTGTTGTTACCATCTCTTTCGTGTACATCCTTGAAATACTATATATAATCCTGTACGAACTGCTCTCCAAGACACATAGTTCGTCGCGAGACTCAACTGGAACTTGTATAAGGTCAGTTTGATTTTTAAATATTCTTTAATTTCTAAATTATATTATAATCATACACTTGTTGTTTAATAAAATTGATTTTTTTTAGAATAGTGTTAATGTTCCAAGGAATTTTGAAATTAAAAAAAAACAATAAAAAGGTTAAAGCAATACTGTTTAATTACAAATAATTAAAATACATGTAATCAAAATATATTACAATTTAAAATACATAATATGTAAACGCACACAGTAGTGAAAGTAATCAAAATATATTACAATTTAAAATACATAATATGTAAACGTACACAGTAGTGAAAATTACAGTGCACTATGACATGACAAATATGTACAAAAAATGAAATAAACACACACAGTAGTAACAATTAAAAAAAATACAATTGTATACAATTATATCAAATGAATTATGTGTAAGCACATTATTTTAAATATTATTGGTAAACGTGTGCAATGACAATTATGTACAAATATATTTGTTAATTCTGAAGATGTCTAAAGTGTACAACATGTAAGCCTTGTTTTATTATCTAGGCATAATCAAATGAAATATGTGTAATCACATATATTATTTATAATTAAATGAAATAGAACTAAGTACATGTTAATATATATATATATATATATATATATATATATATATATATATATATATATGTAATCGTACGTGACAAATGAAGATGTCCATTCGATACTACTGTACAATTTCTACTATGTAAGCTCTATCCTTTTCTCCGCGATAAATTAGTTGCAGCGAGCACGGTAATAAATTTTTTAATTCCTCATCTTCAAAAACACCTGCGTATCTCTTTGGTAGATATACACGATATTTTAGTCTAGGGTCTTTGTAATCTTGAAGAGTGACGAGTATAGTTTTACCGTATTTTGCGTCTATATTTTGCATTTCTTCTATCGGATATTTTACACCGATTATCAATTCCTTTATTTTTTTATACTCGATTGCGCTAATAGTAGCAAACTTTTCAGTGAATGATGCCATTTTAAAATAAAGAACTTATAATAATTTGCGGCACGTCTCTCAACGAATGAACGAATAACGCTTGCGCGCAGTGGAATATATAGGGAGGTAGTTGTGGAGGTGGAAACCGGAGAGGGGGGAAACCACTCAACGCACAGTAAGCGTTTATTTTTAACCGTGTGAACAGGTCACGAGTTGATTTCTCACGGCTCGATGGGTAGGTGGGGAAGAGGGGAGTCGGTTATTTTTTTATACGTCTAGACAGCACTTGTGCTTGTTCGAACATGTCGCCGACGTTAATTTATTTTTAACTGTGTGAACAGGATGCAACTTGATTTCTCACGGTTCGATGGGTAGGTGGGGAAGAGGGGTGTCGGTTATTTTTTTTTATACGTCTAGACAGCGGTCGCGCTTGTTTGAACACACTAATTTATTTTTAGACAGATGATGTAATCGATAGAAAGACGACGACTGTTTTTTTTTTTATGTAAGCGCTAAACAATAATTTTAGTAATTTATCAGAAACGTATTGACTATTCTAAAATCTGACACAACCCACTCGCGTAAAGCGTGTACTCTACTATTTGTACATATTTCCGGACATAAGCGGTGCGTGAGACAGGCTGTTCCGTGTATTGATTGTAATTGATCGAGTTTAGGACATCCGAAATCTTCTAAATTTATAATATTAAAATGCACGATACGCTTCTGTAGAAATCTTTTTTTTGCAATCCTTTTACGAACACGAAGTTAAAAGGAAACGTATACTTTTCTAATATCGGTACAAGATGTTCGTACGATGTGTCCCCGTCCGTCCACGTTAGTCCATGATAATGGTCTGTTAACCATCTGTTTGTCCTCACATGCTTGTGATTCGAAACAATCGTCTCTACTGGATGTGTAAATATCCAATGCCTGCTGGCAAATGCAGTGACGTCCATAACGGCTAGTTCCTTAACGAGTTCGTTTCCATCGTTGTCGATAAAACAGTGAAAGTCAACTATGACTGCTAGTTTATCCTCGCACATCCTTTTTTCGTTATATACAACGTGTTTGGTTTTACTAGGAACGTTGCAGATCCGTCCGTCTTACGGAACAGACACGTTGTATATTGTGAAACGCTCGTAAAGAATTTGTTCGGAACGTTTATTTTGTACTTTATATTTTCGTCACGGATCAGTGCAACAAATTTACATGTCAGAACGTTGTATACAAAAATTTCTATAGGGTACAGTACTGTATGCTTTAAGTCACTGCAGCGTATGTACTCGTACGGAGATAGCAGCTCCATGCGTCCGTCTTCAACGCGTGCTGTTCAAACACTGAGGTATGCGATATTAGCGGAGGTTGTATAAAACACTTTTGTCACAGCAGCATATATATATATATATATTTTCAAACCGGGTGTTCAATAGACGCGTGAAAACGAACTAGAAATACGCTCTCATGTAAGCAGTGTATGCGGTTCTACATAAGGGACAATTATGTAGGGTTATGGCACAATTCACACATGTAATAAAATGTCGACAGGGAATAAGTACAACTTCCACGTTATGTGTGTAACAGACTTTGCACATCGTATCACGATTCGAGCTTTCTTCTACGTTTTTTATATTCTCCTTGATCGTGTCGGTGCGTTGTTCGTTCTTTGCTGTCACTGCTACAGCTGTTGGTGCTTGCGCCTCGGTAACAATACCCAGTGCCTTGAGGATAAAATTTTTATCTTTCATTAACATTACGTAAGAGCACGCAGGGAAATGTCGTGCGTGTTCCATCCAAGCATATTCTCCACGTTCCCATTTGTTTAATCCGCCTCCACAGCAAAAACAAATCACTCTATCGTTGCATCCGGTGTAAAAGAAACCCGCTTCTGATAATTCTTTAGGTGTTATCGTTAACGATACAGGCCATTCTTTAAAACTCTTTAAACGGTTTTCCAAGTTTCTGTAACGTGGGTACGGAGATGTGATTTTTTGAATTAAGATGACCTGTACTTCTTTATCGTCCGGTGATAAAGACTTGATTGATGTAGTCGTTGCCGCTTCACCGCATTGTGTGAAATAGCGGTTGTTGCTGTTGTGATTGATATCGTCAACATAGATATCGTGTGAAAGCATCTTGTACGTCCACTCGCGACTCGTGCTGATGAAACACTGAACGAAGAATAGGGAGAAGAGGAGAATCGTTTTCCCCCTCCACAAAAATAAAATACACGAAAATTGATTACATTACATTCTATTTACAATAAAATAAAAATACATGAAAATTGATTACATTTTTTTTTAAATTAAAAATTACATTCTAAAAAAGCAAATTTCTATTTACAGTAAAAAAAAAACATTAACATATAGTAAGCGTTTAATTGTGTCTGCGCACCGTGTTGGATAACGGAGTGTACACATTTATTGAATCATGCAGTATCAAGCAGTAGGCCGCTGTCTGAGCGGGGAAATTGGTCGATGACTCGAATTCCAATCTGACGTCGACTGGTGATGACTTGAGCGATTCGTCCTGTCTGCTACAATCGAAGACGAATAACGGTGCTTTTGCTATGAACTCTGTAGGTGTTAGAAGTACGTTGGGTTGACTTCTGTGGTAGTACGATTTTTGAAATCGTGTATACATGTCGTACAGCAATGCGTAACGTCCGTTATCGATATCCAGGTTCAGGTTATCGTACGGGTAGTATTTGTCGTTCAGAAAGAGTCTCGCGTTTGTCACATTGCAGTGATCGAATTCACCTGCGTGTTTTTTCAGATTGTTTTTTCTGGCGGTCTGAAAGGTGAGTATCACGTACCGTGGTTTCTCCAGTTGTGTAGTTGTTTTCACTGTCCAAGTCTGTCTGTCAGTCGTCGGTAAAGCCGGATACTCGTGCAGTTCCCAACTACGAAACGGTAAGAATAGCGGTAGGTCCTTGCGTATGATATCCAACAATCGTATCCGTACTTCGTTGTTCACGTACACGAACGGAATCATCCAAGAGATTTTGGTCAGTTCTATATCGGCGTTAGCGGGCGCATCCGTAGACGAGAACAAAGCGTTAACGTTGCTGGAAGTGCGCAACAGTATAAGTTCCTGTTTCATGTTTAAAATAACATGCGTGAAATCTTCAGCGAATCCCATCAGCATCCTCAACAGTATGCAAAAGTTGAATTCCTCGTGTTGGCCGGTCGGTGTTATCTCGTTAGCTGTAGGAGCAACCCAACCGGCGTTTTGCATCGAAACAATGTCCTGCTTGCCGGCAGATAGCATGGTTTTAATAGTGGACGTGATGCCGACGCTCTTGGTACGATCCACTTCCACACCGGCCAGTTCGTAACGGATTTCTTCGAAGAGAAACGCGATCGCGTTGTTGATCATTTTCACGTTCACACTACCGGTGCTGTCGGTCTTTTTGCTCAATTTGCCTTCAACGTACAGGAAACTTTCCATCGGTAAAGTGAAGACTTCCTGTTGCAGTATAGGTATGCGTATCTCATCGTTATTTCCGTATCGTGACGCTGACGCGTACGGTGCATGAGGATGATATTCGTAATGTGTGATGTTGTCTTCGAAGAATGGTCGACGTTCAACCGATAAGACGATACCGCTGTCCGCCATATTACTTGTTTTTCTTGACTTTGAATCCTAATGAAATCAGGTAGCGTCGGTTAGTTGCTGTTAACCGTGTCAACGACGAACGTCTACTGATACCTTTTCCAAAAGTGTTGACCTCTTTTAACTCGTGGTGCGAGCCGCCGCCGCCACCGCTCTTCATCACGGGGGTATCGGTGAAATAAATTCCCATGATTACTACACACGTTTCAAATGTATACGTGCGGTGATGACTTCGCCTTGAAAATTCACAATATCACCGTCCTGATCGTGTACGGACAGTGTAACGTTACGCAAGTGTAATACGTTAAGTGGAAAATAAATGACGTTTCTAGGCGTTTCTACTATCTTGAATCCTGGCTCAACCGTTGGATAGAACGAGTGCAGTATATGCTCGTTTCGTCCCGTCTTGTACGAGCCTTGTACAGCGTTACACCTTATCTCCAAAACGTTCACTTTGTTAATGTTTACAGGCACGTCCGACGTGTGTAATATATACGCTTCTAACTTTCTGTTCTTGGAAAAACCCAACATGGTACCGATCGTGTGTTCCGTACATCCGAAATCGATATCGTATGAACAATAAATTTCACATTTCAACGTGTTGTTGTTGGGTCGTAGAGAAAATTTCGGGTCTGCTAGTTCTTTCTTCAAGTATGTTTCGATATCACTGATTTCGTACACTCCGGTCGGTATATTGACGAGTTCTAACGTTTTACGTGCTCCCTTTAGTACGGGAAAGATGTTATTTCTTCCGCTTTCCACGTTCGGTATAGAGTTGTACGTGGTAAAGTCCAGCAGTCCCGCGTACCATTCACCGTTCGTCAGTTCAAGCGGTGGAAAAAAGTCACAAACCAGTGCGCTTGGATCCGTTCCTGTGACAGTGACCGTAAGCGAAGACATCTTGGCGTTTACTGATCGTTCGATATCAAAAACTCTAAACATAAATGTCCGCAGATGACCGTGTTCGATGGCTGTTTCTGTGCGTAATTGTAATGAATGTCGGTCACGTTCGATCCAAAGTACCGTATTAGCTCGACAGGAGGGCGCAGATTGCCGAATCCATCAAAGTACCAGACTCTGTCGCCTCGCTTCTTGTAGCATACCCAGTGCGTGCCCGGTCCGGTAGCGTCGTCCAGATTCACGATTGCGCTTTCGTTCTCCCACGGTGATGTACTAGGAAGTGTGTCGCGCATGTACACGCCTCTGAAATAAGGTATACGCAATAGTTTCGTGTACTCATAAAGATCTCGATCGGACAACGGACGCACGGGTATTTTGATTAGTTTTTTCGGTACGGTCGAAGGTATAGTCCTGAAGCCTTTTTACCATCGGCCCGTCTTCGTCGACGTCCTGCCCCAGTTGTCGTTGTCCTCCTCCTCCTCCTCTTCCTGATTGTCGTGCGTCGAACCGGCTTGCGTCGTCTGGTGCGACGTTTACGCACACCGCCACCGCAGCATAGCCCGCTGCCTAACGCTGATTTCGCCTTCATCGCTGCTGCTACGGCTGCCGCGTACGCTCTTTCACTGATGCCGGAATTCAAAGCTTTCACTCGTTCCCACGCTTTACCGGCTAGCACACGATCCGCTACACGTCGTCGTTCGTTGTCCTTGTACTTGCTGTAAGCGATATCGTGTTCACGACAAGCTTCGTCCAACTCGTTGATTCCTCGATCACCACGAGCCAATCTCTGCTCTAGTTTCGTTCCGGGTCCACAGAACCTGTAGCCGGGCAGATGTAGTTCCACCGGTAATACGTCCACCGCTCGATTGATCAGTGTAGGTACTGACTTCGCAACGAATGGTACCGCGCTTTTAACTATTTTTCCGATAAGACCACGCCCTCCCTTTTTTTTTCGGCTACGTAGTTCGTACATGACTACTGTTTGGCTTGCTCTCGATAAAGGGATCTCCAATCGTGCTCGTCCTTAGATTTGTCCAGATCACTAATCAACTCGTTCGTCTCCGACTTGTTCGTAAGTAGTAAGTCCGCCTCTTCGGCACCAAGTGAAGTACGCGCTGCGTGCTTATGCAATTTATAGATATACGATACCACTTTCTCCCAACGATGTTGGAACACTTTTGTGAGTTTGTACGTTTCGCTCTTCGCGTACCGCTTCGCCTCCTCCAATTGACGTGCGTTCACCGCGTCCGTAGCCCGTGCGCCACCGTCGCCGACGTTTAGAATAGTCTTTCCTTGTGCGTTGAAATAAGCGTCGTTTACCGCGGTGATCGTGTGTCGGTTCAAAAATTTCAAATTCACCGCGTCCTTGTTGTTGACTGGTGGCGCTAACTGTGTTATCCGCACGTTGCCTACCATTAGGTTAGAGTTCGTATCCTTCGGTATGATTTTCGAGTCCACGTATACTTTGGTCGCAGCGTCTCTCGCACGAATCGGTTCCCTCAGAGACTGATGCGATGATCCCGCGCGTCGACGACAGCTCCGTTCTTCTTGTTCGGTACCAGCTGTGTGAAACGTAAGCACGAGTAGTCTACGTACTGCTTGTTGACAGCGTCCCCGAGATCGACGGGAGCGCCGACGTTGACGAGCTTACGACCTTTCGCGTCTATTCCTTGCGTCGTCGTCGTCGACGACGGATCGTCGGCAAACAGACAGTGGTCACGCACGAAGCGCAGTGGAACGGCATCGTTACCGTCTTGCGGTTCGCCCAAGTTGTGTATTTTTTTCCCCGCTACGTCGAAGTGCCCGTCCTCGGTCATCGAGATACCAATATCCTCCCGTAGACTGCGACGCGTCTCCCTTCGCGCTCTGACAGCGCTCTGGTGTCTGCCGAACTTGTCAACACTCATCTTGTGAATGATGCGTCTCGTCCGTTGTTCACGGCATTTATACGTACTCGCGTAATAAATCGATTAGTTTTGATACGATCGTACTGTCTATGCATTTTATTCCGACAACGGAGAGTCCGTCGCTATGTTTTCCTTTTACGATCGTATTTAGAAATTCATCGTACACGTATACGCGTGCGTCTTTGAAGAAATAAATCTTTCCGTCGATGTATCGGAACGCACTGTCGACGGCTTCTGGTAAGCCGACAAAACGATCTTTAACGTATCCGTGTTTCTTGATCGTGAACGTGCACTCGTCTATTTCGCCGTAATACATATCGTTGTACAACAGAAGAGTTCGACCCGTGTACGTGTGTATCGCAGCGTTTATTTTCGTCATCGTGCGAACACCGAGCGTTGTGATCGAACGCGGATACCCGTTCAGCGGTTGCAGACTGCGTATATCGAACATGTATACGTAGTTGTCTATGAATAGCACCACTTCTTCGGTTCGCGGTCTCTGGTACATCGCTGAAACGTTGGTGAACGTCAACGGTAAGAAAGTCAACCAATCCGTCAACAGAAGCGGCGACGACGGACTCGATCGCTTCGACTCGAGATCCAATGTCCACAAAAAGTTATCGTGCACAATATACAGATGTCTGTTGATTATTAAAAATTGATTAACGTTCTTTAGCCGACATAAATCCGTCGTCCGAACGGTGTCGTTCGTTGTCGTCGCCGTCGTCGTTGACGTCGTCGTTGACGTCGTCGTCGTAGCTGGCGGCGGCGGCGGCGGCGGCTTCCCGTACAAGCGTTGAATGCCTTTTATATCGTCGTCTCTCAGGTCGAACGGACCGTTCGAGCGTGGTACGTAGAACGGGTACATGATCGAATCCTTCTCGAGGGAATGAGACAGTCCTAACGCGTGTCCGATTTCGTGCGTTAACACCTGAAGGAAACTGGTCTGATCGTCCGGTATTTCGGTTGCGTTCGTATAATTCCACGATTCGTAGTAGTCCATGTGTATTTCGGTAGTGTTATACGGTAAATCGGGCGGGTAATAAGCGTGAGCGAGTATACCTCCTCGTCCGTCCAAATCGTACCCGCAGATCGTGCACCTGGAAGTCAGACACCTGTGTTTAAAATATTTCATAGCAATGACCATGTCGGCGTTTATGTCGTTGGGTCGATATTCGAATTCCAGGTTCGAATGTTTCTGCCATACAGCGAACGCTTGTCGCGACGCTTCTATAGCGCTGGCGCTACCGTGAAAGAACCGCCACGACAAACGTCTCTTGGCCCACGGTGTTCGTAAGGTGTACGACACGAAATCTTCGTTACCGCATCTCCGCGCACGCATCAGATTCATCGTTTCGTTGTTCAATTCTCCATTTACGGTTAAATTGTAATTCACTTGAAACGTGCGAAGGTAGGCGTCCATATCGATGGTGGCGTTGTCCGTGAGTCGTAAACTATCGTCGGGTACGTAACCGTATCGCACCAAGTAATCTATAGCGAAATCAACATCGTTAGCGTTAACGCTCGATGCGACAACGGCACTTGTGCACACGATAATAAACAGTAGCACGATATCCATGTTGTCACAACCAAGCGTGGAATGTCCCCGGCGCATGTACGACAGTATTATTTATACACTTTATCGGCTTTCAGAATCGAACCGCTCTTATTATACGATTATGCCTGCTTCACGTAGTTCTTCCACTATGGAGACGATTTCGTTCGTGTGCCCACTGTTTCCAACACGTTGTGATGCCATTAACAGTCGCAATCTGTCCACCAGTTCGTTCGGATCGGCCCAGTGCACGTAATCGATTTTGTCTTTTTTTCTCGTTAACGTCATATACGATGTATCAATATTATTATGCCCCTGTCCTGTACGTTTCGGCGGAAACAGTTGCGATATTATTCGTTTATACTTTACACCTCTGTTCGCGTTCACCTGTGCGTTCGCTAAGTAATACTGCTTATGCGCGTTGGTGTTACGCAGTATATCTTTGTACGCTTTCAGATCTGATTCCTTGTAAATATTTTCATTAGGATGCTTCATGAATACTAGTTCGTAGAGTCCTGGTGTACCTTTGTATCGTTTACCGTTGATAAGAATCGAATCGTCCGTATCGATTTCGAACTGTGAATCACCGATCATCCATTTTCCGTTTTCATGTCTTACACCGTACGTATAGTCCATCAGACGATCGCGTTCGGACGAAACGATCATACGCATGTACTTGTTCGCTAATGATTCACTGTCATATCTGTCCTGAAAATATCTACGCGCTTCACGTCTTTCTTCCGGTGTGTCTAGCATTTTTTCAATGTTGAGACTGGGATCGTCCTCATCATCATCATCATCATCGTCTAATGTTTCGGCTATCACGGGCGTTTTCAGGAAACGCGGTGGCTTCGTTCGGGAACGAGATGGTGTTCCCGCATCGATTTTACTAATTGCACCTGTCGGATCCTCTTCCTTCTCCTCTTCCTCATCCTCTTCACGTTTCATCTTTTTCACTCTTGAAGGCTTTTCATTTGTTGATTTACGTTTCTTTTCAAGCAACGCTTGCGAAATATTTTGTAACGGTTCTAGAATCGGTTTGTAACTTTTGGATAACGATGCTTCTTCTTCACGAATCCCATGTTTTAACGCACGGTATTTCTTTCGTATATCATCACTAATCGTGTCGATATCACGTGCTAGTCGTTTCTTCTTGTCGTCCATCTCGATAAACGGCAGAACATCAACTAAAGTCGTTGACATCAGGTCATGTGTATTTAGCTGAACGTGTGAGTTTTTTTTTGTTTAATCGTTAGGCGCGACTACTATGAAACGGTCAAAACCGACTCTATACCTGCCAGCGTCGATAGAAGAATCTTTGTCCACAACGAGAAAGCCGTAACGATCTTTCCACGCCTCAGCGCACCTATTCTTAAACGTGTCATATTTCATGTCCGTGTTGACGTGATCGTTGTACGCATGTTTCAAGTTGCGATCGTCCTGTTTGAACAACACTATTAGATTGGCGTTGTCACGAACCAACTGTTTTGGCACTTGACTGTACGTCTGACAAAGGTAAAACGCGTCCACACCGCTGTGTCGTCCCATAGAGAAATACTTGCGTATGTTGTGTTGCCTTTCGCAAGACACGTCATCGAACACCATAATAGAATTGGGATCGACCTCGTCGGGAGGTGGTACCTCTTCGTTATCGTTGTAGGCGTGATAACCCATTCCTTCGTCGGAAAGTCGTGTCATCAGGGTCTCCAGCATCTGATATTTGGGTTGAAATAGTGATTTAGAAAACACGTATAAGTTCACGAATCTCAATCCGTTTACATCGAACAACAGGTTGAACATGACGTTTGTCTTTCCGCACGCGGAAGGTCCGCAGATAATCGAACGAACGGTATCGGGCAGAAGACGTCCGTGTTTACGTTTTTTTCTGCCACTCCCACCATCGTCGCACAATTTCGAATAGTCCACGTCCTGTATTTTTAGTCTGTGCGCTTGTTGCAATATTTTCATGTTGTCGTTCTACGCACAGTCTATTTAATAGTCGCACTATATCGTAGCAGTCGGTAGATATGTAACTGCATACACATGTGTCCGGACCCGTTTCACAGTTCGGATCCGACCAAACACATTCTTTGTAGTGATCGAATCCGGTGCCGGTTGGTACTATTTCGCTGAGTCGGAACCTCGTCACGCGATTGGTAACCCGTTGCCAGTACTCGTACACCGTCAAGATCCTGCGCATGCGTTCAACGTCGTTTGCGGTCGTGTTCACGATGTACTCATCGTAACCAGGATGTGACACAATGTCTTTTACACTGTACACAGCGCGCATGTTGTCATCGTAACGCATCGACGCATACTAGTTCTATTTCCTCGAGTCGAATCGTTGTTATACCAAGTTCTTCTTGTGTATCCACGAATCGTGTTTACCATCGAATCCTAACCATCTGACTTTCACACGATCGCCTTTACGTTGTACGATCTTTTCTACCAAGTACACGTCACCAACGTTCGATTTACTGATTTCGTGTTCATAAAAACCACCTTTCAACACTTCTCCTGTATGATCCTTTAGCGAATAAGTGACGGGTACGCTGCCGGTACGCACTGTGTGAACGAAGAATATCTCGTTTGTCCATTCGGTGTGTATCCTTTAGCGAACGTCATTTTGTGTTTGCTTATACGCACACGATCGCCTACTTTGAACTTCGGTCGTTTATAATCGATGCTCCTCGCCGTGTTCACACGAATCCTGCGTAACACTGTACGTTCGTTGGATTCGTTCACCTGTTGTGGTTTCATTCCAATCGTTCTATGCACGGTGTTGTTATACGTGCTGACTAGTTCCGGTAACATATCCAACCAACGGTAATGACCTTGTTCGCTGAACGCGCGATACATGTGCGTTTTCAACGTACGGTTGAAGCGTTCCACAATGGAAGCCTTTTTTCTCACTGTACGTGGAATAGAGTGTGACACCATATCTGCTCAACAATTTTTCTACGGTACTGTTGTAGTACTCTTTCCCGTTGTCCGTCTGCAGATATTTCATTTTATTAGCACGTAGAATCGGTTCCAGAGCTCGTGCGACCTCTACACCCGTCTTCGTTTTCAATGGAACGGCGTACGCGTACTTGCTAAACGCGTTAATCATCGTCATAAGGTACTTGAATCCCTTGTTCACCTTTGCGTGCGGTATCATCTCTACCAGGTCTGCTTGGTACAAGTCGTGAAGTCCCTTCAACTCGACCGCACGTCTCGGAAAATTCCTTCTTACCGGTCTGTGCAACTCCGTCGCGATAGTCTTGCGAACGCTCTGGTGTATATTCTTCACAGCTCGTTTCATTTTCGTGTCGTCGTGCGAACCGTGATTCGCAATACGCTGGAATGTAGTAAACTGTCGGCTCGGTGCTGAAGGTAATTCTCATCGATGCCGTTCTGACACGTCCACCTTCCATCACGCGACTGTCACACCGCCACCGCTCCACACCCGCTTATATCATCTCGACCGAACGGAAGAACATCGCGTTCTTTTTCCGATTGCGCAAGTACGTTAAAACATGAGCTAAACTGATTTTCATACGCCCATTACGCACGAGGCTCATACCGATGTAGTATCTCGGGAGCGCGTGTTGTTTCGAGTCCAACGCTCTTACAGTCTTAACAGAATTCATGTCTTTGAACATGACGCTACGTATAACGTTGTCGCGGTACTCGTGCATTTCCGCGACTATGACGTTATCGTTCTCAGGTAGCCACTCGCACATGTGTTTAGCTTTGAGTTCAGCGATTGGGCGTTGACTTCTCGATTTCGTATGCAGGTGTATCAGATACGAGTTCAACAACCAAAATTCGTCCGCCATAGAGCCCGTGCAATGCTGCCACTGTTCGTACAAACGCTGGTCTTTCACCGTGTACCCTTGTTCGTGCGAATACCGCAGACCAAAGTATTCGCAATACTTACGGAGTGTAGGCAATGCCTCCTTCAGAAAGGCTACCGAAAATAATCCCTGCGCCTTGTTGTTCACCAACGCGAACTGTTTCCCTCTCGCTTGTGTCGGTAACGAGGACGGTGGGCAGTGTAGGTCAAAACTTACGTTGTAGCTAGGATCCAGTGCGCACTTTGGCACTATCATCATCACGCTTCTGTATATTTCCATCGGTGTGCGTATCGGAATAGTGCGCTCCGTAAGGACGATGCAACAAGAAGCGTGTGGTATCGAACTTCCGTAAGCGAGCATGTCCGTGTATACAGTAGTGTAGTTCATCTGTCCGTGTGAATCGTGTAAGCCGTGCACACGCTGAACAGCGTTATAGAGTTCAGGAATCGGACGGAAACGTGAAAGAAAATTCCATCCGTGACGTACGGTACACTTGAACATATTCTTTTCGTAAACCACAAGTTCTATCGGTACGTTATTTTGTTCGCACTCTACGATAAATTGAAGCCACCGTGATTTGTTGTGTATACGATCGGATACTATCATCAACAGCACGATCGGTGGCAAATCACTGCGGTGTTTTTTTATGTGACGCCAACAACGTGCGTGATATTTGTCAACGCCGAATTTGTAACGTGTACAGTAGTTGCCACAAAATCGTCTTTTCTTCACAAAATACATGGAACATAAGTTGGACCGTATCGCGCTTCGTGAAGCTTTGGTTATTGTGAAATGTTTCCCATCATCATATCGATAGACGTCCATCGTCTCGATGATCTGCGATGTGAGTGATACGCTATTAATCGTGATCATGATATTTATAGTGTATACGCATATTGTTTGAGTAATTTTTTTATGTGTCTTCACTCACACTTTTCGAGTGAATACTGTCGTTCGATAGTAGTAGTAGTAGTAGTAGTAACACCTAGTACTACTAGTACTACCCAAACGGGCATGTTTGTACATGAGTTTATGTTGGCTCTGAAAAGAGCCGTTTTTGCGTGCGTCGACTTCTACAAGTGTTCACGAACGAAATCGCATGCGGGCATTGACGCCTTATGGACTTGGGCGGGATCATCACCCACTGCCCAATCCATAATTCGTATTTTACACTTGCAGCATCTTACAACATCACCATCGTCTTCGTAAATAAACCCAGCTTTGGCTAGGTCAAAAATTTTTACGTTCGCATTCGGAAATTTATGAACGAAAAATTTAATGTTACCACGACGACTGATGTTGTAAAAGCTTTTTAAGCGGCTTGCAAAAGAATATGTGGACACATCCTTATCTGAAGCAAGAATGTTGGTTTGTCGCGTTGCATTTCACCTCCTCAGCGATAGCTGCGCGCGCATCCGTAGTGGGGATGGCTGTCGTCAATTGGTCGCTATGAAATAAAGCACGGTGGTGGGAGCAGATAGCTGCGCGCGCAGTTGGTAGTGGGGGATCATCAGCGGTAATAGTTCGGTAGTGGGAGCGGATAGCTGCGCGCGCTACTGTCATAGATAGTATAAGTAGAGCGACGATCACTGCCAGCGTTCACCTTCAAGTCTCGCGCAGTGTAACTTTCACGTGTCGCATATAAAATAGTGCTTATTTTCTAATTTCGTATCAGTATTCAATTGTTCTTCAAGCGAGCAAGTAATTGTTAAAGTTTCGTGTTTTCATTGTTGTTGATAATGCAGTCATTTGCTGTTGAATGTAAATATTCGTTACGCGGCGCGTTGGTATTGCGCGTTTACACGCCTATCACAGATGACGAAGAATGTGTCAACGATGTCATAACCTTTTTTGATGAAATGCACGATACGTTACGTACGGACATTCTAAACGAACTGACACGTTTGCTTTCTATAAAGTGGCATATTACGGTTAAAGCGAGATTTGTCAAGTACATCGTAAACGCTGACACGGACCAGGACGAAGAAGTGACGACTGAAGCTTATTTTCACGGACGATGTCATACGACACTGATCGCTGACCAAGATGTATTGCCCGATCGTTTAGAAGCTTCATACGAAAAGATCATTAAATCGATTGATAAATTCACACGCGAGGGTAGCGGTTGGGTGTTAGACCGCATAATCTCCTTAGAACTCGTTCTCTCACGATACCAACCGCTAACCGCCTCCAGTTTCATTCGTACACCTCCTGAATTGTCTCGTACTAAATCCATCATCAACGTGAACAATACAGGCGATCAAATGTGTTTCGTATGGTCAGTGTTGGCCGCTCTGTTTCCACAACACAGAGACACCAATCGCGTATCCAAATACAAGCCGCATATCTGCAGTATCAATACTTCTGGTATAACTTACCCCACCCGTCTATCCGACATTGTGAAGTTCGAACGAGACAATCCTAACGTTTCTATAAATGTTTTCGGTTACGAAGAATATGAAATTTACCCTTTAAGAATAACTCCTTCCAGCGGCAGACAACATCACGTTAATCTATTACTTTTTACCGCTGACGACCGAAAACATTACTGTTTAATCAAAAATACAAGTCGCTTATTCTCTTCACTAAGCAACCACAACGGGCGTTCTTTCTATTGCAATTACTGTCTGCATAGATTCTGCGAAGAACGACTCCTTACCGAACATATCCCCCACTGTTCACCATATGGTGAACAGAAAATTCGTTTACCCACGACAGCGGAGGAGGAGAATGTGATGTATTTCAGAAATTATACATACTGCCATAAGGTCCCTTTTGCGATATAAGCAGATTTTGAATCATTTATCGTCCCTTGCCATCGCTGCGACGCTCCTCCGCACACATCGTCCACCACAACGGAGTCGTTACATCTTCCTTCAGGTTTCTCCTACCTCATAGTCGACTACGAGCGTAACATTTTCAAACCCCAGGTCGTTTATCGCGGTGAGAACGTGGTAGACGTTTTTCTCAATAGACTGGTCGCTGAAGAGCGAGAACTTTTCAGAATCATCCGATCCATTGTCTCTATGACTATGAGTGACCGTGATTTGTTATCTTTCGCAAATGCCCTCGTATGTCATCTCTGTGAAGAACCACTGAACGAAATCGACAAAGTGCGCAACCATTGTCATCTGACAGGACGATACCTAGGCGCAGCTCACAACATCTGTAACCTTAATTTCAAGACTCCACGACACATACCTGTATTTTTTCACAACTTACGAGGTTACGATGCACATCACCTAGTACAAGGGTTGGGTAAATACGACGATCTCGCTTATATCGCTACCACTAGCGAACTCTTCGTATCAGTCTCGTTGGGTCGTCTGCGTTTCGTAGACACGCTTCAATTTCTGAACACGTCCTTGGACACACTTGTTGGAAACTTGCACGCGAGCGGAGCGGATTTCGATTTAACGAAGCAATGTTTCGAAGAACACTTCGAGCTACTCTTACGTAAGGGCGTGTACCCTTACGATTACATGACAGGTAGCGAGAAATTCAACGAAACACGTCTGCCCGCACGCGAACACTTTTTCAACAGGTTGAGTGAATCGCCAATATCTGACGAAGATTACGCTCACGCGCACAACGTGTGGCGTACTTTTGGAATCAGTACACTGGGCGAATATCACGATCTGTATCTTAAAACAGACGTGCTGCTACTGGCCGACGTCTTCGAGGCGTTCCGTGAGATGGCCATGCGGTACGACCAGATCGATCCGGCTCATCTTTACTCGCTTCCTGGTGTCGCTTGGCATGCGATGTTAAAGATGACCCGTATGCGACTGGAGCTGTTGACGGATATAGATCAGCATCTCTTTATAGAATCGGCTGTTCGTGGTGGCGTTAGCATGGTACCCAACCGCCACGCCAAGGCCAACAACCCACTAATTGTCGATCAGTACGATGCTTCAAAGCCAACCTCTTTCATATTGTACACGGACTGCAACAACCTTTACGGTGCAGCCATGTCACAACCGCTCCCTTACGCCGCCTTCAGATGGTTAGATCGTAACGAGATCAACTCACTGGACGTGCGTACTCTGTGCGATGACGGTGACGTGGGCTACATACTCGAGGTCGACTTACACTATCCACCTGAACTTCATGACCTCCATTCCGATTATCCATTGGCACCCGTCCGTTCCTGTGTCCATCCTGACGTACTTTCACCGTACTCTCGACGACTCCACACACGACTGCACTATACAAAAGGGTATAGCGGATCGGAAACGCCTTCGTCGTCCGTTCCCAAGTTGCTGACGACTTTGGACGACAAGCAAAATTACGTTCTTCATTTTCGAAATTTAAAATTGTATCTGAGTCTCGGTTTAGAATTGAAAGCGATACATAGGGTGTTGAGTTTTAAACAGAGAGCGTGGATGAAACCGTTTATCGATTTCAACACGCAAAAGAGAGCAGCAGCCACCAACAGTTTCGAAAAGGATTTTTTCAAACTGATGGTCAACGCCGTCTATGGCAAATCGCTGGAGAACGTGAGGAAACGAATAGACTTCCAACTAGTCTCTAACGAACAACGGCTGCAGAAAATTGTTTCCAATCCTCGGCTAAAGCGTATGATCCGCTACACCGATAACTTGGTCGGATTGGCCTTACGAAATAGGACGATATTCCTTTCCCGTCCGGTGTACGTCGGCTTCACAGTACTCGATGTCAGCAAATTGATAATGTACAATTTTCATTATCGGTACGCTGTCGCCAAGTACGGACAACGATTGACCTTACTAATGACTGACACAGACAGTTTGCTTTACAGCATTCAGACTAACGATTTGTACTCAGATATGAAAGAGGATCTCCACCTTTTTGACACATCGGACTATCCCGCGGATCATCCTTGTCATTGCGACGACAACAAAAAAGTCGTGGGGAAGTTCAAGGATGAGACCAATGGAAAACCCATCAGGGAATTTGTCGGACTCAGGGCGAAGTGTTACTCGCCCTTGTTGTCCGACCGCACCGACAAAAAGGTGGCGAAAGGTGTGCCAAGGACGGCAATAAAAAAAAGGTTACGACATCAATTGTACAGCGAGTGTCTTTTTGACAGTCGTACCGTATTCACCTCTGCTGACTGTATACGAAGCAATCATCATAAGCTGTACACGCAACGTATAACAAAACTTTCCCTGTCTCCTTATGATGATAAGAGGTATGTACTGGACGACGGTGTAAGTACACTCGCGTACGGGCATTACATGATAGCAGCAATAACCAACGACGCTGCTGGTCCTAAGGCAAAAAAGAGAAAGTACACGGACCGATAACTAACGGTAAAGATGATGTTCAGCATTACACACACACACACACACACGCACACACATTAACTTTATGTTCTTTATTTACTTATTTTACAACTTTTGATACGTTTTACAGAATGAACAACAAGAAAATTGTGAAAAATAGGACAGCAGAGCAACGTCGAGTACGATGGTAAATATAACATTTTTTTCTTTATTTATAATGCACAAAAAGAATATTCCATTCGATTGATGTGTGTTTTTTTTATAGTTCACAACGGTTACGTCGTGCTTTGACAGGACCC
The DNA here is from genome assembly GCA_034769895.1 of Magicicada septendecula. Classification (NCBI taxonomy): domain Eukaryota; kingdom Metazoa; phylum Arthropoda; class Insecta; order Hemiptera; family Cicadidae; genus Magicicada; species Magicicada septendecula. The sequence continues at coordinate 131,114,347 of CM068372.1, forward strand.
GGCTCGAGTCGGTAAGACCGTTTTCATTAATAAACTTTTGTCCTAATGCGTTTGCCTCCGGTGTTCAATTATATATTTTTTTTTTTTTATTTCAGTGATACAGACGAGGCACCTGTCACCGCTGATTCTCCCGTATCTCCAGAACCCGATTCGAGTCGGTAAGACAATTGTCATTTTAATAAACTTTTGTACTTTTGCGTTTTTTTTTTTTTTTTTACCTCCGGTGTTCAATTTATTTTTTTTTTTCAGCAATGATGCTGCTGCTCCCGCTGTTGCTGTAATTCGTCCCCAATCTCCGCAACCTGGCACGAGTCGGTAAGACAATTTTCATTAATAAACTCCTGTGCTCTTACGTTTTACCTCCAGTGTTCATTTCATACATGTTTTTTTTTAAGTGATGCTAACGCTCCGACTGGTGCTGTTGCTGCTGCTGCAGATTGTCGTCGTCCCCTATCTCCAAACAGCCTGCAATGTTTTAAACGCGCGTTATTTCGATTACAGGCTAGTGTGTTGCGGTAAGTCAGTTTTCATTAACAACAAAGTCTTATACTATTGCGTTTACCTCATGTGTTCAATTTATACTTTTTTTTCAGCGATGCTCTAGCTGCAGGAGTGGCGGTATTTCACCCTCGACCCGGTACGAGTCGGTACGTTTGTTTTTAATTAACATTCATTTGTTCTCTTACGTTTAAATCTGGTATTAAAATTGTTCCTTTTTTTTTGTTTCAGTAATGTCGAGTCCACAGAAGAAGGTGAAGTTATGGAGGTGGAGGACAATCAAAGCGATGCTGATACGCTTGAATTAAATCCGAACGGTAATGATGATAGTGACAGTGATGATGACGATGTAGAAGTCCTCGACATAAATATGTAAGTCATCTTCTTATGCGTACATACTGCTTTGTTTTATTTGCGATTATACATAATTTCTATGTTGTCTTTTTTTTTTTAGTGACATTCGCCCGATACCAGCACCGCCGCCACCTCCACAACCACATCCGATTACGCCACCGCAATCACCACCACCGTCACCACCGCCACCACCGCAGATGCAACCTCAACCACGCCCACAGCCCATTTATCAGCAACAGCAGCAGCAACTATTGCGGAGAGATCCCCGTTTGTGGACCCCTCCAGAAGACGCGCTACCCGTCTTCTTTGAAGTGCTACACGCAACCGAACCGAGGACGCACGATGACCCAACAACATTGAGACTCCTTCTTAGAAGGAGTCTACCGACATGGTGTTGGCGTCGTGGTAAGCCCTGTCCTGTTCAAGGTATGATTCCTCCACACAATACATGCAGTATATGCATAGAATCATACAATGACGGGCAGAGGCTCCTCGGTTTGGTATGTGGCCATACATACCATTACCGATGCGTCCTCAACTGGTTCCAGGCGGTAGCGATGGAGGGGACACCACCCGCATGCCCACAATGCAGGATGTACGTATTCGGAAAGTCGAATCGTACGTTTTATGGGCGTATGCATATTTAAGGTATATTACATTGTTAATAAAGGTTTTAGTAATCCATCCTACTTGTAACAACCACATGTCACTAATACTCTTACTTTTTTGTTACAGATGGAAATTAACCACCGGATGAAGACTTTTTAAAAAAAAAAAAAAAAAAAAACTGATTGTGAAATGTTTAAATTTGTATAGATTTTTTATTGTATAATATTTTTTATGTTTATATATTTGTAAATATTAGCTGTAGGAAATTAACCACCTGGATGGAGACTTGTAAAAAAAATACCTGATTGTGAAATGTATAAATTTGTATATATTTTTATGTTTATATATTTGTAAATATTAATTGTAAAGTAGTTATTTTTTCTTTTATGTTTATATTTGTAATAAACTTGTACATATTTTTTTCATTGTATAAGTGTTTATTTTCAACTATCCTTTTCGCATACTACAATTTACTTAACACATAGACACACAGTTGTCAACAATGCAATCGTTCAGATAAGTGAATCGAACACTGAATATCATCTGTATTTCTTACAGGGAAAATGAGAGTTCTAACGTGGACCGTCACACGGCGAGAAATTCAAAAATTGTGGTGGTGGGAGTAACCATGTTTATACACAACATCGACGATATCGGCACGGCAGGGTAAATATATACGAAACCAGTACACTTTAACACCGAGTTGGCAACAATGGCGAAACATACATTCAACCCGTACACTATAACACCGAGCCGACAACAGTTGGCAACACCGACGACGCTTTTCCAACATGGCCGAACTTCCGGAAAAACCCCTTACATATACATAACCATACACTATAACACACGCACGAATCGGCAACCAGGCCGTACCTTAACCACCACTCTCTTACACCACTCGACAACATCGCACCTTTTCCAACATGGCCGCCGGCGACCCACCGCGGCGGGCGGCCATCAAGCCACCACCAGGCCGCCGCCCAGCGACGATGACGACGTCAACGACGACGTCAACGGCGAACGGCGAACGGCGAACGGCTAACATAGCCACGCCTCCGCCAATCAACGCACACATTACCCCACTTTAGGCGGCGACGACGACAACATGGCCGACAGACTACTGCCGCATGGTTACCCCCACCACCACAATTTTTGAATTTCCCGCCGTGTGACGTCACTTCCGCGTTAGAACTCTCATTTTCCCCCTACTCAAATGGTTTAGTAAAATCAGCTAATTGTAATACCGTGGGTGATATTATGCTTTCTTTCAGTTTTTCAAATGCAGATTGGTGTTGTGGAGTCCATTCAAATTTCGCTCCTTTTTTTCTTAATGCGTTCAACGGAGCTGCTATATCAGCTAGGTGAGGGATATACTTGTGGAAGTAATTTATCATTCCCAAAAATCGGGCTATTCCTTTCGTATCCCGTGGTGGTAAAAATTCCCTGATAGCACGGGTGCGTTCTGGGTCTATACTTACCTTTCCGTCGGCCTTTACTATGTGACCTAAAAATGAAAATTGTTTAACGGCAAAATTTACTTTACTTGGGTTTACTGTTAATCCGGCTTTCTTTAATCGTGATAATACTTCACGTAAATGATTAAGATGTTGATCCATAGATTCGCTGTAGATTACTATGTCATCTAGGTAGTGATATACAAATTTAAATTTTGTGTCGTGGAATATTTTCTCTAACAATCGGCTACATACACAACTTCCTTGGGATATTCCAAAGGGTACTCTAGTAAATTGGTACAGGTTGAATGGGACGGCGAAGGCGGTTAGGCGTTTGGATTCTTCCGATAGTGGTATTTGATGAAATGCCTGATTGAGATCCATTATGGTGAAAACTTTAGCTTTTGTAAAGTAATGGAAGGCGCTGTGGATGTCGGGGAGTGGTATGGACTCGAATTCTATCCTTTTATTTAATTGTCTATAGTCCACAACTAATCTATGTTTATCGGTGCCTTTAGGTACTAAAAACGCAGGTGATGAATACGGTGAAGTGGAAGGTTCTATGACTTGTTGTTCTAACAATTTATTGATTTGATTTCTCATTATTTCCATTTTTGGTGGTGATAATTTGTATGGGTGCAGTCGTATTACTTTATTGTCACTCAGGTTGATTTTGTACTCTATAAGATTCGTTAATCCTAACTTTGGGATGAGGACGGTGGAAAATTCTTTTATTAGTTTCTGTATTTTCAGTCTATCTTTACTTTCTAAGCGATCTAATTCAGACTCGCGGTGTTCTAGGTGCGTTGCAGAAGTTTCCATTTTTTTTTCCGTTATTTACTTCATAATCAAAATTATATTTTTGAGTACGGTCGAATCTAAAATAATACTTCTTATCGTACATGTCAAGAATTATACCTGTTTTACTGATAAAGTCCGCTCCGAATATTAAGTCTGGTCCTAATTCGTCATGTACTAACACTGGAAAATACCACGTTAAATTTTTAATTTTTAGTTTAATCGTAACGCTGAGTTTTATGATTAAGTTTTGTTTGTTAGCGGTAGCGCATTTAATATTCACCGGTTGACTAAGTTTAACAAGATTGTGTTTAGCTAAAATATCGGCTAGCTGTTGGCTGATTAAGCTCCGTGTCGATCCAGAATCAATTAATCCAAGTGTGGTAGTAACTCCAAGGTCAACTTGTATGTATGGTAATTGACACATACTGGACTTGCATGTAGTAATTGAGTTGCATTTATCGATAAATCTCTTTATGTAGGGGTCTAATAATTTTTTTTTATTATTTTTTTTGTTTCCTTTTTTGTACTCCCGGGTTTTACCTATTTTCACGATGCTGCGGAAGACGCAGAATTTCGGATCTCCCTGCCTTACATATTTTTTGAATAAGAGGGTTTTTGGTAGTGCTGTTTCTGTTTACAGTATCTACTGATGTACCCTAATTTCCCGCAGTTATAACATCATTTTTCTCTACTCACAGTATCACTTGTATTCTGTTGGAGTTGTTGATTACTCGATTTAGTTTGGTAGTGAGAGGTTGCAGGAATTCGAAATGGTCGTCTATCACGGTGTGTTCTTGTCTCTGATACCAGGGGTTGTGTTTCATTTCTACGTTGTACCTGGGGGAGTAACGCACGTCGGTTCTGATCTGAATACCATACATTGGATGAGTGGATACTGCATTGTTCTAATTCTGCGAACGTGTTGGGCTTATTTATAAGTGCTAAGCGAGATCTCTCTTCCGGGGATAATCCTACCAAGATTGTTTCTACTAACTGCTTTTCGCTCCAGTTTACTTGCAGTAATCGTGAAGCTTCTCTTATGTCAGCGATATAGTGGGCGAGTCTCTCGTGAACTCCTTGTACTCGAAATACTGTGTTTCGTTTCAGCTCTTCGTAAATTCCCGTTGGAATAAAATGTCTTATCAGAGTAGTATGGAGTTCTTCTACTGGATGTTGAGAGCTTAATGACTCCAGTACATGATCTTTTAATGGTGGTCTACTTTTGTGCAAATGGACTTGTAATATTTGGCAATCGTTTAGTTGCTGTAAGTCTTTTATTTGTAGCAGATATTTTATGAAAGCTAATAGTTTGGTGATACTCAATCCATCGGTGTATGGGATTTCTGATAGAATTTTTTCTACGGGGTGAGTTATCTTTCCGTAGAGGTCCGCACTAAAGTTTACGTGAGGTGTTATTCTAGGAGGTCCCGATGCTTGATTTGTCATCGCTGAGGGTGGTAACGCATACTTATTGGTGAGATTGTGGAGGACATTGGGAAGTGATGGTTCAGCTATCGGTAGGGTATTCACGTTCCTATTCAGTAACTGATCAGTACTCGGTTCTATCCTTGATACCGGGGGGGATTCGAAATTCACGGTAGTGGGTCTCTGTTCTAGGGTAGGTGATTGAATTGGGGAGATATATAATTTCGTCAGAGCTTCTTCAATTTCCTCCATTTTAAATGAGTCGGACTTTCTACGTAATTCTCTTATTATTGTGGGTAATTGCTGTAATGCTTCATCAGCAAATTTTTGCACATCTGGGGAATTACAGTAACTTTGGGCCAGTTTAATAAATTATTTATCCGACGGGTTAAATGCTCTATTCTCAGTGTGGTACGTAAGACTATAGCGGGTGATTTTTCGTCGTGGAGGGTTTGCGACATTGACGTCAATTCCCTATACTTCGCATAACATGTTTCTCTTTCGCTCTCAAGATCTATTTCGCTTAATCGACCTAAGTGTGCTGGTGTATCTGGCCTACTTTCGCGTAACGTTTTGCGTAGTTCCGCGACCGTTACGTTCGCGTAAGGGAGTCCACGCACCAGTGCTTCATAGCATAATTCATCTTTTAACAACAAATCTGGATTGAATTGAGCCATGTTCTTAAGATGCTAAGTCTTATACACTCCTTATTCTACTTATACTAAACACTCTATTTTACTATCTTTAGTTTTTTGTAAAAATTTAAATACATGAGAGATATTTACAAATAGGTGATCCGAAAGAATCGAATTTCGCCTCAAAGAGAGAGAGAGAAGAGAAATCTCACACAGCCATATTTTAATTTTCAACATATGGTTAAAATATGTTGTTACTGGGCAAAGGGGGTCAAACACTTTGTATTAGACAATAGAGGGAGGTGGTGTATTGTCTAACTCGACTTTGCAGCTTTTAACAATGGGATTGTTTCGTATAGGCGGTAACAGGTTATTTTCCTGTCCGAGATTGTTGTCAAACCGACAAGTTGGGGAATGAATTTTTGAACAGGAAAAAACCTGGGCTTACTACATTTAAATATTTAAATATCCTTACCTATATTATGTTGCGTAATAATGATTATAATTTTCTCTCTATCCTAATTTATGATTTTACTTATTGTAATAGGACTTCTTATTTTGATTAATTTAAAAATTTTTTTTTTTACTTACTATTAAATATTAAGGGTTAATAATGAAGACTTCTTATTTCACTACACGCAAAAGGGAGAGTTGCGTAATTTAAATTAACACGGTAGTTAAACTAACAGAGTGAATAATTCTACAAAATATTAAATGACAACAGCAGAGTAACGTATTTTATTTTGCTATTGTCACTGGCGCATTAAAACAAAAACAAGCAGAGTGGCGCATTTTATAACGTCTCGTCGTTATAATATCGGGAACCTGGTTAATTGGCTCAGGTCAATTAAACAGGCTGCCATAATCTTAACAAACTCATAAATAACTGGAAAGTAAACAAATGTTAAATAGGATCCCGTGAATTGAGGAATATTGACAGGGGTTTGTAGATTTATTCACTCACCTTTTTGGACCATGACATCTCTTTATTACATAATGTTTTAACATCTGCGAAGAAATTTAGTAATGAGTATATTAAAAATAAAAACATTTGCACCTCTTGTACAAATAGAATTAGAGTAATTAATGAGTTAACATAGCTTGTACTGCCCTCGGATCCGAGTAGTTTGTTTCAGTATATGATATTAAAATTATAATCTTTATTTTGTGCCATCTGAAGAATGGGCTTATTTAACTTTAACGTGTTATATTCATAAAAGCCTTCAAGTTAACACATATTATTACTAAGCATGAAATTACAATTTTATGGTAATTAAGACAGTCTTTCATGTTTTACTTTACTTTCATTGGTTATTTAAGTGTCTATCATGTATTATTTTAAGTTAAGTTCTGAACCACGGAAGTTGAACTTCCGTGTCACCTGTGTGTAACATCGTCGGCGAATCGGCGCTTCTTTCGGTTGTGCAGGGTGTCTTGGAGATCTTCTGGCTATCGTGTTTTGGTGAAATCTGCTGTCATTCCTAAAGATGAGTCATCTGTTGGGTCTGTAGATTCTTGTGGTAGGTTTTGGGTTGTAAATTTCACTGGTATTCACATTGTTGTACCGCACATATTACGGTTAACAGTTACATGTTAAAAGTTTAACATCACATTTAGGTGATGTTAGTTTGTTACAGAGATGTCATTGTCATACACTCACGTCATTTACTACATTTGTACATCATCCGGCTATCTCACACAAGCTTTTCCTTGTTTACAGGTTTTTATATTGACTACATACTTTATTACGCTGTATCAGCAGCGGAGTCTGAGATACAACTGAACTGGCTAACTATAGGGGTGAAGAGGCTGTCCGCGCGCGGGTAGATTCTCAGCGTAAAAGTACTTCTACTTATTATTAATTATTTTCCTTTAATTCGCTTACAACTTAATGACATCGCTCTTTACTTTGATTACTCTTTTATGTGACTAGGGGTAGTGACGGATTTATTTAGTTTCTCAAATCTAATTTTATTAACTGCTACATTGGCAAATCGGCAGGTTACTACCGGTTTGGGGCATGGAGAAGGGTTCATTCGTACCTATTTAAAGCTAATATTAGTATTATCAAATTTTTTTTTTATTTTTGTGGGATTTAGGCTTATTAAATCGTAACATACTCCTCCACTTAAAGAAGACACAGGGTCAGGGACCGATGTGTTTTCAACGGGGAAATGGATTAGAATTGCACTGGGAGTATGCTCGGAATTTCTGTGTGAAATTCATTTCTCTCTTTTAACAACTTCCTCATGAGGTACATGAATCGCTCTCAATTCACTATTTACTATTAGCAAGAAATACAATACCTTATTAACTAATACTTAAAATACATAAAATTCAAAGTTCATAAAATCTATAAAATACACATAATTCATCTTAATTCTACTACTTAAGACTACTACCGGTTTTTTCTTTAGCTTTTTCTTACTCTTGTTATGGAGTTACTCTTCACAGAGTAGGTTTCACACCCTTAACTGCGTTTCCTCTTCTCTTTCAAGGATTTCGTTGAATCGCGGTTGACGAATCATTTTAGTAAAGTAATTGTAAAGTAACGTTACTTATATTCTGTGTCAGCTGACTTCTTACATTTCTTATTCTCGATGAACAGGATCTAACGTTGATCAGGCCTCATTCCTATTTATACGATTTGGTAATTAAGTAGTGACTCAATTACAATATAGCAAATATACGTCTTAATACATCTATCCTTTTCTACTTCATTTATTTTCTTGCTCACTAGCATTTTTCTTTCCGCGATAATATTTTATCTGGGAAACATGACTTCTACGTACATATTTATTCGTAGTGGGTTCATACAGTGCTACGGTTACGGGAGTTAAGCATCTGTAAATTTTGTAAGGGCCACACCATCGGTAAGATAGTTTGGAGGTGGTCTTATCAACTGCACTACTCGTAGGGTGAGTTTTGTACATCACTAAGTCTCCGACTTGATACTGTACTTCTTTACTATCCCGCTCGTGATATTTTCCCGATTTTCTCAAGTTCACTCTTAAGTTAGCGCGAGCTTCGTTCCATATCTTTTTTATATTTTTACCACTAATTTCGTGAGGTAGTAATTCATGTATTTTCCACTTTGTGGATAATGGGTGATTCGGTTTATATTTATACATCAAATCAAAAGGTGTCGGTTTATGTCCTTCGTGATATGCTGAGTTGAAGGCAAATTGTATCCAGGATAGGTTCTGGTCCCAAGAGGTATGGTCGTTTGCATGGTAGGCTATTAAAGCAGATTTTAGGTTTCGCAAATACCTTTCAGCAATATTACCTTGTGGACGATACTCTGTAACGGTAATGTGGTCTATGCCTAGTCTGAAACACATGTCCTTGAATTCTTTGGACTTAAACTGGGGTCCGTTATCTGACACTAGATGTACTGGTGTACTGAAGTCTTTAAATAATCTATCTTGCAAAATCTTCACAGTGGTAGATGCTAACGCTCGTCGCATTGGATACATCCAGACGAATTTGGTAAATGAGTACACAAATGAGTAGCATGGTATTACCTGATTTTAAACGTGGGTAGGGGCCAGAAAAGTCCAAGTAAATTTTAGAAAAGGGTGTCGTGGGAGTCTCCGAGATTAATTTTCCTATGTGGCTGTTTCTCGTTCCCTTGCTCAGTGCACACAACTTACACTGTTTTACAAATTTACCTATCTCGCTGTTTATATTTTCCCAATGATATTCTTTTCGAATGCGATGTATTTTTTTTATTTATTCCCATATGTGCTCCAATGGTAGATGAGTGGTAGTATTCCATAAGCATAGATTTTATAATATCTGGGGCAATTATCTCAAGGATTTTCCATTAGCTACTCTATAACATAATACTCTCTTACTCAATATATATTTTTCTGAATTATTTCCTTTATCTAGCTGTTCTATTATTGTATTTAAATACGGGTCTTGTTGTTGATACTGAGCTATATCAGTAAATGCAAGGGGGAATTCAGTAATTAGCGTATTGATAATCGGTGTTTCACCACTTTCCTTATTTTCGGATATTTTATTAGGCGGCTGGAACATACGGGACAGTGTATCGGCAACTACATTTTGGGTGCCACGAATGTGTTGTACCTTAAACTTGTAACAATTTAATCTCAATACCCATCGTCCGATACGGCCTAACGGTTTAGGGTGATTTAATAACCAAGATAAGGCTTGATTGTCCGTTTCTAACAGAAATCCTTTATGTTCTTAAAAAGGGTTTGATTTTCTCAAATGCGAATACTACAGCTAAACATTCTAATTCGTATGCGGAGAATTTCTTTTCCTGATCGGTTAGAGTTCGTGAGGCATAACTGATCTGTAATCTAGAATTATCTACTACCTGATATATTACTGCTCCTAGTGCTACACTTGAACTGTCTGTCTGTACTACAAATGGTTTAGTAAAATCAGCTAATTGTAATACCGTGGGTGATATTATGCTTTCTTTCAGTTTTTCAAATGCAGATTGGTGTTGTGGAGTCCATTCAAATTTCGCTCCTTTTTTTCTTAATGCGTTCAACGGAGCTGCTATATCAGCTAGGTGAGGGATATACTTGTGGAAGTAATTTATCATTCCCAAAAATCGGGCTATTCCTTTCGTATCCCGTGGTGGTAAAAATTCCCTGATAGCACGGGTGCGTTCTGGGTCTATACTTACCTTTCCGTCGGCCTTTACTATGTGACCTAAAAATGAAAATTGTTTAACGGCAAAATTTACTTTACTTGGGTTTACTGTTAATCCGGCTTTCTTTAATCGTGATAATACTTCACGTAAATGATTAAGATGTTGATCCATAAATTCGCTGTAGATTACTATGTCATCTAGGTAGTGATATACAAATTTAAATTTTGTGTCGTGGAATATTTTCTCTAACAATCGGCTACATACACAACTTCCTTGGGATATTCCAAAGGGTACTCTAGTAAATTGGTACAGGTTGAATGGGACGGCGAAGGCGGTTAGGCGTTTGGATTCTTCCGATAGTGGTATTTGATGAAATGCCTGATTGAGATCCATTATGGTGAAAACTTTAGCTTTTGTAAAGTAATGGAAGGCGCTGTGGATGTCGGGGAGTGGTATGGACTCGAATTCTATCCTTTTATTTAATTGTCTATAGTCCACAACTAATCTATGTTTATCGGTGCCTTTAGGTACTAAAAACGCAGGTGATGAATACGGTGAAGTGGAAGGTTCTATGACTTGTTGTTCTAACAATTTATTGATTTGATTTCTCATTATTTCCATTTTTGGTGGTGATAATTTGTATGGGTGCAGTCGTATTACTTTATTGTCACTCAGGTTGATTTTGTACTCTATAAGATTCGTTAATCCTAACTTTGGGATGAGGACGGTGGAAAATTCTTTTATTAGTTTCTGTATTTTCAGTCTATCTTTACTTTCTAAGCGATCTAATTCAGACTCGCGGTGTTCTAGGTGCGTTGCAGAAGTTTCCATTTTTTTTCCGTTATTTACTTCATAATCAAAATTATATTTTTGAGTACGGTCGAATCTAAAATAATACTTCTTATCGTACATGTCAAGAATTATACCTGTTTTACTGATAAAGTCCGCTCCGAATATTAAGTCTGGTCCTAATTCGTCATGTACTAACACTGGAAAATACCACGTTAAATTTTTAATTTTTAGTTTAATCGTAACGCTGAGTTTTATGATTAAGTTTTGTTTGTTAGCGGTAGCGCATTTAATATTCACCGGTTGACTACGTTTAACAAGATTGTGTTTAGCTAAAATATCGGCTAGCTGTTGGCTGATTAAGCTCCGTGTCGATCCAGAATCAATTAATCCAAGTGTGGTAGTAACTCCAAGGTCAACTTGTATGTATGGTAATTGACACATACTGGACTTGCATGTAGTAATTGAGTTGCATTTATCGATAAATCTCTTTATGTAGGGGTCTAATAATTTTTTTTTATTATTTTTTTTGTTTCCTTTTTTGTACTCCCGGGTTTTACCTATTTTCACGATGCTGCGGAAGACGCAGAATTTCGGATCTCCCTGCCTTACATATTTTTTGAATAAGAGGGTTTTTGGTAGTGCTGTTTCTGTTTACAGTATCTACTGATGTATCCTAATTTCCCGCAGTTATAACATCATTTTTCTCTACTCACAGTATCACTTGTATTCTGTTGGAGTTGTTGATTACTCGATTTAGTTTGGTAGTGAGAGGTTGCAGGAATTCGAAATGGTCGTCTATCACGGTGTGTTCTTGTCTCTGATACCAGGGGTTGTGTTTCATTTCTACGTTGTACCTGGGGGAGTAACGCACGTCGGTTCTGATCTGAATACCATACATTGGATGAGTGGATACTGCATTGTTCTAATTCTGCGAACGTGTTGGGCTTATTTATAAGTGCTAAGCGAGATCTCTCTTCCGGGGATAATCCTACCAAGATTGTTTCTACTAACTGCTTTTCGCTCCAGTTTACTTGCAGTAATCGTGAAGCTTCTCTTATGTCAGCGATATAGTGGGCGAGTCTCTCGTGAACTCCTTGTACTCGAAATACTGTGTTTCGTTTCAGCTCTTCGTAAATTCCCGTTGGAATAAAATGTCTTATCAGAGTAGTATGGAGTTCTTCTACTGGATGTTGAGAGCTTAATGACTCCAGTACACGATCTTTTAATGGTGGTCTACTTTTGTGCAAATGGACTTGTAATATTTGGCAATCGTTTAGTTGCTGTAAGTCTTTTATTTGTAGCAGATATTTTATGAAAGCTAATAGTTTGGTGATACTCAATCCATCGGTGTATGGGATTTCTGATAGAATTTTTTCTACGGGGTGAGTTATCTTTCCGTAGAGGTCCGCACTAAAGTTTACGTGAGGTGTTATTCTAGGAGGTCCCGATGCTTGATTTGTCATCGCTGAGGGTGGTAACGCATACTTATTGGTGAGATTGTGGAGGACATTGGGAAGTGATGGTTCAGCTATCGGTAGGGTATTCACGTTCCTATTCAGTAACTGATCAGTACTCGGTTCTATCCTTGATACCGGGGGGGATTCGAATTCACTGTAGTGGGTCTCTGTTCTAGGGTAGGGATTGAAATGGGGAGATATATAATTTCGTCAGAGCTTCTTCAATTTCCTCCATTTTAAATGAGTCGGACTTTCTACGTAATTCTCTTATTATTGTGGGTAATTGCTGTAATGCTTCATCAGCAAATTTTTGCACATCTGGGGGAATTACAGTAACTTTGGGCCAGTTTAATAAATTATTTATCCGACGGGTTAAATGCTCTATTCTCAGTGTGGTACGTAAGACTATAGCGGGTGATTTTTCGTCGTGGAGGGTTTGCGACATTGACGTCAATTCCCTATACTTCGCATAACATGTTTCTCTTTCGCTCTCAAGATCTATTTCGCTTAATCGACCTAAGTGTGCTGGTGTATCTGGCCTACTTTCGCGTAACGTTTTGCGTAGTTCCGCGACCGTTACGTTCGCGTAAGGGAGTCCACGCACCAGTGCTTCATAGCATAATTCATCTTTTAACAACAAATCTGGATTGAATTGAGCCATGTTCTTAAGATGCTAAGTCTTATACACTCCTTATTCTACTTATACTAAACACTCTATTTTACTATCTTTAGTTTTTTGTAAAAATTTAAATACATGAGAGATATTTACAAATAGGTGATCCGAAAGAATCGAATTTCGCCTCAAAGAGAGAGAGAGAAGAGAAATCTCACACAGCCATATTTTAATTTTCAACATATGGTTAAAATATGTTGTTACTGGGCAAAGGGGGTCAAACACTTTGTATTAGACAATAGAGGGAGGTGGTGTATTGTCTAACTCGACTTTGCAGCTTTTAACAATGGGATTGTTTCGTATAGGCGGTAACAGGTTATTTTCCTGTCCGAGATTGTTGTCAAACCGACAAGTTGGGGAATGAATTTTTGAACAGGAAAAAACCTGGGCTTACTACATTTAAATATTTAAATATCCTTACCTATATTATGTTGCGTAATAATGATTATAATTTTCTCTCTATCCTAATTTATGATTTTACTTATTGTAATAGGACTTCTTATTTTGATTAATTTAAAAATTTTTTTTTTTTACTTACTATTAAATATTAAGGGTTAATAATAAAGACTTCTTATTTCACTACACGCAAAAGGGAGAGTTGCGTAATTTAAATTAACACGGTAGTTAAACTAACAGAGTGAATAATTCTACAAAATATTAAATGACAACAGCAGAGTAACGTATTTTATTTTGCTATTGTCACTGGCGCATTAAAACAAAAACAAGCAGAGTGGCGCATTTTATAACATCTCGTCGTTATAATATCGGGAACCTGGTTAATTGGCTCAGGTCAATTAAACAGGCTGCCATAATCTTAACAAACTCATAAATAACTGGAAAGTAAACAAATGTTAAATAGGATCCCGTGAATTGAGGAATATTGACAGGGGTTTGTAGATTTATTCACTCACCTTTTTGGACCATGACATCTCTTTATTACATAATGTTTTAACATCTGCGAAGAAATTTAGTAATGAGTATATTAAAAATAAAAACATTTGCACCTCTTGTACAAATAGAATTAGAGTAATTAATGAGTTAACATAGCTTGTACTGCCCTCGGATCCGAGTAGTTTGTTTCAGTATATGATATTAAAATTATAATCTTTATTTTGTGCCATCTGAAGAATGGGCTTATTTAACTTTAACGTGTTATATTCATAAAAGCCTTCAAGTTAACACATATTATTACTAAGCATGAAATTACAATTTTATGGTAATTAAGACAGTCTTTCGTGTTTTACTTTACTTTCATTGGTTATTTAAGTGTCTATCATGTATTATTTTAAGTTAAGTTCTGAACCACGGAAGTTGAACTTCCGTGTCACCTGTGTGTAACATCGTCGGCGAATCGGCGCTTCTTTCGGTTGTGCAGGGTGTCTTGGAGATCTTCTGTCTATCGTGTTTTGGTGAAATCTGCTGTCATTCCTAAAGATGAGTCATCTGTTGGGTCTGTAGATTCTTGTGGTAGGATTTGGGTTGTAAATTTCACTGGTATTCACATTGTTGTACCGTACATATTACGGTTAACAGTTACATGTTAAAAGTTTAACATCACATTTAGGTGATGTTAGTTTGTTACAGAGATGTCATTGTCATACACTCACGTCATTTACTACATTTGTACATCATCCGGCTATCTCACACAAGCTTTTCCTTGTTTACAGGTTTTTATATTGACTACATACTTTATTACGCTGTATCAGCAGCGGAGTCTGAGATACAACTGAACTGGCTAACTATAGGGGTGAAGAGGCTGTCCGCGCGCGGGTAGATTCTCAGCGTAAAAGTACTTCTACTTATTATTAATTATTTTCCTTTAATTCGCTTACAACTTAATGACATCGCTCTTTACTTTGATTACTCTTTTATGTGACTAGGGGTAGTGACGGATTTATTTAGTTTCTCAAATCTAATTTTATTAACTGCTACATTGGCAAATCGGCAGGTTACTACCGGTTTGGGGCATGGAGAAGGGTTCATTCGTACCTATTTAAAGCTAATATTAGTATTATAAAATATTTTTTTTATTTTTGTGGGATTTAGGCTTATTAAATCGTAACATACTCCTCCACTTAAAGAAGACACAGGGTCAGGGACCGATGTGTTTTCAACGGGGAAATGGATTAGAATTGCACTGGGAGTATGCTCGGAATTTCTGTGTGAAATTCCTTTCTCTCTTTTAACAACTTCCTCATGAGGTACATGAATCGCTCTCAATTCACTATTTACTATTAGCAAGAAATACAATACCTTATTAACTAATACTTAAAATACATAAAATTCAAAGTTCATAAAATCTATAAAATACACATAATTCATCTTAATTCTACTACTTAAGACTACTACCGGTTTTTTCTTTAGCTTTTTCTTACTCTTGTTATGGAGTTACTCTTCACAGAGTAGGTTTCACACCCTTAACTGCGTTTCCTCTTCTCTTTCAAGGATTTCGTTGAATCGCGGTTGACGAATCATTTTAGTAAAGTAATTGTAAAGTAACGTTACTTATATTCTGTGTCAGCTGACTTCTTACATTTCTTATTCTCGATGAACAGGATCTAACGTTGATCAGGCCTCATTCCTATTTATACGATTTGGTAATTAAGTAGTGACTCAATTACAATATAGCAAATATACGTCTTAATACATCTATCCTTTTCTACTTCATTTATTTTCTTGCTCACTAGCATTTTTCTTTCCGCGATAATATTTTATCTGGGAAACATGACTTCTACGTACATATTTATTCGTAGTGGGTTCATACAGTGCTACGGTTACGGGAGTTAAGCATCTGTAAATTTTGTAAGGGCCACACCATCGGTAAGATAGTTTGGAGGTGGTCTTATCAACTGCACTACTCGTAGGGTGAGTTTTGTACATCACTAAGTCTCCGACTTGATACTGTACTTCTTTACTATCCCGCTCGTGATATTTTCCCGATTTTCTCAAGTTCACTCTTAAGTTAGCGCGAGCTTCGTTCCATATCTTTTTTATATTTTTACCACTAATTTCGTGAGGTAGTAATTCATGTATTTTCCACTTTGTGGATAATGGGTGATTCGGTTTATATTTATACATCAAATCAAAAGGTGTCGGTTTATGTCCTTCGTGATATGCTGAGTTGAAGGCAAATTGTATCCAGGATAGGTTCTGGTCCCAAGAGGTATGGTCGTTTGCATGGTAGGCTATTAAAGCAGATTTTAGGTTTCGCAAATACCTTTCAGCAATATTACCTTGTGGACGATACTCTGTAACGGTAATGTGGTCTATGCCTAGTCTGAAACACATGTCCTTGAATTCTTTGGACTTAAACTGGGGTCCGTTATCTGACACTAGATGTACTGGTGTACTGAAGTCTTTAAATAATCTATCTTGCAAAATCTTCACAGTGGTAGATGCTAACGCTCGTCGCATTGGATACATCCAGACGAATTTGGTAAATGAGTACACAAATGAGTAGCATGGTATTACCTGGTTTTAAACGTGGGTAGGGGCCAGAAAAGTCCAAGTAAATTTTAGAAAAGGGTGTCGTGGGAGTCTCCGAGATTAATTTTCCTATGTGGCTGTTTCTCGTTGCCTTGCTCAGTGCACACAACTTACACTGTTTTACAAATTTACCTATCTCGCTGTTTATATTTTCCCAATGATATTCTTTTCGAATGCGATGTATTTTTTTTATTTATTCCCATATGTGCTCCAATGGTAGATGAGTGGTAGTATTCCATAAGCATAGATTTTATAATATCTGGGGCAATTATCTCAAGGACTTTCCATTAGCTACTCTATAACATAATACTCTCTTACTCAATATATATTTTTCTGAATTATTTCCTTTATCTAGCTGTTCTATTATTGTATTTAAATACGGGTCTTGTTGTTGATACTGAGCTATATCAGTAAATGCAAGGGGGAATTCAGTAATTAGCGTATTGATAATCGGTGTTTCACCACTTTCCTTATTTTCGGATATTTTATTAGGCGGCTGGAACATACGGGACAGTGTATCGGCAACTACATTTTGGGTGCCACGAATGTGTTGTACCTTAAACTTGTAACAATTTAATCTCAATACCCATCGTCCGATACGGCCTAACGGTTTAGGGTGATTTAATAACCAAGATAAGGCTTGATTGTCCGTTTCTAACAGAAATCCTTTATGTTCTTAAAAAGGGTTTGATTTTCTCAAATGCGAATACTACAGCTAAACATTCTAATTCGTATGCGGAGAATTTCTTTTCCTGATCGGTTAGAGTTCGTGAGGCATAACTGATCTGTAATCTAGAATTATCTACTACCTGATATATTACTGCTCCTAGTGCTACACTTGAACTGTCTGTCTGTACTACAAATGGTTTAGTAAAATCAGCTAATTGTAATACCGTGGGTGATATTATGCTTTCTTTCAGTTTTTCAAATGCAGATTGGTGTTGTGGAGTCCATTCAAATTTCGCTCCTTTTTTTCTTAATGCGTTCAACGGAGCTGCTATATCAGCTAGGTGAGGGATATACTTGTGGAAGTAATTTATCATTCCCAAAAATCGGGCTATTCCTTTCGTATCCCGTGGTGGTAAAAATTCCCTGATAGCACGGGTGCGTTCTGGGTCTATACTTACCTTTCCGTCGGCCTTTACTATGTGACCTAAAAATGAAAATTGTTTAACGGCAAAATTTACTTTACTTGGGTTTACTGTTAATCCGGCTTTCTTTAATCGTGATAATACTTCACGTAAATGATTAAGATGTTGATCCATAAATTCGCTGTAGATTACTATGTCATCTAGGTAGTGATATACAAATTTAAATTTTGTGTCGTGGAATATTTTCTCTAACAATCGGCTACATACACAACTTCCTTGGGATATTCCAAAGGGTACTCTAGTAAATTGGTACAGGTTGAATGGGACGGCGAAGGCGGTTAGGCGTTTGGATTCTTCCGATAGTGGTATTTGATGAAATGCCTGATTGAGATCCATTATGGTGAAAACTTTAGCTTTTGTAAAGTAATGGAAGGCGCTGTGGATGTCGGGGAGTGGTATGGACTCGAATTCTATCCTTTTATTTAATTGTCTATAGTCCACAACTAATCTATGTTTATCGGTGCCTTTAGGTACTAAAAACGCAGGTGATGAATACGGTGAAGTGGAAGGTTCTATGACTTGTTGTTCTAACCATTTATTGATTTGATTTCTCATTATTTCCATTTTTGGTGGTGATAATTTGTATGGGTGCAGTCGTATTACTTTATTGTCACTCAGGTTGATTTTGTACTCTATAAGATTCGTTAATCCTAACTTTGGGATGAGGACGGTGGAAAATTCTTTTATTAGTTTCTGTATTTTCAGTCTATCTTTACTTTCTAAGCGATCTAATTCAGACTCGCGGTGTTCTAGGTGCGTTGCAGAAGTTTCCATTTTTTTTTCCGTTATTTACTTCATAATCAAAATTATATTTTTGAGTACGGTCGAATCTAAAATAATACTTCTTATCGTACATGTCAAGAATTATACCTGTTTTACTGATAAAGTCCGCTCCGAATATTAAGTCTGGTCCTAATTCGTCATGTACTAACACTGGAAAATACCACGTTAAATTTTTAATTTTTAGTTTAATCGTAACGCTGAGTTTTATGATTAAGTTTTGTTTGTTAGCGGTAGCGCATTTAATATTCACCGGTTGACTACGTTTAACAAGATTGTGTTTAGCTAAAATATCGGCTAGCTGTTGGCTGATTAAGCTCCGTGTCGATCCAGAATCAATTAATCCAAGTGTGGTAGGATTAACTCCAAGGTCAACTTGTATGTATGGTAATTGACACATACTGGACTTGCATGTAGTAATTGAGTTGCATTTATCGATAAATCTCTTTATGTAGGGGTCTAATAATTTTTTTTTATTATTTTTTTTGTTTCCTTTTTGTACTCCCGGGTTTTACCTATTTTCACGATGCTGCGGAAGACGCAGGATTTCGGATCTCCCTGCCTTACATGTTTTTGAATAAGAAGGTTTTTGGTAGTGCTGTTTCTGTTTACAGTATCTACTGATGTGTCCTAATTTCCCGCAGTTATAACATCATTTTTCTCTACTCACAGTATCACTTGTATTCTGTTGGGGTTGTTGATTACTCGATTTAGTTTGGTAGTGAGAGGTTGCAGGAATTCGAAATGGTCGTCTATCACGGTGTGTTCTTGTCTCTGATACCAGGGGTTGTGTTTCATTTCTACGTTGTACCTGGGGGAGTAACGCACGTCGGTTCTGATCTGAATACCATACATTGGATGAGTGGATACTGCATTGTTCTAATTCTGCGAACGTGTTGGGCTTATTTATAAGTGCTAAGCGAGATCTCTCTTCCGGGGATAATCCTACCAAGATTGTTTCTACTAACTGCTTTTCGCTCCAGTTTACTTGCAGTAATCGTGAAGCTTCTCTTATGTCAGCGATATAGTGGGCGAGTCTCTCGTGAACTCCTTGTACTCGAAATACTGTGTTTCGTTTCAGCTCTTCGTAAATTCCCGTTGGAATAAAATGTCTTATCAGAGTAGTATGGAGTTCTTCTACTGGATGTTGAAAGCTTAATGACTCCAGTACATGATCTTTTAATGGTGGTCTACTTTTGTGCAAATGGACTTGTAATATTTGGCAATCGTTTAGTTGCTGTAAGTCTTTTATTTGTAGCAGATATTTTATGAAAGCTAATAGTTTGGTGATACTCAATCCATCGGTGTATGGGATTTCTGATAGAATTTTTTCTACGGGGTGAGTTATCTTTCCGTAGAGGTCCGCACTAAAGTTTACGTGAGGTGTTATTCTAGGAGGTCCCGATGCTTGATTTGTCATCGCTGAGGGTGGTAACGCATACTTATTGGTGAGATTGTGGAGGACATTGGGAAGTGATGGTTCAGCTATCGGTAGGGTATTCACGTTCCTATTCAGTAACTGATCAGTACTCGGTTCTATCCTTGATACCGGGGGGGATTCGAAATTCACGGTAGTGGGTCTCTGTTCTAGGGTAGGTGATTGAAATGGGGAGATATATAATTTCGTCAGAGCTTCTTCAATTTCCTCCATTTTAAATGAGTCGGACTTTCTACGTAATTCTCTTATTATTGTGGGTAATTGCTGTAATGCTTCATCAGCAAATTTTTGCACATCTGGGGGAATTACAGTAACTTTGGGCCAGTTTAATAAATTATTTATCCGACGGGTTAAATGCTCTATTCTCAGTGTGGTACGTAAGACTATAGCGGGTGATTTTTCGTCGTGGAGGGTTTGCGACATTGACGTCAATTCCCTATACTTCGCATAACATGTTTCTCTTTCGCTCTCAAGATCTATTTCGCTTAATCGACCTAAGTGTGCTGGTGTATCTGGCCTACTTTCGCGTAACGTTTTGCGTAGTTCCGCGACCGTTACGTTCGCGTAAGGGAGTCCACGCACCAGTGCTTCATAGCATAATTCATCTTTTAACAACAAATCTGGATTGAATTGAGCCATGTTCTTAAGATGCTAAGTCTTATACACTCCTTATTCTACTTATACTAAACACTCTATTTTAATATCTTTAGTTTTTTGTAAAAATTTAAATACATGAGAGATATTTACAAATAGGTGATCCGAAAGAATCGAATTTCGCCTCAAAGAGAGAGAGAGAAGAGAAATCTCACACAGCCATATTTTAATTTTCAACATATGGTTAAAATATGTTGTTACTGGGCAAAGGGGGTCAAACACTTTGTATTAGACAATAGAGGGAGGTGGTGTATTGTCTAACTCGACTTTGCAGCTTTTAACAATGGGATTGTTTCGTATAGGCGGTAACAGGTTATTTTCCTGTCCGAGATTGTTGTCAAACCGACAAGTTGGGGAATGAATTTTTGAACAGGAAAAAACCTGGGCTTACTACATTTAAATATTTAAATATCCTTACCTATATTATGTTGCGTAATAATGATTATAATTTTCTCTCTATCCTAATTTATGATTTTACTTATTGTAATAGGACTTCTTATTTTGATTAATTTAAATTTTTTTTTTTTACTTACTATTAAATATTAAGGGTTAATAATAAAGACTTCTTATTTCACTACACGCAAAAGGGAGAGTTGCGTAATTTAAATTAACACGGTAGTTAAACTAACAGAGTGAATAATTCTAAAAAATATTAAATGACAACAGCAGAGTAACGTATTTTATTTTGCTATTGTCACTGGCGCATTAAAACAAAAACAAGCAGAGTGGCGCATTTTATAACGTCTCGTCGTTATAATATCGGGAACCTGGTTAATTGGCTCAGGTCAATTAAACAGGCTGCCATAATCTTAACAAACTCGTATATAACTGGAAAGTAAACAAATGTTAAATAGGATCCCGTGAATTGAGGAATATTGACAGGGGTTTGTAGATTTATTCACTCACCTTTTTGGACCATGACATCTCTTTATTACATAATGTTTTAACATCTGCGAAGAAATTTAGTAATGAGTATATTAAAAATAAAAACATTTGCACCTCTTGTACAAATAGAATTAGAGTAATTAATGAGTTAACATAGCTTGTACTGCCCTCGGATCCGAGTAGTTTGTTTCAGTATATGATATTAAAATTATAATCTTTATTTTGTGCCATCTGAAGAATGGGCTTATTTAACTTTAACGTGTTATATTCATAAAAGCCTTCAACTTAACACATATTATTACTAAGCATGAAATTACAATTTTATGGTAATTAAGTCAGTCTTTCGTGTTTTACTTTACTTTCATTGGTTATTTAAGTGTCTATCATGTATTATTTTAAGTTAAGTTCTGAACCACGGAAGTTGAACTTCCGTGTCACCTGTGTGTAACATCGTCGGCGAATCGGCGCTTCTTTCGGTTGTGCAGGGTGTCTTGGAGATCTTCTGGCTATCGTGTTTTGGTGAAATCTGCTGTCATTCCTAAAGACGAGTCGTCTGTTGGGTCTGTAGATTCTTGTGGTAGGTTTTGGGTTGTAACTTTCACTGGTATTCACATTGTTGTACCGCACATATTACGGTTAACAGTTACATGTTAAAAGTTTAACATCACATTTAGGTGATGTTAGTTTGTTACAGAGATGTCATTGTCATACACTCACGTCATTTGCTACATTTGTACATCATCCGGCTATCTCACACAAGCTTTTCCTCGTTTACAGGTTTTTATATTGACTACATACTTTATTACGCTGTATCAGCAGCAGAGTCTGAGATACAACTGAACTGGCTAACTATAGTGGTGAAGAGGCTGTCCGCGCGCGGGTAGCTTCTCAGCGTAAAAGTAGTTCTCACTTATTATTAATTATTTTCCTTTAATTCGCTTACAACTTAATGACATCGCTCTTTACTTTGATTACTGTTTTATGTGACTAGGGGTAGTGACGGATTTATTTAGTTTCTCAAATCTAATTTTATTAACTGCTAAATTGGCAAATCGGCAGGTTACTACCGGTTTGGGGCATGGAGAAGGGTTCATTCGTACCTATTTAAAGCTAATATTAGTATTGTTTAAACTTTGTACTTGTTTATCAGCTGTACGCAGTGGACTACTGCAATGCGGCACGAGCGGATGACGTCACGCGCTTATCAAACGCTGCCGCCGGTCATCTCGGCCGACGGGAGACAAGTTTAGTTTAGTTTCTAACAAGACTCCGAGCGGCTCTCTCGTAAAATATTTTCTCTTCCAGCCGCGGCTTCTGGACAATTCTTAAATACGTATCTTACGATTTAATTTAATTCAGACTACCTGCGTCCATCTTCAATCGACCACGATTACTTTCAAAACTAATTTTCGGGCGTTATGGCCTCAAATGCATCCGCACGTGCCGATCATGAACAATACTTTAAAATTTCAATAAACGCATGTCAAATATCAGTAATACAGTCCACTTCTTTTCTTATATACAATCCAGCCTTTCCTGCTTAGCGTCTTTGGAATAACTCGCGATTCATCAAGAGCTTCCAAACCGCAACATTTTTGGTCCCACCGGGCAGGATTTCTTATTTTTGGCCCCAAAACGAAAACGTTTTTGGTCACCACGGGACGGATTTCTTATGTTTGGGTCCACAAGCGACAGCATTTCTTTGTACGCATCATTTCTGGCCAAACCGATCTGAATTTAGTCACGCCCTACGGGCATCATTCTCGTCCTGAGCGACACCATTGTTGTGAATCACATCGCAGTCATCACCACAGGATTCGGCCAAGCAGTAAACCAGAGACGACGGGACACGGCAGGACAGCATTTGCGAGGTCATCAAAAAAAGATTCCACAGCTTTAATTCATGGAGGGTTACAACATGAGGCGTCATCTGACCAGCAGAGACAGGAGGTGCAACAGCTCCTAACATGATCGAGCAACGGGATCGAAGCCAGCTTCATCACGAATGGATCAACGGCCACGTGACTATAAACTTTTTACTTATATTTGATGTTTAACAATATTTCACTTTTAGCAGTTATTTCTTAACACATTTGTATAAACAAACACCGTCATTACACAATACAGCTTAATAAATGGTTGGCAGTTCATTATCAGTTAAAACTTCAAAGATAAAGATATATGTTGCTATCATTAAAATTCATAATTTTAATAATTTAATTGCCAACAAACCTTGATTAGTTAGAGAGAGTAAGTCTATGTTCTAAACAACGATCGCTAGCTACCGAAACGTATTCAAATTCATTCAAACTTAAGTTTATGGTTCACATGCTCTATGCTCAAATTCTTTCAAGATATTTTTCTTTTTTCTCTTAAATTGTAATAATGGCAGATGTAAGGGCGCTAATAAAAAAACGAGGCACAATTAAAGCCTCAATATCACGCGTAAATACTTTCGCGGATAACTTCGATTTGGTAACCAGCGATCCTCATGCGCTGAAAATAAAACTGCGTCATTTGATGGAATTATCCACCAAATATTATGAGATTCAATCCCAAATCGAAGCCGAGGAAGCGGACGTTGCTTTAACGAGTGATAGGGTACAAACGGAAGACGATCTTTGTAATATAGAGTGTAAATTGCAACACCTGCTGGAGCAAGCTGAGCATATGAACCAAAAACCAGTGTAGTGCCCAGTGCCCAGGCCTCCCATGAGCAACTTCTGTTTTTATTTTTTCGTTTTGTTTTCTTTATTTGAGACGCAGATGTTCGCCAAGACGCAATTCAATCAGTGTACATGTCAAATCCAAGGCCTATCTACCTGGATACACGTGTGAGCATCTAGCGGTTAATTATCATATCATATCTGTCCTATCAGTTGTTGTCTGCCAAACCAGAGCCATAACACTTCCTTTTCGGACGAGCGTTAACGCCGCATCTGTCCATCACCTATCTTGATATTACGTCAACCATCAGGTTTTGTAAACAACTTCAAGGGCGCACGTGGAGACATACTGCCCCAGATTTCAATAAATACCCGAGTCCTGACCGCAAAGAGGATCATTCGGTCATACGCTATACAGTCGCGGCCCGTGTACCGTACGCTCGTTCAGCCAGAACACTTCTCTACTACAATGGGTAAGTACTCCATTCATCCATTCGTCCATGGGTCTCTATGGGACTTCTCTTCTAATTGGTGAGTGAACTACTGTTCGCAGACTTATCAAATACTTGACTTAAGAAACATGTAAAAATTCAAAGTCTTATTGAACTTAGAATCTTTTGATCTTAACGAACTTAGAATCTTTTTGAGAGTAAAACAGAGTCACTACTTGATTATGTAAAAGTATTATGATTTACTATTTGGTTATTAAAACTCAAGCATTTGAATTAGAGTTCATTATGATTTACTAACTGTTGAAAGAAAACTCAATCATTTGAATCAGAGTTCATTATGATTTACTGACTATTCATTTGAAAACAAGTCCATTTAAAAATGTTCTCGATGGAAGCTGTAGTAGCTAACTAGTTAAGAAGAATGTTAATAAACTTTAAGTGAAGAGCAATTAATTGAAGAGTTGATTTAAGACCTAGTACCACACCTCCACTCGCTATCCCGACATATTTTGGTGTCAGAAGTGGGATTGTACTTAATACTTTAAGTTTGTATTGTACTTATTTAACTCTTTTACGGGGTTAGACGTACCCACTTTGTCATGGTAGTAAAACTTGCATGGGAGTCTTTGTTTGAAAATGATGTCGGATTGCAGAAATTTTTAAGTGATAAAAGAATTAGAGGCCGATTTATTGCCATATTGGGATTAGTTAAATTTAGTAGTATTCGTTTTAAAGAAGCTAGTTACATTTATCGGCATGGGCATCCTCTACAGCCACTCAGATCAGATAAATTTTATCTCAGTTTAAATGACTGGTTGCTGTCAATTAATAAAGAATTAATAAACAAAGAAAAATCTAAAGATGTAATTTTTATTTCACAGTCACACGACATCATTGTCGTAGCAAACCCCTATTTGTTACAAGTGGAGTTGTAAGTGGTACTAGTTTTTGAACTGAATTTTCGCAATTTGTGTATTTATATATGGGTAGTAAGAAAACTAAAGTTAGTGACACGAACGACCAGTGTATGGAAGTGTTTAGACCTTTCGGTGCTAGCAGTAGTAGTGTGTCAAATGTCAATGTACGTCCTAGTTTAAGCCCAGAATTGTTTATGAAGGTAGGCACTAGAGTAGGTGTCATTACCGTTTATTACGAACACGCGACGCAAAATTTACCGTGTACAGTGCCTTCAATTGCGAAACCACAAACACATATTTATGACGAACCTAGAAAGTAATGACCAGCCAATCTGGAATTTACTACTTGCCAATAAGTAACCCTGATGTATTATTAGAGGGATGTGAAACTTTGTTGAAAAATTTATTGCAAAGAATTGTCGAAAAACATATAAACGGGTTTAGTAATTATACTAATGAACCTAACGTTGTGAGAGTTAATATAATAAAAATTGAGATTGAATTTAAACGAATTTAATGAGTATTTGGGAATTTGTGTGTTCTATTGTATTAGGGATTATACTAGTGATAGTTTTTCTCTTTACTGTATTGTTTCACGTTGGTTACGAAAGCTTGTTGTATTGCTATGTAAACACAACCTTGTGGAAGTGACACTAGCAGCGTAACAATGACGGATAAATCTAAGACGACTGCCGCCGCTTCGGCTACACCCGTAGCTACGCCCATTGTTAAAGGCTTGTCAGTAGTATATAAATGTTCTTTCTGGGACAGGTCAGAGGTCTAGGACAAGGTCAGAGGTCATGTCAAGAGGTCACCTTTTCAGTGATAACCCCGCCTTATCAGCGATGACCCCAATTAAAATCCAATTAACCTTTTGATAACCCCGCCTTATCGCTGATAACCCCAATTGACCTCGAATTAATCAGCAGATAACCCCGTTGACCTTTCGTAATCAACAGATAACCCCGTTGACCTTTTCTAATCAATGTAAACACGACCTCGAGGTCACTAGACCGTAACACACTGACCTAGTAAAAAACGTAAACATAAACAAACTGTCTAGTGATAACGTCGTAAACATGACCTCGACAACACGCTGACCTAGTAAAAATGTAAACATACACGTCAGCGTTGCACAAACGTAAACAAACAAACGTTTTTATGCACACTGGCCTAGTAAAAATGTAAACATAAACATTCAGAGTTCGTTGACACGTCGTAAACTGTTTTCCTTTCACAGTGTTGATACGTAAACAAACGTTCTAGTGATAACGTCGTAAACATGACCTCGATAACACACTGACCTAGTAAAAATGTAAACATACACGTCAGCGTTGCACAAACGTAAACATAAACATTCAGAGTTCGTTGACACGTCGTAAACTATTTTTCTTTCACAGTGTTGATACATAAACGTTACACATTTTAAAAATGTAAACAATAATATTCAGAGTTCGTTGACATGTAAACTGTTTTTTTCCTTTCACAGTGTAGATAGCGTCGTCTTTAGTGACACCTAGTGATGAAATCGTGTGTTGTATAGCAGTCGAAAATGAATTGTTGTACGTGGTACAACGTTCCTCCATACGATATTTCAACGTGAACATGAACTTTGATAGTTCAGTAAAAATGAAGAATTTAACATTGCAAGATGTCTTATCTCATCCTATGTTTGAAAGATTCATTATGAATAAAACTAAAGCAGAGATTGAATTTATGCGAGATACATTGTTGGTACTTCAAAAGTGTCGTAAGGTGTTGGAATTTTATAATTCAGACGGACTGAAAGAGATTACACCGGAACGTAGAGAACAAAGCGGTGAGACGTTTACACATTTTCTTGAATGTCCATGGGCACATGAATCTACTGTGGATGGACCGGATACTTGTGTTTGTTGTTATGTGTCTATACATTGTGGTGATATCATCAAGTTTCTCGATGATCGATTTAAATGACTTACGAGAACGAATGAAAACATGATCTATAGTATATGAGCATTTTTTTGTGTATAAAAAATCGTAGTATATGTATGTTTTTGTATATATGATTTTAGTAATTAATAAATCAAAAATGAAAATATTTTAAAAAACCTTTATTTTACATTAAAAAACCTTTATTTTACATATATTACTTTTTTTTTTGGTAGCAGTTGGAAGTCAGTCCCCCAAATTTATAACAAACAAAAATAATAATTTGTTAACTAAACGTACCAAGAATCCCTTGAAAAAAAGAGTCATATTTTTTTTTTTTAAATTAAACAAAAGCTAAATTAAATTTTTTAAGAACTAAAAATTGAGCCCTATTAACTAAGATAAAAAAAGTAATAGAGAAACGTATAGAATACATTATATATTTTAATAATTACATATTAAAAAAATGATATAGGAAAGACTTATAAGACAAAATTTTTGTAATAGAGAAATGTAAAAATGACATATGAAGAACTCACTTATTTTACAGGTAACGAATAATTACTGTACATGTTCTTGTGTAGAACATATTATAATAAGTTATTTTACAAGTAACTAAATTACATATTTTGTGAAACCAATATAATCACCTATATTAAGAATGATATAGGAAAGACTTATAAAATTTGTATATTGAGTAAGAAAAACATATTTTTTAAACAGTAAAAATTATAAAAAAAATAAAAAATACCTTAATGATGATGATCGCAGCTTACATCAGCAAGCTGTGTTGCCACAAACTGGCATTGTGGCATTACCTTCGCATGTAATGCTACAGGGCAATCCTCCGCTGACCACTCCATAAATCTTACTCGGCATGACAGACACCGTACGGTGTCTCCATCCCCCTGATAGACAAATCCAGCGCCTGCCAGTTTGCGAGGATTTTGACTACTGTTTGGGTATATTTTATGGAAATATTTTTTTGACCCAACTCTCTCAACGTTAAAATACGTCCGCAAACGTTTATAAAATTCTGAGTGATTATAATTCATTGTAGTAGCTGGTATGTTTCTGGATGCTGAACCACAATTTTTAATCGGTTTATATACACAGAAAATGCATTATCATCAGTACGTGTTGTAAGTAGGATATCAAAAGATCAATTAAATAACTTGTTTATCGAATTTATTATCAGTTTCATTGCAATTAATACAATCACGTTCTCAGTATGCGTTTTAATGAGCATTTTTTGTGTAAGAAATTGTTTGAATCTTGTTGATATCATTTTTTTGTTCAGGTATTAAAATACATACACACATAAAATATGTCATAGATCATTTTATTCGGATAAACAAAACAGTTTACATAATTTTATCAAACAGTTTACATAATGATAGCAAAAGATTGATATAGGTAAACTCATACATTACTGATTATATAATTGTATTAAAAATATATACATAAAATGTCATATAGGTAAATTCATACATTACTGATCAAATATGCCATAGATCATTTTATTCGGATAATTATTAATAATAAACTAGCGAAAGATGTTGAAAATTAACGGAGACCATTGTTCATTATTGTAAGGAGTAATGACCATACGGCAATGTGTCTATACCGTTTTCACATATTACTCTTTTATCATCTGTGTTACTCAATGCAAATTTATTAATAGTTACAGTTTTAACGATGTGACTTTTCGATCTAAATATTGTCATCATTCTATGTTTTTGTTCATCTGATAATGAATTAAAAAGACATTTTTTTAAATCACTAAATTCAATGTTTTTTTAATTACGCATTTTTTATACCTTTTGCTTTTTTTGTGATTTTGTTTTCGTTCGTTGTAAAAGTATATAATTTTGAACGTAAACCAATGAATTCTTTAATTGGAATACTTTTACATTCGTCTTTAAATTTACCTAAAACTTTTTTATTTGTTAATGAGTAGCACATATGATCTGATGAAAATTCACTAGTATCAAAATACGTTTTTAAATCAGGATCCAACATATCTCTGTAAAAATCATTTGTGATTAATTCGTAAAACAAGCTATCTGTATCTGTATATAAAAGGGAAATATTGTTTCCGTATTTCTTTTTCATTACGTTATAGTGAAAATCATACATTAGAGTCTTACTTAATTCTAAAACAGAGAAACCTACATAAATGGGTTTGTTTAGATAAACGGATGTTTTATTTGATAATACTGCACAAAGTGATTCATCGTAAATAATTCTGTCTTTGAAAGTTGGTTTTGATATGAGTTTCAATAATTTTTTTTCATTACATACTAGATCTAAATTTATTCGTTTCCGAACATTTTCCATACACTTTCCAAAGACGGAATTATTTAGTAATTTAAAAAAGTCTTTTTCAAACTCATTTTTTGCATCTTGTCGTTTTATGGTATTTAGATTTATGTACGGCTTTAACCATGGTTTTTGTGAAAATTGTAATATTCTATGAATTTTCGTTACTTTTAAACCATGATTAATAGCTTGTTTTAAATTAACATAATGACAAATATATCTCTCTTTATTTTCTAATGTAGCAACTAATTTTGTTTGCTTTGTATTGTTTACGCTTTTATTAACAGGCATGAATGGTAGATCTCTGACCTCATCATGTAAATTTTGTGGATACTCTATATCAACTTCTAATACATATCCTATTTCTGATTCGTCAGGTACGTTTAAGATATTTATTTTATCAGTTCCTTTAACCCACTTAAAATTTGAATACGGTATACATTTACACATTGCCCACCCATACAAATTATTTGCATCTAAATATGTTAGAAATGTTTTAGGCTTATCTGGGTTATATGTTGATATATATGTATTGTTAGCAATTGAATGCTTCTTGATATTAACAGATAAACCCCCTCGTACCCCGCTCTCAAAGAAAATGTATTTATCGATATCAATGAGTAATTCAAGTTTAATTTTAGTAAGATACAGCATAGCGTCAAAGGCAAACCCTGGCAACGTGAAATAATGTGCGGAATCTAAGTTGTATGACGATACACAAAGAGATCTAAAATTTTCAAAGCAATCACATAAAAGTAGTACATCGATTTTTAAATATAAATCGCTGTATTCTCCTAAATTTTTGATTTTTAAGTGGTTCCAAACGTTAAGAGCGTGAATGTAATCTTCATCGCTTACGGTTTCGTCATTTAATTTACTATAAAAGTATGCTTTTGATGGAAGCTGACACTCTACTAATTTATCCCACGAATCTGTATATTCGTATGGATATACACCTTTTCGTGTAACTAATTGCATGTCATTATCGGAAAAAATTTACTTGTATAAAAAAATTTATTTTTTGGTAAATTGTTACTTAATTCAGAAAGTGATCTATCTAAAAAGCGATAGGTATCAACAAATCTAATGGTTATGCCATTTATAGTTTTTTTGGAAAAAGAAATATATTTTTCTGTCGAATTTGGTATAACATAAATATTTTCGTTATCGCAACCCAACTGTCGAATAATAAAATGTGAGTCATAATTAGAACTTGCATGAATAAAAATAGGGATGAACTTTTGATTCTGACGTTTTAGGTTGCAATCGTTACATAATGCTGCACGATATAAACCGGTAAGATGGCAATGATCTCTGACGGGTTTGTAGAGTAATGTAAAATTTCGCATACACATTTCACAGTGGGTTGCTGCTTTGAATTTAATCTTGTCTTGTTTTGTCATTTGTATTGGTTCGACTTCTTTTAATAATGAACCAAGTCGATTGGTAATATCTATAAGATAGGACATAAAGTTTTGTGCAGCGTTTATACCTCTATATATATAAGGTTGTGATGGTAATTGATTTTTAATAAAATTGGGTACTGAATCATCGATTACAAAGTAAACACAAAAACTCATAGGTTCATGAAGTTAATTAGCTACTGTAAAAGAATATTTTGGATGTGGGTAGCACGTTTTAATCGGTCTCAAAATACATTCAAAATCTGCATACGCGACTATTGGTACCCTAAATTGATAATGAAAATTTCGAAATTGTAAATTGTCAGAAGGCATTGTTACACGAACAGGTGTATATTTTCCACAGTACCTTTTATGATCTTTTAATTTTTTAGATTTTGCAGTAAAATAGGTAAGACAGCTTTTACAGACTTCAATATTGTCATGATTCTTTGTTAATTGAGATTTTATTAATCTATTAAAATTACTGATGTAACAATAATGATAGTTGTCATCTTTGTTTAATAATAAAAGATCAAAATGATTACATTGCTCATTTTCGCACACTTTTAGTGGATAAATTATTTTACCTTTTTCTACACCATAAACATTTATAGAAATGTTATTATTCTTTTCAAAAACTTTTATATCTCTTAATGGTGTAGGAAAATTAATATTATTAAAATTAAATTTATTTTCGATAT
Organism: Magicicada septendecula; assembly: GCA_034769895.1. Classification (NCBI taxonomy): domain Eukaryota; kingdom Metazoa; phylum Arthropoda; class Insecta; order Hemiptera; family Cicadidae; genus Magicicada; species Magicicada septendecula. The sequence continues at coordinate 131,146,444 of CM068372.1, forward strand.
GCTTATATCGAAAATTAATTCGCTCTGGATGTGAGTCTTTTATATAACGACAAAGAATCGCCCATTTAAAACATAAATAATCGTTATTTTTGGGATTAATTATACATTTTTTTGTGATTAAATGTAACGGTGGTGGGATGTACGAGCTGCCTTTTAACGGTTTGAAACGATTTATTCTTAATAAAATTCCATCTATTGAATGTAAAGCCCATCCGGATCCTTTTTGTAAATATGTCTCTTCTTCAGAGCAAATATTATTAATTATATCTCGTATTATACTTGTTAGTGAACTACTTTGGAAGAAAGTAATATTTTTAGTTTTAAATGATCTATCTTGATAATCATTTAAAACAGGTCTTACGAAAGTGCATTCTACTACTATGTTAAATTTAATTGCGTTATATAACGAAACCATATTATATAAAATATTTATTATCATTAGTTCTAAATGTGATAATAATAAACAGATATCTTTAACATGTTCGTTGGTATTTTTATAAAAAAATGTTTTTAAGTTTCCTTTGAACGCATTCTCAATTTCAATGAATTCATTTTCAATTGTTGTATTCCTTAATCTACTTGTTTTTCTATTATTATACAATGATGATGATGATGATGATGATGATGATGGTGATAAACTTATCGAATCAGACGTTTGATACCAATCGTGTGACGGTCCAGGTTGAAGATCGTTTGCGTTATTAAAATCAGACGCTTGAGGTCTGCTGTGCGATGGATCAGGTTCTGTATCCTGTACGTGCGATGACCCAGGTAGAGGATCGTTTGTATTAATAAATGAATCGGACACTTGATATCTGTCATGCGAATCTTGTGCATGTGAAGGTCCAGATTGAGGATCGTTTCTATTATTAAAATTTTCGTTTCTAATAAACTGACGTTTTTTAAAAGGTAGATTTTTTCCATGTTAACTGAAATCAAAAGTTGTAAACAAGTTTATTAGCTACTGTAAAAGAATATTTTGGATGTTCTTGTTATCTATACGAGTATATTTGTACTTATTATCAGACAACGTGATTGCTTACATCAATGTTATTTTAACCTTGTTTACATGTGATTACAACATACTAATAAAAAATTAAAAATCTTTATTTATTAGTTACTGTTGATAAATTATACTTACAATTTTGTTGAGACCTATGCTGAATCAATCTTTTGCTATGACTTGTTGTTTTTACTGTATGACTATTTATACTAACAATCAACCGATGACGCCGTAACCTCTTGATCTCGTCGTGACTGATAATGAATTCGGTAAACAAGTTATTTACTTGATCTTTTGATCTTTCGATTTACGTAACCTTTTGATCTCGTCGTGATTGATAATGAATTCGGTATTTACTTGATCTTTTGATCTCCTACTTATTTACGTAACTGATAATGAATTCGGTAAACAAGTTATTTACTTGACCTTTTGATCTCCTACTATTGAGAACGTAACTGTATTAACTACAATGAAACTGATAACGCATTTTCTGTGCATATAAACCGATTGAAAATTGTGATTCAACATCCAGAAACATACCAGCTACTACAGTCTGCGATCGTCATTAAGGTAACAATATTATCTTATGTTAATTTACTGTTTTAAAATATTTTTTCTTAATATTTTTTTCAAGAACATGCACAGTGATTCTTGGTTATCTGTAAATGAGTTGTGTTTTTCGTATGTCATTTTTTTTAATTATTAAGTTTTATACTCTATTCAAAATTTAATCTTTGTTATAAATCTTTCCTAAATTATTAAGGTATAATATGTTCTACATACGATCATGTACAGTAATTCTTGGTTACCTGTAAAATAAGTGTGCTCTTCCTATGTCATTTTTAATATTATAAGGTATAACGTTTTTTACATTTCTCTATTCAAAAAAATTAATTTGTCTTTGTTATAAGTGTTTCCTATGTCATTTTTAAACCGTATTTGATTTACATAGATCACATTTACAGCTGTTTTTTGAACCGTTAACGCCTGTATCAACTATCTTGATGGATCAAGAATTATCAACACAGGAGAATCGTTTCTTACATTTAAAACAGGAGGAGGACCGTTTTCTTTCTAAATGGTTTTTTTCAACAAAAAGATTAACATCCGAAGAAATTGCAAAATTAAAAATGATAGTTGACAGACCAGACTCAACTCTAAGACCGTTTATAAAAAAGTTAATAAAGGATTTATAGTTTAAAAATGTTTGTACGTTTTCTCTTCTTTTTTGTCTTTGTTTAATATATGACTAATATTTTTTTTTCAAGGGATTCTTGGTTACCAGTCACAAATTAATGTAACGAAAAAAATATTTTTGTATGTTATAGATTTTGACAACTTAAATCAAAAAGTATTTTAATGGATGCTCAGCGTGAAGGAGATCTTCATCATGAAGACTTTTTATCTTTAGAAGATATTATAAGATTAATTTATTATATTGGTTTGACTTCTTATGGTCAATGGGAAGACATGATACAAAAAATAAAACCTGAAATTATTTCACTTGATGATGTAAATGTGTTTTCGTTATTTGTACAGTTATTAGATGTCACCAAAAAAATAAAAGTAGCCCTGGAGACTACAATTGTCCATTCGCAGAAAGATATGTTATTTTTAAATACGTATCTATTTGATATAGACGAAATTTATAATTATTTAAATACACGTATTATGAATTTTAAAGACAAAATTATTTTAAAAACAGTTTTTACGACTATTAATTCTATAATTAAAAAAAATATGTATACTGAAGGAGAAAATACAATGGACGTTGTTAATGTTGATGATGATGACGATGACGATGACGATGATGATGATGATGATGATGATAATGAATTTAACAAAATATTTACGTCAATTAAACGAAAATCTAAAAAAAATGACAAAACTGATGAACTGTTTGAGCAGTTTGTATCTTTTAAATCTAATGGCTCAAATAAGACTTTAACGACACCCGGCGAAAAGGGGTCATATTTGATAAAAATAGATATTTCTGATACAAATGATTTAAGAGGCGTAGATAGGAAAGACAGGTGGCTTAAAGCCGCTTACAGAAGCTAATTTTTATTGCAATGTAAAGATACGACATATACACAACTACATAAAATTATATTAATGAAATCTCGAGAGTTGGCAAGAATTAAAAATGTAAAGAAACAGCTTTTCAAAAATTGAATCTTTTGTATGTAAAATATGTTGTAGTATGTAGTACAACAATTTTCTATTGTAAAAGTAAAATTTGCAAGTTCCTCTTCATCATAATGTTTTTTAAGTATTAACAAAAAAAGCTGGTATAAAAAAATCACATTGTATGTATGTTTATGAATGGAAATTATATATGTTTTTTGTAATATAAAAAAAATCATTGAATCTTTTGTATGTAAAATATGTTGTAGTATGTAGTACAACAATTTTGTATTGTGAAATAAATTTGCAAGTTCCTCTTCATCATAATGTTTTCTAAGTATTAACAAAAAAAGCTGGTATAAAAAAATCACATTGTATGTATGTTTATGAATGGTAATTATATGTTTTTTGTAATAGAAAAAAATTATATTATATGTATAAATGTATGCTTTGTATTTAGTAAGTAATAAATCAAAAATGAAAATGTATTTAAATTCTTTATTTTTTTTAAAAAACCTTTATTTTACATATCTTAATTCACATATAATTACAATAAAAGTTAAGCAATCATACAGTCCCAACAATTTATTCTTTTAGTTTCTTCATCATGTTCATCACACAAACCGTTCCAATATTGAATTATCCATTTAGTAATATAAAACACGTTACTTAATGCACAGTTTGTTGAAGAGTGATCATATGGACAACGTATACTATTTACAGACTGTTTCTTCAAAACGCTTAGAGATGGACACTTGAGTGATTCAATATCCACTATTTTTACATGACAGTTCAATTCTTTTTGTAAAGTTATTTTTTTTTCACGTCCTTTTATATAAATACACTTTCCATATATATATGAATTTAATATTACTGGAAGTTCACTATATTCTGTTAATCCACAATTCCAACTAAGTCCAAGATAATTATTGTTAATCCAGTCATTAACTTTTTTTTTCTTTTCTGATAAATGTCTATAATCGAATGGAGGTAAGAATAAGTATTGATTACAAATACCAGCGAATTTAGCGTTTACTATAGGTTGCACACACAATTCTTTAATAATATAATTGTTTCCATCATCGCGAAAACTTTGAAAGTCGATAACGTATTCCATTGCGTGCAACAGCAGAACTGATATAAGTTTTGCGTAAGTAGGAGATCAAAATATCAACTACGTAAATCATACAGTCCCCACACTTTCAATTTCTTTAATTTGTAACACACTGTTCCAGTATTCGATAATCCACTTAGTTAAATGATGTACATTATTTAAAGCACAATAATACGAATTATGTTTGAAAGGACAGTGAATAGAATATGGAGACTGCTGTTTTAACACTTTTAAGGATGGACAATCGAGTGTTTCCATATCTACTATTTTCACATAACAATTAAATTCTTTTTCTAATGCTACTTTTTTTCTGATCCTTTAACATAAATACATTTACCGTTCATATATTTATTTAATATAAACTCTAGATCGTTATAATCTTGAAGACCGCACTTCTAGCTAAGTCCAAGATTGGTTTTAATCCATTTATTAACGTTTTTTTTCTTCTCTGACAAATGTTTGTAATTAAATGGTGGTAAAAACAAATACTGATCACTAGCACCAGAAAATTTGTTATCTTGTATACACTGAATACAAAGTTCTTTAAAAATAAAATTGTTTCCATCATCGCGAAAACCTTGAAAATCGATAACGTATTCCATTGCATGCAACAGCAGAACTGATACACTTTTTATCAACGTAATTATATTTTAAATACTTTTCTTACAGTACCAGATAAAGGCGTATATTGCATAATTGTATCGTCAAAAATGAGACAGTAGATAGTAGTTTTTTCCGGTATGTCTGTTGACGTCTCAATATCCAGACGAATGTCTATTGAACCAGTTTTTAATGATTCATTTTGTTTTGAACAATCAATTACACAAAAAGGTGTATACGTTAGAAAGTTTGAACGATTTATCATTGGCGAATTTTCACTGTTGTAATAATACGAGGACTGAAATATTGAATAATACTCATGTAGAATCGACGTTTCACCATTAAAATTATCATACGGATAGTATTCTGAATTTAAATATAACTTTACATTATAGAATGAGGCAAGATCAAAATGTGCTGGGTTTTTATGTACATTATTTTTTCTGTCAGTCTGAAAACCTATAATAACGTAACGAGGTTTATCTGATTGTGATGACGTTTTAACAGTCCAAGTAAGTTTGTTTGCTTTTGGCACAGACGGATACTCGTAAAGTTCCCATTTTCGAAACGGCATTAATAAAGGTCGATCAATTTGTACTATCTTCAGAAAATCTACCTTTACTACGTCGTTAACATAAACATACGGAATTCTCCATGATATATATTTTATTTTAAATTTGTATGTGTTTACTGATTCAGGTAAAATTACTGCATTATTATCAGTGGACGCTCTAATTAAAACTAATTCTTGCTTTACATTTAACAAAATCTTTTTAAAATCTTCAGCAAATCCGAACAACCTTTTTAATGGGATACAGAAGCTAATATCTTTCGATGATGGTGCCATATGACTTATTAAATCTGAGGGCCATCCACTATTTTCTAAAGTGTTAATTTCATATGGTTTAATCGTTAACATATTCTTAATTGTTGATGTTATTCCAACAGTTTTAACTCTATCGATTTCTGATCCACTTATTTCGTATCTAATTTCATCAAACAAAAATGCTAAAGTATTTGAACATAATTTTAAAGTTTGATCATATATACCATTATTATTAGTGTATTCTATTTTTATATGAAGGTAACTTTCACACGGTAATGTGTACACATCTTGTTGATTAATTGGAATTCTAATTTCGTCATTATTATTGAATGTAGTAGAGGTGTACGGTAGATGAGTGTGATAAGCTAATCCTACTATCGATTCATCTTGATACACAACATCTTCTATAATATTTAGAATGCTAGCGTTTACGTTTTGAATATTAAGGTTCATTTTTTGTTTAAATAATCCTTTATTACTGTTAATCCCAATGACTGTAGAAATTTCAGGTTTTGTGGTGTTAACCGGTCGATATTCATATCTTTACTACTTGTAATTGGCTTATTTGCAGTTGTTTTATTGATTCCGTAATAAAAAATAAGACCCATTATTATTGTTTTCTCAAATACAAACGTAACGTAATTATTTCGTTTCGAAAATTAATCAGTCTTCCCTGTTGATCTTCTAGTCTTACTACAATATTATGTATCCTAGATGTGTTTACTGGTAAATATATCACGTTGGTAGGTTTTTCAACAATTTTAAAACCTGGCGGAACACTAGGATAGAATTCGTGTATTATGTGATCTGGAATTCCGTTGTTATACGAACCGCTAATTAAATTACAAATCAATCGGATGCTCTCTACTCGAACAATACTTATCGGTAAGGTTGAACTGTACCATTTATTTGGATTTATTATACATGTTTCAAATCCTAATATGGTTGCTAACGAATCGGGTTTACTAAAATCAATTTGAACGTTAGAATAAATTTCACTTTTTAATTTATTATTATTCGCCTTTATAATTATTTTTACATTTTCATCATGTTGAATTAAGTAATCGTTAATAAACGTTGCGATATCTGAAATTTCATAAGAGCCAGTAGGCAATACTATTTTCTTATCAGTACCATAATATAATACATTGTTAATTCCTTCCTCTATATTAGGTATTGAATGATATGTCATAAAGTCAATTAATCCTAGTTCCCATTTTTCATCACTTAACTCGATTGGTGGAAAAATCCGTATCACATGTTAATACGGATCCTTTACCGCTTAGACAAAACATTATTACTGAGAAACTGTAAACACAAATGACCGCAGTTGACTGCATCTATATTTTGTCTTCGTGTATAATTATAAACGATTTCGATAGATCGTTGATTTGATGAATAAAAGTAATTAATTAGTTCGATAGGTGGTCTTAAATTACCAAAACTATCAAAATAATTAACTTTATTTTTACGTTTAAAATAACATACCCAGTGAGTACCATGACCATAACTATTATCTAAATTAACTATTCCAGTTTCATTTTGCCAAATTCCAGCGTGTAACGATAATGTGTCACGCATAAACACTCCTCTGAAATTAGGAATCTTTAATTGTTTAACATACAGTAGTAAATCTTGAATTGAAAGCGGACGTATAGGAATACTCTTTATTATTTTCGCCGTCTTTGTTTCGTTTTTCTTTTCTTTTTTTTTTTTTAGACCTCCTCCTGTTTTTTTATACGGTCTCAAATATAAACCTTTTCCACTTTTACCAGCAAAACGTTTCAAATAATTATAAACTCTGTTAGACATAGTTTTTTTTTTTTTTATTCCCCCACCAAATTTACTTTTAGCTTTCATTATGTTAGTTACTGACCACGCTGCAGCTTTCTCCCCGAACGATGCGTCACTTGATTTAACACGTTCCCAAAGCTCTTTCAGCTAATTCCTTATCAGCCTTAGCGCGATTTGTAGAATATGAATACTTTGAATATGCAATATCGTGTTGTTTACAAGCAGCGTCAAGCTTATTAATTCCTGGATCACCTCTTTGTAATCGTTTCGCTAAATTTGTACCGGTTCCACAATACTGATAACCGGGTAAATGAAGTTCGACAGGTAATAAATCAATTGATTTGTTTATAACTTTTCCAAGAATATTACTCACCAGACCACCGCCTTCTATCTTGTTTGGATACAGATGCATTTATGACGTTTCATATAAACTTTGTATTATATATACAATGCGAAATTCGTTTATAGTTTTAACAGGATTATCTTTAGTGCACTCCTTATATAATTTATATAATATTCTAACTAAGGTGCTGTTAACTTTATAGTCTTCTAGATCTAATTTAAATGCATTCATAACCCTTGTTAAAGTCTTTTGATTTATAACGTCTGTATCATCTTTAGGATCAGCAACATTAGTCAATCTGCTTTCATTAAAATCTATACTATTTTCCTCTTCACTTCGTAAATAATATATTTTATCATCTATATATCGTTTACATTCATCTTTTGTATTATTTATACCTGTTAATAAAGTCTGTATATTTATAACGTCAAGCAAATTAATAGGATCTGCTACATTAATTAACCTTTTTTGCTTGAAATCACAACAATTAGTTTGTGTATTTTCATCAGGTAATTTATTATCAACATAAAGTTTATTGACAGCATCAAATTTATAAACAGGTGGTGCGATATGAGCCACACGATTATTCTTGAATGAATACACTGGATTATTATCCACCTTAATTGGTATTCTATCAGCTAAATATGATTTAGTAGCATTTTCTAAATAATGTTTATTTACAGCGTCACAAGGTTCGTTAGGATCGGCTAAATTAATAACTTTTTTCATCTTAACATCGTAACAATCGTCTGTATTTGTTAAATTAATCGAATTTGTTCTCATATATTTTACATTTACGGCATCATCATCCAATTCAGGATCGCCCACATTACATAATCGTTTATTACTTATATTAAAATTTCCGTCGTCAGTTAATTTAAATCCTTCTCCAGGCGGTCCACGCTGAACGTTGGAACTAACCGCTAAGTCACCACTATAGTGTCCGAATTTATCGATACTCATTTTGAAAATATCGCTTCAAACGTTGCTGCATCTTCTTTTATTATACCGGCCTCCTGTAGCTCTTCAATAATTGATAATATTTCATTTTCATGACCCGAATGACCTGCACTTTGTGAAGCAATCAATAATTTTAATCTATCGCATAATTCATTTACATTATTCCAGTACACAAACACTGGTTTATTGTTACTGAAATTTAACAAACCGCGACCTTCTGTATCACTACGCAATCGGCTACTTCCAACTTTTGATGCGGATGATTGTGAAAGCTTATTAATAATAGGCTTAATTATATTTTTATATTTGTAACTAGTACTGCTTTTAACTCTGTTTGTCTTTAAACTTAAATATACCGCGGTTTCACTTATTATACGCGAGTAGTCGTCTAAATCTTCTTGTGAATATACATAAGCGTTTGGGTTTTTCATAAAAATGAGATCGTACAAACCAGGTGTACCTTTGTACACAACATTATTAATTGTAATAATATCACTTTCATCAGTCTTTAAAGGGTATTTACCTAACATTAAAATATTATTATCTCCAAAATATGGACCAAAAACATGATCAATATCATGATTACTGTCATCAAAAAATGTACGCATATAGTGTCTTATTAACGGACCTTTAAACCATATATCAATAAAAGGTTCAATTGATTGTCGTCCTTTTGATGTTGACATCAATTCTTCAACCATGGGTAAGGTTTCATACGTTATTTCTTCTTCACGCGGTAATGGTAACGGTGTTTCTACTGTTCGTTTGTTCGATATTGGAATGTTTTCGGCCTCTTCTGAAAACCTTTTGTTTTGTAAACGCGACTGAATATCGTCCATTTCAACATGTAATTGTTGTTCTTCTTTTTTAATCAATGACGAATTTGTTTTCTCTTGTACTAACTTTTGTAACGGAGTGATAATAGGTTTCAACGATTTTTCTGCAAACTGTTCTTCATCAATAACATTTTGTGTTAGAGTCTGATGTTTCTTTCGAATATTTGTTCTTATTTTTTTAATTTCATTGACAAGCTTCTCTTGCTTGTCAAGGGAACGTGACTTCTTCGATGACATATTGATAAGTAATAAAAAAATTTTCGATTACAAATTAGTAATATAGATATCAAAATCAAAACGATAACGGCCGCCACAATTCATATCACTTTCTTTATCTATAACAAAAAAGCCTTTTTTGCGTCTTGTCCATGCTTTAGAACAAAGTTCTTTAAACATTTCAAATGTCATATCAGTATTAACATGATCTCTGTATATGTTTTAAATTTAGTTCGTCTTGTTGAAAAATAATTATTAAATTCGCGTTATCACGAATCAAGTGTTTTGGGATTCGAACATACGTTTGACATATATAAATAACATTATTATTTTTATGTCTACATATTGTAAAATGATTTCTTATATTATCTTGTTGTTCACATGCTACATCATCAAATATAACTGAATTTTGTTCAGTATCATCAGGATGAATGACTTGATCATTTTCTGAAAATTTATAGTATTTTATTGTTGGTATACCTGATAAAACTGTTTCTAAAAATTTGTACTTTGACTGATACAACGATTTTGAAAAAACATAAACGTTCTCAAAACATAAGCCATTAGGACTGAACAAAAGATTAAGCATTAGGTTTGTTTTCCAGTATTACTTGGCCCAATGATAAGAGCCCTGACATTATTTGGTAACAACTCGCTATGGACTCTTTCTTTTTTCTCCATAGATTTATCAAAATTACAAATACGTATTTTTTTTGTTTGCTGCACTATTTTCATTATTGAAAAAATAGTTCAAATGATTTGGTTTTTATCAATCCAACTGTTATGCGACTTATCGTATCCTAACCACTGAACAAGTAGTTTATTACTTTACGTTGTAATATTTTTTCAATTAAAAATATATTGTCGTATTGTGTTGTACTAATTTCTTGTTCGTAAAATCCACCATCTAATACGGTTTCTGTATCATCTTTTAAAATATATGTTCTAGGTACTGTTTGTTTAATATTATGAATTGTAAATATTTCATTTGTCCAATTTGGTAAATAACCTTTGGTAAAAATTTGTTTATATTTACTAATTCTCACTCTATCCCCAACATTATATTTTGCAGGTTTCTTATTAACAAATATTCGTTTTTTATTTATTTGTATCAATACCCTTTTCTCATTATTTATATTAACATCTTTAGGTTTCATACTTATAGTTCTATGTACAGTATTATTATATTTTTTCAATAACTGAGGAAGTACTTCGATCCATGTATACTTTCCACTGGTAGTAAACCACTTCCACATATGGTTTTTTAAAGTACGATTAAAACGCTCAATGATAGAGGCTTTTTTATCTGAATAAGTCGAATAATGATTTATATTATAACGATTAAATAATTGCTGAAACGGTAAATTGTAAAATTCTTTTCCTTTATCAGTTTGCAAATGTTTCATTTTGTTTACATGTAATATAGGCATTAGAGCTTTTACAATTTCGTGTGAGACTTTTGATTTTAACGGAACTGCAAATGCAAATTTACTAAAACAATTTATCACTGTTAGTATATATTTATAACCTTTATTTAACTTTGAAAGAGAAATCAGTTCTACAAGGTCAGCTTGATACAAATCGTGAATACCTTTCAGTTCGACATTGCGTGTAGGAAAATTTCTTCTCGCTTGCTTATGCAATTCACTACTTATCTCCTGTCTGATGCTCATTATTCAAAGTACAATAACAATTAAAATTATTTACATCTATAACCTTAGTTATCAGAGGTTACTTTGTATCAAAGCACAACAACTAATTAATAACTGTTTACATCTACGACCTTAGTTATCAGAGGTTACTTTGTAAATACGTCAATATAAATTGCTGATAACTTTTTATTATCAAAGGTTACTTTGTTAAGAATAAACAACGTTAATTAACTAAAGGTTATCCTAAGGTTAAACAAATAACTAACAAAAACACATCAACTCTTTTTTTATAAATTTTATTTTCACTTTAATATATTAACAAAATTAGCAACACACTTTTTTGATCTGATATAGTCTTCATATTTATAAGATATATAACGCACAGTTTTACATGTCGGATACAAAAGTTTGTGCATAAATTGAATATGCGTAATAGTATTAAAACATTTCGTTTTAAAACCACATTTAGAACAAACAATATTATCCGAATCATCAACAAATCTTTGATTTTTAAAAAAGTCTTCAATACACTTTCCATTTTTGTCACTCAATGAAGCCATCTTTTATGACTCTGTGTAATTTAACAAGTAAACAATTTGGAGATGCCTTAGCGTGTTCAAACCATGGATCGTCTGTGTCTTGCCAATCGTGAAGTATAACTTTACAGTCTATACACATTACATCATCGTCCACACCAGTATACAAAAAACCTGCCGATACTAAATTATCAACTCGTGGTAAACGTTTAGGCCAACAGCAAAATGTTAACTTCATGATTTCTTCAGTTTCTGATATACATTTTTTCGCATTCATTATATCATCAATTTGTAATAATATACTGTATAGTGCATAATTATTATATTTATCATATATATAACATACCATTTTACATTCTGAATTAAATAGTTTGTGCATAAATTGAATATGCGAAATAGATAAAGATCCTCTCGTTTTAAATCCGCACTCCCGACACACAATACTGTCTAAATCACCATTAAAAATAAATCCTGCTTCTTCAAAAAAATCTTGCAATAACTTACAGGGGTTCAATTTTTCGCACAACTTCGCCATTTTTGACATTGCGTCCAACTTGTTGAGCCTCTACTAACTAACTACTTCCAACGGAGAGTTTTGTATTCTTCTTCAAAATCAATATCGATTATTAATTGATTTCGATATTTTTCTAACCTTTGTAATATATCATCATACAAGCAAATCGTTGGAAATTGTATCTTGATAATTTGTTCATTTTCAATTATAGTAACATTTGCTTCAGAAAATTCATTATTTACAAAATAACATATTTCATTAAACGTTGAATCAGTAGATTCTATGCAATATATATACCAATCCAATTGAAAGCATGAATATTTCCTTTCTCCATGTTAACAGCTTCACGTATTCTTCACAACTGTACGTTCAACTCATTATGTTCTTAGAAACTGAACTTTTATTCTTCTTCATCATCATTACTATCGACTATTGTTTGATATCGATTGACCTTTCTTTTGTATTATCAATTGTAATATTAATTCTTTCAATTTATATAGTACATCATCATTTACACATTTCAATCCAAATATCGATAGATTATTTTTTTCTATTCTAACTAACTCACCCGTAAATTCATTAAAGACATACACAGTATTGTTTTTAAAAAAGTATAAATTACCATCAGAAAATCTAAATGATGAATCGATTTTAGGCGGAATTCCAGGAAATGTTTCAGATATATAACCCCATGATTTAGTAGTGAACGTACACTCATTGACTTCTCTATAATAATTATCATCATGAAATATATAAGTTTTACCTGTATAACTGTTGAATACCGCATGTAAATTATCCGGTTGTATGTTAAATAAAGACTGGATATGTTTCGGATAACCATGACTTAATTTAAGACTCGTTAAATCGAACATGAATACCAAAGAATCTATAAACATAACTATCTCACCAGATGGTCGTTGATATACAGCTAAAATTTTTGTGAAGTTTTTTGGAAGAAACGTTAACCAATGTTTTATTATGAGCGGTTTGGTATATATCATCTCTGCCGGATTTAATATCCACAACCATTTTTCATATAATATATATAATCGTTTATCAGCAATTAAAAATAAATTAATATTTTTAAAATTACAAAGATCGATTTTATTTGTATCTATAGGATGCTCGTCTTCTATCTTTGGTACTGAAGAAGATGGTGACATCGGTATGAACGATGATATAAAAGTGCTTCCTGCCTTACCATATAAATTTTGAATGGCTAAAACATCATCATCACCTAACTCGATTTTACCGTTATAATAAGCATATATTACAGAATCTGATACATCTGAATGTGATAAACCTAAAACATGACCGATTTCATGTATTAAAGTTGCATACAAACTTGTGTGGTCAAGAGGAACAACGTTATCAATCGAATATGACCACTTTTCATCTTCATCAATATGAATTTCTCGCCTTGAATTATTATAATCAGGAAAATATGCATGTGCTAATGTTCCACCTTTGCCGTCAAACGTTCTCGTACATTGCCACGATTCTTTTTGCATCATATGTTTCAATCGTTTATTAGAAATTAAAATATCTGTATTTACTCTATCATGTTTAAAACGTATACCAGACTTTTCCTCCCATACTGCAAAAGCTTGTTTAGTCAATTCTAACACCTCTTGATTCGCTAAATAATAATGCCATGTTACTTCAGGTTTGTTCCATTTAAAACCGGATACTCGATAATCAAAAATAATATCACTATTACCGCACCTAGGTTTTAACATTAAATTTATAGTTTCATTATTTAGCTTACCATCATTAGGTAATTTATAGTATTCTTGAAATATAAGTAACGCATTAGTAATATCTGTTTCATTTACAGTTTGCAACGAAGATTCATCGTCTGTTTGAAGATAACCATATTCATATAAATATTGCTTAGCTCTATCCACTTCAATCTGTGTTGTATTATCGGCTAAAGAATTTATTAGTAATATTTGAACAATTACTATATATAATAAATTTTTAACTACCGACATGTTATTAACAAAGATGTTACTTTCAGAATTCACGTTGGAACACTAATAAATCAACTGCTAACGTGTATTATATAAATCAATATATTTTTTTATTCAAAAAAAAGTATGAATTAGCTAGGGATTGAACAATTGATACTTACCTTACATATCATCTATTATTAGAATAACATAGTTGCACGTTACCGACTAAGCTAATTCATATCTTATCTGTATACCATGACAATCGTTACATTTAAATGTAATATATTAGATGAAGACGACGCTATCTGCACTGTAAAAGGAAAAAAACAGTTTACGTGTCAACGAACTCGGAATGTTTATGTTTACGTTTTTAAATGTACAAAGCCGACGTGTATGTTTATGTTTACATTTTTTACTAGGTCAGTGTGTTGTCGATGTCATGTTTACGACGTTATCACTAGAACGTTTGTTTATGTTTACGTTTTTTACGGTCGTGTCAACGAACTCGGAATGTTTATGTTTACATTTTTACTAGGTCAGCGTGTTGTCGAGGTCATGTTTACGACGTTATCACTAGACAGTTTGTTTATGTTTACGTTTTTTACTAGGTCAGTGTGTTACGGTCTAGTGACCTCGAGGTCGTGTTTACATTGATTAGAAAAGGTCAACGGGGTTATCTGTTGATTACGAAAGGTCAACGGGGTTATCTGCTGATTAATTCGAGGTCAATTGGGGTTATCAGCGATAAGGCGGGGTTATCAAAAGGTTAATTGGATTTTAATTGGGGTCATCGCTGATAAGGCGGGGTTATCACTGATAAAGTGACCTCTTGACATGACCTCTGACCTTGTCCTAGACCTCTGACCTGTCCCAGAAAGAACATTTAGTAGTATATAAATGTTCTTTCTGGGACAGGTCATCGCCGGGATTTATGATCCATTAGGTCTTATAGCACCCATCACATTTTACTGCAAGCATTTCGTGCAACAGTTGTGGTTGGCGGGCACAGATTGGGACGAACCCCTATCTGGGTCATTAGCCAATCAGTGGTTGGAATTATACGCTCAATTAGTCTCCGACACTCATTTTAAGATTACGAGGTCGGTTAAGAGTTCGAACAATTACCCAATTAGTTCATTACAGCTGCACGGATTCGCCGACGCTTCGGCTAAAGGTTACGCGTGTTGCATTTATGTGCGGGCGGTCTATTCGAACGGCGCCATATCGTCAAACTTGTTGTGTGCTAAATCTAGGGTCGCGCCGCTGAAACAGATAACGCTACCACGTCTTGAGCTTTGTGCTTGTTTATTGCTGGCGCAATTAACGTCCAAGGTTTTAAACGCCATCAATTACAATTTTGACGGACTATATCTCTATTCGGACTCGATGATAGCGTTGCATTGGATACATCAACAACCTTCCCGCTGGAAGGTATTTGTGGCCAACCGTGTCGCGGAAATACAGCGTCTTGTTAGCAGCAGGGGAACTTGGCATCATGTAGTATCAAATGACAACCCTGCCGACATTTTATCGCGCGGTTGCCTCCCCTCGTAGTTTGCACTGTCATACTCAATGGTGGCATGGTCCGCCCTGGTTAGCGTATGAGTCAGCATCATGGCCAGTCAGCGCTTTCGACATTAATACTCCCTGTACTTATCCCGACCTTGAGCAGGAACGTCGCAAGCAGGTTCAAACCTCACTAATTATCGCGTACTCAACACATAGTTATGTTGAAAATTATTCATCACTTACTAGGCTTATTCGCGTCTTCGCATATTGCCGCAGATTTTTTCGCAATTCTAGGCTCGCGGTTGTTGACAGAGACACGTCCTTTTTGTCGGCTCAAGAATTGTCTGACACACTCTTGATTTTTGTCCGGCAATCTCAGCAGTTGCATTTCGGCGTAGAAGTTATGGAACTTGAGGCACACCGGTGCCTTCCTCGCAGTAGTAAAATTCTTGCTCTCAACCCATTCCTGGATGAATCAGGCATTTTAAGAGTGGGTGGACGCTTGCAATTCTCCCCACTTAACTACGCGAGTAAACACCAAATAATTTTGCACCCGCACTCTCATCTCACGCGATTAATAATTGAATACGAACATATCCGTTTGTTGCACGCTGGGGTGCAATCAACTCAAGCTTCGCTTAGGCGAAAATATTGGATCATACACGACAAATCCTATATCCGCTCAGTGATACATAAGTGTGTCACTTGTTTTCGTTTCCGGGCTAGAGGCGCGAATCAACTACTAGGTCAGTTACCCCCTTCTAGGGTCACGCCTTCTAGGCCGTTTTCACAGTCGGCCGTGGACTACGCCGGTCCTGTACTTTTGCGCCATGGCGGGCAGCGCTCTAAGTCCACGACCAAGGCATACATACATCGCGTTATTCATATGCATGTGTACAAAGGCCATCCATTTAGAATTGGTGTCGGATCTCACTTCAAACGCCTTTATAGCGGCTTTAAAAAGGTTCATCTCACGCAGAGGTATTCCCGCGCAGATATTTTCAGATAATGGTACGAATTTTCGTCGTGCCAACCACACCTTATACGATTGATACAAATTTTTAACCTCAAAGAAAGTTGAGCAATCTTCTCTGGAGTTTTGCGGTCTCCACGGTATCAAATGGTCCTTTATCCCCCCTTCAGCCCCTCATTTCGGTGGTTTGTGGGAAAGTGGTGTAAGGAGTGTTAAATTTCATTTACGTCGCGTAATAGGCGGTACGATCTTGAATTTTGAGGAATATTCTACTCTTCTTTCTCAAATTGAGGCTTGCCTTAATTCACGCCCTTTGTGCTCGGTGTCCGACGATGCTAGAGACCCTGAACGCTTGCTCATTTCTTGGTCGGTGCTCCACTGACGGCACTTCCGGAGCCCGACTATACCCAAAGCAATAATAGTCATTTGGGCAGATGGCTTCTGCTCCAAAAATTTACGCAGACCATCTGGAAACGGTGGTCTAGGGATTATCTGCACCAGCTGCAGCAGCGCAATAAATGGCGCACCCCGTTAAGGAATTTGAATGTCGGACAGCTTGTCCTCATTTTGGATGACAATTCCCCCCCCCTCTAGAGTGGAAGCGTGGGGTAATTACCAATGTTTTTCCGGGTTAAGATTCCTTAGTACGCGTCACCGAAGTTCGCACCGCGCTAGGTATCTTACGCCGACCCATCCACAAATTATGCCCCCTTCCGGTGGCAACAAACTAATCGTATGCGTGCCATACGAGACATACTAGGATTGTGAATTTGTCACATTGCCTGGACCACGCCCGGGACATCCCCGGGCGAGCATACAATTCAATTGTATCATAAAAATTGTAAGTATCATAAGCATTGTAATATTGTTTACGTGCCAATAGCTATTACTGCAATAGTGACTGTGTTTCATATGTACTATCAATTATTTATGGATGTTGTGTATTGTCATATGTTTATATAATTCAAGTTCCGAGAACTACAAGTGTTACTTATGGTGTCAATTATTCTACGTATGTATTGTATTTTCCAATGATCATATATTATGAAATTTATTGGGGTTGTTGTGTCAATATCATGGGGAAATTATTATATTTTTTATGATGTTATCACTTGTTATTGTAATGCTTGGCAAATATCAATGGGTATTATTTGGGAAAGATCAATATCTACTTAATCATTGCATTATTGTGTTACTATTAAGTTTTGAGTAATTTTACTGTCAGTTTGCCCTTGCTATTAGCATAAGGGTCAACTTATTGTATACCTTGTAATTGTTAATTGAATTCATATTATGGTTATTATGTCATTGCACTGTGGCCAATACGCCAATTATTGTATCATTTTCGCCATATAAGTCTAATTATTGTATTATTAAATTTAACGTTTAATGTACAAAATCGTCCCGATTTTGGCGGGCAGTATGTTTAAACTTTGTACTTGTTTATCAGTTGTATGCAGTGGACTACTGCAATGCGGCACGAGCGGATGACGTCACGCGCTTATCAAACGCTGCCGCCGGTCATCTCGGCCGACGGGAGACAAGTTTAGTTTAGTTTCTAACAAGACTCCGAGCGGCTCTCTCGTAAAACATTTTCTCTTCCAGCCGCGGCTTCTGGACAATTCTTAAATATGTATCTTACGATTTAATTTAATTCAGACTACCTGCGTCCATCTTCAATGGACCACGATTTCTTTCAAAACAAATTTTCGGGGGTTATGGCCTCAAATGCATCCGCACCTGCCGATCATGAACAATACTTTAAAATTTCAATAATCGCATGTCAAATATCAGTAATACAGTCCACTTCTTTTCTTATATACAATCCAGCCTTTCCTGCTTAGCGTCTTTGGAATAACTCGCGATTCATCAAGAGCTTCCAAACCGCAACAAGTATTATAAAATTTTTTTTTATTTTTGTAGGATTTAGGCTTATTAAATCGTCACATACTCCTCCACTTAAAGAAGACACAGGGTCAAGGACCGATGTGTTTTCAACGGGGAAATGGATTAGAATTGCACTGGGAGTATGCTCGGAATTTCTGTGTGAAATTCCTTTCTCTCTTTTAACAACTTCCTCATGAGGTACATGCATCGCTCTCAATTCACTATTTACTATTAGCAAGAAAAACAATAGCTTATTAACTAATACTTAAAATACAAAAAATTAAAAATTCATAAAATCTATAAAATACACATAATTCATCTTAATTCTACTACTTAAGACTACTACCGGTTTTTTCTTTAGCTTTTTCTTACTCTTGTTATGGAGTTACTCTTCACAGAGTAGGTTTCACACCCTTACTGCGTTTCCTCTTCTCTTTCAAGGATTTCGTTGAATCGCGGTTGACGAATCATTTTAGTAAAGTAATTGTAAAGTAACGTTACTTATATTCTGTGTCAGCTGACTTCTCACTTTTCTTATTCTCGATGAACAGGATCTATGGTTGATCAGGCCTCATTCCTATATATACGACTTGGTAATTAAGTAGTGACTCAATTACAATATAGCAAATATACGTTTTAATACATCTATCCTTTTCTACTTCATTTATTTTCTTGCTCACTAGCATTTTTCTTTCCGTGATAATATTTTATCTGGGAAACATGACTTCTACGTACATATTTATTCGTAGTGGGTTCATACAGTGTTACGGTTACGGGAGTTAAGCATCTGTAAATTTTGTAAGGGCCACACCATCGGTAAGATAGTTTGGAGGTGGTCTTATCAACTGCACTACTCGTAGGGTGAGTTTTGTACATCACTAAGTCTCCGACTTGATACTGTACTTCTTTACTATCCCGCTCGTGATATTTTCCCGATTTTCTCAAGTTCACTCTTAAGTTAGCGCGAGCTTCTTTCCATATCTTTTTTACATTTTTACCATAATTTCGTGAGGTAGTAATTCATGTATTTTCCACTTTGTGGATAATGGGTGATTCGGTTTATATTTATACATCAAATCAAAAGGTGTCGGTTTATGTCCTTCGTGATATGCTGAGTTGAAGGCAAATTGTATCCAGGATAGGTTCTGGTCCCAAGAGGTATGGTCGTTGCATGGTAGGCTATTAAAGCAGATTTTAGGTTTCGCAAATACCTTTCAGCAATATTACCTTGTGGACGATACTCTGTAACGGTAATGTGGTCTATGCCTAGTCTGAAACACATGTCCTTGAATTCTTTGGACTTAAACTGGGGTCCGTTATCTGACACTAGATGTACTGGTGTACTGAAGTCTTTAAATAATCTATCTTGCAAAATCTTCACAGTGGTAGATGCTAACGCTCGTCGCATTGGATACATCCAGACGAATTTGGTAAATGAGTCTACACAAATGAGTAGCATGGTATTACCTGATTTTGAACGTGGGTAGGGGCCAGAAAAGTCCAAGTAAATTTTAGAAAAGGGTGTCGTGGGAGTCTCCGAGATTAATTTTCCTATGTGGCTGTTTCTCGTTGCCTTGCTCAGTGCACACAACTTACACTGTTTTACAAATTTACCTATCTCGCTGTTTATATTTTCCCAATGATATTCTTTTCGAATGCGATGTATTTTTTTATTTATTCCCATATGTGCTCCAATGGTAGATGAGTGGTAGTATTCCATAAGCATAGATTTAATAATATCTGGGGCAATTATCTCAAGGATTTTCCATTAGCTACTCTATAACATAATACTCTCTTACTCAATATATATTTTTCTGAATTATTTCCTTTATCTAGCTGTTCTATTATTGTATTTAAATACGGGTCTTGTTGTTGATACTGAGCTATATCAGTAAATGCAAGGGGGAATTCAGTAATTAGCGTATTGATAATCGATGTTTCACCACTTTCCTTATTTTCGGATATTTTATTAGGCGGCTGGAACATACGGGACAGTGTATCGGCAACTACATTTTGGGTGCCACGAATGTGTTGTACCTTAAACTTGTAACAATTTAATCTCAATACCCATCGTCCGATACGGCCTAACTGTTTAGGGTGATTTAATAACCAAGATAAGGCTTGATTATCCGTTTCTAACAGAAATCCTTTATGTTCTAAAAAGGGTTTGAATTTCTCAAATGCGAATACTACAGCTAAACATTCTAATTCGTATGCGGAGAATTTCTTTTCCTGGTCGGTTAGAGTTCGTGAGGCATAACTGATCTGTAATCTAGAATTATCTACTTCCTGATATATTACTGCTCCTAGTGCTACACTTGAACTGTCTGTCTGTACTACAAATGGTTTAGTAAAATCAGCTAATTGTAATACCGTGGGTGATATTATGCTTTCTTTCAGTTTTTCAAATGCAGATTGGTGTTTTGGAGTCCATTCAAATTTCGCTCCTTTTTTTCTTAATGCGTTCAACGGAGCTGCTATATCAGCTAGGTGAGGGATATACTTGGGGAAGTAATTTATCATTCCCAAAAATCGGGCTATTCCTTTCGTATCCCGTGGTGGTAAAAATTCTCTGATAGCACGGGTGCGTTCTGGGTCTATACTTACTTTTCCGTCGGCCTTTACTATGTGACCTAAAAATGAAAATTGTTTAACGGCAAAATTTACTTTACTTGGGTTTACTGTTAATCCGCCTTTCTTTAATCGTGATAATACTTCACGTAAATGATTAAGATGTTGATCCATAGATTCGCTGTAGATTACTATGTCATCTAGGTAGTGATATACAAATTTAAATTTTGTGTCGTGGAATATTTTCTCTAACAATCGGCTACATACACAACTTCCTTGGGATATTCCAAAGGGTACTCTAGTAAATTGGTACAGGTTGAATGGGACGGCGAAGGCGGTCAGGCGTTTGGATTCTTCCGATAGTGGTATTTGATGAAATGCCTGATTGAGATCCATTATGGTGAAAACTTTAGCTTTTGTAAAGTAATGGAAGGCGCTGTGGATGTCGGGGAGTGGTATGGACTCGAATTCTATCCTTTTATTTAATTGTCTATAGTCCACAACTTTTCTATGTTTATCGGTGCCTTTAGGTACTAAAAACGCAGGTGATGAATACGGTGAAGTGGAAGGTTCTATGACTTGTTGTTCTAACAATTTATTGATTTGATTTCTCATTATTTCCATTTTTGGTGGTGATAATTTGTATGGGTGCAGTCGTATTACTTTATTGTCACTCAGGTTGATTTTGTACTCTATAAGATTCGTTAATCCTAACTTTGGGGTGAGGACGGTGGAAAATTCTTTTATTAGTTTCTGTATTTTCAGTCTATCTTTACTTTCTAAGTGATCTAATTCAGACTCGCGGTGTTCTAGGTACGTTGCAGAAGTTTCCATTTTTTTTCTGTTATTTACTTCATAATCAAAATTATATTTTTGAGTACGGTCGAATCTAAAATAATACTTCTTATCGTACATGTCAAGAATTATACCTGTTTTACTGATAAAGTCCGCTCCCAATATTAAGTCTGGTCCTAATTCGTCATGTCCTAACACTGGAAAATACCACGTTAAATTTTTAATTTTTAGTTTAATCGTAAAGCTGAGATTTATGATTAAGTTTTGTTTGTTAGCGGTAGCGCATTTAATATTCACCGGTTGACTACGTTTAACAAGATTGTGTTTAGCTAAAATATCGGCTAGCTGTTGGCTGATTAAGCTGCGTGTCGATCCAGAATCAATTAATCCAATTGGATTGGCGTAGTAACGCCAAGGTCAACTTGTATGTATGGTAATTGACACATACTGGACTTGCGTGTAGTAATTGAGTTGCATTTATCGATAAATCTCTTTATGTAGGGGTCTAATAATTTTTTTTATTATTATTTTTTGTTTCCTTTTTTGTACTCCCGGGTTTTACCTATTTTCACGATGCTGCGGAAGACACAGGATTTCGGATCTCCCTGCCTTACATGTTTTTTGAATAAGAGGGTTTTTGGTAGTGCTGTTTCCCGCAGTTATAACATCATTTTTCTCTACTCACAGTATCACTTGTATTCTGTTGGGGTTGTTGATTACTCGATTTAGTTTGGTAGTGAGAGGTTGCAGGAATTCGAAATGGTCGTCTATCACGGTGTGTTCTTGTCTCTGACACCAGGGGTTGTGTTTCATTTCTACGTTGTACCTGGGGGAGAAACGCACGTCGGTTCTGATCTGAATACCATACATTGGATGAGTGGATACTGCATTGTTCTAATTCTGCGAACGTGTTGGGCTTATTTATAAGTGCTAAGCGAGATCTCTTTTCCGGGGATAATCCTACCAAGATTGTTTCTACTAACTGCTTTTCGCTCCAGTTTACTTGCAGTAATCGTGAAGCTTCTCTTATGTCAGCGATATAGTGGGCGAGTCTCTCGTGAGCTCCTTGTACTCGAAATACTGTGTTTCGTTTCAGCTCTTCGTAAATTCCCGTTGGAATAAAATGCCTTATCAGAGTAGTATGGAGTTCTTCTACTGGATGTTGAGAGCTTAATGACTCCAGTACACGATCTTTTAATGGTGGTCTACTTTTGTGCAAATGGACTTGTAATATTTGGCAATCGCTTAGTTGCTGTAAGTCTTTTATTTGTAGCAGATATTTTATGAAAGCTAATAGTTTGGTGATACTCAATCCATCGGTGTATGGGATTTCTGATAGAATTTTTTCTACGGGGTGAGTTATCTTTCCGTAGAGGTCCGCACTAAAGTTTACGTGAGGTGTTATTCTAGGAGGTCCCGATGCTTGATTTGTCATCGCTGAGGGTGGTAACGCATACTTATTGGTGAGATTGTGGAGGACATTGGGAAGTGATGGTTCAGCTATCGATAGGGTATTCACGTTCCTATTCAGTAACTGATCAGTACTCGGTTCTATCCTTGATACCGGGGGGGATTCGAAATTCACGGTAGTGGGTCTCTGTTCTAGGGTAGGTGATTGAAATGGGGAGATATATAATTTCGTCAGAGCTTCTTCAATTTCCTCCATTTTAAATGAGTCGGACTTTCTACGTAATTCTCTTATTATTGTGGGTAATTGCTGTAATGCTTCATCAGCAAATTTTTGCACATCTGGGGGAATTACAGTAACTTTGGGCCAGTTTAATAAATTATTTATCCGACGGGTTAAATGCTCTATTCTCAGTGTGGTACGTAAGATTATAGCGGGTGATTTTTCGTCGTGGAGGGTTTGCGACATTGACGTCAATTCCCTATACTTCGCATAACATATTTCTCTTTCGCTCTCAAGATCTAATTCGCTTAATCGACCTAAGTGTGCTGGTGTATCTGGCCTACTTTCGCGTAACGTTTTGCGTAGTTCCGCGACCGTTACGTTCGCGTAAGGGAGTCCACGCAACAGAGCTTCATAGCATAATTCATCTTTTAACAACAAATCTGGATTGAATTAAGCCATGTTCTTAAGATGCTAAGTCTTATACACTCCTTATTCTACTTATACTAAACACTCTATTTTACTATCTTTAGTTTTTTGTAAAAATTTAAATACATGAGAGATATTTACAAATAGGTGATCCGAAAGAATCGAATTTCGCCTCAAAGAGAGAGAGAGAGAAGAGAGAGAGAGAGAGAGAGAGAGAGAGAGAGAGAGAGAGAGAGAGAGAGAGAGAGAGAGAGAGAGAGAGAGAGAGAGAGAGAGAGAGAGAGAGAAGAGAAATCTCACAGCCATATTTTAATTTTCAACATATGGTTAAAATATGTTGTTACTGGGCAAAGGGGGTCAAACACTTTGTATTAGACAATACAGGGAGGTGGTGTATTGTCTAACTCGACTTTGCAGCTTTTAACAATGGGATTGTTTCGTATATTCGTATAGGCGGAAACAGGTTATTTTCCTGTCCGAGATTGTCGTCAAAACCGACAAGTTGGGGAATGAATTTTTGAACAGGAAAAACCCTGGGCTTACTACATTTAAATATTTAAATATCCTTACCTATATTATGTTGCGTAATAATGATTATAATTTTCTCTCTATCCTAATTTATGATTTTACTTATTGTAATAGGAGTTCTTATTTTGGTTAATTAAAATTTTTTTTTACTTACTATTAAATATTAAGGGTTAATAATAAAGACTTCTTATTTCACTACACGCAAAAGGGAGAGTTGCGTAATTTAAATTAACACGGTAGTTAAACTAACAGAGTGAATAATTCTACAAAATATTAAATGACAACAGCAGAGTAACGTATTTTATTTTGCTATTGTCACTGGCGCATTAAAACCAAAACAAGCAGAGTGGCGCATTTTATAACGTCTCGTCGTTATAATATCGGGAACCTGGTTAATTGGCTCAGGTCAATTAAACAGGCTGCCATAATCTTAACAAACTCATAAATAACTGGAAAGTAAACAAATGTTAAATAGGATCCCGTGAATTGAAGAATATTGACAGAGGTTTGTAGATTTATTCACTCACCTTTTTGGACCATGACATCTCTTTATTACATAATGTTTTAACATCTGCGAAGAAATTTAGGTAATGAGTATATTAAAAATAAATCATATGGACCTCTTGTACAAATAGAATTAGAGTAATTAATGAGTTAACATAGCTTGTACTGCCCTCGGGACCGAGTAGTTTGTTTCAGTATATGATATTAAAATTATAACCTTTATTTTGTGCCATCTGAAGAATGAGCTTATTTAACTTTAACGTGTTATATTCACAAAAGCCTTCAACTTAACACATATTATTACTAAGCATGAAATTACAATTTTATGGTAATTAAGTCAGTCTTTCGTGTTTTACTTTACTTTCATTGGTTATTTAAGTGTCTATCATGTATTATTTTAAGTTAAGTTCTGAACCACGGAAGTTGAACTTCCGTGTCACCTGTGTGTAACATCGTCGGCGAATCGGCGCTTCTATCGGTTGTGCAGGGTGTCTTGGAGATCTTCTGGCTATCGTGTTTTGGTGAAATCTGCTGTCATTCCTAAAGATGAGTCGTCTGTTGGGTCTGTAGATTCTTGTGGTAGGTTTTGGGTTGTAACTTTCACTGGTATTCACATTGTTGTACCGCACATATTACTTACGGTTAACAGTTACATGTTAAAAGTTTAACATCACATTTAGGTGATGTTAGTTTGTTACAGAGATGTCATTGTCATACACTCAAGTCATTTACTACATTTGTACATCATCCGGCTATCTCACACAAGCTTTCCTCGTTTACAGGTTTTTATATTGACTACATACTTTTGTACGCTGTATCAGCAGCGGAGTCTGAGATACAACTGAACTGGCTAACTATAGGGGTGAAGAGGCTGTCCGCGCGCGGGTAGCTTCTCAGCGTAAAAGTAGTTCTCACTTATTATTAATTATTTTCCTTTAATTCTCTTACAACTTAATGACATCGCTCTTTACTTTGATTACTGTTTTATGTGACTAGGTGTAGTTACGGATTTATTTAGTTTCTCAAATCTAATTTTATTAACTGCTACATTGGCAAATCGGCAGGTTACTACCGGTTTGGGGCATGGAGAAGGGTTCATTCGTACCTATTTAAAGCTAATATTAGTATTATAAAATTTTTTATTTTTGTGGGATTTAGGCTTATTAAATCGTCACAAAGCGAGCAAATACACAGCTCTAGGTATACTTGGGCTGTGTCCACTAGGGAAAAGTATACTGCCCGACACATATTCGGGCTTAGACTGGGAAGTGTTAATGGAATGTTATAGTTAAGGACATATGTAATATGTGAGTACCACATTTAGCCATTCTGCCTTGAATTTACAGCAGTTTGTGTGTGTGTGTGTGTGTGTGTGTGTGTGTGTGTGTGTGTGTGTGTGTGTGTGTGTGTGTGTGTGTGTGTGTGTGTGTGTGTGTGTGTGTGTGTGTGTGTGTGTGTGTGTGTGTGTGTGTGTGTGTGTGTGTGTGTGTGTGTGTGTGTGTGTGTGATTATAATAAATTACGTGAAATTTTTTTCAAACAATTGTTTTCTGGTTATTTATGTTTTATAATCATGTTTGATAACAAAAACATAATGATTTTAAAAATCTGACCTCGCACTTGCTTATACACAGTCATGACTGTAATGTTTCACTTAGGTTTGCATCACAAAAAATAACCACGTTTGTGATGCTTAGGTTTTATTAGGTTCTGGTATATTTTGTAAAAGGTAAATAAAATTAATAATAGAATTAGAAATTATCAAATTTATTAACAATAAACTTTCTGAAAAATATAAGCATAGTACATTACATGATTAAATGAGCAAAGTTTGGATCTCAAACCTATTTATTTTGATGAAATAGGTTAAAACAGTTTTTTGTTTTGATAGGCAAATGTAAGGCTTGCAATTTTCCACACATGATGTTGCTTCTGCTCTTGCAATCCTCCATGCGACAAGCCATGAGTGCTGCAACATGAACTATTGGCCAGTGTCCATAGCCGTCATATCTCTTATCTGCAACAGGCATTTTCACTGGCAGATTGTAAAACTTAGACTTTTATTTGCTGGCTCCTCATCACCTGATTCTTCTGATTCACTCAAAACAGCATTTGCTGATTCTTTAGTTGAGTGAGAAAGACATTCATAAACTGTAATGTGAAAACAGCAAGTCATGTACTCATTTGCATGGAAGTTTGTTGGACTTCTCTTATGTATACCATCCAGAAATTTACAATTAAGACTTCCAAAAAGTGAAAGGTAAACTTCCATGTCCATTTTCTTGTCCTGGAAAAGGTACAGTAGTACTCCATCTGCTGATTAAATACATCGACTCTTCCCATACATTTATTGTAATTTCTCACAGTAGCAGGATATCATTATGTTGATTTTCCTTCTTTGACCATCGTTTCATATTTTCAGAGTGTTGTTCAAAAACAGATAGAAGCCATAAATACTTTCTTTGTATCTTGCCACTCAATAAGAACATTTTTATTTTCCAAAACATTGATTACATTGTCGTGTTTCCAAATGACAATCTTCTTCTGTGTCTACCTCTACTCCACTAACACGGTTTCCCATGATTGTGCCAGAACCTTCAAGCCCAATGGATGAAAGGTTTTCTTGCAATGGGACTGCGGTGAAGTGCCTGTCAAAAAACAGCTTTGTAGAGTTTGTGGAGGTATAGTTCTCACAAGTGTCATCACCACCGATGGCCCAAGCCCTAGTTCAGGATTTAACAATTCTGTAGTCTGTCCTGGTAAACTTCAAAATCTAGTACTAAGCCAGAAGAAGCTGTAGTTACAAAAACCTTGAAACCAACAGGTTGAGGCTTGTTTTTCACAAATTGTCTAAAAGGGTACCTCCCAGTGAAAGGGGTCATTTGCTCCTTAAAAGTCATGAGGCAAACACATACACATGTTTTTAACGGCATCGATGATTGGTTGTATTTTCCATAGTCGGTTTGTTTCGTGTCCATCAGGATTTGCAGTATCTACTAAGTGAAAAAGATTCCTTAGCATAAGAAATCTATTTCGAGACATGAATTCAGATACACATGGCAAACTATAACCTCTTTGCTAGTACAGTTGCAGATGTGAAAAATGGAAAACATCCCATGAGAAGATTCAGCACAATAAAAATGTTTTTGAGAATTAGTGTTTACATACTAAACACTAGTAAACTTGTGCTTCACTTTTCACTGATTGTAGTCCACCTTCTGTTAATGTAGAAGGGTAACATAGTACATCCTCATGACCACAGTTAATTAAATTAACAGGCCTTTTTTCCATAATAGCTTTTCCTAAATCATAGTCATTATCTGATCTTTCACAATCTTCACGTGATGGCTGACAGGTTATCTGAAACGTCATCAATGTCACTTGTTTCTGCCAACAACTTAATTAGATCTTCGGAGAGATATGGGTCACATGTAAAGTGTAATTTTATATATATTAAACCATGAAAAACCATTTTTACAATGTTTGTGTTGGTTTTACTACTGTTAACCACAAAATATTTTTTATTTGGCAACTAAACAATTAACAAAAATAACATAACCATCTGTGTTAATGGAAACCTTACAATGTTGCTATATTGACTTCTACATGATTAGTCTCATTACTTAATTTACATACCTTCTATGATAAAACCTGAGCTCTATGCATTAAATAAAAAAAATAAACCAACATACAAAACTATTAAAATAGATGCTATTTGACAGTCCATTTTACAATTTCAACCCTATCACCCGGATCTTAGTCCTATCCGGACTTATAATGGTTTGAGACATCATGAAGAAGCATGATAAAAAAAGTGCACTTTTCTGTAGACAGTGTTATAAACTTAGGAAAAAAGGAATTTGAGTGTATTTCTTCCACAGATTGGTCATCAAGATGTGACCACATCATGAAAATTAAAAGAGATTATGTGAGATTGCACCAAAGAATAGACAATGTAACAGATCGTTTTATAATGAATATAATCCCCGTCCCAGGTTTAAGTTACAGCATTGGCTCTTATGGAAGCTGTCGCGCTCTATCTTCCCCATGTATTTCTCCTATACTTCTTTCCTTTTCTGTTGTTGCAATGTTGCCATTCGTACCAAATATGAAGTATAAATTTTAAAGAGTTTTAAGTTTTTTTGGATGTTTATATGCTATGCTGCACATTTCTGTATAAATTACATGTCTGTAACATAATTATCTTCTTCATAAAAAAATATTTTATAAAGTTTTTATTCACTTGTACAAGTTAGAAGTTAGAGCAGCTTTTCAGTCAACCAGTGACTGGTGGCCTAATATAAGGTATATGGAGTTAATTTTTACCACGTTTTATTAACAATAAATTTCCTTTATTATAAACACATTTTAATAGCTAAAGCACAATAAATAAAATTTTTATTGATTTTTTTATCTATATAATTAAGTAATGCCGTCAGTGCATGTATTAAAATGTTCGGTATGTGAGGAAGTTTTTTATTTCTTGAGATAGACATATAGTATAAGCAAGAAAGTTATAGTAAATAGTCTAAAGTTATTTTTAATGCAAACTCTAATATCCTACTTAAAGTGGTTTGGGCTGTATATACAATTTTTTGTGATGTTTATTCCTGTCGCTTCTGGGGACAAGCCAGCCATTGGCGCTAAGCTTTGTCACCAACTTATTTCATGTTAACTCATTTTGTTTAGTAGCTTTTTCAATTAATAATTATAAAAATATATTTATACAAATTTCATATTAAGTATTAAACAGACAACTGTAACGTACAAAATATGTGAGAGAGTACTCATGAATAAAATCAACAGGAACACCCACTCTATTGAAGACAAACACACGCGTTTTTAGAAAGTTAAACATACTATTGTGTAATCACACACCTGACTAATGAAGGTTCTTGGATGTTGTTTTTGCCATTCTATTCCAACGACAGTTAGCAGCGATCTGTTCTTACATTTATATGTTTACTTCTTGTTAATTTATTAGTGTCTGAATTTTTGTGTCAGTTTTTCTACAGTGAAGTGTAATATGTGTATGGCGCGTAAATGAGTTTATAATTCGCATAGTTTATAATTTCAGCAATGGAATCAAGTGTGAGAAAACGGAGACAGGGAGAAAGGCTTAGGAGAAGACAAACCAGACAATTTTAAATGTGCTATTTAAAACTATTGAAGAGGAATATCTCGCCATACGTGCTGCAGTAAAAAAGTTAGTGTGATATCTGGAATGGACGGAAAAACTATTTTTAACATTAAAAGAGAGTTAGCTCAGGGTCAACTGAAGTCTCCATCAAAAACAAGAAAATTAAAGTATGAAGAATTTTACTTATCAGTTTTGAGACAAAAAATTCATCAGTTTTACAGAGATAATTTACCTCCAACTCTGAATGCTATAGTTAAAATTATGAATGACGAAGAAAATTTGCCACAAATTTCAAGGAGCACATTACATAGACTACTTCATGAAATAGGCTTTGTGTATGAAACCAGAGGTAATAACAGATTGTTGTTTGAACGAGATGACATCATCAGATGGAGACATTACTATTTACCAAAAGTATGAAACGCCCGAAAATAAGGAAAGAAAATCATCTATAATGATGGATCAAAAATATAAAGGGTGTTTGCCAACCCGTCATGGAAGGACTAACGATAGGACTGAAAGCTCCGGTTTCCCGTGGACTCCGATTTGTATTTATTCGTGTAGGTAGCGAAGATGGGTTCATCAACGGCGCTGAACTAACTTTCCAAAACACTTTCATTGTCTGGTTTGATGTTCTATTTTGACCACTAATCAGTTTATGATTATTTCAATTGCTTTATTGAGATTAATTTCATTTAAACAGCATGTTTATAAAATCACTACTCATTGTTTTAATTTACTAACTCCCTTAGGTTCCCCACCGCATTACGTCGCTAGTAGTCAGTAGCCAATTATTAGAATTCCTTTCTTACTCAGTAATGTAGACCAGGCCAATGAGTATGATGCCTAGCCACTAAACTATAGGGGTTGTTTCCACTGAGTAAAATCAAGGCGCACCTTCCAGTCCCCTGGTCGCCAAGCCTGTAAAAATGAGTATTTAAGATAAAATCCTATGGGGGGCTTATACGTAGTGGTAGTCTCACTATCTTCTTGTAGTGACTCACATAAGGTACTCTACCTTGCCTACTTCCTAAACTACTTTCTATTATATACTGTATTTAATAGTACAGTAGTATGTATACTTTGCGATTGTGTGTGTAGCGAAGCTTTCAATTTGATTTTAAATCGTGTTGTCTAACATTACTTTTAATTTCATATTTCACATTATTTAATATACTGTTTTACAGTCCATATTTACTGTTTAGTCGTGTTGAAATTGAAATCACAATCAAAACTTGTGTACGTAGACTCATCATTCAGATAGCAATCTTATATATTCAACTGTAGCCTTTTTTCACTCACATGTACTACACTGTTCCCACATTATCCCCACTACAACATGCGCAACTGCTTCATGTCTGATTACTTTAACTATCTTATTGTTTATTATTGTATTAATATCTCAATAAGGTCAGTTTCTATTGAGTAAGTAATTTAAATAATTTAGTAAGCATATGCCAATTAGTAGGTGTGTGCTTACATGATTTTTAGTCATAATTCTTATAAAGATTTTACTCATTCTTGGATTTTGTTGTCCATGATGTGTGAAACGTTTCAGTGTTTAAATATTAAATTTTGTCCCTTTTCGGACTCCAACTGAAACTGTATTGTATTTAAAATTACTTAATAATTGACTTTACGTGTTAAGGTTAACCGAGGATGTCGTTTAGTGTACTTGGCAGAGAATAATAGGCAAATACAATTAAACACAATACATATTTATAAAGTTAAAATTGAATATTATTTTATTTTTGAACACATCTATTCTGCCCTGAGGCACAAAACAAGTTACAAGTAATTATTACATCAAAAATAGATTGTACTGAATCATCAGTTTAACTATATATATATATATTCGCAAACCCAGCACTTCTTACATATTTGTTCACACAACCACACACACTTTCATACTTTTACATATCGATATATATCTTATTTATTGAGATCTCATTTTTTAATTGTTTAATACATTTTGACTGAAATTGAATTTTGACCAATTTGTCCTTTATTGTTACTGTTACTTATCTTTTTCGTAAGTAGTCTCCGAGTCGTAGTTGCACCATGTTGTTGTTGTTTTTTCCGACAAAAGAGTAAAATACACCAGTAAATGTTCCAATCACTCAAATCTATATCCACTTTTAAATTTTGATTGAAAGGATTCTTTTGCAAACACTTGTAAAAGTTCTTTTATTCGGTAGGCCTACCTTAGCTGTGCACGCACACTACATCTGCTCTGTTTGACATCGGGCAGGAGACTGACAGTAATATTGGCGTTACGCCTGCATCTCAGCATTACAATTTCCGTTTGGTGACATCTTTAAAACAAGTTCATTCCGTTCCCCATCATACGTCTCGTCCTTGGTATTGAAAAGTTCCGTTGGGCTTTGTATCACCTCTTCAACTCGCCACAAACAGATTTTTGTCAACAAAATTCTTTCGGTGTTAGTCACTGGCCACAAATAAACTCTCGATTTGCTTCAAAACCGTATATGGTTATGAAGCTCTCACTGGCTGTCGCATCACCTTATGTGGGCCTCATCTTCCAATGTTAAATTATTTCCCTGAAGTTATTTATAAAATTATTATGTAAATTTTGCCCCGTTACAATACCTCCCCAATGAGAGGTTTTATGCCGCAGCATAAAAACTCTCATTGCCACTCTCATACTTCCTAAAGGGATCAGCCTGGATATGTCGCCACAACCCGCTTTACGTTTTATTAAAATCGTGGTTAACTTACCTTGGTCCAGTGACTGTGACCGCACCTGAATGACCTTACTGGACTTCTCTCTCGAGATCCCAACACTGCAAGGCCAGACAGGCACATGACGCTCCTGCTCTGATGTGTCGGCCAGCACAGGACCGCCACCACAGCATCACCAGACACTGAAACATGAAATCAAAATATCAAATAGTGGCCTTGTATAATACCATATCCCTAACTGATCTGGTCCCCCTTAGCTGTGCTGGTTTGCGTTAAGAAGCACTGGGGTTTTTTTTTTTTAATCTCTAACATACACATGGATGAATACTTAATCTAACATGATACGTTGTAAAAATTCCATACCAACATTCTGTATACCCTTCTCTCGTTAACTCTTATCCCAAAATTCAAAATTATTGCCCTGATTCCCATCAAAATTTAAATAAACATTTCCCATTACAACATACAAATACCTTCCATTATATAATTCACATTTCAAAATTAATAAACTTCTTATATAGAGTAAAACACATTAAATCAACTACATCAGAACAAATTACTTACTTAACAATTGTTAAGCATCTTCATGTTACTCCTTAAATCAACATCAAATCATTAAATTTAATTTACATCATAAAATCAACTACACCTTCTACATCATTCACATAATTCATTTTAAATTCCTCCTTCCACACACACTATTACCACCCCTGGACTGTAGCGCCCAGTTGCCTCCACAAGGACTGAAGCGGAAGGGGTGAACACTTTTTTCTTTTCTTTCTCCCCCATCCTTGCTTTGGCAATATACAAAATTCGGCATTACTGATATCCCGGATACCAGTAATCCTACTAAGTTAATATTCACGCTCCCTTAATCGGTCTATCACCCATACATAGGTATATAGCTGTGTTCCAAAGTTATATCATCCTAGATTCCCCTGATCTTAACCCCAGTTGTATTTCTAAGTTCACCAATTTAGAATATTAAGCCAAATCCATGGTCAGGGTTCGGTGAAACCGTGACCGCCCGAAAATGGGGAATCGCATTTACCATATATCTTATATGGTTTATATCTACACACTAATAGCTTAAACCTAAAAAAAGTTACACATATTATCTTACAACATACCGGTCAGTTCTGACCTTAAATAAAAATTACAAACGTTACAGTTTAAGATTCCATCTTCTATGACACATGCCCATAGTTACATTATAGCTTCACCATGTCTTTACTACCTCTCACAAATAACTGGTACTAATTAACCATTTGGTTGAATTACCACTATTTAATTTATCTGCAAAAAACACTTACCTGTTAACATTCCTAGACTAATTAATTATGATGACCAACTACAGACAGGGCCACAAAAATTTTAAATTTTATTACATTTTTTTTTCAAACTCAAGTGGTGCCAAGAAATCCACTCATTACCTTAATGTTTACTCGAGTTTAATCTAAAGGTTATACTTTTATGTAGGTTATTCATTATAAAATAATCTGTATTTATTTATCAATGATTTTAATGAATTAAAAGAATAATTAACATTGCTCAGATAAATAATACCTTTTTAATTGTGTTACATTATAAGTTCCTTTTATTTCTCAGGTTTGCAGGTATATTACACATAAGCATTTTCCATTTTTACTTCACTAACCTCATATGGACCTGCGTATAACAAGAAGAATTTTTTAATCTCTTTATCCAAAGCTGACGATTGATCATGGTTTTTTATTAATACCAGTTACCCTACCTCATATTTGATGGGTGTTAAATTTCTATTATGCCTTCTTTTCCATTGTTCTGCTTTACTTAAGAGCCGCTCCTTGGCAAGCACCAGTTTTCTCCCATGTGGTACCTCAGTTCACATCGGAAATTTTATTAATTCCTCTATTATGCGTGATGGCCTCCTCTGAAACATTAACTCATGGGGACTATAATTTGTGGACTCATGTAAGCTACAGTTAATGTATCCTTCTATTTTATTCACAAATGTGGCCCACAATGAATGTTTTTGGTATCAAAAGGTTCTAAACATACGCCCTAATTCTCGCATAACACGCTCACTAGGGTTTGATTGGGGATGATATACCGATGTATGCTTAACTAAAATATTTTCCCAACCTAACGTTTCCCTCCAAGTGTTGCTGGTAAACTGAGAACCATGATCCGATAATATTATTTTAGGTCTACCTACTTCAGCAAGGTATTCATTGACTATCTTTTTAGCTAATACCAGAGATGTAGCTTTTTTAATATGGTACAACTTTACAAATTTAGTAAAAACATCCAATACGACAAATAAATAAATCACTCCGCCTCGACTTTTGGGTAGTGGGCCACATAAATCAACAGCAACTATTGCTAAAGGACTGTCTGGTATTACATGCTGCATTAAACCCTCCTGTTTACGATTATTTACCTTGGCTTTCTGACAAATTTCACACGTTTTTAACATTTTATGTACGGTTTTTTCCATATTATTAAATTTACAGGATTCTTTTAATATTTCACTGCATTTCTTAGGACCTATGTGACCATACCTCAAATGACAATCTTTCACTACTTCGGATATTAAAATTTTAGGAATGCATAATTTCCAATCGTCACCTTGTTCATTTGTCCGGTGAAATAAATGTTTATCATACAAGCTAAAATGTTTTTCCCATTTGTTAGGTATATTGGGTATTTTAATTTAATGCTGTTATTATTTTACCAAGTTCTGTACCTATCTTTTTCTTGTTCTGTTGCTAGGTTATGTATTAAATTTTTCATATCTACCCCCTCCGCTTCTTTGATTATAAATATTTTATATGTATTTGCCGTATCTACATCAGTATTATTTTTAAAATCAGTTCTGGATAGGACATCAGCTACTATGTTCTCTTTACCCCTACAATACTCTATGGTTAAATCATACTCTTGTAGTATTAACATCCAATGCATTAACCTACCTTGTGTTAATTTACAGTTTTTTAAGAAGGTTAAGGCTTGATGGCCTGATCTTATTATTATTTTGTTTCCTAACAAATATGTCCTGAATTTTTTACAAGCGAAAACTATCGATAGTGCTTTTTTTCTGTTATAGTATAGTTCTTTTCACTAGCTACCAAGGATCTACTTGCAAAAGCTATCACATTATGGTTACCATCCCCATCTAATTGAAATAGTTCTACCCCCAAACTATGCCCGATGCATCGGTGTGTATGTAAAATGGTTCTATAAAATTAGGATGAGCTAATATGACAGTGTTTAAAAACTTATTTTTTATTTGTTCAAATGCAGTTTGCTCTTGTAAACCCCATTGCCATTGATTACCCTTATTTAATAAATGCCCCAGTTGTACAGTTAAATAGGAATACTTTCCTACGAATTTCCTATAATAATTACACAGACCTAAAATACTTTGCAGCTGCTTAACATTCTTCGGTGCTGGAAAATTTTGTATTATCTCTACTTTTTTAGGATCTGTACTGATACCCTTAGCTGAAATTATTTATGTACATAGTTTAATTGCCGTATTGTGTTTTTAATATTTTGACAAATGTCATTATTTATGACATAGATTGATTTTATAAGTTCTGATGATGAGGCAAGCGCCTTGAAACATGTAAACTGGAAAAAACATCAAGGAAAAAAGCCATAGACGGTGAGTACAGTGTATTTGGTTAACAAACACGTGGCTTGGGACTACAATAGGATTTATTCCATTTAAATCAATATGAAATTATGTGGCCTAAAAAATTAACCTGTTTCTTTAAAAACTCTGATTTTTTAAACTTGACAGTTATTCCATACTCATGTAGCTTATTCAATACTCTATCTAGCCTCTCACAATGTGTATTAATATCTGGTGGAGTTATTACTATGTCGTCTACATAAACAGTTGTAAACTCTAAAATTTCTCTCCCTAACACATAGTCCAAACACTTAATAAAAACTGACACACTTACGTTCAGTCCAAAAGCCAATCTACAAAATTGATAATTTCTTCCATTATATAGAAATGCTACATACTTGCGAGACCGCTCCTCTAATTCTATCTGCCAATACCCAGCCGTTAAGTCTAATGTAGTAATTTATTTAGTACCACTAAAACGTTGTAGAATCTTGCCCACCAGTTCTGGTGATTCTGTATCTGGAATAATTATTTTATTTACTTGTCTAGCATCTAAACATAGTCTTATTGATAAGTCTTTCTTAGTAACCACTACTAAAGGGTTGGAATATGGTGAAGTGGTGTTTCTATTATTCCTTCTGCTATCATTTTGTTTATTTCTTCTTGTACTAACCCCTTTTACCCCTCTCCCTCTGTGGTTCAAACCTCCCAGCAGTCCCCTATTACTGGTAAAACCTCTCCCTCTATTATTACCTCTAAACTCATTGCCATAATTTTCCCTTCTATTATACTCATTATTATCAAACCCTCTATTATAATTAACTTCCCTCCCTTGGGAACCACCCATAGGACCCCGACATCTATAACACTGATCTCGAGAACTATTATAGTTGCTGGCTCTACAATTAGGGTATGGACATAACCATGTACCCCCCTCCGATCTACTCATATTATTATCATGTCTATTACAACGGTCTGGTTGTCTTAATTCGGTATTTATTGACCTCAACTCATTATTTCTAAATTGATACTTATTGTCTTCTTCTTCTTTCATACTCTGGTAAGCTTCTAATATTTTCTCAAACTCAGCTATATCAGTAAACTCCCGGGTTCTAATTGTGGACCGTATGTCTTTAGGTAAATGTTTACTAACATACCTTATAAAGGATGGAAGAGGCATTGGTGGTTCCAAATATTTAACTTGGCTATATAGTCGCGTTACATATGCAGTAATGCTCATATTTTTATTATCAAAACTACCCCATCCCATTATTGTGCTACATAAACCCTCTTGTTTTTCCTCTGACCAATATTTATTTTTAAACGCTCGTTCAAATTCATCAAAATCTGCCCAATTATCATTATGAGCGTCCGCCCAAATTTTAGCATCCCCTTTAAAATATTTAAAAATTCGTACCAATTTTATTTCCCAACTTTCTTTGTTATACTTATTAAAACTTTTTATTGAATTTAAAAATTGTATGGTGTTCACCTCCTTGCTCTCATTACTGAAATAACCTAACTCAATGTCAACGTTCACTCTCTCACACATATTGGTTAGTTTTTGATTAATTGCTAAGCTTAGATCTTCTCTAACTTTAATTATTTCTTGTTCATGTTTTGTTTGCTTACTTTTTAAATTAGTTACACTAGCTTTAATTGTATCAATTTGTTCAATGTTACTTTTGAATTCATTATTAACACTCTCTTGTAGTTTATTTGCTTTTTTAATCCGTTCACATTCATCAATTACACCTTGAACATTACTCTCAATTTCTACTTCATATTCATGTATCTTTGTAACAATTTTCTCGTTCATGTCCATCTCAAACTCAGCTTTAAACTTCTCCGCATTACCGTCAATTTTGTCATTTTGTTTTTTAAGTTTATCGTTAATTTTATTAGTTAACGCATCAAATTTTTTGTCTGTCTCTAGCAGTTTCTCCTCCTGCTTTTCACTAATTGTTTTTATATCATTTTTTATCTCGGTTTGTATTTTATTTATATTTATAATCATTTCATCTTTCACTCCCGCAATAGTCTCATTCTGTTTCTCT
Source organism: Magicicada septendecula (assembly GCA_034769895.1). NCBI lineage: Eukaryota > Metazoa > Arthropoda > Insecta > Hemiptera > Cicadidae > Magicicada > Magicicada septendecula. The sequence continues at coordinate 131,185,264 of CM068372.1, forward strand.
AGTTTATTATTTATTTCAATGAACCTCTCACTCACTCCATTAAAACTCTCACTTATACTTTCAAATTGGTTGTTCATACTTAAATTACCGGTACTCATTTTTATTTCGCTTCTTATATTCACAAATTCGTTATTTATGTCTCTTAATTTCTCGTCTTGTTTGTTGAGTCTATTATTTATTTCATTTATCTCTGCTTTTATTTCAGTTTTCAGCTCTATGTTACTTGCGTTTATCTCTGACTTGATTTCAGTTTTAAATTCATTCAAACTTGTGTTCAAATTATCATTCATTTCACTGATTCGTTCACTACTTGCCCTCATATTCTTATTTTGTTGGTCAAATTTATTATTCATCATTTCCATAATCATGGCTAATTGACTAAGTATATTTACATCATTACTTTTACTACTTTCAGCTTCTACCGTTTCAATTACATTTGTTGCTATTTCGCTTACACTTTCATTGACATTTTCATTTTGCGTCAAGTTATTTGTGGTTATTACATCATCTTGTGTGGCATCCAACATGGATCCCACAGAAGCATTCTCATATAAGTTTGTATTTGTATTTTTCTCTGCCATTTTTGACTAAGTTGTAAATTCAAAAATTAAAATTTAATTTACAATGTCACTGTTAACGGGTGCCAACTAAAACGGTTGAGTGTTTAAATATTAAATTTTGTCCCTTTTCGGACTCCAACTGAAACTGTATTGTATTTAAAATTATGTAATAATTGACTTTACGTGTTAAGGTTAACCAAGGATGTCGTTTAGTGTACTTGGCAGTGAATAATAGGCAAATACAATTAAACACAATACATATTTATAAAGTTAAAATTGAATATTATTTTATTTTCCTTTATACTGACATTCCCTCAAAATGAACACATCTATTTTGCCCTGAGGCGCAAAACAAGTTACAAGTAATTATTACATCAAAAATAGATTGTACTGAATCATCAGTTTCACTATGTTGTAACGAAACAAAATGTTATAAAAAGAATTGTAAATATAATATGGAAACCCTATCCAGAGAGGTAACAAGAAATCATAATTAATAGTCAATTAAAGGAAAATACCAAGTTTTGAAAAATCAGAAAGGAACCAAATATAACTAAATAAAAACAACCTTTGACTTATTTAATATCATCAAGACACCCAGAAATTACCCAGTAGAATAGGGCAGTAAACAAACCAAAATTTAAATAAAGAAACCTAGTAGGCCTAAATAACTTGCCATGAGTAACCCAACCAAACCCAATAAAGAGTACCAATTCATAACATAAAATTGTATTAGATGATATAAATTGTATTAATTCTATTAACTTTATTATAAAATTGTATTAAGCAAAATAGTATATAATCAAGGGGAGAAAAAGGGACACAACCCCTTACAGTGATAGAAGTGACATAATATAAATAGTGACACAAACTACCGTTAAACAGTGTACTATTTATTTTTTATAAAAAAGTGTTTTATTATTATTAACAGACAGAAAAATTAGTTTATCATACAGACAGTAGTTTAACAGTATAAATAAACTAAAACTGTCAAAATCAAGTATTATTATTAAGAGTTGTGTTATATATTATAAGAGTTCGTGTTATCAGTTCATTAATTTAAATATATTTATCTCATGGAGTCAAGGTAGAACTTACAATCAACCATAACAAATTGTTCCATCATATATCAGAGAAATTCACTAATTACTCAGGTTTTACAGTTATAAACTGAGGCATGTTTAGTACCAAATTGTTTATAATTATATAATTAATAATCATATAAACATTGCATGTATCATTAGGATATAATAATAAAATTATATATTAAAAGTAATTTGTAAAATGTAAAGTAGTTAATGGGTATTGATCATATAACACTTAACCTGTACATAAATGGCCAATCAAAATTTAAGAAGTTTTTATGAGTTCGGTGACTAAAAAAGAAGAAATGACACTTTATTGTTAATTGTGATAGAGAACAGTTTAATAGTGCGTTCCAAGATGTTATAAAAAATGAAAATCTAAAATACGACACCGTTTTGTGAAAGAAAATTTGTATGACCACCACTGAAGAGAAATAATTCCTTAACTGCAATCATCTCACTAACTAGGAACACACACAATCAAGAAAATATAAAGAAAAAACAAGGAGACGTTTAGCGAATATCGCCTAGATGTGTAACGTATAATTTGACTTAATAACTGACAATATTTTATTATCCAAAAAATGAACAACCACTATACAACACTCTAAATCACACTAACACTAATCACTAGTGAACATTTAACAAGTGAAAACAAATTCTATATCTAAAAGAATCAGTGGTTACAAGGAAAACATTTATTTGACACATTTAGTAAACTTCAATTATTATCTGACACGGACGACGGCAGCCATGATAATGACGTCACTCTAACCAGCATGCTTTTTACGAAGCGTATTGAATCTCATCAGACATTGTATGTTATTTCTTATTTAATTTTGTAATTTTTTAGATTATAAGTACTAGAAAGATTTGTAAAGGTACTCTATATTGTTACTTATCATGTAATGGAACTTTTCGTAGCAGCCACAAGAATTCCCACGAAATATATTAAACCTATTTTATTATTCACTCCTGAGATAAATATGGATTGTTACTAACGTGTGTATCGAATGAAAATTTCTATCAATTTGAACTCCAATTACAGAGATTAAACAATTATGTTAATAAATCATATCCATGCGTTATTATTTCATGAACATAAGATATTATCAACATTTATTTTATAATTACCAAGACTAAGAAGACGTCGGGGAGTCGTTGAAATTACACAAACTACAAAACCAAGATTAACCTCAAAGAATAGGGTTAAGCCTAATATCGAAGGTGAACTTAAGAATTGTTTGGGACGACTCGACCGCTATTTTTGAATTAATTTGGAAGTTGTAACTGCTGAATTGGAATAATAATAATTCTGATTATTAAACCAAGCCAGAATAATTCATTTCTTTAACTTATATATTAAATTACATTAGAAAACACGCAACATAATAATTCACGATCAACAGATACACTATTTACAAAATAACACGGGCAAATTACTATAACACGGGATACAAGAGTTATACTATAAATTGCCGCATCCAACGTGAGGCAAAACTAACACGGGAGCTACAGAGGTTAAGTATATAATGTATATATATATATATATTCGCAAACCCAGCACTTCTTACATATTTGTTCACACAACCACACACACTTTCATACTTTTACATATCGATATATATCTTTTATTTATTGAGATCTCATTTTTTAATTGTTTAATACATTTTGACTGAAATTGAATTTTGACCAATTTGTCCTTTATTGTTAGTGTTACTTATCTTTTTCGTAAGTAGTCTCCGAGTCGTAGTTGCACCATGTTGTTGTTGTTTTTCCCGACAAAAGAGTAAAATACACCAGTAAATGTTCCGATCACTCAAATCTATATCCACTTTTAAATTTTGATTGAAAGTATTCTTTTGTAAACACTTCTAAACGTTCTTTTGTTTGGTAGGCCTACCTTAGCTGTGCGCGCACACTACATCCGCTCTGTTTGACATCGGGCTGGAGACTGACAGTAATATTGGTGTTACGCCTGCGTCTCAGCATTAAAATTTCCGTTTGGTGACATCTTTAAAACCAGTTCATTCCGTTCCCCGTCATACGTCTCGTCCTTGGTATTGAAAAGTTCTGTTGGGCTTTGTATCACCTCTTCAACTGCCACAAACAGATTTTCGTCAACAAAATTCTTTTGGTGTTAGTCATACGCCGCAAATAAACTCTCGATTTGCTTCAAAACCGTATATGGTTATGAAGCTCTCACTGGCTGTCGCATCACCTTATGTGGGCCTCATCTTCAAATGTTAAATTATTTCCCTGAATTTATTTATAAAATTATTATGTAAATTTTGCCCCGTTACATGTGTCCGTTGATTAACTAAATATAAATATATCACTACCGACTCAAAACACAAAGAACACAAAGTTTATTATTGGTAAAAACGTAAAACTTGTACCTTATAGCCAGAACCAGTTTTCGCTTTGCAAACCAAACCACCTCATTGAAGCAAATCACACATACACGAACATCGAAAACTACATGGATATTGTATATGTACACACAAAAGGCCGAAAAATAAACACTCTTGAACATTGGAAATATACAAGCACACAAAAACACATAAAAGCAACATCCCAAACGAACAGACACAATTCAAATCACATGTATTATTCGAACATATCACACCCTACACACAACGTCGATCCTTCAAAAGTCGACACCGTCGCCAAGAACAAGACAGAGAGTGATTTAATTATATTTAGTTAATCAACGGACATGTCATGGACAACAAAATACAAGAATTTATTATATTTGTTACAGTAACATGTAATTATTTATGATGTATTTATTTATTTTATATAGTACATGCTAGAGGTGGGCTAAACTGTTATTTTTAAATAATAGGTATGAAAATACCATTCCAAAAAAATAACAGGTACAAATACCTGTTATTACATACTAATTATACATAACCTATATTATCCTTTGTAAGTAACTCGTTTTGAGTTGCCTGCAGGTCTCCTATGTAATATCTCAAATAAATACACTGCAAGTAGGTTTATTTTCACCTAGATAAACCTATTAATAAACCTACTTGCTGTGTATTTATTTGAAGATATTATATAACCTATACTATATAATTTGTTATAAGAAATAAATTGAAACTAAAAGTATTAACAGTGTTACTTTACACTGTGACTTTATTAAACTATTACTGTTTAAATGAAAATAAGAAACAATAGAATTTATAGGCCTATCTCCCTTTGGGAATACCAATTTAAGTTTTCACTAGGAGTAAACAAACATTGGTTAAAAACATAACAGTAAGCCACAAGAGTGAATGAGAATAAACAAAATTTTACAAAAAAAAACTAATAAAATAAATAAATAAAAACTTATAAATAATAAACAACAACAAAAGTAAATTAAATGCATTACATACCTGGATAATCTTCAGGTTCATTCACTAATGTAGACAGAATTTACATTACATTACAATCTGCTTCACTTAACACATTATAAATAAAATTAAACAATTGAATTGTTTTTAAAATACTGGGATTTCAGTTATTCAAACACTATTTTAAATTTGCATTCAAAAATATCAGCTGTTCCACTTTCCTTGATGTTAATCATGTTTTCGTTCAGATATTTAAGGAACAGGACTAGATAAAGTGCATAAATGTCCATTACAACAATCTCATCATTTACGTGAGATGTGTAGTAAAGTTAAAATCCCATTAATAAAAAGTATAATATAGCCTTTCAACATCAGCCACTCTATAGGTTATAACCTATAACCTACACAATATAATTAAATACAACTATTTCACTAAGAACTCGGAATACAAAGTTTTTTATGAGTAAAAACATAAAGTTTTACCGTACAACCTGAACCGGTTTTAGTTACAAGTTGGTGACTAGTATAATATATAATTTATTAGCATATAATCTGTATTATATATATCTGCATATCACACGAGAATAAATGTTATATCAGGATGAATTTTTTCCTTTATTAAAAACAGCTTCATCTCTTTGTGCAGAATGAAGTATTCAGGACGAAAAAGTGGCTTTGTACTACTTTCTACTCGAAATACGCTTGATATAAAAATACTACGTGTTCCTAAAATACTAGGTGTTCCTAAAATACTACTGTTCCTCTGATACGCTTAGTATTTGTAATACGTGTTTACTTGTTGTTCCTTGTGTATCGGTGATACCCCTAGTATTTGAAATACCTAGTATTTGAAATACTGGTTTTTCCTTGCGAACCAGCGATATTTTTGTATGCCTAGTATTTGGCCTTGGCGTATTCGTTTACTTGTTACTTGCGTACTTTGTGTGTGTGTGTGTGTGTGTGTGTGTGTAGGGGCATAGGGGGGGTGCCTCGACTCGGAACAGCGAGGGGGTGTCTCGACTCGGAACAGTGTCGCCGCGAATAACAGGTATTTCAACTTTTCAGTCACTGTTACATCCGTTCCACAAAAATATCTTACCAAAATATCTGTTACAGGTATATCGGCCCACTTCTAGTACATGCAACATTGTAAGTTAAAGTGTGATATTATTGTTAGGTTGAACATCCACATCCAAGAGATTACACAAATAATTAATAGGTCACTTATCGTATAATTTTTACCATCATGGGAAGGTTACATACATGGGATTTTGTCAATTTAATGTAAACTTATTGACTCAATCCTCCTTTGTAACTTTAAATCCTTTTTAGAATGATTACATAAATACACATATTTATGCACCAAACATGCATGGGAGTTTCCATTTTTATATCAAGAGAACAGTTTTGTAACTTAGATGGGTTTTGTAAATTTATTGAATTTATCACATTTTTGGTTACCGTATATTATCTTTATCCAAAAAGGGAACTTACTTCCATTATTTTTCTAAAGCAAAGAGTATTGTGCCATCAGCAAAACATTTTAATTTTTGGATTTTGTTTTCCATTACGTGTCCGTTGATTAATTAAATATAAGTATATCACTAAAGACTCTGAACACAAAGTTTTTTATTGGTAAAAACGTAAAAGTTTTACCTTATAGCCTGAACCAGTTTTCACTTATTATAAGATTTGTTCCGAAACTTATAATTGACGAAGCTTATAATAATCGAAAACTGGTTCAGCCTTCTACATTTTTACCAATAACAAACTTTTTGTTCTGAGTCAATAGTGATATACTTATATTTATTTTAATTTTTGTTGGAACAGTATTTGCCAGGTTGTTGGATCATGGTATATCGTTTGTGTTTACAGATATTTTGGCACCACCATCAGAGACCATCTTCAATTTTTACATCTTAAATTATTTGACAAAAATTAAAATAGAGTTTCTAAGGCTATTACAGCTGGCCTCAACAAAGTTGGAATTTACAATATTGTTAGGCCATGGTCTATTGTACGTATTTAACCCCAATTCCCCCAGCATGCCAAATCCTATTCAATAGGAGGCTTCCTTGTAACAGTACAGACTGACCCAGTACCAGAATTATGGGAATTATGGGTATTTTCATTGTTTTATTATGTATTTTTTAAACATACAGAATGGTTAGGTACATTGTCCCTCTGGAAAACGGAACAACGTAAATTCGGCCAGAGTAAAACACCAAGGTCTCCGGTGGACGTGAAAACAGCAAAATCTACCATGGCGGTGTTTATGACGAAGTACCACAATATGCATTATGATTGGGCTATAACACTAGTCCGTCATCGCTAAGAACAATGACGCACTGAGTACAATGTGTGCAACGAGGCGTTGTCCAGCAAGACAAAGCGGGATGACGTAAGAACTACACACACACAAGCAAGAAATTACACTTGCCTCACTCTCATTTCAACGCCATTCTTCAGAGGAGCCACAGCGATGTATCGTTGTGTGTATAACTTTTTAACAATACTTTAATTCAACTAACAAAAATGTTACCAACAGTAGTGGAGCAATAAAGGCTCATCTTGTTTACAGTATAAATATATAAAAAATGTAAATTCAGTGCACACATCTATCTAATTAAACTCAGCGGAATTAAAGGCGAACACCGACCATCACCATGGGAGTCTCACACCAACAACGGATGGACACCACCACCTAACAAGCAGAGAAGTTCCTTTTGTCATTTTTATAGTTAATGAGCTCATTAATATCAAATCGATAATAAAAAAGAATGTACGGGTCTGAAGTTGAATGTGTGAGAATGAATGCGTGAATGTATGGCCATAACACATAAACCGAAGGCATTGGTTTGTGCAGTAACTAATTAACTATTAATAAATGATTTAAAGCTGCAGCTATAAAGTGTACATTGATATTAATTCAACAGATAAAGAAATAGAGAGAATCAAAAGAGATAGGAAAGTTAGCCACCATTTTGTTTTGTGTCATATCATATGACGTCACTATTTTGACCACATGGTTGTATGTGTACTACCTTAGATTGAATTAAATTTGATGGTTAATTTCAAGAATATCTGGTTATCATTTGTGTCGTCAACTGTGTTTCAAAATCTTCCTGTACCCGAACCCTGGTACCCCTTAGGTAGAAAACAAGTTATAAAGGAAGAAAACGAGCCCGGCAAATAATGAAATTGGTGAGTATCATTAATACCGAATTATGGTATTTGTTATCTATACCTTACTAAATATATGTGCTAATATTATTGATAAGAGTGAGTGTATTCACAATTGCCGCCCTCACAATGTGTATAAGTTTGTTTATGCACAATTGTCGCCTTCACTGGGACTTGATAAATTATTATTATGGGTAAGATAACCTTATTTATGTATTTAAAGTTTATTGACAAAGGTAGTATTGTTAAAAACAAATATAAATACATTTATATTGTAATATTATTAGTAAATTATTATAAGTTTGTGTATTCACAATTGGCGCCCGAACAGGGACTTTGTATAAAATTAATTTATATAAAACAGATAGATGGAGAAACACAGAAGACGATATATAATGAATGAGAGATTATGTTGTTAAAGGTAAATAGTTAAATACGAGTTGAGTATATTGCGTAGTCAAATACAAATAGAGATAAATAACCATTTAAATACTAAAATACAAAATGGCAGAAAATAACAATAGCATAGAAATAGAAAATTCAGAGACAGAATCTATTTTACGGGAAAGACACATTAGCTCAACACCTAAAGTAAACGAAAATAAAATATCATTAGAAGACCTGTTCGCATTGATTAAAACACAAAATAGTGTGTTAAAAGAGATTGACGAGAAGTTTGATAGCCTCGAAAATGAATTGAAAAAACAAAATAATGTGCAAGATGTAAAATTGAACCAATTAGAAGAGAGATTAGAAAAATTTAAAAAGAAAATACAGAGACAAAATTGTAGTATTGACAAGGTAGACAAATCAGATAGAAATAAAGACAAGGTAAGTAGTGGTGAGAATTATGATAAAATTACAAATATAGTGTTAGAAAATAATTGTGTGAGTATTGAGAGTGGTGATAAAAGTATAATGGGAGTAGAATTTGATAATGAAGTGATAAAAAGTGTTGATGAATTAGAGAGAAAGTATAGAGAGAATTTACAGATAAAGGGGTTGCAGGGGATAAATTTTTCCCGTAATGTTGTAGTAGGGGGTGAAGTAAAGACTTCACGTGTGTTTAGGAAGGACGAGAGTGCCTTCAATGCGTATTTGGAAGACAAAAGGTCTACAAATAAAGTGGTCCCTGGTTTTTTTTGTGCACTTCACAGGTGGTGCAGAGATAAAGCAGTAGAGTCCCCTGCATATATGGAGAGAGAGTGTGTAGCTTGGTATGATGGTGAGAAAGGTTTTGAGAGAGAGAGAAAGAGAGAAATTGAGATATATAAAGTAAAGAAAAATTATGAAGAGTTTATGAAAAGGTTAGGTATAGAGATGATATATAATAAAAATATGAAATACTTACCTTGTAAGGAAGTTGATATAGTAGTAGGAGATGATAATGAAAATAATGACTTAGTAACTTATCTGATTGTGACGAATTATACTGGAGGTGACAGGACAATGACCAATCATGACAGATTAAATGAGTTTGTGGAAAATAATGAAAATTTGAATGGTATATGCATTTATGATGTTAATATAAGAGATTCAATAATAAGCAATGTATATAGATATAAGATAAGACTATTGTTCGACGATATGGGGTAATTGTTTATTGTGTTATGAACATTTAATTGTGTGGACAGTGTTTTTTAAAAATGGACTGATTCGGACTGATTATGGCAAATGATTTAGTGATTATGTGAATTGTATATTTTTGTGTATTGATGTCTAGGTATTTGTGTATTTTTACTGTTGTGTACTTTATGTATTTTTTTTATGTAAGCATGTATTGTACGATTTTAAATAATTGGAGGAAGTTAATAATGATTTTAAAGGATATTATGAGAATTCAGATTCTAATGGTTAGTAGATGATTATGTATTTGGATATGAAAGGTGTTGTTAGCAGATAAGTGATGAATTTTGTAATAGTATATTAAGTTGAAATGTTATAAAGAGTTTGGGGATAGTGATAAATAAGGGCATGGGAGTTAGTTAGATAGAGTTATTGGGAGTTAGGAAAAATAAAGTGCTGAGATGTTGATAGTATATAAAGAGGTGTTAGATATTTTAGGGACACAGTGGTTAGTAATTATATGTAGAGGTGAGTAATGTGCATGGTAATTTTATAGTTGTTGATGGTGATATTTTGTAATAAGGGTATTGGTGTAGGAGTCCAACGATGGATGTTGAGACAGGAAGGGATCATTGTGTGCCGGAAAGGGTTATCTGAAAGGGTCAGAAACCGATAAGGGAATGAGTTGGTTAGAGGGAATACACACATACTATTACAAAAAGGCGCGGTGCCAGAGGTTTTAAATGGGATTTGTGAAAGGGGGTTATTAAGAGATATTGGTGTCAAAATATATTAATGGTTAGAAGCGGCTAGTGTAGAAAAAAGGGGTAGTAAGGTTAGGTTGACAGATGCCAAAATAAGACAGAGAAAATAATGAATAAGAGAGTCACCCAAACGAGTGAGGATAGAAGGGTTAGAAAAGGAGAATTCATGGTAGGAAGGTGAGGTAACAAAGGAAGGTAACGTAACAGAAAGGTAAGGATAAATTTGAAATTGTTGTATAGAATCTGATGAATGTCAAATAATTAAAAGTTAATAGAGAGTTGTTGATAGTAAAATGTTATAAAGTTTGGTACAAATCATGTAAATTTAAATTGTTTAATGTAAGGTAAATGGAACAATGTTAATATGTAATGTACAATGTTTTATGATGTTTTATTATGGTTGGGGGGCAATAGAGTGTGTGGCTAGGAGGTCGTTACAGGGGTAATGACGATAATAAGTGTTAAGAGATAGTATATTTTAAAGTTGAAAATATAAAGTTAAAAAATGAAGTTAAATAAAATATTCTAGTAAGCTGCCATTTACAAAATAGATAAATGATTATAAGTTGAGCAACAAAGTTTAAAGGAAAAGTGTCGGCCATGATAGTTGTAAGTTGAATGTATAGAAATAATTAGGTGAAGGTATTTTGGGGTATGATAAAGAATTGTTGATATATTGTGTTATATTTAGTTACATATATATGTTGTTTATTTTCTTACAAGGAAGTAGTTGAATTTGGTGGTGGTAAGAAATCAATGTATTTTAAGTCTTGTTGTGGTTAAGTGACACTTGTGAATTAAAAAACAAACCAATGCCCGAACACAAACCAATGCGTCTAAAAGGGGACATATCAGTTGTAGATATGTAAGTGTACTATACCACTATTTTGAAATTTTTCTATTGGATGTTTCAGAGTTTTGTGGTGTTGTGACCGCAGTCCTGGGCTGGCTGGAGCGTCAGAACAGGAGTGTATAGTGCCTCATGGCCTTATGGTGTAGGGATCTCTCAGGAGAAGTCCAGTAAGGACAGAGGGTGCGACCAGCACATAAAGAATGTAAATTCAGTGCACACATCTATCTAATTAAACTCAGCGGAATTAAAGGCGAACACCGACCATCACCATGGGAGTCTCACACCAACAACGGATGGACACCACCACCTAACAAGCAGAGAAGTTCCTTTTGTCATTTTTATAGTTAATGAGCTCATTAATATCAAATCGATAATAAAAAAGAATGTACGGGTCTGAAGTTGAATGTGTGAGAATGAATGCGTGAATGTATGGCCATAACACATAAACCGAAGGCATTGGTTTGTGCAGTAACTAATTAACTATTAATAAATGATTTAAAGCTGCAGCTATAAAGTGTACATTGATATTAATTCAACAGATAAAGAAATAGAGAGAATCAAAAGAGATAGGAAAGTTAGCCACCATTTTGTTTTGTGTCATATCATATGACGTCACTATTTTGACCGCATGGTTGTATGTGTACTACCTTAGATTGAATTAAATTTGATGGTTAATTTCAAGAATATCTGGTTATCATTTGTGTCGTCAACTGTGTTTCAAAATCTTCCTGTACCCGAACCCTGGTACCCCTTAGGTAGAAAACAAGTTATAAAGGAAGAAAATGAGCCCGGCAAATAATGAAATTGGTGAGTATCATTAATACCGAATTATGGTATTTGTTATCTATATCTTACTAAATATATGTGCTAATATTATTGATAAGAGTGAGTGTATTCACAATTGCCGCCCCCACAGTGATTATAAGTTTGTTTATGCACAATTGTCGCCCTCACTGGGACTTGATAAATTATTATTATGGGTAAGATAACCTTATTTATGTATTTAAAGTTTATTGACAAAGGTAGTATTGTTAAAAACAAATATAAATACACTTATATTGTAATATCATTAGTGTGTATAAGTTTGTTTATTCACAATTGGCGCCCGAACAGGGACTTTGTATAAAATTAATTTATATAAAACAGATAGATGGAGAAACACAGAAGACGATATATAATGAATGAGAGGTTATGTTGTTAGAGGTAAATAGTTAAATACGAGTTGAGTATATTGCGTAGTCAAATACAAATAGAGATAAATAACCATTTAAATACTAAAATACAAAATGGCAGAAAATAACAATAGCATAGAAATAGAAAATTTAGAGACAGAATCTATTTTACGGGAAAGACACATTAGCTCAACACCTAAAGTAGCCGAAAATAAAATATCATTAGAAGACCTGTTCGCATTGATTAAAACACAAAATAGTGTGTTAAAGGAGATTGACGAGAAGTTTGATAGCCTCGAAAATGAATTGAAAAAACAAAATAATGTACGAGACGTAAAATTGAACCAATTAGACGAGAAACTAAAAAAAGTTGAAAACGAAATACAGAGACAAAATTGTAGTATTGACAAAGTAGACAAGTTAGAGATAGACAAAAACAAGGTAAGTAGTGGTGAGAATTATGATAGAATTACAAATATGGTGTTAGAAAATAATTGTGTGAGTATTGAGAGTAGTGATAAAAGTATAATGGGAGTAGAATTTGATAATGAAGTGATAAAAAGTGTTGATGAATTAGAGAGAAAGTATAGAGAGAATTTACAGATAAAGGGGTTGCAGGGGATAAATTTTTCCCGTAATGTTGTAGTAGGGGGTGAAGTAAAGACTTCACGTGTGTTTAGGAAGGACGAGAGTGCCTTCAATGCGTATTTGGAAGACAAAAGGTCTACAAATAAAGTGGTCCCTGGTTTTTTTTGTGCACTTCACAGGTGGTGCAGTGATAAAGCAGTAGAGTCCCCTGCATATATGGAGAGAGAGTGTGTAGCTTGGTATGATGGTGAGAAAGGTTTTGAGAGAGAGAGAAAGAGAGAAATTGAGATATATAAAGTAAAGAAAAATTATGAAGAGTTTATGAAAAGGTTAGGTATAGAGATGATATATAATAAAAATATGAAATACTTACCTTGTAAGGAAGTTGATATAGTAGTAGGAGATGATAATGAAAATAATGACTTAGTAACTTATCTGATTGTGACGAATTATACTGGAGGTGACAGGACAATGACCAATCATGACAGATTAAATGAGTTTGTGGAAAATAATGAAAATTTGAATGGTATATGCATTTATGATGTTAATATAAGAGATTCAATAATAAGCAATGTATATAGATATAAGATAAGACTATTGTTCGACGATATGGGGTAATTGTTTATTGTGTTATGAACATTTAATTGTGTGGACAGTGTTTTTTAAAAATGGACTGATTCGGACTGATTATGGCAAATGATTTAGTGATTATGTGAATTGTATATTTTTGTGTATTGATGTCTAGGTATTTGTGTATTTTTACTGTTGTGTACTTTATGTATTTTTTTTATGTAAGCATGTATTGTACGATTTTAAATAATTGGAGGAAGTTAATAATGATTTTAAAGGATATTATGAGAATTCAGATTCTAATGGTTAGTAGATGATTATGTATTTGGATATGAAAGGTGTTGTTAGCAGATAAGTGATGAATTTTGTAATAGTATATTAAGTTGAAATGTTATAAAGAGTTTGGGGATAGTGATAAATAAGGGCATGGGAGTTAGTTAGATAGAGTTATTGGGAGTTAGGAAAAATAAAGTGCTGAGATGTTGATAGTATATAAAGAGGTGTTAGATATTTTAGGGACACAGTGGTTAGTAATTATATGTAGAGGTGAGTAATGTGCATAGTAATTTTATAGTTGTTGATGGTGATATTTTGTAATAAGGGTATTGGTGTAGGAGTAAGGTATAGATAACCAATACCATAATTCGGTATTAATGATACTCACCAATTTCATTATTTGCCGGGCTCGTTTTCTTCCTTTATAACTTGTTTTCTACCTAAGGGGTACCAGGGTTCGGGTACAGGAAGATTTTGAAACACAGTTGACGACACAAATGATAACCAGATATTCTTGAAATTAACCATCAAATTTAATTCAATCTAAGGTAGTACACATACAACCATGCGGTCAAAATAGTGACGTCATATGATATGACACAAAACAAAATGGTGGCTAACTTTCCTATCTCTTTTGATTCTCTCTATTTCTTTATCTGTTGAATTAATATCAATGTACACTTTATAGCTGCAGCTTTAAATCATTTATTAATAGTTAATTAGTTACTGCACAAACCAATGCCTTCGGTTTATGTGTTATGGCCATACATTCACGCATTCATTCTCACACATTCAACTTCAGACCCGTACATTCTTTTTTATTATCGATTTGATATTAATGAGCTCATTAACTATAAAAATGACAAAAGGAACTTCTCTGCTTGTTAGGTGGTGGTGTCCATCCGTTGTTGGTGTGAGACTCCCATGGTGATGGTCGGTGTTCGCCTTTAATTCCGCTGAGTTTAATTAGATAGATGTGTGCACTGAATTTACATTTTTTATATATTTATACTGTAAACAAGATGAGCCTTTATTGCTCCACTACTGTTGGTAACATTTTTGTTAGTTGAATTAAAGTATTGTTAAAAAGTTATACACACAACGATACATCGCTGTGGCTCCTCTGAAGAATGGCGTTGAAATGAGAGCGAGGCAAGTGTAATTTCTTGCTTGTGTGTGTGTAGTTCTTACGTCATCCCGCTTTGTCTTGCTGGACAACGCCTCGTTGCACACATTGTACTCAGTGCGTCATTGTTCTTAGCGATGACGGACTAGTGTTATAGCCCAATCATAATGCATATTGTGGTACTTCGTCATAAACACCGCCATGGTAGATTTTGCTGTTTTCACGTCCACCGGAGACCTTGGTGTTTTACTCTGGCCGAATTTACGTTGTTCCGTTTTCCAGAGGGACAATGTACCTAACCATTCTGTATGTTTAAAAAATACATAATAAAACAATGAAAATACCCATAATTCCCATAATTCTGGTACTGGGTCAGTCTGTACTGTTACAAACCCCCTCAAGGAAAATTTTTTGTGTCGAAACATAAAAAAATTTCCTTGACTCATTCACACTCTCCTAAAAGGATCAGTCTAGATACTTCACCACAACCCCCTGTAACGTTACACAAAAAAAATTTTATCATCACTTACCCTTGGTCCTATGATGCTGGTCGCACCCTCTGACCTTACTGGACTTCTCCTGAGAGATCCCTACACCATAAGGCCAGGAGGCACTATACACTCCTGTTCTGACGCTCCAGCCAGCCCAGGACTGCGGTCACAACACCACAAAACTCTGAAACATCCAATACAAAATTTCAAAATAGTGGTATAATACACTTACATATCTACAACTGATATGTCCCCTTTTAGACGCATTGGTTTGTGTTCGGGCATTGGTTTGTTTTTTAATTCAAAAGTGTCACTTAACCACAACAAGACTTAAAATACATTGATTTCTTACCACCACCAAATTCAACTACTTCCTTGTAAGAAAATAAACAACATATATAGGCAACTACATATAACACAATATATCAATCATTCTTTATTATACCCCAAAATACCTTCACCTAATTATTTCTATAAATTCAACTTACAACTATCATGGCAGACACTTTTCCTTTAAACTTTGTTGCTCAACTTATAATCATTTATCTATTTTGTAAATGGCAGCTTACTAGAATATTTTATTTAACTTCATTTTTTAACTTTATATTTTCAACTTTAAAATCTACTATCTCTTAACACTTATTATCGTCATTACCCCTGTAACGACCTCCTAGCCACACACTCTATTGCCATCAACATAATAAAACATCATAAATCATTGTACATTACATATTAACATTGTTACATTTACCTTACATTAAACAATTTAAAGTTACATGACTTGTACCAAACTTTATAACATAAATTCTCGATTAACTTTCAATTATTTGACATTCATTAGATTCTATACAACAATTTCAAATTTATACTTACCTTTCTGTTACATTACCTTCCTTTGTTACCTCACCTTCCTACCATGAATTCTCCTTTTCTAACCCTTCTATCCTCACTCGTTTGGGTGACTCTCTTATTCATTATTTTCTCTGTTTTATTTTGGCATCTGTCAACCTAACCTTACTACCCCTTTTTTCTACACTAGCCGCTTCTAACCATTAATATATTTTGACACCAATATCTCTTAATAACCCCCTTCACAAATCCCATTTAAAACCTCTGGCACCGCGCCTTTTTGTACTAGTATGTGTGTATTCCCTCTAACCAACTCATTCCCTTATCGGTTTCTGACCCTTTCAGATAACCCTTTCCGGCACACAACGATCCCTTCCTGTCTCAACATCTCTCATTGGACTCCTACACCAATACCCTTATTACAAAATATCACCATCAACAACTATAAAATTACCATGCACATTACTCACCTCTACATATAATTACTAACCACTGTGTCCCTAAAATATCTAACACCTCTTTATATACTATCAACATCTCAGCACTTTATTTTTCCTACTCCCAATAACTCTATCTAACTAACTCCCATGCCCTTATTTATCACTATCCCCAAACTCTTTATAACATTTCAACTTAATATACTATTACAAAATTCATCACTTATCTGCTAACAACACCTTTCATATCCAAATACATAATCATCTACTAACCATTAGAATCTGAATTCTCATAATATCCTTTAAAATCATTATTAACTTCCTCCAATTATTTAAAATCGTACAATACATGCTTACATAAAAAAAATACATAAAGTACACAACAGTAAAAATACACAAATACCTAGACATCAATACACAAAAATATACAATTCACATAATCACTAAATCATTTGCCATAATCAGTCCGAATCAGTCCATTTTTAAAAAACACTGTCCACACAATTAAATGTTCATAACACAATAAACAATTACCCCATATCGTCGAACAATAGTCTTATCTTATATCTATATACATTGCTTATTATTGAATCTCTTATATTAACATCATAAATGCATATACCATTCAAATTTTCATTATTTTCCACAAACTCATTTAATCTGTCATGATTGGTCATTGTCCTGTCACCTCCAGTATAATTCGTCACAATCAGATAAGTTACTAAGTCATTATTTTCATTATCATCTCCTACTACTATATCAACTTCCTTACAAGGTAAGTATTTCATATTTTTATTATATATCATCTCTATACCTAACCTTTTCATAAACTCTTCATAATTTTTCTTTACTTTATATATCTCAATTTCTCTCTTTCTCTCTCTCTCAAAACCTTTCTCACCATCATACCAAGCTACACACTCTCTCTCCATATATGCAGGGGACTCTACTGCTTTATCACTGCACCACCTGTGAAGTGCACAAAAAAAACCAGGGACCACTTTATTTGTAGACCTTTTGTCTTCCAAATACGCATTGAAGGCACTCTCGTCCTTCCTAAACACACGTGAAGTCTTTACTTCACCCCCTACTACAACATTACGGGAAAAATTTATCCCCTGCAACCCCTTTATCTGTAAATTCTCTCTATACTTTCTCTCTAATTCATCAACACTTTTTATCACTTCATTATCAAATTCTACTCCCATTATACTTTTATCACTACTCTCAATACTCACACAATTATTTTCTAACACCATATTTGTAATTCTATCATAATTCTCACCACTACTTACCTTGTTTTTGTCTATCTCTAACTTGTCTACTTTGTCAATACTACAATTTTGTCTCTGTATTTCGTTTTCAACTTTTTTTAGTTTCTCGTCTAATTGGTTCAATTTTACGTCTCGTACATTATTTTGTTTTTTCAATTCATTTTCGAGGCTATCAAACTTCTCGTCAATCTCCTTTAACACACTATTTTGTGTTTTAATCAATGCGAACAGGTCTTCTAATGATATTTTATTTTCGGCTACTTTAGGTGTTGAGCTAATGTGTCTTTCCCGTAAAATAGATTCTGTCTCTAAATTTTCTATTTCTATGCTATTGTTATTTTCTGCCATTTTGTATTTTAGTATTTAAATGGTTATTTATCTCTATTTGTATTTGACTACGCAATATACTCAACTCGTATTTAACTATTTACCTCTAACAACATAACCTCTCATTCATTATATATCGTCTTCTGTGTTTCTCCATCTATCTGTTTTATATAAATTAATTTTATACAAAGTCCCTGTTCGGGCGCCAATTGTGAATAAACAAACTTATACACACTAATGATATTACAATATAAGTGTATTTATATTTGTTTTTAACAATACTACCTTTGTCAATAAACTTTAAATACATAAATAAGGTTATCTTACCCATAATAATAATTTATCAAGTCCCAGTGAGGGCGACAATTGTGCATAAACAAACTTATAATCACTGTGGGGGCGGCAATTGTGAATACACTCACTCTTATCAATAATATTAGCACATATTTACCAAGGGTAAGTGATGATAAAATTTTTTTTGTGTAACGTTACAGGGGGTTGTGGTGAAGTATCTAGACTGATCCTTTTAGGAGAGTGTGAATGAGTCAAGGAAATTTTTTTATGTTTCGACACAAAAAATTTTCCTTGAGGGGGTTTGTAACAGTACAGACTGACCCAGTACCAGAATTATGGGAATTATGGGTATTTTCATTGTTTTATTATGTATTTTTTAAACATACAGAATGGTTAGGTACATTGTCCCTCTGGAAAACGGAACAACGTAAATTCGGCCAGAGTAAAACACCAAGGTCTCCGGTGGACGTGAAAACAGCAAAATCTACCATGGCGGTGTTTATGACGAAGTACCACAATATGCATTATGATTGGGCTATAACACTAGTCCGTCATCGCTAAGAACAATGACGCACTGAGTACAATGTGTGCAACGAGGCGTTGTCCAGCAAGACAAAGCAGGATGACGTAAGAACTACACACACACAAGCAAGAAATTACACTTGCCTCGCTCTCATTTCAACGCCATTCTTCAGAGGAGCCACAGCGATGTATCGTTGTGTGTATAACTTTTTAACAATACTTTAATTCAACTAACAAAAATGTTACCAACAGTAGTGGAGCAATAAAGGCTCATCTTGTTTACAGTATAAATATATAAAAAATGTAAATTCAGTGCACACATCTATCTAATTAAACTCAGCGGAATTAAAGGCGAACACCGACCATCACCATGGGAGTCTCACACCAACAACGGATGGACACCACCACCTAACAAGCAGAGAAGTTCCTTTTGTCATTTTTATAGTTAATGAGCTCATTAATATCAAATCGATAATAAAAAAGAATGTACGGGTCTGAAGTTGAATGTGTGAGAATGAATGCGTGAATGTATGGCCATAACACATAAACCGAAGGCATTGGTTTGTGCAGTAACTAATTAACTATTAATAAATGATTTAAAGCTGCAGCTATAAAGTGTACATTGATATTAATTCAACAGATAAAGAAATAGAGAGAATCAAAAGAGATAGGAAAGTTAGCCACCATTTTGTTTTGTGTCATATCATATGACGTCACTATTTTGACCGCATGGTTGTATGTGTACTACCTTAGATTGAATTAAATTTGATGGTTAATTTCAAGAATATCTGGTTATCATTTGTGTCGTCAACTGTGTTTCAAAATCTTCCTGTACCCGAACCCTGGTACCCCTTAGGTAGAAAACAAGTTATAAAGGAAGAAAACGAGCCCGGCAAATAATGAAATTGGTGAGTATCATTAATACCGAATTATGGTATTTGTTATCTATACCTTACTAAATATATGTGCTAATATTATTGATAAGAGTGAGTGTATTCACAATTGCCGCCCTCACAATGTGTATAAGTTTGTTTATGCACAATTGTCGCCCTCACTGGGACTTGATAAATTATTATTATGGGTAAGATAACCTTATTTATGTATTTAAAGTTTATTGACAAAGGTAGTATTGTTAAAAACAAATATAAATACATTTATATTGTAATATTATTAGTAAATTATTATAAGTTTGTGTATTCACATCCTCCCCTTTGATTCATAGTGGTGGAACCATGTTTGTTTCAAGGGGAGAAAACCTCCTATTGAATAGGATTTGGCATGTTTGTGTTCCCAAGCCAATCAGATAGCACTTAAAACTGACTGGTTAATGCTGCTTTCCAGCTTAGATGTGCTGGCATGAAAGTTTATATTAGTGGGCCTTCTTAGGCAAAAACACAGTCTCTACCTTATCACTGGGCTGAATTGGCGGACACTGTGCCAATTGCTTCCAACACTGAAGATGCCCTCTGATTATATTTTATTGGGTCCTGCAGTCTTTCGACTGGTTTGTACCCTCCTCACGTATACCTATGGTGCATGTGTGACAGAGTCTCTCACAAGTATATGGTACCTACAGTTTAAAGCCAGATCCGAACGGCATAGTTGGGAAGGGTTTATACTAGGCAGGATACCTCTCACTGGTTTGTAATTTCCTTGTGAAGGGGAATGGTCTTATCTAAATCAGATGGCCCAGGTGGGAATCGAACCCGTGCTGACAACGTAGCAGTGCCACACGCTAGCCACTACGCCACAATTTCAGCCTCTGATAGTGGGGCCGAATTGTCTGTAAATACACACAATAGACCACGGCCTAACAATGTGGTAAATTCCAACTTTGTTGACACCAGCTGTGAAAGCCTTAGAAACTATATTTTAATTTTTGGTCAAATAATTTAATAGGAAAGTACCAATGAAATATAATTTTTCTTCCTTTCTCATCCTTGCAACCATATCTATCAACTTAATTAAATGCAGTACACGATTGCACCATTCTAATTGATTAAATACTTGCATCATACTGCAATATGAAATATGCACTTAAAAGGCTGTTGCCTTTATAACGGTGGAATGAGCAGCCTTCAATTTATGCTTATGCAGCGAATTGTCTAATATGTATATACTATATGTATGTGTGTATCTGACAGAACTTCCTGTAAACTGTACACAGTTTTGTTGCCAAAACAATTTTTTGAGTTTTGGGTTTTTTTTCTGGCCCTGCACTATATTTGCAATATTTCCAGTATGTTTATGTATACTGTGTATATGGTTCCAAATGCAGTCTGTAAAAAGGTGTCTTCTGTTTTACAGCAGCACAGTCACATTAAAAAAAACATAATATATTTCTGCACAAGGTTAGGTTTGTTAGATTAGGTTTACATATAATTATATACTTTTAAAATAAAATAAATTATGAACAGCATTTTAAAGTTAATTAAGAGTTTAATACGTTCATGAGTGAAGAAGAAGAAAATTTTGAATGTCACAACAATGTTTAGTTGTTTGCTTTCAATTGCGCTGGTTTTTCGCATGTTCAGATTGGCAACAAATGTTACTGTATATAGTCATTATAATCACTGATATATTATACATTATATTTTGCTGAGTCATGAGTTTTGTTTTCTTTAAATAGTGAACTGAAAAACCAAAATAATCTAACCTAACCTCATGCATTAAAATGTACAGATGTTAAGACTTTGTGTTATCACAGTCTAATAAAACTGACGTAACATGAAATATTACTGATGTTTCTTAATAATAAATTCCTTACACTATCTACAATTTTGTTGGACATCTTGTTATTATTATTATTATTATTATCAAAATACCCTTATACCATATTGGTGTCGGGTTACATCAATATATGATAAGTATATCAACTACACTCTATATACAAATTTTTTCCATCTTACTCTATCCATTGACAATGTCTTCGCTTCCCTCCATCCCAAGCCTCTTTTTCTCAAAATGTTTCCCATCATTCCATCCCAAGTCAGTCGCGGTCTTCCTCTCTTCTTTCTCCCTCCTGATTTTGCCTCCCAAACCTGTTTTACCATTCTATCACTATCCATTCTCTGCATGTGTCCCCACCAGCATAGTTGTCTCTGTTCAATAAAATCCAGAATCGATATCACTTCCAGATCCTCTCTTATTTGTGTATTCCTAACTCTATTCTTCCTTGTTACTCCTACTACTCACCTATTATATTTCATTTCTGCCACCTGGATTTTACTTTTTTGGATTTTGGATAGCACCCACGTCTCACAGCCGTATGTTAAAACCGGTCTATATACTGTTTTATACACACTCATTTTCGTTTTTCTTGATATCTCCTTCTTATTTATAAATCTATTGTTTAATGCATAGTATACTTTTATTGCCTTTTCAATTCTTTCATTTAATGTGGCTTCTTGTTTCCCATTACTGTCTACTATAACCCCTAGATATTTGAATTGTTTGACTTGTTCTATCTTCACTCCTCCAATCTCTATATTTATTATTTTCTCCCCCATTACCATTACCTTTGTTTTGGTCTTATTTATTTTCATCCCTTTTTCTTGGAGAACTTCATTCCATATATTCAAATTACCCTGTAATGCCCTTTCACTTGTAGCCATTAGCACTACATCATCCGCGAAAGCCCCTTCTGCTACTTCTATACTTCGCAAGTTCCTGTATCCAATATGCATTTTCTTAACCTTCAGTGAACACTTCTTAATAATGTCGTCCATATACAAGTTGAATAATGTCAGACTCAGTCCACCTCCTTGTCTTAATCCATAGTTTGTTGTAAATCCTAACGACCTCATATTTTTACCAATTACATAATTAACATTATTTAAATATCACTAGAATATTGACGACTCGGAACACTAAGTTTTTTATAAGTAAAAACGTAAAGTTTTACCTTTATAAAGTCGTCAATATTATAGTGATATTTAGTTAAGTAACGGACACGTCATGGACAACGAAATCCAAGAATTTAACATTATTTTGTATAACCTCTGTACTACCTTAATTATTTTACTCCTTATTCCTCTATTTTTTAAACTTTCCCATATTTTTGCTCTAGGCACACTATCAAAAGCCTTCTCAAGATCAATAAAAGCCAAACATACCAATTTATCTTGTTGTATCGACTTCTCAGCTATCTGTTGCAGAGTAAAAATGTGATCCTGCACACTTCTC
Organism: Magicicada septendecula; assembly: GCA_034769895.1. Taxonomy (NCBI): domain Eukaryota; kingdom Metazoa; phylum Arthropoda; class Insecta; order Hemiptera; family Cicadidae; genus Magicicada; species Magicicada septendecula. Next base: position 131,208,730 of record CM068372.1, read on the forward strand.
CCTGATCTAAAGCCACTCTGCGATTCCTCCAAACTATTTTCTAAAATTGGGACCAATTTATTATTAATTATCTGCTCATAAACCTTAACAATTGTATTTAACAGATTGATACCCCTATAATTATTATAATCTCTTGCGTTACCTTTCTTAAAAATAGGAACTGGACATCTTGTTTGCTAATAAATTGATAAATGATAACACCTCTGACGAAGCTCACAGTAATGAAAGCTGGTTAAGCCAAAGGTATAAATGTTTTAAATTTTTACTAAAATGTTAGTGTTCCATGTCCTCAGACAAGAGTGTACATGCCTTTTATCTTTAAGGCTGCACAGAAAGGCCTTTTTTTTGTATCCTGTTACTATCCATTCAGTGCATCTATTCTAGCAATGGTCACCAGTATTATTTTATCAGTTCTTCTCTCCCACACTGAACACTTCAAGTTATTGCCTTATGTTGTCATTTTGAATATGGTTGTGTTAAGTGTAGCCTCTCTCTGGCCTTAGAAATCTTGCCTCTGGTATAAGCCTACTCATGAAAATTAAGTATAACTAAAAGAACATTATTTTGAAATAATTAGTATGTTATGTCAAGCAAAAATTTTAATACAGAAAAATAATAAACTAAAAACATAATATCGAATTACAATAAAAGCCTCATTTTAGTTAATAATAAGTTAATTACCAAGAACATGATTTGTTAGTTTCCATTGGTTTTGTGAACTTTTTTATTTTTAAGTTGGCCTGGTAGTTGTCAATTGTCTGAACTATTTCTGCTAATCTACATGCATAATGTTAAATGTTAAATTCCTGAACTAATCAGGACAATGCCTCGCATATCAAAAAACTGAAATGAGGTAGTAAATTATGGTTTCAAATTATTTATTTCTATTTTTTTTTAGCCAACACAATTCTGTGATATGGAAAATAACTTACATAAATTTGCAAATAATGTTAGATACAGTGCTTCTTAGCATGAGTTTGAGAAGGGCTGGGTATGAGTTAAATTGATGTGCTGGATTTTTCTATACATGTATTCAATATTTCAGGCCTTTTCAACATTCTCCATTTTGCTGGGCTTCAGTATTTTTAGGTTTATTACATTTTCCATCACTTCCTCTTGTCTTTTATTTAGATTTTCTCCACTTTTTGCTTGTATACACTTTGTGAATTCTGTGATATTGTTCAAAATGTTCACACGTCTCAGTTTAAAGCACAGCAATACATAGGCATAACTGAGGGGGGGCATTGTTCTGAGCTTTATAAAATTGTGTTTTCAGGTGTTATAAATGAAAACAAACAGTCCAACAGGAGACAGTTTCCAAGCTTGCAAGTACTGTATACACTATTTATCATCATCTCTACAGTTATCAGATGATTTGTTCTGGTAGATTCATTATTATTATTATTATTATTTCTTTCGAAGAAATTTTCAAGGGGAATGTTTAATAGATTTGAATGATATACTTCAAAATAATCTTTCTGTTAAAAGAAAAAGCATGTACTCTAGAGACCATAACTGGAATGAGTGTGTACTGTAAACAAAGATATGTTTTGGAACTTATTGAAAAGATAAACACAGATGTACTTCCTTGAATTTTCTCTCTCCTTACTTTTCTTGTCTTTGTCACACACATCCTGAGCCATCTGTGCTTGGATTGTTTATTTTATACAAACAATTTACACATAATGGCCCACTGGCATCATCATCAAAGTTACTCCTATGATCTTATCTCTCTCTCTCTCTCTCTTGTTATCCAATTTCCTGTTAAATCTGTTGTTCATCAGATACTTTATCAGTTGGAACTCTTGTTATTTGTTAGTTATATCAATATAAGTGCGGTCAGGTACTCGGTCATGTACATAGGCTGTAAACGTGTATGTCACTTATTGTTTTCATAATTCCTTATTGTTATGTTTATTTTGGTTTGTGGGCCCTAAGTGCTAGGAAATGTGGGATAACAAACACAAAGGAGTAAAACTGTCTGATTTCATTGAAAAGAAACAAAAACATGTGTTGAGTGATGAAGAGACAGGTTCACTATCATCATCTTCTTCAGCAGCAGTATCATCATCATCAAATAGCAGCAGCAGTGTCATCAAAGTAGACCAACAAATTAGGACTGTGATGACTAACATTTCTACGTTATCTGCACCTCACACATTCCCAAATCAGGAGCGTACTTAGGGGATGGGGGTCAGGAGTGCACTCGTAAATTTTCCAGTACCGTAATGGCAAGACTATGGTCCACAGCCAATGTTGGCTACATAGTCACTCCATAACGGATAACATATCACTGAAAGTAAAGTGATGGTTGGAATCTAACTAAACACTTGTAATATTCACAAAAAATATTTATTACTTGAACATTTGAACAACATAATTTAACTTACCGTAATCACAAATAATTAGCAAATGGATTGGATTCTTCCAGAGTGGTTGGTTTTGCTTGTTTTGTTTGGGTGTCGTCTGCAGTCCGGTGTTTTCGGAGCCATGTTTTTACATATGGCTCTGGATCCCAGTCACTCAAGTTTGGGCCGTGTAGTTTAACAAACATCAAACTTGACACATGTGGCACTGTCAGTCTCGTACGGGTGGGTGTAATGATGAGATTCATTAAACTGAATCCTCTTTCGCAATCAGCTGAACTGCAAGGGATCAGTTTTGTACAGTTAAGCAAAGGTGTTAAATATTTTGGTATTGTTGTATGGTTTTCGACAAAATCCCTGTAGCTGTTTTTGATTTTGGGTATGTTTAACTTAAACCTTCTGCACAACTTCTCAATCTCTGGTTCGCCAAAGCCTACAGGTTTTTCAGTAGGCCACGTATCTGGTTCCAGCACTTTTAATTCATCTAAAAGTGATTCATGATTCATAAGTTTCATGATGATGTGATGGCGCACTTGACCGATGGGGTTCGTGGCTAGAAACTATAGTAAACATTCTTCTTTTTAAGTTATTTATGACACTTGTTATTAACTGCTGATGATTGATGGTTGGAATTGTGTGATTTTCTATGAGTGGAACGCCATTAAATGTTCCTTCCCTGATGCAAATTTTTGCTTCCAAAGTCTTAGTACCGGGATTTTCCTTCATAGCCTAAAAAACCGGACACTTCGTCGTATAAGTTTATCAGCATAGATTACTGTTGTTTCTTGGTTTTGTAAGGATTCTGACAGCATCGACAGCTCAGCCAAAATATCATACATTATACCCAAATCTAGCAAAAACTGAGGTGATGAACATCGTTTTGATAGTCCACTGTACATGGCTCGCTCTGTCAAATTTCTGCTCTTATCGGCTTTAGCAAAGTCAAAGTGTCTGTTTAAGGCACCGTATCCATACCAAGTAGCTGACACGGCTCTAAATGAACTTGCTACCCAATGTGTCCCTAAAATTTTCCCGATTTTATTTATTTCTTGATCTAGGCCACTAGCACATTCTGCTAACTCCCTTTGATTCTTTGGAGACCTGCTATAAACGGAGTACACTTTGTCCATAAAAATTTGGAAATGGTTTACAGCTCCCACTTTGTTTATTGCATCACTCAGAGCTAACTCAAGTCTGTGGTTCATGCAGTGCCAAATAATAAGGCTTGGATATTTTTCAAGCAATCTTTCTGCGACTCCTGATTTTTTCCCCAGCATAACACTTGCACCGTCACTTGCAAATGCAACAAAGTTTTCTTTTAAGTAGTTACCTTCAAAACCGTATTTGCTTAAGAAATCAAGGAGATTTTCTGCTACGGTCTTAGACGTTTGGTCGGATAGTTCTAGGAGATCTAAGAATGAGAAATGTGGAGAGTCCTCTTTGCAAACTTCACACTTCAAATATACTATCAGAGTAGACTTGCTGCCGAGAGTGGTTGATTCGTCTATCAGGACTGAAATTTTGCCTGATACACCTAAAATTTGTTTCACGACTCTTTTCTTCATTTCGTCAGAAACGTGACAAATTATTTCCATTGCAATTCTTTTAGAGTGTAGCCCCATACCTATATCCAAGCCATTCAATTTTTGCATCTGCAACAGATCAAAATGGTCAGTGCAAGGCCTATTGTTTTTTACAATGAAGTAAGCAGTTCTAAAGACAATTTTTGTTGTCACTAAGTGGGCTGCATTCATTTCATCAAAAACATTGTCAATTCACTCTTTTTTGGCTTCAGCAGCAATTCTTTCAGCTGTTGTGTGACCAAAAGAGTTTTTATGTTCAAATATTTTTTTTTCTCAACGATGTAAGTTGAGAGGTTTTACTTGATCCATTAAACGTAATTAGGAACAAATGCCATTCTTTTGTATGCTCATGTGCTCTTTTTTAAAAAGTGCCAAGTTGAGCAACTTCTTTACAAACATTACAGCCAAGTTTTTCGTTGATGCAGTCAAGCCAAGGAAAACCATTCTTTTTACGTTCCCACATTTCTTCTGTCCAAATGGAAGGCCAACGAGAAATAGTTGAGTCCTCAGTTGATGAACTCGGTACAGACAGACATCAATAACACAAATACCTTCGGTTTCTGTATGCTGCACAAACGAGCTTTCGCCAGGTTTAAGGAGAGTATTTGCATCGCGAGAAGCAAAGGTTGAAGACTCGCACGAAGACTGTATAGTCCCTCTACTGAAGAACGACGTTAGAGTTTTTTGTTTCTTATTGGCAGATTCCATGACTGTTGTAGCACTGAATAAACACACGTAACGGTTCACAACAGCGATTTACAACTGACAAGCAAGATGCGGGAACCACTAATGACTCATCAGTAAATACTGAGTTGAGTAGTGAGCCGATCGGTGGAAGGTACCCCCTCCACTGCACTGCCCACTGGTCTACACTTCAAGGTCATCCCGCATCCAAAATAGATCTCATGTGCGTTGTAGTTGGCGCCGTTCGGTGAGCCTAGTGCATAGTTACCAAATGATTATGTTATTTTTTATTTTCTTTCGCCAGTTTTAATTTTCGATCTCGGCGATGGTCATTGAGATGAATAATGTGTATAAACAAAATTAACAGTAAAACTAAAAGGAATTATTTGTTGAATATGTTAATATTTCTTCATTATCTTGCAATAAGAAGTATAATAACAGTGAGTACTAAATCTTAAAATAATACGTGGACCAGATTTTTGAGTAAAAACACATTTCATGTGAAAGAAAATAATTCTTTTTCTCAAAAAGCAGTACCCAGTGCACCCCTGATGGGGGTCAAATGGGACCCCCAGAGTGTTGAAAAAAGTTGACAAGGAATGTTGTTAATCTCTTAATGTTTATGCTGTTTTATTATTTTTAGCTGTGTATGCTAATATTGTAGTAACTCATTTTTAAATGTACAAATAGGTTTATTACACAATGTCTGCATAGGCCTATACATTTGGAACTTGACATATAGGAAAATCAAATCAGTGGCCTCAGAAGAAGTTGTTTATGAAATGGCCAACAAATCAAGACAATAGACATTAAACTCGAAAACATTTTCAGACAGTATATCTTTTTTTAGTATAAACTTTCCTTGGCTTACTTTTTTTAAGTAAAATTTTAGTTAAATTTTTAAATTTAATATATCAGTAAATTCATATCTTGTAAACAATGTTTCAATGGGAGGTATTTTTATTGAGACATTTCCGTTTACTTTAATGAGATTGATTTCAAGATGTTACCATACGTTTTTCAGCCACTTTCAAAATTGTAATATTGATTAGGCTTAAGTTGTTTTTTCTTTTGTATGAACCTGACACAAAGGGACCCCCCCCCCCACAGGCCAAATTCTAGGTACGCTGCTGCTTCACATCCTTATAAGACAAATATGATAAAAGAAGATAATTTATTTGAAGAACGTGATCCAGCAAATGATTGTGAAAAACCAAGAACATCATGTTTATAGGACCCTACCAGCCATGTCATCTGTAATGGAATATGTAATAAAAATGGGAGAAAATTTAGGCATGAGTTAACTTGGAGTACACCAACAAGCTATCACATTTTCATAAGAAATATGCCCATTATTCCACAGTTATCTTACTAAGTCAACAGTAGCTGCCATGTAGACCTTCAAAACGATAGCAGATTTAATGAGCTGTGGAAATAAACAGAAAAAAATTGCTGAAAAAGAAGTGTCTGCTATGACAGTGGGTCCAAGAAACAAAAAATAGTGCATGGAAAGCTTAGTGGTAGTGACAGGACTAGAAATTATCCAACAGCCTCAGAATTCTATAGCAGAATGTGTATTTTCTCATTTTAGGTACACTTATAAATGAAATTATGTACAGACTTAAATAAAATGATTTAAAAGTACTTCATACACTTTGCTCAGTTTCGAGTAAAAATGATATTGAGGAGGACATTATGAAATTAGTGTGTGCTATTTATAAAGTGTCAGAGAACTGTATTCAGTATTGAATGTTTTCACGTATGTGCAGATAAAAACATTGGTGATGAATTTGATCAAAGACTAAAGTTTTTTGTTGAACAAAATTTGAGTGAATTTTTTCCCAACTTTAACATGTGTAAACATTTTTGACAGTGCCTGTACATTCAGCAAGCAGTGAGCTTTTTCTTGGAGGCTGAAAACTTATATACACAAGACTACTTGACAAGAAATCACCTTCATCACCTTTCTGCTCTGTGCGTTGAAAGAACATATAACACTGACATTTCAAAAATAATAGGTGAATCTGACTCAGAAGTAACTTTTAGAGGAAGGAGACTCCGACTTTATTAGTCAAAACCTGCCACTCAGTCATCATGCTACACAATATGGTATATACTTCAATTAAACAAAAACTGAACTTGTTTATGCTTACACAATATGTTTGTTCTAGGTAAACATAAGTGAAAGTACAACTTACAAAGAATGTTTGACTGCATAATACATTTTACCTTATAGATCGTCTCACTACACAACTGAATTTTTTAAGTTGTTTTGATAGTTCATCTTCTTCTTTCACAGCACTAAATTAATATCGATTATTAAACTTTCACTTGTAAACTTACTTTGTTTCCTCCCGTACGCGTTTCGGGATACGATGATATATTACTTTTATTTACTGGCAATACAAGACAGGTCAAAAATTTCCACAAATACGTAAACACAATACACCACAAACTAAAATTTACACTGGAAATAGAACAAAACAATAGTATAAATTTTCTGGACCTAACAATTAACAAAACAAACAATACACACACACATATAAAATATACAGAAAACCAACCACAACTGACATGGTCATACACAACACATCAAACCATCTAATGCAACACAAACATGCGGCATTCAACCATTTGCTCCATAGACTAACAAAAATACCATTAAGTAAACAGGATTATAACGAAGAACTCAACACAATCAAATATATAGCAATAAAAAACGGTTACAACCCTAATTTAATAAACAAACTACACAGACACATCATAAACAAAAACAATAAATACCAACACACAACAAAATAAATACATCACACTCACATACCATAACTCCAACACACACAAAATCGCCAACACATTCAGGAAACACAAGTACAAAATAGCATACAGCACAAACAATACCATCAAAAAACACATCAATGATACAAAATATCGGTATGGAGAACCATACATGACTTCCATATTCTAAGATTTATATTTAAAATCATTTTCGAAATGAAATATTACCATAGAAACTACTTCTTTCTACTTACTGCTTCAGCCTTAACCACAGTACTGTGGTCACTAACGTATACCACCTCACGTTATAGCACTCGATTTTCACTGATGATGGAAGTCGATGGCATTGCCGAAACGTCTGGTTTTGTAGAAAACATTGGACTACGGCCTAATATCCCAGGAAGGAATTTTAACAAAAACTACTTCTTTGTTGCCGATAACGTTGTACACCAGGGCCCGCTCTAGCGGTTACGTCGCCCCGGACAAAAAGACAAATTGCCGCCCCTTAAGAATATATATATATATTTTTTTAATAAAGGTACATATTTTTTATTTTCAATAAAAATAAAATCATTTTATTTAAATTTTAATAAAAGCATATATTTAGAAAGAAACATGTAACATAACATAATATTGACAATCAAGTAGTACAAAACTGTAGATTCTACTTTTTATGTTAAATAAAAGTCAAATCATTTTAAATTGTAATCAACACATACATATATACATATTTAGAAAGAATCGTGTAACATAACATAAAATTGATAATCAAGCAGTACAAAACAGTAGAAATTAATTAAGAAATATCTGTACCTAGCCACAAATTGTTAACCATATAATTTTTTACATTTTAAATGCTATTAAAAATGTGTATTATTGCACAATCAATCAAAATGCCATTATTTTGAAAATAAAACAAGGTAACATCAACTACGCTAAAATCACAAAAAAATTGTTTTTCTCACTTTCAGTTCTGCAAACTTTTTTATTACATCTTTTAAATTTACTTGATCAGCAATTTCATGCTCAATTGCCAAAATGGCCAAACCATTAAGACGATTTTGTGTAGTAGTCGAACATAAAAAGTTCTTAATATTTTAACTTAGAGAAACTCCTTTCTCCACTTGCTTCAGTTATTGGTATCGTTAGCAATATTCTTAAAGCAATAGTAAGGTTTGGGGCAAAATTTAACTTTGTAATTAAGCTCAGTACATTGCTTAGGCTTTCTTTTTTGCCCAAAAGCGCAGATACTGCTGAAATTTCCTCTGCTAATTCTACCCCATTTATACTTACTTACTTACTAGCCAACGCCCACCCTTGGCTGTTGAGCCATTAGGCGACGCGCTGACCAGTAGCGTCAGGCTTCGGTGATCTCGGTGTCCTCGTTGGATGGGGTGTGGTCCAAGGCCGGGCAGTCACTCAGATGGTCGGCGTCCATCGTCGCATGGCCGCACAGCTGGCACTCAGGGGTTAGCAGCACGTGGAGGCGGTGCAGATGTGAAGCGAGATAGTCGTGTCCGGTTTTTAGTCGGAAGTTGGCGACACACACTGCACGAGGGAGGCTGGGGTTGATTGGACCGTCGGTGACGAGGCTTTCCCATTTTTTACCGGCGGCCGCCTCAGACAGTCTTCGCTTATTCCATATGTTGACGGCGGAGTCTATTTGAGCTTTGGAAGATTGTAGGGACTGCGGGCGGGTAGGGTTGTGCCTTGCTTGGCCAGTTTATCGGCCTCCTCGTTACCCCAGATGTTGACATGACTGGGTATCCATTGGAGTTTTAGGATCCACCCTCGGCTCCCCAGGGTCTCCAGTTTCCTTCTACAGTCTATAGTCCTTTGGCAGTCGGTTTGAGAGTTCCATGATAGACTGCGTATTGCAGCCTGCGAGTCGACTAGGAGCACGGCTTTTGAAGGGGGAGTGATTTTTTCCAGTTCATCAACGGCAGCGTGAACTGCTTCGATTTCCCCGTCGTAGTTACTAAGGGGGCTGCCCACGGCTAAGTGTCCTTGGAAAAGGCGGCTATAGTTCCCAGCTCCTGTTTTTCCATTGTCCGGAATTGATGAGCCGTCAGTGTAGATATGGATCCACTCTTGCTCGGGATAATCTTCGTGGATGGTTTGTAAAGTCTACCCCATTTATGTCAACAGAATCACCATCAGTTAAAATACATTCTAAATTCTTACAGTGTTTTAGTAGCATTTCTTTGGACATGGTATTTAAATCGTATATATTATATAAGAATTGAAAATAGTTACTATGATTACTAAGTTGTTCAAATCTAGCATCTAGTGCATTTAGTGCTTGATCGATTGTAAAATAAAAAAAAATCTATTTTATATTTTTCTTTTGGATTTTATGAACTTCCACTTGTTATCACTACCGACGTAATAGCAAGAATAATCCTATTGTGTAATGAAACCGCTCGAGGTTAGAGGTAATAAGCAAGTCTATGCATGTTCAAACACAAGTTGAAGCAGCGCTCTGCTCGCGTGCTATTCTGTTCAGAGAGGTATATGCATTGCATGTTCCAACAAGTTCAGGCAGCATCCTTTACAAATTCTGCGTTAATTTATTAATAAAATAAATTATTAGTTTATAAAATGTTTCCTTTTCGGAATTATAAAAATTTACTAGATTTTTGTAAGTTTATAGTCAACTTTTATTGTTTAATGTGTTTAACATAGATTGCCGTAATAAATGTTTTAAAAAATGAATCACCGTCCAATCTTTCGTATCTCTGAAATCTTTAAATATTGTGATATGTATCACAATCTCACGAAATTAAATTAATGCTGGGATTTTCCGTTCTCCCCTGAAACGGAAAAACGGTTATTTAATTAAACATACCGCTCTTTTATGATTGTTTTCTTTAGAATCAAGAATTGTAAATATTTTTAGCTTTTAGACATAAACAATATAAATACGCTACGCACTGTAAATTTGTAGCGAACGAAAAAATCGATATGTGAAACTTTCTATTAATTGGGTATTTAATACATCAATATTTTTCTCACACTTACAGCCAAAATGCCGCCCCCAAATTTTGGCGCCCCGGACAAATGTCCGGGTTGCCCGCCCCTAGAGCGGGCGCTGTGTACACACACATATATATATATATATATAAAATATGCATAAAATTAATGGCTTGTATAAGTTAATGATTGATCTCCATTAAGTAGTGCTCAAGTTTCCAAAGTTTTAATATTGTGATATCCGTAATTAAAACATCAGAGCAGGTTTAGTGTGAATGAGGGTACACTGTGGACAAAAATTTTCAACATTTCCTATTGAGCGTTGCTTAGAGTAAAGCTGTGAATCTACAGTGTATGTTTCACAGAACAAACACGCGAAAAAGAAGGAGCGCTCCGAAGTCACTCATGGACCCTCAGCATCTTGCAGAGGGTTCATTCCCTAAAGACGAAAAGTCTGTCTATGAATCGTTCCTCTGTAAACACGTGCAGTTACACTGCCCAGCGATCCACAGGAAGCAAATTGATGTCCATTTTTTTTCGGCTTGCACACGTTATGTTGGTGTGGGTTTCAGCACTTTCCATTTAAAAAGCGTGCAAATGTAAGAAAATAAACATGAGTGAGGCCAGAAATAACGTGAATTGTGTGTGTGTGTGTGTGTGTGTGTGTGTGTGTGTGTGTGTGTGTGTGTGTGTGTGTGTGTGTGTGTGTGTGTGTGTGTGTGTGTGTGTGTGTGTGTGTGTGTGTGTGTGTGTGTGTGTGTGTGTGTGTGTGTGTGTGTGTGTGTGTGTGTGTGTGTGTGTGTGTGTGTGTGTGTGTGTGTGTGTGTGTGTGTGTGTGTGTGTGTGTGTGTGTGTGTCTTACCTGCCTTTTTATTGCTGTAGGCATAATAATAAAATGGAAACGTAAACATTACATAACTGAGATATGCTTACCTGCCACGAACGATATATTATTTTATACATGGAGGAGTTCAGTGACATACACACGTACAGAAGAATTATATATATAAAGATATTAACTCATACATAATTTACATTAAAATGAAAAAATTATAATTTTATTCCCTGGCAACAAAATTATTTTATTTTTAACAATTACCATTGTTTGAAAAAGTTTAAATGAATTTTCAAGTACTTTACTGTTGTTAAAATGTAAAAGGTTGCAGGTAAACTACCCCTTCCCCTTAACCGATCTACACCAAAATCGACAGTCCTTGAGATCTCTACAATTCAGGGATGTGTGCAAAAAATTATTTGATTCTGTTTGAATTTGCGGCTGTTATCGTTTGCCATAGAAAATACGCTTGATAAAAAAACGTTGCAGGTAAACTACCCCTTGTCCTTAACCGCTCTTCACCAAAAACAATAGGTCTTGAGTACTCTACAAATCAGGACTGTATGCAAAAAATTATTTGATTCTGTTTGAATTTGCGGCTGTTATCGTTTGCCATAGGAAATACCTTGTTAAAAAAACGTTGCAGGTAAACTACCCCTTTCCCTTAACCGATCTTCACCAAAAACAATAAGTCTTGAGAACTCTACAATTTAGGGCTGTATGCAAATAATTTTTTGATTCTGTTTGAATTTGCGGCTGTTATCGTTTGCCATAGGTAATACCCTTGTTAAAACATAAAACGTTACTGGTAAACTACCCCTTTCCCTTAACCGATCTTCACCAAAAACAATAGGTCTTGAGAACTCTACAAAATTAGGGCTGTATGCGAAACATTATTTGATTCTGTTTGAATTTGCGGATGTTAACGTTTGCCAAAAAAAAATTCCCTTGATAAAAAAAAACCGTTGCAGGTAAACTACCCCTTTCCCTCAACCGATCTTCACCAAAAACAATAGGTCGTGAGTACTCTACAAATCAGGGCTGTATGCAAAAAATTATTTGATTCTGTTTGAATTTGCGGCAGTTATCGTTTGCCATAGAAAAAAAATCTACACAAGACACAGACACAGACAGACACATTCAGTCACTTTTCGAAAAACGACTTTTTTCATGTTTTGAGTGTAGTACAATCAGAATCTGCAATAATCTCGAACACGATTTTTTTTGCCATCACCATACTTCCATTCCCTTAAGGAATATGGAAGTAACATGGACATACACAAATACAACAAAACAGGTGTTTACAAATTAAACTGTAATGATTGTAACAGTTTCTATATAGGCCAGACGGGAAGATCTTTTTCTTCACGTTACTCTGAACACCTAAAAGCTCTATCCAGCAACAACATACATTCCGCGTTTGCCACACACATACACACAAAAAACCACAGCTACACCAACATAGAATCTTGAGATATTACACTACTTACCTAAAAGTCGAAAACAACACAGCAGAACAATATGAAATATACAAACACTACACAACACAACCAAACAACATACTTAACGACCAATTACACTTTAAATCACACACTCTTTGACACAATTATACATAAAACAAACAATAATTCGGATCCCCGCGCCAATTCCCTTCCACGACACACCACCCCCACTCAACCTACCAACTAAAAAAACCGTTACAAGTTACTGACATTCTGTCTCACACTGCTGATGAAGGCGCACATCACGCCGAAACGCGTACGGGAGGAAACAAAAGTAAGTTCACAAGTGGAATTTTTTAAGCTTCACTCTGCCCCCCCCCCCAAGTTAGGCCCCTGATTTACGCCCATGATGTATTCATGTTCTTTATATAACTGAATACACATCGTCGAGAGCGCTTTAAAACAATTACCAAGCACTGTCCTTTTGCACTCACGGCTGTCAAAATCAAGGACAAACGGAGCAGGAGCCCCTTCCCCCGAGGTCGAAAAAAGTGAACGAGTTTTGTTAATCTCTTAATTTTTAGGCTATTCCATTATATTTTCAGCTGTGTTTTTCGCTAGTAACAACTCTTTTTTAAATACACAAACAGGATAATTAATTACACAGCACGTTTATTGTGTATACTAAATATCACTATTACTTTAACAACTCGGAACACTAGGTTTTTTATAAGTAAAAGCAAAAAGTTTTACCTTATAGCCTTAACCAGTTTTCACCTTTAAAAGGCTTCTTCAGAGGCTGCCGCAAGTAGCGCTGTCCGTCTTGTTGTGGGTGACGAAATCGAATTTCGAAAGATCGATGCTGTGTGTGTGGGTGAGATATGTTCGAATAATGCGTGCGATTTGAATTGTGTCTGTTCGTTTAGGATGTCGTTTTCATTTGTTTTTGTGTGTTTGTATAACTTATTTCCAATTGTTCTAGAGTGTCTAGTTTTCGGCATTGTGTATATAATTTTGTGTATACGTTTGAAATATGAAGTATAGGAAAATCAATTCGGGCCAGTATCTTCTAAACAATGTTTCAGTAACGCGTATTTGTGTTATTACCGTTTACTTTAATGGGATTGATTTGAGAATGTTATCACGCGTTTTTCAAACAGTTTAAATATATTAATGTTGTTTAGTCTTAACTTGTTTTTTCATTTGTATGAAGCCGATTCGACCGGACCCCCCCCCCGGACAAATTCTATATACGCCACTGGTCAAAATAAACCGCAATATTTTCAAAAGTGGTTCATCAGTTCACAATAAAACCATTTTTAAAATGATCAGAACATTGCGAAACGTTCTTCGTATGTTTGAACATATCGCGTCACAAGCTTAACAGATCGCGAGCACGTACTACGCACTATCGTTTTGAAGTCATGGTTGCCCAGATAAAATGAATCAAACTTTGCTCCCGTGGTTCTGCCAGAGGAAAACAGTGCTAATCATCACAACAGGGTTCTACATCTGGAATAGATAACGTCAACACTATTATTCGCTAAATGGCGCCTGAATTGTAACTTAATTTCGTCTCACTCATAGTAGGAAACGCTTTGAAGGGTCGGTCGCTTCCCGCGAGGCAGGGAGCCTCCGTCCCGTTACCGACACGGAGTCAACAGAGGCGGCACTCCCAGAAATGATTCATTTCTGCGCAAGAGTCAATATCCTCTTGGATAAGGAGGCATGAGGAGGGAGCAGGATTTAACGCTCAGTCTGTACGCGAATTGGACTCCATGCTGTTTACGAATATAGTAACACAATTTATGTACTGTGCGGCACGTGGTTTTAACTATATCAATTGGCGTCTATTTTGTCTCTGGCGTTTGTCCATCTACCCGCGGAGTTTGACGAAGTCCTGCGTCAAAAGAAATGAATTTTGTGTCAGTGACTACCACCGCACTTTCAAAACGAATATCCTCAAACTACAACAAAATCCTACACCCAAAATATTAAGTCTACAAGCAAAAATGAAACCGTCACGTGTGAGGGGTTTTCACTTTTCACGCTGTAGCTCAAGTGTTTTCCACGAAGCTGGAAATCCTGCAACGTCAGCGGCTGTAGTTCACGGTGTTCCCAGACCGCTGGAAATCTTGCTATGGCCACTTGTTTGGGGTATGAACTACCAAAACATCAGCTCGTTCGCTCGACGATCTCTGTATGAAAATTCATGTAATTAGATGTAAACAGTAAAAATGTTATGACGTGTCCATCTCCGGGTTGAATCCCACTTCGTAACGTTTCGGCAGATTCATCTCTGTCATCCTTAGGCAGATTTAGGGTCCTCCTCGATGATTTAGGATGGGTGGAATGATTTTTCAATTAGATCGTTGTAGGTCGGAAAATCTGCCTAACCGTTATGGAAAACAGCAAAAACACAACGCGAAGCTCTGGAAAAAGAATGCATCAATTTACATTTGCGAAAATCTAAGCAGTATGAATGAAAATGTTAATTTTATCTATACTAGATAGAGAATAACGGTCATTATCCGATTTCCCTTCTTCCATTCTGGCAGTCTCCAGGCGCTCTGTACGCCAGATCAGATCGGCGTATGTAGTGCACGCTTGTACAGCGGGGGTAGCGCATGCGCGAAAGCTGCCCTTTGTGTGTTGCACTGTGGTGACTCGTTTCGCCGCGTCAGCTGTTGTTATGTGATTGGTTTGGTCAGTTTGTATGTCATGTGGTTTTCTTGCTCTTTGTTCGAAGGATTACTGGATTCTAACTTTCCCTGAATGTACTTTTTGTTATTTATTTATACGTGCACATGGCAGTGCTAAATAACCGTATGCCTTTCCATAAGATGCGATACATTATTTATGAAGCAAAGCATTGTTTCTACGTAGACCCTACATTCTACATTGGTGACTAGTGCACAACCTGTGTAACGCAAAATAGGCCTACTCAGCACGAATTGAATGACGAACGTTTGCCAGTTGAGAAAATACTTAGTTTCGTAAACGTTTCTCCGCGTAATTCAACACACAAGCTGCGATGCCAACTGGAAACTAAACGAGTTCATGGTATAACAGGTTACCTTGGCTGATAGGGTTTGTTGAAAGGAACAAAATGTGTATTGGAGTGAACATTAACCGTAGGCCCTACCACCTCAAAAGTTTAACGTTTCTATTACAAAATTTTACTCTGCAAAACTGCAAAAAGTCAGATCTGAATCCATTTTGTAATTGTGAGCGGAATTCCATTAAGTAAGAATCCATTTATTGTATTACCTGTCGCGTTAGTTGTTCATCGACGTCGACGTAGATTTCTGTTAAAATGCTGGATCCATCCCTTATGATGGTGACAGGTCAGTAAAGGGTAAACTTGTGTTCTTTCATAATAAACTGAAAGAAAATCCAGAAAATTTTTTTCCTGTATTATAAAATACGCGCAATGTACAGTAGCCTACTATTTCAGAACACTCAAACGATTTAAAATTTAACGTGACTCTCTAAAGACAGTAAACCAGTACAACAAAATTTGCTTACAACTCGTTAAAAGTTTAGGTAGCATCTTGTTTTCCGCAAGTGTGGCCACACATCAGTTGCAAAATTCACCCAGTGGATGGACCTTAGCGCAACCTCTAATAAGCGACTTTGAAGAAGCGCCTTACTTACTTCTTTATTGTGGGGTAAAACCATGCTGTGTATGGCCACTCTCGTAGAAGTTATAAAAACGCAAATCTAACTGGCCGTGGCCTCAGACAGTGAACAAGCAGGATTCAGAAAAACCGATCAAACCTAGACAACACTTGTACTTTGCACATAATGACAGAAAACTTTAATGAATACCATTCACTGCTTAACCTCACGTTTACAGGCTTCCAGAGCGCTTTTGATATTCAAAACAACACAGCAACCTGGAGTGTCCTTAGGCAGAAAGGGGTTCTAGATAAATTAAGTTGATTTTTCAAAAGCCTTTACGAAAATGTAACTATAAATCAATAAATGCATGAGGGAGAGAAAGTTCTGGTATAGCGATAAATTAGATGAGAGTGGAACGTTTGAAGTCTGAGCGATGTGTGCGAGTAAAAATAAATACCAAAAACTATACAAAAAGAACTGATAAATATCTTCATATTCAAAACGATATTGAAAATAACGCGGTGGAATAAATGTTTGCTCGAGGATAATTCAAATCAACAGACCATAAAGAAATGATGTTGGATACACTTGGCGATAAATCTTTCAGTTGTAAACTCATGAATAGAGCTTCGATCCTGTCAATCGTGCAAGGCAACTGATGTTCCTAGAGGAATAAGAAAAAAAAACTTCGTCTCGAAACACTAAACCAATCTGCATAAATAATCAGCACATTGAGAGTGTACAGAGTTTGTTTACGTTGGTTCTGTAATCTGTCTGGCCGTGGCTGGATGATCGAGGCTGCTCTCCCCCACCACGCGGCCGCTTGTAAGTGAGGTAGGATTACGGATGAAATATGTGTTCTAGCCGTTTGGTTTACTAGAGCTCTATAATATAGGTATTCGCACCCGCCATCTTTGCTCCGAGACTTTTAAATGTAATGTGGCGGAATCAATGTAAGCACGCTGTGCGTTGCATTATTTAGTGTAAATTATATATGTAAATATTAATATTTTTACATATCAGGGTTATAACCTTAGTGTACTAATTTGATTTATGTATTACACACGAATATGTATATAATAATCATCTCATCTTGTCAGTGAAAACAAGGTTATAACTACTGGTGTTAGAGATATTATTAATGTTATGTAGTATGTTTTGCAGATTGTTGTACTACATCTCATAATCATAATGACTGGTTGTTGTGCTGTAAATTACAAAAATCGAACAGAAACTAATTTTAGAACATTCAAATTTCCGGCAGACCCTATTCGATGTGCAAAATGAATTCAAAATATGAGACGAGACAAATTTATACTAAGCAAGGGAATGCGTCTGTGTGAGGTAAATTTAATGGTTGTTCCTTAAAAGTTTGTGAATGTTAATCATAACGACTAAAAACGTAATACACCTTTGCACTTTTAGGTTCATTTTGAAAGTTCACAATTTGAACAGGCACGAGTAGATTGTTGGAAAAAACTGAAGCCTAATGCCATACCGACTTTGTTTGACGTACCAAATCCACCTCCTAGGATCGGCCCAGTTCCACGCAGATCACTGTACAAGGTGGTTTATTTTTTTAATCCATTAATTATAAATATAATGTTAGACTATAACTAAAGCCCGGATTCACGTGCAATTGCATCTTTTTTTTTGCAAGTTCGTAAACGGCCAGTGACAAGTTATTTATCCGAATCGGGACGTGTAGGTCATTTTAACATAATTTTATTTTGCACAAAATTGGGGGTTACTGCATAAAATTGCACATTCTGTAGTTTTAATGCACAAAATTGCACATTTACCTGTTTTTCGAAAATCAGCTGCGCGATAGCCAAGCGCGAAACATACACGCAGATCGTAAACAAAGTCGAGAACAAAATCAGCACGAAGAAATTCTAGTCCAGTAAGCGCAGCTTTTGACGTAACAAAATTTTGACTGTCGATGGAATTTCACGAAATTTGATATGTATGTTCTATATGCACTCTAGAACAAAGTTAAACTGTACGCTTTTTATTTGGGGGTGACAACCACCCCTTTTTCAAGGGTGATTGATAAAAAAAAAATTAACCCCAGGATCCAATAGAGAATCAAATTCTAAGCAAAAAAGTCAGTACGGTACGCAACTATTTTGAAAAATGCGTTGTTTTCGAGTTATTCCAAATCAACATTTTCGATTTGTACCCCCAAAAAACAGGATTTTAGCATTTTTAGCGAATAACTAAACAACGTTTGAATTTATAGTAAAAATGAATAAGACCAAAATTATTCTATACGAAACAACAAACAAAATGCGTTTTGGCCGGGTTTTAATCCGCGAGTTGTTATCAAGATATGGCCGTGAGAAGTTGTAACTTGCAAATTTTTTGCCTGTACTAACAAAGTTTAACCCTTCCTACTAACCGAGAAAATGTCTATAAAATGTCTATGATTTTGACTATAAAATGTCTAGTGCAATGAAAAATACATTATTGTTAATTTTAATAAAATGTTATGCTAAACTTTTTATTATTAATTTTAACTAAATGTTAAGCAAAAAACCTGAATATAAACTTAATAGTAAGTTTAATTTCGTGTTTACAATAAAATGTAAATTCGTGTTTATTAAAAATAGTTTTAGTAACTTTATTTGGACTTTTGGACAAACGAAGTTTAGTAAACATTAATTCAACAGCCATCTATTATAAACAGGAATAAAAGTAAAATCTGAGAATATATACCTAACAAAGTGGTAAGTGGTAACGATTGGTACGGTATTTGTTGTTTTTTAGACAAAATTATTCTCCTCTTACTATGGTCTGAATCAGTAAGTTTTAAGATGAAAACTATTATTTCCATATTTTTAAGGACGTGGGACATAATTTCACACTTTGAAATTATATTTTTGGCACGAAAAACTATAATAGTTTATGTAATATCGAAAACAAACTTATACTGCGTCCCATGTATACACAAGCGCCACCATAATATTATGTCAGTCTCGGAACAAAGATGGCGAGTGCGAATACTCCCTTTTATAGATCCTTAGGTTTACTTCCACTTAGCCTACCGTAGTACCCGGCCATGCTTCTCCCACCTTACACAATGCTCGATCATCGAACCGCGGCCAGACAGTAGAGCTTAGCGTATTGATCGCGATGTGAGGGGAGGATTCGAAAAGTCAGAAAGTCGTTTGTCATCTGGAAATGCAGACTTACTGTAGGTAATCTATAACTTGTATCTTCGACACCAACCTCAAATCTATCCTTCTTATGAGCTGTGATGTCTGTAAAGTCACAAAAACCAATAACAGGAAAATTCAGGTATTCATATACCGTATATGAAAATTCATAATCTACGGAAAATACTGCACAAACCAAATCACCTCTAGAGGAGTCTGGACAAGACGAAGCAGAAACTGTTCAAAACGAAAAAAAAAATTGTGTTGACTAGGCATTACCCTCAGAAAACCCGTGAACGACATCTCGTGCCAAGCCACTGAATGGAATCCATAAGGTTCTCGTGGCAAAGAGTTATTCAGCATCGTATGAAGAAGAAGAAGAAGAAGAAGAAGATGATGACTCGTCGAGGAAGCAAAGATGCTAGGAAAATCCTGGGCAAAAATTAAATAAATCACCAACAGAAGTGTCGGGTTAAGACGACTTGTCGACTCCCATCCTGCGATGAATTTGTAATTGGAATTACAAGTAAAATATGCTATAATGCAATTGAAAATTTTTCTGTTAAGACTTATAGGCCTATTCTTGGATTTCGTTGTCCATGACGTGTCCGTTACTTAACTAAATATCACTATTACTTTAACGACTCGGAACACTAGGATTTTATAAGTAAAAGCAAAAAGTTTTACCTTACATCCTTAACCGGTTTTCTCCTTTAAAAGGCTTCTTCAGACCAAAACTTTTTGCTTTTACTTATAAAAAACCTAGTGTTCCGAGTCGTTAAAGTAATAGTGATATTTACTTTTATATTGTTTACTGTAAACATGGCTTTGACAGTCGAAAACTGAGGAAGACTTGAACAAATAAAAGAACGTGGATAGGTCAAATTTTAACAGCGACTATATGTAACTAGGGACAAAGGAAAGCTGTTATGAATAGGCCTACATAGTTACGAGCCACAAATTATGAATACAGTACAGTACAGCCGTTCTATACAGTGTCGTCGAGCATGGTTGGATATTTTTATACAACATAAAAATCTTTTGTCGGCATCTTCGCGAGTACAAATAGACATCGAAACTATGATTCCATCTATTTCTTGTCCGTTATGTAGCCCTATAAAACCCAGTTTAAAACTGATGTCATTTGAAACAACATTGTCTTCATATTACCTAATGTGAACAATTTTAATGTTCAAGGGTTGTCAACGCTAATGGTCAATGGTCTAAAGATAGAGATTATAGGGATGTCGTTGAGTGTGAGATAAGTTTATCTCACAGATGATTTTTGTGTATGTTTATAATGTTCACTGGAAACGTTTATGAAATGATGAATATCTGCTACTCAAAACATCGGTTCGATATAGTTTTGCGCTGTGCTGAAGTATTGTTATTTTGACGTTCATTGTTTAGAAGTTAACCATGTGTCAGGTAAAGTCTTACGAGATCGATATACATTATAACTGTGTCTTACAGTATCATTAAAAATGTAAATCATGTTTGGTAGAAATCATAACCACAGCGAACTGGCAAAAAAATAAAAAAAGGAATGAAGTTGGCATTAGTGATTAGTGTGCATCTGAATGACCAAATATGGAGTGGGCGAGGTTATTGTAGATTGTATACCCACTCAGTTTTAATAAATTGAGGCCGTTACAGAAAATTTTCAGTAGTTCGTTAGTGTAAGTAATCGACAGGATTTTCATTATTTAAAATTGTTTTAGTAATTTCAAAGTACGTGGCCTTCAACCATAACTTTTAAAGAAGCTTGAGAAACAGTTTAGAATAATTTTTATAGTTTTATTGGTTTTTCATTTGCTCACAAATAACGATTATCAAAGCGATCTGTTCGTGTTAAGAAATCAGTAGTTTAAAAACTTGTGTAGGTATACCCTTGTGTAATTGGTTGTGTGGTAGAAGATTTACTGGAATCGTAATCACAGCCAGACAGAAGAATATTTAAATTTGTCTTTAATATGTCAGTGTAAACACAACAAGAATACTAAAATTTGTCTTTAATATGTAAACACAACAAGAATGCTAATGTTCTGCGTTATGATTTCATGTATATGAGTTTATATATGCCCCTGATTAGTAATTCTAAACAAAGAAGCTGGTATCCTTAATTCTTTTCAAATCTTTTATATGTTCAGTGGGAATCTGGAAACATCTTTTTAATAATAACTTATTGCTCAGAAAAACTATTCAGAATTTTATAAACGAGCTACATCAGTCACTCTTAACCTATACGCTTTTATATCCATTTGATTTTACTGGCTACACTGTGTCAGTAATAAAATTCTGAATAACTTGCCAAAGCAATTTTTTTTTTTATTTTTTTTGCAAACTATATTTTGTTTGTTTAGAAATTTGCATAACTAGCCACACAAACTACAATTAGCCTTTCTTGTTTTCATGTACACGTTCATTCTTTTTCAGAGCAACTCTAGCAAAAAATTGGAACCATTAACATCAGGTTTTTTGTGACTGTATCATGTGACCTAAACTTGCAGTTGTTTGCAAATTTCATGGCTACGAGAGGCCAAGTAATGATGTTGAACTATTATCAAGCCTACAAATGGTAGTGTACTCTCTCCTTGTTATTGATCTGTATAGGCCTTTTTTTAGTGCTTGTGACTGTATTGAAATTATTGAAATTCATGTAAAAATTTGAAAATGATTAAGACAGCAGCCGCTTTGCTCAGAATTTCCAACGTAATCATGGACATTTTTATAACCAAATGTTATCAATCGCAGTTCAGTTCGGTTATTGAAATTAGAGGTGAACTTGCCACCAACTGTTTTAATAAGCTTACTACTTTATCAGGTGTAACACTAACAAGAGCAGATTTCTAGTTATTGAACTAAAAGTAAAGTGAGACGGTTCTGATATAAAATGGTCGAACCTAACAACGTTTATAAAAGTGTCTCTCATTATAGAAAATATAACAAAACTTGCACGTATTAATTTTCTAAAAAAAATTGTATGGGAAAGAAGTTTAAAAAAAATTGAGATGGTGACAGTGAAATTTTAGTAAAAAGATGGGGGGAATAAGCTGTAATTGATCACGGTTGTGAGTGTGTTGAGAGAGTGTGTGTGTGTGTGTGTGTGTGTGTGTGTGTGTGTGTGTGTGTGTGTAGGCTAATTGTTGGAAAAATGAGAGTAAAGTGCAGACTCATATATTAGTAACAGTTATATATGAGAAAAGGAAATGCAGAAAAATATAAAAACACGAACTTCTGTTAACTAAATAAGTTCTTATATGCTTTTGAAAGCAAAATAGTAATTATTACAAATGTTGTTACTCGATACATTTATACAAAAACAGCTTCAATAACAAAATATAAACTTCTGAAACAAAGTTATGATATATTTGTGCACTCATTATATGATATGAAGATGGTGAATGGCTTTATATAATACCATTATAATATGAAGTAATTGTCAAAATATATTGACTTGTCTGTGACTAAAACCAAGTGTATTGTTAATATGGATGTTGTGTCCTTACAGATTTGCACACAGCCAGTTTTAGC
This sequence comes from Magicicada septendecula, assembly GCA_034769895.1. NCBI lineage: Eukaryota > Metazoa > Arthropoda > Insecta > Hemiptera > Cicadidae > Magicicada > Magicicada septendecula. The sequence goes on from CM068372.1 coordinate 131,231,704, forward strand.
TAACTGATTCACAAATGCCAGGGTAAGTTCTTGTATTCAATAATGTATAGGCCTACTTAATTTAAGCAGAAGTAATTTATAGTTATTTCTAGATTATATTAAAGTAAAATGTATAATGAACACATGTTATTTCACATTGTATCAAATTAACTTAATTAATTCTTAAGCCTTTTCTTCATGTGTGGTTGATTATCTACCCAAATGATTGTTTTAAATTTAAGGGATATTCTTAAACAGTTTTTTGTATTATCCCCGAGGCGTGCACATTACCTTGTTACTTTGATTTAACTAGCTCTCAGCACATTACAAACATCTTTCCTGTTTATTTTATCAAAGCTCTTCTCTAGGTTTTTTGAAAGCACAAATATTGTGACGATACATATCATCACCATGCATATAAGAACTGTTAAGATAAAGAAACCATAGGTAACTAGTACTAGTGTAAATGATAAATGAAAGGAAACTTACAAATAAGTGTGTATTAAGCAGAGTATTCTGATTCCATGCTAAAACAAAACAATGGATGAAGAAAAATAAATGTTATAGAAATATAATATCGTAATTATGATGAAAATTAGAAGAAGAGAACTTAATGACGTGATAAACCCAATAGATATGGTAAGTGAGAGGTATAAACAAGTCAAACGATGAAACAACTAATTAAAATAAAGACCTGAAATAAGCAACAAGACAGTGAAGTTATTTTATTAATTACAAAATAACTTAAGGGGATACGCCACTATCTATAGGTCATTTTTTCAAATTTTTTTACATTTTTCAAAAGTCATATTTAATGATTGTACATTTAATTCTGAACATGTATGTAAAATTTTATGCCAATCTGATGATTTTTTCATTGATTTTATCATAAAAATGTAAAACTTTGCGTTTTACGATTTTGAGCAATTTCGCCACTACTTGAGTTTTTCTCAACTATTTCTCAAACTATTTATACTTATGAGTACATATCAACCTAAGTAATAATTAGTGTACTTATTTGGCAAAAAAAATATTTTCCAAGGTAATTATTATAATGTCAGATTGATACTTTTCAATATCTTGATATTATAAAATATATCAAAACATGGTTAAACTGCTTCTACGGTTACTGTATTCACTGTTTACTGTCGGGCGCCATCTTTGTTACCAACTACGTACAAAGAAAAAATATATGTTCTAACCATGTTGAGGGTTCTTTTTTTTTTAGGCGAACAGGAGATCAGAATCGGTTGTTCAAAATTAAAGAAAACTTTATTTGTTTCCCATGAATGGAGTTTATTGACATTTTTTACTATAATTTTTTATTGTTAACAAACTACCTCCTGCCATCCTCTCTCTCTCTATAAATTCACATTTACGAAAGTTATTGATTATATAATCATTCTGCTACAATGAGAATTAAAACATGGTATATAAATTCCAAACAAACTTCAAGACATTAAATATGAATTAAAATACAAACAACACAAACCAGCCTTCTTTGTCTACATACTTTCTCACGCACACACACACACAATTATTTTATGATTTAAGAGCTCTTATTTTATATTTTATTAAAAATTTGTTTCCCCATTCTGCCAGTAATTTTGAAAAACCCTTGTTAAAATCTTATGGATACGTGGCTACTTAGCTGAATTTGAAGCCGATTATTATTCCTGAAGCCGTCACATGGTTTTACGTGTGCACTTTACTTCACTCCATGATTATCGAACTGTTATTACACTTTTAATACGAAATTTTGACTTTAGTTCATGTTTTAAAATATAATATTCACATTTTGTGGTTTTGCGGGCCCGCACTTACTGCCGAAACTTTTTATAGATACCACTCGCGAGTGGTGATGGCGTTATACTGGGGAGATTTACAGGCGCTATTTTGTGAAGCGGCTGTTGTTCGCCCAACTCTCATTGGTTTACAGTTTGTATCCGTTCGCCAGTGGACTGTTTTTGGCTTGTTGACAAAACTGGTGACACACATCGTTATATAAATTGCTGACTCAACACATCGCCTGATGTCTGGTTGCATAATTGGTTTACAGATTTAGTTACATAACGTGTTTACGTTTTTCGTGTTCGTCATTGTCCTTGAACTGACTTTGGTACATTTGCAGTTATTAAAACGGTCCACATAATTATTAAACAATTCATACAGTCAACAGCAGTGCAGCCACGTTGCGATCGCTTCCACATAACAAATTTACCTCTCGGTCATAAAATTTTCTATCACTCAACAAGTTAATTATTATTTATGAAAAAATACAAATTATGTCATTACCCCAGGTATGCCCAAAAATGCCCCGCTACAAGACCCCCTCAATGAGATATTTTATGTCGAAGCATAAAAAATCTCATTGACACATTCATACTTGCTAGAGGGATCAGCCAGGATATGTCGCCACAACCCCCTGTATGGTTTACAAAAAAGAATATCAACTCACCCTTGGTCCGGTGACTGTGACCGCATCTGCATGACAATACTGGACTTCTCTCTCGAGATCCCAACACCGTAGAGTCAGACAGATACTCCACGCCCCTGCTCTGACGCGCAGGCCAGCTCAGGTCCGCCGCCACAGCATCACCAAACGCTGAAACAACAAATCAAAATATTAAATAGTGGCCTTCTACAACACCATATCCCCAACTGATCTGTTCCCCCCTAGCGGTGCTGGTTTGCGCTAAGAAGCACTGGTTTTGTTTTTCATTTATCGCTAACCTGTATATATCAGAATACCTAACATAACCTAACATAAGAAAACACAGCACATTAGTAATTCATTTTAAAATAAACAACTTACAATTAAAATGTTACACACTTTATATCATTAAATTGGCATATAAAATCCAAAAACTACTTTTAAACTTGATTTACTCTTATTCATACGTTTCTCAAAATTACAAAAATTTTTGTTTTTTTTTTTTTTTTTTGAATTATGGCCATCATTATTCTATTTCATTACTTTGGGTGATTCTACGTTATTCCTTATAATTTACTTTATCAACTTGGCATTTACTCATAATCTTACCCCTTTTATTACTCTAATGCTCCCTTACAAAATCTTTAACTAGTATGACACTCTATCAAAATTTTACTAACCCTTATCTACCTCTAACTACTTACTATTTTAACTCCAATCGCCACCTTCTACTCTTATATAAAAAAAATACTCTCTAACCCTTTGTACATAGGATACGTGTTTCCCCCCCCCCCAAAAAGCTCAATTCCCGTTCTCTGGCCCCTGGATTTTTACCTAAGGCGGCCCCCTCCCACTAAAACTATACCAAATCCCGTCCCAACCCTTATGTTGCGGACTCCCACATTACACTACCACTACTACAAAATTGCCATCCCCAAACAATCTCAATCTCATAACCTCACTACAATTACAACAAATTAACATCAACAAATAAACAACAACATATCACTCAAAACTCTACATAAATTCTCCATTCTACTGTGTCTCCACTTATACTTCTCAAAATTCTATAACATACATTAACTCAAAACAACATTGCATTATTTTCATTTCCACTATTACTTTAACTCTTACTTCGATTTGGACAGATCTATGTCCCACAAAATTCAACTTGAACTGATTCAAACATTTTATTCAAACAATTACTATCACCCACTTCTATCTTTTACAACCTATTGAAAATTTTACCTATTACAACTATTTTTCATTTTATTTTAAAATCTATAAACACATTGAAAACATATTATTATATTTTTATAATACTTATTCCTAACATACTAATGCAATCAACACAATAAGACATAATAACACAATATAAGAAGTATTTAGTGCATCTATTTTTTAAATTCAAACAAAATTATTGAGTAGCAAATCATCATTATTAATTAAAATATATCAAATTTTTAATACGTTATCCCCTTGGATAACCTCCCAGCCACACACACTATTTCAATTATGTAAGACTGTGGCGCCTTTTCGCTTACACAGAGACTGTATATTTTGGAGCAGGGTTTTACCTCTCCGTGTCTCTGCTTCCGCTGTTAAGTTTAAAATTGTTGAACATCAACATGTTCTCGTTAATAATCATGCACCCTTAAACGGATCTACCACCTGGCTCTGCTGTTCCTCCTCGAACAGAGTGGCAGCCGCTGTTCCATAGTTTGGTGATTCCCCTTTTATTACCCCCCATCAATTTCAAAATACACCTTTACAACGATAACAGCTATGGCCAGTTATGGTCAGCGCGTAATCGTAATGTGCCCCAACCATAGCTGTTAAAGCTAAACCAATTCCACGGTCAGGGTTCGGTGAGGCCGTGACCGCCCGAAAATTTGGGGAATCACAAGTAAAATATCTTTCGTAATATTAAATTTACGAATTTATATTTAAATGACAATATTAATTTAGATGGGGTTTTAACCCACTTTATATGGAAGCTTAACCATTATTAACATAAAATATTAAATACAAAATCTACAACCTTCCCCCATAGCAGTTCCACACTACACTGTTATGTCACTTCATTGAGCACCAAACTACCCCCCAAAATTATCCCCACATCTTGTATTGATAACAAGTTCTTATATTACTACACATTTCTTCAAAACGTTCCTATACTCACTAATACTAAAATCTAACAATTATATTTGGTCACCTAATGCTAAAAAATTTAGAAGAAAAAAAAAAATTATATCTTAAATTTAAAATTATACACATCCAAAATTATTTTGGGGTTTTTTTTTTTTTTTTTTTAATATACTATTTACATAGGAGGCTGACTCTATTGTCATAAACTTACTCTACGTCTAGGAAGATCGCAGCCGCCTGAAATGCCGGGTCTTGCTGCAAAAAGAATAGGCACTAGATAGATACACTACGTGAACTCACGTCCCCTCTCTGAAACACACTACCCCCCCTCTCCTACCATTTCTTCTACCCCGCTTTCTATCTTGCGCCGATCCCTCTTGCCCCAAAACTCGTCGTTTCGGGCTAATCAGAAAATATTGTCAAAGGCTCCATTTTAATTTTGCCCTTGACACCAAAAAATTTAAATAGAATGCACTGCCTTTTACTTAAATGCAGCCTCCATTATTTACAAACACTCTAAGGCAGTGCAGGCACGTGACAGGCACACCAAAACCGCTGCACCGGGAGTGTATAAAAAATAATTTGTGTCACGTACCTGTGGGGTCCCCCTCCCCGTTCAAATGTGCAGTTAGGTTTTCTACTTTATACCAATTTTGGTGGAGCCGGACCATCGTTGTTTTCACCACCCGAAGGAAGATCCGCCAACCATGGCCCGCCTCCGATTTCCGAATTCCACGGCCAGGACTGGTAAGATCGTGACCGCCCGAAAATGGGGGAGGATCCCTTCTGAAAACATACAATAATATTTGAAAAACTTATTTATAAACATAACAATTAAAGTGACCTATATAATTTTAAATTCGTCGCATTTTGAGTACCTACTATTTCCTGCGTCGCTGGGTTCCTCAGCACATACGCATTCTGCATTTTTATTTCTATGATTTCATAAGGTCCTTCATATAACAAGAAAAACTTTTTTATTTCCCTATCTTGAGCACTGGACAAATCATGTCTTTTTACTAACACTAACTGACCTACCTCATATTTGGTCCATTTACCCTTAGCATCATGTTTCTGTTTTCGTCGCTCTCCTCTAGTAAGTAAATTCTCGTTCGCCAATCTAATCTTCATATTCCTGTCCAAAATTTGACCTTCAGGTGGGTATGTGAAAAGTTGTTCTAATATCCTGGGCGGCCTTGTTCCCCTGATCAACTCATGCGGCGTAAATCCCGTGGACTCATGGGTGGTACAATTCAGCCACTCCTCTACTTTTTTCACGTAGGATGGCCATTCTGTGTGTTTGGCGTGACAGTACGCCCGGAATATCCTACCAATCTCTCTCATCACCCGTTCTGCTTGGTTCGACTGAGGATGGTACACTGCCGTATGCTTGGGTATGATGCCTTCCCATCCAAGCGTCTGCCGCCACTTGCCGCTTATAAACTGTGGACCATGGTCAGATAATATAATTCTCGGCTTTCCCACATTAAGCATATAATCTTTTACTATTCTCTCACTAAGTACTTTACTAGTTGCCCTCTTAATGCTATATAATTTTACAAATTTTGAAAAAGTGTCTAAAACTACAAATACATATACCACACCCCCTCTACCTCTGGGTAATGGTCCATATAAATCAACCGCCACTAGATCAAAAGGCTTATCTACTTTTATGTAATTCATCTCTCCTTCCACTCTATAATTCACCACTTTCGATTTTTGACATAAATCACACACTCTCAACACTTTTCTCACTCTCCTCTCCATATTCTTAAATATACATGACTCTTTCAAAACATTTGCACACTTTCTCGCACCAAAATGACCATACCTTATATGACAATCCCAAACAATTTTATCTATTAACCCCTCGGGTATAATTAACCTCCAATCACGCTCTCCACCATCTACTTTTTTGAACAAAATACCTTGATATACTTGAAATCGCTCGTTATATTCTGATCCCGCTACATCTGTTTCTAAACTAACAATTATTTTACCCAGTTTGCTATCAGATCTTTGCAAGTTTTTAATGTCACTTAATTCCTCACCAAAAATTCTATCTTCTCTAGTTAGTCTAAAAATTTCTATTTCTCTAAGGTCCCTACCAGTCTTATTATCTATAACATCTATTCTAGAAAGTGTATCTGGTACTTTATTATCTGACCCCTTTATGTACTCCCATGAAAAGTTATATTCCTGTAAGGCTAATACCCACCTGGTTAATCGGCTGTGTGTTAGCTTACATGAATTCAGAAATGACAGTGCCTTGTGGTCCGTCCGGATGATCGTAGTATTCCCTAGTATGTACGTGCGGAATTTACCCACGGCGAACACAATGCTCAGAAGTTCCTTTTCTGTTGTCGTGTAATTCTTTTCCGCCGATAACAGCGATCTACTGGCGAAGGCGATCGTTAGGTGTTCCTTGTCGCAGCTCTCTTGGTATAACTCGGCACCTAGCGCTACATTGCTGGCGTCGGTCTGCAAATAAAAGATCTTATTAAAATCAGGATGATTCATCATTATCATGTGACTGAACTTTCTCTTAATTTCATTAAACGCAGCTCGTTCCGCATCGCCCCATCTCCACTGTTTATTCTTCTGCAGGACAGCACTCAGTTTGGATGTTGTGTGTGCGTAGTTCTCCTGAAATTTCCTGTAAAAATTGCATAAGCCTAAAAAACTCTGTAGTTGCTTAATGTTTTTGGGTTCAGGGAATCGCATTATTGCTTCGACTTTGTCAGGGTTGGCTAATATCCCCTCTTGTGTAATAATAAATCCTAAAAAGTGTATCTCTGTCTGCAGAAACTTAGACTTGTCCCAATTCACTGTTAAACCCCCTACTTGTAGCTTATCTAATACATATTCTATGTGTTCTAAATGTTCAGTGAATGTTCTAGAGGCTATCAAAATATCATCGACATACACAGTTAAAAAGTCTAAGTCCTTAGGTTGTAAAATATTATCTAAACATTTGATAAAACTGGCAACACTGGTGTTTAATCCAAAAGGTAAGCGTTTAAACTGGTAATTCTTACCATTAAAAAGAAAAGCTGTATATTTCCTACTCTCTGTTGCTAATGGTACCTGCCAGTATCCAGCGGTCAGGTCTAAAGACGTCATGTATTTGACTCCGCTAAACTTTTGTAAAATCTCATTTATGGGTTCTGGAGATTCTCTGTCCGGTATAATAATTTGATTGATTTTTCTAGCATCTAAACATAACCTTACCTTGCCATCCTTCTTTATCACTACCACCAAAGGGTTTGAATAAGGTGATACTGAGCGTTCAATTATGCCTCCTTGCATCATCCGGTCTAATTCCTCCTGTACAGCCCTCCTCTTCGAAAACGGCACCGGGTAGCTTCTCTGCATGTATGGTGCGTGGTCCCGAACTTTCAACTCACAGATGTAGCCCTTCGCTTTCCCTGGTGATTCATCAAACACCCCTCTGTACTGCTCCACAACTGCCCACAGCTCCTCTCGCTGAGTACTTCCTACAACTGTATTTTCATTGAAAAATTTATCGGCTCTATTTGCCCACACACTCTCATTACGCTCATGCATCTCTCTCTCCTCATTTTCTACACCATCACTCTCTAGACATATATTTATTTTAGTTTCTATTTCTCTATCACTTATCTGTTTATGTAACATTTTTATTCCAGTGACTTTAGCTTCATTTACTACTTTCTTAAACTCTATTCTGACTGGTTTATTCCCCTTCTCAAATTTTACTATTTGTTTATTAAAATCTATCACTGCTCCGTTTCTTTCCAAAAAATCATTTCCCAATATTACATCTAGACTCAACCCTTTAACTACAAGGAAAGTATTTTCAAATTCTACTTCATTTATTAAAATATTTAATTGTACTTGTCTGGTTATTCTTTTACTTCTCACCCCAGTTACCCCCACTACTGTAACCCCTGCAACTGGTATGACGGTATGACGGTATATTCTTGTTTAACTCTTTTAATTCACCCATGACATTTTCAGAAATTACTGAGATCTCGCTACCGGTATCAATTAAAGTTTTATAATTCTTACCTTCAATGTTAATCGTCACCTCAGTCAATCCTGTTCTGCGTTCCACCACCTTGTTCTCCTCTTCTTCTAACAACTCTTTTGCCATATCCATCTTGATGACGTTGTTTGTGTATTCGTTAATTACTTGGACCCGGTCCTCCGTTGACAATGGTTGGGCCCGCTTCCCCATTGTCTTCCTCAGTTTTCCGTGGATGGACCTGCCACAGCTTGATGATTTCCTCCTCGACTTCTATTGTGATTTCCTCCTCCTCGAGGCGCTCCTCTATAAAATTCTCCTCCTCTCGACTGTTGATTTGGTGGTGGGTTTGTCCTCTCATTTCTGGCGCACTCCCTGGTTCGATGACATCTAAAACAATTCGTTCTATTAGCATAGTTATCAATTTCACAGGCTCTACACCTCCAACTCTCGCCCCTATTATCAAAACTTCCTCCCCGCGCTCCTCTATGAAAATTCTGTGTACCCCTGTTATGATGGAAATTATTATTATTATTATGGTGTGGTACTACTGGTGTGTTTGGACGTCGTCCCATGTCGCGTTCCCCTATATTCTGTAATACATCTAACATGTTTTCTAACTCGCTTATATTTGTAATCTCTCTAGTCATTAAAGTTATTTGCACCTCTCTGGGCAGGTGTTTGCTAATATGTCGTACAAATGATCGGAATGGCAACGGCGGTTCTAAATACTTTGCTTCGTTATAAATGGTCATCACATATATGGTTAGGTGGTTATTAATCCTACCAAAATTCCCATTACCCATTATTTTACTTCTTAGTATTTCTTGGTCTTCTTCTGACCAATATTTGTTGCGAAAAGCTATCTCAAAATCTTCATAACTTTCCCATTCGGTATGGTGTACTTCCGACCATATCTCGGCACTACCTTTGAAACATTTGATAATCTTCAGCAACTTAACCTCCCAGCTACTATTATTAAACCGATTAAATTCCCTAACCCTATTTAAAAATTGCATTGGGTGTACTCTACGATTGTCACAATTGAAAGTTTCTAATTCTACTTCATTATTTGTATCTCGTGTCATAAATATGCGCTCAGTAACATTGTTTACATTTTGATTTTTCACTAAACTTAATTCATCTCGCATATTACTAATATTTTGTTCAAGTGAATACAATTTTTTATCATTACTATATTCAGACTGTACATTATTTTTTGCTATTACTTCAATAGATTCATTTACTGCTTGTATCTCTGTCTTATAATTACTTTCAATTTCATTTATTTTAGAGTCTATCTTATTTTGGTGTTCATCAATATTCTGACTAAATTTTTCAACTGTCATTACTACACTACTCAACTTACATTCAGTTTCAATATTACATTTAATAATTTTAGATTCTATGTCATTGTTATACTCATTCATTGAATTTATTAATATTTCGTTATTTTCATTGATTTGCTTCTCAACTCTATCTATCTGACTATCTATTTCACTAAATTTAACATCTGTCTTTTGTATTGAATCATCTAACTTGGTTTCTACTTGGCTGATTTTATTAGTAAATTCTACTTTGGTATTTTCACAATGTTTGTTAATTTCTTGTATCTCATGTTTCAACTCTTTATTCTGATTTTTTAATAACTCCTCAAAACTATTCTTTTGAATATCGAATTTACTGTTCTGAATATCTAATTTCTTACTTATACTACTTTTGAAATCTTGCATTTCGTTTTTGTGTTCGTCTAACTTTACACTCTGGTTTTCTATCATTGCTTGTATTGCTTTCAACATTTCATACGTACCGTCATTTTTTTTATTTTGGATAGGTGTCGATTGATATTCGACATCTTTCATTATTTTTGATTCGGTCAACTGACTCTCTACATTATCATTCGTTTGAACTCCCGAATCGCTACTAAACTGACTGTCAGATAAGCTGACAGCACTATTATCTGCCATTTTTCTTAAAATTTTTAATATATATATCTTTATAAAATCTCATTATATGTAACACATACTTATTGAAAACATTCTACTCACCCATATTATACATAACCTCTTACGTCTATTTTACGTACATACGTAAAGACGAATTCCAAACAACCATTCTGTTCTCCTAAGTAGGCCTATATTTATATAATTATATTATATAAATCGAGTCCCAGTTCGGGCGCCATTGATACTTTTCAATATCTTGATATTATAAAATATATCAAAACATGGTTAAACTGCTTCTACGGTTACTGTATTCACTGTTTACTGTCGGGCGCCATCTTTGTTACCAACTACGTACAAAGAAAAAATATATGTTCTAACCATGTTGAGGGTTCTTTTCTAGGCGAACAGGAGATCAGAATCGGTTGTTCAAAATTAAAGAAAACTTTATTTGTTTCCCATGAATGGAGTTTATTGACATTTTTTACTATAATTTTTTATTGTTAACAAACTACCTCCTGCCATCCTCTCTCTCTCTATAAATTCACATTTACGAAAGTTATTGATTATATAATCATTCTGCTACAATGAGAATTAAAACATGGTATATAAATTCCAAACAAACTTCAAGACATTAAATATGAATTAAAATACAAACAACACAAACCAGCCTTCTTTGTCTACATACTTTCTCACGCACACACACACACAATTATTTTATGATTTAAGAGCTCTTATTTTATATTTTATTAAAAATTTGTTTCCCCATTCTGCCAGTAATTTTGAAAAACCCTTGTTAAAATCTTATGGATACGTGGCTACTTAGCTGAATTTGAAGCCGATTATTATTCCTGAAGCCGTCACATGGTTTTACGTGCGCACTTTACTTCACTCCATGATTATCGAACTGTTATTACACTTTTAATACGAAATTTTGACTTTAGTTCATGTTTTAAAATATAATATTCACATTTTGTGGTTTTGCGGGCCCGCACTTACTGCCGAAACTTTTTATAGATACCACTCGCGAGTGGTGATGGCGTTATACTGGGGAGATTTACAGGCGCTATTTTGTGAAGCGGCTGTTGTTCGCCCAACTCTCATTGGTTTACAGTTTGTATCCGTTCGCCAGTGGACTGTTTTTGGCTTGTTGACAAAACTGGTGACACACATCGTTATATAAATTGCTGACTCAACACATCGCCTGATGTCTGGTTGCATAATTGGTTTACAGATTTAGTTACATAACGTGTTTACGTTTTTCGTGTTCGTCATTGTCCTTGAACTGACTTTGGTACATTTGCAGTTATTAAAACGGTCCACACAATTATTAAACAATTCATACAGTCAACAGCAGTGCAGCCACGTTGCGATCGCTTCCACATAACAAATTTACCTCTCGGTCATAAAATTTTCTATCACTCAACAAGTTAATTATTATTTATGAAAAAATACAAATTATGTCATTACCCCAGGTATGCCCAAAAATGCCCCGCTACAAGATTATTACATAAGGTTGGCTAACTGCGGTAGTTTCATCAATCAGCTGTCATCAACAGTCCTGCTCTGTGTTTATAGATTTGTTGTCAGCTGACTGGATGTTGTTAGTAGTTGCTTTGAGGTTATGTTTATATGTTAGTAAAGCGATTTACAGCTGTGTTTGTCTTAGCGTGTGTTTATATCAGTGTGTTTATGATATATTTCCAAACTTGTGTTTTTATGTGACTGTGTGCAAGTGCAGTTTATAAAAATGGGAAGGGTAAAATTTAGTAAGAAAAACAGATCTGAATTGAACAGAAAATCTATTTCTAAAAGATGGGACAGTTATAATCAATTAGGTAACTCTAATACAGGAAAACCCCTAGATTGTACGTACAATCAATCAAATGTTGGTAACCCTGGGCAAATCGACTATGAAAATGTTAGGCCAGGGCCAAGTAATGAGGATATACCTCTTGATAATAGTAGGCCTGTACAATTGCCACCAGAGCCTACTGAAGATGATTTTGATGAAAACACTCCTATAAGAAAAAGGCCAAAAGGATTTGAACTTGTATCGTCATACAACCCTACTGTTGACGCTTGCAGTGAAGATAGTCCTGCTTACTGTTTGGTTGATTTAGCTGTTCTTACAAACTTCGTAAAAGGATTGCCATGCAAGTTTTGCTTTGATATCAATTCAGAGTTCCTCCCTACCAAACAAAAGGGTTTCGCCCAAGAAATATCTTTTCACTGTCTTTCTTGTGATCAAATTACTAGTTTCGAAACATCAAGAAAAATTCACGATGACACAGTGAAAACAAGGCCTCCTTATGATATCAATAGACGAATGGTAAAAACATTTTCGTCTCTAGGAAAAGGACACACCGGCCTACAGACATTTTGCATGGGCCTAAATATGCCATGTATAAATCACTCAGCTTATGATAAACAAATGAACATAATTGTTGACATAGCAAAAGAGCACGTGGATAGCGTGTTAAAAAATGCACGAGTTGAAGTACAAAAAGCATATTGTGAATTAGAACCAACCTTAGAAATAAAAAAGCCTTTAGACATTACAGTGAGCTACGACGGGTCTTGGCAGAAAAGAGGATTTACCTCAAAGTATGGAATAGGCTGTGTTATTAACTAATAACAGGCTTAGTCATAGATTTTGAAGTTATTTCTAAATATTGCCGAGTATGCGAGAAGAAGAAAAGTGAATTGGGTGAAGACTCCGAAGAATATGAAGAGTGGCTATTGGACCACTGGCTTACATGCCAAGCAAATTTCGATGGATCATCTCCGGCAATGGAGGCTGAAGGCGCAGAATGCCTCTGGAAGCGCTCGCAGGACATCGGATTCCGCTATACCAGTTTTGTATCCGATGGTGACTCAAAGACGCATGACCACTTGGCTTCTCTAGAAGTTTATGGAAAAGGTGTCAAGATTGAGAAACAAGAATGTGTGAACCATATTGCAAAACGAATGGGCACTGGTTTGCGAAAGTTGATACAAGTTTGTAGTAGCAAAAAAATTACTTTAGGTGGTAAGACCCATGGCAGTCTGAAGGGCACAACAATTGATAAGCCAACACAGTACTATAGAAATGCTGTAACCAGCAATATAGCAGAACCTAAGGCAATGAAAACTGCCATTTTTGCTACTTTGGATCATTGTCGCTCAACGGATGCTAATCCTCTACATCAAAATTGCCCTGTCGGAGAGAATAGTTGGTGTTTTTTCAAAGAGATATTGCAAACCACGTTACGCCAAGAAAACATGCAGATTGCATAAAAACACCAATAAATCAGATTGTTTACGAACATGTTTTGCCTCTTTATGAACGTCTATCAACTGATGACCTACTGAACAGACGTTCATCGGGGCAAACTAACAATGCGAATGAATCCCTACACGGAGTTATATGGAGTAAATGTCCCAAAACAATTTTTACAGCCAAAAGGAAGGTTGAAGCTTTAGTGGCAGAGGGTGTGTGTACGTACAATGAGGGGTATTTGGTCACCATGACTAAACTCTACACAAAAGCTGGAATTTCGCCAGGCAATAACACGGTAGATCTCGCCCAAAAGAAGGACTCACGCCGTCTAAGGCTGCGTAAAGAGAGAAACACAGAAAAATATAAGAAGTATAGGAAATCGTTGAAAACTGCCCAGCTGAAAGAAGAAGAACAGAAAAAGGACAGAGAGGGTGTTCAATATGGATCAGGAGAGTTTTAAAGTGTAAAAACAGTTCTGTAGACTTTGATCGCAGTTTTCTCAAATTTGATTTTTTACTGTTTTTATGATACGTAAGTTTAAATAACTCTGTAAATACTTCACCTAGACTAATACAATTTTTACCAGATCATCTTGACAATATTGTAAAGGTTTGTGTGTATAGGTAACACAATTCAAGCATATTTAACAATACATTTCTATGTTTTACAAAAATATTTTGGAAGTTTTTGAAATATTTTTTATTTTATTGAAAATAAATCCCTCAGATTATTATTTTTTGTGATACCATGGTTTCCATACACAAAAAGTTTCCTTTTTATGTTAGGAATCAAACAATTACTAGTTTTTGACATATGGTTCATAAACAAAAAAGTTATTCAAAAATTAAAAAATACATCAAAAACATTAAAAAAACGTTTAAAACAATAAAAAAATACCACATTTCATAATTTAACCATATTTTTTGTCATAAATACTTTAATTACACACATATACTTAAAACATAATCCATTAGGTCATAAAAAAATGATAAATAAAAAAATTAAGATAGATAGTGGCGTATCCCCTTAAATGCATGAAAAACTGAAAATAAAAATAAAAGAAACTAAACTAAAAAACATGTTAATAACCAGGTAAAAAATAAATAAAAAATACTCCATAAATTAATAATAATAATTAAAGAGAAAAGATCAGACAGTAGGTAAAGTTATAGAAAATGCAATACAATGGTATAAATAAGAGTAAAAAATATGTGCATTAGTCTAAGGAAAAAATTGTAAAAACTTATATTATAAGGGAGTGAAGTGATAAGTGTACAAAGAAGGAAATAGTGATGATCAAAGATCACATTATAAACCAGTGGGGAAGGGAGAAAGTGAAGTAATGGTCTTATGTATAAACTAATAACTAATACATATTAAGAACCAGTAAATAGAAGTAGTGGTTTTTTATACCCGGGATTTATTATGTTGTAATTAGTTGTTTAAAGGGTTTTGTATACCCATAGGATGTTATGTTATAATTAGTTGGTAAAAGGGCTCTATATACCCAGGATTTTATTATGTTAGAATTACTTGTTAAAAGATTTGTTAATTTTTCAAGAACAGTAGTTGTAAAAGCTGTTCAGAAATGTCAATATCAGGTACATGGTGAAACATCATATTATGTAAAAAATCATTGTAAAGGAATGGCAAAATGCTAAGCCTGTAGGCCAAAAGAGATGAGCTGAACTTAAACAACACTAAAATATCCAGAATAGTCCTAACCAAACCAAATAAAATTAAACAGAAGCCTGACCTTAATGAAACAGGGAAGGTATTGGTAAAATTATATGTCAAAACCCACAATAGCAATAACCAGATGGATAGAGAAAGCATTAGTAGCACATCAAGCAAGCCATTGAGCTGACATGTTGCCAATATTATTGTTATTATAAGAAACTTATGCACAGGTATTTAAAACTGTAATGTTATATATAATGTAGAAGTATCAGACATTATTGTTAGTAATAAGGACAACCCTATTAGAATATATTAAAATATAAAGAAGGCAATAAGAAATGTTAAGAAAAAATATGTAAAAGCCTAAAAACTTAAATTTATAAATGTGCTAAAATAAGTGATACTGGGCCGAAATGGGCCACATAAGGTATCAAAATACTTCAATTTTACTAAACAATAACACCGTATAAATCAAATTTAACTTAATCTAAAAATAAACGGAATAATTTGAGGTGACATATAAATTTCAAAGATTTCAAATAATTAACGTCACGTGACCAGGGGTCGGGAAATGAGTACCAATCAGAGCTCACAAAAGCTTGGTCATAGCCGTTAACTAAACGGAAAAATTCGTTTACTCTGTTGTTAAATCTCAAACCGAACAGATCAACTTCATGTAGCAGAGAGTCACATTTTTAATGAACAACCAAAAGTAAAATATAAAGAGATGCAAAAAACGTAATAAGAAAATAAGGAAACCATTAAAAATTTAAACTGGAAAACAATACTAATGGAAGAAACCGAAAATCGAATGAAAAAATGATGGATTTACTTAGACTAACACATTCCAAGTATGAAAGGCGTAACTGTGAGTTGGTGAGATTTGGGTAACCTAAATAATGAAATAATCACACCTTTACACAACACAAGATTCACCAAAAACCCTGTTAAACCAGACACTTGCGAACTTTAACAAAACTTTATTTAACAACATTGTGGACTTTAAATTACTAAAATACTATTTAATTTAAAGAAATTAGTCGAAGCAGATTCTGAGGTTATTCAGTTACAGGCCGACGGCCATTTTGAATGACACATTCCGCCATTTCGATTGACTTTTGGAAATAGAACTGAGAATAATAGTACACTTGAACTCAAACATTATTTTAATTTTATTAGTTATTAAGAATGTTGATTAACCCATTGTAATGTGTTGTATTTTATCCTGAAGCATTTTCTGATCTTTCCTAACAGCTCAAAGAATCCACTACCTGATATTAAAAATAATATTGTAATTTATTTTAAACATTTTATTGTTCGAGTCGAGTTTGGTGAGCGAGTCGATACGGTCACTATCCCGTTCGATTCACGAACCGTTGAACTGACCCAGATTTTAAACATCAGCAAATAAACTAATTTGTTAATTTAAAAAGCATTTTATTTTTTTGAAAGTGAATTAAGATAAAGGATTTTCAGGTGATAAGTAAGAAGAGAAGGCAAGAGTGAAGAACATTGAGAAATTAGGGGACAAAACCAGATAACCTACAAGACTGAGTCGAATCATTAATCAATTGTGGAAAAACCACACAATCTGTTCTACTTATAAAGAACAATTATTTTGGCAACATTTTCAAAACAGTGCGGACACGAACACCACCCTAATAACCGTATACTCGATGACGACCTGTCATTACCTGATAATTCTTTTGAATTAAAGTAACTAAATAAATACAAATCAAAAATAATAAAAATAATTCAGTAAACAATAAATTTATTTCAAAATAATAAAAAATAAACAAGAAAAGAAAGCAACGTAGCAAGAAATAATAACTTAACAATATGAATTTCTTCTTTTCTAATTGTTTTCCACGTTTTGCATTGCATTTTGTGAAAATCATGTCCTGTACTCCTGTCCTGTACTGACTTAATGTGAATCACAACTGTGTTTTCTTTTAGCATGTGTTACCATACATTACATTGCAGATAAAATTAATTTACATAAATTGATAAACTCATGCACAAGCATTTGCAGAAAGTATTTACTATGTTTGTTAACAATAGTTTAATAAGGTTTAAGCTTATTTTGCTGTATTATATAGTTACATAGATATTAAATTGTAGATTTTATAAAAAAATATCAAGAATTAATGTAAACTTGTTTACTACATAAGATTCAAATTACAACAAATAAATATATCAAGTTACCACAAAAAAAACAAAAAATGTTTTTGGTATTTTGTGTATACTGTATTTGTGGTAGTGATAGGAGTAAGGATTTGGGGAAATTTTCCTATTTTTCCAGAAAAATAATTTTATAATATGGAGCCCAGATGGTACAGTAGTCAGTGCTTTTTGATTCTTAATCGTTTTAAGTTACTGGAAATTTGAAATCCATATAACTTTTTGTGAAAGTTTTTATCAGTATTATTGAATTTTGGTTGTTGCAGCTGTGCAAACATTGTACTCGAGAGTGCTTTGTGTTGTGCAATCTGTATACGCTATATGATCATGTTTTCCCTTTAACCATCTATGCGATGTAGTATTGAAACAGAAAAGTAGGGAACTATTACTGAGCAGGCTCTTACTGGTTTGCTATTATGTTTTAAAGAGATGAGATAGCAATGAGTTGATTTTATTTTGCACATGTATGATTTGAACTTAAATTATATGATGTAATGGTCCCACACACTAGTGACTGTATCATAATAACTGCCTGTCTATCATAGATTTGTTGTAATCATAGAGATGAGCGAATTCGGTCACTTCATTGAACTCAATCAGTACATCTCAATCATGTGATTTGATCTTTAAGATTCTGTCATTCAAACACTATTCAGCAGGTTCACGTGACTTCCGTTGTTTGTATTCTTTACATCAGTAAAGTTCCTATAATAATTCAGCTATATCAGATTTGCAGACAGGACTATATTATTTCAGCTATTATATAAATTCCTGATCAATGAATGATTATACACCCCTCAAACAAATATTTTTAAAATTGTAAACAAACGTGACTGAGATTCGTCTGGTTGCCTGTTTTTTCTTTTTTTTTTTAATAAAAGAGAAGAAAAAGGTCCTGATCGTGAACAATTAATATTTATTTTATTTATTAATAACATTGGTTTTCCATTATATGTCGTGTTTACAAAAAATGGTGCCTGCTTTAGTCATAATTGAATGAAATGACAGTAATTGAAATGAATGACAGAGGCATCTAGCAGAGGCTGCTTGCGGTAACTTGTTCACTAAATCATTTACTGCATTTTACCAAGATTGAAATGCAAGCAGTGGCATATAACAGAGCCTGCTTGTGGTAACTCGTTCATTGATCGAATCAGTAAGTGATTGAGATTGAAACGAAAGACTAAGATGGCAACTGTTCATGTTGTAATTGAATGAAACGAGTGCCAGAGGCGTCTAGCAGAGACTGCTTGCAGTAACTTGTTTACTGATAAAATCTTTTACTTATCACAATGAAAGCCAGAGGCATCTAGTGGAGTCTGATTGTGGAATCTCGTTCACTGACTGATTGATTGAAGTGACCGAGATTGAGACACCAAAGCAACTGATCAAATGATTAACCTATCGAATTACCAACTGACCAAGACGAAACCGAAATGATGATTGATTAGAAAGCTGTCCAAAGGTAACTAGTGAAAATTATGTGAACTACCACAGATAGTTTATCAGTTATGGTATTACTGACTGACTCATCAATTCGACCAGTCAATCACTTAAGTGATTCGGTCAAGGTGATTCATTCAATCCTGAACAACACATCTATAAATATGGCCTGCCTGAAATTCATACATATGAGGTGTGTTCAAAAAGAATCGGACCTTTTTTTTAATGCAGATCAAATGAAGCACGGGCGTTGGCCTTGAGTACAGGTATGCAGTGAACCCTGGCACACAAGCGCTGACTGCTGCCGTCCCACTACAACGAATCAGTCGCTGTCTGGCTGCGTGTCAGTAAATATGTGTATTAAATGAGTGCCCATTGGATTTCATTTATTGTAAAATGGCAGAAAAACGTGAGCAGTGGTACTCCATTAAATTTTGCCAACGACTTGGTGATACCCAAGCAGATAGTCTTCAAAAAATTCAGCAGTCTTTTGGGAGCGATGCTATGAGTGTCACATTTGTTAAGGAGTGGTATAATTGCTTCAAAGATGGCTGCACATCAGTAGACAGCGAACTGCATTCTGGTAGGCCCTCAACAACCCATAATGATGAAATCATTGACCAAGTGCAAGGATCGTCGAATTACTGTCCAAGAGATTGCAGCAGAGCTGGGAATAAGCATTGGTTTAGTACATTCCATTTTGACTGAAAATCTGGCTACGGAAAGAGTGTCTGCAAAATTTGTGCCAAAGCTGTTAACGATGGAGCAGAAGGGACTCCGTTTGGGAGTTTCGCAGGACATGTTGGGACTGTGTTCAAACTGACCCAAGCTTCCTCAACATTGTGATCACTGGCGATGAGACGTGGATATATGGGTACAATCCCAAAACCAAAGTTCAGTCTTCACAATGGAAACATTCATCATCCCTGCAGCCGAAAAAGCAAGACAAGTGCATGGAAAAATCAGTGTCGTGCTAATTGTGTTTTTTGACCATGTGGGATAGTGTGTCATGAGTATATACCACTAGGCCAAACAGTTACCAAAGAATAATATTTAGAGGTTTTGCATCACCTCAATGATGCTTGCGGCACAAAAGGCCAGACCTGTGGACAGCGCAAACATGGCAACTCCATCATGATAACGCACCTGCCCATTCTTCTCATCTAATTCAGACTTTCTTGGCAAAACACAACACTCCTCAGCTAGGCTAGCCTCCCTACTCTCCTGACATGGCTCCCTGTGATTTTTGGTTATTTCCTAAGTTGAAAATGTCACTGAAGGATACCCGATTTGAATCAAGAGGAGACATCATACGTAATTACGACAAGACAGCTGTACTCCATACTAAAAGATGACTTCCAGACATGTTTCCAAAAGTGGCAGGACCACTGGAAGAAATGTGTGGAATCTAAAGGGGAATGCTTTGAAGGGGATAAGTGTTTAGAACCTACAGATAAATAACTGATTTTTTCCTGAGCAAAGGTCTGATATTTTTTGAACACACATTGTATACTTTTTATTATGGAATAAATTGATTTACAAAACAAACTCGTGTTCAAATGTGAAGCAGCTTTCATTACCATGTAGAACTGAATACTACAGTGTATTATATTTTGTGTTCTAAATGTGTAAAGAAATGTATATTACAGGCTTAATATTTTGTGAAGTCTGTTTTTGTATCCTATAAAATTAGTTATTTGTGTAACATGACATGATGTTGGAATTTAAAGTTGGTTAAAAACAACTCATATTTATGTGGATTCACAATTATTCAGCAGTTTGCTGGTTTTTGAATAATTACTTGGAATAGAGATTGGGTATATTTTGGTGTAAATTGGGTACAGTTTATAGTAGCAAGTGTTCTGCACTGTTTGTATAAACTTTTACCCTATGTTGCCAGTACAGCCAATGTTTGGTTTACAGTGATCAGATTTTTCTCCTCTTTTTATCCAGCACTGTTAAAATTGTACAAGTAAAGACTCAGTTTGACTAATTTAGTAATGACAAGGGAAACCGGAGAGAGTATTGGGAACTGATTTTTTAAATTTGTTTATGAACATAAGAAGTGTGCGAGAAAAATATTTTGAAAAATCAGATTTTCAGAAACATGTGAATGACAGTTACATTTTTAAACATTTTTGTTTGTAACGGTCCAAGTGACGTGTTTTAATTTCTTATTTTCTTACCTTTGTTAGGTCCGTCTTGTGACTTTTATCTTTAGAATAAAATTAGTGTGACGCGTTTTGGGTCAGCTGACCCATCCTCAGACACTTGCTCGAAAAGAGGTCGTCATATATTAAAATTCAATTAAAATAAACACAAACATATGTAAATTCATTGTCAATAATTAAATGATCAAAAACATGAATAACACTGTTGTCGTGGTGCACCACACGATTACCGATCGATACTGAGTAGTGTAACTTTTCAACGTTTTGTTTTTGCGAGCGCTAGTGTTGCTGTATCATATAGCGGGTTGCTTTTGAAATTCAGTTTATCATTCAATATGTTGTTCTTATATATAGGGTTGTTATGACCCCTGTATATTTCAGATTCTTCAAGTGCATTCATTCTGAGTCCTTTGTCACAAAAATGTAGGGGTATGAAGTTTGTGTCAAAACTTCTATATGAGTGATTATTATCTATCAAGTGTCGAGCATAATTGGATTTAATATTATCTAGGGAACCGATATTTTTACTAATTGATTTGTGAGGGGTATGTTCTTTAAATCTTTTTATAAATGGGCATATAAATCTTTTTATAAAACATTTTATAAATGTTTGACCCACATAGTAACAATCACAATCGTCACATGTTAATTTATATATACCTGTTTTTGTCTTAGTGGGGACATGACGTTTATGTCGTATTACATTTGATATTTGATTGCAGGTCTTGAAAACTATATTATATCCAATTTTATGAAAAGTAGGAGTTTAGTATTTTTGGCATTATTTCTGTGAAAATGGTGAAACATATTTGGTTGTTGGTTGTATACTATGTGTTTTTCTCGATAATCTGGTTTTTTGTTTCTTGACAATATTATCTATAATATGATGATCATATCCATTTTTCGTGGCTATGTGTTTAATTATATCTAGCTCAGTGTTATAATCATCTTTTTCAAGAGGAACGGATAGTAATCTGTATACAAGACTATTGTAAGCAGCTAATTTTTGTGGATATGGGTGATGTGACTCAGCGTGGATGGTTATGTCAGTAGTAGTAGGTTTACGATATATTTTAAATTTCAGGTTATCTCTATTTTTGATGACTGTTAAGTCTAGAAAGCAAATTTCATTTTCGGTCTCGGTTTCCATTGTAAATTGGATATTGTTATTTATTGCATTTAAAACATTCTTCAAGTTGTTCAATTGGCGCAGAGAACCATTAAATATTAAAAATGTGTCGTCGACGTATCGGCCGTAATAAATGGTATTATTTGCAATTGTGTTATTATTGAAAAAGAAATTGTTTTCGTAATAATTTAAATATATATCTGCTAATATGCCGGATAGCGGTGACCCCATGGCGAGACCGTCTCTTTGGAAATAATAACCGTCGTCGAATGTGAAGTAATTCTGTTGCAAAATAGTCTTCAATAAGAGTATTAGTTCTTGTATCTTTTGTGTGTCCAGCTTTTTAGTAGTTAGTAAATTGTTGTTTAAAATGTCTATAGTTATGTTTCACAGGTATGTTTGTATATAAATTAACAATGTCTAAGGAAGCTAATTTATAATTAGGTGAAATTTTAATATGCGTATCTTGTTTATGAAATCTAAGTTGTTTATAATAGTTTGATTATTATTTAAAACAATGTTCTCTTTAATTATTGTCGCTAGCTTTTTTGCTGTTTTATATCCTGGCGCTGTGGTAAAATTTACCAGCGGTCTAATCGGAATATCCGTTTTATGCAGTTTAGGTTGACCAGTCAGCATGGGTGCTCTTGCATTTATGGGCTTTAATTGACGTCTTGTGGGTTCATCCAATAAGCTCGTACATTTATTGATTGTTTTGTTTAAAGATATTGTGTATGAATTTGTAGGGTCGTTATTCAATGTTTCGATATTATTTTCCAATAATAAACTTATGTACTTTTTGTTTATAAGTGTTTCTGTCTATTATTACGAGTGTATGACCCTTGTCAGCTTTTGTGATAAGTGCGTCGTTATCTATTAATTTTACTTTTATGTTCTGTACCGTTTTGAATTCTGTGCGAGCTTTTATTTGTTTTTGTGTGTAATATTTATTATCATTATATGTATTTAATGTCTTTACAAATTTATTATTAATTAAATGTCTTGATTCCATCTGTGTATTAGGATCAGTAATTGCCTTAATTGCGCTTTCAGCACTAATTATTTCATTGAAAATTTGTTGCCTATGTGTAGGTGGAATGCTGTAGTTTAATCCTTTATTGAAAAGGCAGGTTTCATTATCATCGAACACAATGTTTGTGAGGTTAACTGTGCGTGGATAGAATGAATGTTTACATTCAGATGGTGATTTCGGATGTTGTGTAGATATTAGTTTTTGAATTTTTGAAAATTTGTCGCCTATGTGTAGGTGGAATGCTGTAGTTTAATATGCTTGAAGAATTTGAAATATACAGGGGTCATAACAACCCTATATATAAGAACAACATATTGAATGATAAATTGAATTTCAAAAGCAACCCGCTATATGATACAGCAATACTAGCGCTCGCAAAAACAAAACGTTGAAAAGTTACACTACTCAGTATCGATCGGTAATCGCGTGGTGCACCACGACAACAGTGTTATTCATGTTTTTGATCATTTAATTATTTACAATGAATTTACATATGTGTGTGTTTATTTTAATTGAATTTTAATATATGACGACCTCTTTTCGAGCAAGTGTCTGAGGATGGGTCAGCTGACCCGAAACGCGTCACACTAATTTTATTCTAAAGATAAAAATCACAAGACGGACCTAACAAAGGTAAGAAAATAAGAAATTAAAACACGTGACTGGGACCGTTAACAAACAAAAATGTTTAAAATTGAAGCAAGTCAAGCTAATACGGTTTACAAATACCAAAACATTAAAATTCAGTTATATAAGACCATAGCACATATTAAGTTTAACAACACGTGTATAATACAAAAAATAACTCCTAAATATGCTAACGTTTATATTAATCCAGTCTCAAAAGCAGCGATTACCACTAAGAAATACGCTGAGATATTTCGCATCAAACAAGAAATCAAATCCTTATACAAGAAGAAAATTAGGCTAAATAAATCCTTAATGAAAATACATCTACAATTACTCAACCAGATTCATCCTGCAGTTATTGACAACATAGTAAATAAGATAGATAAATATGTCTCTGATATCATACGAAATTTAAAATATAAACAGAACTTAAAAATTAAAAAACTAATATCTACACAACATCCGAAATCACCGTCTGAATATAAACATTCATTCTATCCACAAACATTGTTAACCTCACAAACATTGTGTTCGATGATAATGAAACCTGCCTTCTCAATAAAGGATTAAACTACAGCATTCCACCTACACATAGGCAACAAATTTGCAATGAAATAATTAGTGCTGAAAGCGCAATTAAGGCAATTACTGATCCTAATACACAGATGGAATCAAGACATTTAATTAATAATAAATTTGTAAAGACATTAAAAACAAATGATAATAAATATTACACACAAAAACAAATAAAAGCTCGCACAGAATTCAAAACGGTACAGAACATAAAAGTAAAATTAATAAGATAACGACGCACTTATCACAAAAGCTGACAAGGGTCATACACTCGTAATAATAGACAGAAACACTTATAAAAAAAAGTACATAAGTTTATATTGGAAAATAATATCGAAACATTGAATAACGACCCTACAAATTCATACACAATATCTTTAAACAAAACAATCAATAAATGTATGAGCTTATTGGATGAACCCACAAGACGTCAATTAAAGCCCATAAATGCTAGAGCACCCATGCTGACTGGTCAACCTAAACTGCATAAAACGGATATTCCGATTAGACCGCTGGTAAATTTTACCACAGCGCCAGGATATAAAACAGCAAAAAAGCTAGCGACAATAATTAAAGAGAACATAGTTTTAAATAATAATCGAACTATTATAAACAACTTAGATTTCATAAACAAGATACGCGATATTAAAATTTCACCTAATTATAAATTAGCTTCCTTAGACATTGTTAGTTTATATACAAACATACCTGTGAAACAAACTATAGACATTTTAAACAACAATTTACTAACTACTAAAAAGCTGGACACACAAAAGATACAAGAACTAATACTCTTATTGAAGACTATTTTGCAACAGAATTACTTCACATTCGACGACGGTTATTATTTCCAAAGAGACGGTCTTGTCATGGGGTCACCGCTATCCGGCATATTAGCTGATATATATTTAAATTATTACGAAAACAATTTCTTTTTCAATAATAACACAATTGCAAATAATACCATTTATTACGGCCGATACGTCGACGACACATTTTTAATATTTAATGGTTCTCTGCGCCAATTGAACAACTTGAAGAATGTTTTAAATGCAATAAATAACAATATCCAATTTACAATGGAAACCGAGACCGAAAATGAAATTTGCTTTCTAGACTTAACAGTCATCAAAAATAGAGATAACCTGAAATTTAAAATATATCGTAAACCTACTACTACTGACATAACCATCCACGCTGAGTCACATCACCCATATCCACAAAAATTAGCTGCTTTCAATAGTCTTGTATACAGATTACTATCCGTTCCTCTTGAAAAAGATGATTATAACACTGAGCTAGATATAATTAAACACATAGCCACGAAAAATGGATATGATCATCATATTATAGATAATATTGTAAAGAAACAAAAAACCAGATTATCGAGAAAAACAAATATGTTTCCACCATTTTCATAGAAATAATGCCAAAAATACTAACTCCTACTTTTCATAAAATAGGATATAATATAGTTTTCAAGACCTGCAATCAAATATCAAATGTAATACGACTTAAACGTCATATCCCCACTAAGACAAAAACAGGTATATATAAATTAACATGTGACGATTGTGATTGTTACTATGAGGGTCAAACGGGGCGCCCATTTATAAAAAGATTTAAAGAACATACCCCTCACAAATCAATTAGTAAAAATATCGGTTCCCTAGATAATATTAAATCCAATTATGCTCGACACTTGATAGATAATAATCACTCATATAGATTTTTTGACACTAACTTCATACCCCTACATTTTTGTGACAAAGGACTCAGGATGAATGCACTTGAAGAATTTGAAATATACAGGGGTCATAACAACCCTATATATAAGAACAACATATTGAATGATAAATTGAATTTCAAAAGCAACCCGCTATATGATACAGCAATACTAGCGCTCGCAAAAACAAAACGTTGAAAAGTTACACTACTCAGTATCGATCGGTAATCGCGTGGTGCACCACGACAACAGTGTTATTCATGTTTTTGATCATTTAATTATTTACAATGAATTTACATATGTGTGTTTATTTTAATTGAATTTTAATATATGACGACCTCTTTTCGAGCAAGTGTCTGAGGATGGGTCAGCTGACCCGAAACGCGTCACACTAATTTTATTCTAAAGATAAAAGTCACAAGACGGACCTAACAAAGGTAAGAAAATAAGAGACAGTTACATGTTTTTCGTGGAATGTTTTGTAAAATGAAGAATAGTTTTCTCACATATTTTCTTTTAATTAAAAAGTTGTGTTAGTGGTTATAATCACAAAGAGAATTATCACTGTTGCACACCACCACTATAGAAAAATTATTCCGATTAGCGCTTTCAAGCTTCTCAGCTCATCATAGGATCGGAAAAATCCGATAATTCTGTGTGATATTTTCTTTTGTTTAAAAGCATTTCAATCATTTACAGTGAATCAGTTATTTGAAAATATCATGTGTTTACTTCAATAGTTAACATTTTTGTATCAATACAATCAAAATATCACATTTTTTAAGTTATGTTTACAAAGTTTATACACTAATTGAAAAATATGCAAAAGTATTCTCGAATAGTATAACATAACATAATAGTATGAATGTAACATAATTCCATAAACACGTAAATGTTAAGGTATCTGCAAATGAATTACATAACAATGTTTACCTTTGTGAGAGGTAGGCCAATAAAACGTCTGTTTTATGGAATATATGTTCTGTTCCTTATGTTTTTAAAATGAATTGATATTTCTGTTTAGTAAAATCACAACTTACGTTTATATTGTACACTCATTTATAATATGTATGTAGTATTGTTTCTGATACTTCAAAAGACACATTTGATATTTCATTCATAGTGAATCACTTATTAAATTTATATTGTTTCTGTTGAATTTAAATTGATTCTAATACTGGTTCTAAACTTTTTGTAAGAATATGATATACACTGTGACATTTTAATACAGTGCCACTTGGAAGAAAACCACAAATTGATAAAAAAATATTCATTTCCTTCCTTGTAATGAGGTCATGCTATTACTTATTTCTTAATTAAACAAGTTACAAAGCAGTCATGGAGACTTACGATTATTCTTCACAAACACATACCGAACAGTGAGTACCCTATTATGTCAAATAAATAATCAAAATAATGCATGAAACAAAGTACGTTGACCTTGATACTGCTATTTTGCAGAATGTACTGTAATTAATGAATGTTGCTAGACAGGTACTACATGAAAAGTTTTTAAGATTGTTGTACGATAAGGCTGGGTATGATGTACCAATTAAAGACTTTTCTATGGCAAGTAGTGTTTCATACTACCTAAGCCTATCATTCTACCCAAGCAAACTAGACAAATTCTCGAGAACACGATACGGCTCCCTTTTCATGTCAGCTCACAGTTTAGGTCTCATGAAGGGATAATTACCACTTCACTGAGATAATATAATTTTCATAACCAGCCTCATAGATTTTTATTGATTGGCTTGATTTTATAACTAGGCATTGCTTTGGTTATACAAGTTGTTTCCAAGTGAAAGAAGGTTTGAAAAAACTAATTAGGTTATGAAAGGGTAAAAAGCATTTTAAATTCTAGTCTGAAGTGGTCATTTCGTTTCACAAAATGTATGTTGAAAACTTAAGTTAATTTAAATTATTTTACTGTTATTATATAAATATAATTATTTCACTACGACTCGGAACACAAAACTTTTTATGGGTGAAAACGTAAAAGCTTTACCTTACAACCTGAACCGGTTTTCACTTTTAAAAAGCTTCTTCAGAGGTTGCCGCTGGTAGCACTGTCCGTCTTGTTGGCGACGAAATCAATTTTCGAAAGATCGATGTTGTGTGTGTGAGGTGTGATATGTTCGAATAAATGCGTGTGATTTGAATTGCGTCTGTTCGTTTAGGATGTCGTTTTTATTTGTTTTCGTGTGTTTGTATATTTCCAATTGTTCTAGAGTGTCTAGTTTTGGCCTTTAGTGGAGTGGAATGCCTTTGTGTGTTCAATGTATCTTTGTTTGAAGCTACGTCTTGTCTGGCCTATGGCCAACAACAAGACGGACAGTGCTACCAGCGGCAACCTCTGAAGAAGCTTTTTAAAAGTGAAAACCGGTTCAGGTTGTAAGGTAAAGCTTTTACGTTTTTACCTATAAAAAGTTTTGTGTTCCGAGTCATAGTGAAATAATTATATTTAGTTAAGAAACGGACACATCATGGACAACGAAATCCATGTTATTATATTTTTATACTATTTAAGATAAATAAATCTTACCTTATGCATTTAGAAATTATGTATGCGATTCATAAAGCCATGCGCGTATAACTGAAAGTTAATCGTAGCTACCACACCTGAAAGTATTGATGTTCTTGTGAAGTGGCATGATATGCTGATAATGTAAGCTTAGATATGATAAAATTGTAATTTGTTGTTTTAAGTTCTGACAGTTGCATGAGCAGGTTATTGAAATGACATGCCAAATCTATGCTTGCTTTTTATTATAAGGGTGGATAGACACACAAAAATGGTTCTGTATTAGATAACAGGGGATGATAAACTGTTATTGTATGGTTTGTGTGCGTGCAGTCTGCTAGAACATTGTATTCTTGCATTCAGTAACATCTTAGTTTTTGTATACACATGTGAGAACAGTCATAAATGTTTACATTTTGAATCCTGAGTCTTTGTCAGTATTAAGTGTATCAGTATCAATTTAATTGTGTCTAAATTATCAAAATTGTAGAGTTGTGAAGTACTAATTCTGTTTCAACCATGGTATTTTGTTCTATGTAAGTAATACGTCAAGGTAATAACAGGAGTAATAGAAAAAACTGTTTATTGATACAGTGATTCACAGTTGTGACTTAGGCAGAATTTATAAATATCAAACAGATCTTATCCATGAAAGCCTCAGGAACTCTATAGATCGTATTGTCCTTGAAAATTGAATTAACTTAGTTTTCTGGAAATAAATAAAAATGATTTAAATAAATCATTTCACACACACACACACACACACACACACACACACACACACACACACACACACACACACACACACACACACACACACACACACACACACACACACACACACACACACACACACACACACACACACACACACACACACACACACACACACACACACACATATAAGACTTTTACATACAGATTTTTTTAAAAAATTAAAATCTGTATTTTAGACACATTAGACCTGCAGCTAATGTCAACATTTAAAGTAAACATGTTGACTGGCTAACGTTAAATGACAAAATAGTTATGAAAAGCGTTACCTTATTTAAAGTATGCACAAGATTTAAAGAAACTGTTTCTGAGAATTACAGATATAAAATTGGTTTCTATACAATTTGTAAAAAGTGGCTTTGACGGTAACTACAATATCAGTTTCCACAATATCGAGTAAATTAAATTGTTAAGAACTGTCAGAGACTGCAGAATTAGAAGCAGTATTGAAGTTATGCTGCCTATGTTCCCAGCACATTACAAGTTCTAGGCAACTTGACCAAACATAAGAGACCAAATTTCTGTCTTTCAAGGGACAAGGCTACCGTGGGAATTGTACCTACTGTCTTGCATCCAGTTTAGTCCCAGTAGTACCCAACTGTTAAACTCTTATGCAGTGAGAATTGTGCTAGACATGCTATGAAACTTGCATCACAAGACTTTGTGATATTACTGGCAAAAATAATAAAATCGTTTCACTCGATATTAATTCTGAAAAAGGAACAAGACAAAAATGTTTGAGAATGTAAACATTTAATTTTACAGACTGTTTGTTGACATAGAATTAAAGTTTTCTTTATTAATGAGGAACTTGAGCTTGTTTCTTACGTCTGTGTGCCGTGAGTACTCAACTCAAAGGATAGTTTACTGTGGAAAAAAGGTTGGGAAGAATGAGTTACACTATAGTCCATTCAACTAAAGAAGGTCGCTGATTTTCAAAGCCTGCCATTTCCACAAAAGTAGAGCCAAAAATTAAAGAAACACATAGTTATAATCGTCAATCGCTTTTCTTTAAGTGGTTTATATTTCATAATTTTACAGCTAAGTGTTTTTTCACGGTAAAGCAATATTTAGAAAAAGTCATGGTTTTTTCATTGTTTTACCGTAACTGCCAATTTTATGAATTTATTTCTTAGTAAATAATGCCTTGAAAAATTTTTCTTATTCAAGGATTGTTGACCCACTCATTCTACACAACATGTAAACGTTTCAAGTTCATATTTTTCTTTTTTTACTAGTTATTAATTTTTTTCTAAGATCATGTTTTCTCGTAATCTAGAAACGTTTAACAATCAAGTGTTATATCGTTTTGAAGCTTACAATCCCAACAGGTTGGTTAAATTATTGAAATTAGTTTAAGATGCTTTGCTGAATTTTAACTGTGAGATAAGTTTAGAGCGAAAGGTCAAGCGACGCATACAGTAACAGGCGTGGCGTAGTAGACCACAGCGCAGCAGGTCGGCCTCATAGCGCCAGTTAGGTGTGCTGAATGCAGGGGCCTTCCGTAAGTAGGGAATGCGTTTGTAATCTCTTTGCGGTAAACCTATATTAACCTAACAAACGAGGCTTTTCAGCCTCCCTGTCGGAGATATGAATAAACTGCCAACATTTTTTTTTATGATGCGCTTTAAATATTTTTCCAACTTTAATTACCCGTGAAGTGCATTATATAGTGATTAACCAGATGTCTGTTCGTATGTTCTGGTGTCTGAATTATGTGTCCCAAAACATTGAAGTGACCAGAATTTATTTATTTTAAGACCTACGGCTACATAAACGTTCATATTTTTGTTAATGTCCTCAATAATATTTTAAATTATTGTTACGACTTTTTAACATTTTATATTTTATAACAATTAAAATTTCAACGTATTTTATGCGTTATAAAACAATTCAGCCAAAATAAAATTTCTTAAACATTAGAAAAATTGTACTACAATATTAATTACATAATTATATAGGCTACATACCACAACACAATGAATGGTACTTAAGGTGATAGTGGCAAAGGTGCGATCCCCTCCAGAATTGAGTCATCGCCAATGTCCATGTCATCCTCTTCTGACTCTGAGGAAGTATTTTCCGTTATGTTTATGACGAACCGCTCTACTACTTCGTCAAGGATTCCCTCTGCTTCCCAGGCTTCCTTGGTCAGCTTCTCCACGTGTCGAACGACGTCTGCCCACTCCTTTTCGCCGATTAGCCCAAACCCTTCATTTATCAAACGCTCCACTTCCGTCAAAGTAAACTTTTTGTTGTTCCTTGCCATGTGTCCTTTTAACTGTGCCCATATCATTTCAATACAATTGAAATGGCAATGATAAGGAGGCAGTCGAATTATTTCGTGGCCATGACGTTTTGCCAGCTCGTCAATTTTGTAAATTGGAAATCTTGGCTTATGAGCCAAAACCATGTCTAATAATTCGCCTTTTTTGAGTTCTGGCCCTGCTTGGACTCCGTGTCTCTCCAACCACTCAATCATCGCAGATTTTTTTGACGACATTGTAGGCGCTTTATTTATTTGCACTGTGTGGTATGGAGCATTGTCCATAACTATTACTGAGTTTGGGTCAATGTTCGGCAATAGTTGCTCTTCAAACCACTTATAAAATCTGTTATGGTCCATTTCTTCATGGTAGTCTCCTGTCTTCTTAGACCGGAACATAAGTAAAGCATTGGGAACAAAACCTTTTGATGTGCCGGCATGCAGGACAATGAGCCTGCCTCCTTTGCCGATTGGAACGGTCATTGTTCCTTCGAGAGTGTTGTCAGTCCATCCCTTACTTTCGCTATGACTAGCATTCACCCATGTTTATTCAAGCCATGTATTTGTGTAAAATACTTTTGTTTAACACTGCTCAGATAACGGCAACGCCAAGCAACGATGTCTTCCCTTTCCATCAAAACTTTTCTACCGTTTACTTCGGAATAATGGAATCCCAGATCGCGAAGAACTGTCCAGAGAGAAGTTTTTGCACCGCTAAACAATCCTGTATTTGTCGCTGATACCAGCATTTTATCCAGTGTGGGGTGTTCACGACGTTTGTAATACCCGTAGACGTAAATGCCATCTAAGCGCATCCTCTTGAAACGGGTCTTGTAATAACCAAAAATTTTAATTTTCAAAATTTTGATCAAAAGTACGTTACAACCAGCCAAGACACCCCAACACGGGCCAGAAGCAATAAATAAAGAAGCAACTTAACGAAGTGTCGTGGACGTTTGCCAGGAACAATAAAGTACACTCGACACAACATTACAATAGGAAGTAAGGTTCGCCTGTGACAGACTCGTTTCCACTGAGATTTACAGCCCACGACAAACCAGACAAAGAGACGTAGCACAGTGGCATAGTTACAGAGAAATTGTAATGAGCACACGCTACAAGGTTGATTTGAAGCGTGCCAGCAGAAAAAAAAGGAGTAGTCACACAATTGTACACACCCTGTATGAGAACAAACACCGTCTATCTAATGAATAGAACTGAGTGTGCGCACAGCGGGAGGACATCTTACTGGTGACAACTGATATTTACGACAAGGAAGAGGAGTGCCGTCTTGGAAACGACGACACGCTGTGTCCTGATAACTGACGGAAAAGGGTCATGGATAGTCAGACAATAACAAAATGCGACATATTGTTCGTGTGAGAATAGCAGCAGACCTCCAGAGTATACTTAGACAAAGGCTTGATCGACAGGCGCAGAATTGCTCTACATTCCAGGAAAAGGTACGGAGGCCCTTCGTCATGTACTTGAGGGGAGACCAGACAACCAACCAGAGTCCGGCATCTTCCCAGAGCACAGGTGGAGAGGACCGTCGTCATGATAGCAACGGGAACAACGAATCAGAAGTAGAGAACCATAGTTCTGCATAAGGGTAGGAGTTCATCTGACCTATCATGGTTGACCAGAGGCGTGTTTGCCAGGAAATTGCATTGTGGTAAATGATGCTTAATAAAAACTGTTTACAGAGCACGCGAGAAGGCAGTCTTCATAAATTTTTCAATCTTATACTTTGGGCAGTCTACACGAAATTTTCAATCTTTATTCTTTGGTCAGTCTACATAAAAGTTTCAATCTTATTTTTCTCAGTCAAAGTTCTCAGTTTTAATACATCTCAGTTAACATACGTGTAGCAGTTTGACTTTGAAACTCAGTTACGCGGTAATTTAATCAGTGACTTAACATTTCAATATTGACAAGTTATTCAGTAATAGTGTATCCACAGTGACTCAATCATACAACATACGTCAGTGATTAATAACTTTCAAGTACTTTATCTTACTCAGCTATCGCTTATTAAGAACCAAGCTAATCATTCGCAGTTTCATTAATAACAGACTCGCAGAACTTTCGTTAATACTTTACCGAACAACGAAACGTACCGTTGTACAGTGCGAAGTGTTACATATCGATTGGAACAATACACCACTTAAGCGAAAACACGATACATTAACATATACAAGAAGAAATTCGATAATAGACAGTCATATATATATATATATATTGTAACTAGTTCTATGGGTCGTACCTGTTAAAATATATCACACTTGTTTATTTTGTGTATTAGTGTGAATGTAGTGTGTTTGCCTCACACTGGTCGTTACATAAATTGACGTCACTACTGGCGTCCGTAGCATTGTCAAAGTCACCAGTACAACCTACCTGTTAATTCATAGGGATTACAATTCCCGGGTGGCGCCAAATTGTTTCTGTTAAAACAATTAAAACATTTAATTTTTAAGATAATACGTGGTATTAGCTAGACAGCTGTGACGTTCGAATTGTTCCCGCTGCTACACAGGTTGTCGACTCGGCCACTCGTGATGAGCGCTAGTTGGCTATAATTTAAAACTTCGCTAACACACATATATTCTACAAAAATCCTATGAAATAACAAGATAGTAATGTTCTGTACTGCGTTTTTTAATACACATTTAAATATCAATAAATATGACAAATGAATCATAAACAAATTTATAATATTATGCTCCGGCTTAGAGCTTGAAACACAAATATCTCAAGGTTGGCAAAATGGATTTCAAAACCTTATCGTTGCCGACACGGCATTAAGTTACATACAAAATATTACCAGTTTTAAAATCTGGGGTTCTTTGGATCATGAAAATAGACATAAACGTTGATTACATGAAAAGAAAGTACACTACTATACCTTATACGTACTTAGGATTTATAATGTGTTTGTACAATTTGTTCAGTAGTGTCGTATTTCTGTTACAGTAGTTATGTTCACAAATAAGGTTATCTCTATAGTTTAATATAAAATGTTTTTTAATGTAAGTAAATTATGCCTTTACCTTTGAAAGAAAATACTACTTTTAAATAGTGAGAAATTTTACCATTTTGAAAATAATATAAGTAATTTGGGGTTTTGGGAGTAAGAAATTATTCGGTACTTATCAGTTCATCTCACGTTGTCTGTATCGTCATCAGGATAGTCGTATATTTTTCGAATTTGGGCTGGTTGAAGGCTTCCAACATCTTCTTCAAACTGGTCTGGGTTTTTTCTTTAATTAGTTTATTTAATTTCGTTCCTGGACATCATTAATTCTGTATAGATAGACGTCTCTTCACATTGGGTTATCTTGGTTCACTGATTCGACCTTTTATAACTGTTTAAATTAAAATTTTAGTTTGTCCAATTTTTCGTGTGGCTTACCCACGCTTCGTTTCTTCAGCGTCTCTTATTTTTTAACGGAAAAATAAGCCCTCAAACGTCTTGTTGTCATAGTAACCAATAATTCAATGCTTGGTTAATTACTCCTTACATACATTGTTAGAAATATTTGAATTTTTATTCAAATTTATTAAGTATTTTCCTAATGATTTTATTCCCTTATAATTCCTTTGGGATAATAAATGACATCACTATTATTTTTCTTTCCTTTCAAAGTTTACAATGATACCTCATAAGGTCATATTCTGTTACACTTTAACTATAGTCTAATTATTTGACATTTAATAAATAACATATCTTTCTTGAATTAAATTATTACAATAATATTTCTGTGTTGAAATAACTGATATATATAATTACTGTCCATTCACTGTTCTTAGATTAGTAAGATTTTTTGTGAAATTGATACAATTTGCATTTGAATGTCTTTGGCAGTTAACTGTTTTCATAGTTACAAACAGCCATTATTGTTTTTCAGTGTATTTCCTTTTTAAATTACATTCTGAATTCAGCCTGATGGGCTTCACTTATTTGTTTGTGTTTTAATTACTATTCAACATACATTTTCATTACTCTTCATTTAAAATATAATAGTTAGGTTTATGGACTGTAAGTCCCCTTCAGCCATATTCCTTCTTTAACATTGAATCAACTATTCTTTACAAGTCATAAATTATTCTTAGTACTAACATTGATTTCTTTCTTGTCTTATAAACTAGGGTGATAAACATTGTCACTTTCTCTAATATTATGAAGGTTAATTCCCCTTTCAACATGGGGTGTTGTATTCTTTATAATTTTAATCTTTAATAACAAACTTTACTTCTATCCTATCATGCCATGTTAACACAAGTTATTGTACTGGGCTTTCTTCCTGAATATTATTACAAGCTTCCTTAATATTAATTTGGATTACTATTTCTAATTACTTCTAGGTATATAACTAATTATAATCTCACTCCAATCATTGGTGGTTTATCAATGTTTTACCGAGTGTCTATTTACTTAGAATTCTATTTTGAATGTTTCACATCCACTTTCACTATTTTTTAGGGCATTTACACTTCACTAAAGCACTTCACTTTGGTTCACTGTTTTGTAATTAGTGTTATTTAATGGGTAATCCCTATACTTTCTCCTACCATTTCTCACTATTTTGTTTTAGTATTATTTTTACTATTAACAATACTAGGCTAGTTGTGTTTTGGTTGAATCTAACCTTTCTGACAGGGTTAGTGTACTTTTCCTATACTACATTGCTTTACAATTGTATTGTCTTAAAAATGGGTACATATGTTAAATTAATGGTAATAATAACATTGGTTTCATTAATACATAATTATTCAAGGTTTATTGACCGTATTCTATCTCTAAACATACAATCTTTCCCTTTTATATATGTGTGTTAGTTTCCCCTTGGGTTTTATGTCTCCTCTTCATTCTTCCTCTTCTTCTCTTCAATCCGGTTCGGTTCTCCTCTTCTTCTCTTCTGATTTAAATTCTGTTTATTTGTATGGATCTGTCCTCTTCTTCTGGTTCTTCTTTAGTTCTGTGTCCATCATTGTTTTGTCTATCATATTTTTCTTAAGTATGTTACGTGGTTCCTTTCTTTATGTTTGGGTTGTTGGCTCAATCATGTCAAAATATTTACATTTTAATAAGTATGTTACGTGGTTCCCTTCTTTATGTTTGGGTTTTCGGCTCAATCACTTGGGTTGGGTAATATCGTTGTACGTCTTGTCAAAGTATTTACATTTTAATCGTTTTTTACACATTTTATTTCATATGAAGTAATTTTATATCAAGAATTATCTTTTTTATCACTGGTACGAGATTTGGCTTAATTGTATCGTTACATAATGCCTCTCCTCTAAAATTGATCATTTTAATAAAATACTAGCATAGTGTTTTATGAAATTATCAGTTATAGATAACTTTTTTCCTTCTCTTCCTTGTTTGTTTCTCCATTCTCCATTTCTCTTCTTACTTAATTCACTCCATTTTATTTGGATCTGTTTTTATTTATTTCCATTGGTGCATATTCCCTCATACACAAATTTTTTCCCTAACTTTATATAGTAGCTGGTTTCTCCCATTACTACTCATTTTTCTGAGACTAGAGGCACATCTTCTCTACTCAGTTCATATAGATTGCTGGACTTTTCAACAGTCAATCTTAAATCTTTGTCAACTTGTGACTTAATAATAATATAATAATAATAATATAATTGGGACTGTCCACCTTGTGGTTTGTTTTTAGATCACTTTATCATTACTACTCATTCTTCCTTCCGCTATACCTTAACTATACACTAACATCTACTCATATACTATATTGAGAATTTTTATCTTTATTCATATGTTAATTTCATCATATCTCACTTTTCATTATTTTGTTTTCAATGCTCGTTGTGATCATTTTAATTGTTTTAGACATTTAGCAGGATTCTGCTTTAGCCATATTTGTATATTTGTTTTATATACAATTTCTCTCTCTCTCCTTGTACCAGGTATAGTTTTATTTATTTTTATTTTTTTCTTTCTGACCATACTTTTGATTCAGTATAATTTCAATTATTTATCTCAGTAATTTGAACTTGATTTTATTTTTGTTTATTTTAATCTGTATTCAACATCATTTTTGATAATTCTTTGGTAAGTTAATGGTCTTACCTTAAAGGAATGTTTGTAGCGTATTCCTTTTTAGCTATTTTTTGTTTTAATTATAATGGTAAGATTGTGCTTCTTACATTTTTATTACATAGGAATGTGTGTAACTTATTCCTGATTATCTCACTTTTTACTTCATACTTCATATTTCAAAATTTTTTTTTTTCATTATTATAAAACTTTTTTTTTTTTTTTTTTTTTTTTTTTTTTTTTTTTTTTTTTTTTTTTTTTTTTTTTTATTGTTCCGCATATATCATCTAAATATTTGAGTAAGCTGCTCTTACAATCTCTTTTAGAATTTGGAAATCGGTTTCATTTCACAATGGTTTTATTCTTCTTCGTAAAACTTTTTTATTGAAGTTTGGTTGTAAACTCCCTTGATTTTCCTTGTATTGATATTACTGATCTGGTAAGTATTATTACCATTGTCTCTTGTGATGATATACGGTTTATTATGATATACATAATTGTTTATTCATATTGCTATATACTTGTCCGTTATTTATATTTTTGTAAGTTGACTTCTCCTTTTCTTTCCTTTATTATTTCCTTCTCTTGTTCGACTCTTTGTTATTATGCACCTCTACTCCTTCAAGTGCTTGATAGACACACTTATTCTGGATGAAACATCAGCCACTATATTTTTTTGTTCTGGAATATATTCCCATGTAATGTGGTATTCTTGCAAAGCAAGTATCCATCGAGTAAGTCGGCCATGATTCAACTTA
Source organism: Magicicada septendecula (assembly GCA_034769895.1). Taxonomy (NCBI): domain Eukaryota; kingdom Metazoa; phylum Arthropoda; class Insecta; order Hemiptera; family Cicadidae; genus Magicicada; species Magicicada septendecula. The sequence goes on from CM068372.1 coordinate 131,270,437, forward strand.
CATTGTTTTAGAAACGATATTGATTTATGATCGCTTCGGACCGTTATATTATATCCAAGTATGTACGTCCTAAACTTGCCGCACGCGAATACTATGCTGAGCAACTCCTTTTCTGTAACATTATAGTTACGCTCACAGCTATTGAGTATTCGGCTGGCGAAGCTAATGACTAGGTGATTGCCATCTTCGTCTTCTTGGTATAATTCTGCGCCTAGACTTACATCACTAGCGTCGCAGTTTAGATAGAACTGTTTTGCAAAATTAGGATGGTGTAAAATAACAGTGTCAACAAATTTTTGTTTGATTAATTTAAACACTTCTTCTTGTTCCACTCCCCACGTCCATTTTTCTTTTGAAGATAATTGCTTGGAAAATTTTACTGTTAGGTGGGAGTAGTTAGTCTGAAATTTCCTGTAGTAATTACATACTCCTAGGAAGGATTGCAACTGTTTTTTGTTTCTTGGTGATGGGAAATTTTGTATGGCGTCAACCTTCTCTTGGGATGGAGAGATTCCCTCTTCAGTTAGATTGAATCCTAAGAATTTTACTTCTTTAGCAATGAACTTTGATTTGTCTAACTTAAGTGTGATATTGTTGTTAGATAATTTTTCCAACACATGTCTTACTCTTTCACAGTGTTCGTACCAGTTTGCTGACGTGATAAGTAGGTCGTCAACGTACACTGTAGTAAATTCCAGTGCCTCTTGACCTAACACTTGGTCCATGCACTTCACGAACACTGCTACTGAATTTATTAGTCCAAATGGTAGCCTTTTGAACTGGTAGTTTCTACCGTCGAACAGGAATGCTAAGTATTGTCTACTGTGTGGGTGCAGCTCTACCTGCCAATACCCACATACAGTATCCCAAGTGCTAATATATCTGATTCCGTGGAATCTCTTCAGAATTTCTTCTATTTCTCCTGGTGAGGTTCTGTCATTTATAATCATCTTATTTTTTTCTCGGGCGTCTAGGCAAATTCGTACCTTGCCATTTTTCTTGGGTATGGCAACTATGGGGCTGGTATATTGAGAATGACTGTACTCAATTATATCTTCGGCAATCATTCTATTTATTTCCATTCTAACTTCGTTTTTTAGAGAATGTGCTATTGGATATGATTTCCGGTGGAAGTCCACTGGTTCTCGGAATTGAATTTTACATTGGTATCCTTTAACCTTTCCTGGGATGTTCGAAAAGACATGCTGATATTCATTATAAATGGCGATTAATCATTTGGATTGTTGCTTACTAATCTCCTGCATAGGCCATTCTCTTTGGAAGGCGATAATCTCTTCCAACTTCTGGTTCCATAAGGTCTTACGCTCCTCCTCCTCTACTATGGTGATATCTGGCTCGTGCCTCTGGCAATAATAACTCTTTAGTTCTCTGTTTTGGCTTAAAGCAGTTGGACTTGGTACACAATTTATAATGTTCGCGGACCAGGTTCCTTGTTCTGAATTTAACAACACTACTCCCTTCTGCAGGTTTATTACTGCTGAATACCTTCTTAGTATATCACATCCGATGAGCATATTGAAAGGTAGCCCACTTGCCACTAGAAATATAATAGAAATGGTGGATTCTAGATTATCTAGCTCCAATGACACTTGTTTTCTTATTGTTTTGTTCTGTTTGCCCGTTGCGCCAATGATGATTATATTATTTATTGGCAATGTAGGTATTGGTGTTCGAGAGTGAGCTTGAATTCTTTCTAGTTCAGGTTGGTTAATGAGAGAGATATTAGACCCCGTGTCTACCAGGATACTGGTTATGGTACCGTTTATTGTTGCCTTTATATGAACAATTTCACTATTGTTCTGTGGTAATTGAGTGGCCTCTTCCTCGAGAAGTTCTTCTCGAATATTTTTTAAATAATTGTTGTAAATTATCGTGATTCCTTTGGTTTGTTTATCTGACGTTGTTTGACGTATCAACCCAAGTGATTGGTCATGTGAAGGGCGTTCATACTTTATCACTGACCTTTTTAGTTTAAAGGTAGCTGCTGGCTGACGGCCAGGTTGCTTGGCTGGTCGTTCGTTTCATTGTGTGGCACATTTTGCTGGTTATTTCCATTTTGTATTGGTTCATGGTTCCTGTTCACTGATGGTCTGTTGTCAGTCTCGTTGGATGCATTGTACCATGGTTCTTGGTGCCAATTTGGGTTGTATCTTCGGTTGTTATTCCGCCTTCTCCCACTAATAAAATTTACATGACGTCGATTGTCACTCCTATTTGGATTGCCCCCGGGTCCCCGGTTGTACTGGTAATTGGGATGATACCGGTTGCCGTAGTAATTGTGGTCATTGGGGTGACTGTTGGTACGTTGTTCAGGTTCTACTCCTCGATAATTCTCATTTGGTCGGTTGTTATTATTTGGGCTGCTTCTATTATTGTTTGGACTTCCTGGGTGATGGTTCTGTTGTCCTCGGTTACCAGGCTGGTTATTTGGATGGCGATGCTGATCGTTTCTATTGAATGTTGGTTCTGCATTATTATTATTGTTATTCCGGCCCCAGTTATTTCGATTATTGCCTTGTGGATAATTGTATGGTCCCTGGAAATTAGGTGTATTATTGTGTTCATTCCACTTATTGTATCTTTGGTTTGTGATCCTGTTTTTTCGATACTGGTTATCGTTCTCCAGGTCTTCCAGTAAGCTAACCATTCCTTGGATTGTTTTAATTTGGCCCTGTCGCCTGGCCTTCTGGATGGCCTCTTCGTAATGGTAACCCAGTTGTATCACCAACGACTCTTCCGGTATCCTGGGTTCCAAATTTCTGGCTAAACATACCTTTCCCAGAAAGTACGATGTTAACGTGTGTCCTCCTTGTGTCTCGTACCTTCCGTTACTGATGTCATTGCGGACCACATTCTGCGTTGATTCGGACCAATACTTCTCCCTGAATTGTTTCTTGAACTCTTGAGTATCATTTATCTCAGGTCTTGTGGCCGTCCACCAATTGTCATGGGTGTCACGAAACATCTCGATCATACTTCTCACACTAGACCATCTGGTTTCTCTGTTCTTCTCTATCAGTTCTTCTACCCGTTTGAGGAATTCTATCGGGTTTCTCCTGTAGCTACGAAAATTAATCATTTCTCTGTTCTCACTGGTTATGAACTGTGTGTGATTATATGGTTTTTCTCTTAATGCATCTAATTCTTCCTGCATCTGTTTCTCTCGCATACTGATTCCCTGGATTTTTTCTCGGTTTTCTCAGGTCAGTCCGTCGATTTTATCTATGACGGTGTACACTTTCTCCACCCGATTGTTTACATCCAGTTGTAGCTCTTGGTGCCTCTCCTCCAGTTCCTTGACCACTTCTTGTTTATTCTTCTGGCACCCTTCAGTAAGGACTTGGTAGAATTCCGTCGCCCTCAGTTTACCTTCCTCCTCAACGTTACTAATTTTATTACTTAATTCTTCTCTGATTTGTATCACTGTTTCGTTGGTCTCCGTTACCGTTTGTCTGATCTCGTCTCGACATTCGACTAGTTGTCGCTTCCATTCCTCCTTGGTTTTCTTACTTTCTTCCTCGATTTTCCGTTGGAGAACATCATGATTAGTTTCCATCTTTTTGTTTACTATCTCCAGATCCTACTTGATCTGTTTCTTCAGCTCTTCGCTCTTCTTTTCCAATGCCTCCTGACTTCCCTGTATCACTTCCATTTGCTTCTTCAATATTTCACTGTTTTGGTCCAGTTTTTTATTCATTCCTTGTTGTAATAATTCCAATTTTTTGTATTAGTTCTTCCTTGTCTTGTATTCTATCCTTATTCATTTGTCCGAATTGTTCCATCATGAATTTCATCATGCTATCTAAATTCGTTTCTTCTGTTGGTTTGATTGGTTGGTTATTTGCCATGACTTCTGCTTCTATTTCCGGTTCAGGTTCAGGTGGATTTGGATTTTCCACTTGGTCCTCCTGTGGGTTCTCTTCTGACAATTCTCCAGTCGTTTCCTCCATTTCTACTTCCTCAACTTCCTCCATTTCTTCTGGGTTTCCTTCTTGGTTTGGTGTTTCCTTCCCTTTGCGCCTCGTAACCATACCGTGTCTATTCATGATCGCCGCTAGTTAGTCTTCCTAGCCACACGTTGCTGGTCGCCAATATGTAACTAGTTCTATGGGTCGTACCTGTTAAAATGTATCACACTTGTTTATTTTGTGTATTAGTGTGAATGTAGTGTGTTTGCCTCACACTGGTCGTTACATAAATCGACGTCACTACTGGAGTCCATAGCGTTGTCAAAGTCACCAGTACAACCTACCTGTTAATTCATAGGGATTACAATTCCCGGGTGGCGCCAAATTGTTTCTGTTAAAACAATTAAAACATTTAATTTTTAAGATAATACGTGGTATTAGCTAGACAGCTGTGACGTTCGAATTGTTCCCGCTGCTACACAGGTTGTCGACTCGGCCACTCGTGATGAGCGCTAGTTGGCTATAATTTAAAACTTCGCTAACACACATATTCTACAAAAATCCTATGAAATAACAAGATAGTAATGTTCTGTACTGCGTTTTTTAATACACATTTAAATATCAATAAATATGACAAATGAATCATAAACAAATTTATAATATTATGCTCCGGCGTAGAGCTTGAAACACAAATATCTCAAGGTTGGCAAAATGGATTTCAAAACCTTATCGTTGCCGACACGGCATTAAGTTACATACAAAATATTACCAGTTTTAAAATCTGGGGTTCTTTGGATCATGAAAATAGACATAAACGTTGATTACATGAAAAGAAAGTACACTACTATACCTTATACGTACTTAGGATTTATAATGTGTTTGTACAATTTGTTCAGTAGTGTCGTATTTCTGTTACAGTAGTTATGTTCACAAATAAGGTTATCTCTATAGTTTAATATAAAATGTTTTTTAATGTAAGTAAATTATGCCTTTACCTTTGAAAGAAAATACTACTTTTAAATAGTGAGAAATTTTACCATTTTGAAAATAATTTAAGTAATTTGGGGTTTTGGGAGTAAGAAATTATTCGGTACTTATCAGTTCATCTCACGTTGTCTGTATCGTCAACAGGATAGTCGTATATTTTTCGAATTTGGGCTGGTTGAAGGCTTCCAACATCTTCTTCAAACTGGTTTGGGTTTTTTCTTTAATTAGTTTATTTAATTTCGTTCCTGGACATCATTAATTCTGTATAGATATGTCTCTTCACATTGGGTTATCTTGGTTCACTGATTCGACCTTTTATAACTGTTTAAATTAAAATTTTAGTTTGTCCAATTTTTCGTGTGGCTTACCCACGCTTCGTTTCTTCAGCGTCTCTTATTTTTTAACGGAAAAATAAGCCCTCAAACGTCTCGTTGTCATAGTAACCAATAATTCAATGCTTGGTTAATTACTCCTTATATACATTGTTAGAAATATTTGAATTTTTATTCAAATTTATTAAGTATTTTCCTAATGATTTTATTCCCTTATAATTCCTTTGGGATAATAAATGACATCACTATTATTTTTCTTTCCTTTCAAAGTTTACAATGATACCTCATAAGGTCATATTCTGTTACACTTTAACTATAGTCTAATTATTTGACATTTAATAAATAACATATCTTTCTTGAATTAAATTATTACAATAATATTTCTGTGTTGAAATAACTGATATATATAATTACTGTCCATTCACTGTTCTTAGATTAGTAAGATTTTTTGTGAAATTGATACAATTTGCATTTGAATGTCTTTGGCAGTTAACTGTTTTCATAGTTACAAACAGCCATTATTGTTTTTCAGTGTATTTCCTTTTTAAATTACATTCTGAATTCAGCCTGATGGGCTTCACTTATTTGTTTGTGTTTTAATTACTATTCAACATACATTTTCATTACTCTTCATTTAAAATATAATAGTTAGGTTTATGGACTGCAAGTCCCCTTCAGCCATATTCCTTCTTTAACATTGAATCAACTATTCTTTACAAGTCATAAATTATTCTTAGTACTAACATTGATTTCTTTCTTGTCTTATAAACTAGGGTGATAAACATTGTCACTTTCTCTAATATTATGAAGGTTAATTCCCCTTTCAACATGGGGTGTTGTATTCTTTATAATTTTAATCTTTAATAACAAACTTTACTTCTATCCTATCATGCCATGTTAACACAAGTTATTGTACTGGGCTTTCTCCCTGAATATTATTACAAGCTTCCTTAATATTAATTTGGATTACTATTTCTAATTACTTCTAGGTATATAACTAATTATAATCTCACTCCAATCATTGGTGGTTTATCAATGTTTTACCGAGTGTCTATTTACTTAGCATTCTATTTTGAATGTTTCACATCCACTTTCACTATTTTTTAGGGCATTTACACTTCACTAAAGCACTTCACTTTGGTTCACTGTTTTGTAATTAGTGTTATTTAATGGGTAATCCCTATACTTTCTCCTACCATTTCTCACTATTTTGTTTTAGTATTATTTTTACTATTAACAATACTAGGCTAGTTGTGTTTTGGTTGAATCTAACCTTTCTGACAGGGTTAGTGTACTTTTCCTATTCTACATTGCTTTACAATTGTATTGTCTTAAAAATGGGTACATATGTTAAATTAATGGTAATAATAACATTGGTTTCATTAATACATAATTATTCAAGGTTTATTGACCGTATTCTATCTCTAAACATACAATCTTTCCCTTTTATATATGTGTGTTAGTTTCCCCTTGGGTTTTATCTGTCTCCTCTTCATTCTTCCTCTTCTTCTCTTCAATCCAGTTCGGTTCTCCTCTTCTTCTCTTCTGATTTAAATTCTGTTTATTTGTATGGATCTGTCCTCTTCTTCTGGTTCTTCTTTAGTTCTGTGTCCATCATTGTTTTGTCTATCATATTTTTCTTAAGTATGTTACGTGGTTCCTTTCTTTATGTTTGGGTTGTTGGCTCAATCATGTCAAAATATTTACATTTTAATAAGTATGTTACGTGGTTCCCTTCTTTATGTTTGGGTTTTCGGCTCAATCACTTGGGTTGGGTAATATCGTTGTACGTCTTGTCAAAGTATTTACATTTTAATCGTTTTTTACACATTTTATTTCATATGAAGTAATTTTATATCAAGAATTATCTTTTTTATCACTGGTACGAGATTTGGCTTAATTGTATCGTTACATAATATACACACTAGTTAACAATGAACGTACTCATACAACACATGACTTCATAGACTCTGATAGGACTGCCGACATCAATGGAACACATACACCGCGAGTGAATCTGATCCGCGTGTGTTGAGTGATAGTGACATCGAAGCTACACGACCTCATACATATGGATCATCTGCATGAAGGAGTTTCACCGATGGAAATATTGGATAATCCTTTTTACAAGTAAATCTTTATGTTATTCTTGTCATAAGAACTCTACTGTCCTGTCTCTTTTCAAAGAAAACACTCTTTGAGAATATAGATTAATTATCATGGAAAATTTAAATAAAGCTATTCATCTGAGGCAAGAAATGAACGCATTAGTATAAGATTTATATGTTGTTTATCTATGTTTATATATGTTGATTGTGTTATATATGTATATGTATGTTTTCAGCGAACGACGTACTGGATTCATATTGTAATTTGATTCATATATAAGTGTTCTTTTTTTTATGGATGTATTTACAGGACATCGTTTATATTTATATATTGAAGTTTCTTTACTTGAATGATGTTAATAAATAAGTGTTTATTTTATTCAGTATTTATGCGTTCATCATTGTCAATCTTACCTCATAACAGACATTAACGTCACTTGAATGAATTATAGTAAATTTTAAATATTTGTACAACAAATTAAGAGTCTCATTGCAGTAATTATACTAACCATCAAATAACTAAATAATCACGTAAATTCAAGTAATTTGGTATAACTAACCTAATTGGGTGATTACATGATTAAACTCCACAAATTAGTATAATTGCACATTGCATTCACTACAATCTCAGATTAATTAAATTATGCAAACGACAACATTTGCATAATAGATTGTATAAATTGGCTCCCAAAGAACGTGGGACACTACAAACATCAATTACATCCCCAATCAACTATATATTTAGCGCCCAACGTGGGGCAAAGAGCAGGCAGTAGATAGGATAAGCATATATATTTCATTTTAGTTGTAAGAACAAAATATTAGTGTGAGGCTAGTTGGACTGAATGTTAATGCGGAGTAAGGCAGCAAAAATGACGACTAGTAGTTCCGATTCCATGAATTTCGATATCTACAACCAGCAGGGTGTACCTGATAACGAACGCGTAGAATCACCAATCGAGTCACAAATGACCGAGGAGGCGTCAGACGTCAGAGCGCGGGGGCAGGAGTCCCAACAACCACAGGAAGAGGTGACACTGCGTTCACTGATGAACTTCTTGAACGAAATCAGAAAAGAACAAAGCGAAACCAGAAGAGAACCAGAACGAGAAGTTCGAGGAACAGAATAAGAAATTCGACAAACTAGAAGAAAAGCTAGACAAACATAAGGAGGAAGTCACACAAATACGCGCAGAAATGCGTAAATATATGAATAATTGTGACCAGAAGATGAACGAAGCCCAGAAGCAGCAGAACGAGACCATAAGAGAGTTAAAGAACGACACCGACAGGAAGTTCGAAGAGATACGAGAAACTCGAGAAGTAGACCGTCAAGAACTAAAGAATATTACTCAAAACACACAAACAAGCATCAAGAAGATTAATAATAGAGTAGAAACACACATTATAGAAAATCATAAGAAACAGGAGGAGCTGAAAGTCGAACTTTTCCAGACAGTAAGACAGCTACAACAGGAACAGGGAGACGTTGTAATAACCAAAAATTTTAAATTTTAAAATTTTGATCAGAAGTACGTTACAACCAACCAAGACACCCCAACACGGGCCAGAAGCAATAAATAAAGAAGCAACTTAACGAAGTGTCAACTGGACGTTTGCCAGGAACAATAAAGTACGCTCAACACAACATTACAATTGGATACTTGTGTATTCTGTAATTAGTGCCTCGAAATTCGGTATGTTTGTAATACCGCGCGTGATCACTGCGAGCTGCAAATCTTCCTAATAAGCTGTCTATCAGTCAACGCAGGTGATAGTTGCCGGCTTTCTAGTAGGATTCTCTCTACGTATTGGATGGCTGTGACTGGCCCATTCCATTCGTATCTGCCGTACTCGAGGTTGTCGCGGATATTATCTTGGCGTTCTTGACCCCAGTACTTCAAGGTGAAGGCTTCCTTGAATTCTTCGAACATGGATATTTGGTTTCTTATGACACGCCACCATATCCCAGCGTCCATCTCCAAGTGCCTCCCGATCCACTTAATGTCACTGTTGTTGTAATATATCTCTTGAATCTCTGATAACTCCTTCAGGAATTCCATCGGGAACCTCTCAGTGCCATTGTATTTTAATTCGGCATGTGTATGCCCGTTAATCCTACTGATTATCCCTGACCCACCTTCGATTAGTTGCCGTTGCAGCCGTTCTATTTGAGACTTACAATCCAATTGTAACGGTAATCAAGAAGGATGGGAGGGTTCGCCTGTGCCTTGATGCAAGGAAAGTGAACAGTGTAACAGTACCCGATTACGAAGGAGTGTCCCCGGTAAACGAGATATTGGCTAGATGTGGAGAGATGCAGTATTTGTTGACGGTCGACTTATCCAGTAGCTTCTGGCAGGCCCCATTGAAGCAAGAATGTAGGGATTTCACGGCGTTCATGCACGAAGGGAGGTGCTACCGCTTCACAGTAACACCATTTGGACTTAGCACCAGCTCTGCAACCTTAACACGTGGATTGGACTTGGCTCTCGAGGAAGAAGTCAAGAAGAACACGATTATCTACGTGGATGATTGCTTGTGCTATTCCAACAATATCCAAACGCACCTAGACCATTTAGAAACACTACTAAACAACCTTAACAAAGCGAATATCACCGTCAACCTCACCAAATCACAATTCTTTAGACGAGAAATCTCATTTCTTGGATATCGCCTGACAACAAAAGGGATACAAGCAACCAATGATAAGGTAAAGGCAATTATGGATTTCCCAGCACCAAAGAATACGAAGCAACTTAAAGGTTTCCTTGGCCTTACCAACTTTTACAACCGATTCACGAGCAAATACGCAGAAACGATGCAGCCTTTGCACGAATTGTTGAAAGGAGGACGAAAGTTTTCGTGGACAAGAGAAGTAAACGAATGTTTCCAAAGAGTTAAAAATTTATTTGTAAACACAGTAATTTTATGGTTCCCACGGCCGAACCAAAGGTATTACATTCAATGCGATGCCAGTTATTTTGCGTATGGTGGCCAGCTTTACCAGATAGACGAGGAAGGAGAAATTGGTGTAATCGCCTTCATGAGCAAAACGTTTAAGGGTGCTGAACGTAATTATTTCACTACGGAGAAAGAACTCCTAAGTATTGTTAGATGTTTGGAAAGGTTTCGGATGTATATACTTGGACAACCTCTAACAATAATAACAGACAATAAGGCTTTAACATTCATGCACAAGTGCCACTTAAACAACTCGAGAATTACAAGGTGGATTCTCGCCATACAAGAATACAATTTTGACTTTATCCACTGCAAAGGAAAGGATAATGTAGTTGCGGACTTATTGAGCAGATACCCGGCCGACGCGAAACAAGGAGAGACAAACGAGGAAGCACACGAGTACTTAATTAATCATTTAGTCATTAAGATGAATCAATACATAGGTGAGATAATTAGGAATATCGGTAAATACCAGAGTGAAGATGGCAAACTCGGCATACTTATTGATAAGATTAGGAATAATGATATAGACAATAAATTAAGCAAATTTTATAAAGTTGTTAACAATAAGTTATACCGACGACAACGCGGTCAATGGAAACTATACATCCCTGACAGTGTGTCAAATAACTTAATTGCAGAAATTCACCAAATTTACGGACACCTAGGCCCGAAAAGGTGTGTAAAAATGCTACAAGAGCACTTCACGCTTGATGGCATGCTCAAGAAAGTAAAAACATATTTTCAGACTTGCGACTCATGCCAGAGATACAAGGACACACACACACAGGATACCGTTTGGCGGTACCAAAGCGATGATACCGCCAGCTAGAGGTGATATAGTGAGTGTCGATTATTATGGACCTCTACCAACAGTACAGGAGGCGTTAAGTACTTACTTGTTATGGTGGACAACTTCACGAAGTTTGTCAAATTGTTTACATTACGAAGAGCGACAACCACCACTACATTACAAAGAATCAGAGACTACTGTGCGGAGTTTGGACGACCAAAGGTCATCTTGACTGATAACGGCACGCAGTTTACTGCGAAAAAATGGATTGAAGGTCTTGAGGAGCTGAATATCATCGACACTAAAGGTAGTTCGAATATCAATGTATTCGTAAAAATCAAAGAAAAAAGGGAGAAGTATGCGAAGCGCATCAGTGATAACAAGAAAATTACTAAATTCACTATCGGCGACAAGGTGCTGATAAGCTATCATCAATCAGACGCCGCGATGAAAAAAATCGATAAATTTTTCGAGTTGTATACAGGACCATATAAGGTTAATCGTGTCTTCGGCGATGCAACATACGAACTTGCTGATTGCAATAACAGCGACAGGGTGAGAGGGTGCGTCAGTTGAAGAAATATTATGAAGTGAAGATATAAGCCACACGGGAAAGTGAAAGTTACGTCAACGGTTAGTGGACTACAGAAAGGGGAGCAAGCGCATAGGGTGAATGTCCCGCGAAAACCAGTCCAGCTAGCTAGACAATAAGATGCGTAACTTGTTAACATGTAATTTAAAAAAAAAAATGTTTTCACATTAATTCTTTAAGTCATGATATATCTATCTAATGACATTAATTACATGTGAAATGACCAATATTAATGAAGAATTTCAATATAAAAGACACTTATAGTGCGAAAAGTTTGATTGAGTGTGCAGCAATAAATTGCTAAGACATTATAACGAACATTTTAATAGACATATAATGATGTAAGATCAATTACTAGAATATGAGCAGTATAGAGTGAGATCATCTATAATCATGATGATATAAAATGAACCTTTAATTGTTCATAGGTAGTGTATATAATTTGTTAATCAATATAAGTACTAGTAATGCGTATTATGAGTGATACTCAACGATGATTAGTGGTTATGTATATGTATTTACATGTTCATAAATTGTTGTTTTTAATTGTTTGAGATAAGTTAAAGACATTAACTATCATAATATTATTAAGACGATACATGATTAATTACATTTCAGGTTAAAAACCATTATTTCATGTATTATATCATAAATGGATAACATAGGTATCCACAGCTATTGTTATTATCACAAAATAATTGTATGCCTAATTATATATGCACCGTATGTAAAAATGCGTTCATTCTTACTCAGATGCACGGCAATAAATTCCTAGAGTCAGTTAATAACAAAATATAGGGAATATATGCCAGTATACGCCAAGCAGAGGAAAGTGGGTCAATGACCGTGACCTTCTCAAGAACTCCCACGACAAACTCAGAGCGCGAAAATCGGATTAGAATGTCTTCTGCTGATCCAACATCCAATCCGATTTGGGGACCCTGCAATAACCAAAAATTTTAATTTTTAAAATTTTGATCAAAAGTACGTTACAACCAGCCAAGACACCCCAACACGGGCCAGAAGCAATAAATAAAGAAGCAACTTAACGAAGTGTCAACTGGACGTTTGCCAGGAACAATAAAGTACGCTCGACACAACATTACAATAGGAAGTAAGGTTCGCCTGTGACAGACTCGTTTCCACTGAGATTTACAGCCCACGACAAACCAGACAAAGAGACGTAGCACAGTGGCATAGTTACGGAGAAATTGTAATGAGCACACGCTACAAGGTTGATTTGAAGCGTGCCAGCAGTAAAAAAAAAGGAGTAGTCGCACAATTGTACTCACCCTGTATGAGAACAAACAACGTCTATCTAATGAATAGGATCGAGAGTGCGCACAGCGGGAGAACATCTTCCTGGTGACAACTGATATTTACGACAAGGAAGAGGAGTGCCGTCTTGGATACGACGACACGCTGTGTCCTGATAACTGACGGAAAAGGGTCATGGATAGTCAGACAATAACAAAATGCGATGTATTGTTCGCGTGAGAACAGCAGCAGACCTCCAGAGTATACTTAGACAAAGGCTTGATGGACAGGCGCGGAATTGCTCTACATTCCAGGAAAAGGTACGGAGGCCCTTCTTCATGTACTTGAGGGGAGACCAGACAACCAACCAGAGTCCGGCATCTTCCCAGAGCACAGGTGGAGAGGACCGTCGTCATGATAGCAACGGGAACAATGAATCAGAAGTAGAGAACCATAGTTCTGCATAAGGGTAGGAGTTCATCTGACCTATCATGGTTGACCAGAGGCGTGTTTGCCAGGAAATTGCATTGTGGTAAATGATGCTTAATAAAAACTGTTTACAGAGCACGCGAGAAGGCAGTCTTCATAAATTTTTCAATCTTATACTTTGGGCAGTCTACACGAAATTTTCAATCTTTATTCTTTGGTCAGTCTACATAAAAGTTTCAATCTTATTTTTCTCAGTCAAAGTTCTCACTTTTAATACATCTCAGTTAACATACGTGTAGCAGTTTGACTTTGAAACTCAGTTACGCGGTAATTTAATCAGTGACTTAACATTTCAATATTGACAAGTTATTCAGTAATAGTGTATCCACAGTGACTCAATCATACAACATACGTCAGTGATTAATAACTTTCAAGTACTTTATCTTACTCAGCTATCGCTTATTAAGAACCAAGCTAATCATTCGCAGTTTCATTAATAACAGACTCGCAGAACTTTCGTTAATACTTTACCGAACAACGAAATGTACCGTTGTACAGTGCGAAGTGTTACGTATCGATTGGAACAATACACCACTTAAGCGAAAACACGATACATTAACATATACAAGAAGACGTTCGATAATAGACAGTCATATATATATATATATATATATATACACACACACACACTAGTTAACAATGAACATACTCATACAACACATGACTTCATAGACTCTGATAGGACGGCCGACATCAATGGAACACATACACTGCGAGTGAATCTGATCCGCATGTGTTGAGTGATAGTGACATCGAAGCTACGTGACCTCATACATATGGATCATCTGCATGAAGGAGTTTCACCGATGGAAATATTGGATAAACCTTTTTACAAGTAAATCTTTATGTTATTCTTGTCATAAGAACTCTACTGTCCTGTCTCTTTTCAAAGAAAACACCCTTTGAGAATATAGATTAATTATCATGGAAAATTTAAGTAAAGCTATTCATCTGAGGCAAGAAATGAACGCATTAGTATAAGATTTATATGTTGTTTATTTATGTTGATTGTGTTATATATGTATATGTATGTTTTCAGCGAACGACGTACTGGATTCATATTGTAATTTGATTCATATATATGTGTTCTTTTTTTTATGGATGTATTTACAGGACGTCATTTATATTTATATATTGAAGTTTCTTTACTTGAATGATGTTAATAAATAAGTGTTTATTTTAATCAGTATTTGTGCGTTCATCATTGTCAATCTTACCTCATAACAGACATTAACGTCACTTGAATGAATTATAGTAAATTTTAAAAATTTATACAACAAATTAGAGTCTCATTGCAGTAATTATACTAACCATCAAATAACTAAATAATCACGTGAATTCAAGTAATTTGGTATAACTAACCTAATTGGGTGATTACATGATTAAACTCCACAAATTAGTATAATTGCTCATTGCATTCACTACAATCTCAGATTAATTAAATTATGCAAACGACAACATTTACATAATAGATTGTATAAATTGGCTCCCAAAGAACGTGGGACACTACAAACATCAATTAAATCCCCAATCAACTATAGTCTAGTTCAGTAACTTTGGCCGCATGTTTTCTCTCTTTCCCAGGCGTCGAGACGGAGCTTTGGCCAGCTTTAACTGCTGCTGATTTTTCACGACACACTCGTGTCACTGTTTGCAGTTCCAATTTGTAAAGCTCGTGCGGTCCTCTCCGCTATTTTTGAAAAAGGTATTACAGGTTCACCAGTTTTTTCAAGGTATCATTTTCTTTTTTAAAAAACTCCCGGACACTCACGATCATTTCTCTTCCTTGACTCTTTATCGTACTTCCTTTCCGAAAAACAGTCTTCCCGGCACTTGTTGATGGTAAACTTTCTTCGTCACTCCACCAAACTAAAGTATGTTGGTATTTTGTGTATGTGGTGGGGTGTGTGATAGCGGTGACCTTATCAGGTTATAGACGGTTGACTCATCAGGTTGTGGCGCGCGGTAAGCATTCGGCCTACATAATCAGAGGGCAAGCATAAATGTGCTTTCTATCTTTAATAACATTTTTTAATTAATATATTACAAAGTGTAGCTATATACAACCGTAATTAACATTCACTT
Source organism: Magicicada septendecula (assembly GCA_034769895.1). Taxonomy (NCBI): domain Eukaryota; kingdom Metazoa; phylum Arthropoda; class Insecta; order Hemiptera; family Cicadidae; genus Magicicada; species Magicicada septendecula. The sequence goes on from CM068372.1 coordinate 131,285,973, forward strand.
AACGCCTATAACAATTACTTGGTGACATTTAGTTGAAAGAAGTAACTGCCGCCGCCGCACAGACAGCGGCCATTGTACTAGAAATGAAATTACTGCAATTTTGACATAATTAAGATATTTCTGTTGAAATGCGATAACCAACACTTGACAGTAATGAAATCATCTTATTAATGTTAACATTGTGGCACAATTGAATTCAATTAGGGATCTCTCTAATGTCCAACGACGAGTAAAGGTTAGCATAATTCAAAAGAAATGTCTTAATTTCTTTTAAAATTTTGGCTGTTTCATTAATGGAAAACGTTTCATTATTATAATACCGTACATCACAAAAACAAATATATACAAAGCAGTAATACATCCCCGTAAAGACAAATAAATAAAAACAATATTTATTTCGATTTATTAGATTTCGACACACAAGTTATTACAGTATTAACATTATGGTTCGTGTTGTCGTCGGCGCGCGGATAAAATGGACCCAGTACGGAACTGAGTGTACTCCACGCTTTGTCCGTCGCTTTACATTTTAGCGAAAGAGCGCTTCAAATATAAGTTGGTGTAAAATATAGTAGCTGTTTAAGCTTGTTTTCACTCAACTTGAACTTTTGTTAGCGTTGTCTTCTCAGTGTTGGCACAAATTTCAACTCTACAGTGCTCCCGTTTACGAGTTGTTCGAGGTCAACAAAAAAATTAATAACGCCTATAAAAATAATCGCAAAGAGTTCAAATGGGAATATGTGATGTAGGATGAATGTAAAAATAAACATTGAACAGGAAAAATTTGTTGACGCTGTACTTTTTTTGTAATGAATTATCAATATTGTCAATCGTAGAAGGGCTAAAAAACAGTGACTTTTTTAATATTCTCTTAACGTTATGAAAACGAAGAATCAAAAAAATATGAAATGTACACGAGTAACGCAGAAAGGAATGCCGATTCCAACAATATGCTCATTTATTTTTTGTCTTTGAAAATTCGGAAATGGCAGGCTTTGAAAGTCAGCGATCTTCTTTAGTCGAACGGACTATAGTTGTGTAATTCTTAATATTTGTTCTCTGACCTTCATCATCATGACAATGTAGCTGAAAAGCAAGCTAATGTAGATTAACTGTAATACGATTCCTCTTTCTGTACGTACTTGTTTATTATTAATTTCACTTGTCACTTCTCTTGACTCTGAATTTAATTGAACACTGTTTCGTTAAATCATTTTTTAATTATTATTTAATTATTTAGTTGGTTCGGTTTTAATACGATATCGTGTTTAAATAATTGTTGTTTATATTTGAGTAATTAAATGTTGTAATTGCCGTTAGTTGAATGTAAACAGTTTTGGAGACCTCTCAACGTTCGTTAGCACTTCCGTTGAATTATATTGTCTGTGTATGTTAATGTGTAGTTTAGACAAAGTTATATAAATAATTCAAACCTTCACGTACCTTTAGTGTCGTACTGGGAGTTCAGTTGGTCTTAGTTTTTCTGTAAACTGTTCAGTTTTCATAAAACAGCATGACTATACTGTTTGTTTTTAAGTGAGCACATTTGAATTTTACCTGGGCGCCATATGGAATTTCTTGAGAAATATTCCATAAAAAAAAAGAATTTATTTGAATATTAGAATAATTAATTTTGACTGAATCTAAATTAGTAGTTGATTGAGTGATTAAAATAATATCAGGAATTAATTTCCCTCTTATCTATTTATTTGGTTCTAACTGTTGGTGGTTCACTTGTCTGAATAGTAGCCAACTTAACTGGTTGCTTGCTTTGAATTCGCAGCTCATTAATTGTTAAAAAAATTAATCACTTGTTTAAATAATTACTGACAATGTTGTTAGTTCACAATTCATATGTTTATTGCTCACTATTTACTTGGTTCAAATAAATACATTCAATTTAATACTACTAACGGATTACAAATCATCTGGCTTTTAATTATTTTAACTCAGTTGGTTTGCAATGATAACTCTAACAATAATCGATTGTTTGTTTATAAATATTAGATACCTCAAGGGTGACTTCTTTTAAATTACAGGATAAAACGCCAATGCTTTACGATACAATGCTATTACAACAAACTAAATTACTAGGTTAGAGACCTTTAATTATTGAAATTAATTGACAAAAAGTTCGTTTAACCTTGACAAATTTGAGGTTAGTTACGGTAACGCTAATACATGAATTCTTATGTTCGGAATATTATAAGTCCTCTAAATAAAGTAAAGACAGTGCTTAGTACTTATTGTATTATTGTTTTTTGCGTCAGTATACAGGTGTATTATGTTATACTGCTAATAGCTTATTCATAAACAATGTAAATATATGCACAGTACTCCCTGAATTATAATCTCTTGGATTATTTATTAACACACTTCACAATCTGGTACACTGATCGTGATTTCACTGCACTGTTTATGTGTATGAACGATTATACTTTCTTCTTGAATAATAATTTGCTTGGTTAGGTATTACACCTAACCTTGTTCTTTTAAATCTGGTAAAGATATCACTACTGGTTTCAATGCACTTAACTATATTTAAACTTCTTCCTTCTTGTTGACTATTAAATTTTGATGATAATTCAGTCTGGATTCGTTGTTGCTGGTTGAGTGGGAATTGACAAAATGTGGTTTGTTTACACGTGCGTTTGTATATATACTTTTCTTAGATCGCCGCTAGGCGGTGTTAACTGCTTTCTAAGGTAACTCCTGATTAATTACTTATTTTTTGCGTACCGTATCACTTATTATATAATTACCTTATTATCCACTCTTGTGATACAAAGTTTCGTCAATTATGACGCGTTTCGGGACTAAGTCCCATCCTCAGATAACACTCAATTTAATAAATTAATACATTAAAAATCGCAACCATGATACTGGTCAAGTCAATTAAATAAAATAAATAAAATTACAAATCGCATGTGATATGTTTTACTAACCACGGGCGGAGCTCCCGCATGCGTTCACCCCCAACCGCGATCGTCACGCGACTGGTCAAAGATTAATCCAAACCGATTGCAGTATCGAACAAGTAGTTTGATGCAAAATTTATCTGGTCATTTAGTAAACTGTTTTTAGTGGTACTATTTTTTATAGTTTTATAAATTTCAAATTCCTCCGGACTATCCATCCGTTTACCTTTTTTATAAAAATGCAACGCTGTTAAATTTTCTTCGAAGCTCGTATATTTATGTCCGCTTGTTATTAAATGTTGTGCAAAATTGGACTTAGTATTACTTGGCTTGGGAATATGTTCTAAAAATCTTGTATAAAAACATCTGCCTGATTGACCGATATAGAACGCAGCATCACAATCATCACATTTTATTTTATATACACCACATTTCTTTTTTAAAGGTATTTTGTTTTTGTTTTTGAAATAATTTCCCAAATTATTTGTTTTAAATGATAAAATATAGTTATTATCTTTGAGAACGGGTCTTAAAATATTTGGCATAATACCTGTGAAATTAGCAGAAAGATATTTATAATTTTTATTACTTGCTTTTATACAGTTTGAATTTTTATTTTCTAAGCGTTTTCTATGTCTATCTATTATTCTGTCAACTATTGTAGATTTATACCCGTTATGTATAGCTATTTGTTTGATAGTGCTAACCTCATTCAAGTAGTCCTCCTTTTCGAGTGGAACATTTAAAAGTCTGTTGACAAGACTGTTAAATACTGCCATTTTTTGTGTAACAGGATGATGTGAATCATAGTGTATTACTGTGTCAGTATTAGTGTGTTTTCTAAAGATTTTGTATTTTAAATTATTCCCATTATGTAATACAGTTAGGTCTAAAAAAATTGATACTTTTGTTGTTTTCGATCTCCATAGTAAATTTTAATTTGTTATGAATTTTGTTTAGGTAATTTTTAAATAATTCTATTTGTCTGGCATTCCCGTTAAAAATAATAAAGGTATCATCAACATATCTGGAATAATGGATGATTTTATTGGCGAAATAATTATCTTGTAAAATTTTTGTATTTTCTAAATGGTTTAGATAAGGTCCACCAGAATGCCAGAAAGTGGAGATCCCATGGCAAGTCCTTCATTCTGTTTATAATATGTATATTCAAATGAAAAATAGTTTTGATTAAGAATGGTTTTCAGTATCATCATCAGTTGGTCAACTTTCTGTATTTCCAAAGAACCTTTATTCATTAAATTATGTCTGAGTAAAGTTAATGTTTCATCAATAGGCACATTAGTGTATAAATCTACTATGTCGAATGATACTAGTTTGTGGTTTGGTTGAATTGTAACGTGGTTTATATTTTTGATAAAATCCTTATAACTTTTTACACTCCGATTATTTTCTAAGTTGGTGTGCTCTCTGATGATTTTTACTAAGGTTTTTGCTATGTTATAACCAAAGTATGTTGATGATACTTTTATTATTTTTAACGGGAATGCCAGACAAATAGAATTATTTAAAAATTACCTAAAAAAAAATTCATAACAAATTAAAATTTACTATGGAGATCGAAAACAACAAAAGTATCAGTTTTTTAGACCTAACTGTATTACATAAAGGGAATAATTTAAAATACAAAATCTTTAGAAAACACACTAATACTGACACAGTAATACACTATGATTCACATCATCCCGTTACACAAAAAATGGCAGTATTTAACAGTCTTGTCAACAGACTTTTAAATGTTCCACTCGAAAAGGAGGACTACTGAATGAGGTTAGCACTATCAAACAAATAGCTATAAATAACGGGTATAAATCTACAATAGTTGACAGAATAATAGATAGACATAGAAAACGCTTAGAAAATAAAAATTCAAACTGTATAAAAGCAAGTAATAAAAATTATAAATATCTTTCTGCTAATTTCACAGGTATTATGCCAAATATTTTAAGACCCGTTCTCAAAGATAATAACTATATTTTATCATTTAAAACAAATAATAATTTGGGAAATTATTTCAAAAACAAAAACAAAATACCTTTAAAAAAGAAATGTGGTGTATATAAAATAAAATGTGATGATTGTGATGCGTTCTATATCGGTCAATCAGGGAGATGTTTTTATACAAGATTTTTAGAACATATTCCCAAGCCAAGTAATACTAAGTCCAATTTTGCACAACATTTAATAACAAGCGGACATAAATGTATGAGCTTCGAAGAAAATTTAACAGCGTTGCATTTTTGTAAAAAAGGTAAACGGATGGATAGTCTGGAGGAATTTGAAATTTATAAAGCTATAAAAAATAGTACCACTAAAAACAGTTTACTAAATGACCAGATAAATTTTGCATCAAACTACTTGTTCGATACTGCAATCGGTTTGGATTAATCTTTGACCAGTCGCGTGTCGATCGCGGTTGGGGGTGAACGCATGCGGGAGCTCCGGCCGTGGTTAGTAAAACATATCACATGCGATTTGTAATTTTATTTATTTAATTTAATTGACTTGACCAGTATCATAGTTGCGATTTTTAATGTATTAATTTATTAAATTGAGTGATATCTGAGGATGGGACTTAGTCCCGAAACGCTTCATAACTGACGAAACTTTGTATCACAAGAGTGGATAATAAGGTAATTATATAATTATATAATAAGTGATACGGTACGCAAAAAATAAGTAATTGAAATGGAGCCATACAAGGCAAGTATCACGTATAAATATCAGAATCTTAAACTTAAATTATTCAAAACTAATTTACATATAAAATTTAATAAAACCTGTTTACGGCAAAATTTAATTCCAAATTACTCTAAAATTAAGATTAATAATTCCTCCAGACTAGCCAGAAAAACCGAACAATATGCTAGCACGTTTAGAATCAAAGAAGAAATTAAATTTCTATATAGCAAAAAAATATCATTGAATTTGGCTATGTATAAATCTCAGTTGGAATTATATAACATGGTACATCCTGCATTGATCGATAGTATCATACAGCAAATTAACAGATACGTTACAAATAAGATTAGACTTCACAAACATAAACAGGCAATTAAAATCAGCCATTTAAGTAACAGTACATATAAAGATAACATCGAAAGCACGCACAATTTCTACCCTAGAGTAATACATACAACTGACGTCACTTTAACTGACGCAGAAACAAAACTTATCAGCAAAGGTCTAAATTACAATTTTCCCCCCAACCTCAAAAATAAAAATAACTTAATTAAAGAAATAATTGAAGCCGAGTCAGTGATAAAAAACATTCCTGACCCAGATAAACAAAATGAAATAAGAGTATTAGTAAATAATAAGTTTAATAAAATCATTAAAAACAAGAACAATAATCATATACAAAATAAAGTTAATTACACTAAAGCACAACATGAACAACGTATAGCTGTACAACTAAATAATAAACTTTCTAATAATAATATTTACATAACCAAGGTAGATAAGGGAAATTCTATAGCCATGCTGAAACTTGATGAATACACACAAAAAGTACACAACTTTATAAATGACAACAATATTACTAAGTTGACGTCCGACCCCACTAAGAAGTACACCTTAGAACTGAATAAAACAATAAATAAATGCACGCAATTATTCGATAAACGCACACAATCCTCTCTAAAACCAATAAATGCTAGTGCGCCTTGTTTAAGGGGTCTTCCGAAAGTACATAAACAGAACACTCCAATTAGACCATTAGTTAATTTTACAACTGCCCCCGGTTATAAAATAGCAAAAACCTTAGTAAAAATCATCAGAGAGCACACCAACTTAGAAAATAATCGGAGTGTAAAAAGCTATAAGGATTTTATCAAAAATATAAACCACGTTACAATTCAACCAAACCACAAACTAGTATCATTCGACATAGTAGATTTATACACTAATGTGCCTATTGATGAAACATTAAGTTTACTCAGACATAATTTAATGAATAAAGGTTCTTTGGAAATACAGAAAGTTGACCAACTGATGATGATACTGAAAACCATTCTTAATCAAAACTATTTTTCATTTGAAGATACATATTATAAACAGAATGAAGGACTTGCCATGGGATCTTCACGTTGTGGCATTCTGGCGGACCTTATCTAAACCATTTAGAAAATACAAAAATTTTACAAGATAATTATTTCGCCAATAAAATCATCCATTATTCCAGATATGTTGATGATACCTTTATTATTTTTAACGGGAATGCCAGACAAATAGAATTATTTTAAAATTACCTAAACAAAATTCATAACAAATTAAAATTTACTATGGAGATCGAAAACAACAAAAGTATCAATTTTTTAGACCTAACTGTATTACATAACGGGAATAATTTAAAATACAAAATCTTTAGAAAACACACTAATACTGACACAGTAATACACTATGATTCACATCATCCCGTTACACAAAAAATGGCAGTATTTAACAGTCTTGTCAACATACTTTTAAATGTTCCACTCGAAAAGGAGGACTACTTGAATGAGGTTAGCACTATCAAACAAATAGCTATAAATAACGGGTATAAATCTACAATAGTTGACAGAATAATAGATAGACATAGAAAACGCTTAGAAAATAAAAATTCAAACTGTATAAAAGCAAGTAATAAAAATTATAAATATCTTTCTGCTAATTTCACAGGTATTATGCCAAATATTTTAAGACCCGTTCTCAAAGATAATAACTATATTTTATCATTTAAAACAAATAATAATTTGGGAAATTATTTCAAAAACAAAAACAAAATACCTTTAAAAAAGAAATGTGGTGTATATAAAATAAAATGTGATGATTGTGATGCGTTCTATATCGGTCAATCAGGCAGATGTTTTTATACAAGATTTTTAGAACATATTCCCAAGCCAAGTAATACTAAGTCCAATTTTGCACAACATTTAATAAAAAGCGGACATAAATATACGAGCTTCGAAGAAAATTTAACAGCGTTGCATTTTTGTAAAAAAGGTAAACGGATGGATAGTCTGGAGGAATTTGAAATTTATAAAGCTATAAAAAATAGTACCACTAAAAACAGTTTACTAAATGACCAGATAAATTTTGCATCAAACTACTTGTTCGATACTGCAATCGGTTTGGATTAATCTTTGACCAGTCGTGTGACGATCGCGGTTGGGGTGAACGCATGCGGGAGCTCCGGCCGTGGTTAGTAAAACATATCACATGCGATTTGTAAGTTTATTTATTTTATTTAATTGACTTGACCAGTATCATGGTTGGTTGAAAATGATGTCATTTTGAAGTCATTCTATTTATAGCCATTACACAATTGAATCAGGCTGAGGAGAAAGGGAACAAGTCATTTTTCGCAACTTTTCAGGAGGAAGGAAAAATTAAATTAAACTCACACATTTTATATTATCCTGTCCAATTTTTGTGTGTGAATTCACTATGATAGCACTAAATTGTTTTTTAATGTATTTTGTACTAAATGTCTTTTATGTGACCAGAATTTGGTTTTAATTTTTGTTGACATGTTTCCTTCTTCCTCAGTGTCAGAATCGAGTTTAAAGAAAACTGGTTACCGAAATGCAATAGACTTTACTTAATACTTAAAAAGATTATATTTGTTTAGTACAATCATTTATCCATCGAAATAAATATTTGTGTAACAAAAATTGGCTACATTTATTACAAATTCCATATTGTAAAGAGTTTGGAAAAATGACAATCTTATGATAGGATTTAAGTTAAAATTAAAGACTAATCAAACTAAACTAGAGCCTTTTTCATCAGGTTAGTAAAAAATATCAATAAATTCAGGAACAAGTAAAAACAGTACAACATTTATCTGAATGTAAAAAAACGTTATTGTAGATAATGCTAAAAAATTAACTAAAACTAAAAATTATTCCTTGCATCCGAAAGAGTTTGTTTTTAAGTAAAGTAAAAAATGTCAATGATTCTGAACTTTAAATACACAAAATTAACCTTTATCAGAATTTAAAAAAATGACTACTAATTTGAGTCTTTAAATCAGGTCATATCAGAAAAATAGCACAGTGTTTTTGAAAAGTTAATAATAATAATGATTCAGAAATATATAAAACCATAAGACACTGTTTGATACTAATTTTCTTCACTGTCTGAATCAGTACCATTCCACGCAGCTATTTCTTGATAAAAGTTCTGAGATTCTACGTTGCATTCCACGTATTTTTGCAACTTTTTAATGTCTTCCAGTTTTTTGTTATTAATTGGCACACCGTTGTCGGGATATGCTCGTGTTGGTTCTAAAGAAATGACAGAGAGATTAGGTTTCCCAAGTCGGAATGTATGAACTACACAGATGTTAATATATGGTCGAGCAACAACAACTCCAGGATCATCAGAACTAAAACTAAATTCTTTGAAACGACTAGGCATAAAAGACTGCTTTTTATTTCTAGGCGTTTCTGCTGTACTTGTCTCCACAGAAAAAACAGTTTTCTTGAAGTATTTCGGCCACCATTTATCAAAATCAAAAATGTAACTACTGTCCACCATACACACAAACGTATTTGATTTAGCATTGCAAATTATTTCCAAGTAGTCCCTTGGAGTGTATATCCGATCAGATCTTGCTATTTTCTTTTTAAATACACCGAAGTCTCGGACACATGCCAGGAAAGAGTGCCCCCTTTCAGGAAATTTGTACACTATTTTGTGTAGGCTCCCAGTACTTACTAATCCAGAACACAGTCTCAGGACAGTGTGGTTTCTATTCTGTCCAGGACATGAGTCATAAAACAAAGTTAACTCTGTCACATTTTTAGGCATAAAGTTTTTAATATAATGAGACAAAAAAGAGGAAACTTCATTTGCACCCTTTCTAGCCTGACCCTCATGGTAAAGATATATTACACAAGTACCAGTTTTTAGGTCATGCATATTAAAGGCATTAATCCATAACTGGCGCATGTAAAAAATTTCTTGTACAGGGATTGAGGGCAGAGGGAGATTTTGCATGAAGTCAAATGGAATCGCTTCAACACTTTCATTGTGTGAACATCTCTCTTTAGGTTCGTGCATTGATTTATAAAATTTATCAGCTCTTCTTTTGTGGATATTAAGTTCAGCCTCTGCTGCACGTTTAGCGCTGTCACACAAAAATGTATTCTTAATTTTTGTTCCAAGCTCTTCACACTTCGAGCAAACATCCACTTGAGGTCTACCAAACCTAAGTTTAAAGTTTTCTGAAAAGTGTTTTCGAAAAAAGTCATATTTAATATCACTATCTGGATATTTCTTTATGAAAAGATCATATATAATTTTAATATTTAAACGAGCGTCAAGATATTCCGTTTCTCGGTTGGTGTAATGGGATTTATTGACTACTTATATGCTCATTTATTAATTGTAATGTGTGCTCAGAAATTTTAGCAGGGTTAGGATTACTGCCGCTTTTATCTTGTGGGGTTTTGCCAAGCTGGAGAAGCTTTGCTAACCTATAAACTCTTTTCTTAGAGATACCATGCAAGCTAATGAAAGCTATGGTAATTATGGTACTGAGGAGTAAGGGATCATGTCAGTGACTTGATCCCTTCCTCCACAGTACAGCTAGCTCCATCTTGCAATTTATAGCCTAAACACTGTTATGACATGGTCCCTTTCTTCACAGTACAATTTGCCTTGCCTTAAGAACAGTTTTCACAAAAAAAAAAAAAAAACTGGCATTTTTGACTTGTTCCCTTTCTCCTCAGGCTGATTCAATTGTATTGGAGGCGTCTGTTTTTATTGTTAATATTATTTCTCGAATTTATTCAAAATTCACAAAATTTATGATGCTAACGTTTATATCTCAGTTATTTTAAGTACAAATTAGGTTCTATTATTAGCATTGTATAGCTTGTTTCTTTCTCATTATTTTGACATGACTTGATGCCAGTTTGGTTATAGTTTTCATTAATAATTTCTATTTTAATAACAACCTATCCTAAATAATGCATTGTTTACATGCGTCGTCTGCTAAACGTTGCAGATCCGACTTTTAACTTTTTTCTTAATATTTATTTAACTATCATTAATTTCTATTCGGAACATAATTATTGGATTGAAATGAACATATTATTATTCATGAATGCTGCATCCAGCTGAACAATATTAATTATTAGTACACATTTGTTGATTACTGGTTATAAACTTCCTTACTTGACTATTCTTTTTTCAACATTTTTTCTTATTTTCTATACTCATACTATTACTCATAGTATGGTGATTTACACCTTTATTGTCATTTATATTATAATATCTCCCTATGTTTTGTAGGGTCTCTACATGATTCTTATTTTCATGTTTTATTTGCGTCATCATTGATTTGTTATTATTTCATTATAAGGTTTCGTTCCTTGACTATATCATATTTCTTTACATATTTATCTTCTTATAACATTGTCTAGATACATTTAATGGTTACATTGATTGTTACCTTTAGCTCATTTCATTATCATAACTTACACAATTGGTTCTCTTATTATTTCTGATAGTTCATGATTCACAATAATATCTTTCTTTATATTTGTCTTTCTAATCAGTACTTTGACATTATTCAGCTAATGTGCTGTTTCTAATAATACTACATGTTACAAATATCATTCTTGTCATCTTTTATCTTATTTATTTGATTTGATTTGGTTTATCAAATGTTTTACTAGGCTCACTTAACAGTCTATTTGGGAAACTTTGTCTTATCAATTCGTCTCTGTCAAATTGTCTGTTTTTGTTGTAGTGTCATATTATGCAGATAGCAGATTTACTACTGTTCACTTGAAGGTCTTACAGATAGCAGATTTATTACTGTTCACGTGAAGGTCTTAACTCCCTTCATTCTTTAATGGTTTATGATGTTATTTATTACCTTCTTCCTTGTTACCTATACTTGGTTCTTACTTACACTTATTTTAGTTTCATTCACTCTTCTGGTGGTTTTAATATTATGGAACATTTTGTGACTTTACAACTGTCATCAGCCGTAGCTCTACAACCCTTGGTGGGTCTTGGCCTACTCCAAGAGTCAACTCCATTCTTCCCTAATGTGTGCTCTGGCTCTCCAGTTTCTTATGTTCAGCTTTCTGAGGTCTTCCTCTATCTGATCTTTGAATCTACTTCGGGATCTTTTCCTTGCTCTACTACCCATCTTCATAGAAGAAATGTTGTGTAGGCTGTCCTTCCTCCATCCTGTCTATGCGTCCAACACACCTTAGCCAGTATATTTTGATTATCCTGACAATGTCCGGCTCTTTGTAAATATTACAAAATATAAATATAGTTCATAATTATAGCGCCTGCACCACATTCCATTTTCTTGTACTCCTCAAAATATTGTTCTTAGAATCCGTCTTTTCAAAGCAACCTAGAAGTCTCGGTACTTTTTGTCATCGTCCAGGTAGATTCAATGCGGGTAACCTAAAATAAGTAGTTTTGTATGTAGTTTATATTGCATTGGAATTTTGACTTTAATGTCCTGCAGAAAACAGAACCATTCCCCAAAGATTTTTTTTCAACACATGACTAAATAAAAATTTGTATTAAAATTATATTAAAGCTAAAAATGTTGTGTATTATCTAACAACAGTTCTTGGTGTAATATCTAGAGTAGTATTTGCTTAGTAATATAACCATCACTGCAGATTGTTAAAATCTTTATTTCAATACATGAAATTTTAATAGTAGCCTGTCAGAAGCTTTACACTTGGAGCGTAATAATTGATAGAATAGTAAGACTGTGTGTATGCGCCAGTCAGATTGTCTTGTCCTAACACTTTTTAGTCCACATGAATGTGGGATGGGCATTGTCACAGATAGTATTCATAAACTGTAGCTTATCAATGAGATTTATCCATTTGGTAACTATCATTGTTCTCTCAGTGTAGCCCTATATTCAAGCCAGTGATTTCCAACTGGTGGCCTGCTACCTTATTTCTCTATTTATTTTAATAAGTAAAATAGTAATACATTGTTATTTGAACTGAGAATGATCTTGCAGGAGAAACCTATGGAAAAATGTTTCACTGATTCTCCATTTACTGTAAATGTATAGTACATTTCACTTTATTTAAAGTGGAATGTGTATTTGCTCTAGTCTTCTTTTATTTTCATCATACTACAAGACCCCAGTCTATTTCGTTCTGTACTTTGGCTAGACAAAACAGATGCACTTGTCCGATGTTTCATCTTTGATTTGTTATCAGTCATGTCTGTTATTCAGAGTTACTTTTAAGTGTTTCCAAACTACATCTCAACACATGGAAAAACGTGTTTTAATGGGTGCAGCAGATTGACCTCGGTTTTCACATTGAAGACTTTTGTAAAACTTACAATATTTTTTATTTTTCTTATATTTTCATTAGTATACTGATGTATAAATGATTGTACCATTATAAAGATTTTTTAAATGTATAAATTAACTCTCTCTCTCTTTTCACTTATTTACACTTAAATACTGACTTTTTTATTTTTACATTATTTGCAAAAAAATTGGTTGCTTATGATGTGGCCTCCTGGTATAGTTTCCTGTGCTTAATTGTGGCCCCTGGACACTTAAGTTTAACTGGTTTAAGTGATGTAGAGAAACATATCAACAATGCAAGTACATGGATGGAGCTAAAAAAAAATAATTACGACTGAGAAGAGTTGCTTTGGTAGCCAGTGTTAAAGGTCAAGGGAAGGCTATACAATGTGATCTGTTCAGATCTGTTTAGTATTATTAAGTTTAGTACAAATTTAGTTAAATGTCCGTTTAACAGTAAAGTTGGTACGGTTTTAATAACAGTAACAAATTTACGATGGAAACCGTTTTGGTGTTGTAGGGTATTTTGTTTTGTTTTGTGCTTGTACAAATTAAGCGTGTCACAAGGAGGTAACAGTTTGAAAATACAGTTGAAGTGTTTGATGGTAATAGCAGTACTGTATTATGACAAATAGAGGTCGGTCTTTCCTGGGTGGATTCTGACTAATCACCAGTAATTATGGTTTGGCAATTTACTTTGCTGACTTGATATGTAACCAGTCCTTTCATGGATTGTGTGTAAAATAGTATAAATATTTGTTACTGATTTTGTTTTTATTATCTAAAATTGGGTTATTTTATTAATGACTATAGTGTGTGTGTGAAGTGGGTAAAGAAATGAGTTGGATTTGTGTGAATAGGTGATATTAAAAAAGGTATGTTGTCATCTGGAAAAAGTGAAGGTCATTCACTACCAGTTTTTTTAGCAGTTGATACTGAGATTTCCGTTTATTAAAAGTGGAAGAGGTGTAGAATTAATAAAAAAATGTTGTTTTCGTTGTTGTTATTGGTATGTTAGTGTTTCCACTATAATTGTGTAGTATATACTTAGTGAGTCATTTTAAATGTTTGTGTGGTGTTATATGTTATATGCTATAGACAATTCAAAGCATCAGGACTATTAAGTTGCAAAATTTTGATGTTTTGTTGTTACTGCTTGAACAGTCATTTCTGTTATCAATTTGTGTCTTCTGTACTGGATCATTCAGGAAAGGGAACAGCTTGTAAAAATGTTACTCATATCCAAAGAAACACTGATAAATAATAAATAATTCCAGATATAAAGAAGTACTGTTATTGATACGGTACTGACAGACTACTAAATTTTCTATCATCTGTCGTTAATAGAATTTATTTTCTACAATATATGCAAATAAATTAGTAACTAGTAAAAATTAATAATAAAAATAATTTGCAATTATTTATTTGTAACAAATGTAATGTATTATTTTTTCTAAGTAACGTAATATTATTGGAGTATGATTATTTTCCTTCCACTTATAAAGAGATCGGTTCCACTAAGCTACAATTTCTCAGTTTACCTAAATATCTCTTGCTCAAACCTGTAGTTAGTACTGTCACTGGTAGTCTATCCTGACACATTCTTGATAGACAGTTACACTGATTCCGTTTATTGTCTTTTATCGTTCAGAAATGTTATAGTAAATTCGTATCAACGTATCAGAGAATAATAATGACATGAATAGAACAAAATAGTATCAGAACACAGTATATCAAGAATTTTAAGGGAAAAGAAGTGTATGAATTGCTTATTTATTTATCTTTTTAAATAAATTGTTTACTATTTCTGAGAATCATTTGCTACATGTATAAATTAAAGCAACAAAAACAAAAAAGAAATCTGTATAAATATAGATTGTAACTGGTAATTATAATTTTCTGAATTGTAATTTTAAATCTTATATTTTTTGCCCTTTTCAGTAATTTCTGTTTATTAATTTTAAGACATGAAGGTTAGTTTAGATCACACTGAATACCAACGAAAGCTGTGCGGCTTTACAAGGTTTGACATTAGAAGCACGATCACCATTTACTGTAACTTCCAGTCCTCTAGGTGTTTTGCACAATAGTTAAACACAAAGTTTTCTTGTAATAAACAAGATCTAAGCAGGCAAAAACAAAGTAATAAATGTTTCTTTAAGTAAATTGCGTATTTGATTATTTTACTCGTTAAATAATAAAATCTACTTATCAGAAGATACAAAAAGCAAACAGTTCTTTTATTTTCTTCTTACTAGACAATTATAGTAATTGCTAAATATATGACAACAGGTGTCATATATCCAGAACTAAACCAGAGATAACCTATACATACCACAAATTTACACATTTAAATTAGTTTTTTAGTAGTCTTGTAGTGTTACTACAGATAACGTAAGACACTCTGGTATGTTAATTATACATTTTAATTTTGAATGCATTATTCACAATTACAGAACACTAATTTTTAATTAGAAAGTTTAACTAAAACTTGTTATGTATTACTCACACTCAGACATATGATGTACAAGAAAATCCATATTGTTATGTAGGAAGAAAAGTTATTGTCATGTGTTTTGTGATTTGATATAGTAAGCTTTATTCTATGACGTGATAAAGTAGCTGTTTGACTAGTAAATAATATCATATTATTTGCATCTAAAAGCAGTAACTCTGATTTTAATAGCTTTTCTTGGATTTTTTGTTATTGAAGAGTAATTGTAAAGTATAAGTAGTCATTTAGAAGGCAAACAAATGTGTTATAATCATCATGTAATGCAATAACAACCATCAGAAAATTTGGGAAAAGGTTAAATATGTTGAGAGTTGAACAAGTATTTGTGCTTATGTATAAATGATGATTTTCAATTTGTTTAAAAGTGATCTCATTAAGAATATTGATTAGTAACCTAATAATGATTAAAATCATTTAATTTAATTTATTTGTACAAGTACAAATAATTGACTGATTGATGGTTTAATGGATCAATATATCATCAATGGGTAAAAATTTAGGTCATTTTTTACTACAAAATCCTTTATTACTACTTGTGTATTTTACGGTGGCCAGCAACCTTGGTAAAAGTAATATGCGCAGAACCCTGTTTTTTGTCAGTGTAATAGCACATCTCACTGAGTGCGTAAGTGTTGATGCGTTTTCGAAAACATTTACCATATAGCCTGTATTTCGTGTAATTATTATTTTCAACACAAAAAACATCCTACTCTACGAAAACTTCATAAACTTCTTACGTCTAGTGTAAACTTTCAAGGTAGCGTATCATGTTTAAGAAAAGTTATTATAAACTTAGGGTTTAAATGGGAGAAGATTAGAAATAGTAGCAACAGTTAAAAGACGGACGTTTTTGAAATGTAGTGTTACAACTGAGCACACTTAGTCTCCCCACTACCCTCACTTTTGTGCAGCTATGAAGCGGCCACCGTAAAGTTACGCGATTGTACTAATGAGCTTAGGGCCACAGAAAGTTAGAAAAATATGGTAATCATGTTTATAGGCATGAAAAATGTACCAATATTTACTGACACAGCTCTCATATGTTAAAAAAATATATGTTAGAATTGCTAGTGTATTGGAGCATAGAAATTAGAGCTTAGTCCTAATGCAATGTACACTGTGATTTTTATTATTATAAAATAAAAACTACTTACTTTTTGCGAGACCTTATTATATTTGGAATTAACAGAAATTGCTTGTAATTAATTATCTTTATCTTTGTAGTGTGTTACTCTTAACAGACTATCTGAATTTAAAGCATTGCAAATGTTACATCTGTCTTATTACTCTCTTTAATAGTTAAATGAAAACAATGTTCCATTCACATAAAGGACATACTTTGCTTGTTAAATAAGATGTTTGGCTTAATTAATATTTGGAGTGTGACTAGTGATTTTTGTTTTTTTCATAATATGTCTACACGGTATGTGGGGGGTATCTTTTGCCATTAAAATAATTGTTATCCTTTAACACAGATCCAGAAAATATACAGGGAGTCTGGCAAATAATAGGTGTACAGCTTGCAGATAAGATTAAGAACACTCGGCAGTTTTTCCTTATCTTGTAAATATGTGTCACAGTCTACACACACACACAAACACACAAATTGTTGACCATGCAGTAATTGACTCCACTTGCTGATATACATTTAATTAGTCGATCAGTTGATTTCATACATCAAGGTGAAAGTGCGTAAACAGTTACTGTGAATACAATATACCATTTGTTTGGACATAGTTTCCATGTTGTGTATTTCATTATAGTTAAGTGTGCCACATATTTTCTTTGGCATGTTTGCAAATACAGTAAATTTTTTTCTGTACTACTTGTGTGCGACATTCTGTTACAGTATTTGACTGCTAATTTATTATAAATTTATCATGAACAAATAATCCAGGGAATTTATGCATGCGCGCGCGCATGTGTGTGTGTGTGTGTGTGTGAATTGGAAAATACATTTTTAATGTTTCTTGCAGTTATAACACAATAGTTCTATAATTAATTATAATAATTTTTTCTACATTATAAAATTGTTGTGTCTAATGAACAGAATTGTATCTGTATTGTCGGAGGCTGAAAGTATCAAGACTTTTATTTATGAAAAAGAAAATTGTATTTTATTTTTGTGGTATCATATATAATATATACAGAATATATACAGTAAAGATCGTGAATAAACCATTATTGGAATGGTTAGTGAATGTGGGATAAATTGAGTTGTACAGAAGTATTGTATCCAATGCCATAAATTAGTGTTATATTTATTTTGTAGGCTAATGTGTTGTTCTATGGAAGTAGCTAGCTCACAATATGATAAACTGTTTAATTGGATGAAATGCGTAATTTATAAGCCCCAAAATTATTTTTGTGTAGTCAGTTGAGAAATGATGTACATTACCTGTGAACATAATCATAAACATTTTGTAGTGAATTGCCACATGACTTGTAATAAGTACTGACAATATTTATAATTGTCTCTATATGAAAAACACTTGGATAATTTCAACCGAATACATATGCAGTTAAATTATGTGTATGAGTTTGTTACTGAAATCTGTACTTATAAAAGTATAAAAATAAATAAATTATTCAGTCTGTGGTATGAAAAATCAGTGGGATTGCAGAATTTTTTTTTTTCGTTTAAAGATGCCAGGATTCACTTAAAAGGACTTCACTTTAAGGACTTCCAGTACCACATACTATTTGATAATAGTGATAACGATAAAAACAATAATAATAATAATTTTTTCAGTGAAGTGTTAGTGAGGATCGGTAAAAAGTAACATAAATTTTTAACTTATTTGTGTCGACGTTTTGACAGTGTTTATTATCATCATCAGGACCTGTGTATGAATACAAAAGAAATGTCAAACACAACGGAACACTTATTTGGGTGAACGTGTTCATGTATGTGAGTGTGTGTGTGTGTGTGTGTGTGTGTGTGTGTGTGTGTGTGTGTGTGTGTGTATGTGTGTATACGCTTGTGCATGCGTATGAATGTATCATTGTATATGTGAAGGAGTTGAGATAATTTGTTTACATCTTCAAATGTTTTCTTACCAAATAAATGTACCGTTGTGTTTGACATTTCTTTTGTATTCATACACAGGGCCTGATGATGACAATAAACATTGTCTAAATGTCGACACAAATAAGTTAAAAATTTGTGTTATTTTTGACCGATCCTCACTAACCCTTCACTGAAAAATTCATTGATTGACGGTCACTACAAAAATTAAGGATTTAATAATAATAATGTAGTAAATAATTACCATATTCATACAAATGACCAGTTTGGTAGGTAGGTTTTAAACTTCTGTTTAAAAACTGTTTATTTGCATCCAACAATTTTGTGAAAGGGATATTCAGATATAGCATAGTAAATTGTGTCACTCTTTATCTTATCTAGCCATATTTGATTAGGGTATTCAAAAACGATCATCGTGGAGCCAGAGTGACAACATATTGCAAAAGATATCAAAGTTAGCTTTCATGGTGTCCTATTGGAGGCATTACAGTAGTAACTGTTATCTCGTGTGACAAGAAAGTGTACTAAAAAACAGCAAATTTTCATGGCAGTTGTTGAATTAACTATTATAGATATTTAATATTTCAGAGTGTTGGCAACAAGTTTATTATTTGTAAGGGTGTGCAAATAAAGACATATAATTTGTTACTGTGCAGATCTCTTCAGATTTAATTAATTCAGTATACGTGTTAATTGTGTATACAGAACATGTACGGTACAAACTACAAATTAGGTTAGGTTACAAAATAACATAATACTATAAAGTAGAATGTCAGTTTGTACAGTAATATCATGATTCTTAAAAATCTAAAGATAATACAAGTTTTTGTGTAAACAGTAAGATGTGTACACAGCTTAGATTGCAGACACATACATTGTCATTAAACTACATATTTATGTATACTTTTGCAGTGAAAGATAATCTTAAGCAAAAGATACATAAACTTACATAAATGTGTGAATGTATAAAATACATATATGGAGTATAGATTTCTCATATTGTTGCCCATGTTTGAGTTGCCAGTCATGTCGAAGACATGTAACAACCTGAGAATAAACATCTGAAATCCATCTTTTACATGTGAAAGTCTCACGTACGAAATGCCATACACATATGATGCTGCTGAACTTGTAACTCTTATTCCAAAGTTTCTTGCAGTTATTTCATAATTGTAGTACAGAATCAGATATTGAATCTCTGATGATGCAGACGTAGTGTACAAAGATCCATTAGACAATATGATTTTGTACATGCAGAAGAAATAAATTATCTCTCCCTCTCATGCACACACGCACATGCATACATACACATATTGATTAGTTATGTGTGGTTGGTGGTTGTTTATTTAAACAGATATAGGTGTTAATTTTTCAAGGATAAACTTTATAAAAGTTGGATTACCTTAATGATGGTGTAAGATTGTAATTAGTAATTTGTCTCTAGGCAGTTCCAGTATTCTTATATTGTTTGACATTTCTGATATAATAATTTAATACGTTGGTATGATACAAAAACGTGAGCAGTAACTGAGAAAGTGCAAAGTGATTTCGTGGGTACGTGTGTTTGTTTCAAGGAATTTGATCTCTCATATATTACAGTGTTAAAAATAAACAGTTTTGTACTTTTTGATCGTTGTACTTGGATAAATAATTATTCATTATTATATAAAATTGGTGGCATAACTTAGTACTCTAAAAATGTTGCGCCGGCCAGATGATAGTCCCCTACCGGTGGAACTGCTGACACTGGGTCACAGTAAGCTGTATGTGCGTCGTATGGGCGATGGCAAAGAACATGACACAGATGATTATGAAGATATTGATGAACTAGCACCTCCTCCTGTTCCACCTAAACCTGCGTTACCGCCAAAACGATCTAGTAAAGTTAACAGTATCGGCTCTATAAAAGAATCAGAAGCTGAAAATGACAAAGATACAAAAGACAGAGTTGGAAGTAACGGAACTAGGTAATATTGTATTGTTGGTTATAATAAGTATTCAGAACAGTACATTATATTGTGAAGTAAAAATATGTTCCTTCAGTTAACTTGGATCTGTAAGTCATATATGAAATTATGAGATACATATATAACTGAAGTTACCCTTTTTGGGAGGAAATTCTCTTAATTTCTTCCCTTCATGGATCCACCCCTGCTAATTGACTTTGCTGGCTAGAACATTAAACTAAACAAAAGTAAACTAAATAATTTTGTAATCTTCTTTTTATGGTTTTGTTGACCATTTTAACTATATTGAACCATACTTTTTATTTCTGTTTGTTGATTTATAAAATCAACCCAGACCAGTGGCTATGGCACCTGGCTACTAATCTAGAGGTCCCGGGTTCAATTCCTGGGCCCACACCATAAAATCAAGGTGCGTTTTTCAGCCCCCAGGTCGACTCAGCCTGTTGAAAATGAGTACCTGGGATAACATCCTGGGGATAATAATGGGTGGCTGAAGCGTAGTGCTGGCCACACTGCCTTCCTTGTATGCCATACGGCTCACATTAGGCAGCCTACCCTACCTAATCCTAAGCTACTTCGTTGGTATACATGGGGGATTTATAAAATAAAAGATTTAGTAGTTTAAACTACCAGCTTTATGCTTCGATTTTTCAGATCTGTAAATGGTTTTTACTAGAATATTTTCGGCTTTTGTTCTTGTATTTCTAGAAAATATTAGAGTAGGCAAAACAGTATTATCTTAGTTTGTTAAGAGTACGTTAGCAAAATGTTCTGCCAAGTGGCATGTGTTTTGTATATTTATGTATGCAAAATGTTTCATTAAGTACCAGTTAGTGAATGAAAAACCTCAGAAATCATGGTGTAAATAATAAACTGGTCTCAAGTTTTAATATTTGTTCATTTAATTTTTGTAATGAAAAGACTCTAATGAAGGGCTGATTATTACTTATATTAACTCATATGTGCAGGAGATATATAAGTAAAAAATTACTATTACTTTTTGAAATAATTGCTAAGTATATACTCTACTAAACACTAATTTGTGAACAGCTAATTATCATCGCAATCATTTTCCAATTGACAACAATGATTTTTATTGATATTATTATACTTATGTTTTGCCGATTCAGTGAGATCAGCTTTACCACTGAGGATCCATATCACAGAATGGGCAAAACATTGTTATTTTTAATGGTATCAGTTGCCAAACTAAAAAAAGCGTGTTAATAAAAAGTCTGACTACACAAATCTGCAAGTAAAAAAAAAATATATATCATAACACATTTAACACCTGAATTAAAAAAATCTTTAGCTATGCCGTTTTTAAAAATCATTTATTTACTTGTTTAGTTTATTTTATTAATGTATGTAGAAACTTGTAATTAGAAAGTTTATAATAAATTGTTTTAATTATTGGATAGAGGAAGCAGTAATTTTGTAGAAGCATATTTATTTATGTTTCAGTGTAACGATGTCGCTCGGTAATATGTTCTGTTCCCGATGTGGGGATGGTTTCGAACCTCATGAGAAGATTGTCAACTCAAATGGAGAGCTGTGGCACACTCAGTGCTTTGTGTATGTATGCTTTTATTATTTTTCTTTTCATTGTACCAATGGCATTATTTCTGGGTGTGTGTTGTCTGTTATATTGGAAGAAAAACCCTAAAATAATTGACAGAAGCTGTTAGAGTATAGAGAGACAGTGATCTAAATTAATTAAAATATGGTATACACGCATACGTGCACTCGTGGCTTTGTAGTCTTTGTTTTCCAGCCACCCCATGAATCCTCTTAGTCTCAATTTGTGTTGTTATAGTAAAGTTCAGTAGTGACTAAAGAAAACCTAATGATCAAAATAACTAAGACTGAAAGTAGTAAAATTGTTACACTCTTACCTTTTTTTTTATTGGGCATCTAAGGACCACATGCTAATTTCAGTTCTTTGTTCTTTTCTTTTTCTCCAATATTCTTTCATCTTTTCACTGTGTCTCTTCTTCCTGTCTTCAGTCCATTTGAACCTGCATTTTTCTCTCTCCTACCCTGGACTCCTTCCATTTTTAACACTTTTGCCCGAAAAACTTCTCTTCAATGGATCTTCTACGTTTATATTATTTTTTTCCAATATCCTTTTGGACTTCTTTAATCCAACTTGATGTCGACTTCTTCCCCACAGATATTTGAAGATCTGCTTTGTTAACCTATGTCGTCTATTCTATATAAATGTCCAAAAAATAATATTGTTTCTGTTATATTTTCTATACTCTGATATATTTCATCATTACTCCTTAATAATAACAGTCTTACCTTTATTATAAAACCATTTAAAATATCTCAATCTTAATATGTTAAAATATCATGACATCCTGTTGTGTGTTTTATGATATTTGGGATATGAACCATATACTAAACTTTAACTTGCGTGTATTCTTCATTGTTTTTCAACTAATATGCACATAAATAATACAACAATTAGACACTTCAGAATTTACACTCAAGTGACTAATTACAGTATACTGAAATTACGGTTAGCAACGGTAAGGTGTCCTGTCATTGGGAGATTCAGTGATGACCAGTGAAATAAAAAGATAGGATAAATATAGTGTATTTACCTTTTGACAGGAAACATATTAACAATGTTTGTGAATTGATTGAAGTAAGCTTATAACGCATTGAAATGCTGGCAAAAGAGTAAGTGATGCACCGAAATCAGTTCTACCTGTCACCTTTTCCCACGCCCATCCACTCCATCAGTCAAATACTCACACACTGATGAAATACATGACTCGAGTCATAGCTGACTTCAGTGAACCCAGGGGAAGTTCATTTCCGCAGCACATGTGTTATGCCAGAATACTTACAGATTATGCGTGCAATGAGTTATGTTTTGAGAAACTATTTGTTGTTTGAATTTATGTAACGAGTGTGCAAGTTATCGTCAAACTGGACGTCATTCTGCAACTGAAGGTGAAGAGAAATGGATGGTCTTGCCCATCTTTGAAAATGTCAAAAATTATAGAAAAATATTAAATTAAAATTTTTTTTGTTAATCGGCACTTATTTACAGTCTCTAATTAAATAATGAAATTGTTAAAGAACTCATAAAGAATTTAATGTAAATAGAATCAGATTAAGTTAAATATTACATATTATGATTTCGATAATAATCTGCTGAGCAAAAAAATTGTGAAGTAAAACATGTATTTTCTGTTTTATATTTGATGTTCTAAACTTTCTTTTCATACACGCTTGAGACATACGCTTGTGGTGGGGAAAGGATATATTTTGTGCACTTTCGGTAAAAAGGGTGATGAGAACAGAAAAAGTCATGCCTCACCACTTTTGCTTAGATCCATTGAATTAGAACCCAAGACACAAAAGTGTTTAGTAATTAAGGAAAAAAATTAGTGAATATGTGATATGTACAGAACTTGTAAACAATACAGTTCTGAGTTTGATTGAAAGTTTGACTCCATTTGGTCAACTACTCTGTCTAGCCTATTTACTTCATAAGCTGACAATAATTAGATTACTATTGTTTAAATCCAGTTTCAGTACTTAGTATGTGATATTATACATCAAACAAAGAAGATATAGAAAAGAAAGTAAAAGGAAGAATAATATACGAGGGCGATTTGAAAAGTTCGTGGCCTACCATATAAACGAATGTGTGGCGTTTCTGGTTTTTACCACATTGTGGCTCCACGTTCGCCCCACGAACAGCTGTGAAGCGTCAAGTCATTGTTGCAGAGAAACAGCTGTATAAATAAGGTTATCTCACAGCAACGCTGAAAATGGAGAAAACTGAGCATAAAATTTTTTGTTAAGAAAGGTTTAACGCCAACAGAAATTTTTAATGAGAGGAAGATTGTGTTGGGTGATGCTGGACCTTCATTTACTACAGTGAAAAAATGGGCTACTGAATTTAAACGTGGTCGTGCAAGTTTGGAAGATGGCCTGTCCGAAAATTGCCACTGCACCAGAAATCATCAATATAGTGCACGATATTGTTTTGGAGATCGCCGTTTGAAGATGTCTGAAATTGTTAAGCCTGTGGTCATCTCAGATGAAAGGCTACATCACATTCTTACTGAGGAATTAGGTATAAAAAAAGCTGTCTGCAAGATGGATGTCGCATTTGTTGACAAGTGACCAAAAACGCATGTGAGTGCAAGCTTCTCAGGAATGTTTGGACCATTTTAAGAAAAAGTCCCAAAGATTTTATTCATAGATTTGTAACAACTGATGAAACATGCATCCATTACTTCACACTGTAAAGGTATTAATATTTTTCAAATATACCCGCCCAAAATATTACCTACCTTGGCGATTTATTCCTCGTACCTACCTTACATTTCATCAAAAGATGCCAGGGTCGCCAGCATATTTGAGGTTAACATATGCAAACCATTTCACTGTGCTTTTTTTTTTATAACACTTGCATAATTTAAACAGTTTATTTCCCTTGACTCAGAAGATTATATAAGCTCGATTAGGTGAGATTTTGACGATGGAAACAGGCTAGGTTTCAGCACAATAATTATATTAGACACGTGGTCATGGTGAAATTGAAATTATTATTTATTTTCATTTTAGAAATTCAAAGGGTGTTCCCCTATTTACTTGGTGATTAACAAATCACTCAACAATGCACACACATAATTATTAATCATACAAATTATGTTTACTTAATGTTATGAAAGCTCACCAGTACTCCGCTTTCTCTCTCTCTCTCATTTATTTCAAACCCCCCTTTAAATTTGAGATCTCATTTTTCTGAATACAATAAGTGAATAATAGGTAGATAGTTATTAATTGTCGGTCAGTCGATCTAGTTGTAAGTACTTAGCTGTAGCAGTTATTCCACATGTTGCACCATTGCTCGTTCAAAACTTTTTGCTCCAACACTCACAAAAACTGTTCGAAACTGTTAGTTAACCTTTTCAATTACATTGACACTTGCAGAGATTTACTTATACTTGTTTTAAATACATTTTTACACTTTTTGAAGGCCTAAATCGACTTTGTCCGTGGACTGGGGTTAACACAACTGTACGGTTTGGAGGTGTTGATCGAAGTGCGCGAATTGGGATTGGTGTTCGTATAGTATATTGGCTGATCACGTGGTACCCCTTCCTTGCTGGTCGAGTTATATCGAAACGTCTGGAACATTGGAGAAGATCGGATTGCATCTCAGTATTATAAAACACGTGTTCATTTTGTGATATTCTCATGACATCAGTCAGATCGATAAAAATTCTTGACCATATATGGTTAGGTTTATTTCGTCTGGGACGTTAATGCCTATGTCACACTGGCTGATTCATATGACTTCAGATTTATAAAGTCGAATTTCACCTCGGTTTACATAGATCGTATTATTGCACAATATTAAAATGATCCTTCCCATTTTGTACCGTCACAAAATGGCATAAAACCTCTCATTGACAAAACCTAAAAGGATAAGCTTGGATATGGTGCCATGACTCCCCTTAAATTTTATTAAAATCATGGGTTACTCACCCCCCCTATCCAGTGACTGCGGCCACACCTGCATGACTTTACTGGACTTCCTGCTGTAGAATCCCAACACCATAAAGCCAGACAGGCACTAGACGCCTCTGCCCTGACGCGCAGGCCAGTACAGGGTCGCCACCACAGTGTCACCATACTCTGAAACAATCAATAAAACATTACTAGATGGCCTTGCGTTATTCCACATCCTGAACTGATTTGGTCTCCTCTTAGCCGTACTGGTTTGCCTTTTTCGAAGTACTGGCTTTTTTCTTAACTTCTAAATGTACACATAACATTGTTTAACAGAAATATCCTTAACATAACATAATACACTTTCTCCTAAACATCTAACATCGACATTCTCTTGACAGTTATAATTCCAAATTCAAAATGATTTACCAATTCAAGTGAACACCAATTTCATATTACTTTTTCATTTAAACATCTCATTTTATCTCTCAGTTTCCTCAACATTAATGCAGATTGGTACTGCTATCTTTATTAATACAAAAAATAAAAATTATTCACTACTACAGATTTATAGATAATTAGAAAAATCTACTCCCATACTTCGTTACTATCAGTATCATAACAGTAATTATCAATTCTATTGTTTTTCTTATTCGATAAGAATTTATTCATTAATAATTTACAATCGTCCTTCCATATCATTGCTTAATATCCCCCTGTAATGTCCCTTAACCCCTGATACCCCACGTTACAACAGTGTAAATGACCTCAAGGAAAAGCCTAATCTTGGCATTTACACAAACTCACAAAAATGAAGTTTCTCCCTCGCAGCATGTAACGTTGCCACCGGCCATCCATCTCTCTATTTCCCCCCTTGGCTGGACTGTCTCGCTCAGTGGCTTCCACAAGGACTGGATCGGCTAGGGTGTAAACATTATTTACCCCGTCCTTGCTTCGGCTTCACATTAAATTTGGATTTACTGGTATTCAGGATACCAGTAATCCTACTAAAATAATTATTCATACACCCTTAAGACAGTCTACCACCCCATTCGGTGGATAGTCGCTGTCCCTAGTTTATGTTTGATTTCCCTTATTCACCCCCCAGTTAAGTTTCTAAGTTACACCAATTTCAATGACAACAAACTATGGACAGGGTACAATAAGTCTGCCCATAGCTTGTCGCGGCCAAAGCCACGGTCAGGGTTCGGTGAAGCCGTGACCGCCCGAAAGTTGGGAAATCCACAGTTAAAACAGATTTGTATATAAAACCAAAACCTTATAACACTATTTACGTAACAACTTTTAACACATCCAAAGTGTCAACTAATACCATTCAGTTTTCTCCGTCACATTTCAATTACTATGTTTTTACTATACTTTTATCCACAATAGCGGGGGTACAAATTAACAATTTGGTTGATTCACCGTTATTTTTCTAATTGCATAAGACACTTGTCTGTTAACGTTCATATGTTAACAATTATGGGTACAAACTCTAAACAGTGCCACAACAAAATTCCCCCCCTCCTTTTTTTTATACTTGAGTGGTACCAAACAATGCACTTATTACTTTAATGTCTACCCAAGCTTTTATTAGGGGTTCCCCTCCCCGTTCTCCACACTTCACAATTTCTACTTCCACCAATTTGTTTGCAGAGGAGGACCATCGTTGTCCCACCCCATTTCTGAGGTGTACTCCAACCATGGCCCGCCCCTACTAAGCCAAACTCCACGGTCAGGGTCGGTGATACCGTGACCGCCCGAAAATGGGGGAGAGTCCCTTCTGAAAACTTTTACATATACAAATACATTGGTTATACAGCTGTTTCTATTTTGTCCAATAAATTTTTTAGTTTGTCGCGTTGTGCGTACCTACTATTTCCCTTGTTACCTGATTTTGCAACACATACGCGTTGTCCATCTTGATCTCCATTATTTCATACGGACCCTCATATAATAAAAAGAATTTTTTAATTTCTTTATCTTGTGCATTTGATAAATCATGTTTTCTTACCAATACTAGTTGACCTATTTCATACTTGGTCCATTTACCTTTTGCGTCATG
Source organism: Magicicada septendecula (assembly GCA_034769895.1). Taxonomy (NCBI): domain Eukaryota; kingdom Metazoa; phylum Arthropoda; class Insecta; order Hemiptera; family Cicadidae; genus Magicicada; species Magicicada septendecula. Next base: position 131,314,277 of record CM068372.1, read on the forward strand.
CCTACGTTTTCTCCTCTCACCCTTCGTTAATAAATTTTCATTATCTAGTCTAAGCTTTATGCACCTATCAATGGCAGTACTTCCTGGTGGATAGTCAAATAGCTGTTCTAAAATTCTTTGTGGGCGTGTCCCCTTCACTAACTCATAAGGTGTGAACCCGGTAGACTCATGGGTTGTACAGTTTAACCAATCCTCGATTTTCTTTACATACGATTTTCTTTTCTCGTACATAGGCCACTCGCTGTGTTTGGTATGGCAATACACCCTAAAAATCCTACCTATTTCCCTCATCACTCTTTCGGCTTGATTGGACTGTGGATGGTACACAGCTGTGTGTTTAGGAATTATTCCTTCCCAACCCAGAGTCTGTCGCCATTTCGCACTAATGAATTGGGGCCCATGATCCGAAAGTATTACTTTGGGTTTCACTATTTTGGTCATGTAATCCCGCGTTATCTTCTCACTCAAAACCTTACTTGTCGCCCTCTTCACGCTATACGGTTTTACAAATTTCGAACAGGTATCCAACACCACGAATACGTACATTACTCCCCCTCTGCCCTTAGGTAACGGACCATACAAATCAACCGCAACTAAATTGAAAGGTCTTTCTACTTTGATAAATTTTAATTCTCCTTCCAACCGATAGTTGACTACTTTGGACTTCTGACACAAATCACACCCCCAGAGTAATTTTCTAACACACCTTTCCATATTTTTAAATATTGTAACGAGATGTTCCGTATGCCTCTTTTAAGCCACATGTTGTTGCGTCAATTTGTGACGAGAAGACTCTGTCATCTCTGTAAAAATGAGTGTTTTATCGTGTGTTAGCCCCACATGTTGTAGTCGTTACTTGATGTTTACTTACTTACTTTTGCTTTTTGTTATGCTGACGATGTCCATCGCGGTCTCACGAATTACCAGTACAATATCTCGCGAGTGTGAACCTTACCTGTCCTTTAATGAGTATATTTCGTTCCTGGGTGGCGCCAAATTGTTTATGAAAACGATTAAAAAATATGAAATCGAGCAGTCGTTCTAGACGGTGTTGGCTGATTCAAATTACCCTCGCAATAGGCGGGCGTATGAATCTCGCTAGTAGTTCGCCGTGTTGCCGACGTCTAACGCTGGCCGTCAATTTCGCTCGTCGCTAAAGTACACAAACTTTATAATGCAATTTATAGTGAAATAAAGGACGGTTATTACAACTCAGTACTAGTTTATTAACGTGAAGTTATCAGTTATTCAATTCAATACAAAATTATATATTGTTATTAAACAAAGTTGCTCCGGCAATAAATAGACAATTGTTCTCAGGTTGGCTAAAGTTGATTTAAAACGATACTGACTCGACAAGGCTATCGCCAAAGTTTATTTCTGTCGTTCGTTAAATCTGAGTTCTTTTGGTTACGAAAAAATAGTAATAAGATGATAATAAAGTACACTACCTTACATTGATGGTACTTATATACTATTAGATTTAATTACAATTCGTTCCTGAAGTGTTAAAAAGTGTGTGTTAAGAGTTCGTAACTTATACACAGGTTATTTTCTGGTTTCATACAAGTTTAGTTTTTTATTTTCAATTAATCCTTGAAAGAAATTTGATTATCAGTTCGTAGTGAGAGTTATTTGTGTTGTGAGAAAAAGTTAATAAGAAGTTATTCCATAAATTCGGGTATTTCAGATATACTTATCAAATCTGTTGAATTCGGGTGAAGAGTTACTCAGTTCTAGTTAGGTTGGGCCCTTTTGATCATCAATCTTCCATCATTTATGATTTTTGGAGTACATCTGGCTTCTTTTTCGGATGATGTGGATTAAATAATTAATTTAGAATTTGAAAATTTTGTCTGTGGTCTCTGTTGAATTGACTAGTTCTTCATCAGACTTCTTGCATCCTCGTTTTATACAATTTTTACTTAATTTTGACTATTATAAATTAAAATTGAGTCGACTATGGTTTGGCTTCTTTCTGTCTTGAGCATCAATAATGAACTAACAATTTTGAACGGAATTATAATAAATAACGTTCCGTTGTTATGGCAACTGTCTGTCTCTCATTGGCTGATCCTGTTTTATGTCTATTGTTATAATATTTGAATTTTAATTCAAAATGAATAAATATCTTCTGATTGCTATTATTCTTCTGTCTTCTTATCTATGTATGAGATATTAACACAACCGTTTATATTTTCTTTCTAAGATCATTTTGACATCCCACAAAGCTGGGTTTGTTTATGTATTAAAGTTTTGACAATAATGTTAATATTATGTAATTACATTTCTTTCTTATTTTATGTTTTAAATTTAACTTTGACATCTTAATATGATTCACTAATTGTACTTAACTAGCAACTTGTCCTGGATTTTCGAATACAATAGTTAATTTCTTACAATTTTTTTTATTTTGGATTTATACAGTTAGGCATTTTATAGGCCTAAGTAGTAATTGGCTATATCTTCTTATTTTACACAAATTAAAGATTATTTTACATTTACATATGTTTTGCTTGGTGTCACTTATGACTTGTTTGCATTTTGAATTAATTTGGGGCTGTTTTATAATAATTGTATGTTGAGTTTAATATTTCTCATTTTATTTTCTTTATTATTTGTTTGTGTCTTTTCCATATACCTTCTCATTTTATTTTCTTTTATTGGGTCAATCACTTGGGTTGGGTCATAGTCATTTATCTCGTCATAGTCATTTGATTTTCATTCATTTAATATAGTTGATTCATAGTTTTTTCCTGGTATTGGGGTTGGCTTTTTGTGTTGTAACAATATACATGACTCCTTCAATACGTTTACACATTTTTTTGCCCCAAAGTGCCCATATCTAAGTTGATAATCCCACACTATTTTATCTACTAGCCCTTCCGGTATAACTAACCTCCAATCACTCTCTCCCCCTTCTACTTTCTTGAATAAACTCCCCTGAAATATTGGCTATATACCCGAAATTATCTAGTCGGATTCTAAACTGTTTATTATTTTATTCAATTTGGCATCAGATCGTTGCATTGTTTTAATGTCCTTCAATTCCTCCCCAAAAAGTCTATCTTCCTGGCCTGAGTCTAAAAATTTCTATTTCTTTTAAATCTCTCCCTGTTTTATTTCCCTCTGTCTACCCTTGATAGAGTGTCAGATATCTTGTTCTCTACCCGCTTAATGTATTCCCAGGAAAAATTGTACTCTTGTAAGGCTAACACCCACCTGGTTAGTTGACTGTGGGTCAGTTTGCAAGTATTTAAAAAAGGTAGTGCCTTGTGATCGGTCCTGATGATTGTAGAACTTCCTAGCAGATAGGTCCGAAATTTCTTCACCCCGAAGACAATGCTTAACAATTCTTTCTCCGTGGTGGTGTAATTCCTTTCGGCCGCTAGCAAGGTCCGGCTGGCAAAAGCTATTGTTCGGTGTTCCTTGTCTTCATCCTCCTTGTACAATTCCGTGCCCAGAGCGACATTGCTAGCGTCCGTCTGCAAGTAAAATTTTTTTTCGAAATTAGGATGGTTCATCATGATCATGTCCACAAATTTGCCTTTTATCTCGTTAAATGTGTCTCTTTCTGTTTCCCCCCATTTCTATTGTTTATTTTTCTGTAATACCACACTCAATTTCGAGGTTATCTGTGCATAGTTTTTCTGAAACTTCCGATAAAAATTGCATAAACCCAAAAAACTTTGTATCTGTGTAATATTCTTAGGTTCGGGGAATCTCATAATTGACAACCTTTTCTGGGTTAGCTTGAATCCCTTCAGGTGTAATAATGAAGCCCAAAAAGTGTACTTCTTGTTGTAAAAACTTAGATTTTTCCCAGTTTACAGTCAATCCCCCTCTTTGCAATTTATCTAACACATATTCCAAATGCTCAATATGTTCTGAGAATATTGGTGACGCTATTAAAATGTCATCAACATAAATAGTTAAAAATTCTAAATTATTCGGTTGTAATATTTCATCTAAACATTTTATAAAGCTTTCCACACTGGTATTGAGTCTAAATGGTAGTCGTTTGAACTGATAATTTTTTCCATTAAAAAGAAAAGCCGTATATTTCCTACTTTCTAATGCTAACGGGATCTGCCAATAACCCGCGGTTAAATCTAACGATATCAAGTATTTAACCCCACTAAACTTCTGAAATATTTCATTTATTGCTTCGGGTGACTCCCGGTCAGGAATTATAATCTGATTTATTCTACGGGCATCTAGACATAACCTCACTCTCCCATCCTTCTTTATAACTACAACTAACGGATTTGAATAGGGTGACACCGACCTCTCAGTTATATCCCATTACCTCTCATTTTATCTAACTCTACTTGAACAGCTCTTCTTTTAGAATAGGGCACCGGATAACTTCTCTGTACATAGGGTGTGTGTTCCCTTACCTTTAACTCACACTCATAGTTCCTGGCTCTACCAGGTAACTGTGCAAACACCTCTTTAAAACTTTCCACTACCCCCCACAATGCCTTACGTTGGGGACTCCCTACAACTCCACCCTCACTAAAAAAACTTATGTGCCCTGTTCTCCTATATTCGCTCTTCACTTTCATCTCTCTCTCTCTCCTCTCTCTTTCTCTCTCTCTCCTCCCCCCATACATTCACTCTTCCTTCTGTGTCCCCACTACTGACCCGTTTTTGTATTACTTTTATTCCTGAAATTCTTAGTGTGTCTAATACCCGTTCAAAACTAACCCTAACTGGTTTAACTTCATTATCTAACTACCACCCGTTTATTGAAATCAATTACTACTTTATACCTTCTTAAAAAATCATTACCCAAAATAACCTCCAAATTCAACCCTCGTACTACTAAAAATGTAGTACTCACATAGTACTGTAGTACTACTACTCGTATTCTCCCCCGTTTATTACCATATTTAATTGAACCTGTTTGGTTACCCTTTTACTCCTAACCCCCGTAACCCCTACTATAGTAACCCCGGTAACTGGTAAAGACGGAATATTTTTGTTTACTTCCTTTAATTCATTAATATGTGCTCAGAAATAACTGATATTTCACTACCCGTATCTACTAATGTTTTCACTTCCTTACCTTTTATAGTGATCATTACTTCGGTCAAGCCTTTCTCTGGTTTCGCTACATCGGTGTTGTCCTCTTCCAGTAATTCTTTGGATATGTCCGTTCAGATCAGATGACTCTGATAGCCATCGTCATCCTGGACCACGCTGTTATCTATTGCCAATGGCTGGGTCTCCTCCTCCATTGTCCTCTCTAGTTTCCCGGTTGAGCGGCTGCACCACCCTGTGCGTATCTGCCTCCATTCCTGGTGCCATTTCCACTACCTCTCGGTACTCCGCTGTGACCATCTTCTCCTCTCGGCTGTTGATTGCTCTGTTGGGCAGTGGTTTCGTTCCGCTGATAGTTCTTCGCCTTTCTATGTCTATAACAGATAGATCGTTCATGTAGCGTAATTTTCAAACTGACACCCCGGACATTTCCACCCCTCGTTTCGATTATCATTTTCTCCCATCACACCTCTATGTACGGCTGATGACCCCCTCGGTTGAGTATGATTCCCGTTATTGTGTGTCCCCGGTGGATTCGGACGCCTACCCATTTCCCGGTCTCTTATATTCTGGAATATGTCCAAAATTGTCTCAAGTTCATTTATTTCCGTTACTTCCCATGTCATTAAAGTGATCTGTACCTCCCGGGGTAAATGCTTACTGACATGCCTCACGAATGACCTAAACGGTAATGGCGGTTCGAGGTATTTCACTTCGTTAAATATTCTCATGACATAAATGGTTACATTATTACCATGTGTTCCAAAGTTACCCGACCCCATTATTTTACTTCTTAACTTCTGACTTCTTATCTTCTTGGTCTTCTTCTGACCAGTATTTATTCCAAAACGCTCTTTCAAAATTCTCATAACTCGCCCACTCGGTTCTGTGAACCTCCGCCCATATCGCGGAACTCCCCTTAAAACATTTAATGATTTTTAACAGCTGCACTTCCCAGCTGTTATTATTAAACCTGTTAAATTCGTGCACCCGATTTAAGAACTGCATGGGGTGTACCTCCCGATTGTCGCAACTAAATGATTCTAATTCAATGTCATTGTTTACATCACGAGTAAACCTTACACGTTCCATAATATTTTTCACTTTCTGGCTTATCACCACGTGCAACTCGTCTTTAACATCAATAATGCTTTGATCCATCGAAATAAATTTGTTATTATTAATACATTCGAACTGGATGCTACGTTTGTCCATAACATCCATGTTCTCTTGTATTGATTGTATTTCTAGCTTACAACTATTCTCTATTTCATTAAATTTTTGGTTAGTATTAGTTTCGTATATCTTAATATTCTTACTAACTTCTTCCATCTTATCTACAGTGCTAGATTTACACTCATTTATTTTACATTCAATGTCATTATTGTATTCATTTATTTTACTTTCACAATAGTTTTTTGTTTCTATAAGTTGTTCCCTAACTTGTACTTTTACTGTATCTGACACTTGTTTATTTACATCACTAATACGACTATCTAATTGCTCATTAATGACGCTTATACGTTCATCGAACTGTTGTATCCACTTAGTATTCATTTCATTAAATTTACTATCAATATTCTTTAGTGAATTGCTCACTTTTTCATTTAACTCATTCAAATTACTTTCGCTTTTAATATTTTGTTCATTGATATCATTTCTTAACTCATTAAGCTTTACATCTGTTCATTAAATTTGATATCAATTACATCAAAACGTTTATTGATATCACTACTTACTTCATTAAGCTTTACATTCTGTTCCTCGAATTTAGTATTTACTTCATTGCAATTACTGCTTAGTTCATTAAGCTTTACATTCTGTTCATGAAACTTTTCATCGCTGTTATCAAAATGTCTACTCATGAAATTCATTATATCGGCCATTGACCATTCTTTTTCTTTTATTTTGGTTGCCACGGGAGTAGATTCTGCTTTACTAATTATAATTGACTCGGTTAGACTGCTCTCTTTATTTAATACAGGAGTTGACTGACTTTCTGATTCACTCATGACAGTTAAATCAGTCAAACTGACTTCCTCCTCATTATTCTCCATGTTTTGTAATTATTTTTAGTTAAATACTTATTACAATTTAATATTGAGATAAATGAGTGTTTATCTATACTAATCAAAACTTTTTCAGACCACGTGCTATTTTGAACGTCTTAACCTACAAATTTTTCAAAATTTGCCGCCGCTCCCAAGCCTATTCCCTAGCTTCAAATTTCATGCATATTTTACGTAAAATTTATATAAATCTTGGCAGGGAACAACTATTGTAAAGGTATTAATCTTTTTCAAATATACCCGCCCAAAATATTACCTACCTTGGCGATTTATTCCTCGCACCTACCTTACATTTCATCAAAAGATTCCAGGGTCGCTAGCATATTTGAGGTTAACATATGCAAACCATTTCACTCTGTGCTTCAGATAACACTTGCATAATTTAAACAGTTTATTTCCCTTGACTCAGAAGATTCTATAAGCTCGATTAGGCGAGATTTTGACAATCGAAACAGGTTAGGTTTCAGCGCAATAATTACATTACACAAACGTGGTCATGGTGAAATTGAAATTATTATTTATTTTCATTTTAGAAATTCAAAGGGTGTTCCCCTATTTACTTGGTGATTAACAAATCACTCAACAATGCACACACATAATTATTAATCGTACAAACTATATTTACTTAATGTTATGAAGGCTCTCTCTCTCTCTCTCTCTCTCTCTCTTTCTCTCTCTCTCTCTCTCTCTCTCTCTCTCGGGTTAACACAACCGTACGGTTTGGAGATGTTGATCAAAGTGCACGAATTGGGACTGGTGTTCGTATACTATATTGGCTAATCACGTGGTACCCCTTCCTTGCTGGTCGAGTTATATCGAAACGTCTAGAACATTGGAGAAGCTCGGATTGCGTCTCAGTATTATAAAACACGTGTTCATTTTGTGATATTCTCATGACATCAGTCGGATTGATAAAAATTCTTGACTATATATGGTTAGGTTTATTTCATCTGGGACGTTAATGCCTACGTCACACTGGCTGATTCATACGACTTCAGATTTATAAAGTCGAATTTCACCTCGGTTTACATAGATCGTATTATTGCACAATATTAAAATGATCCTACCCATTTTGTACCGTCACAACACTAGAAACAAAACAAAAGTCAAAACAATGGATGCATAGTGATTCGCCGTCTCCAAAATCTGTAAAATCAATTTTTTTGGCTGGAAAGTGTATAGATCCATTTTTCTGGCATGCTAAGGGGATATTGTTACTAGATTGCCTTGAAAAGAATCAAACGATAAATGGAGAGTATTACGCTAACCTTTTGTGCCAATTAAATGTAAAAATTCGAGAAAAAGACCAGGTTTAGCAAAGAAGATCATTTTCTATCAGGATAATGCACACCCTCACATATGCATTGTGTCTATGGCAAAAATCGCCAAGTTGAAGTACGATCTGTTGCACCATCCGCCGTATTCACCTAATTTAGCGCCATCTGACTTTCATCTATTCCCAAACCTCAAAAAATTTTGGGAGGAAGTGATTTTCCTCACATGACAAGCTGAAAATAAACGGTTATTTTCAGGACCTAGAAGAATTGGACTTCCTCAATGGGGTAAGTGACGGGGTAATGACTTGATGCTTCACTGCTGTTCGTGGGGCAAAACGCCACACATTCGTTTATATGGTAAGCCGCGAACTTTTCAGATTGTGCTGGTATAAAAAAAAAGATATAAATCACATATTAGCTATAGAGATGAAATTCTTGAGATATGTAAAAAAAAATTTATAAAAAATAGAGTTAGAAACGATGTAATGAGGAGGAAATTAGATACATTCTCCACAAATACAAAAAAAATAGTGAAGAAAGTAGATTGAACTGATTTGAGTGTATAGATAAAATGAAAGAGAAATTACTATCTTAACAAATTTTGAAATGTTATCCAAAGGGCATAAAGTTGTAGGAAGATAATGAAAAGATGCCTTGAAAGTAGACATAGAACAGGTGATAGGACCCGAGCGAGTAATGGAACCGTGATGATAATTTTGCTTTCACTACTATTTATTAAAGATAATCTGTGGAACCTACTTCTCAGACTGCAGTGTTGCCAGTTGCCCTGTTTATGAAAGTAGATAGTGAACTCTGTGTCTTAAGTTATCACTACTCAGTCCTTTATATGCATATTATTACAATTATCAATTTGCAACTTTTGTTATCAACTACATGTTGTTATCATAGGTTAGATTAGTTTAGGTTAGGTAGGTAGTGCAAGGCCTCACTATACTACTGGCCGGAGTCAACCCCTCCACTCCTCGCGCCACGTCACAGTAGGCGCCGGACCGGTTTCGTGCCACCAGCCCAATGTCAGTTTTTTAGTGAGTATACACTTACACACGTGTTTCTATTCGTGTACGGAAGTTTTGTTGCAACTGTTTTTCATTCCGTACATTTGTGATAATAATATTAAAAACATGCCAACTTCGTGCTGCGTACCAGAATGCAAAAGCAATTATAACACTGATAGTTCAATGACTGTTTTTAGATTCCCGAAGGATCCTATCCAGTGTCAGAAATGGCTAAATGCCATTCACAGAGCAAACTTCACGCCCAGCAAACGATCTGTTGTTTGCATTCGTCACTTCGACGAACGTTATATCGTGCGAGAGGACTCGGTGACAAGACCCGACGGCACCATCTTGACTGTAAAACGACAATGTGTGAAATTAGCTGCAGACGCATGTCCAGCAGTTTTTGAAAACCTTGTTTATATCAGTGGTTACTTGGTACACAGTATTGTAAAAAATAACTCTTGCACTGAGTGTACAGATTTCTTTACTACAACAAATACCAAGTCTACTGTTGTACCACAGAAGGGCTATTACTATTTTAATGTTATTAATAGAGGATCTTTAAAATACCCTTCAGATTATGTGATGGAAGTACTAAATTTAGCTTTCAAAGTGTTTACATTAATTGTATCTGACAGATACGAAACACAGTTTTTATTTTCCACTAATCAGAGAGTAGCGCTAAAATCCACTGTTTTAGGTTTTATTGACATCCATCATCCACAGAGAAATTGTAATATATTAAAATTTATTGTAACAAACTTATCGATAAATGTTTATTTTCCTTTTGTAACATCTTATTAAACAATTATTCAAAAACCCCTAATGACAAATTCAATAAAAAAAGGAAAGATGCTCAGAATGAAGTCAAATCGGACAAAAAGAGAAAAATACACAAATTTCAGCCAAGTTCAGCGTTAACTTAGATAAATGTTAGACACAGAATTGTTAAGTTAGTCTAAATAACTTTATTGTAAGTAGATTTTAAATAACATATAAATATGTTAGATGTAAAGCAATACGAGATTGTAATGCACCATCTTCAAATGATCAAATATTGTTGTAAATAAATACTGAGCAGTTAGTAATCGGTTATTTCTTTAATTTTTCCGCTTACCCCGCTTCTGGTACTATTTATCATACATGATATAAAATCTTGTACAATACGAAAGTTCGGCTGTTTATCTACATAAAGAAACTTGAAAAGTTATTTCCCCGATAAGCTGTCAATTACCTCGATTGACAGCTTTGTTACATCCTTCATGTAAATTGCACTTTCTCAAATGTTAAATATAACTGTTGTTGTTCACAAAACTCTACATTTTTTCATACCAAGGTCCTTTGTTAGTTCATACAGATTACAACCATATAGGACATGTTCAGTTAAACCATTACAAGTGTGTGTAGGAAAGCTTATTTGAGAACGCGACACAGTAAACAGCATTAGCTGCCGTGTTCCGTTTCGGCGCCTAGTGTGATGTCACGTTTCCAGCATTCCTGCCAGTAGTATAGTGAGGCCTTGGGTAGTGTCCAGTTTAGATCACTGTTTCCAGTGTTATTTCTTTGTATCAAAGCATGAATGGTAGCATATACACTGCACTAAGATTGTGTTCAATTTTCACTAACAACTCACTAGTCAGTTGGCAGATGGTTAATTATAATGATCTGCCACAAAAACATTATTAGGTAATGTTCTCTTCATAATTAAAAACATTTAGGATATAAGAGGTGTTGTGCAACAGTGCGGCTGCCATTGCAGTCAAGAGAGTGGAAATATAATAAGATTATTTAATTATAAATAATACTGAGGGAATAGTTGGAACATTTTGATTATAGTCCTGTATTTTAATGGTGTTACAGGTGTGCCCAGTGCTTCAGGCCTTTCCCTGAGGGCACTTTCTATGAATTTGAAGGTCGGAAGTACTGCGAACATGATTTCCATGTTCTCTTTGCACCATGTTGTGGTAAATGTGGTAAGTAATTTGATAAATGAAATAAATTAAGTATAAATTGAGTTTTGACCAAGAAAGCTGGTTTCATATCATCACTTTCAAATTTAGGAGTTTCATAAAGGAGTATCATCATACTTTTATAAATAGATGTTTCACATTTCACACTTAAAAATTTTAGGTTTTGATAAACGTTTGTCTTAATCATTGTACATACATGGTTCATCTCCTTTTGTCTCTGTTTCTGGCAGTATTTTTCTAATAGAATTATATGATATGTATGTAGGTTTACCTATGACACCAATATTCTCGGTAGTGAGGGAATCAGTTAATATAGCTAATTTGATATAAGAATTTATTGTGATCCCATATCAAAACAGTTTAAATGTTTCAACTTTTACTACAGAAATCGTCCTCTGTGGCAAAGTGTTCGTTGCACTGTGTTATTCAATCTTTCACCCATTAGCAGTCTGTCACCGTAACTGCTGTAGGAATCTTAATGCAAAATCTACTGGCTTCTGATTGGTCGACACACAGCTCATTCTATATTGGTTCTGCACTGTCACCTGTTTTGAATCCAAGACTGCTGCCTTATCACAGTATATGAAGGCTTCTATAACCTTAAAGCTTCTTTTTTTGTGTATGTTGTTCTTGTTTATATGATGTTTTCTTGTTTGGCATGTTACATTTGCCTTTGTATTATATAGCAGTGTGAATGGAATAATAGGTTTGTATACTAACATTTAAAGTATTTACATTTATTAACAAAGATAATAGCTTTACAGTGTTTTAACACTTTGATTCCATTATTGACGTCCTTTTAAAACATCTGAGGAAGCTGACCGATGTTAGTTTAACAGTCTGGAGTTTCTTTTTGGTACTGTGTGTATAAATACGTCTTTGGAGCTGTTTTGAAACAGAACATGTTCTTATAGTATTTAAATTATCCACTACTTGCATTGGCATTGACTTAAGTAACAACAGCAGAAGAAAACTCAGTGCATTTACAATAAATTCCACTGTGCTTAGCCATGTTTAAAATTATTTCACTAAAAACAGTAAAAATGTAAATTTATAAAACTTATTATAGTAGAAACATTATGTAATAATATATTTAATGTGTTTTTAACTAATAAGAACAATATAATGAGTTTTTATTAAATATATGTGCCTTGGCCAATTTTTTTTCTCAGAACATCGATTTTTCGAAAAGTAATTACAGGTAACATAGATTCATAAAACATATACAGCACAGAAAATTGTAAATAGGATTTAGATGCCAGTTGTATAAACGACATTTTAATTATTTATCTCCTGTTAAAAGCTATCTTTGTTTTGACATAGGGGAGTTTGTAATCGGTAGAGTGATCAAAGCAATGAACGCCAACTGGCATCCAAAGTGTTTCACGTGTGAAGATTGTGGCAAGGAGTTGGCGGACCTCGGCTTTATCAGGCACCAAGGTCAAGCATTGTGTCATGACTGTCGTGCTAGAGCTAGGGCTGGTGGACTTGGGAAGTACACGTGTCATAAATGCCAGTAAGTAGGTTTTTACTCCTTTCTTTGGCATTCTTAGTTTTTGTTAAAATTAACTCTTATAGGGACTTTCTACTAGTTAATACCTGCAAAAATGTTAAGATACTTATTTTTGTAATTGTACTCTTTAGTTATTTAGTCATTATCTAAGTTATTATAGTATTGATAACTGTAGTAGTAATTAACATAAATTATTCAAAATTAGACAAATAACAAATAATCAAGTAATCCGAATCGATATTAATACAATCTTCCGTCACCTCTTAAAAACCCCACTGTTGTTGGCGTCACTTTAATACAATCTTACTTCCTACGTCTTTCATAAAACTTTTACTTTTTACTTGTTGTTGTATTTAACACTCGCGTTCATTAAATATTTTCTTCAACTATTTTTTATTTATTTATTTAATGGTTTCATTCGATTTTGATGTTTTTGTTTATTTATATTTGAGTAATTATTGGGTTGTAGATCTGTTGTTGAATGTAAACAGTTGCGTAGATCTCTTGACGTTAGTTCACTCTCCTGTTGAATAGTGTCGTCTGTGTGTGTCAGTGTATAGTCTTGACAAAGTTATTTTATATAAATTAAACCTTCACGTACCTGTGATGTTGTACTAGACGTTCAGTTGGTCACAGGTGGTTAATAAACTGTCAAGTTTTTGATCAAACAGTATATTAATGCTGTGAAAGCTTTTTGTAAACACTTTTAAATTTTACTTGGGCGCCATATGGGCATTCGAGAGAAATGTCCCATAAAAAGAATTCTTCTGAATAAATTAATAGTTAATTCTGATATTTTATAAATCAATAATCGATTAAATGGTTAGATCAAGATCATGCATTAAATTTCTGTTTATTTGTTTACTATAAACATGCCCATTTGTTTACTATAAACATGCAACTCAATAATTAGTAATACTGATTAATTATTTGTTGAAATAATTGTTGACAAGTGTTGTTACTTTACAATTCAGATATTTATTATTCATTATAGAATAAATTCAATTAAATACATTCATTTGAAAATAACAAACGGATCACAGATCATCTGGTTTCTTTACTTTTATCTAGCTCAGTTCAGTTACCATGAAAACTCTAGTTATAATCGATAGATTATTTATAATTGTTATTTGTCTCAAGGGTGACTTCTTTGAAGTTACAGAATAGAACGCCACAGCCGTATTTTACAATGCTATTATGATATATCATATTGTTAGGTTAGACACCTTTAGTTATTGAAAGTTAACAAACGAAAAGTTCGTTTATTCTGAATAAATTTCAGATTAGTTATAAGAACGTTAAGACATGAAATCTTACATCGGAATCTGTTAATTCCTCTAAATAACTTTAAAACAGTGTTGGTTACTTATAGTATTATTGTTTCTTGCGTCAGTACATATGTGTATTATTCTATACTGTTATTGACTAAAATGTAAACAAAGTAAGTATTAGCACTGTACTCCCTGGTGGTTAATCGCAATTATTAATTTATTAACACTTCTAACGATCTGATTCAGTGATCGTGTTTACACTTCACTGAATTTCGCATCTGAACGGGTTAATTTTCTTCTTGAATAAGCTACTGCTTTGGTTATGTGTGATACTTAACCTCGTTCGTTCACATGCACTTCTTGTAAAAGTTTCACTACTATTGTCGATGCACTGATTGAATTATACTTCTTCCTTCTCGTTGATTTATTAAATTTTGGATGATTAGTTGGCCTGGATTTGTTGTTGCTGGTTGAGTAAATTTAGAAAAAATGCCTCTCTGTTTACAATGACAATCGTTTATATACATTTTTCAGAAAGCCGCTTGGAGCTCTAAGAGTCTTTCTAAAGCCGTCCGTGATTGGTCTGAAATTGTCATGATGACGTAATTCTATTTATAGGCATTACATATTTGTATTGTGATCGTCGATGTCGTTTGTGTTATTATTCCTTGTATTTATTCGAGATTCACCAAATTTATGATGCTAACGTTTATATCTCAGTAATTACAATTCCAATTCGGGTTCTATTACTATCATTGTACAGCTTATTTATTTATCTTTATTTTGATATGGCTTGATACCAGTTTGGTCACAGTTTTCATTAATATTTCTTTATTTTAAACTTACTAGTGCATTGTTTACATTCGTCGTCTGCTAAATGTTGCAGATCCGACTATTAACTTTTTTCTAATATTTGTTTAATTATTCTTAATTTCTAATTTGAACATGATTAATTGATTAAAAAGAATACCTTATTATATATAAATGCTGCATTCAGCTGAACAATATTAATTATCTGTTTACATTTGTTGATTTACTAACATAAACTTCCATATTTTACTATTTTTATTTTAACATGTCCTTCTCATATCTTATTCTTATAACATCACTCATGTTTACATTCTTTTCATCATTGTCACGATTCTACTTCATTATGCTTAGTAGGGTTTCTATCTGATTCTTGATTTAAATTGGTCATTCAGGGTCTGTTATCATCATGTTACAATGTTTTGTTCCCTGACTATTATTATATTTCTGTACACATTTTATTTACTTATGTAGTTACCTGAACACATACAGTGCTTACATTTATAGTTATTCTTAATTTATGATAATACATATTTGGCTTTCACATTATCTTTTATAGTTTGTGACTATTCCTAGCATAGTTCTCTATATTTGTCTCTTTTAAATCATTGCTTTGACTTGGATCAGCTAATGCGCTGCTTTTTATTCATAATATATGGTACAATACTATTCAAGTCAGTTGTTATTTTGCTTATTCTATTTTATTCTGTTTATCAAAGGTTTTTTATTGAGCTCACTTGACAGATTATGTGGGAAACTTGTCTTGTCATTTCGTCTTTGTCATTCAGTTTATTTATATTGTAGTGTCATTTAGTACATGTAGTGGATTTATCGCTGTTTACTTGAATTCCTTCTTTCCTTTCCTTCTTTATTGGTTTATTGTTTTTACTATTACATTCTTTCTGGCTACTCATTTATAGTTCTTTTAGTATTATTCACCCTTCTGGTGTTTATTATTATTATGGAACATTTTGTGATGTTACAATATCGGGAAATTAAAAAAAATGAAATTTATAAAAAAAAAAAAATTATTCAAACTGCAGTTGCCGTACTAACAAAAACATTGTAAGAAAATGAAATTCATATAAGACTGTGTTAGCTATGCATCATAGTTGATGTACTGATCAGTAGAATGTTTTGTCGCGTACTGTCAAGGATGCACCCATCCCCCGCCAGGTCAATCACCTCTCTCACATTTACAGTTGATCAGTGTTTTGCTGTCTATCCTGTGGTGTATGTCGTGTGTTCTGTTTATACAGCACAGTACAGTAAGCCCATAAGGAAATTGATTTAAAGCCAATTCGTAGAAGTTATTGAAAACCGTAACATGAAAGAGAGCGTGAAATAAAATTAATGGGAATTTCGTCAAAACAGTAAATCCAGGAAGAAAAAGAACAGGCAATGAACAAAAAGGAAGAGGAAAAAAGAGAAAAAGAAAATGAAGCTGTATCAACTGAAGACACCCACAAAATCATTGTACAAATTTCTGGTTGTTCCGAGTATGATTTGTGAGCAGAGAGCCAGAACAAAAGTGATTTCTGAGCAATTTTCGCATTTTATTTTATAACATAACCTTTTTCTTATATTTGTTCCAATTATCGGAATTTCTTCATATCCAAATTACATCTTACTTATTAGTTCTGATACAGGGAGTTCTACTACAGTTAAAAAGTTTTTGAAGATTTAAAAAAAGAGTGGAGTAGAGTATTTTAGAAGTGCTCAAAGCACAGCAATGACTGTTTGAAACTCATCTGATACAAAAAATTTAAAATACCCTACTGTAACCTGTAGTTCACGTGACCCGAAGACATGAACTCTGACAAAAAGTTGTATGCAACAGAATTTTGTGAGAAAAATGTATTTTATTTGAACCTCCTTTTAAGAAAACAGTGTGCTGATGATATGAGATTGTGTATATTGGAAAAGTTTAATTACTTGCAAAGATATTATAAAGTGTATATTAGATTAACATTTTGAGTAGCAGCACTTTAATTTGTAATTCATCCTTCATTTCCTGTGACAACCATTTTTCTGTACCTCTATTTCAACATTGGTTTACTAAAAAGATTCAACTAATTTGTTTTTATCCAGTCCTCTCATGAACAAACTCTTTGCTTTTTTATTATGTGAGGGAGGGGGGGCCAATAAATGTTTCTCATGGCAGCATACTATTGCTCATACTGTTATAATTCTTTTGTTTCTTGAAAAGAATATTTTTACAGTTTCATACGTTTTAATGTGTTAACTTAAATTGAAATAAAATGGACCAATACAGATTCTCACACATGATAAGTTCAGGTAATCTTTTTAAGGAAAACACCATATGTAAATTAAATTTATGTTAAATTATTTAATGGTAAGTAATTAAATTAAATTAATGTTAAGTACCCTATATGCAGAAAACGCTGATGTTACAGAGGTCCAGCTAAAGAAAATCAAGAAATTCCATTGCCTCTGCTTTCGTGTTTGTTTAATTTTATTTTTTATATTCCATCCCTCCAGTATGTTTTTAGTAAACTAATTTTATTTTATAGAGAACGGAATGTGGTGTTTTAGATAGTTTCAAGATAACTTAAATTTTGAAGGTACAGTAGACTCTCGGCTATCCGACTCCCACCTATTCGACCTCCGGCCTATCCGACCCGCTACTTAAAAAAAAAAAAATTTAAGTACGGTACATATGCAGTATTTCCAATCCGATTACTAGCGCCTTCAAACGGGATGTGAGCAATCCCGCCACGCAGGTGAAGGCGCTTACGCGTGAATCATCAGTTACCAATACAGTACGCCAATTGATTCATGTTGTGACAGGAAAGTTTCGTGTTCCTACTTGAGTGTGTAACAGGTGCATCAGTCAGTCTGTATCCAGAAGTCAGTCCGTGTGGTTCAGTCGTTCGTGGATTGTTAATTTGTTATAAAGTGTGTATACAGTATTGTTGGTGGCTTTTATTTTTAAGTGAAATATGGGTGATAAATGAAAGAAAGTGGTAGTAACTTTGGAAGAAAAACTGCAAGCAATAAAAAGAATGGATTCTGGTGAGTCGGTAAACAAAATTGCACTGGAGTTAGGAGTTGGAAAAACTACTGTGGGTGATTGGCAAAGAAATCGGCGCAGAGATTGAAAATGGTGTTCTAAGCAAGCAAGTGGCAGTGGCATGAAAGTTAGAAAAACTATGCAAAAAGGAAAACATGTGGAAGTTGAAGAGGCTTTATATCTGTGGTATGAAAATGTGAGGGGGAAAGGATTGACGGTTTCAGGCCCCTTGCTCCAAGAAAAAGCGATTCAGTTTAAAAACCAGATCGAAGGAGACGATGGTGAGTTTACTGCCAGTGACGGGTGGCTTGATCGCTGGAAGAAACGTTTTGGTGTTTGTCAGATGACGATTAGTGGTGAAGCATTGTCTGCTAATAAGGACGCTGTCCCTGACTTTAAAAAACACTTTTTTGACCTGCTTGATAAGGAAGGTATTTCCGGCGAACAAGTGTACAACTGTGATGAGACGGGTTTGAATTACCGTATGTTGCCGTCTAAAACACTAGCGTCTAAACAGGAAAAGGCCACACCAGGGTTCAAGAAGAGCAAGGACCACGTTACAGTTTTAGCTTGTAGTAACGCAACCGGAAACCACAAGTTGAGACTGACCTTGATTGGAAAATCTCGCAAGCCTAGGGCTTTTAAAAATCTTAAAGATTTAAGTTCTTTGCCCCTGCATTATACCCATCAAAAAATGGCGTGGATGAATGGAGAAATTTTCAAAAATTGGTTTGAACAGGAATTTGTGCCACAAGTTGAAAAACATGTAGCTGAAAACAATTTAACAAGGAAAGCAATCCTAGTTTTGGATAACGCTCCTTCACATCCAGCAAATGACCAATTAAAAGATGGAGACATAAAAGCTTTGTTCTTGCCTGCAAATGTTACATCTATATGTCAACCAATGGATCAGGGAGTGCTCCAAGCTTTGAAAAAGAAATATCGACGTAGGCTACTAAGCTATATCATCGCGACAATTGATAATACAGAAGTTGTGACGGTATAACCTCTTCTCTTGAGTTATAACAGAGGGAACCCAAAGTAATTGGTTCGGCCAATTACTTCAGGCTGCCTTATTCGGGACGAGCTGAAATTTAAACAGAACAACACACAGTAAATATAAAAGGAATCATGGAAGGGAAAACTGTTGATTTATGTACTCAGTATATGTGTGCAACAAGAAGATTTCCCTTTATTAAACATTTAAAAAAACAAATGACATTTACTCAAAAACAGATCCCATTACATTATTAATTAAATTATTAACTTGTTTAAATTGCTTTATATAGACTGTGGGATCACAACAAATTATATTTAGCTTTTCCCCGGATCCGGGTAACCATTTGGTATTTAGTCTTTAAACTTTAAAAATTAATTATATTCAATTCAAGATATTAGCTTGCAAGACTGTTATTTTTACTTTTACTTTTACTTTTAAGTTTCATTATTATTCCATTTGAAGAATGGTATTAATTATACTACGATACGTTAAAATCTAAACTGTTACAATTGCAAGAAGCCTGAATAGTTACAATTAAATTCTTAGATTTAAATTTTTATATTCTTATAAAGTCAATCGTCTCTGAAAGTCTCTTTAAGAGAGTATTGTGTTACAATTACTATTATTATTATTCCTCGATAGACGTGCTATCGAGTCACCTTTAATTTGGGATGTAGAAGTCTCCTCCCCATGGTTACATCTTGGGAATCCTAAGAGCGTCGTCCTCGTCTAGGTCTGGTCTCAGTTGTTCACGGCTTAAACGTCTGCAGGATAGAGTGGGCCTTCTACACAGGTACTCGTTGATTCTCAGAAGTCTCGAACTGCATTATCGGTCGGATCTACTAGAGGTGTAATTCTGATGATTCATGTCTCCAGGCAGGATGTTGTGAAGAGTCGTCAATCGGAGAAGATAGCTGTTATAGTTATTAACACTCGTACTATTGGTTGTCACATATTTCTTCTAGTTACGTTTTTTTAATTTTTCTTTCTCTTAACGTTACATATTACACTCTTTTGTAGCAGTTAGTAAAATACATAAGAATTAATCCAAACTAATAACCAATCACATAACATTTCAACAGAGCATTTCGCTCGTGCGTGTGCACTGCTTGGAGTCGTCATAGCGAGAGAGAGATTTTTCGTACGCTACCACTGGTACAGGACAATAGATAGTGGGGTGTTTATTCCGCGAGAATATAGTCCCGGTCTCTCTCTAAATAAACCTTTTTATTTATACAAACTATCGCTAGATAAAAATACATCATTTAAATTAGTTGTTTTCGTGACTATCTGTGTCTTCAGATTCTTTAATTATTAACATTATTTTTCTATATTATTTTAATTACAGAAGACTCGGTAAACATGTCGAGTCCGGTATCAACAGGTAGGCGCCTGATAACAAGCAAAGGGTTAAATGCGACAATAATAATTATTTACAATATGTCTTTTCTTTACCGTTTCTTTGCCCTTATTAATTACTACTTCCATTCACACTTAGTACCTACATGTTTTTTATTATCATATGTGAGATTTAAATGGTTAATTGTTCGCAACTTAAATTTTTTTTTAATTTCTTTATTTATTTATAATTGTCACAATTTAAATCGTCACAACGGCACTACAGTCAGTAGACATACTTGACGTCATCAGATGGGTGTCCGAGGCATGGGATGAAATTCCATCTTTAACACTTGTGCGATCGTGAAAAATTTTGCTGGATCACAGAGCCAGTGATAAGTGGGAAGAGGTAGAACAGCAATGTGATGTGGAAAATGCAACTGATAACACTGCGCTTGTATCGCTGGTAGAAAAAGTTCCCGGATGTGAGGAAGCTTCATTGGAAGACATCACAGAATGGTTGGCAAAGGACGAAATCGAAGAAATTGCAGACGAAGATATTGTAGCGATGGTATTAAATGAACAGCCGATTGAAGAGGAACAAGGTGATGAACCCTCCGATCGTATAACCCACTCCGAAGGCCTGAAGGCGATCGAGACGGCAGTGGAATACATTGGCCAGCAAGAAGAAGCAATACCAGCAGACATCATATTGTTACGACGGTCTACTTGATCGTCGTAGGTACAGTGGAAACAAAATAAGTACAAGACACCAATTAAGTCACTATCACACCTTTAATTGTTACAGTAAAACAGTTCGTAATTAACAACACAGTCTACAGTAAATCAAATGAAAATTGTATACACGCAGTAAATGTCCACAAATATTAAAACTCAATTTTATTACAATTATACCGTCTGATTATAAAACGCAACACTTCAATAATAACTGCTTGAACGTACACAGTAATAACTCGAACCGCTCTGGAAATATATCGCACTAATACTCTCGAACCGCACTATCAAATATCTCGCATTGAACTGAAAAACTAAGGCCGCTACCCGATGTATTTATAGTCACCGTCACACACCAGAAGCTTCCAAACTGCGTCTTATCTCTCGTGAACTACATAATTATTACGCCCTTGACACAGTCCGAGCGCCCGAGCAAAGCCCGGCACAGTCGAGAAAATTCTCGCAAAATGCGTCTAGTAGCACGTACACCACACGCTTACACCGAGATCCTTCTGGCATATTCGATAAACGCGTACATTGTTCTGTGCTGTCGTAGCAATATGTTTACATAAAGTGGAAGGATATACCGGCGAGGAAATTAATGCGAGGAAAGAAGCAGGTCTCAATTACAGACTTTTTCAAACCTTAGACAATGTAAGTTTCACTTGTTCTTTAATTATACAGTACGTAGTTTTAGGTTATTATAATTTGATTTATATTAACAACTAATTTTGTTGAAAGCTTTCGTATAAATTAAAACTCATTCAACTTATTGTTAACTACACATTTTGTTTCGTCCTTCAAATAAAGGTTTTGTGAACGATACTGTAGTTGCGAATTCTTATTTTATTTCTTCCTAATTCATTTATTACTGTACGTCATTTATAAGGACAAACTGATATGACGTACGCATCCAAATAGCAACAAATACATTCAACGCAATAGGGTGGCGGTCATTGATCTTACAGAGGCTGGTATGCCTACGGCTCTGGTGTATCCGACTTTTTTGCTATCCGACCCGGCCGACCGCCACATTAGGTCGGATAGTTGAGAGTCTACTGTATATGTAATATACCTAAAAAAAATTGTACATCATAAAATGCCTGAACACTTCACACTGAGACTAGTGGTCGCCCAGTGGTCGAAATTCGACCGTAATTCATTAAATTTTTAAGTTTGAATGTTATTGAGGTTCTTTTGTCAAAGAGTATACCTCTATAATCATTGCATATAATTTTTTTGAATTTTGTTCTATTGCGTCAGCTGCGAGCGTGTACAAATACGTCAGTAGCGTGTGTTGTTTGCCTTAATTCCCTGCAATACCTATGAAATTTAAAATTTAATGTTAGTAACAGTTGAAAAAAAAACACAAATACAGCTTGTATTCGTATTTATTTTTTGATATAATTCATTGTCAGTTTTAATTTTTTCATGTTATTATTGAATCAAATAAACGCTAATAAAAATGAGACTTGACATTCATAGAAGTATAAGATACATTGTTTTCAATTCCAGTGGATTACATTTCATTTTTGGCAAGGTACAAAATTCGAAAACAGTTTGAAGATTATCTGCTACAAAGCTTATATAATTTTTTAATTTTTTTTCTATGCATTAATTTTCGAGTTATTTGAAAAATATGAAAGATAGGAAAAATGAGGTTTAGCTTGGCTAAGCCATATTTAAAAAGCAATAACGCGTTTTTTGACATTTCCTTTGGTTTTTTTTATTGCCATACTGACCAGGTTTCGCCAAGGCTACACAGTTATTTTGCCAATCTTTTTCGAATTATGTAAAATTTAAATAAAACATTAAAACAAAATAAAATATCGGTATGGAGAACCATACATGACTTCCATATTCTAAGATTTATATTTAAAATCATTTTCGAAATGAAATATTACCACAGAAACTACTTCTTTCTACTTACTGCTTCAGCCTTAATCACAGTACTGTGGTCACTAACGTATACCACCTCACGTTATCGCACTCGATTTTCACTGATGATGGAAGTCGACGGCATTGCCGAAACATCTGGTTTTGCAGAAAACATTGGACTACGGCCAAATATCCCGGGAAGGAATTTTAACAAAAACTACTTCTTTGTTGCCGATAACGTTGTACACATATATATAAAATATATGCATAAAATTAATGGCTTGTAAAAGTTAATGATTGATCTCCATTAAGTAGTGCTCAAGTTTCCAAAGTTTTAATATTATGATGTCCGTAATTAAAACATCAGAGCAGGTTTAGTGTGAATGAGGGTACAGTGTGGACAAAAATTTTCAACATTTCCTATTGAGCGTTGCTTAGAGTAAAGCTGCGAATCTACAGTGTATGTTTCACAGAACAAACACGCGAAAAAGAAGGAGCGCTCCGAAGTCACTCATGGACCCTCAGCATCTTGCAGAGGGTTCATTCCCTAAAGACGAAAAGTCTGTCTATGAATCGTTCCTCTGTAAAGTTTTGCAATGGAAACCAGCACTTAATTATATATATATATATATATATATATATATATAATTAAACAAAAACCCCCACACTCGCTCACATACTACCCCCAGATTTTAAGAGCTCATATTTTATAATTTTGAATGGTTGTAATTCTTTGTTTTTAAAACTTCTTCTTTTATTCTCTTTTTATAATGTATGAATATAATTGAATATGATATAATTTATTCTCTTATCTGCAATTGCGTCCCTAAAGATCAGTCCAGCCTCCGTACGTTTTTTTCTTTCATTTATCACTCCGCACATTTCGTACTTTTGTCGCAATTCTCGCCAGATAACTCGAAACTGTCACTTCATGACTGTTAATTATTAATTTGAATTAAAATCACATTTCTGTTGTACTCGGGCGCGAAAATCACGCACAGCTGGCGAACACACAAAACTTCGCCTAAAACCGGCGAGCCGGGCGGACGCGACAGTTGTTTGCGTCCGATGTATTCAGATGTTATTTGCCGACTGACTTGACGAACGGCACTATTTTGTGTAGTTGCCGCGGTTGTAGGTCCAAGTCTTATTGTTCATAGTTTGTATCACTACGCCAGCAGACTGTTGTTCCTTTACACACCCGAATTCCACAGCAAGGATAGGCTCTGACGTATATACTGACGTCAGATGGTCTGATGTGGTTACATAATTTGTTGACTGGTTTTGTATGTCATTGTCTGACCTTGGCACAGTTCCGTCGGTTGTTAAGTTTATAAAAACTCGTTTTATAAAACATTACTGAATAACTTTCACTCACTGCTGCCACTGCCGCTACTAACAAAATACCTTTTTGTTTACGTTTGTCCCGATTATTTGAAAAATGTTATTTGTTTAAAAAAAAAATACAAACTGCTTTATTACCCCAAAAATAGGCCCGTTACAATACCCCCTCAATGAGATATTTTATGCCGAAGCATAAAAAATCTCATTGACACATTCATACTTGCTAAAGGGATCAGCCAGGATATGTCGCCACAACCCCCTTTACTGTTTACAAAAATATAATCAACTCACCCTTGGTCTGGTGACTGTGGCCGCACCTGAATGACAATACTGGACTTCTCTCTCGAGATCCCAACACCGTAGAGTCAGACAGATACTTAACGCCCCTGCTCTGACGCGCTGGCCAGCTCAGGACCGCCGCCACAGCATCACCAAACACTGAAACAACAAATCAAATATCAAATAGTGGGCTTATACAACACCATATCCCCAACTGATCTGTTTCCCCCTAGCGGTGCTGGTTTGCGCTAAGAAGCACTGGTTTTGTTTTTTACCTATTTCTAACATATATATCAAAATATCTAATAACAACATGATACCCATTTTAAAATTCCCTAATCTCATTCTATCTACTTTCTCTTGTTAACTTTTATCCCAAAATTCAAAATTACTGCTCTGATTCCCATCAGAATTTAAATAAACATTTCCCCTTACCATATTCCATTTCTCTCATCCCCAATTTAAAATGCATTTAAAATATTTAAATTCATAAAATTCTCTTACACTAACAAACACAATACAACATAAGAAAACATAGTACATTAATAATTCACACTATTATTATTATCTTAAAATAAACAATTTGTATTTAAAATGTTACACACTTAACATTAAATTTGCATATAAAATCATAAAATTACCTTTTAATAATAAAATACATAAATCTCAGTTTAACTTTTATTAATTCGTTTCTCAAAAAATTATTATATAGGGGCCTATATATATATTTTTTTTTCAACCTTCGTTTTACACATTTCATTTATTATTCCCTTTCATTAATTTGGGTGATTCTACATTATTCATTATAATTCACTTTATCAACTTGGCATTTACTCATAATCTTACCCCTTTTATTACTCTAACGCTCCCTTACAAAATCTTTAACTAGTATGACACCCCTCTCTCAAAAAATCTACTAACCCTTCTCTACCTCTAACTACTTACTACTTTAACTCAATTCGCTACCTTCTCGCTATATATAAAAAAAATACTCTCTAAACCTTTGTACATAGGATAAGTGTTTCCCCCCCCCAAAAAAGCTCAATTCCCGTTCTCTGGTTCCTGGAAGGAATTCCCGTTCTACCTGAGGCAACCCCTTCCCACTAAATCGATACCAATTCCCGTCCCAACTTATCATTATGTTGCGGACTCCCACATTACACTACCCCCTACTACAAAATTGCCATCCCCAAAATCTCAATCTCATTACCTTACTACAACTACAACAAAATAACATCATTAAAATAAACAACAATATATCACTCAAAACTGTACATATATTCTCCATTACTACTGTGTCTACAACAATATTTCTCAAAACAAAACAACATTACGTTAACTCAAAACAACATTATATCACTTTACTCTCTACTATTTCAATTTTAACTTCTGACTTCAACTTGGACAGATCTATATGTCCCACAAATATTCATCACCCAACTTCTATCTTTTGCAACCCATTGAAAATTTTAACTATCACACCTTTGTTTTATTTTATTTTAAAATCTATAAACACATTGAAAACATATTTAATTTTTATTTTAAAATCTATAAACACATTGAAAACATATTATTATATTTTTATAATCCTTATTCCTAACATACTACATGCAATTAACACAATAAGCCTTAATAAACACATTATAGGAAGTATTTAGTGCATCTATTTTTCAAATCAAAACAAAATTATTGAGTAGCGAATCATCATTATTAAAATACAACAAATTTCTAATTCGTTATCTCCCTGGATAACCTCCCTGCCACACACACACACACACACACACATCTCGTATAATACATTACATAACATCATAAACAAATAGAAATTAACCTGGATTATTAGCATACATTAAACAAACAATTATCTTTTAAATAATTTACAGAAACTTATAAACATTCTTGTTTAAAATTTTTCATTAACTCTTTTATATATCATTATTTCATTATTTATCCTTTGCTGTAATTAGATTCCTCAAAATTTTCACAATCAGTATTTACATTTATCTTTAACCATTATGTTATTCCACAAACTAAAACATTTAACCTTTATTTATTTATTCCTTAATTGTCATTAGATTGAAATCTCATCAAACAATTTAAATTCATTATAAAATTCTAAACATATAACATTCAATCACCATATTTAAACACCTCAAATTATTTACTTCAATTGATTATTAAAACACAACATATTTCAATTATTATCAAAAATTTAAAAATCATCAATTATTGTCTTCATAATTACTTTTATTATTTAATTAGAATGCAAAATATTAATAATATTATTATTATTATCACAACATTTTCTACTACATATACACCTAACATTTCATAATACACACCAATGAATTCACTACAGTATTATTTACAAAGTATACGTCAATAACTGTTCAATTGTTTCACACTTCATATGTCCCAGTCTGCAAGGTCATTACCAAAATTTACAGTATTCAACAATGTCTATACAGTGATATTTTACTCAGCCTCCATCGTCATATAAATATCTAATATATTTGTAACATGCATCATTGTTATCCACATACCATTTATTATTATTATTATTATTATAATAATCTATCAACTTTATTTCTTTCATTATACCATTATAATTGATAGGGTTATTCCCTATTAATGTTTCATAAACCTTGTCAACATCAGTTATTATTGTCCAGTCTCCATCAGTATTGTTGGTCAATGTCAGGTAAGTTGTTTTATCATATTTATATTCCTCTACTATCACGTCAGGTAAGTCATTATCGTTTATAAAAATATTATCAAAATAATTCTCTATTTCTCTTTCAACTGTTAAGTATTTTATATTGTTTCTCTTCACCCCTCCTAACCTTTCTCTCAATTCATCATAATTTCTTTTTAACTTATACAATTCTATCTCTCTCTCAATACACAACTCTCTCTCTTCATAACACCACATCACACTCTCATAATTATTACAGACAGAGGATACAACATTATACAACATCAATATACACTTCAATTCATCTACTAATATGGGTCTCTCGCCCTTCACAAACAACATTTGTGAACACTCTGGTCCAGAAAAATTAATGGGAAAATTTACCCTCTGCCCACATTCAACTACTATATTATTTTTCCACTCTCTTTCTACTTCATCAATACACCTTAACATCTCATAATCACATTCCACAGACTCACCAGTACTCTCTGATATAACATTTTCAATTATATTATTATTATTTATTAATTCTCTATCCAATATCATATTTTCACACTTGTCATTACAATTTTATTTGTTTTATTTTTCTCTGGATTCATCACAACTACTTCCATTCTCTCCACACTCTGTTCTAAATTATTTAAACTAGTTCTTATTGTTTCATTATTACTTTCTAAGCATTTATTTAATTCTTGAATCTCATTTTTCAACTCGTCAAATTTGTCATTCTGGATATTAATTTGGTTTTTTTACTCATCCAAACTATTCTTTTGAACATCAAACTTCTCATTTACATTACTTTCAAATTTATTAAAACTAGTACACAGAAATTGAATCATTTTCGTCATATCACTATTACTTTCTCTCTTAATTAAGGTCGGCGTTGACTGACTCGTCACACCCTTCATTATTTTCGATTCGGTCAACTGACTCTCTAAATTACTGTCATTCGTTTGTACTCCCGAATCGCTACGTAACTGACTGTCTATCTGATTATCAGATAAGCTGACGTCATTATTATCTGCTTTTTTTTTTTTTTTTTTTTTTTTTTTTTTTTTTTTTTTTTTTTTTTTTTTTAGATATGTAATTCTTTGCAAAATATTATTATATGTAACACATACTTATAAAAAAATATTCTACTCACCCATACTACATATAATCATGACACAACCTTACTACGTATGTTAACACATTTTTTCGTTACCTTAAACAACCATTCTGCTCTCCCAAGTAGGCTTATATTTATATAAATGTATTTATATAAATTGTCCCTACGTTCGGAAGCCAAATGTGATATTTCGTTTTATTGATAATTAATTGAACTTATACTAAAGTTACTGTTCACTGTTTACTGTCGGGCGCCATCTTGTTTTTATTAATTACAAGCAACATAATACCAAAAAAAAACTAGTACTCGGGTTCTTTTCGGCGAACAGGAGATCAGAATTGGTTGTTCAAAATAACGAAAACTTTATATGGTTTCCCATGATTTAAAGTTTATTAACAATTAGATATTCTCAATTCTCATTCTAAAAACTCACATGAAAATAAAATTGAAATATAGTATAAACCTTTAATATAAAAAACTATAGTATAAAAAAAAAATCAAGATATTAAATAGAAATAATTTTTATACACCTAGGATTAGTTTTGCAACGGAAACCAGCACTTCATTATATATATAATTAAACAAAAACCCCCACACTCGCTTACATACTACCCCCAGATTTTAAGAGCTCATATTTTATAATTTTGAATGGTTGTAATTCTTTGTTTTTAAAACTTCTTCTTTTATTCTCTTTTTATAATGTATGAATATAATTGAATATGATATAATTTATTCTCTTATCTGCAATTGCGTCCCTAAAGATCAGTCCAGCCTCCGTACGTTTTTTTTCTTTCATTCATCACTCCGCACATTTCGTACTTTTGTCGTAATTCTCGCCAGATAACTCGAAACTGTCACTTCATAAGTGTTAATTATTAATTTGAATTAAAATCCCATTTCTGTTGTACTCGGGCGCGAAAATCACGCACAGCCGGCGAACACACAAAACTTCGCCTAAAACCGGCGAGCCGGGCGGACGCGACAGTTGTTTGCGTCCGATGTATTCTGATGTTATTTGCCGACTGACTTGACGAACGGCACTATTTTGTGTAGTTGCCGCGGTTGTAGGTCCAAGTCTTATTGTTCATAGTTTGTATCACTACGCCAGCAGACTGTTGTTCCTTTACACACCCGAATTCCACAGCAAGGATAGGCTCTGACGTATATACTGACGTCAGATGGTCTGATGTGGTTACATAATTTGTTGACTGGTTTTGTATGTCATTGTCTGACCTTGGCACAGTTCCGTCGGTTGTTAAGTTTATAAAAACTCGTTTTATAAAACATTACTGAATAACTTTCACTCACTGCTGCCACTGCCGCTACTAACAAAATACCTTTTTGTTTACGGTTGTCCCGATTATTTGAAAAATGTTATTTGTTTAAAAAAAAATACAAACTGCTTTATTACCCCAAAAATAGGCCCGTTACAGTAGTTTACCTGGAACGTTTTTTATCAAGCGTATTTTCTATGGCAAACGATAACTGCCGCAAATTCAAACAGAATCAAATAATTTTTTGCATACGTCACTGAATTGTAGAGGACTCGAGGCCTTTTGATTTTGGTGAAGATCGGTTAAGGGGAAGGTGTAGTTTACCTGCAACCTTTTACGTTTTAACAAGAGTAAAGTACTTGAAAATTCATTTAAACTTTTTCAAACAATGGTAATTGTTAAAAATAAAATAATTTTGTTGCCAGGCAATAAAATTATAATTTTTTCATTTTAATGTAAATCTGTACATAGTATAAAGTAAAGTCGGTCCGTTTTCTCTCTGTGTTTGAAATCGCTAATCTCAGGAAGTACTGAATGGATTTTATTCAAGTTTTCGCCAATAGATAGAGTGTCTATCGAGGAACATTTATGTGTATAATTAATACATATATGTTGTACATTAGCTTAGCTATCACGGTTTATGTTAAGTAAGTAGTATAGTTTACATCTTATATATAAAAATGAATGTTTCTTTGTTTGTCCCGTATGCGTTCCTATACCATTCATCCGATTGCGATGAAACTTCGGTGAGTTGTTGTGCGCACGTCCGCGAAGGTTTCTTCCACATCTCCTCCTAAACCACTGTACTGATTTAAACCAAACTTGGCACAAATATTTTATGCAAAGGGAGAACCAACATAGGACAAGTGTTTTTTTCGATACGATCCTTTGGGGTCTTCCACGTCTCCACCTAAACCATTGGACCGATTTCAACCAAACTTGGCACAAATATTTTACGCAACGGGAGAACCAACATAGGACAGGTGTTTTTTTCGATACGATCCTCTGGGGGGTCCTTTGCGGTCTTAAAAAACTATTAGATCTGGTTACTATGGCAACCCAATAGAATAGATTCTGTTCTAAATATATTATCGCATTAAATTGAAGACCACGCGAACGAAGTTGTGGGCAACAGCTATTTATTTTTAAGAAGCTTACTTTAATTAAACTTTATTAATTAAACTAACATTTTCATTACGTACAACGTGAAACTCCGTAGCGAAGCACGGGTATTCTGCTAGTCATGTATAATAGAAAATATATCGTGCGTGGCAGGCAAGCATATCTCAGTTATGTACTGTTTACGTTTCCATTTTATTACTATCACTACCGCAATAAAAAGGCAGGGAAGACACACACACACACACACACACACACACACACACACACAATTCGCGTTATTTCTGGCCTCATTCATGTTTATTTTCTTACATTTGCACGGTTTTTAAATGGAAAGTGCCGAACCCATACCAACATAACGCATGCAAGCCGAAAAAGTGTCCAGCGTGGATAGCGATTTGCTTCCTGTGGATCGCTGGGCAGTGTAACTGCACGTGTTTACAGAGGAACGATTCATAGACAGACTTTTCGTCTTTAGGGAATGAACCCTCTGCAAGATGCTGAGGGTCCATGAGTGACTTCGGAGCGCTCCTTCTTTTCCGCGTGTTTGTTCTGTGAAACGTACACTGTAGATTCGCAGATTTATTCTAAGCAACGCTCAATAGGAAATGTTGAAAATTTTTGTCCACGGTGAACCCTCATACACACTAAACCTGCTCTGATGTTTTAATTACGGACATCATAATATTAAAACTTTGGAAACTTGAGCACTACTTAATGGAGATCAATCATTAACTTATACAAGCCATTAATTTTATGCATATTTTTTATATATATGTGTACAACGTTATCGGCAACAAAGAAGTAGTTTTTGTTAAAATTCCTTCCCGGGATGTTTGGCCGTAGTCCAATGTTTTTTACAAAACCTGACGTTTCGGCAATGCCATCGACTTCCATCATCAGTGAAAATCGAGTGCGATAACGTGAGTTGGTATACGTTAGTGATCACAGTACTGTGGTTAAGGCTGAAGCAGTAAGTAGAAAGAAGTAGTTTCTATAGTAATATTTCATTTCAAAAATTATTTAAATATAAATCTTAGAACATGGAAGTCATGTATGGTTCTCCATACCGATATTTTCATATATTTTTCATTAAATCAAAAAAACCGGGCGGTTAAAAAAATAAATGTTGTCCATTGAACTTAAAATAGTTTGAAAGTGAATTTAATGATTCAGAACTTCTGTGTAAACGATGTTTTTTGTAAAAACTCTTTCATCATTTGCTAAATGCCCTTGGCCATTATATTCGGAAATATAAAATCTCAAACCATCGAATGATCGAACTCTACTTGCTGCGACGTACAATTGACCATGTGTAAAAACTGGCTGCCTCAATAAAATTCCAATTTTTTCGAATGTTTGTCCTTGAGACTTATTTATTGTCATCGCAAATGCAGGTATAATTGGAAATTGAGTTCTTTGAAAGTTAAATGGTAAAACAGTACCGGAATATGTTAAATTTATACGTGGAATCAAAATTCTCTTATTGCGTGCTGTTCCAGTTAAAACTTCGCAATCAATAGCATTACGATGCATACACTTAATGCGCATTCTTGTTCCATTGACTAATGCTTCCTTTGTATTTAAGTTTTTGATCAGTAAAACGATGCAATTAACTTTCAATACTAACTTATGTGGTGGCAAACCACTAATAGTCAAAGAATTCAAAAACTCTACTGGATAGTTATTGATTTCATTGTCATCATCACAAATTATTTTATCGTAGCTATGATATGTTTTCTGTTCACCTGGTATTCGATTAAGTATATCAGTATTAATAAAAGTACAATCATCATTTTTAGGTGCTAAAATAACTGACTTCAATTTGTTATCTGAGAGTATGTTTTCGGAAATATTTCCATACACCTCATTAATAATATTATTTTCATCTCCTGTTAATTGCTGAGGTATTTCAATAATATTTTCACCAAACTGAGGGAATTGTGGGGCTTCATCATTACCAATTTTTTTCAAGAATTCGACAAATTCTATTTCACTTGGTAAGGCTCTCATATTTTGAGTAAACGTTACTTTATGAAAATAAACAAATTTATGCCAACTCGTGACACAATTTTCAATTAAAGTTGCACGTGATCCACGTGGGACAACTGGTAAGATTTGCCGAAAATCACCCCACAGAAGTGTCGTTTTCCCTCCAAATGGTTTATGTTTATCATTTTCATTGCATAGATCCTGCAATAATCTATCTATTATTTTCAACACTTGCAGTGGGCACATAGAAATTTCATCAATAATTATCAATGATGATGAATTTATGTAACGTCCATAGCTACTATTTGCGGTAATATTCGCTACAGAATTTTCCAAAATGGGTATAGGCAATTTAAATACAGTCGACTCCCTCTAATCCGGACACCTCGGGACCGGATCCCTGTCCGGATTAAAAAATTTCCGGACCATCCGGCGGTTTTTTACTTATGTAAATTACAACCTGTAATAGCGTATCTATATTTATAAATCACATTTTAAGACAATTTTCAAGTGTATGGAACACAATTTTAGGTTCATAAAATTGTCCCAAACGAATAAACTTAAACCTAAAACTAATGAAAAACTTGGCTTTGCAATATTAAAAGAAATCTGTTATTTTCTTCTGCTTCTTTACTTCAACTGTTTTCTTGAAGGCATAATCACGCCACTTCCTTAGAAACATAACATCCACAGCTGATGCGCCAGGCTGTTGTTCGACGTAGGTAGTTGCCAGTTCCAGTGCTGCCCTACCCTCTGCATGAGTCAAAATTCCCACGCCATTTCCCGCTTCACTATCACCTTCGTCGTCGTCTTCTTCTTTTTCTTCCTCTTGACGAAGGACTACATCGACGATTTCGTCATCATTCAGGATTTCATTAGCCAGTTCATCATCAGCTCGCGAAATCCATTCCACAACGTCATTCTCATTAATACTAGCAGAATCAGGCAGCCGTTGTAAATCCTTTAAAATTGAGTGGTTGTCATCAGGTTCAGTTGCATGAATATTTAACCCTATTGTATTTGGGTTGTCTTCTTGTCTCTTCTCAACGAGAGTTTCAACATCTGGCCACAATTTTCTCCAGGATTTGGTAAACGTAGATGATGGGATTTCATCATACGATTTAGCAGCGATATAAATGACGTCCTTAATGTTAATTGTCTTGAGCGTCTGGATGAGACCTGCATTGTCATTACCATCCATCTTATCCAAAATTTCTGAAAGAAGCTTCCTCCGGTATTTTCTCTTAAAGCATTCGATTACACCCTGGTCCATGGGCTGTGCGATACTTGTTACATTTGGAGGCATACATAAAAGCTTGATGTCACTGTAACTATCACATTCGAGACCTTCCTCTGGATGCGTAGGGGCATTATCAAGCACAAGAACTGCTTTTACTGGCAATTTCAAGGATGTCAAATGTTCTTTTACAGACGGAACAAATTGAGCCACGAACCACTCCTTAAACAAATAAGAATCCATCCAGGCAGACTTTTGTGACCTGTAATACACTGGAAGGGAAGACATGTTTAAGTTTTTGAATACTCTGGGTTTGGCCGACTTTCCAATCACAAATAGCGGCATCTTGTGTGTCCCAGTTGCGTTTGAGCATAGTGCAACAGTGATCCTTTCTTTATTTACTTTAAAGCCCGAAGCAGACTTTTCTTGAGGAGTGGCAAAGGTTTTATTAGGCAAAAGTTTATAGTTAAGCCCGGTTTCATCGATATTGTACACTTGTTCTGGGGTTAGTTTTTCACGCTCAATGATACGCTTCAATTTTTCAGAAAAATCATTAGCTGCCGGTTGGTCTGCTGAAAGCTTCTCCCCGCAAACTCCAAGGAAATGCACTCCATGCCGTTTTTTCCATCTCGTTAGCCACCCATCGCTTGCCGAGAAGTTTCCTTTTTCCCCAAGTTTTGAATGAAGAATGACGGCTTTTTCTTTCAAAATCGGCCCATTTATAGGAGTCCCTCTTCTACGTTCCTGCATGAACCACAACCATAATGCGTCATCAACAAGTTCATGGTGTGGTTTTTTCAAGGTAGATCGAGTAGAAAGGACGGATTCGACTTCAATTTGCATACAAAAATCCTCGATCGATTTTCTGTTTTTCCGCCAATCATAAACTGTGCTTTTCCCTACATTAAACTCCGTACAAATACTTTGCACTGATTCACCCTTATCTAAACGTTGTAAAATATTAAGTCTGTCTTGCATTTTAACCGTATTATGCTTCCGTTTTTCACTCATTTTTGAGAATTTTACTGTCAAATAATCAGAGTTACTGAAACTACAATTTCACCTAACAAATAAACTCACTTATAATAACATATGTAACTCACATTGAAAATTATTAAAACACACAACAATATCAGTAGTAATTAGTAAAAACAGCTACAGTACACTGTATGACGATCCGGAGCAAACGCAATCGTAAGCCGAACTGAGGATCTTTGTTTACATGTAGGCCGGAAATAAACAGACACGCTCAATCCTGTCGTTTTCGGCCGTGAGAAACCCGGCGCGCGCTGATGACTCATTTCCAAGAAGTAGTCCGGACCATCCGGCGTCCGAACCATCGGAGTCCGAACGAGAGGGAGTCGACTGTACAATGTAAAGTTCTACCTCCAAGTAATAGAGTTGAAGCTATGCCACTGAACGCTGTTGCAATGCAACTAAGATTAAGCGAATTTAATTTGTGAACGATTGCTGTTTGTGTGAATGTTTTTCCACAACCTGCATGAGCGGTTAAACAAAAAACATTAGATCCAGTATCATGATGCAAACTTCACGAATCACACGATCAATTAGATTACGCTGTTCAATATTTGCAGTTTCATAATGCTCACAAAACAGAAACTCTTGTTCTATTGGATCAATAGCATTTGCTTCGTCTGTTCTCTGCGAATACGTGGGAACTGGTAAACCAAGTTCTTGACATGACAAATTATGAACATTCAAAATATCTTCAATTTCTAATAGAGCTGTGTTAAAGGATACTTCGTTGTAATCTCTCAAAAAATCTTCACCAAGATATACTTTAAATTCATTCCATAACGCCAATGCATTGGCTGGCACATTTAATGCACAAATGTAACCAAATAAATTTCGCATTTGTTTGGGTGAATGTAATTCTTTTGCTTCATGTAAACATTCGCGCCATTCATTATCATTTGAAGCAATGCTGCGAGCATGGCACGCTTCAACAAAAGAAGTGTGTATAATTCCATTGTATGTTCTAACATCCTCAAATGATTTTGGACCACAGACATGTAATAAAAGCAATCGTAAATGGAAAAGTTCGATGTCTTTTGATGATACTACATATATGCGTGTAATGATTTTATCACCTCCACGCCTTCTCTTCTTCCATTTTTTTCTGGAATCTTCCCACACATAATGCAAAGGAATTTCAATATACTTATATTCATGCGCTGATGGATCTGATCCATTCAATTCAAAAAATGCTAATAATTTTGTTTGTCTTGCATTTTCAATTGCTTGACGTTCTTGCCCTTCTCGAAAGTAAACATTCTGTCTACGCGGTAAATGAATGTTGTTACGTTCAAATACATTTTAAAATATGTAAAATACAGAAATTACAGTTTCCACCTACCTGCAAAGTTTCTTATATCCGGGTCCAGAAATCCGATCACATGTACGTCAGATGCAAACCTGTGTTAAAGGTAATCGAAATAACTAATTCGA
Organism: Magicicada septendecula; assembly: GCA_034769895.1. Taxonomy (NCBI): domain Eukaryota; kingdom Metazoa; phylum Arthropoda; class Insecta; order Hemiptera; family Cicadidae; genus Magicicada; species Magicicada septendecula. The sequence continues at coordinate 131,350,751 of CM068372.1, forward strand.
CACATTGTTTGAAGAGAATTGATAATTTAATAATTCAGACTCATTTCAAATTTTGTTCAAAATTTTAGTTCCTTGTTTTATAGATCAAATTACAGTTTTCTTTATTCGCTTATCATCTACTACATATTAGCTTAAATTAGTATCTTACCTTACTTGTTACACATACTTGTTACACATACACAGAACAGAGCCCAGCCTGCAATTTTTTACACTCTCACATACATAGCAAATTACCCCGCCCTTAACGTGTTAATAAAAAGATACCCATTCCGGCCGGCACGCGATAACCCTTCGAATTCGTTTTATCTGATTTTGGTAATTACGTCGCTGTCTAATGTAACTGATTTTGTTCCTCTCCCATATTCACTGATAACACTGACTTGTTTTGTTGCTTTTAATTCATTTTTGAAATTAATAAAAATAAAAATACTGATAAAATTTGGCAGAGCGCACTTGGCCCTGTGTCGGCCGACACAAACAGACGAACTCCCCAAGCGTCGCTTGTGAGCGGGAGGAAGCCGATGTCCGCCAGCGGATTTTGTCATCGCTCATAGTTGATTTGCTGTAGTTGAGCGACCATGGGCGTGATATATAATGGTCTTTTCAGTAGTGTGTGCCGACGATATTTAGGCACTTCTGGCGTGATGTCACCTAAAGGGGCGGTGACTTAGCTACGTTTCCTTCAGCTTAGTCAAGGAGACGAAACAGAAAATATAGTTTTTCACCATCTTGGCGTTCCCTGACCGCGTCAGTCCGAGCGTATACTCACTTGACGCGTGCGTGCGCTGTCACATTCAAACAGAGTTCTTGGAATTCGAGGGTGGTGCATACCTCGGTACTGATTTCACAACGTTATATTGCATTGCTGCTACGTTTCAACACTGTTCTATACACGGGGTCTGTTACAGTGGAATTAAATTTTACAATATATTTTTAAGAAGCCCCGAAAATGAAATAAAATGAAATACCCCATTTTTGACACGTTACAATACCCCCTCAATGAGAAGTCTTCTGTCCAAAACAGAAGAAATCTCATTGATAAAACCCCTAAGAGGACCGGTGAGGAACTGGTGCCAACAACCCCCTTTTGTTCTTACTCTGCATGGGTAAACGACCCCCCTGGCTCGGCGACTATGGGCGCATCTGAACGAGATCACTGGACTTCCCTGTAAGAGATCCCAACACCGAAAAATCGAACAGACACGCACCACAGCGCACCTCGCCTTCTATCATGCTACCCCAAAAATCCTCAACCCTGGCTTAGATTGTGCCAGATCCTCCACCGATATGTTTCCCCTTATATGCAAGCTGGGCTGCCTTTAGCAGATACTGGGCTCACACACACTCACATTACACATTATCAATTGGAAAATTCTTTAAAAATTTGTTTAATTTATAACTCACTGGTTGTTTCCATTTGACATCAAATCGTAAATTTTGTATCTATTTTAAATTATTCTCTTCATTGGGTTTTTTTTTTGTTATTTAAAATAAATCAATTTAAACATTTCTTATAATTAAGAACATCCTTAACCTAACATGTGATTACCTAAAGTCTAACAATACAATTCAATACGAAATAATTCAATAATAATAAACATGGTTAGCACACAAATAATAATGTAATCAAAGTTTAAAATTATCCATTAGCTGGCAGGCGAAAATCAAGATTTTTTTTTTCCAAAAAAACTATTTTTCAAAAATTTTAAAATTCAAAGAAAAAAATTTAAATTTATTAAAAGGTTTCCTTTACATATAGAAATTATTTAAAATTTGTTTAAATTGATCAAAAACAAAAGTTGAATTAACTTCCTTACTAAACAGGCTTAGTATGTATATGACCTCACTGTCAGCTGATCAAAACTAGGTCAAGTCCACAACCTTGACCCACATACGTTATGTACAAGTTCTATCTGAAAATACACTTAACATCTGAAAAATTCTCTCTTGAAACATAAAACCTAATAAAATAAAATATTTAACATTAACAAAATATTATTATAGTTAACAATTACATTGACATTTAAATTATTCAAATAAACTTTACAACTTTACATTTCCAAATTCTATCAAAATTTGTCACTGGTTTCAATTAAAAATTTTATATATTCAACTATAACTTTCTTCATTTAACAATCTCATTCTATCTTACTTTGGGTGATTTAAATACTTATAACAATTTAATGTACTACTTGATCTGTATACATATATAATCTTTCTCCCTAATACCACTTTAACTATCAGGACACCCATCTCTATCTAAACATCTATCCAACAATCTCTAAACCCAACTTACCTCTGGCACCGCTCATCTTTGTACTAGGATGTGTGTTCCCAACTTGGCTATCTACATACGAACCAATGCCCCTCCAAAATATCGGCAAACACTCCCTTAAACTACTCTATCCCCGCCACAATGCCGCACGCTGCTCACACGTTACCACCTCACCCTTACTACAAAACATCATCAACAAATATATTTATCTACCACTCACATTACGCATCATTACATATACTCACTACTACTGTGTCAACATCAATACTTCTCAAATTCTATTGCATTATCTCACAACAACATTACATTAACTCAAAACAATATTTTTCTCTCTACTACCCCTTTAACTTTTACCTGGACTGATCTATATGTCCCACAAAAAGATTATCACCCAAAAACTATCTTTTGTTATTTCTGACAATTCATTTAAAATCTTACCACATTAAATTACTTTTCTCATTATTATAAAATAACACCATTGACACATTAAAACATTACCTTTAATATAAGTTACCAGGAACATTTATAAACAATTGTACAGTGACACTCTACCACAGATCAGCTGACATTCCTCGCTAATTGTAAACACATCTCAAAATTGAGCAAATTACATGAAATATATATTTTATCAATACTCCCATCTACCATCATTGTTTCCCCTTTTTCTGATTCTGATAATTTATGTTAACCGCCTGCCAGTTGGTTTAGTTATTTACTTAGTTTCAAAAATACACACATTATATAAACACATTTTTTATCAATTCTTATATCTAACCTACTACAATAAAATATTACATTTACATAGAATGAACACCTTATACTGAATGTATGAGCATTTAATTATTTGAGCAGAATATAAACGTTTTTATTAGATCAAAATTGGAGTTAGCAAATTTTTTATGTTATGAAATTTAAATTCGTGGCTCCTCTGAGCCACCTCCCATCCACACACTCTATTGCAAGTTATGTAAGACTGTAGCGCCTTTTTGCTTCCACAAAGACTGCATATTTGGAGGGATTGGACCCCTCCGTGTCTTTGCTTCGGCAGTTACATTTTAACATATTAGATATCAGCATATCCTTGGTTATATTTACACGCCCTTAAACGGGTCTACCACCTGGCCTTGCTGTTCCTACTCGAACAGAGTGGCAGCCGCTGTTCCCTAGTTTGGTGATTCCCCTTAATTCCCCCCTGTCAATTTCAAAATTCACCTTGACAACGATAACAGCTATGGCCAGTTAAGGCAGAACGTGTCGCAATGAGCCCCAACCATAGCTGTTAAAGCTAAACCAATTCCACGGTCAGGGTTCGGTGAGGCCGTGACCACCCGAAAAGTTGGGGAATCACAAGTAAAATATCTTTTGTAAAACTAAAATTAACAATTTATATTAAATGACATTATTAGTCTGGGTGGTGTTTTAACCCCATACATCTCTTTCTTAACCTTCATTAACATAAAATAATAAGTACAAAAATTAAAACTTCCTACCATTGCAGTTCCACACTCCACTGTTATGTCACTTCTTTAAACACCAATCTACACCCCAAAATTACCCTTTAATCTTGTATAATAAGTTCTTTTATTTATTTTTTAAAAATTTTCACATAGACACTTCTGCAAGTCCAAGCTTTCACTTTTCACTAACATTTTCTTTCTGACAAAATAATAAGTACCACAATGGATCATCTTATACAGTTACATTGAAATAAAATACATTTGTGTTGTTTTCTGAGGGAAAACAATTCCTTGAAAATGTAAGTATTAAAATTTCATATTTTTTGGTCGTTTCATTTTACAATTTCTAAAACAAAACTAAAATATTTCGTGAAGAGGAAAAAAATATATATACTACCTTTCCACGAACTATGGGTCCCCCTCCCCGTTCAAAGTGTTGTAAGTTTTCAAATTTTAACCAATTTTGGTGGAGCCGGACCATCGTTGTTTTCACCACCCGAAGGAAGATCCGCCAACCATGGCCTGCCTCCAAGTTCCGAATACCACGGCCAGGACTGGTAAGATCGTGACCGCCCGAAAATGGGGGAGACTCCCTTCTGTAAACATATAAAATCAGATTAAATTTCATTCACACAATAATAATTAATAACAATCATGGTAAAATTCCTACGATGACCAATACAATTTCAAATTTGTAGCATTGTGTGTCCCTACTATCTCCCTTGTCTCTCTGTTCTGTAATACATATGAATTCTTCATCTTAACTTCTATTACCTCATACGGTCCTTCATAGAGTAAGAAAAACTTCTTGATCTCCTTGTCCTGAGCGCTCGACAAATCATGTCTCCTCACCAGTACCAATTGTCCTACTTCGTACTTCATCCACTTACCTTTTGCGTCATGCCTACGTTTTCTTTGTTCTCCTTTACTTAATAAGCTCTCGTTTGCCAACCTGATTTTTATACTCACATCCGCTTTCTCACTCTCAGGTGGGTAATCAAACAATTGTTCCAAAATTCTCGGGGGGCGTGTTCCTTTGATCAACTCGTGAGGTGTATAGCCGGTGGACTCGTGGGTGGTACTGTTCAGCCAAGTCTCTACTCTTCGGACGTACAACGGCCACTCGCTGTGTTTAGCGTGACAATAGGCTCTAAAGATCCTGCCTATCTCTCTCATTACACGCTCAGCCTGGTTGGACTGGGGATGGTACACAGCCGTATGTTTCGTGATGATTCCTTCCCATCCTAGGGTCTGACGCCATTTCCCACTGATGAACTGTGGACCATGATCTGATAAAATTACTCTCGGCTTACCCACGTGAATCATGTAGTCCTTTGTCACCTTCTCACTCAATACCTGACTGGTAGCTCTTTTAACGCTATACAATCTCACATATTTAGAAAAAGTATCAAGCATCACAAAAATATACATCACTCCGCCTCTACCCTTCGGCAATGGCCCAAACAAATCTACCACAACTAAATCAAAAGGTCTATTCACTTTTATAAAATTCATCTCCCCTTCTACTCTATAATTTACTACCTTCAATTTCTGACATAAATCACAACCCCTTAACAATTTTCTAACCCTTCTTTCCATATTTTTAAAAACACATGACTCTTTCAAAACATTAACACACTTCTTCGCCCCAAAATGACCATATCTTAAATGACAATCCCAAATAATCTTATCAACTAACCCCTCTGGCACAACTAGTTTCCAATCACGCTCACCCCCTAATACTTTCTTAAATAATAACCCCTGATAAATCTGAAAATGCTGATTATACTCTGACTCCGCTAATTCTGTTTCTAAACTATCCATAATCTTACCTGACTTACCATCTGCTCGTTGCATGGTCCTGATGTCCTTTAACTCTTCACCAAAAATTCTGTCTTCTCTGCTAATCTGAAAAATTTCAATTTCCTTTAAATCCCTACCTGTCTTATTGTCTAACATGTCTACCCGGGAAAGAGTGTCAGGTATCTTGTTGTCTGTCCCCTTGATGTACTCCCATTCAAAATTATACTCCTGTAAAACAAGTACCCACCTGGTTAAACGGCTGTGAGCGAGTTTACATGCATTTAAGAAGGATAATGCCTTGTGATCGGTGCGGATCACCATCCTATTTCCTAAGATGTAAGTGCGAAATTTGCCGACGGCGGACACAATACTTAATAGTTCCTTTTCGGTGGTAGTGTAGTTCTTCTCCGCCATCAACAAGGATCTGCTTGCAAATGCGATGGTTAAGTGTTCTTTCTCTTCGTCCTCTTGGTAGAGTTCCGCACCTACGGCCACGTTACTAGCATCTGTCTGTAAGAAAAATATTTTATTAAAATCAGGGTGGTTCATCATTATCATTTTGCTAAATTTCTGTTTAATTTCGTTGAACGCCTCTCGTTCCACTAATCCCCATCTCCACTGTTTATTTTTCTGGAGTACTGCACTCAATCTTGCTGTTACATGTGCGTAGTTCTTCTGAAATTTTCAATAAAAATTACATAATCCCAGAAAACTCTGTAGCTGCTTGATGTTCTTCGGCTCAGGGAAGCGCATGATGGAGTCCACTTTATCCGGATTTGCTGAGATTCCTTCTGGTGTGATTATAAATCCTAAAAAATTTATTTGTGTTTGTAGAAACTTTGATTTGTCCCAATTTACAGTAAGTCCTCCTTCCTGTAATTTGGCTAGCACATATCCTAAATGATCTAAATGGTCCTCAAAATTTCTCGACGCAATTAAAATATCATCTACATATACCGTTAAAAAATCTAAATCTTTGGGTTTTAAAATTTGGTCTAAGCACTTTATGAAACTGGCTACGCTGGTATTTAATCCAAATGGTAATCTTTGAAATTGGTAGTTCTTGCCGTTAAACAGGAAAGCTGTATATTTCCTACTTACCTCCGCCAATGGTACCTGCCAATATCCTGCTGTTAGATCCAATGACGTCATATATCTCACCCCGCTGAATTTTTGAAATATTTCATTAATTGACTCTGGTGATTCACGGTCTGGTATTATTATCTGGTTGATCCTCCTGGCATCTAAACATAACCTAACTCTGCCATCTTTTTTAATTACTACTACTAATGGGTTCGAGTAGTGTGATACTGACCTTTCTATTATCCCTCCTTCCATCATCCTGTCCAGCTCCTCTTGCACCGCTCGTCTTTTGGAATAAGGCACGGGATAACTTCACTGCATGAAAGGTGTGTGTTCCCGTATCTGCAATGTACATACATAATCCTTTGCCCTTCCTGGAATATCGGCAAACACTCCCTTAAATTTCTCTATCACTTGCCACAACGCCGCACGCTGATCTGCTTGTCTCAACGCCGCACGCTGGTCACTCCTTACCACCGCACCTCCACTACAAAATTTATCCGCCCTTATCTCCCATACTGCATTATTAATATTACTCATTTCATTTTCACAATCATCAATATACTCGCTCTCTCTACATAAATTTACTCTAGTATCGATATCACTCTCGCCTACTCTCTTTTGTAATATTTTTACCCCCGTTGTTCTAACTTTATCTATTATTTGTTCAAAATTAACCTTTACAGACTGATCACCCCCGTCTAACTCTACTATTTTCTCCTTAAAGTTTACAACAGCTTTATTTCTCTGCAGGAAATCATTACCCAATATAATGTCTAAACTTAACCCTTTAACTACCAAAAATGTGTTCTCAAATTCTATGTCATTTATCAAAAAACTTAAGTGTATCTGTTTTGTTATTCTCTTACTGCGTACGCCTGTAACTCCTACTACTGTAACCCCAGCTACTGGTAAAATTGGAATATTTTTTATACTTTCTTTTAACTCTCCTAAAATGTTTTCAGCAATAACGGAAATCTCGCTACCTGTATCTACAAGTGTTCTATAATATTTATTGGCTACATTTACCTGTATTTCTGTGAGTCCCGCTCTCACCTCGATTGCATTGTTTTCTTCCTCCAGTAGATCGGCAACGATATCTGTTCTAATTACGTTACTCTTGACATGTTCCAACGGTTGGACCTCACTTGCTTCCCCGTACAGTGGTCTGGTCCGTGCTACCACTGTATGCTCTAGTTTTCCGGTTGTTGTCTATAATTGCTTGTAGTGGGTACCTGGTGATCCCGCGGCAGTCCCTGGTGATAATTGTTTGTTCCTCTGTACTGCCTGGTTTCGTTTCTCCTCCTCTGCTCTTCTCTTGGTAAACTACATTTATAACACCGTTGTCTGCTGGCGAAATTTTCCCATTTGCACCTGGAACAACTCCACTCACCTGATTTGTTTACATTATCTCTATGCACATTATTATTATATCCACAATAATGATTATTCTTATTTTGATTATGTTCAACATGGTGATTGTTATTATTCTGTTGTGTTCGCCTACCCCCTTCTCGATCTCTAATGTTCTGTAGTATATCTAGTATTCTCTCCAACTCGTTCATATCTTCAATTTCTTTTGTCATTAAAGTGGTTTGTACATCTCTCGGTAAGTGTTTACTTACATGTCTAACAAAAGATTTAAATGGTATCTGCGGCTCTAAATACTTCGCTTCGTTATATAACTTGGTCACGTATATCGTTAAATTATTATTATTAGGGTGTCCTAAAAAATCGCCCGTTCCCATTATACGGCTTCTTAGTATTTCTTGTTCATCTTCGGTCCAATATTTCCCTTTAAATGCTTTTTCGAATGTCTCATAACAGTCCCATTCTGACCGATGTGCTTCCGCCCACACTACTGAACTACCCCTAAAACATTTAATTATTTTGGTTAATTGCACCTCCCAATTACTGTTATTAAAACGGTTGTATTCCCGGGTTTGGTTTATAAATCTCATTGGATGTATTGTTCGGTTTTCATAGCTAAACGTTTCTAATTCAATTTCGTTGTGTAAATCTCTAGTTATGATAACCCTTTCAGTAACTCCGGTAAATTTTTTATTCATTTCCCCCCGTAATTCATTCTTCACACTCATTAAATTATTCTCAATTACAGTACATTTGTCATATATATTATTACTAGTTTGTAAACTGAATTCATCTATTTCTCTAAGCTTACTTTGTATGGTACTTATTTTACAGTTGGTATTATCTGCATGCTCTGAAATAGCTTTACTTACTGTTTCTATATTCTCTGCTATACTTATTACATTTGACTCAAAATTTTCTAACTGATCTTGTAAAACGGTTGTTTTAATGTCTATTTGTTTATTTATTTTAAATTTGGTTTTCATCTCTATCTGCTTATCTACTGTAGCTAAACATTTATTTTCTATCTCTTTACTTCGTGTCTCTATTTGGTTTTGAACTGTGCTAATTACTGTTTCATTGATTGTATTGATTTTGTCATCTAAATCATTTATTTTAGCATCGAATTTCTCATTAACTATTTGTACTACTTGCTCTTGCATATTTGTACAACGTACCTCTATTTCATTGATTCGTCTATCAAAATTAATATTCTGTTTTCTGATTTCATTTTTTACTTCATTAAAATCATTTTTCTGTTCACTAAATTTCTCATCGAACTTATTATTTTGTATATTAAAAAGCGTTTGCATCATTTTCATTATATTATTTTCTTCAGCCCTGTTAGTCGGGACTGGCGTTGAGTGAATAATTTCTCCACTCATAATTTGTGATTCGGTTGTGCTTGTCTGGCTTTCATTTGTACTGTCAGTTAGGCTGACATTCTCGTTATCTGCCATTTTAAAATTTTATTTAAATATTTCTTTCAAAAAAATGTTTTCGTATAATAAATATTACACATTCATATTATATATAAAATTATTGTACTATTTTCTACCTCATGTTAATTTTGCGTAAATTATTGCATTTTTATTTTATTCCGCCAACCCTAAAACACATGTTTGCATCTTCGTAGGTGTGGAATTTAACTTTTAACAATAAATTAAATTCGTTCCTGTTACGGGCGTCGTTGTTACGTTCAAATACATTTTAAAATATGTAAAATACAGAAATTACAGTTTCCACCTACCTGCAAAGTTTTTTATATCCGGGTCCAGAAATCCGATCACATGTACGTCAGATGCAAACCTGTGTTAAAGGTAATCGAAATAACTAATTCGACATATTGTTTGAAGAGAATTGATAATTTAATAATTCAGACTCATTTCGAATTTTGTTCAAAATTTTAGTTCCTTGTTTTATAGATCAAATTACAGTTTTCTTTATTCGCTTATCATCTACTACATATTAGCTTAAATTAGTATCTTACCTTACTTGTTACACATACACAGAACAGAGCCCAGCCTGCAATTTTTTACACTCTCACATACATAGCAAATTACCCCGCCCTTAACGTGTTAATAAAAAGATACCCATTCCGGCCGGCACGCAGTAACCCTTCGAATTCGTTTTATCTGATTTCGGTAATTACGTCGCTGTCTAATGTAACTGATTTTGTTCCTCTTCCATATTCACTGATAACACTGACTTGTTTTGTTGTTTTTAATTCATTTTTGAAATTAATAAAAATAAAAATACTGATAAAATTTGGCAGAGCGCACTTGGCCCTGTGTCGGCCGACACAAACAGAGACGAACTCCCCAAGCGTCGCTTGCGAGCGGGAGGAAGCCGATGTCCACTGCCAGCGGATTTTGTCGTCGCTCATAGTTGATTTGTTGTAGTTGAGCGACCATGGGCGTGATATATAATGGTCTTTTCAGTAGTGTGTGCCGACGATATTTAGGCACTTCTGGCGTGATGTCACCAAAAGGGGCGGTGACTTAGCTACGTTTCCTTCAGCTTAGTCAAGGAGACGAAACAGAAAATATAGTTTTTCACCATCTTGGCATTCCCTGACCGCGTCAGTCCGAGCGTTTACTCACTTGACGCGTGCGTGCGCTGTCACATTCAAACAGAGTTCTTGGAATTCGAGGGTGGTGCATACCTCGCTACTGATTTCACAACGTTATATTGCGTTGCTGCTACGTTTCAACACTGTTCTATACACGGGGTCTGTTACAGTGGAATTAAATTTTACAATATATTTTTAAGAAGCCCCGAAAATGAAATACCCCATTTTTGACACGTTACAATGTCAAGTCTAACGATGACATGTGATTGAAAATGCATTGGTAATTCATAGATGCGCCATACAGCTTCAGTTGACCCGACATAACGGCCATTTAAAAAATTTTTAACTTCATCAATTTGTATTTCTTGACCTGGTTCATTTCTCTCTGAACCTAATTCAACAGATGCACTGTCATAGCCTTTATACACGCATTTATAAATGTATTTAACACTTTTAACTGTAGTGCATACTTCAACATTTATATGGCAATTAATTTTGGCAAGTAAATACGGATTGTATGGTACAACATAACGATTGTCGAGGCAACTACCGCGAACTTCAGCATTAATACCATTATCACGCCTTCTATATAATGGATATCCATTTAATGATTCACATCTAAATTCATTAAATTGTTTTGGATAATCTTTTGTGCATTTTCCATCTCTCATACATACAGAATTTGGATTAAGTACACCGCATGGACCATGCATCATGTGTTTTACAACATATTCATGTAATGTAGGATGTGTTTGAATGTTAGGAATCTCCGCAGATACAACTTTATCAATATCGGTAGCGTTAACAATTTTATCTTGCTCATTTAAAGAGAGTAAAATGTGAGCATGAGGCAATCCTCTCTTTTGAAACTCAATTGTATAAATGAGTGCTTCAACTTTACCGAAGATTTTTTTTAGTGTAAGGCCCTCAATTAATGCTTTCGGTTTGGACTTGAATACACGCACAACAATATCAGGTTGAAAATTAGCTGACTCACCTACACCAATATTGCTAACTATTTCAGGCCAACTTGGATTGCAAGTCATTGTAATAAACAAAGAAGGCGTGCCGAAATGTTGTACAATTGACATTGCATCTAAATAATTCTGATACATATTTCTTGGAGATCCATTGAATGAAGATGGTAAAATTACTCTACGGCCAACATTATTGGCATTGGGGTTCAATTCTAAATAATCTGTTAAATTGTCGTAAACTTCAGACCTAAGACTTGTTTGATTTTGTCGAATGAAATGTAACCTTGTGCCCTCACATACATATCAACTATCCACTGCAGAAATAATTTTTGTGAATGGTGCAACATGCTAAAATCTTCTCTAATTGCAAGTCGATAGGCTGCATACTGAAGCATGGTTAATTTATTTCTGGGCGCTCTTGAATTAGATGTAGTTGGTACATTATGAGAAATATTGATATGCCACCCAGTATCACCATTTGGAAAAAGTAATGGATACGCTAAAGGGTCCAATGATGAATCCAAAACAGAGATATTTTTAATGGTACCATTAACTTTTGAAAACGAAACCATATTTCGTTCAAAGGGTGGCTCACCATCAACTGTACTAAATATTACTGCTACATCAGTTTGAACTGCATCATTATAATGGCGTAGATCTAAATCATGATTTACTTTAATGAGCATACAAATTTCTTTATTTTGATTTTCAACTCTCTGACAATGATCTTTCATTGCAATGAATGACCGAACGAAAGGATTAATGCGTTCCAATTCAAGAGAGATTTCGCGCATTATATTGTTATTGCATGTTTGATTATAGTGTTCATGTAATCTATAATTGACAGCAGTGTCAACATCATAAAAATATAATTGCGCATAACATGGTGAGTGACCATATCCAGCAGTCATTGGACCTGATCTGTGATAAAAAACATCATGTATTTTAAAATGGTACACTCCACGCGTAACTGTATCCGAAATTTTAGTTTCTGAGCTAACCATAGCAAATGATGAATTGTATTTACGAATGTTTTCAAAATAATTTTTTGACTTTCTTTTTATTGAAGGTTCATTTGAAGTAAGTCCATCATACAATGATTTAAAGTATTCATTTTGACTTTAAATGGTAATATTGCTTTACCCTTATGACAACATGAAGTGAATGCAGTCCTTTCACCTAAAGTGACTTCAGATTCGAAATGTTTTGCATTGCAAAACCTGCATTGTAAATGCATTAATCCACAATCAAAAGTATTAAAATTTCTTGGAATGACATTCAGTGCGCATTTAAATGTATCCCTCAAAATAATTTTATCATTTTGTATACTATTTACACTATTTAAATTTGCATTTGGTCTATTATCATTTTGACTTTCATGCGAATATATATTCCTTCTTCTTTGTCTCTCACTCTGACCCGTCAATGCTATACTATTTACACTATTTAAATTTGCATTTGGTCTATTATCATTTTGACTTTCACGCGAATATATATTCCTTCTTCTTTGTCTCTCACTCCGACCCGTCAATGTTCTATGTCGAGGCATAATGGAAGTAGGTGCGAATATCTGAATGTAAAAAAAAACATGTAATGAAATTTCTGAAACTAAGATTAGACAGGGTTTAATTTAAAAATAATAAAATGTACTCACTTTTTTGAAACCACCAATAATAATTAGGCGAGAGTAAGTCAATTCAAATTGCTGCTACAAAATTTTCCTTTTGCAACAGGTGTATATTAAGCAAGCTGTATTTCACTTTCAACTGTACATTAATATATAAAACACAGATGTCTAATATACAAAATATAAAATAAACGCTTTTTTGCCTTGACATACACTCCACAGACTATTGAAAAAGGAACATTTGAAATCACACAAAATTCACAGCTCATTTAGTCAATTATGTCAGTAATTATTTGTTGGCAACATTTTAAAATTCTTTGGCGACAATCTCTACTCTGTGCGACTGTTTGACCACAGACTATTATGTGTTTGACATTGGCAGTATGAACGTAAACAAACGACAGACTATTATGTGTTTGACATTGGCAGTATGAACGTAAACAATGAATGTTTTATTTTATTTTATTTAATGTATTTGTAACACATATTATATATAAATTTTAGCTTTCTGCACTCCTTCTCCATATAAACTTTGACTATGCCAAATTCCATACTCCTCCGTGCGCGCAATATGCTTAAAAAGGGGTACAAAGTTTTCTCTTCACGTATTAATATATAGATGTAGCTTTATGTTTTTATGTTTACATGAACATATTTTCAGAGTACATTTTTTAAAGTACGCTTTAATTGGTTTTTAATGTTAAAAAAATACACCCCAAATCAGTATATACCGTATTTAATACTTTCTCCATGGATTATATTTTCCACTACTATCTAATATAATGTTAGTGACTGAGGACGCAGTATACTGATAGGGCTTTCAATTGTTGAGAAACATCTTCAAGAAAATTATGAAGAGAATATTGAAAGAAAATAGTACATGTTTCAAGTCCTTAATCTTAAAATGCATTAAAACAAAACTTTTATTCCATTTCATTAAACTCAAAGTAAAATACTTTGGTGCCTCCTCAGGTTCTAGATAAAAATTAAAAATCATTTTGATGAGATAAGTGAATTAAAAGTGTATTCCCTTTAATTTTTTATTGTACGTTTTGTACAGTCTATTCTGTAAATGTTGTTACCAAGATTTTTAACAATTTTTGGTATGTTCAATGTTAGTTTGCAGTTTATTTTTGTGAAAAATAATTAGAGTTAAAAATGTGAATTTCTCTTTACTTAAAAGTACCATCCTGAAATTTTTCAGAACTTTGTTTTGTTGCATAGTAACGATATACTTTTATTGAAACAGTTAATATTTCTTTGTATTCCAGTGGCATGATTGATGACAAGCCGTTGCGTTTCCGGGGAGAGGTGTACCATCCGTACCACTTTAACTGCACTGCCTGTGGCATCGAGTTGAACTCGGATGCACGCGAAGTCAAAAGTCGCCCAGGATTCACAGCAAATGATATGGTGAATAGCAGTGTATACTATTGTACCTGGTACAATCATGTTTGAGTATGATTAAGTGCAAAAATTAACTGTGTGTCACATTTCAGAATGAGTTGTATTGTCTCCGTTGTCACGATAAGATGGGTATTCCTATTTGTGGTGCTTGTCGTCGGCCAATTGAAGAGCGTGTTGTTACTGCTTTAGGGAAACACTGGCATGTTGAGGTAGGCATTAATTTTGTGTGACTTTTATTACAGTGAGCTTTTGTGATACATCACGATTAAATTTCCATTTTGTGTGTGTGAAGGGGGGTGCATTGTAAATTGTATTTTACTCATATATTATGAGTAATGGTAATTACAATAAGATATGAATAATAATAATAATCTTATCAGACGTACATATACAAAGTGTAACGGGACAAAATTAGTGTTACCAAAATTTAGATATGGTTTTAAAAGATTTTTATTGTGATGAAACAGATCTAGTTAGAGATGTGGAAGTGTTGGGAGTTATTCGTTGATCAAATAAGGTAATGTAACAAAGCGTGTGTGATTCATACGGTGCAATGCCTAGTGGACGGACGATGACCAAATAAGGCGAGGAATGCAGCTAATTGAATTCACGTCACCAGTGAATCATACTAACACCACGTGTTTCCAACGACACAGCGAGTTTCGTGTTGAAAAGATGTGACGAACAAGAACGGAAATTTCCAGTCACCAGGGCAGGATGCAAGGAGTGAACCGGCTAAAACCAGTTTCCAAAGGCGCAGAAAACACGGAATGAGCGTCCCCAAGCGGCTAAGCTCGCGCTTTCTCCAGCCAACTACGAAGCGAGACACGCGTTCTTTTAGTGGCCTCGGGCAGTTACGGTAGGCCGAAGCAATTACAATAGCCTAGGCCTTCCGAACCTTATTAAAAAGTTTGCAAAAAGAGTAAAATGAAGAATGAAATTGAGACAAAAAACGAATATGTTAATTTGTACAGTTAGAATAGTTTTTTTTTATGTGGCGAATCTTAAAAGTGAACTGCGAGTGATAGTGTAACAACTGGACCACGTGTCAGCTAAGTAACAAATATATATAAAAGTGACTCCTTAAAAATCTGATATCAGTGAAAAGCTATGCAAATTTAGATTTTATAAATTAACTTACCTTTTTCAAATATACTCGCCCAAAATATTACCTACTTTAGCGATTTAATTCTCGCACCTACCTTACATTTCATCAATAGATTCCAGGGTCGCCAGCATATTTGCGGTTTACATATGCAAACCATCTCATTTTCTGGGCATTAAATGACGCTTACTTAATTTAAACACTTGGTTTCCCTTGTCTCAGAAGATTCTAAGATTCGATTAGTCGAGATTTTGACGATAGAAACAGACTAGGTTTCGGCGCAATAACTACATTAGACACGTGGTCATGGTGAAATTGAAACGGTTATTTATTTTCATTTTGTAAATTCAAAGGGTGTTCCCCTATTTACTTGGTGATTAATAAATCACACCAGAATGAAGATACATAATCATTATTATATCTAATTAAATTTACTTAACTTTAAGGAAGGCTAACCAGTACTTCGCTTTCACTTTCTATCTCTCATTCATTTCAAACCCCCCTTTTATATTTGAGATCTCATTTCTCTGAATAGAACAGTGGAATAGTAGGTAGATGGTTATTAATTGTCGGTCAGCCGATCTAGTTATAAGTACTTAGCTGGAGCAGTTATTCCACGTGTTGCACCATGGCTTGTTCAAAACGTTTTTGCTCCAACACTCACGAAAACTGTTAGTTAACTTTTTCAATTACCTTGATACTTGCAGAGACTTATTTATTCTGGTTTAAAATAATTTTTCACTTTGTAAAGGCCTAAATCAACTCTGTCCGCGGACTGGGGTCAACACAACCGTATTGTGACGATTTCATTAATAAAAATATGGTAATTAATAAATAGGTAATGTGTAGGCTGAGAAATTTTAAATTTTTAATAAAATCGCACATTTAAACTAAATCTTATTGCTATCATTAAATAATAATAATATTTAATTAAAAGTCTAATAATAAAATAAAAAAGAATACGATTGTACAGAAAGGGTAAACCTTGTTAATTAATCCTGCATAGACATGCGCTAACCAGAATTAACTTGATTTCCGACCCCTAAACAAACTAAATATACTTGTAAATTTGACCTTATTTAAATAATTAAACAAGACCACTGTAATGTACTTTAATAACGTCTGTAACTAAGAATATCTCTGCTTAATTAATTAGTCATACTTTAATCCTTTAAATAAAGAAGGAACATGGAACTACTTTTATGCTGATTAGTAAATGTCGCGAGATTACTACTCTCACCCTTTAACTATTTTTACCCACTTGCAATGGAGCGCACACGCCGTAAGCTGCGCACAACGTTGGTTCGCGACGCGGATACAAATATGTGATTGTTCCCTAAAGAATATTTAAATAACTAAATTGTGCGCCGATGACATCTCTATCTATTCTTAATTGTGAAAGAATGTAATTAATACAGTACCAGAACCATGAGGTGAAATTCAACTTATAAATAACCATGTGAAGTGAATAACAGTGAAACAAACTTTCGCTTTATTTATTCTAACAACAAGAATTACTACAGTCATCTAAGAAGAGAGTACCACACCCAGAATGATTTAACATACTTCAGGAACTTCACCTTCACTGGATACTAAGGTAACGACAGACCTTCAGGAAACACACAGAGGACCGAAGA
This sequence comes from Magicicada septendecula, assembly GCA_034769895.1. Taxonomy (NCBI): domain Eukaryota; kingdom Metazoa; phylum Arthropoda; class Insecta; order Hemiptera; family Cicadidae; genus Magicicada; species Magicicada septendecula. The sequence continues at coordinate 131,368,065 of CM068372.1, forward strand.
GCCGAATCTGCATCAACTACAGAAAACACAGGTGACATGGAGGCTTGTCTTCCATGGTTATGAGATACTAAAATTATAACCAACAAAAGACAATTTAACTCACCACTCTAAGACTTTAAAAGACAGACATTATATATAACATGTAGTCTGTAATCTAATAAAACTGTTAGTAGTAAAAGAGTAAAAGTTTAAACTGAAAGCTTTATTGTTTTAAAAAGATTAATAAAGTCCATTCTTCAAATGGCACAATTTTCAAGATTGCATATGGCGAGGTGACCATTATTAACATACTATATTCAATCCCGGATCCGTGGAATAAATTAAATTGATGTACATCTTATTTTGAGGGCCCTTGTGAAAGAATAAAATATATAATCATCTTGTAAACTGTAAGCTGGTGAACCATATATGTTGAGAACTTTAAATAGAGCAATTAATCTCATTATGTAATAAAGAGATGTCATCTGTAGTACCGACTAAACTGAGTGCATAAATCAACAGTCTCCCCTTCCCAGAATCCTTTTATATTAATTGTTTTGGTGTTGTGATTAATTTTCAGCTCGTCACAACGAAGGCAGCCTGTATAATTGGCAGAACCAATTAATGCGGGTTCCCTACGTTATAACACAAGTTAAGATGTTATAAATTGCGCCACTCTGCTTGGCTTTGCTTAATTCTGCTATGCTTTGTTAAATTTAAATTTGCTGCTCCTTTGTTAAAAAAAAAAAAAAAAAAAAAAAAAAGCAATTGTGTCCCAATATTCCACACACACAAGCTGTTGATCTATTCACTCATGTATTTTAATATGTGTCAACATTTTAAATAAAATAAAAATCATAATTATTATTATAGTAATATAGTATAGGTAATGTTAATTGTAAATATAATATGTGTAAACTTATATTAACATATTGCCCCACGTAAACAAAACCATGTAGGTACTTGTCCAAAAATTTCATTTATCAACGTGTCAATTTGACGACAAACTCGGACAGGTAAATATCCTGTTGCCGCCTGTGTAAAACTGTCATAGTTGCCCTCCCGCAAGTTGAGTTAGATAATACGCCACCCTGTTTGTTAGTTCTATTGTTATAAGAAGCGTGTATTTTCCTGTGTTTAGTAACCAAGGACTCCCCCTTTGTAAGCAAAACAATGCCTTTGTTTAAAACTAGTCTGGCCTACATTCCAGCGTAACAGCTGATCGTTTAAATAGAAACTAATGCAAATGTTTAATAATCACTGTTAATAAATGTTTACCATGAACTAAACTGTATAGGCGATAATTGTGTGTAGTATAGTAGAGCAAATAATATTGTGATTTAAATTTCAAATAAATAAATGACTCAGTTAACCCTCCCTTGTTAGATAAAGTATTAAACCCCATGTCCCAAAACAGTAAACTTTTAAACTGAGTAAACTAAATTTGTGTAAAGTGTAGCAGTAAATAAGAGAAAGGAAAATAATAATAAAAGTATAGTTGAATTGTGAACACCCCAGTCGTGGCCTGTACGCAAACAATAAAGCGTGTTGAGAATTGTAGTAAGCAGCCACTCACCTTCCCCCTTATTGTACGAAACGGTAGCGTCCCTAAACAATGAAAACCACCCCTGTGTATTACAATGAATTGTGTAAAGTGTCTCCCCTTCCGCATAGTTTGTTTAGTTATTATTAAAGAGATAATAAGAATTATTCTCGTGAGATTCCGCTTCTCTCAAGTAATATAAGATATTAGATTAACTATAATCTAGAGTGGAGTATGGGATCCTCTTTAGATTATATTAGAAATAAGTTGATGATATATAATTGAAAATGAAATATATGTTACGTAACAAGTCACAACGGCACCGACTGAAAAGGATAATGATGGGGCAGAAAGGTGCCAAAGATCATTAGTGCGTGCTGAAAGCTAACTTGTGTAGTTAGAGTAAACCTATGTCAGTCGGGCCACGATATTGTGAGTTACGAGTAATTAGGGAAATTAGTAGTAACAATTAAAATAAAAGTTAGCATTGTAAGTAACGAGAAAAAGGGAATTTCACGAATGAGAACAAGATCGTTTAAAGAGAGATAGAGAAAACAAAACTTGCACTAATAATAAATAATAATAATAATAATAAAAATTTCACACAGTAATCCCCAAGCATACTCCCGGTACATTACTGACCCAAATAAGACGGAGTCTGATCTTTAAGCGGCGGAGTATGTGACGATTTCATTAATAAAAATATGGTAATTAATAAATAGGTAATGTGTAGGCTGAGAAATTTTAAATTTTTAATAAAATCGCACATTTAAACTAAATCTTATTGCTATCATTAAATAATAATAATATTTAATAAAAAGTCTAATAATAAAATAAAAGCAATACGATTGTACAGAAAGGGTAAACCTTGTTAATTAATCCTGCATAGACATGCGCTAACCAGAATTAACTTGATTTCCGACCCCTAAACAAACTAAATATACTTGTAAATTTGACCTTATTTAAATAATTAAACAAGACCACTGCAATGTACTTTAATAACGTCTGTAACTAAGAATATCTCTGCTTAATTAATTAGTCATACTTTAATCCTTTAAATAAAGAAGGAACATGGAACTACTTTTATGCTGATTAGTAAATGTCGCGAGATTACTACTCTTTCCCCTTAACAATTTTTACCCACTTGCAATGGAGCGCTCACGCCGTAAGCTGCGCACAGCGTTGGTTCGCGACGCAGATACAAATATGTGATTGTTCACTAAAGAATATTTAAATAACTAAATTGTGCGCCGATGACATTTCTATCTATTCTTAATTGTGAAAGAATGTAATTAATACAGTACCAGAACCATGAGGTGAAATTCAACTAATAAATAATCATGTGAAGTGAATAACAGTGAAACAAACTTTCGCTTTATTTATTCTAACAACAAGAATTACTACAGTCATCTAAGAAGAGAGTACCACACCCAGAATGATTTAACATACTTCAGGAACTTCACCTTCACCGGATACTAAGGTAACGACAGACCTTCAGGAAACACACCGAGGACCGAAGAGCCGAATCTGCATCAACTACAGAAAACACAGGTGACATGGAGGCTTGTCTTCCATGGTTATGAGATACTAAAATTATAACCAACAAAAGACAATTTAACTCACCACTCTAAGACTTTAAAAGACTGACATTATATGTAAAATGTAGTCTGTAATCTAATAAAACTGTTTGTAGTAAAAGAGTAAAAGTTTAAACTGAAAGCTTTATTGTTTTAAAAAGATTAATAAAGTCCATTCTTCAAATGGCACAATTTTCAAGATTGCATATGGCGAGGTGACCATTATTAACATACTATATTCAATCCCGGATCCGTGGAATAAATTAAATTGATGTACATCTTATTTTGAGGGCCCTTGTGAAAGAATAAAATATATAATCATCTTGTAAACTGTAAACTGTTGAACCATATATGTTGAGAACTTTAAATAGAGCAATTAATCTCATTATGTAATAAAGAGATGTCATCTGTAGTACCGACTAAACTGAGTGCATAAATCAACAGTCTCCCCTTCCCAGAACCCTTTTATACGAATTGTTTTGGTGTTGTGATTAATTTTCAGCTCGTCACAACGAAGGCAGCCTGTATAATTGGCAGAACCAATTAATGCCGGTTCCCTACATTATAACAAGTTAAGATATTATAACATTTAATTGCGCCAATTTATAACATCTTAACTTGTGTTATAACGTAGGGAACCCGCATTAATTGGTTCTGCCAATTAAACAGGCTGCCTTCGTTGTGACGAGCTGAAAATTAATCACAACACCAAAACAATTCATATAAAAGGATTCTGGGAAGGGGAGACTGTTGATTTATGCACTCAGTTTAGTCGGTACTACAGATGACATCTCTTTATTACATAATGAGATTAATTGCTCTATTTAAAGTTCTCAACATATATGGTTCAACAGCTTACAGTTTACAAGATGATTATATATTTTATTCTTTCACAAAGGCCGTCAAAATAAGATGTACATCAATTTAATTTATTCCTCGGATCCGGGATTGAATATAGTATGTTAATAATGGTCACCTCCCCATATACAATCTTGAAAATTGTGCCATTTGAAGAATGGACTTTATTAATCTTTTAAAACAATAAAGCTTTCAGTTTAAACTTTTACTCTTTTACTACAAACAGTTTTATTAGATTACAGACTACATTTTACATATAATGTCCGTCTTTAAAGTCTTAGAGTGGTGAGTTAAATTGTCTTTTGTTGGTTATAATTTTAGTATCTCATAACCATGGAAGACAAGCCTCCATGTCACCTGTGTTTTCTGTAGTTGATGCAGATTCGGCTCTTCGGTCCTCGGTGTGTTTCCTGAAGGTCTGTCGTTACCTTAGTATCCGGTGAAGGTGAAGTTCCTGACGTATGTTAAATCATTCTGGGTGTGGTACTCTCTTCTTAGATGACTGTAGTAATTCTTGTTGTTAGAATAAATAAAGCGAAAGTTGGTTTCACTGTTATTCACTTCACATGATTATTTATTAGTTGAATTTCACCTCATGGTTCTGGTACTGTATTATTACATTCTTTCACAATTAAGAATAGATAGAGATGTCATCGACACACAATTTAGTTATGTAAATATTCTTTAGTGAACAATCACATATTTGTATCCGCGTCGCGAACCAATGCTGTGCGCAGCTTACGGCGTGAGCGCTCCATTGCAAGTGGGTAAAATAGTTAAGGGGAGAGAGTAGTAATCTCGCGACATTTACTATTCAGCATAAAAGTAGTTCCATGTTCCTTCTTTATTTAAAGGATTAAAGTATGACTATTTAATTAAACAAAGATATTCTTAGTTACAGACGTAATTAAAGTACATTACAGTGGTCTTGTTTAATTATTTAAATAAGGTCAAATTTACAAGTATATTTAGTTTGTTTAGGGGTCGGAAATCAAGTTAATTCTGGTTAGCGCATGTCTATGCAGGATTAATTAACAAGGTTTACCCTTTCTGTACAATCGTATTCCTTTTATTTTATTATTAGACTTTTTATTAAATATTATTATTATTTAATGATAGCAATAAGATTTAGTTTAAATGTGCGATTTTATTAAAAATTTAAAATTTCTCAGCCTACACATTACCTATTTATTAATTACCATAATTGTATTAATGAAATCGTCACATACTCCGCCGCTTAAAGATCAGACTCCGGCTTATTTGGTCAGCAATGTACCGGGAGTATGCTTGGGGATTACCGTGTGAAATTTTTATTATTATTATTATTATTTATTATTAGTGCAAGGTTTGTTTTCTCTATTTCTCCTTAAATGATCTTGTTCTCATTCGTGAAATTCCCTTTTTCTCATTTCTTACAGTACTAACTTATATTTTAATCCTTAATACTAATTTCCCTAATTACTCGTAACTCACAATATCGTGGCCCGACTGACATAGGCTTACTCTAACAACACCAGTTAGCTTTCAGCACTCATTAAATGATCTTAGGCACCTTTCTGCCCCATCATTACAACTTTCAGTCGGCGCCGTTGTGACTCGTTACGTTATATATATAATTTTCAATTATATATCATCAACTTATCTCTAATATAATCTAAATAGGATCCCATACTCCACTCTAGATTATAGTTAATCCTAATATCTTATATTACTTGAGAGAAGCGGAATCTCACGAGGATAATTCTTATTATCTCTTTAATAATAACTAAACAAACTATGCAGAAGGGGAGACACTTAACACAATTCATTGTAATACACAGGGGTGGTTTTCATTGTTTAGGGACGCTACCGTTTCGTACAATAAGGGGGAAGGTGAGTGGCTGCTTACTACAATTCTCAACACGCTTTATTGTTTGCGTACAGGCCACGACTGGGGTGTTCACAATAGCAACTATACTTTTATTATTATTTACTTTCTCTTATTCACTGCTACACGTTACACAAATTTAGTTTACTCAGTTTAAAAGTTTACTGTTTTTGGGACATGGGGTTTAATACATTATCTAACAAGGGAGGGTTAACTGAGTCATTTATTTATTTGAAATTTAAATCACAATATTATTTGCTCTACTATACTACACACAATTATCGCCTACACAGTTTAGTTCATGGTAAACATTTATTAACAGTTATTATTAAACATTTGCATTAGTTTCTATTTAAACGATCAGCTGTTACGCTGGAATGTAGGTGAGACTAGTTTTAAACAATGGCATTGTTTTGCTTACAAAGGGGGAATCCTCGATTACTAAGCACAGGAAAATACACGCTTCTTTATAACAATAGAACTAACAAAGAGGGTGGTGTATTGTCTAACTCAACTTGCGGGAGGGTGACTATTACAGTTTTACACAGGCGGCAACAGGATATTTACCTGTCCGAGTTTGTCGTCAGATTGACACGTTGATGAATGAAATTTTTGGACAAGTACCTACATGGTTTTGTTTACGTTGGGGCAATATGTTAATATAAGTTTACACATATTATATTTACAACTAAAGTTAACTATACTATATTACTATAATAATTATTATTATTTTTTTTATTTTATTAAAATTTTGACACATATTAAAATACATGAGTGAATAGATCAACAGCTTGTGGGTGTGGAATATTGGGACACAATTACTTCTTAAACAACACAAGACACAATTTTTTTTTTTCTACAAAGGAGCAGCAAAATTAAGCAAAATGGCAGATTAAGCCATTAAATAAGCAGAGCAGAGTGGCGCAATTTATAACATCTTAACTTGTGTTATAACGTAGGGAACCCGCATTAATTGGTTCTGCCAATTAAACAGGCTGCCTTCGTTGTGACGAGCTGATAATTAATCACAACACCAAAACAATTAATATAAAAGGATTCTGGGAAGGGGAGAATGTTGATTTATGCACTCAGTTTAGTCGGTACTACAGATGACATCTCTTTATTACATAATGAGATTAATTGCTCTATTTAAAGTTCTCAACTTATATGGTTCAACAGCTTACAGTTTACAAGATGATTATATATTTTATTCTTTCACAAAGGCCGTCAAAATAAGATGTACATCAATTTAATTTATTCCTCGGATCCGGGATTGAATATAGTATGTTAATAATGGTCACCTCCCCATATACAATCTTGAAAATTGTGCCATTTGAAGAGTGGACTTTATTAATCTTTTTAAAACAATAAAGCTTTCAGTTTAAACTTTTACTCTTTTACTACTAACAGTTTTATTAGATTACAGACTACATGTTACATATAATGTCTGTCTTTTAAAGTCTTAGAGTGGTGAGTTAAATTGTCTTTTGTTGGTTATAATTTTAGTATCTCATAACCATGGAAGACAAGCCTCCATGTCACCTGTGTTTTCTGTAGTTGATGCAGATTTGGCTCTTCGGTCCTCGGTGTGTTTCCTGAAGGTCTGTCGTTACCTTAGTATCCGGTGAAGGTGAAGTTCCTGACGTATATTAAATCATTCTGGGTGTGGTACTCTCTTCTTAGATGACTGTAGTAATTCTTGTTGTTAGAATAAATAAAGCGAAAGTTGGTTTCACTGTTATTCACTTCACATGATTATTTATTAGTTGAATTTCACCTCATGGTTCTGGTACTGTATTATTACATTCTTTCACAATTAAGAATAGATAGAGATGTCATCGACGCACAATTTAGTTATTTAAATATTCTTTAGTGAACAATCACATATTTGTATCCGCGTCGCGAACCAACGCTGTGCGCAGCTTACGGCGTGAGTGCTCCATTGCAAGTGGGTAAAATAGTTAAGGGGAGAGAGTAGTAATCTCGCGACATTTACTATTCAGCATAAAAGTAGTTCCATGTTCCTTCTTTATTTAAAGGATTAAAGTATGACCATTTAATTAAACAAAGATATTCTTAGTTACAGACGTAATTAAAGTACATTACAGTGGTCTTGTTTAATTATTTAAATAAGGTCAAATTTACAAGTATATTTAGTTTGTTTAGGGGTCGGAAATCAAGTTAATTCTGGTTAGCGCATGTCTATGCAGGATTAATTAACAAGGTTTACCCTTTCTGTACAATCGTATTCCTTTTATTTTATTATTAGACTTTTTATTAAATATTATTATTATTTAATGATAGCAATAAGATTTAGTTTAAATGTGCGATTTTATTAAAAATTTAAAATTTCTCAGCCTACACATTACCTATTTATTAATTACCATATTTGTATTAATGAAATCGTCACATAGTACCGACTAAACTAAGTGCATAAATCAACAGTCTCCCCTTCCCAGAATCCTTTTATATTAATTGTTTTGGTGTTGTGATTAATTTTCAGCTCAGCCTGTATAATTGGCAGAACCAATTAATGCGGGTTCCCTACGTTATAACACAAGTTAAGATGTTATAAATTGCGCAACTCGCTATTTTGTATAAAGGGTTTGTAAGCATCGTGGCGCTTATAAATTGCGCCACTCTGCTTGGCTTTGCTTAATTCTGCTATGCTTTGTTAAATTTAAATTTGCTGCTCCTTTGTTAAAAAAAAAAAAAAAAAAAAAAAAAAGCAATTGTGTCCCAATATTCCACACACACAAGCTGTTGATCTATTCACTCATGTATTTTAATATGTGTCAACATTTTAAATAAAATAAAAATCATAATTATTACTATAGTAATATAGTATAGGTAACGTTAATTGTAAATATAATATGTGTAAACTTATATTAACATATTGTCCCATGTAAACAAAACCATGTAGGTACTTGTCCAAAAATTTCATTCATCACCGTGTCAATTTGACGACAAACTTGGACAGGTAAATATCCTGTTGCCGCCTGTGTAAAACTGTCATAGTCACCCTCCCTCAAGTTGAGTTAGACAATAACATTCACCCTCTAGTTGATTCCCCCTTTGTAAGCAAAACAATGCCATTGTTTAAAACTAGTCTGACCTACATTCCAGCGTAACAGCTGATTGTTTAAATAGAAACTAATGCCAATGTTTAATAATAACTGTTAATAAATGTTTACCATGAACTAAACTGTGTAGGAAATAATTGTGTATAGTATAGTAGAGCAAATAATATTGTGATTTAAATTTCGAATAAATAAATGACTCAGTTAACCCTCCCTTGTTAGATAAAGTATTAAACCCCATGTCCCAAAAACAGTAAACTTTAAACTGAGTAAACTAAATTTGTGTAACGTGTAGCAGTAAATAAGAGAAAGTAAATAATAATAAAAGTATAGTTGCTATTGTGAACACCCCAGTCGTGGCCTGTACGCAAACAATAAAGCATGTTGAGAATTGTAGTAAGCAGCCACTCACCTTCCCCCTTATTGTACGAAACGGTAGCGTCCCTAAACAATGAAAACCACCCCTGTGTATTACAATGAATTGTGTAAAGTGTCTCCCCTTCCGCATAGTTTGTTTAGTTATTATTAAAGAGATAATAAGAATTATCTTCGTGAGATTCCGCTTCTCTCAAGTAATATAAGATGTTAGGATTAACTATAATCTAAAGTGGAGTATGGGATCCTATTTAGATTATATTAGAGATAAGTTGATGATATATAATTGAAAATTATATATATATAACGTAACGAGTCACAACGGCGCCGACTGAAAGTTGTAATGATGGGGCAGAAAGGTGCCAAGTTTATCATTAGTGCGTGCTGAAAGCTAACTTGTGTAGTTAGAGTAAGCCTATGTCAGTCTGGCCACGATATTGTGAGTTACTGAAATTAGGGAAATTAGTATTAAGGATTAAAATATAAGTTAGTACTGTAAGAAATGAGAAAAAGGGAATTTCACGAATGAGAACAAGATCATTTAAGGAGAAATAGAGAAAACCAACCTTGCACTAATAATAAATAATAATAATAATAAATAATTTCACACGGTAATCCCCAAGCATACTCCCGGTACATTGCTGACCAAATAAGCCGGAGTCTGATCTTTAAGCGGCGGAGTATGTGACGATTTCATTAATAAAAATATGGTAATTAATAAGTAGAAAATGTGTAGGCTGAGAAATTTTAAATTTTTAATAAAATCGCACATTTAAACTAAATCTTATTGCTATCATTTAATAATAATAATATTTAATAAAGATTTGTAATAATAATATAAAAAGAATACGATTGTACAGAAAGGGTAAACCTTGTTAATTAATCCTGCATAGACATGCGCTAACCAGAATTAACTTGATTTCCGACCCCTAAACAAACTAAATATACTTGTAAATTTGACCTTATTTAAATAATTAAACTAGACCACTGTAATGTACTTTAATAACGTCTGTAACTAAGAATATCTCTGCTTAATTAATTAGTCATACTTTAATCCTTTAAATACAGAAGGAACATGGAACTACTTTTATGCAGAATAGTAAATGTCGCGAGATTACTACTCTCACCCCTTAACTAATTTTACCCACTTGCAATGGAGCGCTCATGCCGTAAACTGCGCACAGCGTTGGTTCGCGACGCGGATACAAATATGTGATTGTTCACTAAAGAATATTTAAATAACTAAATTGTGCGCCGATGACATCTCTATCTATTCTTAATTGTGAAAGAATGTAATTAATACAGTACCAGAACCATGAGGTGAAATTCAACTAATAAATAATCATGTGAAGTGAATAACAGTGAAACCAACTTCGCTTTATTTATTCTAACAACAAGAATTACTACAGTCATCTAAGAAGAGAGTACCACACCCAGAATGATTTAACATACATCAGGAACTTCACCTTCACCAGATACTAAGGTAACGACAGACCTTCAGGAAACACACCGAGGACCGAAGAGCCAAATCTGCATCAACTACAGAAAACACAGGTGACATGGAGGCTTGTCTTCCATGGTTATGAGATACTAAAATTATAACCAACAAAAGACAATTTAACTCACCACTCTAAGACTTTAAAAGACAGACATTATATGTAACATGTAGTCTGTAATCTAATAAAACTGTTAGTAGTAAAAGAGTAAAAGTTTAAACTGAAAGCTTTATTGTTTTAAAAAGATTAATAAAGTCCATTCTTCAAATGGCACAATTTTCAAGATTGTATATGGGGAGGTGACCATTATTAACATACTATATTCAATCCCGGATCCGAGGAATAAATTAATTTTATGTACATCTTATTTTGAGGGCCCTTGTGAAAGAATAAAATATATAATCATTTTGTAAACTGTAAGCTGTTGAACCATATATGTTGAGAACTTTAAATAGCGCAATTAATCTCATTATGTAATAAAGAGATGTCATCTGTAGTACCGACTAAACTGAGTGCATAAATCAACAGTCTCCCCTTCCCAGAATCCTTTTCTATGAATTGTTTTGGTGTTGTGATTAATTTTCAGTTCGTCACAACGAAGGCAGCCTGTTTAATTGGCAGAACCAATTAATGCGGGTTCCCTACGTTATAACACAAGTTAAGATGTTATAAATTGCGCCACTCTGCTTGGATTTGGAGATGTTGATCGAAGTGCGCCATTGGCAATTGGTGTTTGTAGACTATAGGAGCTTGACACGTGGGTACCCCTTCTATACTTATATCGTTTTAATACATTTGAAACACTATATGCAGCCTGTACCATATTATCGTCTGTTGTGTTAAACATTTTTGTGTGTTAGAATACCCCAATTTTGTGTATCTGGATGTACCTCATCCCGGTTAATTTGGTCTCTTGTTAGGGAAAAACCAATCCAAAGAAACCATTTCTTGATATAAATGTCTTAATCTTCAGTGTGTGATGGTACAATACTAAATTTATAAAACATGGTACAAAAGACCATAATTATTGTATTTATTTATTTTTAACAATTATTTGGTAATAATTATTTAAATATTTCATAATCCCTGTAAAGTTTTGGTGAGTGGACTATATAATTATTTTATAAAACGCAGATGTGAATTGACAGGATTTCGATCGCTTTTATTGTCAAACAGCAAACACAGCAAAAAATCGTATGTAACATATAGCGATAAAGTGACTAGCCCTGATGATGTCAGTGGAAGGAATGCACATTTTCTGTAAACAACTCGAGTCTGTAAACAACAAACAAAAGCCTGGTGACGTAGTTTTTGCCCCACCTACGCAATGCTAAACAAAGACTGGTTCATTTCCTGCTGGATTGTGAACGCAGCCGACCGGCAAGAGGTTCACTAAGTGTGAATTTTAACTTTTACACCACCAACAGTGGTTAGCAACAAAAGTGTTTTAATAACAGTGACACCTTACCATTCGGTAAGGTGTATTAAGCTAAGATGTGACCGGTAGCGCAATCAGCGAACTCGCGGTGTGCGATGTTCTACTGGGAAAACAACCACAGCTAACTATTAGCTGTTCGATATTGGTGAGATCGCTCCAATATTTTTCAATATTATTCAAGTAAATCAACATCATAAAAGAATGACCAATTCAAAATTCAATAATGAGCTCAAAATAAAATAAATTGTACCAGAGAATGAGAGAGAGTGAGAGAGAGAGAGAGAGAGAGAGAGTGACTTAAATATTTAAGTGCTGGGTTGTGCAGGTATTATATTTGTTTTGGTTTTAGCATATTATACTCTATTTCATTTTATTATATGTTTATTATATTTACAATGTTTATTTCTTATTAATGTTTACAAAATAAATAGGACTACGCCCCGAGGCATAGTAACGTGCGTGTTTGGCACATAGTTCAGTAGAATCATTTTTATATGTATGTAGAGTCCTTTTGATAATAAAAGGTAAACATTGGTAACCATTTCAAGTAATAGTACTTATTTCAGATAACACTTTCCGCTATCATATCGTTCGATTAACACGAATTCTGGACCGCAAGGTAAGCCTAATATTTATGTTGTTGCACAATCTGGCAACATGGCGCCCGTAATTATTCAATGTTTATTAGTAAATTAGTTAATTTGATGTGACACAAATTTGTAGCTTCACAAATGGCGCCCGAACAGGGACTCTACATAAAAATTTTATGTGGGGTAAGCCTACGAAGAGAGCGGAAAAGTTATCTGAGGTAATAAACACAATTTTAAATACGTAAACATAACCCAACTTTCACGAGGTTATGTTATAAGGTTGTGTTATAAGGTAATATTAAAATAATTAAAATGAATACCAATAAAGGTGATAATGTGGAGGAAATAGTTGAGAGTGAGATGGATGTTAAACTGGACCAAGTTAGTCAAACCAGTGTTACTGAATTAAACCCAGTTACAATAACCCCCATCTCAACTCAAGACGTAAGTAAGACAGATACATTTGCAATGATGCAATTACCATTAAAGTTAGACAAAAAGTTAGATGAGCAAAAAAGCGATTCTAATATTAAATATACTAATTTAAATGACAAATTTGATAATTTTGATAAACAATTTAACGAGCAGAAAAATGAAATCAGAAATAGTTTTGATATCAAGTTTAACGAAATTAAAAGCCGAAAATCTCACTTTGATAAAAGAATAGACGAAATGCATGCTCATTTCGATAAATTGACAAAACAAACAGTAACGTTAGTAGACGAGATATTTGATATACCGAAGAGTAAAGTAGACGAGAATTACAAGAATAATAGTGGGGGTAGTAATGATGATACATTCACAGAAAATAATGTTAGTCTAAGTGCTAATAAGGTGAGTAACAATGATAATTTGAATAATGAGTTTACAGGTAGTAAGAATGATATGATATTAGAAAAAGATAATGAAAGTATTATGAGTGATAATGAGGTGTATGAGTGTATTGAGTCAGAAAGAGAGTTGAGAGAAAGTATTTTTGTTAAAGGGGTGCAGGGGTTAGAATTTTCCTTTGATGTTGTGTTAGGGGGTGAAGTCAAGTCTTCATGTATTTTTAATAAAGACGAGAGTTCCTTAAATTTATATTTGGGAGACGATAGGTCTACAAATAAAGTTCCTTGGTGTTTTTGTGTACCTTATAGGTGGTACAGTAATTTTGAGTTAGTGACCCCTGCATATTTGGAGAGAGAGAGTGTAACTTGGTGTTATGGTGAGGAATATATTAAGAGAGAAAGTGTAGAGAAAGTATTGTGAGAGATATGGTGAGAGAAAGAGAATAATAGAAATTTTTAAAGTAAATAGAAAGTACAGAGAACTTGTAGAAAGGTTAGGAATAGAGATGGATGGTGGATGAAAATAATGAATACTTACCTGGTAGTAACAGTGAAATTAAAATAACAACAATAGATGATGAGAAAAATGATAACAATTACTTACCTTGGGAAGTAACAGGTGTAGTGGTCCTAATCAACAGGGATGATGATAATTACAAGATGACCAACAAGGTTATAACATATGATCTTACTGATGTAGACAGAACCATACTCGATCGTGACTTGATATATGATATTGAAATTGTGAATGGATATGAAATGTTTGATAATTATTATGATTATAATGTTTCTAATAATAAAAGTTATTCACTAGAAAATAAGACAAATAGACCTAAGATTAGAATGTTAGCCAACGCTGGAGGATAGATTGTTTAATTGTGTAATGAACATTTAATATATGTGAAAAGTGGTTTTGAATTGGACTGCATATGGACTGATTTTGATTAATGACAAAATAATGAAGTTGGATTATATATTTTTCATTGTGTCTTATATATCAACGTATTTATGTTTTTGATGTTGTGTATTACAGGTAAATTTTATGTACACCATGTATGTTTTAATAATTGTGTTAATAATTAACAATTAACATGTTTTTGTTTAACTAAACAAGTTTAAATAATTGAATAATAATTAAAGATTATTACTCTTAATTACTGAATTAATATGGTACAAAAGAAAGTTGTACTAAATTTGTAACTGAAGTTGTAAATTATTAGTTGTAATAGAAAGTTTCTAATGAAGTTAAATTATTATTTAATTTGTAATGAAGGTAATTCCTAATGAATAATAATAAATGATTAAGTAAGAATATATATTTGAAAAGTGAGATGTACTGTTATGAGTAGGTGTAAATTTAATGTCAATATTGAGAGATAATGCAATGGTCAATGATTACAGTAAGGTAAAGTGTTAAACAGGGATAGAGCCTGGGTATAGATAAAAGGCATGTGAGTTATTTAATTGAAGTTAATGGGAGTTAGATAGTTAAGAATTTTGAAGTAAATAATACAAAGAGAGTATTAGATATTTTAGGGACACAGTAGTTAGTGATTATTTGTAGAGGTGAGTAAAGTCAAGGTTAAACATATATTGTTGTTGATGATATTTTGTAGTGGGGGTGAGGTGATAAGGAGTAGCCAACGTATAGCGTTGTGGCAGGTAATAGCGTAGTTTAAGGGAGTGTTTGCCGAATTTTTTGGAAGGGCAAAATATTATGAATGTATATAGCCAGTTAGGGAACACCCATCTCTGTACAAAGACGCGCGGTGCTATAGGATTTATCGTCGGAATGAAATTAGTAAAGGTGTTTATAATTGAGAAATTAGTGTCATGATAGGTAAATTTGGTTGTCAGTTAGAAGAAGGTGACTAAGATTATAATAAGTAAAAGCATAGTGAATACAGGAGTCACCCAGACTAATCAGGATAGAATGTGAAAGTGTAGGTAGTCAGGTAGGTAGAAAGGTCAGAGTGGAAAGGGAATAAGAAATGAAATGAAATAATAATAATGTAATATGAATATTAATAATAAATCTGAAATAAACTTTATAATTATGATAAATAATTGATGACTAATTTAATGAAAGTTTAGAATTAATTAATTGAAATTGTAATTTTTATAATTTAAATGCAACTTTAAATAGATAGAACGTGCAAATCTTAATCAGATTAAGTGTGCATTGACTATTTCAATGTATTAAGTGTATTAATGTATCAATGTATTATCATGTATTATGTATTAACATAGAAATTTTAACATGATGTATAGGAAATAGTGTGTGTGGAGGAGAAAGAGGGGTAAATATTGTTAACAGCGCCAATTATTAACTGTTAATAATAATAATAATAATTTTAATTTCAATAAGGTTTGATTAATTATTTTCTTGTATAAAATGTTTTTCTCCATGTTTGAATATTTGGGAGATTTATATGTGGATTTCCATGTTTTATTTAAATATTTGTTTCTTTTATAATTACATTAATTATGAAACAGAAAGAGTTAATTATTATCGATGGGAATCGAAATAATTTTTACAATTCAGGGTAGTCCATAAAGAGAATGGCAATTCTATGTAATTCTTGTATTTTATATATTTTTTTATATTTGTATTTCTAGTAGTTCAAGCAAACCCAGTGCTTATTAACACAAACCAGCACATAGCTAAGGGGAACCAGATCAGTTAAGGATAGAGTAATATACCAAGCCACTATTTTGATATTTTAATTTATTGTTTCAGTGTTTGGTGATGTTATGACAGTGGTCCTGAGCTGGCCAGCGCGTCAGAGCAGGAGCGTTACGCGCCTGATTGGCCTTATGGTGTTGGGATCTCGAAGGAGAAGTCCAGTAAGGTCATGCAGGTACTGTCATCGTCATCGGACCACGGGTGAGTTATTGATTTTCTTTTTATATAAATTGTAAGGGGGTTGTGGCGACATATCCTGGCCGATCCCTTTAGGAAGTACGAATGGGTCAATGAAAGTTTTTATGCTTCGGCACAAAATCTTTCATTGAGGGGGTTTTGTATGGTACAATTCCGGTACAATACTAAATTTATAAAACATGGTAAAAAAAACCATAATTATTGTATTTATTAATTTTTAACAATTATTTGGTAATAATTATTTAAATATTTCATAATCCCTGTAAAGTTTTGGTGAGTGGACTATATAATTACTTTATAAAATGCAGATGTGAATTGACAGGGTTTCGATCGCTTTTATTGTGAAACAGCAAACACAGCAAAAAATCGTATGTAACATATAGCGATAAAGTGACTAGCCCTGATGACGTCAGTGGAAGGAATGCACATTTTCTGTAAACAACTCGAGTCTGTAAACAACAAACAAAAGCCTGGTGACGTAGTTTTTGCCCCACCTACGCAATGCTAAACAAAGACTCTGGTTCATTTCCTGCTGGATTGTGAACGCAGCCGACCGGCAACAGGTTCACTAAGAGTGAATTTTAACTTTTACACCACCAAAAGTGGTTAGCAACAGAAGTGTTTTAATAACAGTGACACCTTACCATTCGGTAAGGTGTAATCAGCTAAGATATGACCGGTAGCGCAATCAGCGAACTCTCGGTGTGCGATGTTCTACCGGGAAAACAACCACAGCTAACTATTAGCTGTTCGATATTGGTGAGATCGCTCCAATATTTTTCAATATTATTCAAGTAAATCAACATCATAAAAGAATGACCAATTCAAAATTCAATAATGAGCTCAAAATAAAATAAATTGTACCAGAGAATGAGAGAGAGTGAGAGAGAGAGAGAGAGAGTGACTTAAATATTTAAGTGATGGGTTGTGCAGGTATTATATTTGTTTTGGTTTTAGCATATTATACTCTATTTCATTTTATTATATGTTTATTATATTTACAATGTTTATTTCTTATTAATGTTTACAAAATAAATAGGACTACGCCCCGAGGCATAGTAACGTGCGTGTTTGGCACATAGTTCAGTAGAATCATTTTTATATGTATGTAGAGTCCTTTTGATAATAAAAGGTAAACATTGGTAACCATTTCAAGTAATAGTACTTATTTCAGATAACACTTTCCGCTATCATATCGTTCGATTAACACGAATTCTGGACCGCAAGGTAAG
Source organism: Magicicada septendecula (assembly GCA_034769895.1). Lineage (NCBI taxonomy): Eukaryota > Metazoa > Arthropoda > Insecta > Hemiptera > Cicadidae > Magicicada > Magicicada septendecula. The sequence goes on from CM068372.1 coordinate 131,385,814, forward strand.
CCTAATATTTATGTTGTTGCACAATCTGGCAACATGGCGCCCGTAATTATTCAATGTTTATTAGTAAATTAGTTAATTTGATGTGACACAAATTTGTAGCTTCACAAATGGCGCCCGAACAGGGACTCTACATAAAAATTTTATGTGGGGTAAGCCTACGAAGAGAGCGGAAAAGTTATCTGAGGTAATAAACACAATTTTAAATACGTAAACATAACCCAACTTTCACGAGGTTATGTTATAAGGTTGTGTTATAAGGTAATATTAAAATAATTAAAATGAATACCAATAAAGGTGATAATGTGGAGGAAATAGTTGAGAGTGAGATGGATGTTAAACTGGACCAAGTTAGTCAAACCAGTATTACTGAATTAAACCCAGTTACAATAACCCCCATCTCAACTCAAGACGTAAGTAAGACAGATACATTTGCAATGATGCAATTACCATTAAAGTTAGACAAAAAGTTAGATGAGCAAAAAAGCGATTCTAATATTAAATATACTAATTTAAATGACAAATTTGATAATTTTGATAAACAATTTAACGAGCAGAAAAATGAAATCAGAAATAGTTTTGATATCAAGTTTAACGAAATAAAAGACGAAATTAAAAGCCGAAAATCTCACTTTGATAAAAGAATAGACGAAATGCATGCGCATTTCGATAAATTGACAAAACAAACAGTAACGTTAGTAGACGAGATATTTGATATACCGAAGAGTAAAGTAGACGAGAATTACAAGAATAATAGTGGGGGTAGTAATGATAATACATTCACAGAAAATAATGTTAGTCTAAGTGCTAATAAGGTGAGTAACAATGATAATTTGAATAATGAGTTTACAGGTAGTAAGAATGATATGATATTAGAAAAAGATAATGAAAGTATTATGAGTGATAATGAGGTGTATGAGTGTATTGAGTCAGAAAGAGAGTTGAGAGAAAGTATTTTTGTTAAAGGGGTGCAGGGGTTAGAATTTTCCTTTGATGTTGTGTTAGGGGGTGAAGTCAAGTCTTCATGTATTTTTAATAAAGACGAGAGTTCCTTAAATTTATATTTGGGAGACGATAGGTCTACAAATAAAGTTCCTTGGTGTTTTTGTGTACCTTATAGGTGGTACAGTAATTTTGAGTTAGTGACCCCTGCATATTTGGAGAGAGAGAGTGTAACTTGGTGTTATGGTGAGGAATATATTAAGAGAGAAAGTGTAGAGAAAGTATTGTGAGAGATATGGTGAGAGAAAGAGAATAATAGAAATTTTTAAAGTAAATAGAAAGTACAGAGAACTTGTAGAAAGGTTAGGAATAGAGATGGATGGTGGATGAAAATAATGAATACTTACCTGGTAGTAACAGTGAAATTAAAATAACAACAATAGATGATGAGAAAAATGATAACAATTACTTACCTTGGGAAGTAACAGGTGTAGTGGTCCTAATCAACAGGGATGATGATAATTACAAGATGACCAACAAGGTTATAACATATGATCTTACTGATGTAGACAGAACCATACTCGATCGTGACTTGATATATGATATTGAAATTGTGAATGGATATGAAATGTTTGATAATTATTATGATTATAATGTTTCTAATAATAAAAGTTATTCACTAGAAAATAAGACAAATAGACCTAAGATTAGAATGTTAGCCAACGCTGGAGGATAGATTGTTTAATTGTGTAATGAACATTTAATATATGTGAAAAGTGGTTTTGAATTGGACTGCATATGGACTGATTTTGATTAATGACAAAATAATGAAGTTGGATTATATATTTTTCATTGTGTCTTATATATCAACGTATTTATGTTTTTGATGTTGTGTATTACAGGTAAATTTTATGTACACCATGTATGTTTTAATAATTGTGTTAATAATTAACAATTAACATGTTTTTGTTTAACTAAACAAGTTTAAATAATTGAATAATAATTAAAGATTATTACTCTTAATTACTGCATTAATATGGTACAAAAGAAAGTTGTACTAAATTTGTAACTGAAGTTGTAAATTATTAGTTGTAATAGAAAGTTTCTAATGAAGTTAAATTATTATTTAATTTGTAATGAAGGTAATTCCTAATGAATAATAATAAATGATTAAGTAAGAATATATATTTGAAAAGTGAGATGTACTGTTATGAGTAGGTGTAAATTTAATGTCAATATTGAGAGATAATGCAATGGTCAATGATTACAGTAAGGTAAAGTGTTAAACAGGGATAGAGCCTGGGTATAGATAAAAGGCATGTGAGTTATTTAATTGAAGTTAATGGGAGTTAGATAGTTAAGAATTTTGAAGTAAATAATACAAAGAGAGTATTAGATATTTTAGGGACACAGTAGTTAGTGATTATTTGTAGAGGTGAGTAAAGTCAAGGTTAAACATATATTGTTGTTGATGATATTTTGTAGTGGGGGTGAGGTGATAAGGAGTAGCCAACGTATAGCGTTGTGGCAGGTAATAGCGTAGTTTAAGGGAGTGTTTGCCGAATTTTTTGGAAGGGCAAAATATTATGAATGTATATAGCCAGTTAGGGAACACCCATCTCTGTACAAAGACGCGCGGTGCTATAGGATTTATCGTCGGAATGAAATTAGTAAAGGTGTTTATAATTGAGAAATTAGTGTCATGATAGGTAAATTTGGTTGTCAGTTAGAAGAAGGTGACTAAGATTATAATAAGTAAAAGCATAGTGAATACAGGAGTCACCCAGACTAATCAGGATAGAATGTGAAAGTGTAGGTAGTCAGGTAGGTAGAAAGGTCAGAGTGGAAAGGGAATAAGAAATGAAATGAAATAATAATAATGTAATATGAATATTAATAATAAATCTGAAATAAACTTTATAATTATGATAAATAATTGATGACTAATTTAATGAAAGTTTAGAATTAATTAATTGAAATTGTAATTTTTATAATTTAAATGCAACTTTAAATAGATAGAACGTGCAAATCTTAATCAGATTAAGTGTGCATTGACTATTTCAATGTATTAAGTGTATTAATGTATCAATGTATTATCATGTATTATGTATTAACATAGAAATTTTAACATGATGTATAGGAAATAGTGTGTGTGGAGGAGAAAGAGGGGTAAATATTGTTAACAGCGCCAATTATTAACTGTTAATAATAATAATAATAATTTTAATTTCAATAAGGTTTGATTAATTATTTTCTTGTATAAAATGTTTTTCTCCATGTTTGAATATTTGGGAGATTTATATGTGGATTTCCATGTTTTATTTAAATATTTGTTTCTTTTATAATTACATTAATTATGAAACAGAAAGAGTTAATTATTATCGATGGGAATCGAAATAATTTTTACAATTCAGGGTAGTCCATAAAGAGAATGGCAATTCTATGTAATTCTTGTATTTTATATATTTTTTTATATTTGTATTTCTAGTAGTTCAAGCAAACCCAGTGCTTATTAACACAAACCAGCACATAGCTAAGGGGAACCAGATCAGTTAAGGATAGAGTAATATACCAAGCCACTATTTTGATATTTTAATTTATTGTTTCAGTGTTTGGTGATGTTATGACAGTGGTCCTGAGCTGGCCAGCGCGTCAGAGCAGGAGCGTTACGCGCCTGATTGGCCTTATGGTGTTGGGATCTCGAAGGAGAAGTCCAGTAAGGTCATGCAGGTACTGTCATCGTCATCGGACCACGGGTGAGTTATTGATTTTCTTTTTATATAAATTGTAAGGGGGTTGTGGCGACATATCCTGGCCGATCCCTTTAGGAAGTACGAATGGGTCAATGAAAGTTTTTATGCTTCGGCACAAAATCTTTCATTGAGGGGGTTTTGTATGTTACAATTCCGGTACAATACTAAATTTATAAAACATGGTAAAAAAAACCATAATTATTGTATTTATTAATTTTTAACAATTATTTGGTAATAATTATTTAAATATTTCATAATCCCTGTAAAGTTTTGGTGAGTGGACTATATAATTACTTTATAAAACGCAGATGTGAATTGACAGGGTTTCGATCGCTTTTATTGTGAAACAGCAAACACAGCAAAAAATCGTATGTAACATATAGCGATAAAGTGACTAGCCCTGATGACGTCAGTGGAAGGAATGCACATTTTCTGTAAACAACTCGAGTCTGTAAACAACAAACAAAAGCCTGGTGACGTAGTTTTTGCCCCACCTACGCAATGCTAAACAAAGACTCTGGTTCATTTCCTGCTGGATTGTGAACGCAGCCGACCGGCAAGAGGTTCACTAAGTGTGAATTTTAACTTTTACACCACCAAAAGTGGTTAGCAACAAAAGTGTTTTAATAACAGTGACACCTTACCATTCGGTAAGGTGTAATCAGCTAAGATGTGACCGGTAGCGCAATCAGCGAACTCTCGGTGTGCGATGTTCTACCGGGAAAACAACCACAGCTAAGTATTAGCTGTTCGATATTGGTGAGATCGCTCCAATATTTTTCAATATTATTCAAGTAAATCAACATCATAAAAGAATGACCAATTCAAAATTCAATAATGAGCTCAAAATAAAATAAATTGTACCAGAGAATGAGAGAGAGTGAGAGAGAGAGAGAGAGAGAGTGACTTAAATATTTAAGTGCTGGGTTGTGCAGGTATTATATTTGTTTTGGTTTTAGCATATTATACTCTATTTCATTTTATTATATGTTTATTATATTTACAATGTTTATTTCTTATTAATGTTTACAAAATAAATAGGACTACGCCCCGAGGCATAGTAACGTGCGTGTTTGGCACATAGTTCAGTAGAATCATTTTTATATGTATGTAGAGTCCTTTTGATAATAAAAGGTAAACATTGGTAACCATTTCAAGTAATAGTACTTATTTCAGATAACACTTTCCGCTATCATATCGTTCGATTAACACGAATTCTGGACCGCAAGGTAAGCCTAATATTTATGTTTTTGCACAATCTGGCAACATGGCGCCCGTAATTATTCAATGTTTATTAGTAAATTAGTTAATTTGATGTGACACAAATTTGTAGCTTCACAAGTGGAACTGTTGTTCCAGGCGCCATGCTTCTTCAACACCCTACATCCGTGACCACACTTCAGATCATCCAGCATGCAGTCCTCTTTCTTTTGCTGCCTATCTTCTTTACAGTTTTTCCTTCAATTATCATCCTATGGGTACAGTTGTATCTTAATATACACCCTAACCATTTATCTTCTGCTTTCTTATTGTATGAATCACCTTACAGCTCTCATAAACTTCCTCAACACCTTGTCATTAGTCTCTCTCTCCAAAATTGATTTTTAGCATCCTCTGCACCCACATTTTTAAGCTCTCCAAACACTATATTTCTAATGATATAATTCACCTTATGATTTCCGTCAAGTGACTTCTAACGTAATTTGAGCTGGGTTACGCGTTTCAGGCCATATGACCCATCTTCAGACCTTCACTCCAAAGGAGCTCGTTATTATTAAAATCCATGGTAAAACAAACACACAATAAATAAACACGTAAAATACAATGAATGAACATATTATAAGCGTACTAGTAACCAACACGGTGCACCGTGTGTAGCATGTCAAGATTGTGTCAATGGGCACTATTATTTAGTTTTATCTTTAAGCGATCGCAGCGCGGTATCATACAGTGGGTTGGACCTGAAGTTGAGTTTATCATTGAGTATGTCGTCACATATATCGGGGTTATTATGACCTCTATGTATCTCGAATTCTTCGAGTGCATCCATGTAACAGCCCTTACTACAATAATGTAGAGGTATAAGGTTAGCGTTGAAATTGGTATATGAATGATTGCTTGAAATTAGATGCCGTGTAAAATTAGATTTAATATTTTCTAGGGAAAAATCACCCCTGTTAAAGTGGCTGTATGGTGTGTGTTCACGGAATCGTTTGATAAAAGGTCTACCCGTTTGGCCGATATACAAATGGTCACAATCGTCGCATATAAGCTTATAAACACCGGTTTTGGATTCAGTGTTGGTCTGAACGACTGGAAGAACCAAGTTCCGTAGACGGTTATTTGTTTTAAAGGTAACGGTGTAACCTATTTTACTTAAGGTGGATGTTAGGATCTTAGGCATCAACTCAGTGTATGTTGTTAGATGAATTTGTTATTAGGTGTATTATCTTGTGTCTGTCTGGAACGACGGGCTTTGTGTTTTTTAAGGATGTTGTCAATCATTTGGCACTCATAGCCGTTGGCCATAGCTATGTATTCAATTATGTTAAGTTCACTCTCGAAATCATCATTATTTAGGGGGATCATCAAAAGCCTGTGAATGAAACTGTTGTAGGCCGCTAATTTTTTAGAGAAAGGGTGGTGTGAGTCTGCGTGTATGGTCACGTCTGTGGTGGTAGGCTTTCTGTAAATTTTAAAATTTAAGTTGTTAAGTCGCCTAGTAATGGTAAGATCGAGAAAGTTGAGTTCATTGTTGGTTTCAGTGTCCATAGTAAACTGAATATTGTCAGTAACAGTATTCATATGGTTTTTAAGATTACTGATTTGACGTAGAGTACTATTAAAAACCAGGAAAGTGTCATCAACATATCGGCCATAGAAGATAATATTATTGGCGAAGATGTTATTATTAAGGATGTAGTTGTTTTCATAAAAATCAATATATATATCAGCCAATAGGCTGGATAACGGTGAACCCATAGCCAGGCCATCTGTTTGAATATAGTAATTCCCGTTGAAAGTAAAATAGTTTTGTTGAAGGATGCGCCTTAGTATGGTAATTAGTTCTTTAATGAGTTGTGTGTCCAGTTTGTTAGTATCGTGGAGATTGTCGTTCAAAATATCCAAAGTTTGGTTCATGGGTATATTCGTGTATAAATTGACAATGTCAAAAGAGGCTAGTTTGTACCTGGGTTGTAATTTTATGTTGTTGACCTTGTTTATGAAATCAATATTGTTAACGATATTATGGTTGTTTTTTAGAAAGATGTTGTCCTTAATTAGCGTGACAAGTTTCTTGGCTGTTTTGAAACTCGGCGCTGTGGTAAAATTAACTAATGGCCTGATAGGAATGTCATTTTTGTGGATCTTGGGTAAGCCGGTAAGTTTTGGGGCGCGCGCGTTAATTGGTTTTAAGAAACGACGAGTGCGATCATCAAATAAATTGGTACAATTGTTAATAGTAGTGTTTAATGATTTTACATATGAGTCGGTGGGATTGAATTTTATTTGCTCGATATTGTTATCGGAAATGAATTTGTGTACTTTCTGTGTGTGTGTGTGTTGTTGTTGATTATCACCAAAGTATGACCTTTGTCTGCTTTAGTAATAAGTGCGTTATTATTAAGTAACTTAGTATTTATCTTTTTGAGTGTCTTGCGTCCAGCAAAACAAAGTGTGTTTGTTTTACCATGGATTTTAATATATAACGAGCTCCTTTGGAGTGAAGGTCTGAAGATGTGTCATATGGCCTGAAACGCGTAACCCAGCTCAAATTACGTTAGAAGTCACTTGACGGAAATCATAAGGTAAATTATATCATTATCATACAGTGACTTGGACCACATTAATTATGTTTAAACTATATTTCTCTTTTTGTCAGTATCCATCATGTTTCCGCACCATACTACGATGCACCAGGTATAAAAGTATGCTAACGTCTTTCTAAGACTCAGTTATAAGGTGCTCACAGTTTTTTTATGACATTGTGAACGTTCTTGACAATGACTTGAATCAAAATAGCTCAGCTAGTTTTGTGGGCATGGCCTTCATATTTTTTTGTGATTACGTTCATAAATCCGTGAAGGGTATAATTTTTTGTTTTATCAATGTATTTCATATTTTGCAGCACTTTGTATGTGCCAAATGTGAAAAACCATTCCTGGGACATCGACATTACGAGAAGAAAGGTTTGGCTTACTGTGAGACCCATTACCATCAGCTGTTTGGCAATCTGTGTTTCGTCTGTAACCAGGTGATTGCTGGAGATGGTAAGTATAGATTTGTGTATAGGCCTATATAGAAGTGTTACAGTATTTGAAATAAATGCAGGCTTTTTGAAAATATTTTCAAGGTGGGCAGTGTAATTTTGTCATCATCATGTAATTACATAGTTTCATTGAGTTATTAAGTTGGGAACAGAAGTAATGTAAGTGAACCAAATTCAAAAGTGCATATTCTGTCATGTATTATTTTTACAAAGGTTTGTATTGATGTGTGTCAAATGTGATAATTTAGGTTGTAACATCAATCTTTTTGATGATAATACCAAACCACAAATAATAATGTTCTTTCTCATAAAACGAATTAGTTATTTAATTTGACGTATGCAATTGTGTTTTTACCAGCAGACGTTTTAGTGCTTGACATTTAAGTGTTTTTATTTAACCCTTTGGGGGAGGGGGAGGGGGATTAATCTCCAAAACCCACTGCACACCACTAGATCCTCCTGTTATTAAATTTGTTTTTAGTTACGCTTGAGATATTATATTGGCACCACAGTAAAGACAATTGGATTCATTGGACAATCATATATTTATAAAATTACACAAATCCTTTAGCAGTGTAGCAACAACTATAAAAGTATCAGTATGCCAAACCATACATTACTTTCATGTTCTAAGATTTATATATTTAAAATCATTTACTTGAATTTGGTTCGATAATTTCTAAAAAAAAATCCCCAATCCTCAAACTATTTTCACTATTTATAGATATTTTTGTTATTATGGGGTAGTCGTTTAATATGTTATTTTCGAGTCACTCTGTTTATAAAAATTAGGTACTTATTCTTATAAAGAAACTGAACTATGTGGATAATCATCCCTCTTCCTCAACCGATCTCCACCATTAATGATATTTACCCACTTTCAGAAAAAATATTTTTATCATGTGTAAATGCCAAGGTATCTTAAGCCGCGTCTCCACCAACCGATCATGTTCGCCGAACGTTGTTGGCCTACACAAAAATCGGACAAACATTCAACATTTAGTTCACCAAACATGTTCGTAGAACTTTTTCAATAGCTCGCGGACAAACAAATCAATGTTCGCTGCTAGAGACATTGTGGTTTAGTTGAGTGAACTTGTACAGTGATGAGTGCATCTATGCAGCGTCGTCGTCGTTGTTTAGCATGCATAGCAGCTGCTTATGTGATCATGTCCTCTCGTCGACCTCCTCGATGGTGGCAGAGACAACTGTTTAGGGGAAGAGATGAGTGCAGTGACCAATTTCGTGCAGACCTGACAGCGAGTAGCTTGTTCACAAATTTTACAAGGGTGTGTAATGAAGATTTTGAATTACTTATATCGCTTATTGGACCAACTATTTCAAAACAAGATACCAATTATCGCAATGCTATAAGTGTAAATGATTGTTTGGCTGTGACTTTAAGATTTTTGGCAACGGGTGATTCCTATACATCTTTGATGTATCTTTTTAAGATTTCAAAGTAAAGCATTTCTAAAATAGTACCGAAGATGTGTGAAGCACTTGTCAATGCTTTAGCTGAATATGTGAAAACACCTAGCAATAGTCAGGAATAGGCGTTGGTTTCCACTGGTTTTAAAAATAAATGGCAATTTGACCAGTGTCTTGGAGCCCTAGACGGCAAGCATGTAGTTGTACAATGCCCTGTTGATAGTGGAACTGAATATTTCAATTACAAAGGGCATTACAGTATCGTTTTGATGGCTCTAGTGGATTCAAACTATTCATTTTTGTACGTAAATGTTGGCTGTCAAGGCCGGATTTCAGACGGGGGTGTATTTAAAAACTGTGATTTGTGGAATACCACCTTGAAAACCAGTGGCAATTTACCTGCTGATAAACCATTACCTGGGCGGGTGTTTGCAGTACCACATGTCATTGTTGCAGACAATGCTTTTGCACTCCACAAACACATAATAAAACCTTACCCTGGACATCAACAAAAAGGTAGCAAGAAAAGAGTGTTTAACTACCGTGTTTCAAGAGCTAGGCGATGTTCGGAAAATGCTTTTGGAATTATGAGCTCAGTGTTTAGAGTATTAAGAAAGCCCATGCTTCTTGAACCTGAAAAAGCAACGATTATTACCTTTGCATGTGTGTACTTACACAACTTTTTACGTGCTAACAAATCTGCTAACTACTACGCTCCTCCTGGGTCAGTGGACTATGTGTTGCCTGATGGAAAAATTGTCCCAGGGGTTGGCGCAATGGAGAATCTGAAAGAGGCGAAACTTTCTATCCCTTACCTCATATTGGTAGAAGAGCTAGTGAACACGCCAAAGCTATCAGGGATGAGTATGCTTCATATTTTATTTCGGATGAAGGAAGTGTACCATGGCAGCATGACTATGACTGAAAAACTTGTCTCAAAACAAAACCTTTTGATGTAACTGTTGTTTTACATTTCAGTTGTTGGTTAACTGTCAATTTGTTAACTAGGTAAGATTACTGTGTTTCAACATCAATAAAATTATTAGTAGATAAATATCAAAATGCATTTTATTTTTAATCCAACTTTTCTTGACTTTAAATTTATGTATCAATTAATAAGTTGTAACTACTATGTAGGGAAAATAAAGTATTGCACAATAGTGGAAACATTACCTTTTATTCGTTAATCCATAAACAAAAAAATAGAAACAGCAAAACAAATTCATTTACTTGATTGATGGCCGAAACATTTTTAGATCAGACGTAGAAAAGTTAAAGGGTTCTCTTCCAAGTTACCTCCCACGTTCCAAGAAGCACAACTTTCCTCTTCTCCAGACATGGGTTCCCCTGATGAAGAACGCACAGGAGTTGAATATCTAGTAGAACTGGTCCCTTTTTTCTGGTATTCCTCCTGTTCAGCTTCAAAAATAGCGTTGTCAATTTTGTTTTTCAAAATGCAGATAGCAACAGGATTCGTTAGCTTTCTGATTCTGGCAGCAACAGCTTCCCCATATACGGAGAATTTGTCTCTATGGTTGTCAGGGCTGTTCATTCCCTCATAACATTCTTTCATTATTTTATAAGCTTCGTCTTGTTTATCTTTTCGACTTTTCTTGTTAGGGGGTAGCTTAAAGCTTTTGTTACAAGATGAAGACGGCCGATCATTGATTGGTGCGTCGTCTTCTCGAGCCTCGGTTGCTTGTGATACTTCTTCCTCCATGTTGTCTTCTTCAGTAACCTGGAAAGTGTCAGAGCTTGAGGTGGTGTGGTTTGGTGTATACTTATCATCCAAGAACCGAAGGTACTTGAGTCCCCACCACGGTTTTTTTCTGTCACTTGTGGCCATTCCAGACTTAGTCACATTCTTCTTCTCCCTTCGATATTGGGCTAGAACACTCTCCAACTTTTTCTTAATATCAAGTACACTGCAACCCATATCTGAAGCAATTTCCATAATTGCATCATTGCGTTTGTATTTATTTTTATAAAGTTTTTCACTGGGATTCCACAGTAGAGGATGTAGTTCGTATGATTGAATCAAACTAATTGTTTTTTCTACTGACCACAATTGTTTATTGATGCTCTCGCTCTCTGCTGAATCACTCAATTTACTGTCCATTCAACAAAACTGAAACCGAATCCTCACTTAATTGAAAAACTACACACACTCCGCTAGAAACGCCACACAAACAAAGAAAACTGCTACAAGTTGCATGGACAGAGACGTGAGTTCGACTGAAATGTTCGGTCTGTGAGCGAACTTTGACAGCCAACAACAGGGTCCCGCCATCATCCCCACCACAACGCTCAGAATGTTGCGGAAGGCGTCCACACCAAACAATGTTCGGCGGACATCACGCATTTCCAGCGAACACTGTTCGCCGAACATGTTCGGTTGGTGGAGACGCGGCTTTATCCTTCAAAATTAAATAGTCATACTTTACTTGGTATCAGCAAAGTAATTTTCAATAAATCGCCCCCTCTCCATTTGCAGATATATCATTTACCATTTTATAGTGGATTAATATGACTTTATTTTTGGGGCACTTATTTATCAAAATTAAGTACTTTACTCTTGTTAAAACACAAAACAATGCAAGTAAACTGCTTCACCAAACAACCCTATTTTTGATATTTACAGTTTTATTGAATAATAGTTTTATTATATGTAATTACTAAGGTATCTTATTTTTCAAAATGAAGTAGTTTATTTGAAATCAGAAAGGTACTTTTCAAAAAATTGCCCCCCCCCCCTTCAACTACCATTTTCATTTATACATATTTCTCCTCCTCCTCCCGCTCAAAGTATAGGCTTACAGCCTGTTCCAACTTCACTGAAGACATCTCTTCCTTGGTCTACCTGTATCTCATATCTTCCATTCTCTCGATTTACTGCCCCAATTTTATTTGTCCTTCCCTTACTCTGCTGGCCATAGAATATACATTTAACCCGGTTCTTATATCTTCATTTCGTATTTGATCTCTAAGGGTGCAACCTTTGGTTTTTCTCAAGAACTTCATTTCACTTCTTTATTCGTTGTTCATCATTTCTCGTCATCGTCCAAGTTTCACTTCCATAAGTTAAAACAGGTGTTGCCATTACTTAGATAGTTACTTACATATTTCATCTATCTTTTTACAGTGCATTATTATGATCCGCTTTACAGGATATTTTATTTATCAAAATTAAGTACTTTACTATTGTTAAAACACAAAACATTGCTGGTAAACTACCCCTCTCCCTCAACCGAAGAACCCCACTTTTAATATTTACAGTTTTATTGGGCAACAGTATCATTATATGTAAGTATTAAGGTATCTTATCCTTCAAAATGAAGTACTTTGTTCAACATCAAAAAGGTAGTTTTTGAAAAATTACTCCCCTCCCTCATTAACTATCCTTTTCATTTATAGATATTTCATCTACCTTTCTACAGTGGTTTATTATGACCTTCTTTATTTATCAAAATTAAGTACTTTACTCTTGTTAAAACGTAAATCGTTGCAGGTGAACTACCCCTCCCCTTAACTGATCTTCACCAAAATCAATAGGCCTTGAGTTCTCTACTTTTGTGGCAGTTATCGTTCGCCATAGAAAAAATTCAGCAGACACACACACTTTTCGGAAAATGACTTATCTTCATGTTTTGAGGGTAGTACAATCAGAATCAGCGCTTATATCAAACAATTAATAAGTAAATACACTTTTACTTGTGAAAAAACTTACTTTTTGTTATATCCTCATACGCACGTTTCGGAGTAGTTTGCTCCTTCATCAGTGAGGTAAAATGCAGAAAGTGTCAAGGCGTTGGTAATCTGTAACGGTTTTTTGGGGATTGGTTGTGTGTGGGGGTGTGTGTAGATGGAAGGGGGTTGGCGCGAGATTCTGAATTGTGTCCGTGTCCGTTGTGTATTATTGTGTCAAATAGTGTGTTGGATTTAAACACGATTTTTTTCGCGATCACCATACTTCCATTTCTTTACGGAACATATGGAAGTAATGAGCAAAATGTTAGGTAAGGATAAATTACATACTAACTTGGACTGTGTTTCCAGGTTTCAGTCTGCACAACACTCCCTGTTTGTAACATTTATCAAAGCTGAGGTTTGATTGTATATTTTGTGATTTCGGAATGTAAAAATAAAATGCCTATTGTTATCTTTATTACGTGAAAGAAATATCCAGCACAACAGCCCAGAATGGGATCAAGTTTGTCAATTAAGATGGCAGAGATAATGTTTAGTCTCCATCCATCATTCTGAATTTTACTGTGGACAAACGCTGCAGCTCACTTTGGTTTTATTATTATTCCTGCAGTATAACTCTGTAGTGATAAAGACCAAAAATTTCCTAAAGAGAGTACCATGCACATATCTATATATTATTGAATTCTTTTACTTAGTGTTCACCAAATATTCGTTTGTGACACTCTGAAGTAGCTCTCTTCACAGCCCTTTGTTACAATTTTCTTGTCTCTTCTACCCCTGTTAGAAGTGGTGACATTCTAAAAAATATTTAGTAACCATGCGATAATTGGAAACTGATGATCAACAGAAGTTAAGTTTGTGGATTCCTGTAGCAGGACTACGTTTGATGTCTGTAGAACTCTGGTTACATGGTGGCATCCTAAATGTGTATACTGTTTCCGTTCTTAGCTTAATCCTGATGTAAACAAACAGGCGTGGTACATCTGAAATGCTATTTGCTGTTTGAATTAGAGGCATGTCGCTCTGACAGGAGTATAGACAGGGTACATATAATATTGATACTGTATAAACACATGTAACTTGTAAAAATTTGTGCTGACCAAAGTGAAATTGTTGTGACAGTGTCAGACCGACATAGAAACATTTTATAACATCAGTTAATGGCTTTTTTTTATTAACTGTTTAAATATAGCAACAAAAAAAAGGTTTATTTAAGACAAAAATAGAAGCTGTGATAATTACCAGTGTACTGAATACTGCCAGTTGCTGTCAGAGAGTAATTCACTGCATCCACATCTGTGTCTGAACTTGTATCATCACTTGAGTCAGCATTATTATTGATAAGATTGCTCATTGTCCATAGCAACGTTGGTAATGTGGGCCAGTTGCCATAGTTTATCATCTTCCTTGATTATATACTGCATACAATGACTCCACTTGTCCGTCATTGTTTCATTTACCGCCTTCTCAATAAATTGTTTTATATCAAGCAGCTAATGTTGTGTTGTGATGGGCTACACATCCTTTCAATTGGCTCCATATTAATTCAGTAAAATTCAGAATACAGTGATAAGGAGGAAGTCTTAAAATGACATGCCCCGATTTAAATAGCAAGATAATTCTTATAACGACAAATTTTTAATTAAAATTTTTTTGTAAGTGAACGTAGTAACTAGGGTTTGCTGACAGCTTGACAAAGACATACGCTGGCTCGGTACCACGTGTCGCCCGAGACAAGGGAAGGCAGGGAGTAGAAGAACAATGCCTCGGTCGTAGCAGATGTCCGTTTAAGAGAATTGCGGGTGACGGGCTGGACCTAAGAAAAACAAAGGAGAAAAAGTATCACTGAGAAGAGAAAGAAAGGCTGACAGGGCGACATAGCGGTGCTATACGAGAAACAATAAGCCACGTGCGTGGAGCTGAACACCAAATGCGGCGTTCATTGTCCACAATAGACAGGAAAGGTGGACTGTTTGGCGACAATACGTTTGCGCAATTAACGAACTGCGGGACGTACAGCTTTACCAGAAGGGTGCACAGCTAAGGAAAGCCTGCAGAGCAGATGTAGCAGCTGTATGGGATACTCAGAAATTACCACACCA
Source organism: Magicicada septendecula (assembly GCA_034769895.1). Classification (NCBI taxonomy): domain Eukaryota; kingdom Metazoa; phylum Arthropoda; class Insecta; order Hemiptera; family Cicadidae; genus Magicicada; species Magicicada septendecula. The sequence goes on from CM068372.1 coordinate 131,401,017, forward strand.
GTTGTGAGAACAGCTAGGAGAAGCTGATAGACAATGCGAGCGTTGGTCACAGGTAAGCAGCGATACATGTGTTGAACAAAAGGGCAGATGAGAGGCCACGCAGCAATTAAAAGTACTTTGTCTGAAAGGACAAGACGCCAAGATAAAAGAGTGATAGACAGGCGTTAAATTTGGTCATCCGCCGCAAACGATGGGTGGAGCCAACCAGGCACTTTTAAAGTAGGGAATCAGGAAGCCTATCAGAGTCGAGACTTGAGGAAGGCGTTCCTACAAGAAGAGGTTGCCAAGGAGACGAGCTGGAGGAATGAATGAAAACCATGCCAGAAGAAAATCTAGAGTGTTAAGGAGGAGTTTGCACCAGAAAATAACTAAAAACCAATAGAAGCGAAGAAGTTGTGAAGTTGAGTGGGAAGTAGAGAATGTAGTGTGATTCGGGGTATAAACTGGAGTGTTTACTGCGAGCGGGGGTCTTAAGTCTGATGTCCTTAGTCTTATATCGGAGAGTCTGATCTCTGAAGTCTTATATCGGAAGTTTTATATCTTATATCTGAAGGCTGAAGTCAAGAGTCTTATAATTTATGTATCGGAACTGTCGGGAGTGCGGAAGCCTTAGCGGAGTAAAGTCATATCGGTTGAAGAGTTGGTGTGAATTTATAAGTACGAACAGTTGAGAATCGGAAGCCGGTAATGGGACTTAGTGATTAAAAGACATGTCGAAGTATAACTAAAATCGACTTAGTTTTGTCGTCTAGAGTTAATATCATAACCAAAGACATTAATCCGCTCTGAAATGCCGTAAAATGTGTAAGAGATAGACATAATGTCGTAATAGTGATAGCAAAAGAGAACCGGTAGATGAACTAATTACGATCATGAAATTAGAGACAATTATAACTATTAACACCATTAAACATAATCAAATGGCATGTTAACAAAGTTAATCCGCGGAAGAACAGTGTGAATTAAAAACACAGAGCATCCAACACTTAGTATAATTTCAAGAAACCATTAACATACTAAGAATAATTCAATGACACTTGAGTAGAATCAATTCAGCAAAATTTAGAGTTATCGAATAACATGTGTTAAAATTCGAGATTCCAATAACAAGAACAAACCCAAAAGTTATATGTGTGTCAGAGTGCGAGAGGATAAGTGATTACAAGTGCCTTCAACGAGATGATAACGCCATCCGCAAGGACAGCAAGAAACCTGGAGAGAGAAGGAAACAGGATAACAGCGCAGAGGACTCTTCGCAGTAAAATGGATTAACGTACCAACAAGTAAAATTTATATACATGCACTACTAATATTAAGTAAAACACTGTCTGTTCCTCTGAAAGAACTCACAAATAATATTTAAAGAAATTAATATCTAGTAGCTAGTCAGGGTAAATTGATAATACAACTTTTACAGATGATTTTAATCCAATATTTTATGAATCCATTTATTATGAATATCTTAATATAGAATAAAAGGTTATAATTATGATTGTTAGTGTTTAATAAGTAACTAAGAGAAAGAGATTATAGAAGATTAAGCAGGTGTTGACAAAATAGTAAATGATAGATTGATGTATTAAGTCATATTGCAAGGTACATGTTGTATTTCTTTTCAGGAAATCATGAAAGTGACATCCATGATATTAATTGTAAATAAATTAAGTTAACCTTGTAAAGTCTGGTGTACATTGTCAATTTTTGAAAACACCTAAAGATTAAAATTTAATATATGACATCAAAGGAAGTGAACAACGACTTCTAAATCATAATTTTCTAATGAATACATAATATACTTAATTAATAACAATCACAAACAAATTATTATTATATTTGACGCTCCACCCAGGAAGCTTAAGAAGATCATAAATCAAAACAATAATTAAAGTAAATAAACAGAAATTAGTTATACACATTAATAATTTATTAACTAATAAATTATAGTTAGATTTAATGCCCACACAAGGGGCAACACACATTATAGTTATATTTGGCACCACAACAAGGTGGGGTTTTAATTAATTAAAAAGAGCAATAATATAATAGTTATACTCTCACACGATGGTACAGACATTCTGCACATGCGTGTAATACATTCCTGTGTGAACAGTGACAATGCCCCTGACCAATAGGGTTTCAGATTTGGCACGTGGGTTTGTTTACATCAGAATTGGAACTAAGGAAGGAAAGAGTATATGTGTATGCATGTTAGTATATGAGGAATCTGTCCCTTAACTCTGGAAAATGAGACTGGGTATCTTGCAGCTGCTAAGAACTTTCTAATGCCTTGTCTTAACTAGTAAAATAGTGAAGGATCTTAAATTGTTTACATATAACAATATTTGTGTTAAAAAAAAATACTTTCGTTAATTTGTCTCCTCTTTCTGTGAAATAATTGTCTTCTTTCTTAACTCTGAATCAGCGAACACTCAAATTCTTAAATCCTTTTTCATTATTATACCTCTCTCTGTGCTTAACAATGTTAGATATAAATTTGATGTCTTTCACTGCTGACTTTGCTCATTCTTTATTTATTTGTAACTTAAAAGCTTTTTTCAGGTGCAATCTCACAGATTTATGTTTCAACAGATTCTCTTCAGTTGGTTTTAATAAAAGTAACAAAACATATTTGCCTCATAAGAATCAATTTCAGATGATATCAATTAATTTTGCTGTTTGGTGGGCAGTTGAAAATGAATTATTTTTTAACTTTATTAATTAAAAAGGATGTAGCAATTTTATTATGTTAATATTTATCGTATTTAAAACTACCATCTAATCCGATTAGTTTTTTACTTGTTAATAACAGTGCATTATTGATTAAAATAAATTGAGTTTTATTAAAGAAAAATGATCATTAGGGTGCTGTGCCAGCGATCCCTTTATTATCCCAGTCACATGTATTCTTGGTCAAATGCTGTAGTCCAGTCGCCAGAGATTTTGACTTGATAAAAAATTGGGGCAAAGCAATATTTTGTGCACGTGTTAAATAAACGTTAATAATTAATATAAAAAAATCTTTGCATGTTTACCTTTCTAGGGTTTTCTGAAAATGGTCTGGAAAAATCGTAAAGACAGATTTTCTTAAAGCACTCCGTAAATATGTACAGTTGGAAGAAATAAAAAGGTGTATATTGAAGAGCAAACAATTTCCTTCAGAAAGTCTCCTTACATATTTTTACGTTAATGGAACTGTTTTCCTGAAAATTGGTAATGATGAGCGCTGCGTTTTAAAAAGAGCGTTTGCCCCCGATCTTGCGTAATTCGCTAAATTAGCCAGGCGCGTCTATTCAAAAATATCATAACTTTCTTTAATCTAAGCATAGCCAGTTAAATAAAGGCTAGTTTTGAAGGGGAACAGTATAGCTTTCAAAATTTGTTGATTTTTACATAAATATTTTATTTGAACATAAAGAATATAGTGTATAAATATTTACTGTAGATACAAAAAGAAGTGAAACCACAAAATTACAAGTACTATACAATAAAATTTAAAAAAATAGTAGTTCTTTACTAATTTACCTTTAAAAGAGATAAACTTTTTATTTTATAATAATGAAAAATACTTTTGAAGTTGTTATTTAAAAAAAAACACCTTTTCAAAAGTGAATATTTCGACGTATTTTAAATTTACTCGAAAATTCAGAGTTTATCTGCCTTTATTAATCTTAAAAATAGAGATATCGAAATACAAAAAATTGTATTTGAAAGCTGCAAGTGTTCTGCATCAAAAACTATACTCATGAAAATTAAAATCATTTTCGAAATTAAAAAAAATAAATGAAAATTGTGTATACTAAAAAAAGGTGCCTCCTTTGCGTTACATACATGTATCTTTTAAGTGGGTTTATTTGAGTACTTGAAATTAACGTTACAGCTACTACAATACTAAATCTATCTATTCATGTTATTTCTCTTACCTGATTATACCTATACTCTAAAAACAAGACTCTAGAAAACAGGTAAAATTTTTAAACGGCGCGGCGTTCTATTCCCCTCGAGTGTGCAACTGTAAATGTAGCTGCGCGCGCAACACCCATTGTTGTGGTGTGCCATACAAACATCTGCTATACAAGAACGGAGCAGTAACGCAGTTGATATTTCTTCAAAGGTTATAATCAAAACATTACAAATATTTTTGTTTTTATCATATAAAACAGGTAAAAAAATTGCAGTTTAAAGTTTTTATTTACACTTTTTATACATGCTAATATTTATTTATTTGTGAGCACGTGTAGTGGAGTCAAAATAAAAATCAAATGTGAATAGTTTTGGGAGTCGATTTTTTGTGTGCTAAATTGGTTAATGGGATCAAGTTGAGCTAATAGTTAAGTTTTGTGTAAAAACAACCCGTTTATTTTTTTATTAACAATTTAAGTTGCAAAATAGCGTTTTTATAAATATCTTTGGACCTAACAAGCCGATTTTAATGTGATTTTTTTTCAGTATTCTATAATAAATTAAGAACATTTCTAGCCTTAATACGGAAGTCGATGTTATTATTATTGTTAATAAATAAATAAAGTGGCGATGGCGTTTATAAACAAATTGCTGTTGTTTTAACACAAATTAATGAAAGTTGATAAAACTTGAGGGAAAGGTAACCTTTGTGGAGTACTATAAACCCCAAAAATTTCATATTGAAATGTCGAATATTACCTCAAAAAAATCGCAATTCACAAAAAAACTTTGAGTGCTCATAAAGTACGGCAAGATTGTGGCACAAAGGTGTACGACGGCTTAAATTAAAGCTTATTAAAAATACTTTCGGGTGGTTAATTAACAAAATTTTTTGGCCTTTCTGACACCATTTTTTGACCATTTAAAAAAATTAAACGTAGACATGGATAGCCTCAAAAAAAGATGAAAATGAAGAAAAAAGAAAAATCTTAAAATCTGCAGCAGCAATTATTCGAAACGATGTTAATCTGAAGAAAAGTAATACAGAATTTTATCCTCCAAGTGATAATATATTCCAAAATATTAATGAGAATATCCCAGAATCCCTTCAGTTTCTGATAGAAGAAATAATTTTAAAAAATAAAAAAGGTGATATTAGTTCATATGAAACAAAATGCACAGCAATTACTCATTCAATTATGAGTTGCATAAGACCTAGAAACTTTCTATCACCATTGCAAGTTGGTCTGTCTGTAATGTTGCACAGGAAATTTGCTTCAAAACGAATTATACATATATTGTCGCATCTGGGAGTGTGTTCATCATACAAAGAAGCAACACTTTATGAGGATAGTGTATTGCTTAGTCCACGTTCTCCATTTAGATCTGGTTGTTTTGCACAATTGGCATTTGACAATTCAGATATTAACATCAATACTATAGACGGGAAAAATACTTTTCATAGTATGGGAGGTATTATGATTGTAAGTCCCAGAGATTGTTATTATAACAAAGTTCCCTTAAAACGATTGACAGTTAAGCCTACTGCAAAAGAAATTAGCAAAATTGACAAAATACCATTCCAAATTTTTGAAAATATTAATACACATGCACTCCAAAACATTGTTTTTGAAAAAGTAGATAACCCGAGTTTTAATAATATAGATTTTTCTAATGCTGACTTGCTTTGGATTTATGGAGTGACCAAACCAGGCATTACTGGCTGGAATGCCTTTATGTCCAAGCTTTTGGAAAATATGACGTATACATTATCTAGAATTGTTTGCTTGCCTTTTGTACACTCTCCTCCAACTGACAAAAATACAATATACACCGTTTTAAAATACGCTGTAAAACTAGTGAAAACTTAAATCTATTTAATTGTTTTGTTACTTTCGATCAACCTTTGTATCAGAAAGCGTTTAAAATGGTCCAATCCTCACCTGATGATGATATACATAATGTAATTGTTCGACATGGAGGATTTCATCTGCTTATGTCTTTTCTTGGTTCAATCGGTTATGTGATGGCAGGAAGCGGTTTAAAAGAAGCATTAAGCTGTTACTATGTGCCAGGAACTGTAGATAAGATGTTAGATGGCCATGCTTATGCTAGAGCAGTACGAGGCCACACATTAATTTGGATAGTTTTGTGTAAAAAGATTATTGAGGAAATGAATCTTTCAGAAGTTCAATATTCAAATATGAAATCTTTACTACAAGAATTTTTAGATGACAATCTTACTTACAAAGAAGTACAAGATCATAATTTTTTTAACATCTTAAAAGGTAAATTTCTAGAAAAAAGTATTGAAATTGAGGAATGCGGTAAAACTGCAAAATTATGGATACAATACATACGAATGATCTCTATTGCAAAAGCATTTGCGCGCTCTGAAAAAATGGGTAATATAAAAATTCAATTACAAGTTATTCAGCAAATGTTGCCATAGTTTTATGCGACTGGACATTTTAATTATACGAAATCAGCCTTATTATATGTACAATATATGAATCAATTTATAAAAGAATCTGAAAAACTTTTCACCTCAATGCAAAACCAAAATGTAATTCCAGAAACTACCGCTTTAAAAATTAAAGAACTTCAAAATTTTATAAATAACAGATTTTGTACTGTAAGACGAACTGAGAAATTCTGGTCAGGAACTCATACTGATATGACAATCGAACAGGACTTAATGAGAGTCATGAAAGTTGGTGGTGGTATGATTGGACGGGGAGTAACTACCAGTACTGCAAATAAATGGATTCTAGCGATGCCATAGACACATGATATCTGCGAAGAAGTAGAAAATTTTTGTGGTATACAATTTTCTACTTCCGATCAGCATGTAGATGCTAGAGATTCTCGAATAAAACGAGATACTGAAGATATTCTCAAAATAAAATCCTGGTTTGATTGTCACGAGACATTTCCTTATCAAGATTCAATAATGTCTATATCTACTGGAGTTACTGGCGGTAATAATATTAACTGTCATAATGCTTTTGAGGTTGGAAAAGCAGGGTTAGAAGAAATTGCTGGTACAAACTTCCATAAAGTTTCGTTTAAACGAAAAAATAGAGTACTGTCATTAAAAAGTGTTAATAGTAGTCTGAAAATTCAAGAGGAAATTGTCCCTATAGATCCAATGTTTATATTTCAACGCATTTGTGTAGCAAGAAAAAGTGACGACGAATTAAAAGATTACATGCGTTATGAACTTGCACCGTACCCAACATCTATGTTTTACGAAGGTGTATTTTGGAAAACAGATAAGTCTAAACTATATGATATGTTTGAAGTGGACCGCACTGAGATTAACCTTGAAGATTGCATTTACGTCATTGATGGTGGTATGTTACTGCATAGAGTAGTATGGTCAAAAAATGACAAGTTCAAATGTATTTTTCAAAGATACGTAAATTATGTCAAGAGACACTTTGGATCAAAAGTTACTGTAGTTTTTGATGGCTATACAAACAATTCTAACAGCATCAAAGCTATGGAGCGTTATCGCCTACCAATCAAAATTCCTCTTTAGATATTTTATTCTATGAAGATATGTGTGTCACAGTGACCCAAGAACAATTTCTTTCGAATAAAACTCGATTTATTGAAATTCTAACGAGATATTTGGAAGAAGAAAGCTAACGTTAAACAAGCTGACGATGATGCAGACTTATTAATTGTGAAAACAGCCTTAGAATTATATGATAAATTATATGCACGTCAAATTGTTACTTACATTGAAATTCCCTTTAATTTGATACCCCACGTGCGGTATTTTCATATTTTCCATTTTTGACATCACCCCTCCGCCAATTCCACTAATTTATTGAGCCCAAAATTTTTAAAAACCAAAATTTTTAATATCATGTCACATATGATATTTCATATTTTCTATTTTTGACACCCCTCCATTACAACCCCAGGGCCCAAATGTATTCAATAGTACGTATATGCATGTAAAATTGTTACTTGCATTGAAATTCCCTTTAATTCGATACCCCACAGTATTTTCATATTTTTCATTTTTGACATCCCCCCGGGCCCAAAACACCTATCTTATGTTGGTTCTCCCTATGCGTAAAACATTTGTGCCAAGTTTGTTGGAAATCGGTCCAGTTTCATATTTTCCATTTTTGACCTCCCCCAAAACCACCCATTTATTGAGCCCCAGGGCCCAAGAATTTTCAATAGTGCTTATATGCATGAAAAATTGTTACTTGCATTGAAATCCCCTTTAATTTGATACCCTACATGCGGTATTTTCATATTTTCCATTTTTGACATCCCCCAGGGCCCAAAACACCTATCTTATGTTGGTTCTCCCGTTGCATAAAATATTTGTGCTAAGTTTTGTTGAAATCGGTCCAGTGGTTTAGTAGGAGGTGTGAAATATAAATACACACAATGACTTTTATGTATATTAAGATACACATATTTAATAATATTATTCAACAGAGGAAGATTTGTTAAAATTGACCATTCCGTCTATCGATTTAATACTCCTAACGATGAAATAATAACAAAATCGTTATTTTGATTTTATTACTATTAAAATTTGAACTATTTTAAACAAAAAGAATGAAGACTTTATCATGATCCAATGGTTTATTTAGTAGTAAGAAAAGAAATTCACGGAATGTAAACGTTCTTATCGATTTTACCGCGCGCTGCCCTTAAATAAGGGTTTTTTTTAAAGCCTGACCTTATAAACATGCAAAGATGATTTTAAACCGATATTTAGACCTTTTTCAATAACTATACCAAATATCACTTTGCCTCAATTTTTTACGAAATTTTACCATTATTTTTACTCTGGCGACTGGACTACTGACAGAGTGTCGATTTCTAAAAGTAGGCTCGTCATCCCAGTAATGGAGCAATAAATTTTTGGCAATGAATGCTCTATGTGTTGAATAAAATAGACAGTTTGAACATAAAAATTATTTATTTAAAATACATCACACAAATAAATTATTGCTATATAGTTTAAATTCATTTTTTAAAAATAAGTATTGAATTGTGTTGTTACAGTTTTCACAGCTCTGAACAAGGCATGGTGTGTACACCACTTTGCTTGCTCTGTGTGTGATCAGAAAATGAACCAGAAAACGAAATTTTATGAAATTGATCTGAAGCCGGTCTGCAAAAAATGTTACGACAAGTTCCCTGCTGAATTCAGACGACGTCTGCGCAAAGCACACGAGGCTACACCGAAAAAGGCTAATGCTTGAAACTCGTCATTTTGTCAGTATCGTGTATTTACATATGGCCTCTTACAGTACTTCATGAACTTAGATTAAGTTATACTGTATATTTTATAAATTGTATACAATATATGGTTATGTACTAACAAGGATCGGCAAAATGTGCATAGATGATCCACATTGGTTTGCGTTTATTAACTTTAAAAACTTAAAACTTTTCTATTGCTTTTAAAGGAAGGAATAGAAGGCTAATGTTAAAAGTATTTATAACATGTAATTGGTGTTTATTAAAATTCAGCCAATGATTTGACAGTCAAAAGTTATTCTTGGGTGTCACAGTTGTCTGAAGTTAGGTATTATTTTACGATGATATGGATTCTAATACACAAGTCTCATAGTCTAAAGGCTGTGTCAGTGAATATGTTTCTAAAACAGATAGCTTCCTTCAGTACAAACATTTTGAATTTATTTTTTACTGACTGATACTATGGTGTTATAATTTTTAATTTGAGTGCCAGTAAGTCAAATTGAAATTTAATTTTTTTATCACCTGAAGTATTGTTTTAGGTAAGAATTAAACGTTTTCACTGCTATCATTAAATTTAGTAACAATCAAAAATTGGTGAAGGAGTTTTTCTGCATTATACGGGAACAAATTTTGAAAAGTATGTGGTGTCCATGAGATTGAAAATATTTAGTGGTGTTAGTAATTGCCATATATTGTAACCAATCGTATTCTTAAAATAAAGAAGAGTATTAAAAGGAATGCCTAATATAAGGTGCCTGATTAAAATTGCCTTAATATAGATTGTTTTTGCCTTAATGTTTGTACATTTCCATATTGGACCAGTTCTTAATGATGGTAAAAACTAATTAAAACACCAGAGTTTTTTTTTATTCCATTTGATCAGTTAGACTATATGTAAACATGCTTCCATTAAACTTAGATGTATGTCAACAAGTACAAATATTTTGTATGTATTTTTGATATAATATATGTAGAAATCTACAAATTGCCCTCAAACAAGACTTTACGTAGCTAAATTAATTTTGAGCGTTGTCTTGTCACCACAGGTAGAAGACGGTAGGGGTTAAGTAATTTTGATTATTTTTAAAACATTTTTTGTAGCACTTTGTTACATATAATCTTTGCCTACATATAATTAAACATAACTGGTAATTAGAAATCAGCATGTATTTTGAAATCTGAATGATGGTGCTACTCAGATCTAGTAAGTGTTAATGAATTATTGTTCAGCAATGTCTACTACTGTAGTACAAAAACTATATGAGTACAGAATGCAGTAGTCTATGAGATTTGATCAGAAAGTTGATACAATTTTTGTTAATTTAAAAAATTATGTCATTATTCTTTTGTATTTATTTGTCTCCTTCAAAGTGATCCCCATCTGATAAATCATAGTCATGCCAACGTTTTTTCCAGTCTAAAAAACATTTCTGGGACACACTTAGTGGTATAGCTGTGAGCTCGCTTTGTTTTCTATGGTCAGTGGTCACAAAATGTCCTTTCGTAGTTGTTTTTAGTCGTGGGAAGAAAAAGAATTGGATGGAGCCATATCTGGTAAATATGGCAGTTGCAGTTTCCCATAGTATCATTGTTTTCCCCTGAATATTGTTGAACAACCTATGACATGTGTACTGATGTTTTGTCAGGGTATAAATTCTATATATCTGGCCGTTTTCTACAAATAGCTTCATGCATGTGGAATAATATGCCCAAATAATAATTTACTGTTTGACCAGAGCTGCTAATGGTAAAAATTTATAGAAAACAGTTACTGCAATCTTAATTTTGCTATTACAATCTTCAACTCATTCACAACTGATTTTGAAGATTTTGAACCAATTATAAACTGCTCGTTCGTACATACAAGACTAACTGAAAAATGTCACAGCACTCCATCTCATTTTTCACATGAAACTTGCTGCAAGTTCCTTGATCCTACATGGTAAAATGTTAAAAAATTGCCAACAAATCAAAATATAGCTCTCATTTGGCTTTCAAATCCAAACTTTAATTATAATACATAACTTTAATGAGACTTTATTGACTTTTATAAATTGCATTAACAATGATGGCAGTAACTGTGTGTGTGTGTGTGTGTGTGCGTGTGCGTGTGCGTGTGTGTGTGTGTGTGTGCGCGTGTGTGTGTGTGTGTGTGTGCGCGCGTGCGTACGTGCGTGTGTGTGTGTGTGTGAATCTTTTGGGTATCGTATGGTGTGTTTTGGGTGAATCCTGCATTGAATTGTGTTCTTTTTTTACTGAACAGTTTTCCTACGTTTTAGCAGCTCCATCTCTGCCCTCTTCAAATCGATTCATCATTGATGTGCTAGTAGTGTATATTGTACTATACTTCTTATTATTACTAAGTGACCTTTATGACCGCCTGTGACATTAAACAGGACACTTATAGAAATCCACACATAACATAACATGGCGTAAGCGTTAAATTTTTTATTAATGTGGCAAACAAGAAAATTTTTATAGCATTCAATCAGTAATTTGGGATCCACAGGGAAAATGACACTGTACTTACAAAATTAATATTGACTGTAAACAAAACCAAGAACTTACGTGAATATTAAGCCACTGGAAGATTTTAGAAATTGTTCAAAGTTTTAGAGTAGCATTCTACTGCCAATTTAAATTTCTTCATTCAGCTAAAAGAATTACCAGTGTGTAAGGTTTTGGACCTCATGTATGCACTTTGGTCCATTTAGTGAAATGAATCAGCTGTGGGAGTTAAGTTTTTGGCCACTAAGCTTCAAGAGGTCTTAAACATGGGCTTTACACCCATAGAAACAATGCTAACACAAAATTATTCTGTAACATGTCCATCAAGTGTGCACTTTATCATGTTAAGTGCCACTTCCTAAATTCCATCAATATAAGCATTTTAAAAATAAGGCAAAGGTTTGATTTTTGTTAAGTCTGGAGCAGCTCCTAATCGTGAGCTTTCAGATTTGAATTATTAAATGTTAGTTTACAAAATTTTGTGTTTTTCATAATCTGCTACGGTTTTGCAGTAACAATTTACATTATTGTTGTCAGTCAGTCAGAATGTGTAAAAACAGGATTATCAACAGTACTGTCTTAGATTTGATAATAGTAATTACATACTGCCATATTTATAGTATTTAATATTAATTATATTTTTAATTGTAATTTAATTATATTTTTAATTGTTATTTAATTATATTTTCTTGCTTTCATGTTTATTAGTTAATTTATTATTACAAACTGGTAGTTCTTAGTTTCAGTAATTTGTCTCTTTAATGTACTCAAAACGCTTGTTATTAATTATGGTGTTTAATTATATTATAGTTATGTCCAGAACACCATCTTTATAATTCACAACTTTGACTTGAGAACACATGTAAAGTGTAGTGGTGTGTGTGTATGCGTGTGTGAAACTGGTATTAGTGAGTAAAATATTACTCATTTTATTACCAGTACAATTCTATTAAAATATTATGCTTATGGATGTAAACAATAAAAAATTGTGTAAATAATTTGATACATGGCACTGACTGAATAAATTAATCTGTTATAAAGAATCTGTCAGTCACCGGCATAGACACACATAGTAGAAGATGCTAGCAGAAGGGAGTAAATTTAGAAACAATTATTACATCATAACAGTAGTAAATCTGTGAATTCCAGTGAAAAAGAGTATTAGATAGTAACAAGTTTTAAGTTATATATTAATTCAGTAACTATAATAGCATTAAATTAATTATTATGTTTTGATTACTTACATACAGTTTAATCTTATTAGTAAATATTTAACTGTTTTATATACAATTGTTTTAAATTGATATTGTATGAGAATGGTTTGTTTTAAATGTTTGTTATTACTAAATTATAGTCTAATAAAAGTTTGATTGTAAAAAAATGTCATTCTCAAGTCAGTTCTCAGTAATGTACCCTGAACTTCTGTGAATGTCTGTTATAACAAGCCTAAGGCTTTTATTATACTACACTACTGATTGCAAAAAAAATTGTGAGGCATTGGTTTAAATGTAGCATATTACACATACTGCAATTGATTGCAAGACAGTTGCAAGCCTTGCAACTGCTCGTACAACTTTTAGTTTCACGCACTCTTTTTGGGGTGCATTGATTCAAATGAAGGCTATTACATTATGAAACGTCCCCCAAATTTGTTCAGTTTTTTTTTTGAGGGGTGTCACTTAATTTTTTAAAAGTAGACACTTGGTCTAGATGGAAGAAAAAAATGTGCTGGGACCCAGAGTGACAGAACTCGCAATAAAACGCTTGTTTAAACAAACAACTTTTTATTAGTGTTGCATAAAGAAATTTTTCTAATTTTTTTACATTGTTCAACAATAGATTCTTGATTTTTATAGCCTCCGCAAAAATATATATATACATGTGCATAAGTACAGTTACATTAACAACCCACTCAATTAATTGAATTAACCAAATAGATTGTACCTTAATACCTGCTCTGGATTTTTCATTGCATCACCAAAATATATAAAAATCCATGACTACACTCACATTAATAAATTATTCAACTAAATTCCATCATTCAATTATATTTCTAACTTTTCTGATGGCATTAATAAATTATTATAAAAGTTAAAGAACAGAGTAAGCCTTGTATGCACATGACCTCAGTTGCTAATATCATTCCTAAATGTGCGTATATAAGACATTTTCTTGAATTTTAATTGCAGCTTCCAATTGTTATTCAATATCAACCACACATATATTGATTTATAATTTCATTATAGATGTATTTATGTTCATTATAAATTACATAAAGAAAATTACTACAGTTGTATGACTACAACCCAATTCATAATGTCAGTCCCGGACCTGCATGTGCAAGACATGTCTTAATTAAATTTTAATTAGTAAAGTGTGAACACCCTTTGTAGTAAAATATCTTGTCACCGGACAAAAGGCTTGCCCCATGACAAATGGCGCCAGTCGTAACTCTAGTGTTTTTGGTGGCCCTAAAAAGGACCGTGTGGCGAGAAGGCTGATGTTGGTCGTGCCGCGCTGAGATGTACGGCGGCTGCACCCGCTGATCGTGGTGTACTGCAGTCCTCCTCTTCTTTCGGCATTGGTTGTAGAGTCGGCTGCCGGCCCAGCGAAAACCATCGCGCGGAACTGGAGGGTGAAGACACAAGAACGCCGGTTCTATTCTTCGGACATTCCTTCCGGCTGACTCCGCGTCGATGTCGTTCGAGAGAGGAGAGGAGACAAACTGCGTACGATGGCGTGGCGATGATGAGTACGTCAAAATTTTCTGCAGGCCCAGGTTTTATGCACTAACCGGGATCAGTGATTGGCTCGCTCCGAGCATGTAGTTGGTCACGTCTCGGCTGCTGATCCCTGATTGGCTCGCTGTGTCCGCCGCTGGTACTGGAGACCAGATGTTCGCATACCGCTGCTGTCACAACTCCCCTGGGTCTTGAATGCTCTCCGGTAGCCACCCTACTGCTCTTCTCCGGATCTTGTACAGGTGTTTGTTGGGCGCCATGTTGATTGGTGTGCCGGCTGGTAGCTCGCTGGCGTGGCTGGATCTTGCATCCGCAAGATGATCGTCTCCCCATGTTGGGTGTCACTTGTCACCGTACAAAAGGCTTGCTGCATGACAAATGGCGCCAATCGTACACTCTAGTGTTTTTGGTGGTCCTAAAAAGGACCGTGTGGCGAGAAGGCTGATGTTGATTGTGCCGCGCTGAGATGTTCGGCGGCTGCGCCCGCTGTTCGTGGCGTACTGTTGCCTTCCTCTTCTTTCGGCATCGGTTGTAGAGTCGGCTGCCGGCCCAGCAAAATCCATCGCTGGCGCGGAACTGGAGGGCGAAGACGCAAGAACGCCGGTTCTATTCTTCGGCCGTTCCTTCCGGCTGATTCCACGTCGATGTTGTCCGAGAGAGGAGAGGAGATGAAGTGCGTCCGATGGCGTGGCGATGAAGAGTGCACCAAAATTACATGACTGGGAGTTGTCCAGTGTCCCGAGTCTCAGATAGGACTCCTGCCACTGGGTCAGTTTGAGTTCCTTTTATATTGTTTTACCTACTTATGGAGGGTCAAAGTGACCTTGCGATTGGTGGATTATAGCACCGGGGCTAATAAACGAGGTCGCTTCCAGGACACCTGGTCGCAGGGTGTATTTACCAAGTCTGGCAATGAGGGAATTGTGGGTTACTCTTTCGGAACGAACATAGAATCTACGCACCAGGCGTCTCACGGTGTCATCAAAAGAGCGGACACCGAGTCCTCTCCTCAAAAGACGAGAGTACCTCCGGGGGACTTTACACGCAAGCTTCACTCCCCGGTCGAGAACGCACTGGAGCGCTGACCTATGACCACGAGCAAGGTAATAACAAACAAGGTACACACCACATACACACGCCACGGGCAAGGTATGAACAGGACAGGCATAGGCAATAACGAGCAACACGTCCAGTGCACCAAAATTGTCTACCGGCCCGGGTTTTTGTGCACTAACCGGGATTGCTGATTGGCTCGCTCCGAGCACTTAGTTGGTCATGTCTCGGCTGCTGATCCCTGATTGGCTTGCTGTGTCTGCTGCTGGTACTGGAGAGCAGATTTTCACATACCGCTGCCATCACAACTCCCCCGGGTCGTGAATGCTCTCCGGTAGCCAGCCTACTGCTCTTCTCCGGATCTTGTACAGGTGTTTGTTGGGCGCCATGTTGATTGGTGTGCCGGTTGGTAGCTCGCTGGCGTGGCTGGATCTTGCATCCGCAAGATGATCATCGCCCCACGTTGGGCGCCACTTGTCACCAGACAAAAGGCTTGCTGCATGACAAATGGTGACAATCCAGGGTGTCCATCCGTATGGGAAACCGGGAAATGTCAGGGAATTCGATAAATCACAGGAAACCGGGAAATGTCAGGGAATTCAGAACAAAATCTGGAAATTCATTCTTCTTCCAGATAAAATGGACATACCGTATTTATCCGCGTAATAGAAGCACTAATTTTTTTTTTCAGTTTTCATAACATTAATCTAGTGAATGTCTTTTATGCCAGGAAAAATTTGTAAAGAAAACTAAATAAACATTAAAAAAAAAACAAGTGCGATCTCGAATGGGAAGTAACCGATAGCATCAATAGCTATATGGATAGCCTATAGCAAGCAGTAGCGACTACAATCGATCGATCAAATTTTTAGTGTTTTATCTGCTTACTATTGAATATTCTGTGTCGTTGGGGAATGGCGAGCTTGATCAATTATATTGCGTTCGCAGTTTTTCTAATCAAATAAATGCGATACATGGCTTCCACCACAAAATATGTGCATAGACAAAATTCCACAACCCAACGGATGACTGTGTTTGTTCACTATGTAATGACGTGTGCGATAGTTACTACCTCGTAAAATGTAAAAACAGACAAAAAGCACTGACTGAATACAGCAAAGTGTGAAATTCACTAAAACTTAATACTCATTCGAGTGCTCATTATTATTATTATTATTAAATGCGCTGACATAGGCAAGCCTTGTGTAAATGTGTAGTGCATCGTGACACCGTTCGGGCCGTGGCATGTTGAGTTTCTAACCTATCTTTCGTGTGAAGGGTGCGGAAGTTTTGAGGCACGACTAGAAGCTTGTAATATCACGCATGCGTCATTCTGTGAATACAGAACAAGATTTAAAATAAGTGACCTCGAAACCTGGTTGCCAACTGTATTGTGTACATTCACCACGTGATTAAGCTACCTCGCTCGGCGTGTGTGGTATTCCGTACGGTTCACGATCTTTTGCATTTTCTTCAGTAATTAGTGTTTTTCATATTGTTGTTTCTAGTCTTTATCTCTCTACTATAGTACAGTATAGCGTAGTTTACAGTTTAGCATAGCATAAATTAGTGAAATAGCCTATAGTTTTTATAGGTTTAATAGTTCAGTGTAGATGTAATTTTATTTACATCCGTGTGTTGGTTAGTGTATAGTTCGTCTGTATATACCATATCCCAGTATAGTTCGTGAAAGACAAGTGGCAAGAATGTGACTCTGAGATCAGCCATAACCTCCTTCCTATGCCAGTCATTAGCTGCGAATAATTTATTTCTTTTATTCTTAATAATAATGTATTCTTATTTTAGTGCCGGATGTTGTTAGGAAGTGCATACAATATCTCTGAAGTTTTTGTGAATTTGTTTTCACGTGTGATTTTCTGAGTACGGTATTACATTTTATGAGGGCTGTGTGCCGCAGTTGTATTGCATCAGCTGTTCTCGAAGCAGTAGAGAGCTGGCAACATAGGTAAGGCAATGCCCACATGTTTTGCGAACTGTCAATTTAGAAGTAAAGCCGTGCGGAGCATAGGACTATTTAAAGATTTTTACAATATCCTTATGTTACTTCTTTTTTTCAGCTAATAATCTCTTCATCAAAGCCAGTCACCAAACTACAGTCAGAGCAGCAGGATGCTATAAAATTCGCGGGCAGATTATTGCCAGCAGAAGTGCTTTAAAGTATCAAAATGTAATTACAGATGTAATCAGTGAACAGTTAAAATAAAATGTAAAGTAAATTCAGTGTAATAAAAGGAACAGACATGAAACAGTAAAAAGTTCTGCGGACACCGGCCGGCGAAGGTAGAACGTCTGAAGAGAAACTGCTACATCTCAAATTCAGGAAAGTCCAAAATTTATATCACCCTTTTAGTAAATTTGAGCTCAAAATTTAATACAAAAATGTACAAGTAAATCAATGTATGGGGCGAAAGAGAGAGAGTGTGCGAGCGAATGAATGCCGGCATCAAAAGGCAAAGCCATGAGGCATTGGTTTGTGTTTCACTATAATTAAAACGTAATACATAAAATCAATGACAACTGCAGTTTAGTAAAAATACTCTTGTTTGTAAAGTAAATACAGGAGATAAAAGTTATTAGTAAATGAGATTGATGCATAGTTAAACGACGGAAACATATAGCTGCCATTGTGTTATTATTTTGGGTGAATACTACTCCATTTTGTTTTATAAATATTAATAATTGAGATTCCGAATTAAACCACAAGTTTTGTTTAACCAAATGCTGTTTGACTTATTATTTCTAACCCCCAAACTGTTTTTGCTATGTTCGCTTAATACGACCCTGGACCTGAGTAAGCAAAAGTTATGTTGGCAACATGTGCTGTACTAAATGTAAACAGTGTGAGTTTTAAAAGGTAAGTCACTACTAAGGAATAAATAACTTATTAAAGAAGAGGAAAGTTAACAAATGCCGCCCAGAACAGGGACTTTATTGTTTATATATATAAGTAAGATAACAAATGACAACCCGAACAGCGACTTATATTTGTTTGTAAGATAACAACATGCTACAAGAATCCCTTGTAGCACAAAGAAGAATATATGATGCTATTTCAAACCTCGGTGGAGTTGAAAATGTCTTCATTAATAAGAACATGCTCCATGCTGCAAGGAATGCTCATGCTTTGTATGTTCAATATCTAAAGGAGAAACGTGAAGCATCGGAAGTTGAAGATTCTTTGCAAAAAAAGAAGAGAAAGGCCGCTTTGTTGCTGAAAGAATTAGAAGAAAATAAGAGGAGGGTGATGGCAGAAGCTCGACAGTCTTTGGTGGCTATAGATGAAGAAATTTCTTCACTGAAGCAGTAATGGTAATCAATTTTTTTATCTTAAAGTGAATTTAATTAGACTAAATTCAACTTCATGTTTTGAAATTTAATATGCACATTAATTGCTCATTTATTTTTTGGATGTTAAGTTTTCAAAATGTATTTCAATATTACTGTCATAGCTGGAAACTTCATTTCTAATTTTATTTTTAGTCATTGTGTGTCAGGGAAAAAAATGATTTTTGTGTCTGGAAAACAGGGAATTTTAAAATCCGAATTGAGTGGACACACTGCAATCATACACTCTAGTTTTTTTGGTGGCCCTAAAAAGGACCGTGTGGCGAGAAGCCTCATGTTAGTTGTGATGGCAGCGGTATGCGAACGTCTGCTCTCCGTTACCAGCGGCGGACACAGCGAGCCAATCATGGATCAGCAGCCGAGACGTGACCAACTACATGCTCGGAGCGAGTCAATCAGCGATCCCGGTTAGTGCATAAAACCCGGGCCGGCAGAAAATTTTGAAGCACTCTTCATCACCACGCCATCGGACGCACTTCATCTCCTCTCCTCTCTGACGACATCGACGCGGAGTCAGCCGGAAGGAACGCCCGAAGAGTAGAACCGGCGTTCTTGCGTCTTCACCCTCCAGTTCCACACCAGCGATGGATTTTGCTGTGCCGGCAGCCGACTCTACAACCAATGCCGAAAGAATAGGACTGCAGTACACCACGAACAACGGGCGCAGCCGCCGAACATCTCAGCGCGGCACAACCAACATCAGCCTTCTCGCCACACAGTCCTTTGTAGGACCACCAAAAACACTAGAGTGTACGATTGGCGCCATTTGTCATGTGGCATGCCTTTTGTCCGGTGACAATATATATGTATATTATAACTTGCCGCGAATGGTCCTATTGTAGGATCTTGTCGTCTGTTTTATTATTATTCTTAAAGCTTTGTTTTTATTATATTAAGTTTTGTTTTATTGGTTTATTCTACCCAATTCAATCTATTATTGAATCCGATATGAATAAATCGGTTCACTTACTCTTTGACGTCTTTTATTAATTTTGTTCAGATTGTTTATAATGTTTTTTGTTCCGTATCTTGAGTTAGTATCTGAAGAAGTTGCGTTGACTTTTCTGCCTCTAGCTGCGGTGACTCGATCGGTACTTTCCTGTATAGACATGAACATAAACACAACATGTGCATGATACTTACTATCAGTCGTAATATGTTGAAAATATTAGATAATGTGGTTGGTGATAATCATTCACTTTGAATGTTCGCTCTGGCTTCTGGTACCAACCGTCTCTTGTTACACCTAAGCTGTAATTCTATTTTTTCTAATAAAGGTCAACACTTTAAATTGTTCGTAAAACGATAGTTGTTTATTTAACTCAAGTAAAATGGTTTTTGTTACAATGGTATTATTTATCTTCCTTTTTAACATAATTAAAATAGAACATGGACTCATAAAATAATTAAATGCTCAGGGTGGTATGACTGCATTTGGCTAGTCGATTATTTTCTGTTTGTAAATAATTAGGTTATGATGCTATATAACATTAGTAGGTTCTTTGAGTCTGCAAGATACACTTCTATAATAAAATGCACTACTGTGATAATCAGTAGGCAGAGAATAAAAATATTAATTGTTTTAACATAACATAAAATATGAACGATTGTTCATTGTTTACAATTGAGGTTAGCAGCAGTTCATGTAACCTTGCTTATTTAAAATTGATTAATTGATGCTTCTTTGAGGCATTACTTATTTAGTATATCATTATAATTTATTAAATTCAGTGTTATGTTCCTGAATAATCTCCAAGATTGGATATAAATAAAACGGGTAATTCAAATTAATTCGCTACAACTAGATTACACTCATGTGTGACTCTGAGTTCAAGTACTACAATTAAATACAAAAACATTTTTAAATTATTAATTGTCAGGATTCATTTTCCCTTCATTGATCATTCAATGTCTTTTCTTAAACTACTATAATTGATTCATTCAAAGAGTTAAAATTGTCGTTATTAAAATCATTCAATTTGATTATTGTTTATTTGATTTTTTCCAAGTCCCCTTCCTTATGGAATTAGGGTTATTTATCAATTAATTCCGACAAATTAGATTCGCTATTAGCGTTCTTTAATTAATGAATAATTTTATATAAATAATATAATGGTCATTTGCACTGGTACTTGCGTAATCTGTTGATTCGAAGAATTAACACTTTTTTAACTTTTTTTATAATTAATTAATATTTTTAATTAATTTTCATAAATGCACTTCACACACTGCCTATATGCATGAACTCCGTAATAGAACACTTAAAAATAGACTGCACTGTCTTCTCAGGTTGACCTAACCTCAACTCGAAGTTTCGAGGTTAGCTTGTGTATTAACAGCTGTCGGCTGTCAAACCCACGTTTTTCTGGACGTTCGGCTAACGTGGAGTATCTCTCGTTGTTGATGATAGACTGGCTATAGTTACCTGGTCGGTATTCTACACTTCGTATTTTTTAATGAGCTCTGATTGGCTAATTGTCTGTATTTCGTGTACACTCGGTGAGATTCATCAAAATAGACGCTTAGCATAGCATCAGTAGCTGGGTTCAAGATTATGATTTGTCGGTTACATACCCACGCGCAAGGGCTTGTCACTTTTTAATTATTTCGTATAAGTCAAATATCTATAATTACACTAACACTATTTTTATCATTCCCATTGTTTCTAATTTTTGATTACGAGTAATTTGCATACCCTCATCATATAGTTCTGATTTGGGGTTGATAAAACCGCACTTGGTATAAATTCATAATACTTTTTAAGTTATTTAATACTTTAAATACATTGTTTTTATCCCATGTTTTCATGGTGATAACATATTGTTACAGTATTATTCACTTTTCCCTTCTATTTATGTACTAATAATTATACAATATCTATTTTCATAGTTTCAAGTCCTATGCTTACTGTTACATATTTTGTTTATTAATAATATACTAACAGTAATTGTTAATAACATTTTATTATGGCCTATGCATACTGCATTGGTCATTGTCACTTCTGATAGTGTCCTTTTTCTTTATCTTATGGTTTTATTACCTTAACTATAGTTTGTTAAGTGAGTTTACTATACTTTAGAAAGTTACATTTTTACATGAGTTGTAATCCCTTCAAATGATTCTCATTATTGTTTGAATATTTCTTATCAGTGTTTAGGTAACATTGTTATTATTGTGCAGTAGTTCCTTCTGCATTTATACTGATAATTGCTTTGGTTTACAGTTGCCAAGATTACTTGCATCTAGCTGTCAACATGGTTTATTGATTATTATTGTTATTATTAGTATTTAGGTAGCTATAATCCTTGAATTCACTTATTTGAACGGTATTCTGCCTCATTCAATGTTATTAGTTGAGTTCCTACTCTTTTATGAAAAGTTTACAAGATAATTTTTTTGCATCATGCATCCATTCTATGGCAAGCATATAGTTATATTAAATTACATTAATTCAGCTTTTATATTTACTTATTACCTTATCTATTGTACAATAAATGTTCCTTATATTATCTATTCATGTCACATTATAAAACATTTTAGTTTAACATTGCCTTATTTTTCTGTAGTTTTAGTGAAAACTAGTTGACCAGATTAGGTTATGTTATATTCTGAATAACAATGGATTACTGTCAATTTTGTATTTCCACATTATATCTGATTTATTTACCTTTATGTAGCACTGGTGTATTTATTGTTTATTATTAGATTACATTTTGTTTATCTTTTACAGTCTTTATTATTGGTAATTAGTGGTTATTTATTATGTCAATCCCACTTTACAATCTGTCATTAGTGTTTTGGACATAGTCCTTTTTTCAAGTTTACACATCATTTAGCTATGAATAACTCATACTATTATTCATTCTCTTTATTACTTTCTATGTTCAATAATTCACTCTTATTGAGTATTGTTTGCATTACATTGTCAAGGAAGGTATTTACTTAACAAGTTTGGGTCAGTGTCAATTTTACAGCTTAGGGATTTAAATCATGTTGTTTATTCCATTTATACATTCTTTTTTTATAATAATTCTTTTATTGGCATATATTAGTTCATTATAATTCATGTTGTCTCCCTTTTTTGTGTTTGACCTGGATATTTTTCTTCTTCTCTTCACTGATACTTTCCTCACTCTTAATAGGTTTCTTCATGATTTTGTTTTCATGGGTTTCCTTCCCACTGATTCTTCTTAATTTTGTTTTCATTGTGTCCTTCTCACTGTTTGATCTATTGGGTAATTATGTATGTCGTCCCGTCGTTAGTCTTGCTTTATCTTCTTTAGTAGTACATTTACTGGTAGTTCCTTCTTCATTTTATTCGCTTGGTTTAGCTTATGATACTTCCTTTATCCATGATTGTATGCTCGACCTTATAGGTATTCTTAGTTGTAGTGGCTTTCAACTTATTTGTGGTACGTTGGTGTTGGTAGTGTTATATGTACCATTACAATATATATATATATATATATATATAATTTGTGATGTTTTCAATTTGTTTCTTCTGCAAGTAGATAATATTGTATATTCTTTTTAACACCTGACGCACGTTTCACTGAAAAATATCAGTATCATCAGAGGTTTCTAAGTGAATTAATAACAATCGTAATAATTCTATTAATATAAAAGTAACGAATAATCGAATTTGTATCGATTTTAACGTAAAATAAAATAACTGATAAAATAAAATAGTATCGAACTCACGGAACAACTAATAAACGTAGAAGTAAACAGAAATACAAAATTATATTCATTCGACATATCAAACATGTATACAAACATTCCCATTGAAGAAACTATAAATATTATAATAAATAATCTGAAAACAAATAATGAAAGTAACACATACATTAAACAGTTAACTAATACTTTAAAAATAATTTTAAATCAAAATTATTTTCAATACAACAACAAATTGTACTATCAAACAGATGGCCTTGCTATGGGAGCCCCAACCTCCGCTATCATATCAGAAATCTTCCTACAAAAACTCGACGAACAAATAATAAATATAATAAAATTAAACGACCCATTAGGATGTTATTTTAGATATGTTGATGACACTCTGTACATTTCCCAAAACAATGGTATAAATATAAATAAAATATTCAATAAATTATTTATTCAATAAAATAAAACCTAAAACTAAATCCAATACTCACAATAAAAATGGAATATATAAAATAGAATGTCCAGATTGCAATAAATTTTACGTGGGCCAGACGAAGAAAAAACTACGAGATAACACCGCAATGCATATTTAAAACCAAATATTTATAAATCTAATTTAGCCACACATTGTCTAAATAATAACCACCAGTTTCCAATCATTGAAAATATAAATTTAATTAAAAACATACAAAAAGGTCAAAAAATGAATATTTGGGAAAATCTTAACATTTACAAACACAATAACAATAATTTATTAATTAAAGAACAAACCCAAATAAAAACAAAACAAGACGATCTATTTAAAATTATAAATTTACTAAAAAATAAAAATAAATGTGAATAAAATACTATATAAACAAAATTCAAATATAACCGAGAAAACAGCTGCTGAAGAAATAAACATTAAAACAATCGTTAACTAATCGACCTAAATCGATTATCAGTTATTTTATTTTACATTAAAATCGATACAAATTCGATTATTCGTTACTTTTATATTAATAGAATTATTACGATTGTTATTAATTCACTTAGAAACCTCTGATGATACTGATATTTTTCAGTGAAACGTGCGTCAGGTGTTAAAAAGAATATACAATATTATCTACTTGCAGAAGAAACAAATTGAAAACATCACAAATTATATAATTACTGCAAGAAACATCGAGTTACTTATATAGAAAATGATGGATGAAAACACCATACAAGGTTTTGTAACTCATTCCTATAACCAATTTATTAAACGTAAAAAACAATTAATTGTTTTGGAAACATATTTTAACAAAAAATGCATACACCTTAATATTTTTCCAAAATACACAAAAATAATAGTAAAAAACAACAATAACAATAAAGTAAGCAAATATATTACTCAAGCCCAATATAAATGGATTAAAGACGAAATATCAAATAATTACAGAAAAATCGACTACATTAATAAACAATTAATTAATTTACATCTTCTTTTAGCCAACACACTTGATTATCATACATGGAATAATAAATATATTAATATGCTTAAAATACTAAATAAACACAAAACAATTAAATTTAACACAATCAATAAAAAACTTAAAAATCTACTAATAAATAGTACACCTAAAGAAGATAACCAAAATTTACACACATTAAATAATAACCACACTTTTTACCCAAAATTCGTAAATTTATCTAATATTAAATTCACGGAAAACGAAATAGCTACCCTAGAATCATCAAACAAAACAAATCTTAAAAATGTAAACAAATATGTAATAGATAATATCATAGTCGAAACTGAAAACGCAATTAATAATGTAGAACACGAAAAACAAGATAAAATAAGAACAGAAGCCTCAATGGAAATAATAAAATATATCAAAAAATATAATAACCAAAATCATCATATTAAAAATAAAAATAAACAAAATAAAACCATTAATATAATAAAACAGAAACTAACGACTAATAACCTCACTTTAACCAAAGCTGATAAGAGTAATAGTACAATAATAATTTCTCAGAAAGATTTAGACGATAAAACAGAAGAATTTATAGTTAATAATAATTGCATAACATTAAATAAAGATCCCACAAATAAATATCAAACACAAATAACAAATATATTAAAAAATAGTAACCAAATCATAAATCCTAAAGACTCCTTTAAATATAAAATGGATAATCCTTGTGCACCAAAATTAAATTCTTTAATAAAATTACACAAAATCAATAAACCTATCAGACCTTTAATAAACGCTAGGACCGCACCAAATTATAAAATATCAAAATTATTAACTCAAATCTTAAAACATAAAATTGAACTTCCAGCAAAACACAATATAAAAAATAGTATCGAACTCACGGAACAACTAATAAACGTAGAAGTAAACAGAAATACAAAATTATATTCATTCGACATATCAAACATGTATACAAACATTCCCATTGAAGAAACTATAAATATTATAATAAATAATCTGAAAACAAATAACGAAAGTAACACATACATTAAACAGTTAACTAATACTTTAAAAATAATTTTAAATCAAAATTATTTTCAATACAACAACAAATTGTACTATCAAACAGATGGCCTTGCTATGGGAGCCCCAACCTCCGCTATCATATCAGAAATCTTCCTACAAAAACTCGACGAACAAATAATAAATATAATAAAATTAAACGACCCATTAGGATGTTATTTTAGATACGTTGATGACACTCTGTACATTTCCCAAAACAATGGTATAAATATAAATAAAATATTCAACTCCATAAATAATTTACATTCTAAAATAAAATTCACGTTAGAAGAAGAATCTAATAATAAATTAAATTATTTAGACTTAATAAAGAAAAATGAAACAAATTTTGAATACGCAATATACAGGAAACCTTCTCAAACTGACTTAGTAATACCAAATACTTCTAATCATCCTCCCCAACACAAAATGGCAGTATTTAATTCCATGATTTACCGAATGCTTAGGATCCCATTAAATAACACAGAAAGAAACAAAGAAAGAAAAATTATCCAACAAATAGCAGTTAAAAATGGATACAAAATAAAAACTATTAATAAATTAGAAAATAAAATTAAACATAAAATCACTAATAAAATTCCTAAAAACACTACATTTAAAAATTCATCTATTAATAATAATATAAAATATACAACCTTCACTTATTACAGAAATATAACTCAAAAACTAAATAAAATATTTAAAGATACTAATTTAAAAATATCTTATAACACATATAATATAATTTTTTATAAAATAAAACCTAAAACTAAATCCAATACGCACAATAAAAATGGAATATATAAAATAGAATGTCCAGATTGCAATAAATTGTACGTGGGCCAGACGAAGAAAAAACTACGAGATAGATTCGTTCAACACCGCAATGCATATTTAAAACCAAATATTTATAAATCTAATTTAGCCACACATTGTCTAAATAATAACCACCAGTTCCAAACATTGAAAATATAAAATTAATTAAAACCATACAAAAAGGTCAAAAAATGAATATTTGGGAAAATCTTAACATTTACAAACACAATAACAATAATTTATTAATTAAAGAACAAACCCAAATAAAAACAAAACAAGACGATCTATTTAAAATTATAAATTTACTAAAAAATAAAAATAAATGTGAATAAAATACTATATAAACAAAATTCAAATATAACCGAGAAAACAGCTGCTGAAGAAATAAACATTAAAACAATCGTTAACTAATCGACCTAAATCGATTATCAGTTATTTTATTTTACATTAAAATCGATACAAATTCGATTATTCGTTACTTTTATATTAATAGAATTATTACGATTGATATTAATTCACTTAGAAACCTCTGATGATACTGATATTTTTCAGTGAAACGTGCGTCAGGTGTTAAAAAGAATATACAATATTATCTACTTGCAGAAGAAACAAATTGAAAACATCACAAATTATATAATTACTTCAAGAAACATCGAGTTACTTATATAGAAAATGATGGATGAAAACACCATACAAGGTGATGTAACTCATTCCTATAACCAATTTATTAAACGTAAAAAACAATTAATTGTTTTGGAAACATATATTTTAACAAAAAATGCCTACACCTTAATATTTTTCCAAAATACACAAAAATAATAGTAAAAAACAACAATAACAATAAAGTAAGCAAATATATTACTCAAGCCCAATATAAATGGATTAAAGACGAAATATCAAATAATTACAGAAAAATCGACTACATTAATAAACAATTAATTAATTTACATCTTCTTTTAGCCAACACACTTGATTATCATACATGGAATAATAAATATATTAATATGCTTAAAATACTAAATAAACACAAAACAATTAAATTTAACACAATCAATAAAAAACTTAAAAATCTACTAATAAATAGTACACCTAAAGAAGATAACCAAAATTTACACACATTAAATAATAACCACACTTTTTACCCAAAATTCGTAAATTTATCTAATATTAAATTCACGGAAAACGAAATAGCTACCCTAGAATCATCAAACAAAACAAATCTTAAAAATGTAAACAAATATGTAATAGATAATATCATAGTCGAAACTGAAAACGCAATTAATAATGTAGAACACGAAAAACAAGATAAAATAAGAACAGAAGCCTCAATGGAAATAATAAAATATATCAAAAAATATAATAACCAAAATCATCATATTAAAAATAAAAATAAACAAAATAAAACCATTAATATAATAAAACAGAAACTAACGACTAATAACCTCACTTTAACCAAAGCTGATAAGAGTAATAGTACAATAATAATTTCTCAGAACGATTTAGACGATAAAACAGAAGAATTTATAGTTAATAATAATTGCATAACATTAAATAAAGATCCCACAAATAAATATCAAACACAAATAACAAATATATTAAAAAATAGTAACCAAATCATAAATCCTAAAGACTCCTTTAAATATAAAATGGATAATCCTTGTGCACCAAAATTAAATTCTTTAATAAAATTACACAAAATCAATAAACCTATCAGACCTTTAATAAACGCTATTACCGCTCCAAATTATAAAATATCAAAATTATTAACTCAAATCTTAAAACATAAAATTGAACTTCCAGCAAAACACAATATAAAAAATAGTATCGAACTCACGGAACAACTAATAAACGTAGAAGTAAACAGAAATACAAAATTATATTCATTCGACATATCAAACATGTATACAAACATTCCCATTGAAGAAACTATAAATATTATAATAAATAATCTGAAAACAAATAACGAAAGTAACACATACATTAAACAGTTAACTAATACTTTAAAAATAATTTTAAATCAAAATTATTTTCAATACAACAACAAATTGTACTATCAAACAGATGGCCTTGCTATGGGAGCCCCAACCTCCGCTATCATATCAGAAATCTTCCTACAAAAACTCGACGAACAAATAATAAATATAATAAAATTAAACGACCCATTAGGATGTTATTTTAGATACGTTGATGACACTCTGTACATTTCCCAAAACAATGGTATAAATATAAATAAAATATTCAACTCCATAAATAATTTACATTCTAAAATAAAATTCACGTTAGAAGAAGAATCTAATAATAAATTAAATTATTTAGACTTAACAATAAAGAAAAATGAAACAAAAGTATATACAATATTATCTACTTGCAGAAGAAACAAATTGAAAACATCACAAATTATATAATTACTGCAAGAAACATCGAGTTACTTATATAGAAAATGATATATATATATATATATTGTAATGAAATAAAAGTAAACGTGAATTGTTTGTATTTCTGTCACACGTTGTATGCGTCAATTTGTAATGAAATAAAAACGAGTCGTGTGTTTAATTCCTGCCACACGTTGTATGCGTCAATTTGTAATAAAATAAAAGATTTGCAGTTGTTAAATAAAATTATGTTTATGTTTGAAATATTATTTTTGAATGTATTAAGGTTTCTAATTGAAGGTTACTAATTTTGTAAAGCAATTTAAAATGTAACATTCGAGGTTACTCAAAGTGTGTTTACAATTGTATAACTATAATTGTCTGAAAAGAATTCCCTTAGATGAAACAAAAAAATAGTTGGGTTGATAATAATTAAATACTAGTTTTGCTTAGGTCTAAAAGTAAAGTATAATAGTTGGTCGCTTGATGATGATGATCGTCTTGTTGATACTGGCTGTGAAACTTCTCCTCCAGGTCGCTGATGGTCTAAGTACATTACGTCTAGTAATGTCTGGACAATAGAATAAATATAATATACTTTCACGTACCTGGTCGTGTTTTCTAGAAGTTCAATAAGCTGCCAAGACGGTTTACAAAAACCAACTCACTTCAGCTACAAGGTTAAATTGCCTTTCTTACTAGTGGGCGCCACACGGATTTATTTTGGGAAAATCCCGTGTAAAACCCATGAATAGAATCAATTAATGATTTAAAAAAAATTTAAAATAATTGTTTATTACCTTTCTGGCAATGCTATTCCAAAATATTTAATCACAACTGAAGGTTGTTTTAAGTTTTCCTGAACAAAATATTTAACTATCTGTTAGAAATAAATTAAGTCGAGTTATGCTGTTAATAATGGGTTTTATTCATACCCTTGATAGAGAATTCAAAACAAATATAATTAAAAACATATAATGATGTACAATTGTAAATAAGTTATTATATACCCTATAAGGCTTGCTTAGAGCACAAGTGGTAAATCTGGCTAAGTCCAGATATTTGTTATTTTTAACATTAATATTATTAAAATCTCAGATGTGAGTGCTTTGAGACACAAAAAAGAAAGTCATGCCTACACAATAGCTAATGATTTTCTGATATAATATTGATTAATAATGTTTTTGACGTTACCTTTATAAAGTAAACAAATAAAAATAACCTATTTGATAGGTTGTGCGTTCGTCACGCTTGATTTATGAATTACAAAGTTTATAAATTGAGAACACTTATAACTAACATTCAGCTTAATTAATAATGACAAATTCATCAAATAAATTGAGACATGGTGTAATATTGAAATGTTTCTGTGGTTTGCGTCAGTACAGATCAGTGTATAAAAACGTACAGGTTATGGCGCTCGTAGTAAAATGAAATAATGGTTACACTGTTACCTTTTGGTTTTAATTATTTAATTAAAACTCATTTAGCACCTCGATAATCTGATTATAATGATTATTGTTATTCACTGCACACGCACAAGAACAGAGAATTTCGATCCGCTTCTAACTTAATGGATCATAAATAACATTATTTAATTGCTTCTGTTCATTATTTTCCCGCACAAAAATGAAATAATACTGCACATAATCACTATGGTTCTCTGTAGAATAATTTGAAGTAGTTGTAGGTTGTTGTCGAATTGTTTCCTTTGACGTGTTATGATGATGACGCTATCAGTTATTAAAAATGTTGAGATGGCGGGCGTACGTTCCGCACTGGATGAAGTTGATAAGTGTCTGTCGAGAATCGGTTACATCCTCTGATATACCCTACTCTTCGATCGGCTTTAGGCAAAAATGTTAATTACTAACTAATTTTGTGATTGGCTCTTGCAGGTGTGATGAATATGACGCATTGTCTTTTTAGCCGTTAATAACGGTTTTCCAACCGCCAAACTCTGAAATGATTGACAGCTGCCGATATTGTTGGTATTAGTACCCAGTTTTCTGATGCATATTTTGTAAATGATGCTAACACCTTTCACGCACTTAATACAGTTGCGATTGGGGCGATATTACCATCAAATTAAAGATCATTTTGTCCTCTTTAATTTGATATCGTTTGATACCGAGTTAATTTCACTTTTACTGACATTGCTACATAAACAATGTTCAGGTACACTACTCCGCACTGTCGTCTGTTTACCTGAATCGACGATTATACACTTTGATTAATATTGTTTGTGTTCACATAGCATTTTATTACTCAAACGTTTATGTGAGAACACTATTAACTCTGTACTGACATTTTACTGAACATTATGGATAAACCTTATCTTTATACATGGTAATGAACGATCCTTACTATTGTGATATTTCGTTTTACACTAACTCGCTCTATTCTACTAACTAACACAATTGAATTATTAAATATATCATTTTAATAATGGTTTTTTTGCTATGTTTGAGCATAACAATTGTTCTGTGCATTTAATCTACACTCATGTTACCTCCCAATAATCAACTCACTGATTATTGTTTGGTCTAGGCCTTGTTAAGACATACCGCTCATACCGGAATTCTGCCTTTAAAAGCTTTCATTATTTCACAATTCGTTAATTTGCTGAGGTACCTTATTTGTACAAGGTTCCCTCTTACAAAAGTTTTTTCTTTCTCGTCATAGGTATATTTGAGATTGAAATATAGCTTCGTTCTCATTTTGTGGACATTGCTAATTTTAGCTGTTTGGCGTTAATAATTACTAATCATATTTAATTAATACCCAGCCAAATGCTGATTCTGATTTCACATTATTCAGATTCTTATTGACTCACTTTTTATTAACATATCATATTCTGTTTACATTATACACTGACTCGCTTGACAGCTTAAAGTAAATTTACTCTGTCCATCGGTTTGTGTTAGTCATTGTCTGGTTGTAGTGTCGAACAGTATTTGGGTTTACTGTTTCATGTGGCACTTCTGCTTCTTTCTTCTTCCATGATTTCTCTCTTCTTGGTTATTCTTATCACTATATTCCCTATTTACATTATTGTTATGTACTTATTAAATCTGATAGTATACGTTTAGGTTAGGTAACATTTTGTTATGTTACATATACTCCCTCCTCAAAATTGATCATTTGAGAAAAAATTTATTTTTTATAAAATTATCATTTCATGTCAGTTTCTACATATTACTACTGTTTCTTGTCTTGTACTCTTTACATTGATCTTTAATATACTATTAGTGTGTTACACTAGCTTGATTTTTGTCTATAGATATAATTCTTAACTTACTAGTATTCTTTTCAAGTTGCTTACATTTTAAGTCATTTAACTACAATAGATCTCATTTCTTAAATTAACAATTTCCTGTCTTATACACATTTTTCTTTCTTATTACATATCTTTACTTTCGTGATTATTTCAATGGTTCTTATATTTTATACCTCACAGATTCTTTCATAATAGTCCTTGATACATTAATACAATATAACTCCCTAACTTTTGTAGTGGGTTCGGAATCAGAGTGGCTCACTGTGGCTTACATTCTCTGCCGTTCCTCAATACACATACTCAGATTCAGAGGCATTACTCTTCTCTGTCTGAGAAAAAAATAAACATTGCACCAGGCAATAGTTGCACTATCACAACTCATAAAATATAACACATATCATTCATTTTCAATAATATAATATCTTTAATATAATATTCAAGGTATCAGGTTTTCATTTGTATCACATTTCCATCTTTATACTTGTTAACATGCTTTCTTTTTTACAGGTAATTATTTCTTTTCAGACTTGACATTCTCAGCTATGCTTTTTATCAGCCGTATTGTTACTGTTTATACTAGTTGACAATTTGCTTTGGTTCACTTGAGTATTCTTAAGATTACACACTTATTTTGCTGCTTATATACTTATGCAGTTGGTTTTCACATATAGAGTCTACAATATTTTATTCTCACATTAGTTTACAAGTTTTTTTTTTTCTTAATCATTTATACTTATCCTGAATTATCAGGATCTACACTATTCATATACTGACTGGTTTTTTGTTAGATGTTCTCTGACATATCTGGTGATGTACAATATTTGATAATTAATAAACATTTTTCTCTCTTCATTCCATTATAACAATAGCTATCTTTACAATTAACTCACTTTGTTATTCTTCTTCTCTACTCCTTCAACGGTTAGTTGGGTGAACCTTTATTCTGGATGGTTTTATATAATATTTTAGTTTTATAAGAGGTACACAATAATCATTTGATAAACATTTAGTTACATATAGTATTCATTCGGATAAACATTTTTTTTTTTTTCTAAGTATAGCATAGTCATTTTAGTTATATGCCACTACTGGCTCTTTATGACATAATAGATGTCTTTTCTCTCATTAAATCATTTAGTTTACAATACATATCTTTCTATCCTCTGGTGTGATAGATCTGGTTCCTTTTTAACAAGTAACAAATAGTTTGGCCCGTATCTTAATCCTACGCACTTTTGTAACTCAATAGGGCAAATAGATTTGTTATAGTCAATTAGTTACCTTCAATAATTTGGGCCTAATATGTGATTCTTTTAATCACTAAATGAGTCCGTTTATAGTAATCGTTTTTAAAACATATTTTTTCCTTTTATACTCTAAATATTCGGGTGGTAAATGTCGCCTACCACTATATTTTATCTGCTCTTAATAGTAATCATTTTTATGGTTTACATACATGGGGTTATTTCGTGCTTTTCCACTCTATTGGGTGCATTATTGGGGACAATTATGTTACTATGGGTATTGTATTCTGGCGTCTTGGGATGTGCTGGGTCGGCCGCCATCTCCGGGTCTAGACTCTCTAGAGCTGCCTGCTCGGTTGTGCACTATTGTAAAGCCAGGCCTGTCACAGACTGGCACCCAATCCCCTTCGTCATCATTATTCGTGGTGTTTGGCTGCGGTCGGGCATCAGGTCTCTCTGGGTCGGACTGGTCATGGGCTTGCACAAAATTCACTTGTGGCCGGTAGTCGCTGTTGCGGCTGTCGCCCTCAATGCTGCTACTCCTCCACCGTCCTCCTCTTATACTTCCTCTGTCTCCACTGAAACTATTTCGTCGCTGGTAGTATCGCCTTCTACCGGGATCGTAGTTAGCTTGCACATAATTGGCTCGGCGATATTGTGATGGTGGATTATTCCCGCCTTGGTTTGATGGTCGGTTTGTGTTATTATTATAATTGGGTCACCGGTTGTTTTTATTATTATTATTATGGCTACTGTTATCATTATTATTGTTACTACTTTGGTTACTCGGCCTACTGTTATTGTTATTATTATTATTGTTGTTATAATTTTGGTTTGAATGGTTATTACTATTAAAATTACTTCTGTAATTTCTGGAGTTATTATTATTGTTTATGTTACCGCCCATATTATTAAAATGGTCATTCCTCCGACGACTCCTTCGGTAATACCCTTCATGTTCCTGATCCTCGAGCAGTGCGGACATAGCTGATATAGTTTTAATTTGCCCCCACTGACGTGCCTTAGCGACACCCTCCTCAAAGTGGTAAGACAATTTTGTAACGAGACACTCTTCAGGTATTTTTGTTTCTAAATTTCGTGCTAGGCACACCTGACCCAAAAAGTAGGAAGTCATTGTTCCTCCTCTGCTCGCATCGTATTTACCGTGGCATATATGATCGCGTACTATGTTTTGTGTAGCCTCTGACCAATATTTCGCGCGGAATTGAGTCTTGAATTCCTCGTAACTGTTGACTTCGTGGCGCGTTGCAGTCCACCAATTATCATATATTTCTTTGAAATACTCATCTATCAAGCTTCTTATGTTGTTCCATCTGGTCTCTCGGATCCGTGCCAAGTTTTCTTCAACACGTGCTAAGAATTCAATAGGGTTTCTTCGATAGTTTTTAAAATTAATCGCGTCGCGGTTGTCATTTGGTAGCAGATACTGACCTTGGATTGGACGGTTGCGAATAACTTCAATCTCCTCCCGCATTTGCACGATTTCTTGTTGTCTCAGTTCCTCGATTCTTTCCCGATTAGCGATGGTTAAATTTCTTACCGCGTCTACTGATGTACTCACCTCTTCACAGCGCTCACCTACGTCTATCCTTACTCGCTTAATTTCCTCTTGACTCATTCTTTTCAAGGATTCTATTCTTGCTTCAGCCACCTCCTCTATGGTGTCGATCCTCCCGTCGACCTCTTCTCTTGTTCGCTTTAAGTCCTGGTCTTGCTGTTCGCACCTTTTGTTTACTTCTATTATTTCTTCCCTCACGACCGCTATCTCCACGTCTATTCTGGTGTTAATTTTCTCATTACTTTCTTCCATCCTCCGGCTAAATTCAGTTAATGTGGTGTTCAATTCTTCTCTTACGGCCCTACTGCTGTCATCTATTTCACTGTTTAACGTGTCCATGGCTCTGTGGGTACTGTCAATCTTTTTATTCAAGTCTTCCTTCAGTGACTCCATATTTTTATTAATGGACTCCATTTTTTTCTGGCTGTCATCCATTTTTTTGTGGATTGATTCTATGTCCCTTTTCGAATTTTCATTAATTTTCGTGAAATTATTATTGACTTGTCCGAATTGTTCCATCATCATTCTCATCATGTTATCCCATCTTGCCTCTTCGGATGGTTTGTCTGGTCGTTCGCCGACTATTACTTCTACTTCCGGTTCTACCTGGGGTGTTTCTTCAGGTCGAGTTTCTATATTATTTATGGTAATGACTTCCATTTCGCGTATGGGTTGTGCTTCGTATGTCTCGGTATCTAGCTGTACTTCTCCTACCCGACTGTCCTTATACCTCGTATCATATTGATGGGTGTGTGGCATGTTTATTCTTTTGTGTCTACCGGGCTGTTTATCAATATATAAAATATTTTTATTTAATATTTTTAAGCCACACTAGTTGGTGCGCCAATTTGTAATGAAATAAAAGTAAACGTGAATTGTTTGTATTTCTGTCACACGTTGTATGCGTCAATTTGTAATGAAATAAAAACGAGTCGTGTGTTTAATTCCTGCCACACGTTGTATGCGTCAATTTGTAATAAAGTAAAAGATTTGCGGTTGTTAAATAAAATTATGTTTATGTTTGAAATATTATTTTTGAATGTATTAAGGTTTCTAATTGAAGGTTACTAATTTTGTAAAGCGATTTAAAATGTAACATTCGAGGTTACTCAAAGTGTGTTTACAATTGTATAACTATAATTGTCTGAAAAGAATTCCCTTAGATGAAACAAATAAAATAGTTGGGTTGATAATAATTAAATACTAGTTTTGCTTAGGTCTAAAAGTAAAGTATAATAGTTGGTCGCTTGATGATGATGATCGTCTTGTTGATACTGGCTGTGAAACTTCTCCTCCAGGTCGCTGATGGTCTAAGTACGTTACGTCTAGTAATGTCTGGACAATAGAATAAATATAATATACTTTCACGTACCTGGTCGTGTTTTCTAGAAGTTCAATAAGCTGCCAAGATGGTTTACAAAAACCAACTCACTTCAGCTACAAGGTTAAATTGCCTTGCTTACTAGTGGGCGCCACACGATTTATTTTGGGAAAATCCCGTGTAAAACCCATGAATAGAATCAATTAATGATTTTAAAAAAATTTAAAATAATTGTTTATTACCTTTCTGGCAATGCTATTCCAAAATATTTAAACACAACTGAAGGTTGTTTTAAGTTTTCCTGAACAAAATATTTAACTATCTGTTAGAAATAAATTA
The DNA here is from genome assembly GCA_034769895.1 of Magicicada septendecula. Taxonomy (NCBI): domain Eukaryota; kingdom Metazoa; phylum Arthropoda; class Insecta; order Hemiptera; family Cicadidae; genus Magicicada; species Magicicada septendecula. Next base: position 131,437,955 of record CM068372.1, read on the forward strand.
AGTCGAGTTATGCTGTTAATAATGGGTTTTATTCATACCCTTGATAGAGAATTCAAAACAAATATAATTAAAAACATATAATGATGTACAATTGTAAATAAGTTATTATATACCCTATAAGGCTTGCTCAGAGCACAAGTGGTAAATCTGGCTAAGTCCAGATATTTGTTATTTTTAACATTAATATTATTAAAATCTCAGATGTGAGTTCTTTGAGACACAAAAAAGAAAGTCATGCCTACACAATAGCTAATGATTTTCTGATATAATATTGATTAATAATGTTTTTGACGTTACCTTTATAAAGTAAACAAATAAAAATAACCTATTTGATAGGTTGTGCGTTCGTCACGCTTGATTTATGAATTACAAAGTTTATAAATTGAGAACACTTATAACTAACATTCAGCTTAATTAATAATGACAAATTCATCAAATAAATTGAGACATGGTGTAATATTGAAATGTTTCTGTGGTTTGCGTCAGTACAGATCAGTGTATAAAAACGTACAGGTTATGGCGCTCGTAGTAAAATGAAATAATGGTTACACTGTTACCTTTTGGTTTTAATTATTTAATTAAAACTCATTTAGCACCTCGATAATCTGATTATAATGATTATTGTTATTCACTGCACACGCACAAGAACAGAGAATTTCGATCCGCTTCTAACTTAATGGATCATAAATAACATTATTTAATTGCTTCTGTTCATTATTTTCCCGCACAAAAATGAAATAATACTGCACATAATCACTATGGTTCTCTGTAGAATAATTTGAAGTAGTTGTAGGTTGTTGTCGAATTGTTTCCTTTGACGTGTTATGATGATGACGCTATCAGTTATTAAAAATGTTGAGATGGCGGGCGTACGTTCCGCACTGGATGAAGTTGATAAGTGTCTGTCGAGAATCGGTTACATCCTCTGATATACCCTACTCTTCGATCGGCTTTAGGCAAAAATGTTAATTACTAACTAATTTTGTGATTGGCTCTTGCAGGTGTGATGAATATGACGCATTGTCTTTTTAGCCGTTAATAACGGTTTTCCAACCGCCAAACTCTGAAATGATTGACAGCTGCCGATATTGTTGGTATTAGTACCCAGATTTCTGATGCATATTTTGTAAATGATGCTAACACCTTTCACGCACTTAATACAGTTGCGATTGGGGCGATATTACCATCAAATTAAAGATCATTTTGTCCTCTTTAATTTGATATCGTTTGATACCGAGTTAATTTCACTTTTACTGACATTGCTACATAAACAATGTTCAGGTACACTACTCCGCACTGTCGTCTGTTTACCTGAATCGACGATTATACACTTTGATTAATATTGTTTGTGTTCACATAGCATTTTATTACTCAAACGTTTATGTGAGAACACTATTAACTCTGTACTGACATTTTACTGAACATTATGGATAAACCTTATCTTTATACATGGTAATGAACGATCCTTACTATTGTGATATTTCGTTTTACACTAACTCGCTCTATTCTACTAACTAACAATTGAATTATTAAATATATCATTTTAATAATGGTTTTTTTGCTATGTTTGAGCATAACAATTGTTCTGTGCATTTAATCTACACTCATGTTACCTCCCAATAATCAACTCACTGATTATTGTTTGGTCTAGGCCTTGTTAAGACATACCGCTCATACCGGAATTCTGCCTTTAAAAGCTTTCATTATTTCACAATTCGTTAATTTGCTGAGGTACCTTATTTGTACAAGGTTCCCTCTTACAAAAGTTTTTTCTTTCTCGTCATAGGTATATTTGAGATTGAAATATAGCTTCGTTCTCATTTTGTGGACATTGCTAATTTTAGCTTTTTGGCGTTAATAATTACTAATCATATTTAATTAATACCCAGCCAAATGCTGATTCTGATTTCACATTATTCAGATTCTTATTGACTCACTTTTTATTAACATATCATATTCTGTTTACATTATACACTGACTCACTTGACAGCTTAAAGTAAATTTACTCTGTCCATCGGTTTGTGTTAGTCATTGTCTGGTTGTAGTGTCGAACAGTATTTGGGTTTACTGTTTCATGTGGCACTTCTGCTTCTTTCTTCTTCCATGATTTCTCTCTTCTTGGTTATTCTTATCACTATATTCCCTATTTACATTACTGTTATGTACTTATTAAATCTGATAGTATACGTTTAGGTTAGGTAACATTTTGTTATGTTACAATATATATATATATATATTATAACAGGACCAAATATCGTTAATTTGGAGTTATATGTAAGGGTATACTATACTGGGAATATAACCACATCCAAACATTCAATTATTAATATTTCGGAAACCAGTAAATTCAGGCGAAATCCATTATAGCCAAAATGTTTGCCGAAATATTAATAATAGGGTGTGCGAATTTTATGCAATATAATTAAATAATAACAATTAATTAATTTTATGTTAATAACTTCGTAATAATTGAGCTACATAAAAGAGCTTTTGATATGTTATAGCTATAAGAATTTACAACAAATTGTATATTTTAGAATTAGCACAACTTGGTCTGCAGCCAAGATAATTGCAATATAAAAGTGCCACAGGTAATCCGGAACGACAATTCAGTTCCGTTGTATTAAGAATATTAATAATAATATAAATTCTCCGTCTGTGGGAAAGTAGTTTCGTTCTCACGGGCTGAGGTGACTCAAATTTTGAGTAGTAGGGAGAGTGTGTCAGCCAATCAAATCATTCGAAGAAATTGGAACAAACACGGAGTTTTGGGGCTGATTAAACACTCTACTGCCAGTATTCAAGAAGAACAGACGTATATCTTCGATCGTCTCAAGAACATAGTTTTGTGAAGACTCTATGTGGTCAACACGCCTAATTACGATCATCATAAAACAGATCAACTGTAACGACTCGTAATTACAGCGTGCAGTCAAGATACTCTTCCACACCAACAAACAAGCGTACCGTGCACTACATTAAATGTGGGCGTATGCACGCAAGAGATCTACAAGACCTTACTTCAAGAATACGACAGAGAAGCCGTCTAAACCACTTGCGAATCAGCTGACAAGTAGAGCTACAACTCAAAACAACACACACACGCTGACGTGGAACGTGAATCGACGAGGGACGTGAAGCAGTTCTCGCAGAAAGCTACAGACGTAAAAACTTCATCAAATAGCAGGAAAGCAGAGTGTTGCTGATTTCCGAGCTCACCGCCAAAACCCAGGACGCTCAAGTAGATCACTATCTCTAACCGATTGGACAAGGACAGCGAGGGACATCCGGAGCATCTCTACAATCCACTTCAGAAACAGGAAAGTCAAAATCACATTATTTATTTTTCAACCGTTAAATTTTTCTTTCTTTTTTAATTAAAATCAATGTAATATAAATCACTCAGATGCCAGAAATCAAAGACTCTAGTTAAATAAGAATTATTCACGTGTGATAATCTGTATAGCCAGTATAAGTAAATAATAAGCATTAGTTAAGAATCAATAGTAGATAAAACAAAAAGCGCTATACAAATCTTAACAAAGAATTAAATAATTTGCTCATACTGCAGTATACGTGAGTCAGATCACTAGTAAATAAAGGGACGTGAACTAGATTGTCACGCCTAGTTTATTTTTGAATATTTTCAAGTAACTTGAGAGTTTTTATTTCATTAGAATCAAATTTTTAAAGACATTGAAATTAAATTGAAGTAGATTAAATTGATTAATTAAATTCTCAGTTAAAATAAACTCTTTCAAAATAACGAGCTCAACTTCTGAAAATTATTAATCATTCAGAAAACATTAGACAAGATTTATTCACTGTTTAGTTTGTAAGAATATTTGAACTTATAACCATTTCATTCTTGTGTGTTTGGAGTAATAAACCCCGTTTTTATTACCCCACATTGTATTTTTATTGCTGTACTACGGAGCCTACCAACCTCACAAAACTCTTCACTTTTAAAATAACTTATTTAGTGTGCTGTTGTTATACACTTGAGTTTACATACTTGCGAAATCAAATCCAAAATCCACACGCCCTAGTCGGAAGAAAACCGCAAGATCGGACAGCAGGTAGGTGCTCATACATTCACACAACACAACAACACGCAAATAGTAATGTTATAAAATGTCGCCCTGAACGTGGGGCTCGAAATTTGACAAATTTAAATTTACGTTCCGAACAACACATTTAATGTTATAAATGGTTTACCCGGAACGTGGGGCACGACGAAATTAAATTCAAACTAAATTTAATTCACGTTAAAACAAAGTTTGCTGTTTTAACTTTTAAAACAGCTGGCGTCCAACTGAACAATCCCCAAAGAATAGTTTTGTGATTGGTAGTGGTACAGCAGTGAAGTATTTGAAATTATTGTGTATTTGAAATTATTGTGTAAAAATGGAATCTGAAAAAATGCTTAAACAATTGTTGCAAAAAATGGAACAGACAACCGCAGAAATGAACGCGAAATTTGAGAAAACGAATGCTGAATTAACTGCTAACATGAACGCGAAGCTTGAACAAATTACAGCCAATGCTGAAATAAATAATGCGGAAATAACGGCAAAAATAGACGCGCAAAAAGTCAGTTTAACTGAAGCACTAGAACATAGTAACGCAGATATAAATGCCGAAATAAAACTAAGTAATAAAGAATTGACCGCTAAAGTCGCTGAAATTGGAGAAAGTAATAAAGAATTAACCGCTAAAGTCACGGAAGTCGGAAAAAAGTGCATACGGTAGAAATGAAAATAAACGAACGGTTTAAGGTTTTTGAGACCACCATGCAGAAATCGTTTATCGAACAAGTTATGCGTATGGAAGGCCGATTCAAAGAACACATCAGTAGGTGTGAAAAACAGACCGATGATGTTGCGAAAAAAGTTGACTCGCTCGAGATAAGAATTCAAGCCGACGTGACGGAAACACAACGGCGTGCTGACAGGCTTGATGCTTCAATAGTAGAGACGCGATCAAACATAGATTCTAATAAAGAAAGTGTATTGCAAGCACTTAATGACGAGATCTTAAAAGTACGACAAGAAGTAAGCAGGAGATCCGCTCCTAATATCCTAGTACAGGGACCAGCCGATGAAAAGAATCGTGTATATTTTACAGGGGAAAATAATGAAAACCCAATAGAATTTTTGTTAGCCTGTGAAAATGAAATGGCGAGGGTAGGTTCGAGACTCGAAGATCAAGATACAGTACAATATCCTTGCTAAAAAGCAAATGATAGCAGCTCACCCAAGTCCGCATTATCTGATACAAGATAATTACATGTATAAATTGTTACAGGGTGAATGGAAGGTGGTATTATCTCCAGCTATGCTTGCGTGTGTAACACACCCATTACATGTAAAAATGGCACACGCGTCACCAGTAAAATGTGTAAAGATATTACAGGAAGATTTTACTATCACAAACATGTATCGAAGAGTGAGGAAGTTATTAAAAACGTGTCATCCATGCCAAACCGTGAAAGCACCAAATTTGCACATTTACGTTCCCATGGCAAATGTGATAACGGAAGGTAAGGGACAGATGATCGCCACCGACTTCCTGGGACCCCTACCTAAGGCTACCAGAAATTTAAAACATATTGTAGTTTGTGTAGACGTATTTACAAAGAAAGTTAGCCTATACGCGATCCCTAGATCCACCACAAAATCCGTATTGAACATTATACTCAACAAGTATATTCCGCAACATGGACCGATAAAGAGCATGCTTAGTGACCAGGGAAAACAATTCCAGAATAAGCACTGGGCAGCAACCCTGGAACGAAATGGTATTAAGGCGATCCTCACCTCGATAAGACGACCACAGGGCAACCTCGCCGAAAGAGTGAATAGGGAAATAGGAAAAATGTTCCGGATATATTGCTATAAAGAGCAAAGCAAATGGCCCGAGTTCCTACCATTCTTTGAAACGGCGATAAATGAAAATTATCATGACACCACTGAATACACACCAGCAGAGTTAGACTCTGGAACAAAACCAGAGAGATTTTGGCAGAATTATTTGCGCACGCCGAAAACCTATAATCTACCTCTGCCAGTTCAGTGTAAAAACCAACTTGTGAAAGACAGGATAGTTGCGAAAGGGCATAAAAGGGCGGAGAGGTTTAATACAACTCATAAATTAACCAACTTTGTAGTAGGAGAGAAAGTGCTTCTCAAGGCAAACCCCGTGGGACGGAGAGACATAAATATCGCAGCAAAGTTTTTTCGGTTATACAACGGACCGTACCTCTTAGCTGAGCAACTAGCACCTCACACCTTCATCGTTACGACGCTCGACTGAACAAAAATGGTAGGAAAGTATCATGCGAGCTCTTTAAGAAAATATTATGAGTAAGATGAAATTCCAAGGCGCGTCGGTACGAAATAATACGACTTTTTAATATAATATATAGGGTTAATAATAATTTAAATAATAATAATTAGTATTAAAATAAATTAAATGTGTGTTATATATATTAATAATAATTGTAAATAAGTTGTGTATGAACGATAGTTCGTTAGTAGGGCGGTAGTAAACAAACGCGTACGGGACAGGATGCACTCGCCACACAATGCGTAGCGCTCAGCTGTTAGAATGTAGGTCAAGTAATTAGCGTCGCGCGGTGTTTTGATATCACTGTAAACAAACCCAGCACATTCCTCCGCGCGCGTGCCACTATTGTCTGGCGCTTATCCGACATTCTTAGTTAAACACTGCAATTAACTACTAGCCTTACAACAAACATTTACTGCACAATGATTTACATGTACAATAATGTTATTGATTTTGTTCAATTAGAATTAAGTTATATATGTAAAGAACATTGACACTAATGTATGTGTCCATAGATAATTAATACAATGTATTATAGCAAGCATAATCAATTCAATGTACATTTAAAATAATTGAAAAAAAAAAATTGTATATAATACTCTTTTTTTTTAAACGGGTGGGGGAGTATATAACAGGACCAAATATCATTAATTTGGAGTTATATGTTAAGGGTATACTATATTGATATTTAAATAAATTTTAATAGTCGAAACTCCACTCATATGTTATAGCGATCATAATAATGCATTGTACAAGGCGCACACGCGGCTGTTACATAATCAACTCACTAACGAATACGACCACACCCAAACTTTCAATTATTAATATTTCGGAAACCAGTAAATTCAGGCAAAATCCATTATAGCCAAAATGTTTGCCGAAATATTAATAATAGGGTGTGCGAATTATATGCAATATAATTAAATAATAACAATTAATTAATTTTATGTTAATATCTTCGTAATAATTGAGCTACATAAAAGAGCTTTTGATATGTTATAGCTATAAGAATTTACAACAAATTGTATATTTTAGAATTAGCACAACTTGGTCTGCAGCCAAGATAATTGCAATATAAAAGTGCCACAGGAAATCCGGAACGAAAATTCAGTTCCGTTGTATTAAGAATATTAATAATAATATAAATTCTCCATCTGTGGGAAAGTAGTTTCGTTCTCACGGGCTGAGGTGACTCAAATTTTGAGTAGTAGGGAGAGTGTGTCAGCCAATCAAATCATTCGAAGAAATTGGAACCAACGCGGAGTTTTGGGGCTGATTAAACACTCTACTGCCAGTATTCAAGAAGAACAGACGTATATCTTCGATCGTCTCAAGAACATAGTTTTGTGAAGACTCTACGTGGTCAACACGCCTAATTACGATCATCATAAAACAGATCAACTGTAACGACTCGTAATTACAGCGTGCAGTCAAGATACTCTTCCACACCAACAAACAAGCGTACCGTGCACTACATTAAATGTGGGCGTATGCACGCAAGAGATCTACAAGACCTTACTTCAAGAATACGACAGAGAAGCCGTCTAAACCACTTGCGAATCAGCTGACAAGCAGAGCTACAACTCAAAACGACACACACACGCTGATGTGGAACGTGAATCGACGAGGGACGTGAAGCAGTTCTCGCAGAAAGCTACAGACGTAAAAACTTCATCAAATAGCAGGAAAGCAGAGTGTTGCTGATTTCCGAGCTCACCGCCAAAACCCAGGACGCTCAAGTAGATCACTATCTCTAACCGATTGGACAAGGACAGCAAGGGACATCCGGAGCATCTCTACAATCCACTTCAGAAACAGGAAAGTCAAAATCACATTATTTATTTTTCAACCGTTAAATTTTTCTTTCTTTTTTAATTAAAATCAATGTAATATAAATCACTCAGATCCCAGAAATCAAAGACTCTAGTTAAATAAGAATGATTCACGTGTGATAATCTGTATAGCCAGTATAAGTAAATAATAAGCATTAGTTAAGAATCAATAGTAGATAAAACAAAAAGCGCTATACAAATCTTAACAAAGAATTAAATAATTTGCTCATACTGCAGTATACGTGAGTCAGATCACTAGTAAATAAAGGGACGTGAACTAGATTGTCACGCCTAGTTTATTTTTGAATATTTTTAAGTAACTTGAGAGTTTTTATTTCATTAGAATCAAATTTTTAAAGACATTGAAATTAAATTGAAGTAGATTAAATTGATTAATTAAATTCTCAGTTAAAATAAACTCTTTCAAAATAACAAGCTCAACTTCTGAAAATTATTAATCATTCAGAAAACATTAGACAAGATTTATTCACTGTTTAGTTTGTAAGAATATTTGAACTTATAACCATTTCATTCTTGTGTGTTTGGAGTAATAAACCCCATTTTTATTACCCCACATTGTATTTTTATTGCTGTACTACGGAGCCTACCAACCTCACAAAACTCTTCACTTTTAAAATAACTTATTTAGTGTGCTGTTGTTATACACTTGAGTTTACATACTTGCGAAATCAAATCCAAAATCCACACGCCCTAGTCGGAAGAAAACCGCAAGATCGGACAGCAGGTAGGTGCTCATACATTCACACAACACAACAACACGCAAATAGTAATGTTATAAAATGTCGCCCTGAACGTGGGGCTCGAAATTCGACAAATTTAAATTTACGTTCCGAACAACACATTTAATGTTATAAATGGTTTACCCGGAACGTGGGGCACGACGAAATTAAATTCAAACTAAATTTAATTCACGTTAAAACAAAGTTTGCTGTTTTAACTTTTAAAACAGCTGGCGTCCAACTGAACAATCCCCAAAGAATAGTTTTGTGATTGGTAGTGGTACAGCAGTGAAGTATTTGAAATTATTGTGTATTTGAAATTATTGTGTAAAAATGGAATCTGAAAAAATTCTTAAACAATTGTTGCAAAAAATGGAACAGACAACCGCAGAAATGAACGCGAAATTTGAGAAAACGAACGCTGAATTAACTGCTATCATGAACGCGAAGTTTGAACAAATTACAGCCAATGCTGAAATAAGTAATGCGGAAATAACGGCGAAAATAGACGCGCAAAAAGTCAGTTTAACTGAAGCACTAGAACATAGTAACGCAGATATAAATGCCGAAATAAAACTAAGTAATAAAGAATTGACCGCTAAAGTCGCTGAAATTTGGAGAAAGTAATAAAGAATTAACCGCTAAAGTCACGGAAGTCGGATAAAAAGTGCATATGGTAGAAACGAAAATAAACGAACGGTTTAAGGTTTTTGAGACCACCATGCAGAAATCGTTTATCGAACAAGTTACGCGTATGGAAGGCCGATTCAAAGAACACATCAGTAGGTGTGAAAAACAGACCGATGATGTTGCAAAAAAAGTTGACTCACTCGAGATAAGAATTCAAGCCGACGTGATGGAAACACAACGGCGTGTTGACAGGCTTGATGCTTCAATAGTAGAGACGCGATCCAACATAGATTCTAATAAAGAAAGTGTATTGCAAGCACTTAATGATGAGATCTTAAAAGTATGACAAGAAGTACGCAGGAGATCCGCTCCTAATATCCTAGTACAGGGACCAGCCGATGAAAAGAATCGTGTATATTTTACAGGGGAAAATAATGAAAACCCAATAGAATTTTTGTTAGCTTGTGAAAATGAAATGGTGAGGGTAGGTTCGAGACTCGAAGATCAAGATAAAGTACAATATCCTTGCTAAAAAGCAAATGATAGCAGCTCACCCAAGTCCGCATTATCTGATACAAGATAATATCATGTATAAATTGTTACAGGGTGAATGGAAGGTGGTATTATCTCCAGCTATGCTTGCGTGTGTAACACACCCATTACATGTAAAAATGGCACACGCGTCACCAGTAAAATGTGTAAAGATATTACAGGAAGATTTTACTATCACAAACATGTATCGAAGAGTGAGGAAGTTATTAAAAACGTGTCATCCATGCCAAACCGCGAAAGCACCAAATTTGCACACTTACGTTCCCATGGCAAATGTGATAACGGAAGGTAAGGGACAGATGATCGCCACCGATTTCCTGGGACCCCTACCTAAGGCTACCAGAAATTTAAAACATATTGTAGTTTGTGTAGACGTATTTACAAAGAAAGTTAGCCTATACGCGATCCCTAGACCCACCACAAAATCCGTATTGAACATTATACTCAACAAGTATATTCCGCAACATGGACCGATAAAGAGCGTGCTTAGTGACCAGGGAAAACAATTCCAGAATAAGCACTGGGCAGCAACCCTGGAACGAAATGGCATTAAGGCGATCCTCACCTCGATAAGACGACCACAGGGCAACCTCGCCGAAAGAGTGAATAGGGAAATAGGAAAAATGTTCCGGATATATTGCTATAAAGAGCAAAGCAAATGGCCCGAGTTCCTACCATTCTTTGAAACGGCGATAAATGAAAATTATCATGACACCACTGAATACACACCAGCAGAGTTAGACTCTGGAACAAAACCAGAGAGATTTTGGCAGAATTATTTGCGCACGCCGAAAACCTATAATCTACCTCTGCCAGTTCAGTGTAAAAACCAACTTGTGAAAGACAGGATAGTTGCGAAAGGGCATAAAAGGGCGGAGAGGTTTAATACAACTCATAAATTAACCAACTTTGTAGTAGGAGAGAAAGTGCTTCTCAAGGCAAACCCCATGGGACGGAGAGACATAAATATCGCAGCAAAGTTTTTTCGGTTATACAACGGACCGTACCTCTTAGCTGAGCAACTAGCACCTCACACCTTCGTCGTTACGACGCTCGACTGAACAAAAACGGTAGTAAAGTATCATGCGAGCTCTTTAAGAAAATATTATGAGTAAGATGAAATTCCAAGGCGCGTCGGTACGAAATAATACGACTTTTTAATATAATATATAGGGTTAATAATAATTTAAATAATATTAATTAGTATTAAAATAAATTAAATGTGTGTTATATATATTAATAATAATTGTAAATAAGTTGTGTATGAACGATAGTTCGTTAGTAGGGCGGTAGTAAACAAACGCATACGGGACAGGATGCACTCGCCACACAATGCGTAGCGCTCAGCTGTTAGAATGTAGGTCAAGTAATTAGCGTCGCGCGGTGTTTTGATATGACTGTAAACAAACCCAGCACATTCCTCCGCGCGCGTGCCACTATTGTCTGGCGCTTATCCGACATTCTTAGTTAAACACTGCAATTAACTACTAGCCTTACTACAAACTTTACTGCACAATGATTTACATGCACAATAATGTTATTGATTTTGTTCAATTAGAATTAAGTTATATATGTAAAGAACATTGACACTAATGTATGTGTCCATAGATAATTAATACAATGTATTATAGCAAGCATATTCAATTCAATGTACATTTAAAATAATTGAAAAAAAAATAATTGTATATAATACACTCTTTTTTTTTAAACGGGTGGGGGAGTATATAACAGGACCAAATATTAATTTGGAGTTATATGTTAAGGGTATACTATATTGATATTTAAATAAATTTTAATAGTCGAAGCTCCACTCATATGTTATAGCGATCATAATAATGCATTGTACAAGGCGCACACGCGGCTGTTACATAATCAACTCACTGTGTAACGAATACGACCACACCCAAACTTTCAATTATTAATATTTCGGAAACCAGTAAATTCAGGCAAAATCCATTATAGCCAAAATGTTTGCCGAAATATTAATAATAGGGTGTGCGAATTATATGCAATATAATTAAATAATAACAATTAATTAATTTTATGTTAATATCTTCGTAATAATTGAGCTACATAAAAGAGCTTTTGATATGTTATAGCTATAAGAATTTACAACAAATTGTATATTTTAGAATTAGCACAACTTGGTCTGCAGCCAAGATAATTGCAATATAAAAGTGCCACAGGAAATCCGGAACGAAAATTCAGTTCCGTTGTATTAAGAATATTAATAATAATATAAATTCTCCATCTGTGGGAAAGTAGTTTCGTTCTCACGGGCTGAGGTGACTCAAATTTTGAGTAGTAGGGAGAGTGTGTCAGCCAATCAAATCATTCGAAGAAATTGGAACCAACGCGGAGTTTTGGGGCTGATTAAACACTCTACTGCCAGTATTCAAGAAGAACAGACGTATATCTTCGATCGTCTCAAGAACATAGTTTTGTAAAGACTCTACGTGGTCAACACGCCTAATTACGATCATCATAAAACAGATCAACTGTAACGACTCGTAATTACAGCGTGCAGTCAAGATACTCTTCCACACCAACAAACAAGTGTACCGTGCACTACATTAACTGTGGGCGTATGCACGCAAGAGATCTACAAGACCTTACTTCAAGAATACGGCAGAGAAGCCGTCTAAACCACTTGCGAATCAGCTGACAAGCAGAGCTACAACGCGAAACGATACACACACACGCTGACGTGGAACGTGAATCGACGAGGGACGTGAAGCAGTTCTCGCAGAAAGCTACAGACGTAAAAACTTCATCAAATAGCAGGAAAGCAGAGTGTTGCTGATTTCTGAGCTCACCGCCAAAACCCAGGACGCTCAAGTAGATCACTATCTCTAACCGATTGGACAAGGACAGCGAGGGACATCCGGAGCATCTCTACAATCCACTTCAGAAACAGGAAAGTCAAAATCACGTTATTTATTTTTCAACCGTTAAATTTTTCTTTCTTTTTTAATTAAAATCAATGTAATATAAATCACTCAGATGCCAGAAATCAAAGACTCTAGTTAAATAAGAATTATTCACGTGTGATAATCTGTATAGCCAGTATAAGTAAATAATAAGCATTAGTTAAGAATTAATAGTAGATAAAACAAAAAGCGCTATACAAATCTTAACAAAGAATTAAATAATTTGCTCATACTGCAGTATACGTGAGTCAGATCACTAGTAAATAAAGGGACGTGAACTAGATTGTCACGCCTAGTTTATTTTTGAATATTTTCAAGTAACTTGAGAGTTTTTATTTCATTAGAATCAAATTTTTAAAGACATTGAAATTAAATTGAAGTAGATTAAATTGATTAATTAAATTCTCAGTTAAAATAAACTCTTTCAAAATAACGAGCTCAACTTTTGAAAATTATTAATCATTCAGAAAACATTAGACAAGATTTATTCACTGTTTAGTTTGTAAGAATATTTGAACTTGTAACCATTTCAATCTTGTGTGTTTGGAGTAATAAACCCCGTTTTTATTACCCCACATTGTATTTTTATTGCTGTACTACGGAGCCTACCAACCTCACAAAACTCTTCACTTTTAAAATAACTTATTTAGTGTGCTGTTGTTATACACTTGAGTTTACATACTTGCGAAATCAAATCCAAAATCCACACGCCCTAGTCGGAAGAAAACCGCAAGATCGGACAGCAGGTAGGTGCTCATACATTCACACAACACAACAACATGCAAATAGTATTGTTATAATATATATATATATATATATATATATATATATATATATATATATATATTGTAACGATGTTATTAGGTGCGTCTTCGTTTAAGCCCCGCGATGGAAGCCAATCTGTAACGAAGAGTTTGGTGCGTACCTGTAAAATGTACACCAATTTTGTATAAAGTGTTTGTGCGTTTGTCTCGCACTGGGGTCGTTACATTAATTTTTCGCTAACGATGTCCGTAGCGTTGCGGTAATCACCAGTATAACACGGCAGTAACCTTACCTGTTTACTTATAGGGGTGTGTTAATCCCGCGTGGCGCCAAATTTTTTATTAAAACAATTAAAATTACTTGATACAGTGTTTTCAAGTGAGATGGTCGGGGCGTTCAAATGATTCCCGCTCGTACTGCCTTCTGAATCGTGTATACAGCTATGTGAATGACAACTCGATCGCTGCTCACCAAACCTAGTCTTCGTAAATAAACACCAGTAAAATAATGTAATGCACTCCCTATGAAATAATAACAACAGTTACTCCCTGTAATAGTTATTTTTAATGGGTGATTATTAAAATGTTCAATTTGACAATTAGATTATAATAAATTTGCACCGACTTTTTACATGAAACACTTGCTCTCAAGGCTGACAAAAATTGATTCTGTAACGATATATCCGTATCAGCAAGGCAGCTGAACGTTTAGATATTTCTATGTTTTTTCGTTAAGATATCATTGGATTCTTGTGATTATAAAGCAAAGAATTCCTATGGTTACAATAAAAAGATTTTACCTTACTCTAAGTGTACATAAATAATAATGTGTGATGTTACAATCTGTTCTGTAGTGTCGTTAAATGTGTTTTGAAAGTTCGTGTTTAAACAATAGGTTAGATTTTATGTTAACAAATTTTCAATGTATTTACTTTACTTAAATAATCTGTGAAAGAGAAATATTCGGTTTATAGTGAGATTAATTTACTTTTAGTAAAATTTAGAGTGATTAGATTTTTTGGAAATAAGTTAATTCAATTGTACTTAACACATCGGGATGACTTGGTGTTTTCGTTCATTGGATCGGGATAGGGTTGGGCTGCAATAAGTTCTTTTTTCATTTATCTATGGACTTAAGTAGGTCTGGCGTCCTTTTCATAGAGTATCTGGTCATAATTTTCGTTTAATTCTCAGTTTATGGTCCTGGATCTTGAATGGACTGCTCTAATAGGTCGTCTGCTTCTTATACAGTCATGGTTATGAACTTCGTTTACGGTTTCACATTATTTTATTGGAAAATTGGTCTTCCAAACTTTGGCTTCTGTACTGTTAGACTGACGCTTTACGAGTAACGGTATTCAACGGTAATTTTCGCCACCAACGTCCATTTCTATGGTAACTGAATAATTCTGATTGGCTGATTTTGATATGATACATTGTTATCAAAATTTGAATTCCTTTCAAAATCCTCATGTATCTTCTGACTGCTGTTATTCCTCTATCTTCCTTCCTGGTTATTAAATATTGTCACTATATTATGTATTTCCTTTCATAGATTAATTTGATACCCCACAAGATTGGGTTATTTTAGATTTTATGTTTTTACAATTATGTTAATACTTGTTAATTACATTTCTTTTTGTATTCAAATGCTTATTTTAATATTTTGTTTCACAAGTGATTTACAATTTATTCTTGGTAAATCCTTCACCTCGGATTTGCTAATTTCTTTGTTAATTTGTTATAATTTGTATTTGCTTGTTTCTGACAGTTAGGCATTTTCATAGGCCTAAGTAGCCATTATGGTATTTGACTTATTTTATTTAAATTACATTTCATTTCAGCCTAATGGGCTTTATTTTGTTATTATAATTGGTTGTGTTGTGTTTTGGGTCTGTTTGTGTGTTATTATCTTGTCACTATTATTTTGTACATAATGGTTTACTATTTTGGCTTCCTCGTTTTCTAGTCATACATTTCTTAACTTTTTACTGATTTACTTTGCCAATAATAACAATGTGGCAATTATTTACTACTTTTTTATCTTATTACATATAATAATTAGGCCTATGGTCTGTATAATTCTCACAGCCATATCCAATTCATAAACTTGATTGAATAATTATTTAACTATTATTGGCTAATCTTTGTTTACAATTTATTTTATTTTATATTATTTTTTAGTGTGACAAACAACATCACTTTATGAACTTATAACGATCCCTTATAACATGGGTGTTTTTTGATTTGTTGTAATTACTTAATTTTTAAACAATCTTTACTCTCCCTCCATGTTAACACTATCTGGTCTTCTTCCCTTCAATTATACTTGCATTTACTTAAATTTCATAATAATAATATTTTCCTTAACTAAATACTGTCTTATCAGTTTATACTGCCATTCTTAACTACTAATATTCTTCACTTTTTTATCTAGTGTTTCTTTTGGGATTTATCAATTGTTAATGATTTTATCATTCACTATTTTTCACTACATTACCATTCTTTATCTTACACTAATTTCATTCAATCATCACCTTCACTTTTAAATTATTTATAGTTTACTCTAATTTAATTAGTGTACTTTCTTTATCACTACACTCTGGTTTTTACACTTTCATTTTGCACTTCACAAATGTTTTTGTTTTTTAAGTGTTTCTGAATGGTTAATCCCTCTAATTACTATCTCACTACCGTACTATCTCTTTCATTACAATATTTCCTTAATAATATTAACAATTTTATGTCCTTACATTTCTATTATTACATCTAACTCTAAATTGTGGGTTAGTTTGCTTTTTTTAATATTTATCTTTAACATAGTTTAATAGGGTTTCTTCCCTAGATTATTATTGTCCATTAATGGATAATGACATTTACTTTTTGCTTTCTCATAGGTTAATTATTGGTCTTGGTTCCAATATTACTTTTGAGTGCATTATTTCTCCTGCTCGTATTCTTTATTACTTGTTTGTGTATCATTATTGGTTTTCATTTTTATTTATTTCCTTTTCTTCTTCAATTTGATTGTATTTGGTTAATACTTTGTTTTTCCACCTTCTCCTTTGGGTTCATTTTAACGTGTTCCATTGAGTCATTTAATTCCATGAACTTGTTTCATTTTTGTTTAGTTTTGATTTTTTCCCTTCTTCTTTTGGTTTGGTTAATCACTTTCTTCTCTTCTTTGGTTTTATTCTTGTTTGTTTTTTGTGGTTCCCTTCTTTTTTGTTTCCTTTTGTTGGGTCAATCACTTGGGTTGGGTCATGTCGTCGTTTGTCGAGTCATTGTCTTTATATTTTATTTACATTACGCATTTTATTTTATATTACTTATTATTTTATATTCAAAATTATCTTTTTCATCCCTGGTACTGGGGTGGCTTATTTGTGTTGTAACAATATATATATATATATATATATATATATATATATATATATTCAATTGGTATAAATGATAAATATTGGTATTATATAAAATGTAATCAATCAATCACTTAACAGTTAATAATATGAATAACAGATCTGTGTCCAGAGAACTTGTCTAGCAGAATTTCTTTTTCTTTAACATCACAAATGTCCAATGCTTTCTACATGTTTTTTATAGTTTATTTTGTGGCTTACAACAGGTGAAGTGTGGTTGTTGTAGTTTTAATAAATGGTCTGATCCCACCTGTGACTTGAAGATTGGTGATACATTCCGAGCATGCGAGGCGTGTGTGTGGTGATGTGTTGGAGGATTCCTTTTAAACTGCTTTCCGGTGAATCTCACTTAGAAGTTATGTAAATTCTCTCTTGGCCTGATGACGATGGGGAGCGCAGGTATGCTGCTCTGCTGGTGGAGAAAGATCTTGGGTTCCACATTTCAGCACTCCATCACTCTCGGCTTGTCCGAGGACCCTGCAATGGTTATTAAGTACAGTATGCCGTCAGTACCTTAACCACCCCCAAATATTTCTCCCCTCGTAACACCTTAACCACTCACGCATACCATCACCATTTATACATGTTAATTTGCCAGCAATATAGTTCAGTATCATGAATGATCTTGCAAGTTTACATTTAAGCTTTTCATTAATACGTGCAAGCATTTAGAACATCTACATCACTTACATTTACAATCATTTATTACTCTGGCTGTAGTTTTTTTGCTTGACTAGTTGCATTGTGTGTTATCAATTTTGCTTTAATTATCTTAAGTCCTGAGATACAAAAATTATTGGCACATGTTCATTCATCTGCCGGAAGTAACACACACATCCACGCTTAACAGGCACACAATTAAATTAACATACGAAATATTCCCTTATTATATTATCTACATAACCCTTTTATTGAATGATTATTGAATAAGGTAATTACCTGAGACACTTTAAGCCTTTACGAACGCATTGAGAAGATAGATTACCCAGCCGTCAGACCTGAAGTTCACCGTTGAAAGATTCGGATTGAAATGAGGAAGACACACATGTGCGCCGGGCGAAGCTAACTGGTAGCGAATTGTAACGTCGGTGAAAACAGCTGATATTGAATACTTTATTTCTTCACTGAAACACAGCATCGATAGCCCGTGCCGCGGCCGCGCAATGACCTAGACCTGACTGATTCAGTAGACGACTGTCGAGGCGGCCATTCAAATTCAATTCATGCCAAGGGAATCAAATTTAATATTTGCCTCAGCACAATTATGGAACCAATTGTATGGAATTCGCATTCTGTAGACAACAAAGAAATTTTGTAACATGGGACCAACACAGCATATACAGTTTTTGCAAAACCGCCAATATCTCAGAAATGAAAAGGAGGATTTTATTGAAACAAAAACCAAAATAAAATGTATAGTTTTTTCTAAATTTCACTCGCTGAGACCATATAGATGTACCATATATAAGCTATCTCTTATAGAACAAAAGTGTGTCGCATGCCAAAAATTTAATGACATGGAACCGTTTTAAACCTCTGTTCTTGAAAATTATTAAAGTTATTGGTTCCAATTTATGTCTAAAATCATCCTCAAACTTCAAGGAATTTTTTGATTGCAGAGCAGTTGCAATTTTTACTACCCTGCAACTAGTTTCATGTAGGCTTCAAATCAGTTGCATAGTGTAATAGAGATTACACTATGTTACACTTCACATTTAGAGGAAGGAACAAAATTTTCCGCCATTTTGTCATATTTCAAATATTCTTACAGATCTCCAGTGTGAATCATTCTTAAACTCCTTCTCGAGCTGATGCAGAGATCCCAAAACTTCTCACATTGCAGGAAAAATTGTCTAAAGTATATGGGCATCTTACTTAATCCCTGTGAATATAAAAACATCTGCAATGTGGTGACATGTGTAAGGATGAGGGTATTACAACTGCCGTTTTGTTTTTAACCAATCTGTGGAGAGACAGAGCTATTTGTGCAGGTAATTGTCATGGTGTATTTTACAACTTTTTCACTACATTTTCAGTAAATAAAGTCATTGCCATATACTATTTCAAAACATCATGAATGGTGTGAGAATGATGTTGCATTATTGCCTATTAAACATTTTTCAGCATTTAGTAAGTTCACTACGTCTTATGGCATGAAGACAAGGGAAGAAGTCACAACGAGAGAAGATTATGTAATCAGACATGTGAATGAACAACACAAAATGAGCATTTTTTTAAGCAGAAAATTTGAGGAATAAAGATGTGTAGGTTGAATAAAAACATCGTGGATTAGTAAATGAGTAACGGAAATCTATTAATTAATGTTATTAAATTTATACATAAATTACAATGTACAGATAAGCAATTATGATCGGATTTTTAGGTAAATAAATATGTTTATATGTAATTAAAAATTTTTCTTGTGTGGACATTTGCAAGCTGAAGAAAGAAAGGAGAAAAACGTTTTTCTAGGAATAATGTCCACGTGCCATATGCAGTGTTGCATAACAATGGTGTCACTTCCATGTGATTCACTTTTGCAAGCGAATAAGTTATTATGTTTAAGTTTATTCTGTCAAACAATCAATATGTCATTTGTATATAAAGCACATGTTTCGTAGGATTTTATGGTGTCAGACTAGACACGATAGGTTTACTCGCTGTGGCTATTGGAAATTACTATACTTTTATGCTTATATGGCTCTAAGTATAAACATAAAATATTATGTAACACAACTGGCAATTTAGTAATACTCCTGGAAATTTTTGTCTATTGTCACAATGCAGAGTGGAAAAGATTGTTTATTTTACTAGCTAACTACCTAATTTGTTGATTTTGTACGTCGATTCTTGTATTATATGATAGTGTTCTGTTTCATCATGTACAGTGCTCATCAGAATGCTGAAAGTAAAATGTAGTAAAGTGTCTGATTACAGCAGCATATTAAATAATTTAAAGGTATATTCAGCTCAGGTGAAAAGATATTACATTTCTAGCCTTGTGGAAAACTCATAAAAGCAGATCAACAATTGTAAGGTACACAGCATGTATCTGGCAACAAACATGTTCCTGCGGCTTCACATTCTAGTTCGAAACAAGTGCTTTTGAGTGAAACAAGACCCTCCTCCTCCTCACGTGTGGGACCTACTAATTGTCATGAATTTGTGCATAGCTTTAGTTTCAGCAGACGTTCCTCTACGTCAAGTAAACAGTCATGTGCTTAGGAATTTTTTTGTGAAGTACATGAACTTAGGAGGCTCCGGATGAGCCTACTTAAAAAAATCACTATCCTCCAAACAACTATGAAGAAACATTTGAAAATATCAGAGCTGTATGTGAAAATGAGAAAACATGGGTGACATTGATGAAACTATGGACTCAACAGAAATAAAAGTGGGAAATGTAGTTATTGGTGTGCTTAAAAATTACAGAATAGTTTCTGAACTTTTATTTTTGATGGTTTGTAAAGAAATGTCAGCAGCAAATCATAGGTTGTTCAATGGAAGATTGCATTTCTTGTGGCCAAAAGGTATTAAATACAATAATGTATTGCTTTTTATTACAAATGCAACATCATATAAGAAAAAAGCAGCAGAAGCCCTTTGTGTCAGCTATCCGAAATTGATACATGTGACTTGTGTTGTGCATGCTCTAAACAGAGTATGTAAGACTATCCAATCCCTGTATCCTAATGTAAACAGACTGGTATCAAATGGAAGGAAAGTGTTTGTTAAATCTCTATGAGAATTTATCTTTTAAAAAGTCCTAACCTTCTATAACAGAGTACTCATTATCACTCTCTGGGGGATTTAGTTTTCTGCAGTGTTATATTATGCAGATAATTATGAGTGTTACATCAGTTGTTGATGAATTAGAGAAACATGATGCTTCATCAGTAGAGGACAGTGCTTAGAACAGTAGTATGAGAAATTAATTGTTATATACTTCTGCTAATTTGAGTTTCTTGAATGATTTGGTAGAAAAACTCGAACAACAACAAATTTCGTAACAGAAAATTTTAATGAGATACGTTTTGTAGAAAGCAAAATCAGTCCCCTCACTGGATCAGAAATGAAAACCTTAAAATATAAATTCAAATTTGTGTCTGAAAAAAAACACTGGATTGAAATTGTAAGTAAAGTTGGCCAAATTTTAGAAAGTCAGCGAGTAAACTTTGAAAACATAAGTGTTCCTGTTTTAACACGTTGTTGACTGCGGGCAATGGCTTGGCCCGTAGTGCATACAGCCACTGGCATGGCCGAGGCCATGCTTTTCTCTATCCAAGTATGTGTTTCAGTATGCCTCAGCACGTAACGTACATCACTGACCTTACTTTTAGCAGTCAGCGTGTTAAAGTATGTCATACAGACTTCATGACATGTAGAACGTTCCTTTTTCCAATACCAGGCATTGTCATGACAATCGGTGGAGATTTGTAATGGACAATTTGGAGATGGCATTTATTGTGCACTGGAACTCCAATGAATTTCCAAGAAGGAACTGACGAGTTGAGGAAAATTGGTGACTACCAATCAATAGGAAACACTTTTCCTATTTCCTGTTCATTTATGTTTAACTGAAAGAAAATAGTTTCAACTTTTTAACAAATATTTTTTCGTTTGTTAACACAAAAAATAAATATTTTCAGTTTTTTAGCTGTATTGGGATGCCAAAAACCTGATGGACTAGAGTCCAGGCTAACCATAGGAAACAACAGCAACAGTTTTTTAGCACCTAAACATCTGTTCCTTAATTATAACATTTCTTCTTCTGCAACCCCTTCTGGTATCAATGGTGATAGGGAAGAAGAAATAGAATGTAAAACTTGATATTAAATTGGGTAATACAATTTTGGAACAAGCTTAAATGTTTTGTTACCTGGGGAGCATCATCACTTTTGAAAATAGATATAGGACAGAGATTAAAGAGAAGAATAGCTCTAGCAAAGCAGGCATTTTACAACAAAAGGAATTTACTTACAAATAATCACTTAGGTATGGAGGTAAGGAAAAGGTTCGCATACACATTTGTGTGGACTGCCTTAATTTATGGGTGTGAGGTATGGACCCTCAGCAAAATAGAAAAGGAGCTGGAAGCAATGGAAATGTGGGTCTGGAGGTGAATTACAAGGACGAGTTGGATGGGTAAGAAAAATTGTTGGGTTATGCTATTGTTGTGTTCGTATTCGGCATATAAAACCTTTTACATTTTTACCTATAAAAAACTTTGTGTTCCAAGTCGGTAGTGATTTAATTATATTTAGATATTTTAATCTCTATAGATTTTATATTCTAACCAGTTTTAGGCCACAAATTTATTTTCCTATACCTATCTGAAAACACCATGTTTACATATCTGTTTAGCGCACAGAAAATTGCTTTTTTTCAGTGCGGTAACTTTCAACCTTAAAATAGTACTTTCTCTAGTTAAAAATAATTATAATATGTAATAAAATAGAACAAACTCGTCTAATATAGTACAGTACTGTTACATTCAGAATTATGAAAGTTTTAAATTTCAGCCTAAATGTTACAATTATTTATTATTTATTTTCTAGCTTTCCCTGTCATTAAATTAATGACACCGCCTACTTTCCAGTCATAATAAAATATACTACAGTGGAACTCCTCAAATCTGAACTAATTGGGGCTGTAGCCTGTTCGGATTCGGAAAAGTTCGGATTAGCCGAAAAATCTGCATACATAGTACTCAACAGTAGTTACGGTGTACGCGCCGCCCGGTAATGTTGCGTAGGGGTGAGACGAAGCCGCCGGAGGTTGCTGACCTTGACTGCCCGTGAATCACTGTTGCTGTCGGGCGGAAGTGCGCTAAAAATAGCCCAGTCCTACTACAATAGGTCTAGAAATCTTTGTATTCCAGTTAGTCCTCTGGCGTTTTTTGTCCTGTGTGTTTGTCTGCTGTTACTGTTTCCATCCAGTGTACATAGTTTGTTCGAGTTTTCGTTTAAGGTTTAATGTTTTTGCATTTGAAGTGAGCAGTGTAGATCGGGTTTTTCAGTTTTCTTAAATTATGGCAAGCAAACGAAAACATAGTTCTTTTACTTTAAAAGAAAAACTCGAAGTGTTAATGGGACTAGACAAAGGGGAAAGTTTGACGAAGTTGGCTGTTGAATTTGGTGTTGGTAAGGCAACAATCAGTGACTGGAAAAAGAATCGTGCGAAAATTGAACAGTTTTGCAGTGCAACAAGTGAAAAAACTTTGAAACAATGCCATCACGCAAAAGTTTCTGTAAATGAAGAAATTGACGAAGCAGTGTTTTTGTGGTTTACACAAGAGAGGCAGAAAGGAGTTCCTATTAGTGGTCCATTAATGCAAGAAAAGGCATTGCGGCTGAACAAACTAATGAACGGAGATTTGGCATTTACTGCTAGCAATGGGTGGTTGGATCGATGGAAGAGAAGGCATGGAATCAGACAACTGACGATAAGCGGAGAGAAGTTATCAGCTGATAATACTGCTGCAAAAGAATATTTAGATGAATTCGCCGATTTGATTTCGTCGGAAAATTACTCGCCCCAGCAAGTGTATAATGCGGACGAGACTGGATTGAATTTTAAAGCACTTCCCACTAAAAGTCTTGCTTCTAAAGAGGAATCTTCTGTGCCAGGCTTTAAAATGAACAAACAGCGTCTCACAGTTTTGGCCTGCAGTAACGCCGCGGGAAAAAACAAGCTACCATTAATGGTGATTGGAAAATCTGCCAAGCCACGAGCCCTTAAAAATATGAACATGAATTCTCTCCCTGTTTATTACAGAAATCATACTAAGGCGTGGATGACTGGTAATCTTTTTAAGGAGTGGTTTGAAAAGAAATTTGTTCCTTCGGTAACAAGATTTAATGAAGAAAATGGACTGCCACCTCGAGTTCTACTTTTGATAGACAACGCTCCGTCACATCCTTCAGACATGCAGTTGGTGCGCAGAGACATAAAAGCAATTTTTCTACCACCTAACGTGACATCGCTGCTGCAGCCTATGGATCAAGGTGTGCTACAGAACATAAAACTAAGCTACAGAAAAATGCTTCTGCAAACTCTTATTGAAGAAGATTGTTCTCTTTCTATTCTTGAGAAGCTAAAGAAGATAACAATAAAAGATGTGATTTACTGGGTTGCAGAATCCTGGAACAATACCAGTAAAAATTTGCTGCAGAGATCTTGGACGAAGCTTTGGCCCAGCCTCGAATTTGTGGAAACACCACTTACAACATGAGATGATGAAACTGAGCTCCTTCATCTCTTTCAAAAAGTACCAGGATGTGAGGATGCTGAAAAAGGTTGTCTGGAGGAGTGGGCAGCACTAGACGACAATGAAGAATGCACCGAGCATGACATGGTGTCTGTGGTCCAGGATCAACATGACAATGTATCAGGTAGCGATAGCGAGGGAGAAGATGCCTCAACAAACGTGACTCATTCTGACGCTGCCGTCGCTCTCGACATCGCGTTGCGCTACGTAGAACAACATGCAGCTGCTACACCCAATGATGTCGTTTATGCGATGCTGGCGCAACATCGCATTCTTGGGAAGGTTTATGTCACTTCGCCAGATGAAGATCACTGATTCTAAGTGAAAAAATGTAGTGTAATGAAATGCTGTATGACGTTGTTGTTTTTATACAGTGTTAATTCCAATATTTTTTACATTTCAATCCTGTTTTACGTAAGTAGCAATACTTGTACATACTTTATTAATTTTTCAATGATTCTTTACGTAAAATTAGTTACATATGATAGTTTTATGTAATAATAAATGTGTTTCTTATGTCTTTGTGTTTTTTTCAAATGTTGTTTTTCTTCAAAATCATGTTCGGATTTCCCGGGATTTGGGATTTGAGGGGTTCTACTATATTGAAAGTTTCTTAGTAAATCTAAACATTTGTTTATTTTACTTGCCAATGCTAAACAACGCTTGTGTGTTGTGACTGTTTTTGAATTTTTATTCACAATAATTTTTAAATGATTTCTTCAGAAGAAGAAATATTACTTGAAGCACCAAAAGTAAGTGCAGCATTACTGCCTAAGAAGTCGAGTGAAGGATAAAGTTCATGTTTGTAATAAAGGTTTCTAATAATGTGTAGATTTTTTTTGTCTTGTTTTCAGAGAGGTATAATGAAAAATATCATTCATTATACGTCCATAAATGCTTTTCCCATACTTGCATGATTTGCCATGCGCGCACGGGAAAAGCCTATTTTCTGAACTCTTAAGGAAATTCACTATTACTCGTATGAACAACTTGAACTCGCGCGATTACTTGTCCCTTGAGTGGCGGATTCTCCTGCTTCAATTCTTCAGTATTTGACTGCGACCACTGCCACACTGTGCTAGGGCTTGATATCACTGTATGTTTATTAAATTTTGCTTTGGTATAGTATTACAATATTAACGTTGTGTTATTAATGTTATTTAATGTATCCATGAGCTCAAAAAAGGAATTGTGTCTTGGCTTTTTGATCAAGCCAAAGGAACCAACTATATGAATTTAGACCTTTTGGCCTAAATGTAATTGGTAGAAACGCCACCACTTTGTACTACTCATTAATTTGTTAATGAATGTGAGAACTAGTATGTTATTACACTGGAAATACTAGGGCGTTTATAATAAAGGAATTGGTTAAATATATATGTGCACATTTTCATGTATAACACTATATTTTAATAAGAATATTAGGAATTGTCCCTTTATGGGTAACCGCAATACATTTTCGATGTTTTTAATATGCGATTGTATCGATATATTACGAAGTGAATAAGAAGAAGTGTACAAATTGAAAATTGTACTACAGCGAAAATACGGGTATCATATAATATTATATGATAATTTAATAAAAGTAAATTTGGGAGGTTAGGTATCATTGTTTCTAGTTTACTGCTGAAATAAATAAAAGCCATGGTTGGGAAAAAACGTTACGATTAATGTGTATATACAAGCTTATAACTGAATATTGTTGTCCATGATGTGTCCGTTGATTAACTAATTATAAATATATCACTACTGACTTGGACCACAAATTTTTTATTGGTAAAAATGTTAAACTTTTACATTGCAGCCTGAACTAGTTTTCGCTTATTACAGGCTTCATCGAGACTGTGGCTAGGAGCACTGTCTGTCTTGTTCTTGGTGATGGTGCCGTCGTTCAAAAGATCGATGTGTGTGCGTGGTGTGATATATTCAAATAGTATGTATGATTTAAATTGTCTCTATTCATTTAGGATGTTGTTTTTATGTGTTTGTATATTTCTAGTTGTTCAAGAGTGTCTAGTTTTCGGCCTTTTGTGTGTACATGTGGAATTTCCATGTTTCTGTTTATGTTTGTGTGTGTGCTTTGCAGTTTGGGTGGATTCAGCAGTGGAGTGTAGTGCCTTTGTGTGTTGTATGTATCTCTGTTTGAAGCTATCTATGTCTTGTCTTGCTATGTAGTTTTTTTTTACATTCTGAGCAGTTTAGTTTGCATACACCAGGTAAACCAAATTTGTTTTTTTCTTTATGTGTGTTCTTTGACAATGTGTGTTCTGTTTTGTTGTAGTTCTGGATGCGATTCTGTATCCTGCTTTTTTAAATTTGTGGGCTATTTTTTCAGTGTGGTTATTGATATATATAAGTGTTATGAATTTGTTGTGTTCTGTCTTTGTCTGTTATTTGTTTTGAGTAGAAGTTTATTGATTATAATTGTTCTCTGTTTATTGATTATAATTGTTCTCTTGTATCCACTGGTTTCTGCTAGATATTTGATCGTGTTTAATTCATCATGGTATCCTTTTTCATCTAGTGGATGTTGTTTATTCTGTGTATCATGGTTCTGAAGGCAGATAGTTTGTTTTGTATTGGGTAATTGGAGTTGTGAATTAGTATGTCAGTTGTAATGGATTTTCTGTATAACTTATGTCTGTTCTAGTTTTGTGATGGTGAGGTCTAGGAAGTTTAAATCCTAATTAAAACCCACTCTAATACTTCAGTAACATTAGTGAACTCGATCAGTACAACTCGATCAGTGAAATCATTCTATCATTCGATCACTATTGAGGCAATTCACGTAACTTCAATTATTTGTACTCTTTATGCCCATAAAGTTCCTATAAAAATTCAATTAAATTAAATTCGCTAACAGGACTATTATTTCAGTTATTATATAAATTTCTGATAGATGAATGATTACACACACCCCGGACACCCCCAAACAAATATTTTTGAAATTGAAAACAAACTGATCAAGATTACGTGATTCATCTGGTTACCTTTCTTTTTTAAATAAAGACATGAATAAAAATATCTAGGATCATGAATAATTAATGTTTATTTTATTTAAAAATTACATATTGCTTTTCATTTTGCAATGTTTAGAAAAAATGGCGACTGCTCGAGTCGAAATTGAATGAAATGAATGAAAATAAAATAACCGAAATTTCAGAGGCGTCTAGCAGAAACTGCTTGTTTTAAGTCGATCACTGATCGAATCAGCACTCAGTAAGTGACCAAGATGGAAACGAATGATATACATGGCAACTGATCGAATCATTGACCAAGAGTGAAATGAAAGCCAGAGGTGTCTAGCGGAGTCTGCTTGCGGTAACTTGATCACTGATCGAATCAGTAAGTGATCGAGATGGAAACGAAAATAGATGTGTGGTAAACCAGAATTTGAAAGTTCAGTTACAAATGAAATGAAACCATTCCAAAAAAGTAACCGTTACAAATACCAGTTACTTGTAATGCTTACTATTAAACCAGTATTGTATTAATTAATTATAAACAGAAATTATAATTCAACACTGAATTAAAACGGTTGTTTAATGTTTATTATATGAAAATAATATTAGTGTCTTGTCAGGGGGAGATAACTTCACAGTAATCAATTGTTTATACAGATTTGATCTGTCACAATCAAATACAAAACTGTTAAGCAACTTCTTAAATTAGTTAAGTATTGTCCACTCTACAAAAAAAAAGGAAAATTAAGCCACCAGTCCAATAGTAAAATATTCACGTTTACTCCTAACGAGGAACAAAGAACGAGGTAAATAGCATCAGGCACACAAAGCGTTCTGTACTGAATCACTAAAAGATCGAGTTTCGACCGCAATTGAGGGTAACTTAGCTAACTGATTAGAGGTAGGCCGATATATACCTGTAACAAGTATTTTGGAATGATATTTTTGTGGAACGGATGTAACAGTGACTGAAAAGTTGAAATACCTGTTATTCGTGGCCTCACTGTTCCAAGTTGAAGGACACCCCTACGCAAATAACGAGTACACAAGTAACAAGTAAACGAGTACTACAAATACTAGGCGTATCACCGGTATGCAAGGAACAACAAGTATTAGGAGTATTTCGAGTACACGAGTACGAAGCCACTTTTTGGTCCTGAATACTTCATTCTGCGCAAAGAGACAAAGCTGTTTTTAATAAATTAAAAAAATTCATACTGATGTTACATTTATTCTCATGTGTTATGCAGATATATAATACAGATTATGTGCTAATAAATCATATATTACACTAGTCACCAACTTGGTAAATTTTGAAAAAACGAATTATATTGTGTTATAACCTACAGAGTCGCTGGTAGTCAATAGACTATATTATACGTTTTATTAATTTGCTTTTAACTTCACTGCACATCTCACGTAAATGATGAGATTGTTGTAATGGACATTTATGCACTTTATCTAGTCCTGTTCATTAAATCTTTACTGATCTGATAAAGCTACCCTAAAACATAAGGTGTTTTCGTAAATTTGTTTCTTTTATCTAAACTGTTGATTTTGAATTTTTGTCTCTTATCACTTTACTTATCATTTGACTAATAGTAGTTTCTACTTAATAAAGAAATAAAAATAAACTCCGTAAAAGATAACACAATTAGGTGTAAATGGTCAAACTGCAGCCTAAGATAAATACATGATCTGAAGAAGATAAGAATTTACTAAACTTATTAGAAGGTCATCAATAAAATGAAACAAGGAGGTAATAAGAAGAGAAAGTTACAAGTTTATCTGAATTTCTTGGAGACTGTAAAACATTCATGATTGTTTTAAGATATGGCTCAAAGTTTCCATTATTTGCCCAACTTGTGCTTTTGCCAGGACCTATCAGTTGTACAGTTGATCTACTAGCAGTGGTATAACGTGTCGGCTACGTTATAACATAGGGAACCCGTGATAATTGACTCTGGCCAATTATACAGGCTGCCTTCGTTGTAACAAACTGAAAATTAATCAAATCACTATCAATAATTATAAGTACTCTAATAAAAGGAAACTGGGGAGGGAGGTTTGCTGATTTATGCACTCAATTTAGTATGTAACAAAGATGACGTCTCTTTATTTACGGGTGATCAATAATACATTACAAATAAAAATTTTAGCTTACACTGAAATGGTAAGGGGGTTTTCTCTATTTAAAATGATAATACAGTTAGTGTATTTACCTCGGATCCGAGTCTCTTTAAACTAGTTAGGAATTTTCAAATTTACTCTACTTCTTTAGTCAATTACATTATTACTTAAAATACCATTAGAAGAATGGTTTCATTTGGTTGTGCGATGTTCCAAAGCTACATCACAAGAGTTATGTTACAAAGTATGATTTCTGAAATTTCTTGTTACAACATTGTTATTCTTAACGCTTAGAGATTGTCATTTAAAGTCTTTTTCTTTTAACATTACTTATATTTAAAAAATACATTATTCATGGAAGACGAGCTTCCGCGTCACCTCTAGTTAATCGTAGTCTTTCCGGTGGAGGTCCTCGGAGTCAACTAATGATGAAGTGGATGTTACGGTGTCATCTAGAAAGAAGTCGTCCTGTTTCTCAGTGGTAGTGTAAATGCAGTTGAGGTCTTAGTCTTCACTTTTCACAGTTATTCCCATCACATTTGTAATAGCACAGTAGTATTTGAGTTTACATATTCGTTACACATTATGATGGAACCCCAAAATAACTTGAACTATACTTTTAATAGGAGATGTCACCTTACACACTTATTTCACTCATTCACATCTTTGTGTTAAAACACACTACATTTTAGTTACATAGATCTCCACACTGTTAGTTGAAACTAATAACAAAATTAAAAAAAATATTTTGTGCAGCGTGCAGCTTGGAGCTGTTTACAGATTGAACGTCGCATCTCAAGTCCTACATTGTTACAACAGGAAAATTGTAACGACGCGGAGTGAATACTCCGTCATAACATAGTTCCAACTTTTAATTAGTAATACAGTCTTACAGTTCGACATAATAAACAATCAAGACTTTGCTTGTCTACAGAATTTATTACAACTACTACTAGTGACTTTGAATTAGTTATTATTTACATTATAGTTTACAGGTATTTTTATTTAGTGCCGGGTCGGTATGCAAGCTGGATCCGGTATACACAGGTCATAGCATGATAATTTAACAAAGGGTTAACAGTTTTTTAACTCTTTCTTTCTCAGTTTTAGTTAATTATTTTAGTTAAATTCCCTTTTTAATACTCATTACTATTACGAGTTTGTTCAGGGGTATTCTTCGGTATAATAGTGCGATTTAATGGTTTTAACTAACTTCCCATTTTATATTATTATTATTATTATTTTTTTTTTTTTTTAATTTATTTCGTCACATACTCCGCCGCTTAAATGTGACATAGGGGGGGAGAACTTTTAACAAGGTGAATTCGAAAGTAAGGTACTGGGGCACACTTGTCGTTACTGTGTGAACTTTCTCTCCTTCTTCTCCCTTTTTCTTTTATTTATTTAGTTGCATGAGTTATACACAACTTACTTCTTCTGATTATCAAACAATATATACATATATATATCTTTACAAACTAATTCTTAAATTACGTAAAATTCACACTTTATGACTACATATTAAGACACATAAACTTCTTCTTATTTCAACTACTTAAAACTACTACCGGTTTTTTGTTTTTTGTTTTAGTTACTCTATTCACAGAGTTACTCTCTAAATAATTTATTACTTAGTGGTCATAGTAGTGGTCAGCTGACTACTCACTTCGCTCATCTTTCACTGAACAGGATCTAAGGTTGATCAGGCCTCATTCCTAATTCTACGATTAGCACCTTGCATGGTTACTCAGGTACAAGATAACTTGTCTACCTTGTATTTCCTTTTTCTAGTTTTCGCTCTGCCATTTCCTTTTTTTTTTATATACAGTTTTATCTGCGAAATATGTGTTCTTCGTACATATTCTTGAGTCGTAGGTTCGTACAGGGCTACTGTTACTGGGGTTAAGTACTTCTGGATTTGGTAAGGACCACACCATCGGTATGGTAGTTTAGAGGTGGTCTTATCAATTGCACTACTACCCCCATGTCGCGTGTGTTTTATACATTACTAAGTCACCGACTTGGTACTTAACTAAATTGTTATTATTACTTCTCTCGTGATATTTTCGCGATTTCTCTAAGTTCACTCTTAAATTTGCGCGAGCTTCATTCCAGATTTTTTTTATATGCTTATCCTTAATTCGCTGGGGCAGCAAGGCATGTATT
The DNA here is from genome assembly GCA_034769895.1 of Magicicada septendecula. Classification (NCBI taxonomy): domain Eukaryota; kingdom Metazoa; phylum Arthropoda; class Insecta; order Hemiptera; family Cicadidae; genus Magicicada; species Magicicada septendecula. The sequence goes on from CM068372.1 coordinate 131,469,699, forward strand.
TTCCATTTTGTGGACAAGGGGTGGTTTGGTTTGTACTTATACAGTAACTCAAACGGGGTCGATTTATGTCCTTCATGATAAGCTGAATTGAAGGCATATTGTATCCAGGATAGGTTCTGGTCCCAAGACGTATGGTCGTTCGCATGATAGGCTATTAAAGCAGATTTGAGGTTTCGCAAATACCTTTCAGCAATATTGCCTTGCGGACGATACTCCGTAGTGGTAATATGGTCTATCCCTAACTTGAAACACATATTCTAAAATTCCTTTGCCTTAAACTGGGGTCCGTTATCTGACACTAGATGTACAGGGGTACCAAAATCTTTAAACAATCTCTCCTGTAATATCTTACAGTGGTCGACGCTAACGCTCGCCGCATGGGATACATCCAAACAAAGGTGAACGAATCTACACATATGAGTAGCATCGTATTACCTGATTTAGATCGAGGGTAGGGACCTGAAAAGTCTAAATAAAGTTTAGAGAACGGGGTAGTAGGGATTTCTGAAATTAATTGGCTTATTTGACTGTTTCTTGCTGGTTTGCTGAGTGCGCATAACTTACACTTTTTTACGAAGCTAGCTATTTCGCTGTTCATATTGTTCCAATGATATTCCTTACAAAAGCGATGTATTGTTTTATTTATTCCCATATGTGCTCCAATGGTGGATGAAAGGTAGTATTCCATCAGCATAGGCTTAATTACATCAGGGGCAATTATTCTTAATTCCTTTCCATTTGCTATTCTGTGGCATAGTACTCTTTTACTCAATACGTATTTATCTGATTTAATTCCTTCCTCGAGTTGTTCTATAATTGGCTTCAAAAGAGGGTATTGTTGTTGATACTGAGCGATGTTGGTAAACGCAAGGGGGAATTCGGTAATTACGGTGTTAACAATGGGTGTTTCTAGACTCTCAATGCTTTCGGGAGTATTAGTGGGCGACTGGAACATACGGGACAGGGTATCCGCGACTACATTTTGTGTACCTCTAATATGTTGTACTTTGAATTTGTAACAGTTTAACCTCAATACCCATCTTCCAATACGTCCTAACTGTTTAGGGTGATTCAGTTACCAAGATAATGCTTGATTATCAGTTTCCAACAAGAACTCTTTATGTTCTAAAAAAGGTTTAAACTTCTCAAAAGCAAATACAATAGCTAAACATTCTAATTCATATGCGGAGTATTTCTTTTCTTGGTCAGTCAAAGTGCGTGAAGCGTAACTAATCGGTAGTCTACAGTTTTCTATTTCCGGATATATTACTGCACCTAAGGCTACACTTGAACTGTCGGTCTGAACTACGAAAGGTTTCGTAAAATCTGCTAATTGTAATACCGGGGGTGACATGATGCTTTCTTTTAGTTTTTGGAATGCAGTTTGGTGTTGTGGAGTCCATTCAAATTTCGCTCCCTTCTTTCTTAAGGCATTTAGAGGTGCGGCTATTTCGGCTAGATGAGGAATATACTTGAATTAATTTATCATTCCCAAAAATCGGGCTATTCCTTTAGCATCCCGCGGTGGTAAAAGTTCTCTGATCTCACGGCTTCGTTCGGGGTCTATGCTTACCTTTCCGTTGGCCTTTACGATGTGACCTAAAAATGAAAATTGTGGGACAGCAAAATTTACTTTTTTGGGATTAACTGTTAATCCGGCTTTCTGTAATCGAGATAACACTTCACGTAGATGTTTAAGATGTCGGTCTATCGATTCGCTGTAGATTACAATGTCCTCCAGGTAGTGATACACATATTTAAATTTTATATCATGAAATAATTTCTCTAATAGTCTACTACATACGGAACTTCCTTGTGATATTCCAAAGGGTACTCTCGTAAATTGGTACAGGTTCAAAGGAACAGCAAAAGCGGTTAGACGTTTGGATTCTTCCGAAAGGGGTATTTGGTGAAATGCCTGATTTAGATCCATTATAGTAAAGACTTTCGCTTTGGTGAAATAATGAAAAGCACTGTGGATGTCAGGATGCGGGATAGATTCAAATTCTATTCGTTTATTTAATTGCCGGTAGTCCACAACTAGTCTGTGTTTGTCGTGACCTTTTGGTACTAAAAATGAGGGTGATGAATACGGTGAAGTAGAGGGTTCGATGACTCCTTGTTCTAATAACTTGTTGATATGGTTCCTCATTACTTCCATTTTGGGCGGTGATAACTTGTATGGGGGAAGGCGTATTACTTTGTGGTCGCTCAGATTGATCTTGTATTCTATTAGGTTCGTTAGTCCTAGCTTAGGGGTAAGAACGGTGGAAAACTCTTTTATTAGTTTCTGCATTCTCAGCCTATCTCCACTTTCTAGATGAGATAATTCAGACTCACGGTGTACTACATGTGTAGTCGATGATCCCGTATTTTCTTGTTCTTCTGTTTCACAATCAAAATTATACTTCCGTGTACGGTCGAATCGAAAATAATATTTCTTCTCGTGGATGTCAAGAATTATTCCCGTTTTACTGATAAAGTCAGCTCCCAATATTAAGTCGGGTCCTAAATCATCACATACTAACATTGAAAAAAACCACGTTAGGTTCTTAATTTTTACCTTAATGGTGATGCTGAGTTTTATCACTAAATTTTGTTTATTGGCAGTAGCACATCTTACATTCACAGCTTGACTGCGTTTCACTAGGTTGTGTTCGAATAATTTATCTGCTAACCTCTGACTGATTAAGGTTCTAGTCGATCCAGAATCGATTAATTCGAGGGTGGATATAACACCTAGGTCAACTTGTATTAAGGGCAATAGACATTTAGTCCAATCACTTTTAGTTATCGCGTTACATTTCTCAATAAACCTTCTAACATAGGGATCTATTTTTCTAGTGTTCTTTTTTTTTTCCTTATTCTCGTTGATTTCTTTGGGTTTACCGGTTCTCAAGATGCTGCGGAAGACACAGGATTTCGGGTCTCCCTGCCTTACATGTTTTTTGGATTAGGTTGTTTCCGATCGTACTGCTTCCGATTACAGTTTCTACTTACATGTCCATACTTTCCGCAGTTATAACATATATTTTTTTACGAGGGGTATAGCTTGCTTCCGTTCTAGGTTGCGTGTCATTTGATTTAGGCTACCAGGGCTGTGCAAGTTGTTCGGTCTATTAAATGGTCGCCTTTCACGCTGGGTTTGCACATCGGTCACCAGGGCTTGCATTTCATTTCTACTAGGCTCGGTTGATTTCAAAGCATGTCTGTTCTGATCTGAGTACCATATGTTCGACGAGTCAATACTGCATTGTTCGAGATCCGCAAAGGTGTTGGGTCTATTTATTAACGCTAAATGAGATCTTTCCTCTGGAGACAATCCTACTAAAATGGTATCGACCATCTGTCTCTCACTCCAATCTACTTGCAGTAGTCGAGAAGACTCCCTGATGTCAGAGATGTAATGGGCCAGTCTCTCATGAGTTCCTTGTACTCGAAGTACGGTCTTTCTTTTAAGTTCCTCATAAATTCCGGTGGGAATAAAATATTTTATGATAGTAGTATGCAGTTCTCCTACTGGAAGTGTAGATCTTAATGATTCCAGCACACGATTCTTTAATGGTGGTTTACATTTCGGTAGGAGGACTTGCAAAATTTTCCAGTCATTTAGTAGGTCCTTTATCTGCAGGAGGTATTTGATGAAGTTTAGTAGTTTAGTAACATTCAAACCATCCGTGTGTGGAATTTCAGCTAAGAGTTTTTCTACAGGATGAGTGATTTTTCCGTAGAGGTCACAATTATAATTTACAAGTCGTATAGCTTTAGGAGGACCAGATGCTGCATTAGGGGTAGTGAATTCGTACATCCCGGAGCAATTGTGGGAACCACTGGGAGGTGGGGCTTCAGATATTGTATGGGTATTCACGTCTCTATTTGGGTTTTGCTCTCGACTCGGTTGTATTTTCGATACGGTGGGTGATTCCTGATTCCTGATAAGGGGAGGTTGTTCTAAGGTAGGAGATTGAACTGGGGAGATGTATAGTTTCTTCAAGGACTTTTCAATTTCATCCATTCTGAATGAGTCGGACCTTCTTCGCAATTCATTGATAATAGTGAGTAATTGGCGTAAAGCCTCACCCGCAAAACTTTGGACGTCGGGAGGGATTACCGTGATGTTGGGCCAGTTTAACAAATTTTTTATTCGCCGGGTTAAATGTTCTATCCTTTGAGTTGTCCGCAATATTACCGCAGGAGATTTCTCATCTTGAAGGGTTTGGGACAAAGTCAACTCACTATACTTGGCATAACTAGTTTCTCTCTCCCTCTCATAATCGAGTCCGCTTAAGTTACTTAACTGCGCGGGTGTATCAGATCCACTTTCGCGTATAGACTTGCGCAATTCCGCGACTGTTACATTCGCATGAGGTAAACCGCGTAAAAGAGCTTCATAGCACAGTTCGTCTTTTAATAGTAAGTCTGGATTAAATAGGGCCATGTTTACCTTATATCTAGCACACTAAAACTTATTCTACTACACTATACACAATTATTGCATACACACTTTAGTTCATGGTAAAACATTTGCATGAGTTGTAAGAGAATTACTTATCATCTCAGAGAAAGAGAAAAATTCACACAGACGTCAACTTTACTTTCAACGATCAGCTGTTACGCTGGAATGTAGGTCAAACTAGTTTTCTTTAAACAATGGTATAGTATTATGCATAAGGAGGGGGGAATCAAGCTCGAGGGTGAAGAGAATGTTATTGTTCCACTCAACAACAGCTGACGGCTTTCTTTACAGACTTGTACTGGCTTGCTTCAACGAGGGTGGTATGTGCGATGCGAAACGATATGCGTTTTAAACAAGTTACAGCCCGTTACTAAGCTGAGTTTTAGTTATTATTTGGTTTTACGTGCTAATTTTAATTTATCTAATTCTGCTACTAGAAAGGAGTAGAATTTCACTTACAATTTATTTACACGTAATTGAACTTGTTTTATTTAGTCAGTTGTTTATATGACTCACCGTGGCAATAGAAAGACGAATTACATATTTATGCAAGCTTATACAGGAAAACTACAGGTCTTGAATTGTCGCAAAATAGACGTGTTAGAGACTGAACATTTTGACAAGTACATACATGAATTGGTGTAATACAAGCTAATATTTTCACGTATATTAAGTAAATCATATACGAGTATGTGCATAATCTCACACAAAATTTACAATTGTGAATTTAATATTGTCACTATTATTCTTTTATGCTACTTAGCCTTTTTGTTTTACATACAATACATCAAATGAGTGCATAGATCTGCAGAGTGCTGCATCTTATATGCGTCACGATGCTTACAAACCTTTTATATATAAAGCAGAGTGGCGCATCTTATAACGTGTCGGCTACGTTATAACATAGGGAACCCGTGATAATTGACTCTGGCCAATTATACAGGCTGCCTTCGTTGTAACAAACTGAAAATTAATCAAATCACTATCAATAATTATAAGTACTCTAATAAAAGGAAACTGGGGAGGGAGGTTTTCTGATTTATGCACTCAATTTAGTATGTAACAAAGATGACATCTCTTTATTTACGGGTGATCAATAATACATTACAAATAAAAATTTTAGCTTACACTGAAATGGTAAGGGGGTTTTCTCTATTTAAAATGATAATACAGTTAGTGTATTTACCTCGGATCCGAGTCTCTTTAAACTAGTTAGGAATTTTCAAATTTACTCTACTTCTTTAGTCAATTACATTATTACTTAAAATACCATTAGAAGAATGGTTTCATTTGGTTGTGCGATGTTCCAAATCTACATCACAAGAGTTATGTTACAAAGTATGATTTCTGAAATTTCTTGTTACAACATTGTTATTCTTAACGCTTAGAGATTGTCATTTAAAGTCTTTTTCTTTTAACATTACTTATATTTAAAAGATACATTATTCACGGAAGACGAGCTTCCGCGTCACCTCTAATTAATCGTTTCAGTCCATGTCCTGCCGCGTGATTCTTCTGTACTCTCTTAATAGTGGGTCGTCATCGTGGTAGTCTTTCCGGTGGAGGTCCTCGGAGTCAACTAATGATGAAGTGGATGTTACGGTGTCATCTAGAAAGAAGTCGTCCTGTTTCTCAGTGGTAGTGTAAATGCAGTTGAGGTCTTAGTCTTCACTTTTCACAGTTATTCCCATCACATTTGTAATAGCACAGTAGTATTTGAGTTTACATATTCGTTACACATTATGACGGAACCCCAAAATAACTTGAACTATATTTTTAATAGGAGATGTCACCTTACACACTTATTTCACTCATTCACATCTTTGTGTTATAACACACTACATTTTAGTTACATAGATCTCCACACTGTTAGTTGAAGCTAATAACAAAATAAAAAAAAATATTTTGTGCAGCTTGGAGCTGTTTACAGATTGAACGTCGCATCTCAAGTCCTACATTGTTACAACAGGAAAATTGTAACGACGCGGAGTGAATACTCCGCCATAACATAGTTCCAACTTTTAATTAGTAATACAGTCTTACAGTTCGACATAATAAACAATCAAGACTTTGCTTGTCTACAGAATTTATTACAACTACTACTAGTGACTTTGAATTAGTTATTATTTGCATTATAGTTTACAGGTATTTTTATTTAATGCCGGGTCGGTATGCAAGTTGGATCCAGTATACACAGGTCATAGCATGATAATTTAATAAAGGGTTAACAGTTTTTTAACTCTTTCTTTCTCAGTTTTAGTTAATTATTTTAGTTAAATTCCCTTTTTAATACTCATTACTATTACGAGTTTGTTCAGGGGTATTCTTCGGTATAATAGTGCGATTTAATGGTTTTAACTAACTTCCCATTTTATATTTTTATTATTATTATTATTTTTTTTTTTAATTTATTTCGTCACATACTCCGCCGCTTAAATGAGACATAGGGGGGGAGAACTTTTAACAAGGTGAATTCGAAAGTAAGGTACTGGGGCACACTTGTCGTTACTGTGTGAACTTTCTCTCCTTCGTCTCCCTTTTTCTTTTATTTATTTATTTGCATGAGTTATACACAAGTTACTTCTTCTGATTATCAAACAATATATATATTGTAGCGTGACAGAAAATCCACTACATTTTAAGTCATGTGAAATCATAAAGTTTAATTACACCAACAAATGTTATAATGATATTGAATGACATTTAAATAAATCAGAGGAATGAACCACAATAAAATAAAAATCCTCACTACATTATATATAAAAACCACTGTTTTAAAAACCAAAGAAAGTATCGAAGCAACTCATCAACTCATAGTATAATACCAGTAAGTTACCCAGGAAGCTCAGAGCAGTAAACCAGTTATATAAGACCATATCAAGAAAAAAAGAGACTCAATTAAAGAGTGGTGAATACCAAAATACCCCAAAAACACGAAGAGGGAAGAATAAAGTTTGTGATCAGGAAGAAAACAATACCCTGAAACCTGTATAGAAGAATAAAGTCAGTTCAGTGAATAAATTAAATACTCCAAACTAAACCTCAGTCGAGATAACACCACGTACCTTGGTTTACCCCAGAATGAGGAAGGAAGACCAGAAGAGTGAAGACTAGACGAGGGACAAGAATGAAGACCAGAAGAGGGACAAGAATGAAGACCAGAAGGAAGATACGAAGAAGGACAAGAAAGAAGACAGGAGGAGAGGAAGAAATAGTATGAAAGAAACACCGTAGTAAAACCTATTATTATATAAACTACTATCAACCCCAAACCCACAAAAACTATGCAAAAGAAAGTATAACATACCCAAAATCTTATAAAATGTAATTATTGAGAAAACTAAAGTGCTGTATAGCGTTATAAGAAGTGATCCGACTAAAGCTATTGTGTAATAAAGAAAATAAACTAGTCTTAACAGTCCATGATTACTAAAGGTCTGGTCTGAGATAATAAGACTCAAAATATCAGAACCAACGGTGAAAGTGAATTTGTGTAAGTGTTTTTTAAAAAATGCAATAAACTTAAAGTTGGTGATACTATAACTTATCTGTATGCTATATCACAACTTTGATATCTAATAATAAACAACATAATAAAATAATAAAATGGAAAATTTCCAGTATTTTATTATTTTAATGTAAATCTTTATTTACAAGACATTTGTAAAAAAATGATAATAAATAGAGTATGGGAGTTAATGTTTACTGATGTTGGGGATCACAATAATAATGGTTTAAACCAGAAAGGACTGGTATTAATATAGTATTAATAAGTGTAAAATGTTTACATAGACTGTTATTTCACAGTCCTAAAATCAATGTGTTGATAAATGTATTTGTAAGGTTTATTAGAAAATAAGATTTATGTTATGTGTTTTAAAAAAGAATTATGTTTGATAAATAATAGCCAACATACCATTAATAATGTTCTAATAGGTATGCTATGTTAGCTCAAGAATAGTTAAAAGATATATGTTCAAACCATATCTGCAATATGTTCAATTGTGCAGATTGCTAAACAATGTTCATAATTATTTATTTTAATAACTGTAGTGTTAATTAACTACTACACCACACAATAAGTTATAAACCATGTTATTTTCATATAATTGTAATTATGTAAAGTCAGAGGAGGAATTAAGTTTAAATTATTTGAGAAAGAAAGAAATATAAAATTCTAAAATCTAGGCCATTTGGTGAAATCACAGAACCAATATAAACTAGTATAATTCACTTATAAATCCTGTAAACTACCAAGATTTATATAAGACTAGCGAGTACCCGGCATGCGTTGCAATGCCACTCAAAGAAAGAAAGTGTTTGTATATATATAATATATAAAGACTTCGTTCGCGTGGTCTTCAATTTAATGCGATAATATATTTAGAACAGAATCTATTCCATTGGGTTGCCATAGTAACCAGATCTAATAAGTTAGTTTTTAAGACTCCAAAGGACCCCCCAGAGGATCGTATCGAAAAAAACACCTGTCCTATGTTGGTTCTCCCGTTGCGTAAAATATTTGTGCCAAGTTTGGTTGAAATCGGTCCAGTGGTTTAGGAGGAGATGTGGAAGACCCCAAAGAACCCCCAAAAGAACCCCATCGAAAAAACACCTATCCTATGTTGGTTCTCCCTTTGCGTAAAATATTTGTGCCAAGTTTGGTTGAAATCGGTCCAGTGGTTTAGGAGGAGATGTGGAAGACCCCAAAGGACCCCCCGAAGTATCATATCGAAAAAACACATATCCTATGTTGGTTCTCCCGTTGCGTAAAATATTTGTGCCAAGTTTGGTTGAAATCGGTCCAGTGGTTTAGGAGAAGATATGGAAGACCCCAAAGGACCCCCCAAAGGACCCCATCGAAAAAACACCTGTCCTATGTTGGTTCTCCCTTTGCGTAAAATATTTGTGCCAAGTTTGGTTGAAATCGGTCCAGTGGTTTAGGAGAAGATGTGGAAGACCCCAAAGGACCCCGTCGGAAAAAACACCTATCCTATGTTGGTTCTCCCGTTGCGTAAAATATTTGTGCCAAGTTTGGTTGAAATCGGTCCAGTGGTTTAGGAGAAGATGTGGAAGACCCCAAAGGACCCCATTGAAAAAACACCTATCCTATGTTGGTTCTCCCGTTGCGTAAAATATTTGTGCCAAGTTTGGTTGAAATCGGTCCAGTGGTTTAGGAGGAGATGTGGAAGACCCCAAAGGACCCCCCGAAGTATCATATCGAAAAAACACATATCCTATGTTGGTTCTCCCGTTGCGTAAAATATTTGTGCCAAGTTTGGTTGAAATCGGTCCAGTGGTTTAGGAGGAGATGTGGAAGACCCCAAAGAACCCCCAAAAGAACCCCATTGAAAAAACACCTATCCTATGTTGGTTCTCCCTTTGCGTAAAATATTTGTGCCACGTTTGGTTGAAATCGGTCCAGTGGTTTAGGAGGAGATGTGAAAGACCACAAAGGACCCCCAAAAGGACCCCCCGAAGGATCATATCGAAAAAACACATATCCTATGTTGGTTCTCCCGTTGCGTAAAATATTTGTGCCAAGTTTGGTTGAAATCGGACCAGTGGTTTAGGAGGAGATGTGGAAGACCCCAAAGGACCCCCCAATGGACCCCGTCGAAAAAAACACCTATCCTATGTTGGTTCCCCGTTGCGTAAAATATTTGTGCCAAGTTTGGTTGAAATCGGTCCAGTGGTTTAGGAGGAGATGTGGAAGACCCCAAAGGACCCCATCGAAAAAACACCTACCCTATGTTGGTTCTCCCGTTGCACAAAATATTTGTGCCAAGTTTGGTTGAAATCGGTCCAGTGGTTTAGGAGGAGATGTGGAAGACCCCAAGAACCCCCCATAGGACCCCATCGAAAAAAATTCATAAACCTTCGCGGGCGTGCGCACAACAACTCACCGAAGTTTCATCGCAATCGGATGAATGGTATAGGAACGCATACGGGACAAAGAAAGAAAGAAAGAAACAAACATTCATTTTTATAGATATAGATAACTCAATTAACCACTACTGGGAATGATCCTATGAATTAAAATGATAATAAGGAAATATACCTTAACATTTTGTAAATTTTCAAAATATATAAATTAATTAATTTTAAAGAGCAATGTCAAATTTACAGATTAACACAAAAAACCAGTTCAAAGGTGTAATTTATATGTATTTAAGGAAAGGAAGAGGAATATGACTAATTAAAATTTATTATAATAGTATTAATAATATTTAAAATGGAGGAATTTTATATAAAAACGGAAATCCAATTTTGAGCCTATATTTCCAAAATGTGAACAGAATTTGTTAATTTCCACAAAATGTCCACAGATATGGACTATAATACATCAATTTAAACGGAATGAGATGATTAAACCAATAATAAGGTTAATAATTCATAAAAGTGAGGAATAAAATAGATAAATTCCATACATAATGTAATATTTTATCATATGTATGGGAAGTCGAAATATGTTAACAATACTTTTTCAAGGATTAACTGGGCCAGATTTATGACCAAGTTAATTAGTCTTTTGTTGAATATCAAGCTGGACAGTTGTGTAAAGAACGTTTCTTTAAATCGAGAAAAATGGTACTAGCGTTTAGCCATTGAAATAAGTGAACGAGAGTTAGACGGTTTAGACACTTTTTAAAGCTAAAGCTGTTAATACATTCACGACAATAGTGAAAACAAACACTTAACTCCATAATACGAGTGATAGAAACAAGTAAAACACTATATCTCAACTGATTTATTCTGCAATTCCTAACCAATAACTTGAAAACCTAACCGCAGAAGTTGAACACATAGAAAATAAACTAACTAACACAAGTTTACACAGAACACTTCACCAGAATACACCAAATAGATTAACAGACATATTACACCAGTGCGGGGAGATTTTAAACCTTAATAAAGGGAATTTTATTGTGATTTTCTGACACGACGCATATGCTGTAACTTAGTCCAACTCGAGTAGCGGCCATCTTGAAAACGGAGTCTGCTAACCATATCGCAGTGACGTCAGTCTTCATTGGTTTGACAAAACATTTATATTCAAATATTATATACTGGAATTATTTAAATACTATTGAATAGTAATTATTGTATTTATTTTTAATTGTTAATGTTATACTTTCTCGTCACCCTTCTCTGACTATTAATTCTAATCGCTCAAAGAACCTGTCTTTTAATATAATATAACATAAAATTTTGTTCTGTATGACACAATCGATAATTCCCGAGACAGAGTCGATAATTGCTCTCCATCGATAAAATATCGATTCTTTATTTAATTTGTCAATAAATATTTATATTTTCATTATTTCGTATCTGTTACTTATTTCACAGGGTAATTTAAGGGTATTTATAAGGCTGAAGGACTTAAGTAAGAAGAATATATTCTATTTTGAACACGATATTGGACCAGTCAGAAAAGTCACCAATCGATTATTAACTGGAGTTAATCTATTTAACTCCAGACTTGGTTCAAATCTTCAAGAAGTGCTCGACGGTCAATAAATACCTACCTGTCATTAAAATTTTACAAGAACCTTTTAGAACAGATATATTTCTCATTTAAACACATTTATTAACATAACAAAATTATTTTATTATTTGAAAATTCTATTTTTATTGAATTTTGCATATACATTTTATTCTTTTGTAACGACCGGCATACAGGGTCTTGTTACAATATATATCCTTACAAACTAATTCTTAAATTACGTAAAATTCACACTTTATGACTACATATTAAGACACATAAACTTCTTCTTATTTCTACTACTTAAAACTACTACCGGTTTTTTTGGGGGTTTTAGTTACTCTATTCACAGAGTTACTCTCTAAATAATTTATTACTTAGTGGTCATAGTAGTGGTCAGCTGACTACTCACTTCGCTCATCTTTCGCTGAACAGGATCTAAGGTTGATCAGGCCTCATTCCTAATTCTACGATTAGCACCTTGCATGGTTACTCAGGTACAAGATAACTTGTCTACCTTGTATTTCCTTTTTCTAGTTTTCGCTCTGCCATTTCCTTTTTTTTTATATACAGTTTTATCTGCGAAATATGTGTTCTTCGTACATATTCTTGAGTCGCAGGTTCGTACAGGGCTAAGTCACCGGACTTGGTACTTAACTAAATTGTTATTATTACTTCTCTTGTGATATTTTCGCGATTTCTCTAAGTTTGCTCTTAAATTTGCGCGAGCTTCATTCCAGATTTTTTTTATATGCTTATCCTTAATTCGCTGGGGTAGCAAGTCATGTATTTTCCATTTTGTGGTAAAGGGGTGGTTTGGTTTGTACTTATACAGTAACTCAAACGGGGTCGATTTATGTCCTTCGTGATAAGCTGAATTGAAGGCATATTGTATCCAGGATAGGTTCTGGTCCCAAGACGTATGGTCGTTCGCATGATAGGCTATTAAAGCAGATTTGAGGTTTCGCAAATACCTTTCAGCAATATTGCCTTGCGGACGATACTCCGTAGTGGTAATATGGTCTATCCCTAACTTGAAACACATATTCTAAAATTCCTTTGCCTTAAACTGGGGTCCGTTATCTGACACTAGATGTACAGGGGTACCAAAATCTTTAAACAATCTCTCCTGTAATATCTTTACAGTGGTCGACGCTAACGCTCGCCGCATGGGATACATCCAAACAAAGGTGAACCAATCTACACATATGAGTAGCATCGTATTACCTGATTTAGATCGAGGGTAGGGACCTGAAAAGTCTAAATAAAGTTTAGAGAACGGGGTAGTAGGGATTTCTGAAATTAATTGGCTTATTTGACTGTTTCTTGCTGGTTTGCTGAGAGCGCACAACTTACACTTTTTTACGAAGCTAGCTATTTCGCTGTTCATATTGTTCCAATGATATTCCTTACGAAAGCGATGTACTGTTTTATTTATTCCCATATGTGCTCCAATGGTGAATGAAAGGTAGTATTCCATCAGCATAGGCTTAATTACATCAGGGGCAATTATTCTTAATTCCTTTCCATTTGCTATTCTGTGGCATAGTATTCTTTTACTCAATACGTATTTATCTGATTTAATTCCTTCCTCGAGTTGTTCTATAATTGGCTTCAAAAGAGGGTCTTGTTGTTGATACTGAGCGATGTTGGTAAACGCAAGGGGGAATTCGGTAATTACGGTGTTAACAATGGGTGTTTCTAGACTCTCAATGCTTTCGGGAGTATTAGTGGGCGACTGGAACATACGGGACAGGGTATCTGCGACTATATTGTGTGTACCTCTAATATGTTGTACTTTGAATTTGTAACAGTTTAACCTCAATACCCATCTTCCAATACGTCCTAACTGTTTAGGGTGATTCAGTAACCAAGATAATGCTTGATTATCAGTTTCCAACAGGAACTCTTTATGTTCTAAAAAAGGTTTAAACTTCTCAAAAGCAAATACAATAGCTAAACATTCTAATTCATATGCGGAGTATTTCTTTTCTTGGTCAGTCAAAGTGCGTGAAGCGTAACTAATCGGTAGTCTACAGTTTTCTATTTCCGGATATATTACTGCACCTAAGGCTACACTTGAACTGTCGGTTTGAACTACGAAAGGTTTCGTAAAATCTGTTAATTGTAATACCGCCAGTAGCGGATCTAGGTTGTCCTGCGCCCGGGGCAAGAATAATATTGGCGCTCCCCCATATTTTTTCGTTTTTGGTTAATTGGCATATTATAATACCACACACACACACACACACACAAATGACCGGGCATATGAAGTTGAATGTAAGTGTAACTAACCTAAAAACAGGCATCTAGCAAAACTAAAAGCTTCCTAACGGGAACTAAAAACCTAACGAAAGTGTAACCTCCAAACGGGCAGGAAGGCGAGCTAGCAAAATTATAACCTCCGAATGGGCAGAAAGGCGACAAAAACTTAAAAAGTACCGCCCTCATCCATCCTCCTTTAAGTTTCTCTATCAAGCTCTAATTTTTTTTTACAAGACACGAGCACATTTAATTAGAGTAGGGTTTGAGATAAAACGTAATATCCATTTTATACTAAGAAATTCTTTATTTGTCATTTTTTATTACAAAGGAAAAATACATACCAAAAGTTATATACTTAAAAACCCAATCACTAACGCTATTCAAATATTACGAAGTCAGTAACGAAAATTACTAAAGCAAATCACTATAAAAATAACAATTATATAAAAAAAGGAGAAAATAGAGATTCCACGACCCCGTATTTTATTTATTGGACGCCCGGGATCCGCGAATTCTAATTTTTTTTTTTTTATTAGAAGAAATTAACAAGATGAATTAAATTAAATGTATTTGTTCTTGGGAAAATTGATTTTCTATCTATGGCTTTTTAACAATGGAATGTTTTGGTGAAGGTCGCTGAAGATTTTCAATACTTGATTTTAGCTTCTGATAAAGGATCACGAATGTTTCGAAACGTTAAGAAATTGTTTCATTTTTATAAAAATTGCATAATGTGACTATGCATAATGTGCTACTACACCTTCCCGTAACATTAGTACTAAACTGTATATTTACTAGTTACGCGGTGTCGGTGTAGAATTCCCGATTCCTTATAAAAATAATCGAGTCAGAAAAATCGAATCGAATCAACCACAGTTGAATTTGCCGCCCCCTGAAGTTGCCGCCCGGGGCAAGGGCCCCGGCTTGCCCCCCTAGATCCGCCACTGAATACCGGGGGTGACATGATGCTTTCTTTTAGTTTTTGGAACGCAGTTTGGTGTTGTGGAGTCCATTCAAATTTCGCTCCCTTCTTTCTTAAGGCATTCAGAGGTGCGGCTATTTCGGCTAGATGAGGAATATACTTGTGGAATTAATTTATGATTCCCAAAAATCGGGCTATTCCTTTAGCATCCCGCGGTGGTAAAAGTTCTCTGATCTCACGGGTTCGTTCGGGGTCTATGCTTACCTTTCCGTTGGCCTTTACGATGTGACCTAAAAATGAAAATTGTGGGACAGCAAAATTTTTTTTTTGGGATTAACTGTTAATCCGGCTATCTGTAATCGAGATAACACTTCACGTAGATGTTTAAGATGTTGATCTATCGATTTGCTGTAGATTACAATGTCATCCAGGTAGTGATACACATATTTAAATTTTATATCATGAAATAATTTCTCTAATAGTCTACTACATACGGAACTTCCTTGTGATATTCCAAAGGGTACTCTCGTAAATTGGTACAGGTTCAAAGGAACAGCAAAAGCGGTTAGACGTTTGGATTCTTCCGAAAGGGGTATTTGGTGAAATGCCTGATTTAGATCCATTATAGTAAAGACTTTCGCTTTGGTGAAATAATGAAAAGCACTGTGGATGTCGGGAAGCGGGATAGATTCAAATTTTATTCGTTTATTTAATTGCCGGTAGTCCACAACTAGTCTGTGTTTGTCGTGACCTTTTGGTACTAAAAATGAGGGTGATGAATACGGTGAAGTAGAGGGTTCGATGACTCCTTGTTCTAATAACTTGTTGATATGGTTCCTCATTACTTCCATTTTGGGCAGCGATAACTTGTATGGGGGAAGGCGTATTACTTTGTGGTCGCTCAGATTGATCTTGTATTCTATTAGGTTCGTTAGTCCTAGCTTAGGGGTAAGAACGGTGGAAAACTCTTTTATTAGTTTCTGCATTCTCAGCCTACTCCACTTTCTAGATGAGATAATTCAGACTCACGGTGTACTATATGTGTAGTCGATGATCCCGTATTTTCTTGTTCTTCTGTTTCACAATCAAAATTATACTTCCGTGTACGGTCGAATCGAAAATAATATTTCTTCTCGTGGATGTCAAGAATTATTCCCGTTTTACTGATAAAGTCAGCTCCCAATATTAAGTCGGGTCCTAAATCATCACATACTAACATTGAAAAAACCACGTTAGGTTCTTAATTTTTACCTTAATAGTGATGCTGAGTTTTATCACTAAATTTTGTTTATTGGCAGTAGCACATCTTACATTCACAGCTTGACTGCGTTTCACTAGGTTGTGTTCGAATAATTTATCTGCTAACCTCTGACTGATTAAGGTTATAGTCGATCCAGAATCGATTAATCCGAGGGTGGATATAACACCTAGGTCAACTTGTATTAAGGGCAATAGACATTTAGTCCAATCGCTTTTAGTTATCGCGTTACATTTCTCAATAAACCTTCTAACATAGGGATCTATTTTTCTAGTGTTCTTTTTTTTTTCCTTATTCTCGTTGATTTCTTTGGGTTTACCGGTTCTCAAGATGCTGCGGAAGACACAGGATTTCGGGTCTCCCTGCCTTACATGTTTTTTGGATTAGGTTGTTTCCGATCGTACTGCTTCCGATTACAGTTTCTACTTACATGTCCATACTTTCCGCAGTTATAACATATATTTTTTTTACGAGGGGTATAGCTTGCTTCCGTTCTAGGTTGCGTGTCATTTGATTTAGGCTACCAGGGCTGTGCATGTTGTTCGGTCTATTAAATGGTCGCCTTTCACGCTGGGTTTGCACATCGGTCACCAGGGCTTGCATTTCATTTCTACTAGGCTCGGTTGATTTCAAAGCATGTCTGTTCTGCTCTGAGTACCATATGTTCGACGAGTGAATACTGTATTGTTCGAGATCCGCAAAGTTGTTGGGTCTATTTATTAACGCTAAACGAGATCTTTCCTCTGGAGACAATCCTACTAAAATGGTATCGACCATCTGTCTCTCACTCCAATCTACTTGCAGTAGTCGAGAAGACTCCCTGATGTCAGAGATGTAATGGGCCAGTCTCTCATGAGTTCCTTGTACTCGAAGTACGGTCTTTCTTTTAAGTTCCTCATAAATTCCGGTGGGAATAAAATATTTTATGATAGTAGTATGCAGTTCTCCTACTGGAAATGTAGAGCTTAATGATTCCAGCACACGATTCTTTAATGGTGGTTTACATTTCGGTAGGAGGACTTGCAAAATTTTCCAGTCATTTAGTTGCTGTAGATCCTTTATCTGCAGGAGGTATTTGATGAAGTTTAGTAGTTTAGTAACATTCAAACCATCCGTGTGTGGAATTTCAGCTAAGAGTTTTTCTACAGGATGAGTGATTTTTCCGTAGAGGTCAACATTATAATTTACGAGTGGTATAGCTTTAGGAGGACCAGATGCTGCATTAGGGGTAGTGAATTCGTACATCCCGGAGCAATTGTGGGAACCACTGGGAGGTGGGGCTTCAGATATTGTATGGGTATTCACGTCTCTATTTGGGTTTTGCTCTCGACTCGGTTGTATTTTCGATACGGTGGGTGATTCCTGATAAGGGGAGGTTGTTCTAAGGTAGGAGATTGAACTGGGGAGATGTATAGTTTCTTCAAGGACTTTTCAATTTCATCCATTCTGAATGAGTCGGACCTTCTTCGCAATTCATTGATAATAGTGAGTAATTGGCGTAAAGCCTCATCCGCAAAACTTTGGACGTCGGGAGGGATTACCGTGATGTTGGGCCAGTTTAACAAATTTTTCATTCGCCGGGTTAAATGTTCTATTCTTTGAGTTGTCCGCAATATTACCGCAGGAGATTTCTCATCTTGAAGGGTTTGGGACAATAAAGTCAACTCACTATACTTGGCATAACTAGTTTCTCTCTCGCTCTCATAATCGAGTCCGCTTAAGTTACTTAACTGCGCGGGTGTATCAGATCCACTTTCGCGTATAGACTTGCGCGTAGTGGTAATATGGTCTATCCCTAACTTGAAACACATATTCTAAAATTCCTTTGCCTTAAACTGGGGTCCGTTATCTGCACTAGATGTACAGGGGTACCAAAATCTTTAAACAATCTCTCCTGTAATATCTTTACAGTGGTCGACGCTAACGCTCGCCGCATGGGATACATCCAAACAAAGGTGAACGAATCTACACATATGAGTAGCATCGTATTACCTGATTTAGATCGAGGGTAGGGACCTGAAAAGTCTAAATAAAGTTTAGAGAACGGGGTAGTAGGGATTTCTGGAATTAATTGGCTTATTTGACTGTTTCTTGCTGGTTTACTGAGTGCGCACAACTTACACTATTTCGCTGTTCATATTGTTCCAATGATATTCCTTACGAAAGCGATGTACTGTTTTATTTATTCCCATATGTGCTCCAATGGTGGATGAAAGGTAGTATTCCATCAGCATAGGCTTAATTACATTAGGGGCAATTATTCTTAATTCCTTTCAATTTGCTATTCTGTGGCATAGTATTCTTTTACTCAATACGTATTTATCTGATTTAATTCCTTCCTCGAGTTGTTCTATAATTGGCTTCAAAAGAGGGTCTTGTTGTTGATACTGAGCGATGTTGGTAAACGCAAGGGGGAATTCGGTAATTACGGTGTTAACAATGGGTGTTTCTAGACTCTCAATGCTTTCGGGAGTATTAGTGGGCGACTGGAACATACGGGACAGGGTATCTGCGACTATATTGTGTGTACCTCTAATATGTTGTACTTTGAATTTGTAACAGTTTAACCTCAATACCCATCTTCCAATACGTCCTAACTGTTTAGGGTGATTCAGTAACCAAGATAATGCTTGATTATCAGTTTCCAACAGGAACTCTTTATGTTCTAAAAAAGGTTTAAACTTCTCAAAAGCAAATACAATAGCTAAACATTCTAATTCATATGCGGAGTATTTCTTTTCTTGGTCAGTCAAAGTGCGTGAAGCGTAACTAATCGGTAGTCTACAGTTTTCTATTTCCGGATATATTACTGCACCTAAGGCTACACTTGAACTGTCGGTTTGAACTACGAAAGGTTTCGTAAAATCTGTTAACTGTAATACCGGGGGTGACATGATGCTTTCTTTTAGTTTTTGGAACGCAGTTTGGTGTTGTGGAGTCCATTCAAATTTCGCTCCCTTCTTTCTTAAGGCATTCAGAGGTGTGGCTATTTCGGCTAGATGAGGAATATACTTGTGGAATTAATTTATCATTCCCAAAAATCGGGCTATTCCTTTAGCATCCCGCGGAGGTAAAAGTTCTCTGATCTCACGGCTTCGTTCGGGGTCTATGCTTACCTTTCCGTTGGCCTTTACGATGTGACCTAAAAATGAAAATTGTGGGACAGCAAAATTTTTTTGTTGGGATTAACTGTTAATCCGGCTATCTGTAATCGAGATAACACTTCACGTAGATGTTTAAGATGTTGATCTATCGATTTGCTGTAGATTACAATGTCATCCAGGTAGTGATACACATATTTAAATTTTATATCATGAAATAATTTCTCTAATAGTCTACTACATACGGAACTTCCTTGTGATATTCCAAAGGGTACTCTCGTAAATTGGTACAGGTTCAAAGGAACAGCAAAAGCGGTTAGACGTTTGGATTCTTCCGAAAGGGGTATTTGGTGAAATCCCTGATTTAGATCCATTATAGTAAAGACTTTCGCTTTGGTGAAATAATGAAAAGCACTGTGGATGTCGGGAAGCGGGATAGATTCAAATTCTATTCGTTTATTTAATTGCCGGTAGTCCACAACTAGTCTGTGTTTGTCGTGACCTTTTGGTACTAAAAATGAGGGTGATGAATACGGTGAAGTAGAGGGTTCGATGACTCCTTGTTCTAATAACTTGTTGATATGGTTCCTCATTACTTCCATTTTGGGCAGCGATAACTTGTATGGGGGAAGGCGTATTACTTTGTGGTCGATCAGATTGATCTTGTATTCTATTAGGTTCGTTAGTCCTAGCTTAGGGGTAAGAACGGTGGAAAACTCTTTTATTAGTTTCTGCATTCTCAGCCTATCTCCACTTTCTAGATGAGATAATTCAGACTCACGGTGTACTATATGTGTAGTCGATGATCCCGTATTTTCTTGTTCTTCTGTTTCACAATCAAAATTATACTTCCGTGTACGGTCGAATCGAAAATAATATTTCTTCTCGTGGATGTCAAGAATTATTCCCGTTTTACTGATAAAGTCAGCTCCCAATATTAAGTCGGGTCCTAAATCATCACATACTAACATTGAAAAAACCACGTTAGGTTCTTAATTTTTACCTTAATAGTGATGCTGAGTTTTATCACTAAATTTTGTTTATTGGCAGTAGCACATCTTACATTCACAGCTTGACTGCGTTTCACTAGGTTGTGTTCGAATAATTTATCTGCTAACCTCTGACTGATTAAGGTTATAGTCGATCCAGAATCGATTAATCCGAGGGTGGATATAACACCTAGGTCAACTTGTATTAAGGGCAATAGACATTTAGTCCAATCGCTTTTAGTTATCGCGTTACATTTCTCAATAAACCTTCTAACATAGGGATCTATTTTTCTAGTGTTCTTTTTTTTTTCCTTATTCTCGTTGATTTCTTTGGGTTTACCGGTTCTCAAGATGCTGCGGAAGACACAGGATTTCGGGTCTCCCTGCCTTACATGTTTTTTGGATTAGGTTGTTTCCGATCGTACTGCTTCCGATTACAGTTTCTACTTACATGTCCATACTTTCCGCAGTTATAACATATATTTTTTTTACGAGGGGTATAGCTTGCTTCCGTTCTAGGTTGCGTGTCATTTGATTTAGGCTACCAGGGCTGTGCATGTTGTTCGGTCTATTAAATGGTCGCCTTTCACGCTGGGTTTGCACATCGGTCACCAGGGCTTGCATTTCATTTCTACTAGGCTCGGTTGATTTCAAAGCATGTCTGTTCTGCTCTGAGTACCATATGTTCGACGAGTGAATACTGTATTGTTCGAGATCCGCAAAGTTGTTGGGTCTATTTATTAACGCTAAACGAGATCTTTCCTCTGGAGACAATCCTACTAAAATGGTATCGACCATCTGTCTCTCACTCCAATCTACTTGCAGTAGTCGAGAAGACTCCCTGATGTCAGAGATGTAATGGGCCAGTCTCTCATGAGTTCCTTGTACTCGAAGTACGGTCTTTCTTTTAAGTTCCTCATAAATTCCGGTGGGAATAAAATATTTTATGATAGTAGTATGCAGTTCTCCTACTGGAAATGTAGAGCTTAATGATTCCAGCACACGATTCTTTAATGGTGGTTTACATTTCGGTAGGAGGACTTGCAAAATTTTCCAGTCATTTAGTTGCTGTAGATCCTTTATCTGCAGGAGGTATTTGATGAAGTTTAGTAGTTTAGTAACATTCAAACCATCCGTGTGTGGAATTTCAGCTAAGAGTTTTTCTACAGGATGAGTGATTTTTCCGTAGAGGTCAACATTATAATTTACGAGTGGTATAGCTTTAGGAGGACCAGATGCTGCATTAGGGGTAGTGAATTCGTACATCCCGGAGCAATTGTGGGAACCACTGGGAGGTGGGGCTTCAGATATTGTATGGGTATTCACGTCTCTATTTGGGTTTTGCTCTCGACTCGGTTGTATTTTCGATACGGTGGGTGATTCCTGATAAGGGGAGGTTGTTCTAAGGTAGGAGATTGAACTGGGGAGATGTATAGTTTCTTCAAGGACTTTTCAATTTCATCCATTCTGAATGAGTCGGACCTTCTTCGCAATTCATTGATAATAGTGAGTAATTGGCGTAAAGCCTCATCCGCAAAACTTTGGACGTCGGGAGGGATTACCGTGATGTTGGGCCAGTTTAACAAATTTTTCATTCGCCGGGTTAAATGTTCTATTCTTTGAGTTGTCCGCAATATTACCGCAGGAGATTTCTCATCTTGAAGGGTTTGGGACAATAAAGTCAACTCACTATACTTGGCATAACTAGTTTCTCTCTCGCTCTCATAATCGAGTCCGCTTAAGTTACTTAACTGCGCGGGTGTATCAGATCCACTTTCGCGTATAGACTTGCGCGTAGTGGTAATATGGTCTATCCCTAACTTGAAACACATATTCTAAAATTCCTTTGCCTTAAACTGGGGTCCGTTATCTGCACTAGATGTACAGGGGTACCAAAATCTTTAAACAATCTCTCCTGTAATATCTTTACAGTGGTCGACGCTAACGCTCGCCGCATGGGATACATCCAAACAAAGGTGAACGAATCTACACATATGAGTAGCATCGTATTACCTGATTTAGATCGAGGGTAGGGACCTGAAAAGTCTAAATAAAGTTTAGAGAACGGGGTAGTAGGGATTTCTGGAATTAATTGGCTTATTTGACTGTTTCTTGCTGGTTTACTGAGTGCGCACAACTTACACTATTTCGCTGTTCATATTGTTCCAATGATATTCCTTACGAAAGCGATGTACTGTTTTATTTATTCCCATATGTGCTCCAATGGTGGATGAAAGGTAGTATTCCATCAGCATAGGCTTAATTACATTAGGGGCAATTATTCTTAATTCCTTTCAATTTGCTATTCTGTGGCATAGTATTCTTTTACTCAATACGTATTTATCTGATTTAATTCCTTCCTCGAGTTGTTCTATAATTGGCTTCAAAAGAGGGTCTTGTTGTTGATACTGAGCGATGTTGGTAAACGCAAGGGGGAATTCGGTAATTACGGTGTTAACAATGGGTGTTTCTAGACTCTCAATGCTTTCGGGAGTATTAGTGGGCGACTGGAACATACGGGACAGGGTATCTGCGACTATATTGTGTGTACCTCTAATATGTTGTACTTTGAATTTGTAACAGTTTAACCTCAATACCCATCTTCCAATACGTCCTAACTGTTTAGGGTGATTCAGTAACCAAGATAATGCTTGATTATCAGTTTCCAACAGGAACTCTTTATGTTCTAAAAAGGTTTAAACTTCTCAAAAGCAAATACAATAGCTAAACATTCTAATTCATATGCGGAGTATTTCTTTTCTTGGTCAGTCAAAGTGCGTGAAGCGTAACTAATCGGTAGTCTACAGTTTTCTATTTCCGGATATATTACTGCACCTAAGGCTACACTTGAACTGTCGGTTTGAACTACGAAAGGTTTCGTAAAATCTGTTAACTGTAATACCGGGGGTGACATGATGCTTTCTTTTAGTTTTTGGAACGCAGTTTGGTGTTGTGGAGTCCATTCAAATTTCGCTCCCTTCTTTCTTAAGGCATTCAGAGGTGTGGCTATTTCGGCTAGATGAGGAATATACTTGTGGAATTAATTTATCATTCCCAAAAATCGGGCTATTCCTTTAGCATCCCGCGGAGGTAAAAGTTCTCTGATCTCACGGCTTCGTTCGGGGTCTATGCTTACCTTTCCGTTGGCCTTTACGATGTGACCTAAAAATGAAAATTGTGGGACAGCAAAATTTTTTTGTTGGGATTAACTGTTAATCCGGCTATCTGTAATCGAGATAACACTTCACGTAGATGTTTAAGATGTTGATCTATCGATTTGCTGTAGATTACAATGTCATCCAGGTAGTGATACACATATTTAAATTTTATATCATGAAATAATTTCTCTAATAGTCTACTACATACGGAACTTCCTTGTGATATTCCAAAGGGTACTCTCGTAAATTGGTACAGGTTCAAAGGAACAGCAAAAGCGGTTAGACGTTTGGATTCTTCCGAAAGGGGTATTTGGTGAAATCCCTGATTTAGATCCATTATAGTAAAGACTTTCGCTTTGGTGAAATAATGAAAAGCACTGTGGATGTCGGGAAGCGGGATAGATTCAAATTCTATTCGTTTATTTAATTGCCGGTAGTCCACAACTAGTCTGTGTTTGTCGTGACCTTTTGGTACTAAAAATGAGGGTGATGAATACGGTGAAGTAGAGGGTTCGATGACTCCTTGTTCTAATAACTTGTTGATATGGTTCCTCATTACTTCCATTTTGGGCAGCGATAACTTGTATGGGGGAAGGCGTATTACTTTGTGGTCGATCAGATTGATCTTGTATTCTATTAGGTTCGTTAGTCCTAGCTTAGGGGTAAGAACGGTGGAAAACTCTTTTATTAGTTTCTGCATTCTCAGCCTATCTCCACTTTCTAGATGAGATAATTCAGACTCACGGTGTACTATATGTGTAGTCGATGATCCCGTATTTTCTTGTTCTTCTGTTTCACAATCAAAATTATACTTCCGTGTACGGTCGAATCGAAAATAATATTTCTTCTCGTGGATGTCAAGAATTATTCCCGTTTTACTGATAAAGTCAGCTCCCAATATTAAGTCGGGTCCTAAATCATCACATACTAACATTGAAAAAACCACGTTAGGTTCTTAATTTTTACCTTAATAGTGATGCTGAGTTTTATCACTAAATTTTGTTTATTGGCAGTAGCACATCTTACATTCACAGCTTGACTGCGTTTCACTAGGTTGTGTTCGAATAATTTATCTGCTAACCTCTGACTGATTAAGGTTATAGTCGATCCAGAATCGATTAATCCGAGGGTGGATATAACACCTAGGTCAACTTGTATTAAGGGCAATAGACATTTAGTCCAATCGCTTTTAGTTATCGCGTTACATTTCTCAATAAACCTTCTAACATAGGGATCTATTTTTCTAGTGTTCTTTTTTTTTTCCTTATTCTCGTTGATTTCTTTGGGTTTACCGGTTCTCAAGATGCTGCGGAAGACACAGGATTTCGGGTCTCCCTGCCTTACATGTTTTTTGGATTAGGTTGTTTCCGATCGTACTGCTTCCGATTACAGTTTCTACTTACATGTCCATACTTTCCGCAGTTATAACATATATTTTTTTTACGAGGGGTATAGCTTGCTTCCGTTCTAGGTTGCGTGTCATTTGATTTAGGCTACCAGGGCTGTGCATGTTGTTCGGTCTATTAAATGGTCGCCTTTCACGCTGGGTTTGCACATCGGTCACCAGGGCTTGCATTTCATTTCTACTAGGCTCGGTTGATTTCAAAGCATGTCTGTTCTGCTCTGAGTACCATATGTTCGACGAGTGAATACTGTATTGTTCGAGATCCGCAAAGTTGTTGGGTCTATTTATTAACGCTAAACGAGATCTTTCCTCTGGAGACAATCCTACTAAAATGGTATCGACCATCTGTCTCTCACTCCAATCTACTTGCAGTAGTCGAGAAGACTCCCTGATGTCAGAGATGTAATGGGCCAGTCTCTCATGAGTTCCTTGTACTCGAAGTACGGTCTTTCTTTTAAGTTCCTCATAAATTCCGGTGGGAATAAAATATTTTATGATAGTAGTATGCAGTTCTCCTACTGGAAATGTAGAGCTTAATGATTCCAGCACACGATTCTTTAATGGTGGTTTACATTTCGGTAGGAGGACTTGCAAAATTTTCCAGTCATTTAGTTGCTGTAGATCCTTTATCTGCAGGAGGTATTTGATGAAGTTTAGTAGTTTAGTAACATTCAAACCATCCGTGTGTGGAATTTCAGCTAAGAGTTTTTCTACAGGATGAGTGATTTTTCCGTAGAGGTCAACATTATAATTTACGAGTGGTATAGCTTTAGGAGGACCAGATGCTGCATTAGGGGTAGTGAATTCGTACATCCCGGAGCAATTGTGGGAACCACTGGGAGGTGGGGCTTCAGATATTGTATGGGTATTCACGTCTCTATTTGGGTTTTGCTCTCGACTCGGTTGTATTTTCGATACGGTGGGTGATTCCTGATAAGGGGAGGTTGTTCTAAGGTAGGAGATTGAACTGGGGAGATGTATAGTTTCTTCAAGGACTTTTCAATTTCATCCATTCTGAATGAGTCGGACCTTCTTCGCAATTCATTGATAATAGTGAGTAATTGGCGTAAAGCCTCATCCGCAAAACTTTGGACGTCGGGAGGGATTACCGTGATGTTGGGCCAGTTTAACAAATTTTTCATTCGCCGGGTTAAATGTTCTATTCTTTGAGTTGTCCGCAATATTACCGCAGGAGATTTCTCATCTTGAAGGGTTTGGGACAATAAAGTCAACTCACTATACTTGGCATAACTAGTTTCTCTCTCGCTCTCATAATCGAGTCCGCTTAAGTTACTTAACTGCGCGGGTGTATCAGATCCACTTTCGCGTATAGACTTGCGCGTAGTGGTAATATGGTCTATCCCTAACTTGAAACACATATTCTAAAATTCCTTTGCCTTAAACTGGGGTCCGTTATCTGCACTAGATGTACAGGGGTACCAAAATCTTTAAACAATCTCTCCTGTAATATCTTTACAGTGGTCGACGCTAACGCTCGCCGCATGGGATACATCCAAACAAAGGTGAACGAATCTACACATATGAGTAGCATCGTATTACCTGATTTAGATCGAGGGTAGGGACCTGAAAAGTCTAAATAAAGTTTAGAGAACGGGGTAGTAGGGATTTCTGGAATTAATTGGCTTATTTGACTGTTTCTTGCTGGTTTACTGAGTGCGCACAACTTACACTATTTCGCTGTTCATATTGTTCCAATGATATTCCTTACGAAAGCGATGTACTGTTTTATTTATTCCCATATGTGCTCCAATGGTGGATGAAAGGTAGTATTCCATCAGCATAGGCTTAATTACATTAGGGGCAATTATTCTTAATTCCTTTCAATTTGCTATTCTGTGGCATAGTATTCTTTTACTCAATACGTATTTATCTGATTTAATTCCTTCCTCGAGTTGTTCTATAATTGGCTTCAAAAGAGGGTCTTGTTGTTGATACTGAGCGATGTTGGTAAACGCAAGGGGGAATTCGGTAATTACGGTGTTAACAATGGGTGTTTCTAGACTCTCAATGCTTTCGGGAGTATTAGTGGGCGACTGGAACATACGGGACAGGGTATCTGCGACTATATTGTGTGTACCTCTAATATGTTGTACTTTGAATTTGTAACAGTTTAACCTCAATACCCATCTTCCAATACGTCCTAACTGTTTAGGGTGATTCAGTAACCAAGATAATGCTTGATTATCAGTTTCCAACAGGAACTCTTTATGTTCTAAAAAAGGTTTAAACTTCTCAAAAGCAAATACAATAGCTAAACATTCTAATTCATATGCGGAGTATTTCTTTTCTTGGTCAGTCAAAGTGCGTGAAGCGTAACTAATCGGTAGTCTACAGTTTTCTATTTCCGGATATATTACTGCACCTAAGGCTACACTTGAACTGTCGGTTTGAACTACGAAAGGTTTCGTAAAATCTGTTAACTGTAATACCGGGGGTGACATGATGCTTTCTTTTAGTTTTTGGAACGCAGTTTGGTGTTGTGGAGTCCATTCAAATTTCGCTCCCTTCTTTCTTAAGGCATTCAGAGGTGTGGCTATTTCGGCTAGATGAGGAATATACTTGTGGAATTAATTTATCATTCCCAAAAATCGGGCTATCCCTTTAGCATCCCGCGGAGGTAAAAGTTCTCTGATCTCACGGCTTCGTTCGGGGTCTATGCTTACCTTTCCGTTGGCCTTTACGATGTGACCTAAAAATGAAAATTGTGGGACAGCAAAATTTTTTTGTTGGGATTAACTGTTAATCCGGCTATCTGTAATCGAGATAACACTTCACGTAGATGTTTAAGATGTTGATCTATCGATTTGCTGTAGATTACAATGTCATCCAGGTAGTGATACACATATTTAAATTTTATATCATGAAATAATTTCTCTAATAGTCTACTACATACGGAACTTCCTTGTGATATTCCAAAGGGTACTCTCGTAAATTGGTACAGGTTCAAAGGAACAGCAAAAGCGGTTAGACGTTTGGATTCTTCCGAAAGGGGTATTTGGTGAAATCCCTGATTTAGATCCATTATAGTAAAGACTTTCGCTTTGGTGAAATAATGAAAAGCACTGTGGATGTCGGGAAGCGGGATAGATTCAAATTCTATTCGTTTATTTAATTGCCGGTAGTCCACAACTAGTCTGTGTTTGTCGTGACCTTTTGGTACTAAAAATGAGGGTGATGAATACGGTGAAGTAGAGGGTTCGATGACTCCTTGTTCTAATAACTTGTTGATATGGTTCCTCATTACTTCCATTTTGGGCAGCGATAACTTGTATGGGGGAAGGCGTATTACTTTGTGGTCGATCAGATTGATCTTGTATTCTATTAGGTTCGTTAGTCCTAGCTTAGGGGTAAGAACGGTGGAAAACTCTTTTATTAGTTTCTGCATTCTCAGCCTATCTCCACTTTCTAGATGAGATAATTCAGACTCACGGTGTACTATATGTGTAGTCGATGATCCCGTATTTTCTTGTTCTTCTGTTTCACAATCAAAATTATACTTCCGTGTACGGTCGAATCGAAAATAATATTTCTTCTCGTGGATGTCAAGAATTATTCCCGTTTTACTGATAAAGTCAGCTCCCAATATTAAGTCGGGTCCTAAATCATCACATACTAACATTGAAAAAAACCACGTTAGGTTCTTAATTTTTACCTTAATGGTGATGCTGAGTTTTATCACTAAATTTTGTTTATTGGCAGGAGCACATCTTACATTCACAGCTTGACTGCGTTTCACTAGGTTGTGTTCGAATAATTTATCTGCTAACCTCTGACTGATTAAGGTTATAGTCGATCCAGAATCGATTAATCCGAGGGTGGATATAACACCTAGGTCAACTTGTATTAAGGGCAATAGACATTTAGTCCAATCACTTTTAGTTATCGCGTTACATTTCGCAATAAACCTTCTAACATAGGGATCTATTTTTCTAGTGTTCTTTATTTTTTTTTTTTTTTTCCTTATTCTCGTTGATTTCTTTGGGTTTACCGGTTCTCAAGATGCTGCGGAAGACACAGGATTTCGGGTCTCCCTGCCTTACATGTTTTTTGGATTAGGTTGTTTCCGATCGTACTGCTTCCGATTACAGTTTCTACTTACATGTCCATACTTTCCGCAGTTATAACATATATTTTTTTTACGAGGGGTATAGCTTGCTTCCGTTCTAGGTTGCGTGTCATTTGATTTAGGCTACCAGGGCTGCGCATGTTGTTCGGTCTATTAAATGGTCGCCTTTCACGCTGGGTTTGCACATCGGTCACCAGGGCTTGCATTTCATTTCTACTAGGCTCGGTTGATTTCAAAGCATGTCTGTTCTGATCTGAGTACCATATGTTCGACGAGTGAATACTGCATTGTTCGAGATCCGCAAAGTTGTTGGGTCTATTTATTAACGCTAAACGAGATCTTTCCTCTGGAGACAATCCTACTAAAATGGTATCGACCATCTGTCTCTCACTCCAATCTACTTGCAGTAGTCGAGAAGACTCCCTGATGTCAGAGATGTAATGGGCCAGTCTCTCATGAGTTCCTTGTACTCGAAGTACGGTCTTTCTTTTAAGTTCCTCATAAATTCCGGTGGGAATAAAATATTTTATGATAGTAGTATGCAGTTCTCCTACTGGAAGTGTAGATCTTAATGATTCCAGCACACGATTCTTTAATGGTGGTTTACATTTCGGTAGGAGGACTTGCAAAATTTTCCAGTCATTTAGTTGCTGTAGATCCTTTATCTGCAGGAGGTATTTGATGAAGTTTAGTAGTTTAGTAACATTCAAACCATCCGTGTGTGGAATTTCAGCTAAGAGTTTTTCTGCAGGATGAGTGATTTTTCCGTAGAGGTCAACATTATAATTTACGAGTGGTATAGCTTTAGGAGGACCAGATGCTGCATTAGGGGTAGTGAATTCGTACATCCCGGAGCAATTGTGGGAACCACTGGGAGGTGGGGCTTCAGATATTGTATGGGTATTCACGTCTCTATTTGGGTTTTGCTCTCGACTCGGTTGTATTTTCGATACGGTGGGTGATTCCTGATTCCTGATAAGGGGAGGTTGTTCTAAGGTAGGAGATTGAACTGGGGAGATGTATAGTTTCTTCAAGGACTTTTCAATTTCATCCATTCTGAATGAGTCGGACCTTCTTCGCAATTCATTGATAATAGTGAGTAATTGGCGTAAAGCCTCATCCGCAAAACTTTGGACGTCGGGAGGGATTACCGTGATGTTGGGCCGGTTTAACAAATTTTTCATTCGCCGGGTTAAATGTTCTATCCTTTGAGTTGTCCGCAATATTACCGCAGGAGATTTCTCATCTTGAAGGGTTTGGGACAATAAAGTCAACTCACTATACTTGGCATAACAAGTTTCTCTCTCGCTCTCATAATCGAGTCCGCTTAAGTTACTTAACGTAACTTAACGTGGGTGTATCAGATCCACTTTCGCGTATAGACTTGCGCAATTCCACGACTGTTACATTCGCATGAGGTAAACCGCGTAAAAGAGCTTCATAGCACAGTTCGTCTTTTAATAGTAAGTCTGGATTAAATAGGGCCATGTTTACCTTATATCTAGCACACTAAAACTTATTCTACTACACTATACACAATTATTGCATACACACTTTAGTTCATGGTAAAACATTTGCATGAGTTGTAAGAGAATTACTTATCATCTCAGAGAAAGAGAAAAATTCACACAGACGTCAACTTTACTTTCAACGATCAGCTGTTACGCTGGAATGTAAGTCAAACGAGTTTTCTTTAAACAATGGTATAGTATTATGCGTAAGGAGGGGGGAATCAAGCTCGAGGGTGAAGAGAATGTTATTGTTCCACTCAACAACAGCTGACGGCTTTCTTTACAGACTTGTACTGGCTTGCTTCAACGAGGGTGGTATGTGCGATGCGGAACGATATGCGTTTTAAACAAGTTACAGCCCGTTACTAAGCTGAGTTTTAGTTATTATTTGGTTTTACGTGCTAATTTTAATTTATCTAATTCTGCTACTAGAAAGGAGTAGAATTTCACTTACAATTTATTTACACGTAATTGAACTTGTTTTATTTAGTCAGTTGTTTATATGACTCACCGTGGCAATAGAAAGACGAATTACATATTTATGCAAGCTTATACAGGAAAACTACAGGTCTTGAATTGTCGCAAAATAGACGTGTTAGAGACTGAACATTTTGACAAGTACATACATGAATTGGTGTAATACAAGCTAATATTTTCACGTATATTAAGTAAATCATATACGAGTATGTGCATAATCTCACACAAAATTTACAATTGTGAATTTAATATTGTCACTATTATTCTTTTATGCTACTTAGCCTTTTTGTTTTACATACAAAACATCAAATGAGTGCATAGATCTGCAGAGTGCCGCATCTTATATGCGTCACGATGCTTACAAACCTTTTATATATAAAGCAGAGTGGCGCATCTTATAACGTGTCGGCTACGTTATAACCTAGGGAACCCCTGATGATTGACTCTGGCCAATTATACAGGCTGCCTTCGTTGTAACAAACTGAAAATTAATCAAATCACTATCAATAATTATAAGTACTCTAATAAAAGGAAACTGGGGAGGGAGGTTTTCTGATTTATGCACTCAATTTAGTATGTAACAAAGATGACATCTCTTTATTTACTGGTGATCAATAATACATTACAAATAAAAATTTTAGTTTACACTGAAATGGTAAGGGGGTTTTCTCTATTTAAAATGATAATACAGTTGGTGTATTTACCTCGGATCCGAGTCTCTTTAAACTAGTTAGGAATTTTCAAATTTACTCTACTTCTTTAGTCAATTACATTATTACTTAAAATACCATTAGAAGAATGGTTTCATTTGGTTGTGCAATGTTCCAAAGCTACATCACAAGAGTTATGTTACAAAGTATGATTTCTGAAATTTCTTGTTACAACATTGTTATTCTTAACGCTTAGAGATTGTCATTTAAAGTCTTTTTCTTTTAACATTACTTATATTTAAAAGATACATTATTCACGGAAGACGAGCTTCCGCGTCACCTCTAGTTAATCGTTTCAGTCCATGTCCTGCCGCGTGATTCTTCTGTACTCTCTTAATAGTGGGTCGTCATCGCGGTAGTCTTTCCGGTGGAGGTCCTCGGAGTCAACTGATGATGAAGTGGATGTTACGGTGTCATCTAGAAAGAAGTCGTCCTGTTTCTCAGTGGTAGTGTAAATGCAGTTGAGGTCTTAGTCTTCACTTTTCACAGTTATTCCCATCACATTTGTAATAGCACAGTAGTATTTGAGTTTACATATTCGTTACACATTATGACGGAACCCCAAAATAACTTGAACTATATTTTTAATAGGAGATGTCACCTTACACACTTATTTCACTCATTCACATCTTTGTGTTATAACACACTACATTTTAGTTACATAGATCTCCACACTGTTAGTTGAAGCTAATAACAAAATAAAAAAAAATATTTTGTGCAGCGTGCAGCTTGGAGCTGTTTACAGATTGAACGTCGCATCTCAAGTCCTACATTGTTACAACAGGAAAATTGTAACGACGCGGAGTGAATACTCCGCCATAACATAGTTCCAACTTTTAATTAGTAATACAGTCTTACAGTTCGACATAATAAACAATCAAGACTTTGCTTGTCTACAGAATTTATTACAACTACTACTAGTGACTTTGAATTAGTTATTATTTGCATTATAGTTTACAGGTATTTTTATTTAATGCCGGGTCGGTATGCAAGTTGGATCCGGTATACACAGGTCATAGCATGATAATTTAATAAAGGGTTAACAGTTATTTAACTCTGTCTTTCTCAGTTTTAGTTAATTATTTTAGTTAAATTCCCTTTTTAATACTCATTACTATTACGAGTTTGTTCAGGGGTATTCTTCAGTATAATAGTGCGATTTAATGGTTTTAACTAACTTCCCATTTTATATTTTTATTATTTTTTTTTTTTTAATTTATTTCGTCACATACTCCGCCGCTTAAATGAGACATGGGGGGGGAGAACTTTTAACAAGTTGAATTCGAAAGTAATGTACTGGGGCACACTTGTCGTTACTGTGTGAACTTTCTCTCCTTCTTCTCCCTTTTTCTTTTATTTATTTATTTGCATGAGTTATACACTACTTACTTCCTCTGATTATCAAACAATATATATATATATATATCCTTCCAAACTAATTCTTAAATTACGTAAAATTCACACTTTATGACTACATATTAAGACACATAAACTTCTTCTTATTTCTACTACTTAAAACTACTACCGGTTTTTTTGGGGGGTTTTAGTTACTCTATTCACAGAGTTACTCTCTAAATAATTTATTACTTAGTGGTCATGGTAGTGGTCAGCTGACTACTCCCTTCGCTCATCTTTCGCTGAACAGGATCTAAGGTTGATCAGGCCTCATTCCTAATTCTACGATTAGCACCTTGCATGGTTACTCAGGTACAAGATAACTTGTCAACCTTGTATTTCCTTTTTCTAGTTTTCGCTCTGCCATTTCCTTTTTTTTTTTTTATACAGTTTTATGTGCGAAATATGTGTTCTTCGTACATATTCTTGAGTCGCAGGTTCGTACAGGGCTACTGTTACTGGGGTTAAGTACTTCTGGATTTGGTAAGGACCACACCATTGGTATGATAGTTTAGAGGTGGTCTTATCAATTGCACTACTAGTCGGGTGTGTTTTATACATTACTAAGTCACCGACTTGGTACTTAACTAAATTGTTATTATTACTTCTCTTGTGATATTTTCGCGATTTCTCTAAGTTTGCTCTTAAATTTGCGTGAGCTTCATTCCAGATTTTTTTTATATGCTTATCCTTAATTCGCTGGGGTAGCAAGTCATGTATTTTCCATTTTGTGGACAAGGGGTGGTTTGGTTTGTACTTATACAGTAACTCAAACGGGGTCGATTTATGTCCTTCGTGATAAGCTGAATTGAAGGCATATTGTATCCAGGATAGGTTCTGGTCCCAAGACGTATGGTCGTTCGCATGATAGGCTATTAAAGCAGATATGAGGTTTCGCAAATACCTTTCAGCAATATTGCCTTGCGGACGATACTCCGTAGTTGTAATATGGTCTATCCCTAACTTGAAACACATATTCTTAAATTCCTTTGCCTTAAACTGGGGTCCGTTATCTGACACTAGATGTACAGGGGTACCAAAATCTTTAAACAATCTCTCCTGTAATATTTTTACAGTGGTCGACGCTAACGCTCGCCGCATGGGATACATCCAAACAAAGGTGAACGAATCTACACATATGAGTAGCATCGTATTACCTGATTTAGATCGAGGGTAGGGACCTGAAAAGTCTAAATAAAGTTTAGAGAACGGGGTAGTAGGGATTTCTGAAATTAATTGGCTTATTTTACTGTTTCTTGCTGGTTTTCTGAGTGCGCACAACTTACACATTTTTACGAAGCTAGCTATTTCGCTGTTCATATTGTTCCAATGATATTCCTTACGAAAGCGATGTACTGTTTTATTTATTCCCATATGTGCTCCAATGGTGGATGAAAGGTAGTATTCCATCAGCATAGGCTTAATTACATTAGGGGCAATTATTCTTAATTCCTTTCAATTTGCTATTCTGTGGCATAGTATTCTTTTACTCAATACGTATTTATCTGATTTAATTCCTTCCTCGAGTTGTTCTATAATTGGCTTCAAAAGAGGGTCTTGTTGTTGATACTGAGCGATGTTGGTAAACGCAAGGGGGAATTCGGTAATTACGGTGTTAACAATGGGTGTTTCTAGACTCTCAATGCTTTCGGGAGTATTAGTGGGCGACTGGAACATACGGGACAGGGTATCTGCGACTATATTTTCTGTACCTCTAATATGTTGTACTTTGAATTTGTAACAGTTTAACCTCAATACCCATCTTCCAATACGTCCTAACTGTTTAGGGTGATTCAGTAACCAAGATAATGCTTGATTATCAGTTTCCAACAGGAACTCTTTATGTTCTAAAAAAGGTTTAAACTTCTCAAAAGCAAATACAATAGCTAAACATTCTAATTCATATGCGGAGTATTTCTTTTCTTGGTCAGTCAAAGTGCGTGAAGCGTAACTAATCGGTAGTCTACAGTTTTCTATTTCCGGATATATTACTGCACCTAAGGCTACACTTGAACTGTCGGTTTGAACTACGAAAGATTTCGTAAAATCTGTTAATTGTAATACCGGGGGTGACATGATGCTTTCTTTTAGTTTTTGGAACGCAGTTTGGTGTTGTGGAGTCCATTCAAATTTCGCTCCCTTCTTTCTTAAGGCATTCAGAGGTGTGGCTATTTCGGCTAGATGAGGAATATACTTGTGGAATTAATTTATCATTCCCAAAAATCGGGCTATTCCTTTAGCATCCCGCGGAGGTAAAAGTTCTCTGATCTCACGGCTTCGTTCGGGGTCTATGCTTACCTTTCCGTTGGCCTTTACGATGTGACCTAAAAATGAAAATTGTGGGACAGCAAAATTTTTTTGTTGGGATTAACTGTTAATCCGGCTATCTGTAATCGAGATAACACTTCACGTAGATGTTTAAGATGTTGATCTATCGATTTGCTGTAGATTACAATGTCATCCAGGTAGTGATACACATATTTAAATTTTATATCATGAAATAATTTCTCTAATAGTCTACTACATACGGAACTTCCTTGTGATATTCCAAAGGGTACTCTCGTAAATTGGTACAGGTTCAAAGGAACAGCAAAAGCGGTTAGACGTTTGGATTCTTCCGAAAGGGGTATTTGGTGAAATGCCTGATTTAGATCCATTATAGTAAAGACTTTCGCTTTGGTGAAATAATGAAAAGCACTGTGGATGTCGGGAAGCGGGATAGATTCAAATTCTATTCGTTTATTTAATTGCCGGTAGTCCACAACTAGTCTGTGTTTGTCGTGACCTTTTGGTACTAAAAATGAGGGTGATGAATACGGTGAAGTAGAGGGTTCGATGACTCCTTGTTCTAATAACTTGTTGATATGGTTCCTCATTACTTCCATTTTGGGCAGCGATAACTTGTATGGGGGAAGGCGTATTACTTTATGGTCGATCAGATTGATCTTGTATTCTATTAGGTTCGTTAGTCCTAGCTTAGGGGTAAGAACGGTGGAAAACTCTTTTATTAGTTTCTGCATTCTCAGCCTATCTCCACTTTCTAGATGAGATAATTCAGACTCACGGTGTACTATATGTGTAGTCGATGATCCCGTATTTTCTTGTTCTTCTGTTTCACAATCAAAATTATACTTCCGTGTACGGTCGAATCGAAAATAATATTTCTTCTCGTGGATGTCAAGAATTATTCCCGTTTTACTGATAAAGTCAGCTCCCAATATTAAGTCGGGTCCTAAATCATCACATACTAACATTGAAAAAAACCACGTTAGGTTCTTAATTTTTACCTTAATGGTGATGCTGAGTTTTATCACTAAATTTTGTTTATTGGCAGGAGCACATCTTACATTCACAGCTTGACTGCGTTTCACTAGGTTGTGTTCGAATAATTTATCTGCTAACCTCTGACTGATTAAGGTTATAGTCGATCCAGAATCGATTAATCCGAGGGTGGATATAACACCTAGGTCAACTTGTATTAAGGGCAATAGACATTTAGTCCAATCACTTTTAGTTATCGCGTTACATTTCGCAATAAACCTTCTAACATAGGGATCTATTTTTCTAGTGTTCTTTATTTTTTTTTTTATTTTCCTTATTCTCGTTGATTTCTTTGGGTTTACCGGTTCTCAAGATGCTGCGGAAGACACAGGATTTCGGGTCTCCCTGCCTTACATGTTTTTTGGATTAGGTTGTTTCCGATCGTACTGCTTCCGATTACAGTTTCTACTTACATGGCCATACTTTCCGCAGTTATAACATATATTTTTTTTACGAGGGGTATAGCTTGCTTCCGTTCTAGGTTGCGTGTCATTTGATTTAGGCTACCAGGGCTGCGCATGTTGTTCGGTCTATTAAATGGTCGCCTTTCACGCTGGGTTTGCACATCGGTCACCAGGGCTTGCATTTCATTTCTACTAGGCTCGGTTGATTTCAAAGCATGTCTGTTCTGATCTGAGTACCATATGTTCGACGAGTGAATACTGCATTGTTCGAGATCCGCAAAGTTGTTGGGTCTATTTATTAACGCTAAACGAGATCTTTCCTCTGGAGACAATCCTACTAAAATGGTATCGACCATCTGTCTCTCACTCCAATCTACTTGCAGTAGTCGAGAAGACTCCCTGATGTCAGAGATGTAATGGGCCAGTCTCTCATGAGTTCCTTGTACTCGAAGTACGGTCTTTCTTTTAAGTTCCTCATAAATTCCGGTGGGAATAAAATATTTTATGATAGTAGTATGCAGTTCTCCTACTGGAAGTGTAGATCTTAATGATTCCAGCACACGATTCTTTAATGGTGGTTTACATTTCGGTAGGAGGACTTGCAAAATTTTCCAGTCATTTAGTTGCTGTAGATCCTTTATCTGCAGGAGGTATTTGATGAAGTTTAGTAGTTTAGTAACATTCAAACCATCCGTGTGTGGAATTTCAGCTAAGAGTTTTTCTGCAGGATGAGTGATTTTTCCGTAGAGGTCAACATTATAATTTACGAGTGGTATAGCTTTAGGAGGACCAGATGCTGCATTAGGGGTAGTGAATTCGTACATCCCGGAGCAATTGTGGGAACCACTGGGAGGTGGGGCTTCAGATATTGTATGGGTATTCACGTCTCTATTTGGGTTTTGCTCTCGACTCGGTTGTATTTTCGATACGGTGGGTGATTCCTGATTCCTGATAAGGGGAGGTTGTTCTAAGGTAGGAGATTGAACTGGGGAGATGTATAGTTTCTTCAAGGACTTTTCAATTTCATCCATTCTGAATGAGTCGGACCTTCTTCGCAATTCATTGATAATAGTGAGTAATTGGCGTAAAGCCTCATCCGCAAAACTTTGGACGTCGGGAGGGATTACCGTGATGTTGGGCCGGTTTAACAAATTTTTCATTCGCCGGGTTAAATGTTCTATCCTTTGAGTTGTCCGCAATATTACCGCAGGAGATTTCTCATCTTGAAGGGTTTGGGACAATAAAGGCAACTCACTATACTTGGCATAACAAGTTTCTCTCTCGCTCTCATAATCGAGTCCGCTTAAGTTACTTAACGTAACTTAACGTGGGTGTATCAGATCCACTTTCGCGTATAGACTTGCGCAATTCCACGACTGTTACATTCGCATGAGGTAAACCGCGTAAAAGAGCTTCATAGCACAGTTCGTCTTTTAATAGTAAGTCTGGATTAAATAGGGCCATGTTTACCTTATATCTAGCACACTAAAACTTATTCTACTACACTATACACAATTATTGCATACACACTTTAGTTCATGGTAAAACATTTGCATGAGTTGTAAGAGAATTACTTATCATCTCAGAGAAAGAGAAAAATTCACACAGACGTCAACTTTACTTTCAACGATCAGCTGTTACGCTGGAATGTAAGTCAAACTAGTTTTCTTTAAACAATGGTATAGTATTATGCGTAAGGAGGGGGGAATCAAGCTCGAGGGTGAAGAGAATGTTATTGTTCCACTCAACAACAGCTGACGGCTTTCTTTACAGACTTGTACTGGCTTGCTTCAACGAGGGTGGTATGTGCGATGCGGAACGATATGCGTTTTAAACAAGTTACAGCCCGTTACTAAGCTGAGTTTTAGTTATTATTTGGTTTTACGTGCTAATTTTAATTTATCTAATTCTGCTACTAGAAAGGAGTAGAATTTCACTTACAATTTATTTACACGTAATTGAACTTGTTTTATTTAGTCAGTTGTTTATATGACTCACCGTGGCAATAGAAAGACGAATTACATATTTATGCAAGCTTATACAGGAAAACTACAGGTCTTGAATTGTCGCAAAATAGACGTGTTAGAGACTGAACATTTTGACAAGTACATACATGAATTGGTGTAATACAAGCTAATATTTTCACGTATATTAAGTAAATCATATACGAGTATGTGCATAATCTCACACAAAATTTACAATTGTGAATTTAATATTGTCACTATTATTCTTTTATGCTACTTAGCCTTTTTGTTTTACATACAAAACATCAAATGAGTGCATAGATCTGCAGAGTGCCGCATCTTATATGCGTCACGATGCTTACAAACCTTTTATATATAAAGCAGAGTGGCGCATCTTATAACGTGTCGGCTACGTTATAACCTAGGGAACCCCTGATGATTGACTCTGGCCAATTATACAGGCTGCCTTCGTTGTAACAAACTGAAAATTAATCAAATCACTATCAATAATTATAAGTACTCTAATAAAAGGAAACTGGGGAGGGAGGTTTTCTGATTTATGCACTCAATTTAGTATGTAACAAAGATGACATCTCTTTATTTACGGGTGATCAATAATACATTACAAATAAAAATTTTAGTTTACACTGAAATGGTAAGGGGGTTTTCTCTATTTAAAATGATAATACAGTTGGTGTATTTACCTCGGATCCGAGTCTCTTTAAACTAGTTAGGAATTTTCAAATTTACTCTACTTCTTTAGTCAATTACATTATTACTTAAAATACCATTAGAAGAATGGTTTCATTTGGTTGTGCAATGTTCCAAAGCTACATCACAAGAGTTATGTTACAAAGTATGATTTCTGAA
Organism: Magicicada septendecula; assembly: GCA_034769895.1. NCBI lineage: Eukaryota > Metazoa > Arthropoda > Insecta > Hemiptera > Cicadidae > Magicicada > Magicicada septendecula. The sequence continues at coordinate 131,509,478 of CM068372.1, forward strand.
ATTTCTTGTTACAACATTGTTATTCTTAACGCTTAGAGATTGTCATTTAAAGTCTTTTTCTTTTAACATTACTTATATTTAAAAGATACATTATTCACGGAAGACGAGCTTCCGCGTCACCTCTAGTTAATCGTTTCAGTCCATGTCCTGCCGCGTGATTCTTCTGTACTCTCTTAATAGTGGGTCGTCATCGCGGTAGTCTTTCCGGTGGAGGTCCTCGGAGTCAACTGATGATGAAGTGGATGTTACGGTGTCATCTAGAAAGAAGTCGTCCTGTTTCTCAGTGGTAGTGTAAATGCAGTTGAGGTCTTAGTCTTCACTTTTCACAGTTATTCCCATCACATTTGTAATAGCACAGTAGTATTTGAGTTTACATATTCGTTACACATTATGACGGAACCCCAAAATAACTTGAACTATATTTTTAATAGTAGATGTCACCTTACACACTTATTTCACTCATTCACATCTTTGTGTTATAACACACTACATTTTAGTTACATAGATCTCCACACTGTTAGTTGAAGCTAATAACAAAATAAAAAAAAATATTTTGTGCAGCGTGCAGCTTGGAGCTGTTTACAGATTGAACGTCGCATCTCAAGTCCTACATTGTTACAACAGGAAAATTGTAACGACGCGGAGTGAATACTCCGCCATAACATAGTTCCAACTTTTAATTAGTAATACAGTCTTACAGTTCGACATAATAAACAATCAAGACTTTGCTTGTCTACAGAATTTATTACAACTACTACTAGTGACTTTGAATTAGTTATTATTTGCATTATAGTTTACAGGTATTTTTATTTAATGCCGGGTCGGTATGCAAGTTGGATCCGGTATACACAGGTCATAGCATGATAATTTAATAAAGGGTTAACAGTTTTTTAACTCTGTCTTTCTCAGTTTTAGTTAATTATTTTAGTTAAATTCCCTTTTTAATACTCATTACTATTACGAGTTTGTTCAGGGGTATTCTTCAGTATAATAGTGCGATTTAATGGTTTTAACTAACTTCCCATTTTATATTTTTATTATTTTTTTTTTTTAATTTATTTCGTCACATACTCCGCCGCTTAAATGAGACATGGGGGGGGAGAACTTTTAACAAGTTGAATTCGAAAGTAATGTACTGGGGCACACTTGTCGTTACTGTGTGAACTTTCTCTCCTTCTTCTCCCTTTTTCTTTTATTTATTTATTTGCATGAGTTATACACTACTTACTTCCTCTGATTATCAAACAATATATATATATATATATATATATATATATATATCCTTCCAAACTAATTCTTAAATTACGTAAAATTCACACTTTATGACTACATATTAAGACACATAAACTTCTTCTTATTTCTACTACTTAATACTACTACCGGTTTTTTTGGGGGGTTTTAGTTACTCTATTCACAGAGTTACTCTCTAAATAATTTATTACTTAGTGGTCATGGTAGTGGTCAGCTGACTACTCCCTTCGCTCATCTTTCGCTGAACAGGATCTAAGGTTGATCAGGCCTCATTCCTAATTCTACGATTAGCACCTTGCATGGTTACTCAGGTACAAGATAACTTGTCAACCTTGTATTTCCTTTTTCTAGTTTTCGCTCTGCCATTTCCTTTTTTTTTTTTATACAGTTTTATGTGCGAAATATGTGTTCTTCGTACATATTCTTGAGTCGCAGGTTCGTACAGGGCTACTGTTACTGGGGTTAAGTACTTCTGGATTTGGTAAGGACCACACCATTGGTATGATAGTTTAGAGGTGGTCTTATCAATTGCACTACTAGTCGGGTGTGTTTTATACATTACTAAGTCACCGACTTGGTACTTAACTAAATTTTTATTATTACTTCTCTTGTGATATTTTCGCGATTTCTCTAAGTTTGCTCTTAAATTTGCGTGAGCTTCATTCCAGATTTTTTTTATATGCTTATCCTTAATTCGCTGGGGTAGCAAGTCATGTATTTTCCATTTTGTGGACAAGGGGTGGTTTGGTTTGTACTTATACAGTAACTCAAACGGGGTCGATTTATGTCCTTCGTGATAAGCTGAATTGAAGGCATATTGTATCCAGGATAGGTTCTGGTCCCAAGACGTATGGTCGTTCGCATGATAGGCTATTAAAGCAGATATGAGGTTTCGCAAATACCTTTCAGCAATATTGCCTTGCGGACGATACTCCGTAGTTGTAATATGGTCTATCCCTAACTTGAAACACATATTCTTAAATTCCTTTGCCTTAAACTGGGGTCCGTTATCTGACACTAGATGTACAGGGGTACCAAAATCTTTAAACATTCTCTCCTGTAATATCTTTACAGTGGTCGACGCTAACGCTCGCCGCATGGGATACATCCAAACAAAGGTGAACGAATCTACACATATGAGTAGCATCGTATTACCTGATTTAGATCGAGGGTAGGGACCTGAAAAGTCTAAATAAAGTTTAGAGAACGTGGTAGTAGGGATTTCTGAAATTAATTGGCTTATTTTACTGTTTCTTGCTGGTTTGCTGAGTGCGCATAACTTACACATTTTTACGAAGCTAGCTATTTCGCTGTTCATATTGTTCCAATGATATTCCTTACGAAAGCGATGTACTGTTTTATTTATTTCCATATGTGCTCCAATGGTGGATGAAAGGTAGTATTCCATCAGCATAGGCTTAATTACATTAGGGGCAATTATTCTTAATTCCTTTCAATTTGCTATTCTGTGGCATAGTATTCTTTTACTCAATACGTATTTATCTGATTTAATTCCTTCCTCGAGTTGTTCTATAATTGGCTTCAAAAGAGGGTCTTGTTGTTGATACTGAGCGATGTTGGTAAACGCAAGGGGGAATTCGGTAATTACGGTGTTAACAATGGGTGTTTCTAGACTCTCAATGCTTTCGGGAGTATTAGTGGGCGACTGGAACATACGGGACAGGGTATCTGCGACTATATTGTGTGTACCTCTAATATGTTGTACTTTGAATTTGTAACAGTTTAACCTCAATACCCATCTTCCAATACGTCCTAACTGTTTAGGGTGATTCAGTAACCAAGATAATGCTTGATTATCAGTTTCCAACAGGAACTCTTTATGTTCTAAAAAAGGTTTAAACTTCTCAAAAGCAAATACAATAGCTAAACATTCTAATTCATATGCGGAGTATTTCTTTTCTTGGTCAGTCAAAGTGCGTGAAGCGTAACTAATCGGTAGTCTACAGTTTTCTATTTCCGGATATATTACTGCACCTAAGGCTACACTTGAACTGTCGGTTTGAACTACGAAAGGTTTCGTAAAATCTGTAATTGTAATACCGGGGGTGACATGATGCTTTCTTTTAGTTTTTGGAACGCAGTTTGGTGTTGTGGAGTCCATTCAAATTTCGCTCCCTTCTTTCTTAAGGCATTCAGAGGTGTGGCTATTTCGGCTAGATGAGGAATATACTTGTGGAATTAATTTATCATTCCCAAAAATCGGGCTATTCCTTTAGCATCCCGCGGAGGTAAAAGTTCTCTGATCTCACGGCTTCGTTCGGGGTCTATGCTTACCTTTCCGTTGGCCTTTACGATGTGACCTAAAAATGAAAATTGTGGGACAGCAAAATTTTTTTGTTGGGATTAACTGTTAATCCGGCTATCTGTAATCGAGATAACACTTCACGTAGATGTTTAAGATGTTGATCTATCGATTTGCTGTAGATTACAATGTCATCCAGGTAGTGATACACATATTTAAATTTTATATCATGAAATAATTTCTCTAATAGTCTACTACATACGGAACTTCCTTGTGATATTCCAAAGGGTACTCTCGTAAATTGGTACAGGTTCAAAGGAACAGCAAAAGCGGTTAGACGTTTGGATTCTTCCGAAAGGGGTATTTGGTGAAATGCCTGATTTAGATCCATTATAGTAAAGACTTTCGCTTTGGTGAAATAATGAAAAGCACTGTGGATGTCGGGAAGCGGGATAGATTCAAATTCTATTCGTTTATTTAATTGCCGGTAGTCCACAACTAGTCTGTGTTTGTCGTGACCTTTTGGTACTAAAAATGAGGGTGATGAATACGGTGAAGTAGAGGGTTCGATGACTCCTTGTTCTAATAACTTGTTGATATGGTTCCTCATTACTTCCATTTTGTGCAGCGATAACTTGTATGGGGGAAGGCGTATTACTTTGTGGTCGATCAGATTGATCTTGTATTCTATTAGGTTCGTTAGTCCTAGCTGAGGGGTAAGAACGGTAGAAAACTCTTTTATTAGTTTCTGCATTCTCAGCCTATCTCCACTTTCTAGATGAGATAATTCAGACTCACGGTGTACTATATGTGTAGTCGATGATCCCGTATTTTCTTGTTCTTCTGTTTCACAATCAAAATTATACTTCCGTGTACGGTCGAATCGAAAATAATATTTCTTCTCGTGGATGTCAAGAATTATTCCCGTTTTACTGATAAAGTCAGCTCCCAATATTAAGTCGGGTCCTAAATCATCACATACTAACATTGAAAAAAACCACGTTAGGTTCTTAATTTTTACCTTAATGGTGATGCTGAGTTTTATCACTAAATTTTGTTTATTGGCAGGAGCACATCTTACATTCACAGCTTGACTACGTTTCACTAGGTTGTGTTCGAATAATTTATCTGCTAACCTCTGACTGATTAAGGTTATAGTCGATCCAGAATACGGATCCAGAATAGTCTACTACATACGGAACTTCCTTGTGATATTCCAAAGGGTACTCTCGTAAATTGGTACAGGTTCAAAGGAACAGCAAAAGCGGTTAGACGTTTGGATTCTTCCGAAAGGGGTATTTGGTGAAATGCCTGATTTAGATCCATTATAGTAAAGACTTTCGCTTTGGTGAAATAATGAAAAGCACTGTGGATGTCGGGAAGCGGGATAGATTCAAATTCTATTCGTTTATTTAATTGCCGGTAGTCCACAACTAGTCTGTGTTTGTCGTGACCTTTTGGTACTAAAAATGAGGGTGATGAATACGGTGAAGTAGAGGGTTCGATGACTCCTTGTTCTAATAACTTGTTGATATGGTACCTCATTACTTCCATTTTGGGCGGCGATAACGTCTATGGGGGAAGGCGTATTACTTTGTGGTCGCTCAGATTGATCTTGTAGGCTATTCTATTAGGTTCGTTAGTCCTAGCTTAGGGGTAAGAACGGTGGAAAACTCTTTTATTAGTTTCTGCATTCTCAGCCTATCTCCACTTTCTAGATGAGATAATTCAGACTCACGGTGTACTATATGTGTAGTCGATGATCCCGTATTTTCTTATTCTTCTGCTTCACAATCAAAATATACTTCCGTGTACGGTCGAATCGAAAATAATATTTCTTCTCGTGGATGTCAAGAATTATTCCCGTTTTACTGATAAAGTCAGCTCCCAATATTAAGTCGGGTCCTAAATCATCACATACTAACATTGAAAAAACCACGTTAGGTTCTTAATTTTTACCTTAATAGTGATGCTGAGTTTTATCACTAAATTTTGGTTATTGGCAGTAGCACATCTTACATTCAGAGCTTGACTGCGTTTCACTAGGTTGTGTTCGAATAATTTATCTGCTAACCTCTGACTGATTAAGGTTATAGTCGATCCAGAATCGATTAATCCGAGGGTGGATATAACACCTAGGTCAACTTGTATTAAGGGCAATAGACATTTAGTCCATCCACTTTTATTTATCGCGTTACATTTCGCAATAAACCTTCTAACATAGGGATCTATTTTTCTAGTGTTCTTTTCTTTTTTTTTTATTTTCCTTATTCTCGTTGATTTCTTTGGGTTTACCGGTTCTCAAGATGCTGCGGAAGACACAGGATTTCGGGTCTCCCTGCCTTACATGTTTTTTGGATTAGGTTGTTTCCGATCGTACTGCTTCCGATTACAGTTTCTACTTACATGTCCATACTTTCCGCAGTTATAACATATATTTTTTTTACGAGGGGTACAGCTTGCTTCCGTTCTAGGTTGCGTGTCATTTGATTTAGGCTACCAGGGCTGTGCAAGTTGTCGGTCTATTAAATGGTCGCCTTTCACGCTGGGTTTGCACATCGGTCACCAGGGCTTGCATTTCATTTCTACTAGGCTCGGTTGATTTCAAAGCATGTCTGTTCTGATCTGAGTACCATATGTTTAATGAGTGAATACTGCATTGTTCGAGGTCCGCAAAGGTGTTGGGTCTATTTATTAACGCTAAACGAGATCTTTCTTCTGGAGACAATCCTACTAAAATGGTATCGACCATCTGTCTCTCACTCCAATCTACTTGCAGTAGTCGAGAAGACTCCCTGATGTCAGAGATGTAATGGGCCAGTCTCTCATGAGTTCCTTGTACTCAAAGTACGGTCTTTCTTTTAAGTTCCTCATAAATTCCGGTGGGAATAAAATATTTTCTGATAGTAGTATGCAGTTCTCCTACTGGAAGTGTAGAGCTTAATGATTCCAGCACACGATTCTTTAATGGTGGTTTACATTTCGGTAGGAGGACTTGCAAAATTTTTCAGTCATTTAGTTGCTGTAGATCCTTTATCTGCAGGAGGTATTTGATGAAGTTTAGTAGTTTAGTAACATTCAAACCATCCGTGTGTGGAATTTCAGCTAAGAGTTTTTCTACAGGATGAGTGATTTTTCCGTAGAGGTCAACATTATAATTTACGAGTGGTATAGCTTTAGGAGGACCAGATGCTGCATTAGGGGTAGTGAATTCGTACATCCCGGAGCAATTGTGGGAACCTTATATCTAGCACACTAAAACTTATTCTACTACACTATACACAATTATTGCATACACACTTTAGTTCATGGTAAAACATTTGAATGAGTTGTAAGAGAATTACTTATCATCTCAGAGAAAGAGAAAAATTCACACAGACGTCAACTTTACTTTCAACGATCAGCTGTTACGCTGGAATGTAGGTCAAACTAGTTTTCTTTAAACAATGGCATAGTATTATGCGTAAGGAGGGGGGAATCAAGCTCGAGGGTGAAGAGAATGTTATTGCTCCACTCAACAACAGCTGACGGCTTTCTTTACAGACTTGTACTGGCTTGCTTCAACGAGGGTGGTATGTGCGATGCGGAACGATATGCGTTTTAAACAAGTTACAGCCCGTTACTAAGCTGAGTTTTAGTTATTATTTGGTTTTACGTGCTAATTTTAATTTATCTAATTCTGCTACTAGAAAGGAGTAGAATTTCACTTACAATTTATTTACACGTAATTGAACTTGTTTTATTTAGTCAGTTGTTAAATGACTCACCGTGGCAATAGAAAGACGAATTACATATTTATGCAGGCTTATACAGGAAAACTACAGGTCTTGAATTGTCGCAAAATAGACGTGTTAGAGACTGAACATTTTGACAAGTACATACATGAATTGGTGTAATACAAGCTAATATTTTCACGTATATTAAATAAATCATATACGAGTATGTGGATAATCTCACACAAAATTTACAATTGTGAATTTAATATTGTCACTATTATTCTTTTATGCTACTTAGCCTTTTTGTTTTACATACAATACATCAAATGAGTGCATAGATCTGCAGAGTGCCGCATCTTATATGCGTCACGATGCTTACAAACCTGTTATATATAAAGCAGAGTGGCGCATCTTATAACGTGTCGGCTACGTTATAACCTAGGGAACCCGTGATAATTGACTCTGGCCAATTATACAGGCTGCCTTCGTTGTAACAAACTGAAAATTAATCAAATCACTATCAATAATTATAAGTACTCTAATAAAAGGAAACTGGGGAGGGAGGTTTGCTGATTTATGCACTCAATTTAGTATGTTACAAAGATGACATCTCTTTATTTACTGGTGATCAATAATACATTACAAATAAAAATTTTAGCTTACACTGAAATGGTAAGGGGGTTTTCTCTATTTAAAATGATAATACAGTTAGTGTATTTACCTCGGATCCGAGTCTCTTTAAACTAGTTAGGAATTTTCAAATTTACTCTACTTCTTTAGTCAATTACATTATTACTTAAAATACCATTAGAAGAATGGTTTCATTTGGTTGTGCGATGTTCCAAAGCTACATCACAAGAGTTATGTTACAAAGTATGATTTCTGAAATTTCTTGTTACAACATTGTTATTCTTAACGCTTAGAGATTGTCATTTAAAGTCTTTTTCTTTTAACATTACTTATATTTAAAAGATACATTATTCACGGAAGACGAGCTTCCGCGTCACCTCTAGTTAATCGTTTCAGTCCATGTCCTGCCGCGTGATTCTTCTGTACTCTCTTAATAGTGGGTCGTCATCGTGGTAGTCTTTCCGGTGGAGGTCCTCGGAGTCAACTAATGATGAAGTGGATGTTACGGTGTCATCTAGAAAGAAGTCGTCCTGTTTCTCAGTGGTAGTGTAAATGCAGTTGAGGTCTTAGTCTTCACTTTTCACAGTTATTCCCATCACATTTGTAATAGCACAGTAGTATTTGAGTTTACATATTCGTTACACGTTATGACGGATCCCCAAAATAACTTGAACTATATTTTTAATAGGAGATGTCACCTTACACACTTATTTCACTCATTCACATCTTTGTGTTATAACACACTACATTTTAGTTACATAGATCTCCACACTGTTAGTTGAAGCTAATAACAAAATAAAAAAAATATTTTGTGCAGCGTGCAGCTTGGAGCTGTTTACAGATTGAACGTCGCATCTCAAGTCCTACATTGTTACAACAGGAAAATTGTAACGACGCGGAGTGAATACTCCGCTATAACATAGTTCCAACTTTTAATTAGTAATACAGTCTTACAGTTCGACATAATAAACAATCAAGACTTTGCTTGTCTACAGAATTTATTACAACTACTACTAGTGACTTTGAATTAGTTATTATTTACATTATAGTTTACAGGTATTTTTATTTAATGCCGGGTCGGTATGCAAGTTGGATCCGGTATACACAGGTCATAGCATGATAATTTAATAAAGGGTTAACAGTTTTTTAACTCTCGTTCTTTCTCAGTTTTTGTTAATTATTTTAGTTAAATTCCCTTTTTAATACTCATTACTATTACGAGTTTGTTCAGGGGTATTCTTCGGTATAATAGTGCGATTTAATGGTTTTAACTAACTTCCCATTTTATATTTTTATTATTTATTTTTTTTTAAATTTATTTCGTCACATACTCCGCCGCTTAAATGAGACATAGGGGGGGAGAACTTTTAACAAGGTGAATTCGAAAGTAAGGTACTGGGGCACACTTGTCGTTACTGTGTGAACTTTCTCTCCTTCTTCTCCCTTTTTCTTTTATTTATTTAGTTGCATGAGTTATACACAACTTACTTCTTCTGATTATCAAACAATATATATATATATCCTTACAAACTAATTCTTAAATTACGTAAAATTCACACTTTATGACTACATATTAAGACACATAAACTTCTTCTTATTTCTACTACTTAAAACTACTACCGGTTTTTTTGGTGGTTTTAGTTACTCTATTCACAGAGTTACTCTCTAAATAATTTATTACTTAGTGGTCATAGTAGTGGTCAGCTGACTACTCACTTCGCTCATCTTACGCTGAACAGGATCTAAGGTTGATCAGGCCTCATTCCTAATTCTACGATTAGCACCTTGCATGGTTACTCAGGTACAAGATAAATTGTCTACCTTGTATTTCCTTTTTCTAGTTTTCGCTCTGCCATTTCCTTTTTTTTATATACAGTTTTATCTGCGAAATATGTGTTCTTCGTACATATTCTTGAGTCGCAGGTTCGTACAGGGCTACTGTTACTGGGGTTAAGTACTTCTGGATTTGGTAAGGACCACACCATCGGTATGATAGTTTAGAGGTGGTCTTATCAATTGCACTACTAGTCGGGTGTGTTTTATACATTACTAAGTCACCGACTTGGTACTTAACTAAATTGTTATTATTACTTCTCTCGTGATATTTTCGCGATTTCTCCAAGTTCGCTCTTAAATTTACGCGAGCTTCATTCCAGATTTTTTTTGTATGCTTGTCCTTAATTCGCTGGGGTAGCAAGTCATGTATTTTCCATTTTGTGGACAAGGGGTGGTTTGGTTTGTACTTATACAGTAACTCAAACGGGGTCGATTTATGTCCTTCGTGATAAGCTGAATTGAAGACATATTGTATCCAGGATAGGTTCTGGTCCCAAGAAGCATGATAGGCTATTAAAGCAGATTTGAGGTTTCGCAAATACCTTTCAGCAATATTGCCTTGCGGACGATACTCCGTAGTGGTAATATGGTCTATCACAGTGGTCGACGCTAACGCTCGCCGCATGGGATACATCCAAACAAAGGTGAACGAATCTACACATACGAGTAGCATCGTATTACCTGATTTAGATCGAGGGTAGGGACCTGAAAAGTCTAAATAAAGTTTAGAGAAAGTTGGTAGTAGGGATTTCTGAAATTAATTGGCTTATTTTACTGTTTCTTGCTGGTTTGCTGAGTGCGCATAACTTACACTTTTTTACGAAGCTAGCTATTTCGCTGTTCATATTGTTCCAATGATATTCCTTACGAAAGCGATTATTGTTTTATTTATTCCCATATGTGCTCTAATGGTGGATGAAAGGTAGTATTCCATCAGCATAGGCTTAATTACATCAGGGGCAATTATCCTTAATTCCTTTCCATTTGCTATTCTGTGGCATAGTATTCTTTTACTCAATACGTATTTATCTGATTTAATTCCTTCCTCGAGTTGTTCTATAATTGGCTTCAAAAGAGGGTCTTGTTGTTGATACTGAGCGATGTTGGTAAACGCAAGGGGGAATTCGGTAATTACGGTGTTAACAATGGGTGTTTCTAGACTCTCAATGCTTTCGGGATTATTAGTGGGCGACTGGAATATACGGGACAGGGTATCCGCGACTACATTTTCTGTACCTCTAATATGTTGTACTTTGAATTTGTAACAGTTTAACCTCAATACCCATCTTCCAATACGTCCTAACTGTTTAGGGTGATTCAGTAACCAAGATAATGCTTGATTATCAGTTTCCAACAGGAACTCTTTATGTTCTAAAAAAGGTTTAAACTTCTCAAAAGCAAATACAATAGCTAAACATTCTAATTCATATGCGGAGTATTTCTTTTCTTGGTCAGTCAAAGTGCGTGAAGCGTAACTAATCGGTAGTCTACAGTTTTCTATTTCCGGATATATTACTGCACCTAAGGCTACACTTGAACTGTCAGTCTGAACTAAGAAAGGTTTCGTAAAATCTGCTAATTGTAATACCGGGGGTGACATGATGCTTTCTTTTAGTTTTTGGAACGCAGTTGGTGTTGTGGAGTCCATTCAAATTTCGCTCCCTTCTTTCTTAAGGCATTCAGAGGTGCGGCTATTTCGGCTAGATGAGGAATATACTTGTGGAAATAATTTATCATTCCCAAAAATCGGGCTATTCCTTTAGCATCCCGCGGTGGTAAAAATTCTCTGATCTCACGGCTTCGTTCGGGGTCTATGCTTACCTTTCCGTTGGCCTTTACGATGTGACCAAAAATGAAAATTGTGGGACAGCAAAATTTACTTTTTTGGGATTAACTGTTAATCCGGCTTTCTGTAATCGAGATAAAACTTCACGTAGATGTTTAAGATGTTGGTCCATCGATTCGCTGTAGATTACAATGTCATCCAGGTAGTGATACACATATTTAAATTTTATATCATGAAATAATTTCTCTAATAGTCTACTACATACGGAACGTCCTTGTGATATTCCAAAGGGTACTCTCGTAAATTGGTACAGGTTCAAAGGAACAGCAAAAGCGGTTAGACGTTTGGATTCTTCCGAAAGGGGTATTTGGTGAAATGCCTGATTTAGATCCATTATAATAAAGACTTTCGCTTTGGTGAAATAATGAAAAGCACTGTGGATGTCGGGAAGCGGGATAGATTCAAATTCTATTCGTTTATTTAATTGCCGGTAGTCCACAACTAGTCTGTGTTTGTCGTGACCTTTTGGTACTAAAAATGAGGGTGATGAATACGGTGAAGTAGAGGGTTCGATGACTCCTTGTTCTAATAACTTGTTGATATGGTTCCTCATTACTTCCATTTTGGGCGGCGATAACGTGTATGGGGGAAGGCGTATTACTTTGTGGTCGCTCAGATTGATCTTGTAGGCTATTCTATTAGGTTCGTTAGTCCTAGCTGAGGGGTAAGAACGGTGGAAAACTCTTTTATTAGTTTCTGCATTCTCAGCCTATCTCCACTTTCTAGATGAGATAATTCAGACTCACGGTGTACTATATGTGTAGTCGATGATCCCGTATTTTCTTATTCTTCTGTTTCACAATCAAAATATACTTCCGTGTACGGTCGAATCGAAAATAATATTTCTTCTCGTGGATGTCAAGAATTATTCCCGTTTTACTGATAAAGTCAGCTCCCAATATTAAGTCGGGTCCTAAATCATCACATACTAACATTGAAAAAACCACGTTAGGTTCTTAATTTTTACCTTAATAGTGATGCTGAGTTTTATCACTAAATTTTGTTTATTGGCAGTAGCACATCTTACATTCACAGCTTGACTGCGTTTCACTAGGTTGTGTTCGAATAATTTATCTGCTAACCTCTGACTGATTAAGGTTATAGTCGATCCAGAATCGATTAATCCGAGGGTGGATATAACACCTAGGTCAACTTGTATTAAGGGCAATAGACATTTAGTCCAATCGCTTTTAGTTATCGCGTTACATTTCTCAATAAACCTTCTAACATAGGGAACTATTTTTCTAGTGTTCTTTTTTTTTTTCCTTATTCTCGTTGATTTCTTTGGGTTTACCGGTTCTGAAGATGCTGCGGAAGACACAGGATTTCGGGTCTCCCTGCCTTACATGTTTTTTGGATTAGGTTGTTTCCGATCGTACTGCTTCCGATTACAGTTTCTACTTACATGTCCATACTTTCCGCAGTTATAACATATATTTTTTTACGAGGGGTATAGCTTGCTTCCGTTCTAGGTTGCGTGTCATTTGATTTAGGCTACCAGGGCTGTGCAAGTTGTTCGGTCTATTAAATGGTCGCCTTTCACGCTGGGTTTGCACATCTGTCACCAGGGCTTGCATTTCATTTCTACTAGGCTCGGTTGAATTCAAAGCATGTCTGTTCTGATCTGAGTACCATATGTTCGACGAGTGAATACTGCATTGTTCGAGATCCGCAAAGGTGTTGGGTCTATTTATTAACGCTAAACGAGATCTTTACTCTGGAGACAATCCTACTATAATGGTATCGACCATCTGTCTCTCACTCCAATCTACTTGCAGTAGTCGAGAAGACTCCCTGATGTCAGAGATGTAATGGGCCAGTCTCTCATGAGTTCCTTGTACTCGAAGTACGGTCTTTCTTTTAAGTTCCTCATAAATTCCGGTGGGAATAAAATATTTTATGATAGTAGTATGCAGTTCTCCTACTGGAAGTGTAGATCTTAATGATTCCAGCACACGATTCTTTAATGGTGGTTTACATTTCGGTAGGAGGACTTGCAAAATTTTCCAGTCATTTAGTTGCTGTAGATCCTTTATCTGCAGGAGGTATTTGATGAAGTTTAGTAGTTTAGTAACATTCAAACCATCCGTGTGTGGAATTTCAGCTAAGAGTTTTTCTGCAGGATGAGTGATTTTTCCGTAGAGGTCAACATTATAATTTACGAGTGGTATAGCTTTAGGAGGACCAGATGCTGCATTAGGGGTAGTGAATTCGTACATCCCGGAGCAATTGTGGGAACCACTGGGAGGTGGGGCTTCAGATATTGTATGGGTATTCACGTCTCTGTTTGGGTTTTGCTCTCGACTCGGTTGTATTTTCGATACGGTGGGTGATTCCTGATTCCTGATAAGGGGAGGTTGTTCTAAGGTAGGAGATTGAACTGGGGAGATGTATAGTTTCTTCAAGGACTTTTCAATTTCATCCATTCTGAATGAGTCGGACATTCTTCGCAATTCATTGATAATAGTGAGTAATTGGCGTAAAGCCTCATCCGCAAAACTTTGGACGTCGGGAGGGATTACCGTGATGTTGGGCCAGTTTAACAAATTTTTCATTCGCCGGGTTAAATGTTCTATCCTTTGAGTTGTCCGCAATATTACCGCAGGAGATTTCTCATCTTGAAGGGTTTGGGACAATAAAGTCAACTCACTATACTTGGCATAACAAGTTTCTCTCTCGCTCTCATAATCGAGTCCGCTTAAGTTACTTAACGTAACTTAACGTGGGTGTATCAGATCCACTTTCGCGTATAGACTTGCGCAATTCCACGACTGTTACATTCGCATGAGGTAAACCGCGTAAAAGAGCTTCATAGCACAGTTCGTCTTTTAATAGTAAGTCTGGATTAAATAGGGCCATGTTTACCTTATATCTAGCACACTAAAACTTATTCTACTACACTATACACAATTATTGCATACACACTTTAGTTCATGGTAAAACATTTGCATGAGTTGTAAGAGAATTACTTATCATCTCAGAGAAAGAGAAAAATTCACACAGACGTCAACTTTACTTTCAACGATCAGCTGTTACGCTGGAATGTAAGTCAAACTAGTTTTCTTTAAACAATGGTATAGTATTATGCGTAAGGAGGGGGGAATCAAGCTCGAGGGTGAAGAGAATGTTATTGTTCCACTCAACAACAGCTGACGGCTTTCTTTACAGACTTGTACTGGCTTGCTTCAACGAGGGTGGTATGTGCGATGCGGAACGATATGCGTTTTAAACAAGTTACAGCCCGTTACTAAGCTGAGTTTTAGTTATTATTTGGTTTTACGTGCTAATTTTAATTTATCTAATTCTGCTACTAGAAAGGAGTAGAATTTCACTTACAATTTATTTACACGTAATTGAACTTGTTTTATTTAGTCAGTTGTTTATATGACTCACCGTGGCAATAGAAAGACGAATTACATATTTATGCAAGCTTATACAGGAAAACTACAGGTCTTGAATTGTCGCAAAATAGACGTGTTAGAGACTGAACATTTTGACAAGTACATACATGAATTGGTGTAATACAAGCTAATATTTTCACGTATATTAAATAAATCATATACGAGTATGTGCATAATCTCACACAAAATTTACAATTGTGAATTTAATATTGTCACTATTATTCTTTTATGCTACTTAGCCTTTTTGTTTTACATACAAAACATCAAATGAGTGCATAGATCTGCAGAGTGCCGCATCTTATATGCGTCACGATGCTTACAAACCTTTTATATATAAAGCAGAGTGGCGCATCTTATAACGTGTCGGCTACGTTATAACCTAGGGAACCCCTGATGATTGACTCTGGCCAATTATACAGGCTGCCTTCGTTGTAACAAACTGAAAATTAATCAAATCACTATCAATAATTATAAGTACTCTAATAAAAGGAAACTGGGGAGGGAGGTTTTCTGATTTATGCACTCAATTTAGTATGTAACAAAGATGACATCTCTTTATTTACGGGTGATCAATAATACATTACAAATAAAAATTTTAGTTTACACTGAAATGGTAAGGGGGTTTTCTCTATTTAAAATGATAATACAGTTGGTGTATTTACCTCGGATCCGAGTCTCTTTAAACTAGTTAGGAATTTTCAAATTTACTCTACTTCTTTAGTCAATTACATTATTACTTAAAATACCATTAGAAGAATGGTTTCATTTGGTTGTGCAATGTTCCAAAGCTACATCACAAGAGTTATGTTACAAAGTATGATTTCTGAAATTTCTTGTTACAACATTGTTATTCTTAACGCTTAGAGATTGTCATTTAAAGTCTTTTTCTTTTAACATTACTTATATTTAAAAGATACATTATTCACGGAAGACGAGCTTCCGCGTCACCTCTAGTTAATCGTTTCAGTCCATGTCCTGCCGCGTGATTCTTCTGTACTCTCTTAATAGTGGGTCGTCATCGCGGTAGTCTTTCCGGTGGAGGTCCTCGGAGTCAACTGATGATGAAGTGGATGTTACGGTGTCATCTAGAAAGAAGTCGTCCTGTTTCTCAGTGGTAGTGTAAATGCAGTTGAGGTCTTAGTCTTCACTTTTCACAGTTATTCCCATCACATTTGTAATAGCACAGTAGTATTTGAGTTTACATATTCGTTACACATTATGACGGAACCCCAAAATAACTTGAACTATATTTTTAATAGGAGATGTCACCTTACACACTTATTTCACTCATTCACATCTTTGTGTTATAACACACTACATTTTAGTTACATAGATCTCCACACTGTTAGTTGAAGCTAATAACAAAATAAAAAAAAATATTTTGTGCAGCGTGCAGCTTGGAGCTGTTTACAGATTGAACGTCGCATCTCAAGTCCTACATTGTTACAACAGGAAAATTGTAACGACGCGGAGTGAATACTCCGCCATAACATAGTTCCAACTTTTAATTAGTAATACAGTCTTACAGTTCGACATAATAAACAATCAAGACTTTGCTTGTCTACAGAATTTATTACAACTACTACTAGTGACTTTGAATTAGTTATTATTTGCATTATAGTTTACAGGTATTTTTATTTAATGCCGGGTCGGTATGCAAGTTGGATCCGGTATACACAGGTCATAGCATGATAATTTAATAAAGGGTTAACAGTTATTTAACTCTGTCTTTCTCAGTTTTAGTTAATTATTTTAGTTAAATTCCCTTTTTAATACTCATTACTATTACGAGTTTGTTCAGGGGTATTCTTCAGTATAATAGTGCGATTTAATGGTTTTAACTAACTTCCCATTTTATATTTTTATTATTTTTTTTTTTTAATTTATTTCGTCACATACTCCGCCGCTTAAATGAGACATGGGGGGGAGAACTTTTAACAAGTTGAATTCGAAAGTAATGTACTGGGGCACACTTGTCGTTACTGTGTGAACTTTCTCTCCTTCTTCTCCCTTTTTCTTTTATTTATTTATTTGCATGAGTTATACACTACTTACTTCTTCTGATTATCAAACAATATATATATATATATATCCTTACAAACTAATTCTTAAATTACGTAAAATTCACACTTTATGACTACATATTAAGACACATAAACTTCTTCTTATTTCTACTACTTAAAACTACTACCGGTTTTTTTGGGGGGTTTTAGTTACTCTATTCACAGAGTTACTCTCTAAATAATTTATTACTTAGTGGTCATGGTAGTGGTCAGCTGACTACTCCCTTCGCTCATCTTTCGCTGAACAGGATCTAAGGTTGATCAGGCCTCATTCCTAATTCTACGATTAGCACCTTGCATGGTTACTCAGGTACAAGATAACTTGTCAACCTTGTATTTCCTTTTTCTAGTTTTCGCTCTGCCATTTCCTTTTTTTTTTTTATACAGTTTTATGTGCGAAATATGTGTTCTTCGTACATATTCTTGAGTCGCAGTTTCGTACAGGGCTACTGTTACTGGGGTTAAGTACTTCTGGATTTGGTAAGGACCACACCATTGGTATGATAGTTTAGAGGTGGTCTTATCAATTGCACTACTAGTCGGGTGTGTTTTATACATTACTAAGTCACCGACTTGGTACTTAACTAAATTGTTATTATTACTTCTCTTGTGATATTTTCGCAATTTCTCTAAGTTTGCTCTTAAATTTGCGCGAGCTTCATTCCAGATTTTTTTTATATGCTTATCCTTAATTCGCTGGGGTAGCAAGTCATGTATTTTCCATTTTGTGGACAAGGGGTGGTTTGGTTTGTACTTATACAGTAACTCAAACGGGGTCGATTTATGTCCTTCGTGATAAGCTGAATTGAAGGCATATTGTATCCAGGATAGGTTCTGGTCCCAAGACGTATGGTCGTTCGCATGATAGGCTATTAAAGCAGATATGAGGTTTCGCAAATACCTTTCAGCAATATTGCCTTGCGGACGATACTCCGTAGTTGTAATATCCCTAACTTGTAACACATATTCTTAAATTCCTTTGCCTTAAACTGGGGTCCGTTATCTGACACTAGATGTACAGGGGTACCAAAATCTTTAAACAATCTCTCCTGTAATATTTTTACAGTGGTCGACGCTAACGCTCGCCGCATGGGATACATCCAAACAAAGGTGAACGAATCTACACATATGAGTAGCATCGTATTACCTGATTTAGATCGAGGGTAGGGACCTGAAAAGTCTAAATAAAGTTTAGAGAACGGGGTAGTAGGGATTTCTGAAATTAATTGGCTTATTTTACTGTTTCTTGCTGGTTTTCTGAGTGCGCACAACTTACACATTTTTACGAAGCTAGCTATTTCGCTGTTCATATTGTTCCAATGATATTCCTTACGAAAGCGATGTACTGTTTTATTTATTCCCATATGTGCTCCAATGGTGGATGAAAGGTAGTATTCCATCAGCATAGGCTTAATTACATTAGGGGCAATTATTCTTAATTCCTTTCAATTTGCTATTCTGTGGCATAGTATTCTTTTACTCAATACGTATTTATCTGATTTAATTCCTTCCTCGAGTTGTTCTATAATTGGCTTCAAAAGAGGGTCTTGTTGTTGATACTGAGCGATGTTGGTAAACGCAAGGGGGAATTCGGTAATTACGGTGTTAACAATGGGTGTTTCTAGACTCTCAATGCTTTCGGGAGTATTAGTGGGCGACTGGAACATACGGGACAGGGTATCTGCGACTATATTTTCTGTACCTCTAATATGTTGTACTTTGAATTTGTAACAGTTTAACCTCAATACCCATCTTCCAATACGTCCTAACTGTTTAGGGTGATTCAGTAACCAAGATAATGCTTGATTATCAGTTTCCAACAGGAACTCTTTATGTTCTAAAAAAGGTTTAAACTTCTCAAAAGCAAATACAATAGCTAAACATTCTAATTCATATGCGGAGTATTTCTTTTCTTGGTCAGTCAAAGTGCGTGAAGCGTAACTAATCGGTAGTCTACAGTTTTCTATTTCCGGATATATTACTGCACCTAAGGCTACACTTGAACTGTCGGTTTGAACTACGAAAGGTTTCGTAAAATCTGTTAATTGTAATACCGGGGGTGACATGATGCTTTCTTTTAGTTTTTGGAACGCAGTTTGGTGTTGTGGAGTCCATTCAAATTTCGCTCCCTTCTTTCTTAAGGCATTCAGAGGTGTGGCTATTTCGGCTAGATGAGGAATATACTTGTGGAATTAATTTATCATTCCCAAAAATCGGGCTATTCCTTTAGCATCCCGCGGAGGTAAATGTTCTCTGATCTCACGGCTTCGTTCGGGGTCTATGCTTACCTTTCCGTTGGCCTTTACGATGTGACCTAAAAATGAAAATTGTGGGACAGCAAAATTTTTTTGTTGGGATTAACTGTTAATCCGGCTTTCTGTAATCGAGATAACACTTCACGTAGATGTTTAAGATGTTGGTCCATCGATTCGCTGTAGATTACAATGTCATCCAGGTAGTGATACACATATTTAAATTTTATATCATGAAATAATTTCTCTAATAGTCTACTACATACGGAACTTCCTTGTGATATTCCAAAGGGTACTCTCGTAAATTGGTACAGGTTCAAAGGAACAGCAAAAGCGGTTAGACGTTTGGATTCTTCCGAAAGGGGTATTTGGTGAAATGCCTGATTTAGATCCATTATAATAAAGACTTTCGCTTTGGTGAAATAATGAAAAGCACTGTGGATGTCGGGAAGCGGGATAGATTCAAATTCTATTCGTTTATTTAATTGCCGGTAGTCCACAACTAGTCTGTGTTTGTCGTGACCTTTTGGTACTAAAAATGAGGGTGATGAATACGGTGAAGTAGAGGGTTCGATGACTCCTTGTTCTAATAACTTGTTGATATGGTTCCTCATTACTTCCATTTTGGGCGGCGATAACGTGTATGGGGGAAGGCGTATTACTTTGTGGTCGCTCAGATTGATCTTGTAGGCTATTCTATTAGGTTCGTTAGTCCTAGCTTAGGGGTAAGAACGGTGGAAAACTCTTTTATTAGTTTCTGCATTCTCAGCCTATCTCCACTTTCTAGATGAGATAATTCAGACTCACGGTGTACTATATGTGTAGTCGATGATCCCGTATTTTCTTATTCTTCTGTTTCACAATCAAAATATACTTCCGTGTACGGTCGAATCGAAAATAATATTTCTTCTCGTGGATGTCAAGAATTATTCCCGTTTTACTGATAAAGTCAGCTCCCAATATTAAGTCGGGTCCTAAATCATCACATACTAACATTGAAAAAACCACGTTAGGTTCTTAATTTTTACCTTAATAGTGATGCTGAGTTTTATCACTAAATTTTGTTTATTGGCAGTAGCACATCTTACATTCACAGCTTGACTGCGTTTCACTAGGTTGTGTTCGAATAATTTATCTGCTAACCTCTGACTGATTAAGGTTATAGTCGATCCAGAATCGATTAATCCGAGGGTGGATATAACACCTAGGTCAACTTGTATTAAGGGAAATAGACATTTAATCCAATCACTTTTAGTTATCGCGTTACATTTCTCAATAAACCTTCTAACATACTAACATAGGGATCTATTTTTCTAGTGTTCTTTTCTTTTTTTTTATTTTCCTTATTCTCGTTGATTTCTTTGGGTTTACCGGTTCTCAAGATGCTGCGGAAGACACAGGATTTCAGGTCTCCCTGCCTTACATGTTTTTTGGATTAGGTTGTTTCCGATCGTACTGCTTCCGATTACAGTTTCTACTTACATGTCCATACTTTCCGCAGTTATAACATATATTTTTTTACGAGGGGTATAGCTTGCTTCCGTTCTAGGTTGCGTGTCATTTGATTTAGGCTACCAGGGCTGTGCAAGTTGTTCGGTCTATTAAATGGTCGCCTTTCACGCTGGGTTTGCACATCGGTCACCAGGGCTTGCATTTCATTTCTACTAGGCTCGGTTGAATTCAAAGCATGTCTGTTCTGATCTGAGTACCATATGTTCGACGAGTGAATACTGCATTGTTCGAGATCCGCAAAGGTGTTGGGTCTATTTATTAACGCTAAACGAGATCTTTACTCTGGAGACAATCGTACTAAAATGGTATCGACCATCTGTCTCTCACTCCAATCTACTTGCAGTAGTCGAGAAGACTCCCTGATGTCAGAGATGTAATGGGCCAGTCTCTCATGAGTTCCTTGTACTCGAAGTACGGTCTTTCTTTTAAGTTCCTCATAAATTCCGGTGGGAATAAAATATTTTATGATAGTAGTATGCAGTTCTCCTACTGGAAGTGTAGATCTTAATGATTCCAGCACACGATTCTTTAATGGTGGTTTACATTTCGGTAGGAGGACTTGCAAAATTTTCCAGTCATTTAGTTGCTGTAGATCCTTTATCTGCAGGAGGTATTTGATGAAGTTGTGTAGTTTAGTAACATTCAAACCATCCGTGTGTGGAATTTCAGCTAAGAGTTTTTCTACAGGATGAGTGATTTTTCCGTAGAGGTCAACATTATAATTTACGAGTGGTATAGCTTTAGGAGGACCAGATGCTGCATTAGGGGTAGTGAATTCGTACATCCCGGAGCAATTGTGGGAACCACTGGGAGGTGGGGCTTCAGATATTGTATGGGTATTCACGTCTCTGTTTGGGTTTGTGCTCTCGACTCGGTTGTATTTTCGATACGGTGGGTGATTCCTGATTCCTGATAAGGGGAGGTTGTTCTAAGGTAGGAGATTGAACTGGGGAGATGTATAGTTTCTTCAAGGACTTTTCAATTTCATCCATTCTGAATGAGTCGGACATTCTTCGCAATTCATTGATAATAGTGAGTAATTGGCGTAAAGCCTCATCCGCAAAACTTTGGACGTCGGGAGGGATTACCGTGATGTTGGGCCAGTTTAACAAATTTTTCATTCGCCGGGTTAAATGTTCTATCCTTTGAGTTGTCCGCAATATTACCGCAGGAGATTTCTCATCTTGAAGGGTTTGGGACAATAAAGTCAACTCACTATACTTGGCATAACAAGTTTCTCTCTCGCTCTCATAATCGAGTCCGCTTAAGTTACTTAACGTGGGTGTATCAGATCCACTTTCGCGTATAGACTTGCGCAATTCCACGACTGTTACATTCGCATGAGGTAAACCGCGTAAAAGAGCTTCATAGCACAGTTCGTCTTTTAATAGTAAGTCTGGATTAAATAGGGCCATGTTTACCTTATATCTAGCACACTAAAACTTATTCTACTACACTATACACAATTATTGCATACACACTTTAGTTCATGGTAAAACATTTGCATGAGTTGTAAGAGAATTACTTATCATCTCAGAGAAAGAGAAAAATTCACACAGACGTCAACTTTACTTTCAACGATCAGCTGTTACGCTGGAATGTAAGTCAAACTAGTTTTCTTTAAACAATGGTATAGTATTATGCGTAAGGAGGGGGGAATCAAGCTCGAGGGTGAAGAGAATGTTATTGTTCCACTCAACAACAGCTGACGGCTTTCTTTACAGACTTGTACTGGCTTGCTTCAACGAGGGTGGTATGTGCGATGCGGAACGATATGCGTTTTAAACAAGTTACAGCCCGTTACTAAGCTGAGTTTTAGTTATTATTTGGTTTTACGTGCTAATTTTAATTTATCTAATTCTGCTACTAGAAAGGAGTAGAATTTCACTTACAATTTATTTACACGTAATTGAACTTGTTTTATTTAGTCAGTTGTTTATATGACTCACCGTGGCAATAGAAAGACGAATTACATATTTATGCAAGCTTATACAGGAAAACTACAGGTCTTGAATTGTCGCAAAATAGACGTGTTAGAGACTGAACATTTTGACAAGTACATACATGAATTGGTGTAATACAAGCTAATATTTTCACGTATATTAAATAAATCATATACGAGTATGTGCATAATCTCACACAAAATTTACAATTGTGAATTTAATATTGTCACTATTATTCTTTTATGCTACTTAGCCTTTTTGTTTTACATACAATACATCAAATGAGTGCATAGATCTGCAGAGTGCCGCATCTTATATGCGGCACGATGCTTACAAACCTTTTATATATAAAGCAGAGTGGCGCATCTTATAACGTGTCGGCTACGTTATAACATAGGGAACCCGTGATAATTGACTCTGGCCAATTATACAGGCTGCCTTCGTTGTAACAAACTGAAAATTAATCAAATCACTATCAATAATTATAAGTACTCTAATAAAAGGAAACTGGGGAGGGAGGTTTGCTGATTTATGCACTCAATTTAGTATGTAACAAAGATGACATCTCTTTATTTACGGGTGATCAATAATACATTACAAATAAAAATTTTAGTTTACACTGAAATGGTAAGGGGGTTTTCTCTATTTAAAATGATAATACAGTTAGTGTATTTACCTCGGATCCGAGTCTCTTTAAACTAGTTAGGAATTTTCAAATTTACTCTACTTCTTTAGTCAATTACATTATTACTTAAAATACCATTAGAAGAATGGTTTCATTTGGTTGTGCAATGTTCCAAAGCTACATCACAAGAGTTATGTTACAAAGTATGATTTCTGAAATTTCTTGTTACAACATTGTTATTCTTAACGCTTAGAGATTGTCATTTAAAGTCTTTTTCTTTTAACATTACTTATATTTAAAAGATACATTATTCACGGAAGACGAGCTTCCGCGTCACCTCTAGTTAATCGTTTCAGTCCATGTCCTGCCGCGTGATTCTTCTGTACTCTCTTAATAGTGGGTCGTCATCGCGGTAGTCTTTCCGGTGGAGGTCCTCGGAGTCAACTGATGATGAAGTGGATGTTACGGTGTCATCTAGAAAGAAGTCGTCCTGTTTCTCAGTGGTAGTGTAAATGCAGTTGAGGTCTTAGTCTTCACTTTTCACAGTTATTCCCATCACATTTGTAATAGCACAGTAGTATTTGAGTTTACATATTCGTTACACATTATGACGGAACCCCAAAATAACTTGAACTATATTTTTAATAGGAGATGTCACCTTACACACTTATTTCACTCATTCACATCTTTGTGTTATAACACACTACATTTTAGTTACATAGATCTCCACACTGTTAGTTGAAGCTAATAACAAAATAAAAAAAAATATTTTGTGCAGCGTGCAGCTTGGAGCTGTTTACAGATTGAACGTCGCATCTCAAGTCCTACATTGTTACAACAGGAAAATTGTAACGACGCGGAGTGAATACTCCGCCATAACATAGTTCCAACTTTTAATTAGTAATACAGTCTTACAGTTCGACATAATAAACAATCAAGACTTTGCTTGTCTACAGAATTTATTACAACTACTACTAGTGACTTTGAATTAGTTATTATTTGCATTATAGTTTACAGGTATTTTTATTTAATGCCGGGTCGGTATGCAAGTTGGATCCGGTATACACAGGTCATAGCATGATAATTTAATAAAGGGTTAACAGTTATTTAACTCTGTCTTTCTCAGTTTTAGTTAATTATTTTAGTTAAATTCCCTTTTTAATACTCATTACTATTACGAGTTTGTTCAGGGGTATTCTTCAGTATAATAGTGCGATTTAATGGTTTTAACTAACTTCCCATTTTATATTTTTATTATTTTTTTTTTTTAATTTATTTCGTCACATACTCCGCCGCTTAAATGAGACATGGGGGGGAGAACTTTTAACAAGTTGAATTCGAAAGTAATGTACTGGGGCACACTTGTCGTTACTGTGTGAACTTTCTCTCCTTCTTCTCCCTTTTTCTTTTATTTATTTATTTGCATGAGTTATACACTACTTACTTCTTCTGATTATCAAACAATATATATATATATATATCCTTACAAACTAATTCTTAAATTACGTAAAATTCACACTTTATGACTACATATTAAGACACATAAACTTCTTCTTATTTCTACTACTTAAAACTACTACCGGTTTTTTTGGGGGGTTTTAGTTACTCTATTCACAGAGTTACTCTCTAAATAATTTATTACTTAGTGGTCATGGTAGTGGTCAGCTGACTACTCCCTTCGCTCATCTTTCGCTGAACAGGATCTAAGGTTGATCAGGCCTCATTCCTAATTCTACGATTAGCACCTTGCATGGTTACTCAGGTACAAGATAACTTGTCAACCTTGTATTTCCTTTTTCTAGTTTTCGCTCTGCCATTTCCTTTTTTTTTTTTATACAGTTTTATGTGCGAAATATGTGTTCTTCGTACATATTCTTGAGTCGCAGTTTCGTACAGGGCTACTGTTACTGGGGTTAAGTACTTCTGGATTTGGTAAGGACCACACCATTGGTATGATAGTTTAGAGGTGGTCTTATCAATTGCACTACTAGTCGGGTGTGTTTTATACATTACTAAGTCACCGACTTGGTACTTAACTAAATTGTTATTATTACTTCTCTTGTGATATTTTCGCGATTTCTCTAAGTTTGCTCTTAAATTTGCGCGAGCTTCATTCCAGATTTTTTTTATATGCTTATCCTTAATTCGCTGGGGTAGCAAGTCATGTATTTTCCATTTTGTGGACAAGGGGTGGTTTGGTTTGTACTTATACAGTAACTCAAACGGGGTCGATTTATGTCCTTCGTGATAAGCTGAATTGAAGGCATATTGTATCCAGGATAGGTTCTGGTCCCAAGACGTATGGTCGTTCGCATGATAGGCTATTAAAGCAGATATGAGGTTTCGCAAATACCTTTCAGCAATATTGCCTTGCGGACGATACTCCGTAGTTGTAATATGGTCTATCCCTAACTTGTAACACATATTCTTAAATTCCTTTGCCTTAAACTGGGGTCCGTTATCTGACACTAGATGTACAGGGGTACCAAAATCTTTAAACAATCTCTCCTGTAATATTTTTACAGTGGTCGACGCTAACGCTCGCCGCATGGGATACATCCAAACAAAGGTGAACGAATCTACACATATGAGTAGCATCGTATTACCTGATTTAGATCGAGGGTAGGGACCTGAAAAGTCTAAATAAAGTTTAGAGAACGGGGTAGTAGGGATTTCTGAAATTAATTGGCTTATTTTACTGTTTCTTGCTGGTTTTCTGAGTGCGCACAACTTACACATTTTTACGAAGCTAGCTATTTCGCTGTTCATATTGTTCCAATGATATTCCTTACGAAAGCGATGTACTGTTTTATTTATTCCCATATGTGCTCCAATGGTGGATGAAAGGTAGTATTCCATCAGCATAGGCTTAATTACATTAGGGGCAATTATTCTTAATTCCTTTCAATTTGCTATTCTGTGGCATAGTATTCTTTTACTCAATACGTATTTATCTGATTTAATTCCTTCCTCGAGTTGTTCTATAATTGGCTTCAAAAGAGGGTCTTGTTGTTGATACTGAGCGATGTTGGTAAACGCAAGGGGGAATTCGGTAATTACGGTGTTAACAATGGGTGTTTCTAGACTCTCAATGCTTTCGGGAGTATTAGTGGGCGACTGGAACATACGGGACAGGGTATCTGCGACTATATTATCTGTACCTCTAATATGTTGTACTTTGAATTTGTAACAGTTTAACCTCAATACCCATCTTCCAATACGTCCTAACTGTTTAGGGTGATTCAGTAACCAAGATAATGCTTGATTATCAGTTTCCAACAGGAACTCTTTATGTTCTAAAAAAGGTTTAAACTTCTCAAAAGCAAATACAATAGCTAAACATTCTAATTCATATGCGGAGTATTTCTTTTCTTGGTCAGTCAAAGTGCGTGAAGCGTAACTAATCGGTAGTCTACAGTTTTCTATTTCCGGATATATTACTGCACCTAAGGCTACACTTGAACTGTCGGTTTGAACTACGAAAGGTTTCGTAAAATCTGTTAATTGTAATACCGGGGGTGACATGATGCTTTCTTTTAGTTTTTGGAACGCAGTTTGGTGTTGTGGAGTCCATTCAAATTTCGCTCCCTTCTTTCTTAAGGCATTCAGAGGTGTGGCTATTTCGGCTAGATGAGGAATATACTTGTGGAATTAATTTATCATTCCCAAAAATCGGGCTATTCCTTTAGCATCCCGCGGAGGTAAATGTTCTCTGATCTCACGGCTTCGTTCGGGGTCTATGCTTACCTTTCCGTTGGCCTTTACGATGTGACCTAAAAATGAAAATTGTGGGACAGCAAAATTTTTTTGTTGGGATTAACTGTTAATCCGGCTTTCTGTAATCGAGATAACACTTCACGTAGATGTTTAAGATGTTGGTCCATCGATTCGCTGTAGATTACAATGTCATCCAGGTAGTGATACACATATTTAAATTTTATATCATGAAATAATTTCTCTAATAGTCTACTACATACGGAACTTCCTTGTGATATTCCAAAGGGTACTCTCGTAAATTGGTACAGGTTCAAAGGAACAGCAAAAGCGGTTAGACGTTTGGATTCTTCCGAAAGGGGTATTTGGTGAAATGCCTGATTTAGATCCATTATAATAAAGACTTTCGCTTTGGTGAAATAATGAAAAGCACTGTGGATGTCGGGAAGCGGGATAGATTCAAATTCTATTCGTTTATTTAATTGCCGGTAGTCCACAACTAGTCTGTGTTTGTCGTGACCTTTTGGTACTAAAAATGAGGGTGATGAATACGGTGAAGTAGAGGGTTCGATGACTCCTTGTTCTAATAACTTGTTGATATGGTTCCTCATTACTTCCATTTTGGGCGGCGATAACGTGTATGGGGGAAGGCGTATTACTTTGTGGTCGCTCAGATTGATCTTGTAGGCTATTCTATTAGGTTCGTTAGTCCTAGCTTAGGGGTAAGAACGGTGGAAAACTCTTTTATTAGTTTCTGCATTCTCAGCCTATCTCCACTTTCTAGATGAGATAATTCAGACTCACGGTGTACTATATGTGTAGTCGATGATCCCGTATTTTCTTATTCTTCTGTTTCACAATCAAAATATACTTCCGTGTACGGTCGAATCGAAAATAATATTTCTTCTCGTGGATGTCAAGAATTATTCCCGTTTTACTGATAAAGTCAGCTCCCAATATTAAGTCGGGTCCTAAATCATCACATACTAACATTGAAAAAACCACGTTAGGTTCTTAATTTTTACCTTAATAGTGATGCTGAGTTTTATCACTAAATTTTGTTTATTGGCAGTAGCACATCTTACATTCACAGCTTGACTGCGTTTCACTAGGTTGTGTTCGAATAATTTATCTGCTAACCTCTGACTGATTAAGGTTATAGTCGATCCAGAATCGATTAATCCGAGGGTGGATATAACACCTAGGTCAACTTGTATTAAGGGAAATAGACATTTAATCCAATCACTTTTAGTTATCGCGTTACATTTCTCAATAAACCTTCTAACATACTAACATAGGGATCTATTTTTCTAGTGTTCTTTTCTTTTTTTTTATTTTCCTTATTCTCGTTGATTTCTTTGGGTTTACCGGTTCTCAAGATGCTGCGGAAGACACAGGATTTCAGGTCTCCCTGCCTTACATGTTTTTTGGATTAGGTTGTTTCCGATCGTACTGCTTCCGATTACAGTTTCTACTTACATGTCCATACTTTCCGCAGTTATAACATATATTTTTTTACGAGGGGTATAGCTTGCTTCCGTTCTAGGTTGCGTGTCATTTGATTTAGGCTACCAGGGCTGTGCAAGTTGTTCGGTCTATTAAATGGTCGCCTTTCACGCTGGGTTTGCACATCTGTCACCAGGGCTTGCATTTCATTTCTACTAGGCTCGGTTGAATTCAAAGCATGTCTGTTCTGATCTGAGTACCATATGTTCGACGAGTGAATACTGCATTGTTCGAGATCCGCAAAGGTGTTGGGTCTATTTATTAACGCTAAACGAGATCTTTACTCTGGAGACAATCGTACTAAAATGGTATCGACCATCTGTCTCTCACTCCAATCTACTTGCAGTAGTCGAGAAGACTCCCTGATGTCAGAGATGTAATGGGCCAGTCTCTCATGAGTTCCTTGTACTCGAAGTACGGTCTTTCTTTTAAGTTCCTCATAAATTCCGGTGGGAATAAAATATTTTATGATAGTGGTATGCAGTTCTCCTACTGGAAGTGTAGATCTTAATGATTCCAGCACACGATTCTTTAATGGTGGTTTACATTTCGGTAGGAGGACTTGCAAAATTTTCCAGTCATTTAGTTGCTGTAGATCCTTTATCTGCAGGAGGTATTTGATGAAGTTTAGTAGTTTAGTAACATTCAAACCATCCGTGTGTGGAATTTCAGCTAAGAGTTTTTCTACAGGATGAGTGATTTTTCCGTAGAGGTCAACATTATAATTTACGAGTGGTATAGCTTTAGGAGGACCAGATGCTGCATTAGGGGTAGTGAATTCGTACATCCCGGAGCAATTGTGGGAACCACTGGGAGGTGGGGCTTCAGATATTGTATGGGTATTCACGTCTCTGTTTGGGTTTTGCTCTCGACTCGGTTGTATTTTCGATACGGTGGGTGATTCCTGATTCCTGATAAGGGGAGGTTGTTCTAAGGTAGGAGATTGAACTGGGGAGATGTATAGTTTCTTCAAGGACTTTTCAATTTCATCCATTCTGAATGAGTCGGACATTCTTCGCAATTCATTGATAATAGTGAGTAATTGGCGTAAAGCCTCATCCGCAAAACTTTGGACGTCGGGAGGGATTACCGTGATGTTGGGCCAGTTTAACAAATTTTTCATTCGCCGGGTTAAATGTTCTATCCTTTGAGTTGTCCGCAATATTACCGCAGGAGATTTCTCATCTTGAAGGGTTTGGGACAATAAAGTCAACTCACTATACTTGGCATAACAAGTTTCTCTCTCGCTCTCATAATCGAGTCCGCTTAAGTTACTTAACGTAACTTAACGTGGGTGTATCAGATCCACTTTCGCGTATAGACTTGCGCAATTCCACGACTGTTACATTCGCATGAGGTAAACCGCGTAAAAGAGCTTCATAGCACAGTTCGTCTTTTAATAGTAAGTCTGGATTAAATAGGGCCATGTTTACCTTATATCTAGCACACTAAAACTTATTCTACTACACTATACACAATTATTGCATACACACTTTAGTTCATGGTAAAACATTTGCATGAGTTGTAAGAGAATTACTTATCATCTCAGAGAAAGAGAAAAATTCACACAGACGTCAACTTTACTTTCAACGATCAGCTGTTACGCTGGAATGTAAGTCAAACTAGTTTTCTTTAAACAGTGGTATAGTATTATGCGTAAGGAGGGGGGAATCAAGCTCGAGGGTGAAGAGAATGTTATTGTTCCACTCAACAACAGCTGACGGCTTTCTTTACAGACTTGTACTGGCTTGCTTCAACGAGGGTGGTATGTGCGATGCGGAACGATATGCGTTTTAAACAAGTTACAGCCCGTTACTAAGCTGAGTTTTAGTTATTATTTGGTTTTACGTGCTAATTTTAATTTATCTAATTCTGCTACTAGAAAGGAGTAGAATTTCACTTACAATTTATTTACACGTAATTGAACTTGTTTTATTTAGTCAGTTGTTTATATGACTCACCGTGGCAATAGAAAGACGAATTACATATTTATGCAAGCTTATACAGGAAAACTACAGGTCTTGAATTGTCGCAAAATAGACGTGTTAGAGACTGAACATTTTGACAAGTACATACATGAATTGGTGTAATACAAGCTAATATTTTCACGTATATTAAATAAATCATATACGAGTATGTGCATAATCTCACACAAAATTTACAATTGTGAATTTAATATTGTCACTATTATTCTTTTATGCTACTTAGTCTTTTTGTTTTACATACAATACATCAAATGAGTGCATAGATCTGCAGAGTGCCGCATCTTATATGCGTCACGATGCTTACAAAC
Organism: Magicicada septendecula; assembly: GCA_034769895.1. Lineage (NCBI taxonomy): Eukaryota > Metazoa > Arthropoda > Insecta > Hemiptera > Cicadidae > Magicicada > Magicicada septendecula. The sequence continues at coordinate 131,540,329 of CM068372.1, forward strand.
CTTTTATATATAAAGCAGAGTGGCGCATCTTATAACGTGTCGGCTACGTTATAACATAGGGAACCCGTGATAATTGACTCTGGCCAATTATACAGGCTGCCTTCGTTGTAACAAACTGAAAATTAATCAAATCACTATCAATAATTATAAGTACTCTAATAAAAGGAAACTGGGGAGGGAGGTTTGCTGATTTATGCACTCAATTTAGTATGTAACAAAGATGACATCTCTTTATTTACGGGTGATCAATAATACATTACAAATAAAAATTTTAGTTTACACTGAAATGGTAAGGGGGTTTTCTCTATTTAAAATGATAATACAGTTAGTGTATTTACCTCGGATCCGAGTCTCTTTAAACTAGTTAGGAATTTTCAAATTTACTCTACTTCTTTAGTCAATTACATTATTACTTAAAATACCATTAGAAGAATGGTTTCATTTGGTTGTGCAATGTTCCAAAGCTACATCACAAGAGTTATGTTACAAAGTATGATTTCTGAAATTTCTTGTTACAACATTGTTATTCTTAACGCTTAGAGATTGTCATTTAAAGTCTTTTTCTTTTAACATTACTTATATTTAAAAGATACATTATTCACGGAAGACGAGCTTCCGCGTCACCTCTAGTTAATCGTTTCAGTCCATGTCCTGCCGCGTGATTCTTCTGTACTCTCTTAATAGTGGGTCGTCATCGCGGTAGTCTTTCCGGTGGAGGTCCTCGGAGTCAACTGATGATGAAGTGGATGTTACGGTGTCATCTAGAAAGAAGTCGTCCTGTTTCTCAGTGGTAGTGTAAATGCAGTTGAGGTCTTATTCTTCACTTTTCACAGTTATTCCCATCACATTTGTAATAGCACAGTAGTATTTGAGTTTACATATTCGTTACACATTATGACGGAACCCCAAAATAACTTGAACTATATTTTTAATAGGAGATGTCACCTTACACACTTATTTCACTCATTCACATCTTTGTGTTATAACACACTACATTTTAGTTACATAGATCTCCACACTGTTAGTTGAAGCTAATAAAAAAATAAAAAAAAATATTTTGTGCAGCGTGCAGCTTGGAGCTGTTTACAGATTGAACGTCGCATCTCAAGTCCTACATTGTTACAACAGGAAAATTGTAACGACGCGGAGTGAATACTCCGCCATAACATAGTTCCAACTTTTAATTAGTAATACAGTCTTACATTTCGACATAATAAACAATCAAGACTTTGCTTGTCTACAGAATTTATTACAACTACTACTAGTGACTTTGAATTAGTTATTATTTGCATTATAGTTTACAGGTAATTTTATTTAATGCCGGGTCGGTATGCAAGTTGGATCCGGTATACACAGGTCATAGCATGATAATTTAATAAAGGGTTAACAGTTATTTAACTCTGTCTTTCTCAGTTTTAGTTAATTATTTTAGTTAAATTCCCTTTTTAATACTCATTACTATTACGAGTTTGTTCAGGGGTATTCTTCAGTATAATAGTGCGATTTAATGGTTTTAACTAACTTCCCATTTTATATTTTTATTATTTTTTTTTTTTATTTATTTCGTCACATACTCCGCCGCTTAAATGAGACATGGGGGAGAGAACTTTTAACAAGTTGAATTCGAAAGTAATGTACTGGGGCACACTTGTCGTTACTGTGTGAACTTTCTCTCCTTCTTCTCCCTTTTTCTTTTATTTATTTATTTGCATGAGTTATACACTACTTACTTCTTCTGATTATCAAACAATATATATATATATATATATCCTTACAAACTAATTCTTAAATTACGTAAAATTCACACTTTATGACTACATATTAAGACACATAAACTTCTTCTTATTTCTACTACTTAAAACTACTACCGGTTTTTTTGGGGGGTTTTAGTTACTCTATTCACAGAGTTACTCTCTAAATAATTTATTACTTAGTGGTCATGGTAGTGGTCAGCTGACTACTCCCTTCGCTCATCTTTCGCTGAACAGGATCTAAGGTTGATCAGGCCTCATTCCTAATTCTACGATTAGCACCTTGCATGGTTACTCAGGTACAAGATAACTTGTCAACCTTGTATTTCCTTTTTCTAGTTTTCGCTCTGCCATTTCCTTTTTTTTTTTTATACAGTTTATCTGCGAAATATGTGTTCTTCGTACATATTCTTGAGTCGCAGTTTCGTACAGGGCTACTGTTACTGGGGTTAAGTACTTCTGGATTTGGTAAGGACCACACCATTGGTATGATAGTTTAGAGGTGGTCTTATCAATTGCACTACTAGTCGGGTGTGTTTTATACATTACTAAGTCACCGACTTGGTACTTAACTAAATTGTTATTATTACTTCTCTTGTGATATTTTCGCGATTTCTCTAAGTTTGCTCTTAAATTTGCGCGAGCTTCATTCCAGATTTTTTTTATATGCTTATCCTTAATTCGCTGGGGTAGCAAGTCATGTATTTTCCATTTTGTGGACAAGGGGTGGTTTGGTTTGTACTTATACAGTAACTCAAACGGGGTCGATTTATGTCCTTCGTGATAAGCTGAATTGAAGGCATATTGTATCCAGGATAGGTTCTGGTCCCAAGACGTATGGTCGTTCGCATGATAGGCTATTAAAGCAGATATGAGGTTTCGCAAATACCTTTCAGCAATATTGCCTTGCGGACGATACTCCGTAGTTGTAATATGGTCTATCCCTAACTTGTAACACATATTCTTAAATTCCTTTGCCTTAAACTGGGGTCCGTTATCTGACACTAGATGTACAGGGGTACCAAAATCTTTAAACAATCTCTCCTGTAATATTTTTACAGTGGTCGACGCTAACGCTCGCCGCATGGGATACATCCAAACAAAGGTGAACGAATCTACACATATGAGTAGCATCGTATTACCTGATTTAGATCGAGGGTAGGGACCTGAAAAGTCTAAATAAAGTTTAGAGAACGGGGTAGTAGGGATTTCTGAAATTAATTGGCTTATTTTACTGTTTCTTGCTGGTTTTCTGAGTGCGCACAACTTACACATTTTTACGAAGCTAGCTATTTCGCTGTTCATATTGTTCCAATGATATTCCTTACGAAAGCGATGTACTGTTTTATTTATTCCCATATGTGCTCCAATGGTGGATGAAAGGTAGTATTCCATCAGCATAGGCTTAATTACATTAGGGGCAATTATTCTTAATTCCTTTCAATTTGCTATTCTGTGGCATAGTATTCTTTTACTCAATACGTATTTATCTGATTTAATTCCTTCCTCGAGTTGTTCTATAATTGGCTTCAAAAGAGGGTCTTGTTGTTGATACTGAGCGATGTTGGTAAACGCAAGGGGGAATTCGGTAATTACGGTGTTAACAATGGGTGTTTCTAGACTCTCAATGCTTTCGGGAGTATTAGTGGGCGACTGGAACATACGGGACAGGGTATCTGCGACTATATTATCTGTACCTCTAATATGTTGTACTTTGAATTTGTAACAGTTTAACCTCAATACCCATCTTCCAATACGTCCTAACTGTTTAGGGTGATTCAGTAACCAAGATAATGCTTGATTATCAGTTTCCAACAGGAACTCTTTATGTTCTAAAAAAGGTTTAAACTTCTCAAAAGCAAATACAATAGCTAAACATTCTAATTCATATGCGGAGTATTTCTTTTCTTGGTCAGTCAAAGTGCGTGAAGCGTAACTAATCGGTAGTCTACAGTTTTCTATTTCCGGATATATTACTGCACCTAAGGCTACACTTGAACTGTCGGTTTGAACTACGAAAGGTTTCGTAAAATCTGTTAATTGTAATACCGGGGGTGACATGATGCTTTCTTTTAGTTTTTGGAACGCAGTTTGGTGTTGTGGAGTCCATTCAAATTTCGCTCCCTTCTTTCTTAAGGCATTCAGAGGTGTGGCTATTTCGGCTAGATGAGGAATATACTTGTGGAATTAATTTATCATTCCCAAAAATCGGGCTATTCCTTTAGCATCCCGCGGAGGTAAATGTTCTCTGATCTCACGGCTTCGTTCGGGGTCTATGCTTACCTTTCCGTTGGCCTTTACGATGTGACCTAAAAATGAAAATTGTGGGACAGCAAAATTTTTTTGTTGGGATTAACTGTTAATCCGGCTTTCTGTAATCGAGATAACACTTCACGTAGATGTTTAAGATGTTGGTCCATCGATTCGCTGTAGATTACAATGTCATCCAGGTAGTGATACACATATTTAAATTTTATATCATGAAATAATTTCTCTAATAGTCTACTACATACGGAACTTCCTTGTGATATTCCAAAGGGTACTCTCGTAAATTGGTACAGGTTCAAAGGAACAGCAAAAGCGGTTAGACGTTTGGATTCTTCCGAAAGGGGTATTTGGTGAAATGCCTGATTTAGATCCATTATAATAAAGACTTTCGCTTTGGTGAAATAATGAAAAGCACTGTGGATGTCGGGAAGCGGGATAGATTCAAATTCTATTCGTTTATTTAATTGCCGGTAGTCCACAACTAGTCTGTGTTTGTCGTGACCTTTTGGTACTAAAAATGAGGGTGATGAATACGGTGAAGTAGAGGGTTCGATGACTCCTTGTTCTAATAACTTGTTGATATGGTTCCTCATTACTTCCATTTTGGGCGGCGATAACGTGTATGGGGGAAGGCGTATTACTTTGTGGTCGCTCAGATTGATCTTGTAGGCTATTCTATTAGGTTCGTTAGTCCTAGCTTAGGGGTAAGAACGGTGGAAAACTCTTTTATTAGTTTCTGCATTCTCAGCCTATCTCCACTTTCTAGATGAGATAATTCAGACTCACGGTGTACTATATGTGTAGTCGATGATCCCGTATTTTCTTATTCTTCTGTTTCACAATCAAAATATACTTCCGTGTACGGTCGAATCGAAAATAATATTTCTTCTCGTGGATGTCAAGAATTATTCCCGTTTTACTGATAAAGTCAGCTCCCAATATTAAGTCGGGTCCTAAATCATCACATACTAACATTGAAAAAACCACGTTAGGTTCTTAATTTTTACCTTAATAGTGATGCTGAGTTTTATCACTAAATTTTGTTTATTGGCAGTAGCACATCTTACATTCACAGCTTGACTGCGTTTCACTAGGTTGTGTTCGAATAATTTATCTGCTAACCTCTGACTGATTAAGGTTATAGTCGATCCAGAATCGATTAATCCGAGGGTGGATATAACACCTAGGTCAACTTGTATTAAGGGAAATAGACATTTAATCCAATCACTTTTAGTTATCGCGTTACATTTCTCAATAAACCTTCTAACATACTAACATAGGGATCTATTTTTCTAGTGTTCTTTTCTTTTTTTTTATTTTCCTTATTCTCGTTGATTTCTTTGGGTTTACCGGTTCTCAAGATGCTGCGGAAGACACAGGATTTCAGGTCTCCCTGCCTTACATGTTTTTTGGATTAGGTTGTTTCCGATCGTACTGCTTCCGATTACAGTTTCTACTTACATGTCCATACTTTCCGCAGTTATAACATATATTTTTTTACGAGGGGTATAGCTTGCTTCCGTTCTAGGTTGCGTGTCATTTGATTTAGGCTACCAGGGCTGTGCAAGTTGTTCGGTCTATTAAATGGTCGCCTTTCACGCTGGGTTTGCACATCTGTCACCAGGGCTTGCATTTCATTTCTACTAGGCTCGGTTGAATTCAAAGCATGTCTGTTCTGATCTGAGTACCATATGTTCGACGAGTGAATACTGCATTGTTCGAGATCCGCAAAGGTGTTGGGTCTATTTATTAACGCTAAACGAGATCTTTACTCTGGAGACAATCGTACTAAAATGGTATCGACCATCTGTCTCTCACTCCAATCTACTTGCAGTAGTCGAGAAGACTCCCTGATGTCAGAGATGTAATGGGCCAGTCTCTCATGAGTTCCTTGTACTCGAAGTACGGTCTTTCTTTTAAGTTCCTCATAAATTCCGGTGGGAATAAAATATTTTATGATAGTGGTATGCAGTTCTCCTACTGGAAGTGTAGATCTTAATGATTCCAGCACACGATTCTTTAATGGTGGTTTACATTTCGGTAGGAGGACTTGCAAAATTTTCCAGTCATTTAGTTGCTGTAGATCCTTTATCTGCAGGAGGTATTTGATGAAGTTTAGTAGTTTAGTAACATTCAAACCATCCGTGTGTGGAATTTCAGCTAAGAGTTTTTCTACAGGATGAGTGATTTTTCCGTAGAGGTCAACATTATAATTTACGAGTGGTATAGCTTTAGGAGGACCAGATGCTGCATTAGGGGTAGTGAATTCGTACATCCCGGAGCAATTGTGGGAACCACTGGGAGGTGGGGCTTCAGATATTGTATGGGTATTCACGTCTCTGTTTGGGTTTTGCTCTCGACTCGGTTGTATTTTCGATACGGTGGGTGATTCCTGATTCCTGATAAGGGGAGGTTGTTCTAAGGTAGGAGATTGAACTGGGGAGATGTATAGTTTCTTCAAGGACTTTTCAATTTCATCCATTCTGAATGAGTCGGACATTCTTCGCAATTCATTGATAATAGTGAGTAATTGGCGTAAAGCCTCATCCGCAAAACTTTGGACGTCGGGAGGGATTACCGTGATGTTGGGCCAGTTTAACAAATTTTTCATTCGCCGGGTTAAATGTTCTATCCTTTGAGTTGTCCGCAATATTACCGCAGGAGATTTCTCATCTTGAAGGGTTTGGGACAATAAAGTCAACTCACTATACTTGGCATAACAAGTTTCTCTCTCGCTCTCATAATCGAGTCCGCTTAAGTTACTTAACGTAACTTAACGTGGGTGTATCAGATCCACTTTCGCGTATAGACTTGCGCAATTCCACGACTGTTACATTCGCATGAGGTAAACCGCGTAAAAGAGCTTCATAGCACAGTTCGTCTTTTAATAGTAAGTCTGGATTAAATAGGGCCATGTTTACCTTATATCTAGCACACTAAAACTTATTCTACTACACTATACACAATTATTGCATACACACTTTAGTTCATGGTAAAACATTTGCATGAGTTGTAAGAGAATTACTTATCATCTCAGAGAAAGAGAAAAATTCACACAGACGTCAACTTTACTTTCAACGATCAGCTGTTACGCTGGAATGTAAGTCAAACTAGTTTTCTTTAAACAGTGGTATAGTATTATGCGTAAGGAGGGGGGAATCAAGCTCGAGGGTGAAGAGAATGTTATTGTTCCACTCAACAACAGCTGACGGCTTTCTTTACAGACTTGTACTGGCTTGCTTCAACGAGGGTGGTATGTGCGATGCGGAACGATATGCGTTTTAAACAAGTTACAGCCCGTTACTAAGCTGAGTTTTAGTTATTATTTGGTTTTACGTGCTAATTTTAATTTATCTAATTCTGCTACTAGAAAGGAGTAGAATTTCACTTACAATTTATTTACACGTAATTGAACTTGTTTTATTTAGTCAGTTGTTTATATGACTCACCGTGGCAATAGAAAGACGAATTACATATTTATGCAAGCTTATACAGGAAAACTACAGGTCTTGAATTGTCGCAAAATAGACGTGTTAGAGACTGAACATTTTGACAAGTACATACATGAATTGGTGTAATACAAGCTAATATTTTCACGTATATTAAATAAATCATATACGAGTATGTGCATAATCTCACACAAAATTTACAATTGTGAATTTAATATTGTCACTATTATTCTTTTATGCTACTTAGTCTTTTTGTTTTACATACAATACATCAAATGAGTGCATAGATCTGCAGAGTGCCGCATCTTATATGCGTCACGATGCTTACAAACCTTTTATATATAAAGCAGAGTGGCGCATCTTATAACGTGTCGGCTACGTTATAACATAGGGAACCCGTGATAATTGACTCTGGCCAATTATACAGGCTGCCTTCGTTGTAACAAACTGAAAATTAATCAAATCACTATCAATAATTATAAGTACTCTAATAAAAGGAAACTGGGGAGGGAGGTTTGCTGATTTATGCACTCAATTTAGTATGTAACAAAGATGACATCTCTTTATTTACGGGTGATCAATAATACATTACAAATAAAAATTTTAGTTTACACTGAAATGGTAAGGGGGTTTTCTCTATTTAAAATGATAATACAGTTAGTGTATTTACCTCGGATCCGAGTCTCTTTAAACTAGTTAGGAATTTTCAAATTTACTCTACTTCTTTAGTCAATTACATTATTACTTAAAATACCATTAGAAGAATGGTTTCATTTGGTTGTGCAATGTTCCAAAGCTACATCACAAGAGTTATGTTACAAAGTATGATTTCTGAAATTTCTTGTTACAACATTGTTATTCTTAACGCTTAGAGATTGTCATTTAAAGTCTTTTTCTTTTAACATTACTTATATTTAAAAGATACATTATTCACGGAAGACGAGCTTCCGCGTCACCTCTAGTTAATCGTTTCAGTCCATGTCCTGCCGCGTGATTCTTCTGTACTCTCTTAATAGTGGGTCGTCATCGCGGTAGTCTTTCCGGTGGAGGTCCTCGGAGTCAACTGATGATGAAGTGGATGTTACGGTGTCATCTAGAAAGAAGTCGTCCTGTTTCTCAGTGGTAGTGTAAATGCAGTTGAGGTCTTATTCTTCACTTTTCACAGTTATTCCCATCACATTTGTAATAGCACAGTAGTATTTGAGTTTACATATTCGTTACACATTATGACGGAACCCCAAAATAACTTGAACTATATTTTTAATAGGAGATGTCACCTTACACACTTATTTCACTCATTCACATCTTTGTGTTATAACACACTACATTTTAGTTACATAGATCTCCACACTGTTAGTTGAAGCTAATAACAAAATAAAAAAAAATATTTTGTGCAGCGTGCAGCTTGGAGCTGTTTACAGATTGAACGTCGCATCTCAAGTCCTACATTGTTACAACAGGAAAATTGTAACGACGCGGAGTGAATACTCCGCCATAACATAGTTCCAACTTTTAATTAGTAATACAGTCTTACATTTCGACATAATAAACAATCAAGACTTTGCTTGTCTACAGAATTTATTACAACTACTACTAGTGACTTTGAATTAGTTATTATTTGCATTATAGTTTACAGGTAATTTTATTTAATGCCGGGTCGGTATGCAAGTTGGATCCGGTATACACAGGTCATAGCATGATAATTTAATAAAGGGTTAACAGTTATTTAACTCTGTCTTTCTCAGTTTTAGTTAATTATTTTAGTTAAATTCCCTTTTTAATACTCATTACTATTACGAGTTTGTTCAGGGGTATTCTTCAGTATAATAGTGCGATTTAATGGTTTTAACTAACTTCCCATTTTATATTTTTATTATTTTTTTTTTTTATTTATTTCGTCACATACTCCGCCGCTTAAATGAGACATGGGGGAGAGAACTTTTAACAAGTTGAATTCGAAAGTAATGTACTGGGGCACACTTGTCGTTACTGTGTGAACTTTCTCTCCTTCTTCTCCCTTTTTCTTTTATTTATTTATTTGCATGAGTTATACACTACTTACTTCTTCTGATTATCAAACAATATATATATATATATATATATCCTTACAAACTAATTCTTAAATTACGTAAAATTCACACTTTATGACTACATATTAAGACACATAAACTTCTTCTTATTTCTACTACTTAAAACTACTACCGGTTTTTTTGGGGGGTTTTAGTTACTCTATTCACAGAGTTACTCTCTAAATAATTTATTACTTAGTGGTCATGGTAGTGGTCAGCTGACTACTCCCTTCGCTCATCTTTCGCTGAACAGGATCTAAGGTTGATCAGGCCTCATTCCTAATTCTACGATTAGCACCTTGCATGGTTACTCAGGTACAAGATAACTTGTCAACCTTGTATTTCCTTTTTCTAGTTTTCGCTCTGCCATTTCCTTTTTTTTTTTTATACAGTTTATCTGCGAAATATGTGTTCTTCGTACATATTCTTGAGTCGCAGTTTCGTACAGGGCTACTGTTACTGGGGTTAAGTACTTCTGGATTTGGTAAGGACCACACCATTGGTATGATAGTTTAGAGGTGGTCTTATCAATTGCACTACTAGTCGGGTGTGTTTTATACATTACTAAGTCACCGACTTGGTACTTAACTAAATTGTTATTATTACTTCTCTTGTGATATTTTCGCGATTTCTCTAAGTTTGCTCTTAAATTTGCGCGAGCTTCATTCCAGATTTTTTTTATATGCTTATCCTTAATTCGCTGGGGTAGCAAGTCATGTATTTTCCATTTTGTGGACAAGGGGTGGTTTGGTTTGTACTTATACAGTAACTCAAACGGGGTCGATTTATGTCCTTCGTGATAAGCTGAATTGAAGGCATATTGTATCCAGGATAGGTTCTGGTCCCAAGACGTATGGTCGTTCGCATGATAGGCTATTAAAGCAGATATGAGGTTTCGCAAATACCTTTCAGCAATATTGCCTTGCGGACGATACTCCGTAGTTGTAATATCCCTAACTTGTAACACATATTCTTAAATTCCTTTGCCTTAAACTGGGGTCCGTTATCTGACACTAGATGTACAGGGGTACCAAAATCTTTAAACAATCTCTCCTGTAATATTTTTACAGTGGTCGACGCTAACGCTCGCCGCATGGGATACATCCAAACAAAGGTGAACGAATCTACACATATGAGTAGCATCGTATTACCTGATTTAGATCGAGGGTAGGGACCTGAAAAGTCTAAATAAAGTTTAGAGAACGGGGTAGTAGGGATTTCTGAAATTAATTGGCTTATTTTACTGTTTCTTGCTGGTTTTCTGAGTGCGCACAACTTACACATTTTTACGAAGCTAGCTATTTCGCTGTTCATATTGTTCCAATGATATTCCTTACGAAAGCGATGTACTGTTTTATTTATTCCCATATGTGCTCCAATGGTGGATGAAAGGTAGTATTCCATCAGCATAGGCTTAATTACATTAGGGGCAATTATTCTTAATTCCTTTCAATTTGCTATTCTGTGGCATAGTATTCTTTTACTCAATACGTATTTATCTGATTTAATTCCTTCCTCGAGTTGTTCTATAATTGGCTTCAAAAGAGGGTCTTGTTGTTGATACTGAGCGATGTTGGTAAACGCAAGGGGGAATTCGGTAATTACGGTGTTAACAATGGGTGTTTCTAGACTCTCAATGCTTTCGGGAGTATTAGTGGGCGACTGGAACATACGGGACAGGGTATCTGCGACTATATTTTCTGTACCTCTAATATGTTGTACTTTGAATTTGTAACAGTTTAACCTCAATACCCATCTTCCAATACGTCCTAACTGTTTAGGGTGATTCAGTAACCAAGATAATGCTTGATTATCAGTTTCCAACAGGAACTCTTTATGTTCTAAAAAAGGTTTAAACTTCTCAAAAGCAAATACAATAGCTAAACATTCTAATTCATATGCGGAGTATTTCTTTTCTTGGTCAGTCAAAGTGCGTGAAGCGTAACTAATCGGTAGTCTACAGTTTTCTATTTCCGGATATATTACTGCACCTAAGGCTACACTTGAACTGTCGGTTTGAACTACGAAAGGTTTCGTAAAATCTGTTAATTGTAATACCGGGGGTGACATGATGCTTTCTTTTAGTTTTTGGAACGCAGTTTGGTGTTGTGGAGTCCATTCAAATTTCGCTCCCTTCTTTCTTAAGGCATTCAGAGGTGTGGCTATTTCGGCTAGATGAGGAATATACTTGTGGAATTAATTTATCATTCCCAAAAATCGGGCTATTCCTTTAGCATCCCGCGGAGGTAAATGTTCTCTGATCTCACGGCTTCGTTCGGGGTCTATGCTTACCTTTCCGTTGGCCTTTACGATGTGACCTAAAAATGAAAATTGTGGGACAGCAAAATTTTTTTGTTGGGATTAACTGTTAATCCGGCTTTCTGTAATCGAGATAACACTTCACGTAGATGTTTAAGATGTTGGTCCATCGATTCGCTGTAGATTACAATGTCATCCAGGTAGTGATACACATATTTAAATTTTATATCATGAAATAATTTCTCTAATAGTCTACTACATACGGAACTTCCTTGTGATATTCCAAAGGGTACTCTCGTAAATTGGTACAGGTTCAAAGGAACAGCAAAAGCGGTTAGACGTTTGGATTCTTCCGAAAGGGGTATTTGGTGAAATGCCTGATTTAGATCCATTATAATAAAGACTTTCGCTTTGGTGAAATAATGAAAAGCACTGTGGATGTCGGGAAGCGGGATAGATTCAAATTCTATTCGTTTATTTAATTGCCGGTAGTCCACAACTAGTCTGTGTTTGTCGTGACCTTTTGGTACTAAAAATGAGGGTGATGAATACGGTGAAGTAGAGGGTTCGATGACTCCTTGTTCTAATAACTTGTTGATATGGTTCCTCATTACTTCCATTTTGGGCGGCGATAACGTGTATGGGGGAAGGCGTATTACTTTGTGGTCGCTCAGATTGATCTTGTAGGCTATTCTATTAGGTTCGTTAGTCCTAGCTTAGGGGTAAGAACGGTGGAAAACTCTTTTATTAGTTTCTGCATTCTCAGCCTATCTCCACTTTCTAGATGAGATAATTCAGACTCACGGTGTACTATATGTGTAGTCGATGATCCCGTATTTTCTTATTCTTCTGTTTCACAATCAAAATATACTTCCGTGTACGGTCGAATCGAAAATAATATTTCTTCTCGTGGATGTCAAGAATTATTCCCGTTTTACTGATAAAGTCAGCTCCCAATATTAAGTCGGGTCCTAAATCATCACATACTAACATTGAAAAAACCACGTTAGGTTCTTAATTTTTACCTTAATAGTGATGCTGAGTTTTATCACTAAATTTTGTTTATTGGCAGTAGCACATCTTACATTCACAGCTTGACTGCGTTTCACTAGGTTGTGTTCGAATAATTTATCTGCTAACCTCTGACTGATTAAGGTTATAGTCGATCCAGAATCGATTAATCCGAGGGTGGATATAACACCTAGGACAAACTTGTATTAAGGGAAATAGACATTTAATCCAATCACTTTTAGTTATCGCGTTACATTTCTCAATAAACCTTCTAACATACTAACATAGGGATCTATTTTTCTAGTGTTCTTTTCTTTTTTTTTATTTTCCTTATTCTCGTTGATTTCTTTGGGTTTACCGGTTCTCAAGATGCTGCGGAAGACACAGGATTTCAGGTCTCCCTGCCTTACATGTTTTTTGGATTAGGTTGTTTCCGATCGTACTGCTTCCGATTACAGTTTCTACTTACATGTCCATACTTTCCGCAGTTATAACATATATTTTTTTACGAGGGGTATAGCTTGCTTCCGTTCTAGGTTGCGTGTCATTTGATTTAGGCTACCAGGGCTGTGCAAGTTGTTCGGTCTATTAAATGGTCGCCTTTCACGCTGGGTTTGCACATCTGTCACCAGGGCTTGCATTTCATTTCTACTAGGCTCGGTTGAATTCAAAGCATGTCTGTTCTGATCTGAGTACCATATGTTCGACGAGTAAATACTGCATTGTTCGAGATCCGCAAAGGTGTTGGGTCTATTTATTAACGCTAAACGAGATCTTTACTCTGGAGACAATCCTACTAAAATGGTATCGACCATCTGTCTCTCACTCCAATCTACTTGCAGTAGTCGAGAAGACTCCCTGATGTCAGAGATGTAATGGGCCAGTCTCTCATGAGTTCCTTGTACTCGAAGTACGGTCTTTCTTTTAAGTTCCTCATAAATTCCGGTGGGAATAAAATATTTTATGATAGTAGTATGCAGTTCTCCTACTGGAAGTGTAGATCTTAATGATTCCAGCACACGATTCTTTAATGGTGGTTTACATTTCGGTAGGAGGACTTGCAAAATTTTCCAGTCATTTAGTTGCTGTAGATCCTTTATCTGCAGGAGGTATTTGATGAAGTTTAGTAGTTTAGTAACATTCAAACCATCCGTGTGTGGAATTTCAGCTAAGAGTTTTTCTACAGGATGAGTGATTTTTCCGTAGAGGTCAACATTATAATTTACGAGTGGTATAGCTTTAGGAGGACCAGATGCTGCATTAGGGGTAGTGAATTCGTACATCCCGGAGCAATTGTGGGAACCACTGGGAGGTGGGGCTTCAGATATTGTATGGGTATTCACGTCTCTGTTTGGGTTTTGCTCTCGACTCGGTTGTATTTTCGATACGGTGGGTGATTCCTGATTCCTGATAAGGGGAGGTTGTTCTAAGGTAGGAGATTGAACTGGGGAGATGTATAGTTTCTTCAAGGACTTTTCAATTTCATCCATTCTGAATGAGTCGGACATTCTTCGCAATTCATTGATAATAGTGAGTAATTGGCGTAAAGCCTCATCCGCAAAACTTTGGACGTCGGGAGGGATTACCGTGATGTTGGGCCAGTTTAACAAATTTTTCATTCGCCGGGTTAAATGTTCTATCCTTTGAGTTGTCCGCAATATTACCGCAGGAGATTTCTCATCTTGAAGGGTTTGGGACAATAAAGTCAACTCACTATACTTGGCATAACAAGTTTCTCTCTCGCTCTCATAATCGAGTCCGCTTAAGTTACTTAACGTAACTTAACGTGGGTGTATCAGATCCACTTTCGCGTATAGACTTGCGCAATTCCACGACTGTTACATTCGCATGAGGTAAACCGCGTAAAAGAGCTTCATAGCACAGTTCGTCTTTTAATAGTAAGTCTGGATTAAATAGGGCCATGTTTACCTTATATCTAGCACACTAAAACTTATTCTACTACACTATACACAATTATTGCATACACACTTTAGTTCATGGTAAAACATTTGCATGAGTTGTAAGAGAATTACTTATCATCTCAGAGAAAGAGAAAAATTCACACAGACGTCAACTTTACTTTCAACGATCAGCTGTTACGCTGGAATGTAAGTCAAACTAGTTTTCTTTAAACAATGGTATAGTATTATGCGTAAGGAGGGGGGAATCAAGCTCGAGGGTGAAGAGAATGTTATTGTTCCACTCAACAACAGCTGACGGCTTTCTTTACAGACTTGTACTGGCTTGCTTCAACGAGGGTGGTATGTGCGATGCGGAACGATATGCGTTTTAAACAAGTTACAGCCCGTTACTAAGCTGAGTTTTGTTATTATTTGGTTTTACGTGCTAATTTTAATTTATCTAATTCTGCTACTAGAAAGGAGTAGAATTTCACTTACAATTTATTTACACGTAATTGAACTTGTTTTATTTAGTCAGTTGTTTATATGACTCACCGTGGCAATAGAAAGACGAATTACATATTTATGCAAGCTTATACAGGAAAACTACAGGTCTTGAATTGTCGCAAAATAGACGTGTTAGAGACTGAACATTTTGACAAGTACATACATGAATTGGTGTAATACAAGCTAATATTTTCACGTATATTAAGTAAATCATATACGAGTATGTGCATAATCTCACACAAAATTTACAATTGTGAATTTAATATTGTCACTATTATTCTTTTATGCTACTTAGCCTTTTTGTTTTACATACAATACATCAAATGAGTGCATAGATCTGCAGAGTGCCGCATCTTATATGCGTCACGATGCTTACAAACCTTTTATATATAAAGCAGAGTGGCGCATCTTATAACGTGTCGGCTACGTTATAACATAGGGAACCCGTGATAATTGACTCTGGCCAATTATACAGGCTGCCTTCGTTGTAACAAACTGAAAATTAATCAAATCACTATCAATAATTATAAGTACTCTAATAAAAGGAAACTGGGGAGGGAGGTTTGCTGATTTATGCACTCAATTTAGTATGTAACAAAGATGACATCTCTTTATTTACGGGTGATCAATAATACATTACAAATAAAAATTTTAGTTTACACTGAAATGGTAAGGGGGTTTTCTCTATTTAAAATGATAATACAGTTAGTGTATTTACCTCGGATCCGAGTCTCTTTAAACTAGTTAGGAATTTTCAAATTTACTCTACTTCTTTAGTCAATTACATTATTACTTAAAATACCATTAGAAGAATGGTTTCATTTGGTTGTGCAATGTTCCAAAGCTACATCACAAGAGTTATGTTACAAAGTATGATTTCTGAAATTTCTTGTTACAACATTGTTATTCTTAACGCTTAGAGATTGTCATTTAAAGTCTTTTTCTTTTAACATTACTTATATTTAAAAGATACATTATTCACGGAAGACGAGCTTCCGCGTCACCTCTAGTTAATCGTTTCAGTCCATGTCCTGCCGCGTGATTCTTCTGTACTCTCTTAATAGTGGGTCGTCATCGCGGTAGTCTTTCCGGTGGAGGTCCTCGGAGTCAACTGATGATGAAGTGGATGTTACGGTGTCATCTAGAAAGAAGTCGTCCTGTTTCTCAGTGGTAGTGTAAATGCAGTTGAGGTCTTAGTCTTCACTTTTCACAGTTATTCCCATCACATTTGTAATAGCACAGTAGTATTTGAGTTTACATATTCGTTACACATTATGACGGAACCCCAAAATAACTTGAACTATATTTTTAATAGGAGATGTCACCTTACACACTTATTTCACTCATTCACATCTTTGTGTTATAACACACTACATTTTAGTTACATAGATCTCCACACTGTTAGTTGAAGCTAATAACAAAATAAAAAAAAAATATTTTGTGCAGCGTGCAGCTTGGAGCTGTTTACAGATTGAACGTCGCATC
The DNA here is from genome assembly GCA_034769895.1 of Magicicada septendecula. Taxonomy (NCBI): domain Eukaryota; kingdom Metazoa; phylum Arthropoda; class Insecta; order Hemiptera; family Cicadidae; genus Magicicada; species Magicicada septendecula. Next base: position 131,557,029 of record CM068372.1, read on the forward strand.
TCAAGTCCTACATTGTTACAACAGGAAAATTGTAACGACGCGGAGTGAATACTCCGCCATAACATAGTTCCAACTTTTAATTAGTAATACAGTCTTACATTTCGACATAATAAACAATCAAGACTTTGCTTGTCTACAGAATTTATTACAACTACTACTAGTGACTTTGAATTAGTTATTATTTGCATTATATTTTACAGGTATTTTTATTTAATGCCGGGTCGGTATGCAAGTTGGATCCGGTATACACAGGTCATAGCATGATAATTTAATAAAGGGTTAACAGTTATTTAACTCTGTCTTTCTCAGTTTTAGTTAATTATTTTAGTTAAATTCCCTTTTTAATACTCATTACTATTACGAGTTTGTTCAGGGGTATTCTTCAGTATAATAGTGCGATTTAATGGTTTTAACTAACTTCCCATTTTATATTTTTATTATTTTTTTTTTTTAATTTATTTCGTCACATACTCCGCCGCTTAAATGAGACATGGGGGGGAGAACTTTTAACAAGTTGAATTCGAAAGTAATGTACTGGGGCACACTTGTCGTTACTGTGTGAACTTTCTCTCCTTCTTCTCCCTTTTTCTTTTATTTATTTATTTGCATGAGTTATACACTACTTACTTCTTCTGATTATCAAACAATATATATATATATATATATATATATATATATATATATATATATATCCTTACAAACTAATTCTTAAATTACGTAAAATTCACACTTTATGACTACATATTAAGACACATAAACTTCTTCTTATTTCTACTACTTAAAACTACTACCGGTTTTTTTGGGGGGTTTTAGTTACTCTATTCACAGAGTTACTCTCTAAATAATTTATTACTTAGTGGTCATGGTAGTGGTCAGCTGACTACTCCCTTCGCTCATCTTTCGCTGAACAGGATCTAAGGTTGATCAGGCCTCATTCCTAATTCTACGATTAGCACCTTGCATGGTTACTCAGGTACAAGATAACTTGTCAACCTTGTTTTTCCTTTTTCTAGTTTTCGCTCTGCCATTTCCTTTTTTTTTTATACAGTTTTATGTGCGAAATATGTGTTCTTCGTACATATTCTTGAGTCGCAGTTTCGTACAGGGCTACTGTTACTGGGGTTAAGTACTTCTGGATTTGGTAAGGACCACACCATTGGTATGATAGTTTAGAGGTGGTCTTATCAATTGCACTACTAGTCGGGTGTGTTTTATACATTACTAAGTCACCGACTTGGTACTTAACTAAATTGTTATTATTACTTCTCTTGTGATATTTTCGCGATTTCTCTAAGTTTGCTCTTAAATTTGCGCGAGCTTCATTCCAGATTTTTTTTATATGCTTATCCTTAATTCGCTGGGGTAGCAAGTCATGTATTTTCCATTTTGTGGACAAGGGGTGGTTTGGTTTGTACTTATACAGTAACTCAAACGGGGTCGATTTATGTCCTTCGTGATAAGCTGAATTGAAGGCATATTGTATCCAGGATAGGTTCTGGTCCCAAGACGTATGGTCGTTCGCATGATAGGCTATTAAAGCAGATATGAGGTTTCGCAAATACCTTTCAGCAATATTGCCTTGCGGACGATACTCCGTAGTTGTAATATGGTCTATCCCTAACTTGTAACACATATTCTTAAATTCCTTTGCCTTAAACTGGGGTCCGTTATCTGACACTAGATGTACAGGGGTACCAAAATCTTTAAACAATCTCTCCTGTAATATTTTTACAGTGGTCGACGCTAACGCTCGCCGCATGGGATACATCCAAACAAAGGTGAACGAATCTACACATATGAGTAGCATCGTATTACCTGATTTAGATCGAGGGTAGGGACCTGAAAAGTCTAAATAAAGTTTAGAGAACGGGGTAGTAGGGATTTCTGAAATTAATTGGCTTATTTTACTGTTTCTTGCTGGTTTTCTGAGTGCGCACAACTTACACATTTTTACGAAGCTAGCTATTTCGCTGTTCATATTGTTCCAATGATATTCCTTACGAAAGCGATGTACTGTTTTATTTATTCCCATATGTGCTCCAATGGTGGATGAAAGGTAGTATTCCATCAGCATAGGCTTAATTACATTAGGGGCAATTATTCTTAATTCCTTTCAATTTGCTATTCTGTGGCATAGTATTCTTTTACTCAATACGTATTTATCTGATTTAATTCCTTCCTCGAGTTGTTCTATAATTGGCTTCAAAAGAGGGTCTTGTTGTTGATACTGAGCGATGTTGGTAAACGCAAGGGGGAATTCGGTAATTACGGTGTTAACAATGGGTGTTTCTAGACTCTCAATGCTTTCGGGAGTATTAGTGGGCGACTGGAACATACGGGACAGGGTATCTGCGACTATATTTTCTGTACCTCTAATATGTTGTACTTTGAATTTGTAACAGTTTAACCTCAATACCCATCTTCCAATACGTCCTAACTGTTTAGGGTGATTCAGTAACCAAGATAATGCTTGATTATCAGTTTCCAACAGGAACTCTTTATGTTCTAAAAAAGGTTTAAACTTCTCAAAAGCAAATACAATAGCTAAACATTCTAATTCATATGCGGAGTATTTCTTTTCTTGGTCAGTCAAAGTGCGTGAAGCGTAACTAATCGGTAGTCTACAGTTTTCTATTTCCGGATATATTACTGCACCTAAGGCTACACTTGAACTGTCGGTTTGAACTACGAAAGGTTTCGTAAAATCTGTTAATTGTAATACCGGGGGTGACATGATGCTTTCTTTTAGTTTTTGGAACGCAGTTTGGTGTTGTGGAGTCCATTCAAATTTCGCTCCCTTCTTTCTTAAGGCATTCAGAGGTGTGGCTATTTCGGCTAGATGAGGAATATACTTGTGGAATTAATTTATCATTCCCAAAAATCGGGCTATTCCTTTAGCATCCCGCGGAGGTAAATGTTCTCTGATCTCACGGCTTCGTTCGGGGTCTATGCTTACCTTTCCGTTGGCCTTTACGATGTGACCTAAAAATGAAAATTGTGGGACAGCAAAATTTTTTTGTTGGGATTAACTGTTAATCCGGCTTTCTGTAATCGAGATAACACTTCACGTAGATGTTTAAGATGTTGGTCCATCGATTCGCTGTAGATTACAATGTCATCCAGGTAGTGATACACATATTTAAATTTTATATCATGAAATAATTTCTCTAATAGTCTACTACATACGGAACTTCCTTGTGATATTCCAAAGGGTACTCTCGTAAATTGGTACAGGTTCAAAGGAACAGCAAAAGCGGTTAGACGTTTGGATTCTTCCGAAAGGGGTATTTGGTGAAATGCCTGATTTAGATCCATTATAATAAAGACTTTCGCTTTGGTGAAATAATGAAAAGCACTGTGGATGTCGGGAAGCGGGATAGATTCAAATTCTATTCGTTTATTTAATTGCCGGTAGTCCACAACTAGTCTGTGTTTGTCGTGACCTTTTGGTACTAAAAATGAGGGTGATGAATACGGTGAAGTAGAGGGTTCGATGACTCCTTGTTCTAATAACTTGTTGATATGGTTCCTCATTACTTCCATTTTGGGCGGCGATAACGTGTATGGGGGAAGGCGTATTACTTTGTGGTCGCTCAGATTGATCTTGTAGGCTATTCTATTAGGTTCGTTAGTCCTAGCTTAGGGGTAAGAACGGTGGAAAACTCTTTTATTAGTTTCTGCATTCTCAGCCTATCTCCACTTTCTAGATGAGATAATTCAGACTCACGGTGTACTATATGTGTAGTCGATGATCCCGTATTTTCTTATTCTTCTGTTTCACAATCAAAATATACTTCCGTGTACGGTCGAATCGAAAATAATATTTCTTCTCGTGGATGTCAAGAATTATTCCCGTTTTACTGATAAAGTCAGCTCCCAATATTAAGTCGGGTCCTAAATCATCACATACTAACATTGAAAAAACCACGTTAGGTTCTTAATTTTTACCTTAATAGTGATGCTGAGTTTTATCACTAAATTTTGTTTATTGGCAGTAGCACATCTTACATTCACAGCTTGACTGCGTTTCACTAGGTTGTGTTCGAATAATTTATCTGCTAACCTCTGACTGATTAAGGTTATAGTCGATCCAGAATCGATTAATCCGAGGGTGGATATAACACCTAGGTCAACTTGTATTAAGGGCAATAGACATTTAGTCCAATCGCTTTTAGTTATCGCGTTACATTTCTCAATAATCCTTCTAACATAGGGAACTATTTTTCTAGTGTTCTTTTTTTTTTTCCTTATTCTCGTTGATTTTTTTGGGTTTACCGGTTCTGAAGATGCTGCGGAAGACACAGGATTTCGGGTCTCCCTGCCTTACATGTTTTTTGGATTAGGTTGTTTCCGATCGTACTGCTTCCGATTACAGTTTCTACTTACATGTCCATACTTTCCGCAGTTATAACATATATTTTTTTTACGAGGGGTATAGCTTGCTTCCGTTCTAGGTTGCGTGTCATTTGATTTAGGCTACCAGGGCTGTGCATGTTGTTCGGTCTATTAAATGGTCGCCTTTCACGCTGGGTTTGCACATCGGTCACCAGGGCTTGCATTTCATTTCTACTAGGCTCGGTTGATTTCAAAGCATGTCTGTTCTGATCTGAGTACCATATGTTCGACGAGTGAATACTGCATTGTTCGAGATCCGCAAAGGTGTTGGGTCTATTTATTAACGCTAAACGAGATCTTTACTCTGGAGACAATCCTACTAAAATGGTATCGACCATCTGTCTCTCACTCCAATCTACTTGCAGTAGTCGAGAAGACTCCCTGATGTCAGAGATGTAATGGGCCAGTCTCTCATGAGTTCCTTGTACTCGAAGTACGGTCTTTCTTTTAAGTTCCTCATAAATTCCGGTGGGAATAAAATATTTTATGATAGTAGTATGCAGTTCTCCTACTGGAAGTGTAGATCTTAATGATTCCAGCACACGATTCTTTAATGGTGGTTTACATTTCGGTAGGAGGACTTGCAAAATTTTCCAGTCATTTAGTTGCTGTAGATCCTTTATCTGCAGGAGGTATTTGATGAAGTTTAGTAGTTTAGTAACATTCAAACCATCCGTGTGTGGAATTTCAGCTAAGAGTTTTTCTACAGGATGAGTGATTTTTCCGTAGAGGTCAACATTATAATTTACGAGTGGTATAGCTTTAGGAGGACCAGATGCTGCATTAGGGGTAGTGAATTCGTACATCCCGGAGCAATTGTGGGAACCACTGGGAGGTGGGGCTTCAGATATTGTATGGGTATTCACGTCTCTATTTGGGTTTTGCTCTCGACTCGGTTGTATTTTCGATACGGTGGGTGATTCCTGATTCCTGATAAGGGGAGGTTGTTCTAAGGTAGGAGATTGAACTGGGGAGATGTATAGTTTCTTCAAGGAATTTTCAATTTCATCCATTCTGAATGAGTCGGACATTCTTCGCAATTCATTGATAATAGTGAGTAATTGGCGTAAAGCCTCATCCGCAAAACTTTGGACGTCGGGAGGGATTACCGTGATGTTGGGCCAGTTTAACAAATTTTTCATTCGCCGGGTTAAATGTTCTATCCTTTGAGTTGTCCGCAATATTACCGCAGGAGATTTCTCATCTTGAAGGGTTTGGGACAATAAAGTCAACTCACTATACTTGGCATAACAAGTTTCTCTCTCGCTCTCATAATCGAGTCCGCTTAAGTTACTTAACTGCGCGGGTGTATCAGATCCACTTTCGCGTATAGACTTGCGCAATTCCACGACTGTTACATTCGCATGAGGTAAACCGCGTAAAAGAGCTTCATAGCACAGTTCGTCTTTTAATAGTAAGTCTGGATTAAATAGGGCCATGTTTACCTTATATCTAGCACACTAAAACTTATTCTACTACACTATACACAATTATTGCATACACACTTTAGTTCATGGTAAAACATTTGCATGAGTTGTAAGAGAATTACTTATCATCTCAGAGAAAGAGAAAAATTCACACAGACGACAACTTTACTTTCAACGATCAGCTGTTACGCTGGAATGTAGGTCAAACTAGTTTTCTTTAAACAATGGTATAGTATTATGCGTAAGGAGGGGGGAATCAAGCTCGAGGGTGAAGAGAATGTTATTGTTCCACTCAACAACAGCTGACGGCTTTCTTTACAGACTTGTACTGGCTTGCTTCAACGAGGGTGGTATGTGCGATGCGGAACGATATGCGTTTTAAACAAGTTACAGCCCGTTACTAAGCTGAGTTTTAGTTATTATTTGGTTTTACGTGCTAATTTTAATTTATCTAATTCTGCTACTAGAAAGGAGTAGAATTTCACTTACAATTTATTTACACGTAATTGAACTTGTTTTATTTAGTCAGTTGTTTATATGACTCACCGTGGCAATAGAAAGACGAATTACATATTTATGCAAGCTTATACAGGAAAACTACAGGTCTTGAATTGTCGCAAAATAGACGTGTTAGAGACTGAACATTTTGACAAGTACATACATGAATTGGTGTAATACAAGCTAATATTTTCACGTATATTAAGTAAATCATATACGAGTATGTGCATAAACTCACACAAAATTTACAATTGTGAATTTAATATTGTCACTATTATTCTTTTATGCTACTTAGCCTTTTTGTTTTACATACAATACATCAAATGAGTGCATAGATCTGCAGAGTGCCGCATCTTATATGCGTCACGATGCTTACAAACCTTTTATATATAAAGCAGAGTGGCGCATCTTATAACGTGTCGGCTACGTTATAACATAGGGAACCCGTGATAATTGACTCTGGCCAATTATACAGGCTGCCTTCGTTGTAACAAACTGAAAATTAATCAAATCACTATCAATAATTATAAGTACTCTAATAAAAGGAAACTGGGGAGGGAGGTTTGCTGATTTATGCACTCAATTTAGTATGTAACAAAGATGACATCTCTTTATTTACGGGTGATCAATAATACATTACAAATAAAAATTTTAGTTTACACTGAAATGGTAAGGGGGTTTTCTCTATTTAAAATGATAATACAGTTAGTGTATTTACCTCGGATCCGAGTCTCTTTAAACTAGTTAGGAATTTTCAAATTTACTCTACTTCTTTAGTCAATTACATTATTACTTAAAATACCATTAGAAGAATGGTTTCATTTGGTTGTGCAATGTTCCAAAGCTACATCACAAGAGTTATGTTACAAAGTATGATTTCTGAAATTTCTTGTTACAACATTGTTATTCTTAACGCTTAGAGATTGTCATTTAAAGTCTTTTTCTTTTAACATTACTTATATTTAAAAGATACATTATTCACGGAAGACGAGCTTCCGCGTCACCTCTAGTTAATCGTTTCAGTCCATGTCCTGCCGCGTGATTCTTCTGTACTCTCTTAATAGTGGGTCGTCATCGCGGTAGTCTTTCCGGTGGAGGTCCTCGGAGTCAACTGATGATGAAGTGGATGTTACGGTGTCATCTAGAAAGAAGTCGTCCTGTTTCTCAGTGGTAGTGTAAATGCAGTTGAGGTCTTAGTCTTCACTTTTCACAGTTATTCCCATCACATTTGTAATAGCACAGTAGTATTTGAGTTTACATATTCGTTACACATTATGACGGAACCCCAAAATAACTTGAACTATATTTTTAATAGGAGATGTCACCTTACACACTTATTTCACTCATTCACATCTTTGTGTTATAACACACTACATTTTAGTTACATAGATCTCCACACTGTTAGTTGAAGCTAATAACAAAATAAAAAAAAATATTTTGTGCAGCGTGCAGCTTGGAGCTGTTTACAGATTGAACGTCGCATCTCAAGTCCTACATTGTTACAACAGGAAAATTGTAACGACGCGGAGTGAATACTCCGCCATAACATAGTTCCAACTTTTAATTAGTAATACAGTCTTACAGTTCGACATAATAAACAATCAAGACTTTGCTTGTCTACAGAATTTATTACAACTACTACTAGTGACTTTGAATTAGTTATTATTTGCATTATAGTTTACAGGTAATTTTATTTAATGCCGGGTCGGTATGCAAGTTGGATCCGGTATACACAGGTCATAGCATGATAATTTAATAAAGGGTTAACAGTTTTTTAACTCTGTCTTTCTCAGTTTTAGTTAATTATTTTAGTTAAATTCCCTTTTTAATACTCATTACTATTACGAGTTTGTTCAGGGGTATTCTTCAGTATAATAGTGCGATTTAATGGTTTTAACTAACTTCCCATTTTACATTTTTATTATTTTTTTTTTAAATTTATTTCGTCACTACTCCGCCGCTTAAATGAGACATGGGGGGGGAGAACTTTTAACAAGTTGAATTCGAAAGTAATGTACTGGGGCACACTTGTCGTTACTGTGTGAACTTTCTCTCCTTCTTCTCCCTTTTTCTTTTATTTATTTATTTGCATGAGTTATACACTACTTACTTTTTCTGATTATCAAACAATATATATATATATCCTTCCAAACTAATTCTTAAATTACGTAAAATTCACACTTTATGACTACATATTAAGACACATAAACTTCTTCTTATTTCTACTACTTAAAACTACTACCGGTTTTTTTGGGGGGTTTTAGTTACTCTATTCACAGAGTTACTCTCTAAATAATTTATTACTTAGTGGTCATGGTAGTGGTCAGCTGACTACTCCCTTCGCTCATCTTTCGCTGAACAGGATCTAAGGTTGATCAGGCCTCATTCCTAATTCTACGATTAGCACCTTGCATGGTTACTCAGGTACAAGATAACTTGTCAACCTTGTATTTCCTTTTTCTAGTTTTCGCTCTGCCATTTCCTTTTTTTTTTTTATACAGTTTTATCTGCGAAATATGTGTTCTTCGTACATATTCTTGAGTCGCAGGTTCGTACAGGGCTACTGTTACTGGGGTTAAGTACTTCTGGATTTGGTAAGGACCATACCATTGGTATGATAGTTTAGAGGTGGTCTTATCAATTGCACTACTAGTCGGGTGTGTTTTATACATTACTAAGTCACCGACTTGGTACTTAACTAAATTGTTATTATTACTTCTCTTGTGATATTTTCGCGATTTCTCTAAGTTTGCTCTTAAATTTGCGCGAGCTTCATTCCAGATTTTTTTTATATTCTTATCCTTAATTCGCTGGGGTAGCAAGTCATGTATTTTCCATTTTGTAGACAAGGGGTGGTTTGGTTTGTACTTATACAGTAACTCAAACGGGGTCGATTTATGTCCTTCGTGATAAGGTGAATTGAAGGCATATTGTATCCAGGATAGTTTCTGGTCCCAAGACGTATGGTCGTTCGCATGATAGGCTATTAAAGCAGATTTGAGGTTTCGCAAATACCTTTCAGCAATATTGCCTTGCGGACGATACTCCGTAGTGGTAATATGGTCTATCCCTAACTTGAAACACATATTCTTAAATTCCTTTGCCTTAAACTGGGGTCCGTTATCTGACACTAGATGTACAGGGGTACCAAAATCTTTAAACAATCTCTCCTGTAATATCTTCACAGTGGTCGACGCTAACGCTCGCCGCATGGGATACATCCAAACAAAGGTGAACGAATCTACACATATGAGTAGCATCGTATTACCTGATTTAGATCGAGGGTAGGGACCTGAAAAGTCTAAATAAAGTTTAGAGAACGGGGTAGTAGGGATTTCTGAAATTAATTGGCTTATTTTACTGCTTCTTGCTGGTTTGCTGAGTGCGCACAACTTACACATTTTTACGAAGCTAGCTATTTCGCTGTTCATATTGTTCCAATGATATTCCTTACGAAAGCGATGTACTGTTTTATTTATTCCCATATGTGCTCCAATGGTGGATGAAAGGTAGTATTCCATCAGCATAGGCTTAATTACATTAGGGGCAATTATTCTTAATTCCTTTCAATTTGCTATTCTGTGGCATAGTATTCTTTTACTCAATACGTATTTATCTGATTTAATTCCTTCCTCGAGTTGTTCTATATTTGGCTTCAAAAGAGGGTCTTGTTGTTGATACTGAGCGATGTTGGTAAACGCAAGGGGGAATTCGGTAATTACGGTGTTAACAATGGGTGTTTCTAGACTCTCAATGCTTTCGGGAGTATTAGTGGGCGACTGGAACATACGGGACAGGGTATCTGCGACTATATTTTCTGTACCTCTAATATGTTGTACTTTGAATTTGTAACAGTTTAACCTCAATACCCATCTTCCAATACGTCCTAACTGTTTAGGGTGATTCAGTAACCAAGATAATGCTTGATTATCAGTTTCCAACAGGAACTCTTTATGTTCTAAAAAAGGTTTAAACTTCTCAAAAGCAAATACAATAGCTAAACATTCTAATTCATATGCGGAGTATTTCTTTTCTTGGTCAGTCAAAGTGCGTGAAGCGTAACTAATCGGTAGTCTACAGTTTTCTATTTCCGGATATATTACTGCACCTAAGGCTACACTTGAACTGTCGGTTTGAACTACGAAAGGTTTCGTAAAATCTGTTAATTGTAATACCGGGGGTGACATGATGCTTTCTTTTAGTTTTTGGAACGCTGTTTGGTGTTGTGGAGTCCATTCAAATTTCGCTCCCTTCTTTCTTAAGGCATTCAGAGGTGTGGCTATTTCGGCTAGATGAGGAATATACTTGTGGAATTAATTTATCATTCCCAAAAATCGGGCTATTCCTTTAGCATCCCGCGGTGGTAAAAGTTCTCTGATCTCACGGCTTCGTTCGGGGTCTATGCTTACCTTTCCGTTGGCCTTTACGATGTGACCTAAAAATGAAAATTGTGGGACAGCAAAATTTTTTTGTTGGGATTAACTGTTAATCCGGTTATCTGTAATCGAGATAACACTTCACGTAGATGTTTAAGATGTTGATCTATCGATTTGCTGTAGATTACAATGTCATCCAGGTAGTGATACACATATTTAAATTTTATATCATGAAATAATTTCTCTAATAGTCTACTACATACGGAACTTCCTTGTGATATTCCAAAGGGTACTCTCGTAAATTGGTACAGGTTCAAAGGAACAGCAAAAGCGGTTAGACGTTTGGATTCTTCCGAAAGGGGTATTTGGTGAAATGCCTGATTTAGATCCATTATAGTAAAGACTTTCGCTTTGGTGAAATAATGAAAAGCACTGTGGATGTCGGGAAGCGGGATAGATTCAAATTCTATTCGTTTATTTAATTGCCGGTAGTCCACAACTAGTCTGTGTTTGTCGTGACCTTTTGGTACTAAAAATGAGGGTGATGAATACGGTGAAGTAGAGGGTTCGATGACTCCTTGTTCTAATAACTTGTTGATATGGTTCCTCATTACTTCCATTTTGGGCAGCGATAACTTGTATGGGGGAAGGCGTATTACTTTGTGGTCGATCAGATTGATCTTGTATTCTATTAGGTTCGTTAGTCCTAGCTTAGGGGTAAGAACGGTGGAAAACTCTTTTATTAGTTTCTGCATTCTCAGCCTATCTCCACTTTCTAGATGAGATAATTCAGACTCACGGTGTACTATATGTGTAGTCGATGATCCCGTATTTTCTTGTTCTTCTGTTTCACAATCAAAATTATACTTCCGTGTACGGTCGAATCGAAAATAATATTTCTTCTCGTGGATGTCAAGAATTATTCCCGTTTTACTGATAAAGTCAGCTCCCAATATTAAGTCGGGTCCTAAATCATCACATACTAACATTGAAAAAAACCACGTTAGGTTCTTAATTTTTACCTTAAGGTGATGCTGAGTTTTATCACTAAATTTTGTTTATTGGCAGGAGCACATCTTACATTCACAGCTTGACTGCGTTTCACTAGGTTGTGTTCGAATAATTTATCTGCTAACCTCTGACTGATTAAGGTTATAGTCGATCCAGAATCGATTAATCCGAGGGTGGATATAACACCTAGGTCAACTTGTATTAAGGGCAATAGACATTTAGTCCAATCGCTTTTAGTTATCGCGTTACATTTCTCAATAAACCTTCTAACATAGGGAACTATTTTTCTAGTGTTCTTTTTTTTTTTCCTTATTCTCGTTGATTTCTTTGGGTTTACCGGTTCTCAAGATGCTGCGGAAGACACAGGATTTCGGGTCTCCCTGCCTTACATGTTTTTTGGATTAGGTTGTTTCCGATCGTACTGCTTCCGATTACAGTTTCTACTTACATGTCCATACTTTCCGCAGTTATAACATATATTTTTTTTACGAGGGGTATAGCTTGCTTCCGTTCTAGGTTGCGTGTCATTTGATTTAGGCTACCAGGGCTGTGCATGTTGTTCGGTCTATTAAATGGTCGCCTTTCACGCTGGGTTTGCACATCGGTCACCAGGGCTTGCATTTCATTTCTACTAGGCTCGGTTGATTTCAAAGCATGTCTGTTCTGATCTGAGTACCATATGTTCGACGAGTGAATACTGCATTGTTCGAGATCCGCAAAGGTGTTGGGTCTATTTATTAACGCTAAATGAGATCTTTCCTCTGGAGACAATCCTACTAAAATGGTATCGACCATCTGTCTCTCACTCCAATCTACTTGCAGTAGTCGAGAAGACTCCCTGATGTCAGAGATGTAATGGGCCAGTCTCTCATGAGTTCCTTGTACTCGAAGTACGGTCTTTCTTTTAAGTTCCTCATAAATTCCGGTGGGAATAAAATATTTTATGATAGTAGTATGCAGTTCTCCTACTGGAAGTGTAGATCTTAATGATTCCAGCACACGATTCTTTAATGGTGGTTTACATTTCGGTAGGAGGACTTGCAAAATTTTCCAGTCATTTAGTTGCTGTAGATCCTTTATCTGCAGGAGGTATTTGATGAAGTTTATTAGTTTAGTAACATTCAAACCATCCGTGTGTGGAATTTCAGCTAAGAGTTTTTCTACAGGATGAGTGATTTTTCCGTAGAGGTCAACATTATAATTTACGAGTGGTATAGCTTTAGGAGGACCAGATGCTGCATTAGGGGTAGTGAATTCGTACATCCCGGAGCAATTGTGGGAACCACTGGGAGGTGGGGCTTCAGATATTGTATGGGTATTCACGTCTCTATTTGGGTTTTGCTCTCGACTCGGTTGTATTTTCGATACGGTGGGTGATTCCTGATTCCTGATAAGGGGAGGTTGTTCTAAGGTAGGAGATTGAACTGGGGAGATGTATAGTTTCTTCAAGGACTTTTCAATTTCATCCATTCTGAATGAGTCGGACCTTCTTCGCAATTCATTGATAATAGTGAGTAATTGGCGTAAAGCCTCATCCGCAAAACTTTGGACGTCGGGAGGGATTACCGTGATGTTGGGCCAGTTTAACAAATTTTTCATTCGCCGGGTTAAATGTTCTATCCTTTGAGTTGTCCGCAATATTACCGCAGGAGATTTCTCATCTTGAAGGGTTTGGGACAATAAAGTCAACTCACTATACTTGGCATAACAAGTTTCTCTCTCGCTCTCATAATCGAGTCCGCTTAAGTTACTTAACTGCGCGGGTGTATCAGATCCACTTTCGCGTATAGACTTGCGCAATTCCACGACTGTTACATTCGCATGAGGTAAACCGCGTAAAAGAGCTTCATAGCACAGTTCGTCTTTTAATAGTAAGTCTGGATTAAATAGGGCCATGTTTACCTTATATCTAGCACACTAAAACTTATTCTACTACACTATACACAATTATTGCATACACACTTTAGTTCATGGTAAAACATTTGCATGAGTTGTAAGAGAATTACTTATCATCTCAGAGAAAGAGAAAAATTCACACAGACGTCAACTTTACTTTCAACGATCAGCTGTTACGCTGGAATGTAGGTCAAACTAGTTTTCTTTAAACAATGGTATAGTATTATGCGTAAGGAGGGGGGAATCAAGCTCGAGGGTGAAGAGAATGTTATTGTTCCACTCAACAACAGCTGACGGCTTTCTTTACAGACTTGTACTGGCTTGCTTCAACGAGGGTGGTATGTGCGATGCGGAACGATATGCGTTTTAAACAAGTTACAGCCCGTTACTAAGCTGAGTTTTAGTTATTATTTGGTTTTACGTGCTAATTTTAATTTATCTAATTCTGCTACTAGAAAGGAGTAGAATTTCACTTACAATTTATTTACACGTAATTGAACTTGTTTTATTTAGTCAGTTGTTTATATGACTCACCGTGGCAATAGAAAGAAGAATTACATATTTATGCAAGCTTATACAGGAAAACTACAGGTCTTGAATTGTCGCAAAATAGACGTGTTAGAGACTGAACATTTTGACAAGTACATACATGAATTGGTGTAATACAAGCTAATATTTTCACGTATATTAAGTAAATCATATACGAGTATGTGCATAATCTCACACAAAATTTACAATTGTGAATTTAATATTGTCACTATTATTCTTTTATGCTACTTAGCCTTTTTGTTTACATACAATACATCAAATGAGTGCATAGATCTGCAGAGTGCCGCATCTTATATGCGTCACGATGCTTACAAACCTTTTATATATAAAGCAGAGTGGCGCATCTTATAACGTGTCGGCTACGTTATAACCTAGGGAACCCCTGATGATTGACTCTGGCCAATTATACAGGCTGCCTTCGTTGTAACAAACTGAAAATTAATCAAATCACTATCAATAATTATAAGTACTCTAATAAAAGGAAACTGGGGAGGGAGGTTTTCTGATTTATGCACTCAATTTAGTATGTAACAAAGATGACATCTCTTTATTTACGGGTGATCAATAATACATTACAAATAAAAATTTTAGTTTACACTGAAATGGTAAGGGGGTTTTCTCTATTTAAAATGATAATACAGTTGGTGTATTTACCTCGGATCCGAGTCTCTTTAAACTAGTTAGGAATTTTCAAATTTACTCTACTTCTTTAGTCAATTACATTATTACTTAAAATACCATTAGAAGAATGGTTTCATTTGGTTGTGCAATGTTCCAAAGCTACATCACAAGAGTTATGTTACAAAGTATGATTTCTGAAATTTCTTGTTCCAACATTGTTATTCTTAACGCTTAAAGATTGTCATTTAAAGTCTTTTTCTTTTAACATTACTTATATTTAAAAGATACATTATTCACGGAAGACGAGCTTCCGCGTCACCTCTTGTTAATCGTTTCAGTCCATGTCCTGCCGCGTGATTCTTCTGTACTCTCTTAATAGTGGGTCGTCATCGCGGTAGTCTTTCCGGTGGAGGTCCTCGGAGTCAACTGATGATGAAGTGGATGTTACGGTGTCATCTAGAAAGAAGTCGTCCTGTTTCTCAGTGGTAGTGTAAATGCAGTTGAGGTCTTAGTCTTCACTTTTCACAGTTATTCCCATCACATTTGTAATAGCACAGTAGTATTTGAGTTTACATATTCGTTACACATTATGACGGAACCCCAAAATAACTTGAACTATATTTTTAATAGGAGATGTCACCTTACACACTTATTTCACTCATTCACATCTTTGTGTTATAACACACTACATTTTAGTTACATAGATCTCCACACTGTTAGTTGAAGCTAATAACAAAATTAAAAAAAATATTTTGTGCAGCGTGCAGCTTGGAGCTGTTTACAGATTGAACGTCGCATCTCAAGTCCTACATTGTTACAACAGGAAAATTGTAACGACGCGGAGTGAATACTCCGCCATAACATAGTTCCAACTTTTAATTAGTAATACAGTCTTACAGTTCGACATAATAAACAATCAAGACTTTGCTTGTCTACAGAATTTATTACAACTACTACTAGTGACTTTGAATTAGTTATTATTTGCATTATAGTTTACAGGTATTTTTATTTAATGCCGGGTCGGTATGCAAGTTGGATCCGGTATACACAGGTCATAGCATGATAATTTAATAAAGGGTTAACAGTTTTTTAACTCTGTCTTTCTCAGTTTTAGTTAATTATTTTAGTTAAATTCCCTTTTTAATACTCATTACTATTACGAGTTTGTTCAGGGGTATTCTTCAGTATAATAGTGCAATTTAATGGTTTTAACTAACTTCCCATTTTATATTTTTATTATTTTTTTTTTAAATTTATTTCGTCACATACTCCGCCGCTTAAATGAGACATGGGGGGGAGAACTTTTAACAAGTTGAATTCGAAAGTAATGTACTGGGGCACACTTGTCGTTACTGTGTGAACTTTCTCTCCTTCTTCTCCCTTTTTCTTTTATTTATTTATTTGCATGAGTTATACACTACTTACTTCTTCTGATTATCAAATAATATATATATATATATATCCTTACAAACTAATTCTTAAATTACGTAAAATTCACACTTTATGACTACATATTAAGACACATAAACTTCTTCTTATTTCTACTACTTAAAACTACTACCGGTTTTTTTGGGGGGTTTTAGTTACTCTATTCACAGAGTTACTCTCTAAATAATTTATTACTTAGTGGTCATGGTAGTGGTCAGCTGACTACTCCCTTCGCTCATCTTTCGCTGAACAGGATCTAAGGTTGATCAGGCCTCATTCCTAATTCTACGATTAGCACCTTGCATGGTTACTCAGGTACAAGATAACTTGTCAACCTTGTATTTCCTTTTTCTAGTTTTCGCTCTGCCATTTCCTTTTTTTTTTTATACAGTTTTATCTGCGAAATATGTGTTCTTCGTACATATTCTTGAGTCGCAGGTTCGTACAGGGCTACTGTTACTGGGGTTAAGTACTTCTGGATTTGGTAAGGACCACACCATTGGTATGATAGTTTAGAGGTGGTCTTATCAATTGCACTACTAGTCGGGTGTGTTTTATACATTACTAAGTCACCGACTTGGTACTTAACTAAATTGTTATTATTACTTCTCTTGTGATATTTTCGCGATTTCTCTAAGTTTGCTCTTAAATTTGCGCGAGCTTCATTCCAGATTTTTTTTATATGCTTATCCTTAATTCGCTGGGGTAGCAAGTCATGTATTTTCCATTTTGTGGACAAGGGGTGGTTTGGTTTGTACTTATACAGTAACTCAAACGGGGTCGATTTATGTCCTTCGTGATAAGCTGAATTGAAGGCATATTGTATCCAGGATAGGTTCTGGTCCCAAGACGTATGGTCGTTCGCATGATAGGCTATTAAAGCAGGTTTGAGGTTTCGCAAATACCTTTCAGCAATATTGCCTGGCGGACGATACTCCGTAGTGGTAATATGGTCTATCCCTAACTTGAAACACATATTCTTAAATTCCTTTGCCTTAAACTGGGGTCCGTTATCTGACACTAGATGTACAGGGGTACCAAAATCTTTAAACATTCTCTCCTGTAATATCTTTACAGTGGTCGACGCTAACGCTCGCCGCATGGGATACATCCAAACAAAGGTGAACGAATCTACACATATGAGTAGCATCGTATTACCTGATTTAGATCGAGGGTAGGGACCTGAAAAGTCTAAATAAAGTTTAGAGAACGTGGTAGTAGGGATTTCTGAAATTAATTGGCTTATTTTACTGTTTCTTGCTGGTTAGCTGAGTGCGCATAACTTACACATTTTTACGAAGCTAGCTATTTCGCTGTTCATATTGTTCCAATGATATTCCTTACGAAAGCGATGTACTGTTTTATTTATTTCCATATGTGCTCCAATGGTGGATGAAAGGTAGTATTCCATCAGCATAGGCTTAATTACATTAGGGGCAATTATTCTTAATTCCTTTCAATTTGCTATTCTGTGGCATAGTATTCTTTTACTCAATACGTATTTATCTGATTTAATTCCTTCCTCGAGTTGTTCTATAATTGGCTTCAAAAGAGGGTCTTGTTGTTGATACTGAGCGATGTTGGTAAACGCAAGGGGGAATTCGGTAATTACGGTGTTAACAATGGGTGTTTCTAGACTCTCAATGCTTTCGGGAGTATTAGTGGGCGACTGGAACATACGGGACAGGGTATCTGCGACTATATTATCTGTACCTCTAATATGTTGTACTTTGAATTTGTAACAGTTTAACCTCAATACCCATCTTCCAATACGTCCTAACTGTTTAGGGTGATTCAGTAACCAAGATAATGCTTGATTATCAGTTTCCAACAGGAACTCTTTATGTTCTGAAAAAGGTTTAAACTTCTCAAAAGCAAATACAATAGCTAAACATTCTAATTCATATGCGGAGTATTTCTTTTCTTGGTCAGTCAAAGTGCGTGAAGCGTAACTAATCGGTAGTCTACAGTTTTCTATTTCCGGATATATTACTGCACCTAAGGCTACACTTGAACTGTCGGTTTGAACTACGAAAGGTTTCGTAAAATCTGTTAATTGTAATACCGGGGGTGACATGATGCTTTCTTTTAGTTTTTGGAGCGCAGTTTGGTGTTGTGGAGTCCATTCAAATTTCGCTCCCTTCTTTCTTAAGGCATTCAGAGGTGTGGCTATTTCGGCTAGATGAGGAATATACTTGTGGAATTAATTTATCATTCCCAAAAAACGGGCTATTCCTTTAGCATCCCGCGGTGGTAAAAGTTCTCTGATCTCACGGCTTCGTTCGGGGTCTATGCTTACCTTTCCGTTGGCCTTTACGATGTGACCTAAAAATGAAAATTGTGGGACAGCAAAATTTTTTTTTTGGGATTAACTGTTAATCCGGCTTTCTGTAATCGAGATAACACTTCACGTAGATGTTTAAGATGTTGATCTATCGATTTGCTGTAGATTACAATGTCATCCAGGTAGTGATACACATATTTAAATTTTATATCATGAAATAATTTCTCTAATAGTCTACTACATACGGAACTTCCTTGTGATATTCCAAAGGGTACTCTCGTAAATTGGTACAGGTTCAAAGGAACAGTAAAAGCGGTTAGACGTTTGGATTCTTCCGAAAGGGGTATTTGGTGAAATGCCTGATTTAGATCCATTATAGTAAAGACTTTCGCTTTGGTGAAATAATGAAAAGCACTGTGGATGTCGGGAAGCGGGATAGATTCAAATTCTATTCGTTTATTTAATTGCCGGTAGTCCACAACTAGTCTGTGTTTGTCGTGACCTTTTGGTACTAAAAATGAGGGTGATGAATACGGTGAAGTAGAGGGTTCGATGACTCCTTGTTCTAATAACTTGTTGATATGGTTCCTCATTACTTCCATTTTGGGCAGCGATTACTTGTATGGGGGAGGCGTATTACTTTGTGGTCGATCAGATTGATCTTGTATTCTATTAGGTTCGTTAGTCCTAGCTTAGGGGTAAGAACGGTAGAACACTCTTTTATTAGTATCTGCATTCTCAGCCTATCTCCACTTTCTAGATGAGATAATTCAGACTCACGGTGTACTATATGTGTAGTCGATGATCCCGTATTTTCTTGTTCTTCTGTTTCACAATCAAAATTATACTTCCGTGTACGGTCGAATCGAAAATAATATTTCTTCTCGTGGATGTCAAGAATTATTCCCGTTTTACTGATAAAGTCAGCTCCCAATATTAAGTCGGGTCCTAAATCATCACATACTAACATTGAAAAAAACCACGTTAGGTTCTTAATTTTTACCTTAATGGTGATGCTGAGTTTTATCACTAAATTTTGTTTATTGGCAGTAGCACATCTTACATTCACAGCTTGACTACGTTTCACTAGGTTGTGTTCGAATAATTTATCTGCTAACCTCTGACTGATTAAGGTTATAGTCTATCCAGAATACGGATCCAGAATAGTCTACTACATACGGAACTTCCTTGTGATATTCCAAAGCGTACTCTCGTAAATTGGTACAGGTTCAAAGGAACAGCAAAAGCGGTTAGACGTTTGGATTCTTCCGAAAGGGGTATTTGGTGAAATGCCTGATTTAGATCCATTATACTAAAGACTTTCGCTTTGGTGAAATAATGAAAAGCACTGTGGATGTCGGGAAGCGGGATAGATTCAAATTCTATTCGTTTATTTAATTGCCGGTAGTCCACAACTAGTCTGTGTTTGTCGTGACCTTTTGGTACTAAAAATGAGGGTGATGAATACGGTGAAGTAGAGGGTTCGATGACTCCTTGTTCTAATAACTTGTTGATATGGTTCCTCATTACTTCCATTTTGGGCGGCGATAACGTGTATGGGGGAAGGCGTATTACTTTGTGGTCGCTCAGATTGATCTTGTAGGCTATTCTATTAGGTTCGTTAGTCCTAGCTTAGGGGTAAGAACGGTGGAAAACTCTTTTATTAGTTTCTGCATTCTCAGCCTATCTCCACTTTCTAGATGAGATAATTCAGACTCACGGTGTACTATATGTGTAGTCGATGATCCCGTATTTTCTTATTCTTCTGTTTCACAATCAAAATATACTTCCGTGTACGGTCGAATCGAAAATAATATTTCTTCTCGTGGATGTCAAGAATTATTCCCGTTTTACTGATAAAGTCAGCTCCCAATATTAAGTCGGGTCCTAAATCATCACATACTAACATTGAAAAAACCACGTTAGGTTCTTAATTTTTACCTTAATAGTGATGCTGAGTTTTATCACTAAATTTTGTTTATTGGCAGTAGCACATCTTACATTCACAGCTTCACTGCGTTTCACTAGGTTGTGTTCGAATAATTTATCTGCTAACCTCTGACTGATTAAGGTTATAGTCGATCCAGAATCGATTAATCCGAGGGTGGATATAACACCTAGGTCAACTTGTATTAAGGGCAATAGACATTTAGTCCATCCACTTTTAGTTATCGCGTTACATTTCGCAATAAACCTTCTAACATAGGGATCTATTTTTCTAGTGTTCTTTTCTTTTTTTTTATTTTCCTTATTCTCGTTGATTTCTTTGGGTTTACCGGTTCTCAAGATGCTGCGGAAGACACAGGATTTCGGGTCTCCCTGCCTTACATGTTTTTTGGATTAGGTTGTTTCCGATCGTACTGCTTCCGATTACAGTTTCTACTTACATGTCCATACTTTCCGCAGTTATAACATATATTTTTTTTACGAGGGGTACAGCTCGCTTCCGTTCTAGGTTGCGTGTCATTTGATTTAGTCTACCAGGGCTGTGCAAGTTGTCGGTCTATTAAATGGTCGCCTTTCACGCTGGGTTTGCACATCGGTCACCAGGGCTTGCATTTCATTTCTACTAGGCTCGGTTGATTTCAAAGCATGTCTGTTCTGATCTGAGTACCATATGTTCGATGAGTGAATACTGCATTGTTCGAGATCCGCAAAGGTGTTGGGTCTATTTATTAACGCTAAACGAGATCTTTCCTCTGGAGACAATCCTACTAAAATGGTATCGACCATCTGTCTCTCACTCCAATCTACTTGCAGTAGTCGAGAAGACTCCCTGATGTCAGAGATGTAATGGGCCAGTCTCTCATGAGTTCCTTGTACTCAAAGTACGGTCTTTCTTTTAAGTTCCTCATAAATTCCGGTGGGAATAAAATATTTTCTGATAGTAGTATGCAGTTCTCCTACTGGAAGTGTAGAGCTTAATGATTCCAGCACACGATTCCTTAATGGTGGTTTACATTTCGGTAGGAGGACTTGCAAAATTTTTCAGTCATTTAGTTGCTGTAGATCCTTTATCTGCAGGAGGTATTTGATGAAGTTTAGTAGTTTAGTAACATTCAAACCATCCGTGTGTGGAATTTCAGCTAAGAGTTTTTCTACAGGATGAGTGATTTTTCCGTAGAGGTCAACATTATAATTTACGAGTGGTATAGCTTTAGGAGGACCAGATGCTGCATTAGGGGTAGTGAATTCGTACATCCCGGAGCAATTGTGGGAACCTTATATCTAGCACACTAAAACTTATTCTACTACACTATACACAATTATTGCATACACACTTTAGTTCATGGTAAAACATTTGCATGAGTTGTAAGAGAATTACTTATCATCTCAGAGAAAGAGAAAAATTCACACAGACGTCAACTTTACTTTCAACGATCAGCTGTTACGCTGGAATGTAGGTCAAACTAGTTTTCTTTAAACAATGGCATAGTATTATGCGTAAGGAGTGGGGAATCAAGCTCGAGGGTGAAGAGAATGTTATTGCTCCACTCAACAACAGCTGACGGCTTTCTTTACAGACTTGTACTGGCTTGCTTCAACGAGGGTGGTATGTGCGATGCGGAACGATATGCGTTTTAAACAAGTTACAGCCCGTTACTAAGCTGAGTTTTAGTTATTATTTGGTTTTACGTGCTAATTTTAATTTATCTAATTCTGCTACTAGAAAGGAGTAGAATTTCACTTACAATTTATTTACACGTAATTGAACTTGTTTTATTTAGTCAGTTGTTAAATGACTCACCGTGGCAATAGAAAGACGAATTACATATTTATGCAGGCTTATACAGGAAAACTACAAGTCTTGAATTGTCGCAAAATAGATGTGTTAGAGACTGAACATTTTGACAAGTACATACATGAATTGGTGTAATACAAGCTAATATTTTCACGTATATTAAATAAATCATATACGAGTATGTGGATAATCTCACACAAAATTTACAATTGTGAATTTAATATTGTCACTATTATTCTTTTATGCTACTTAGCCTTTTTGTTTTACATACAATACATCAAATGAGTGCATAGATCTGCAGAGTGCCGCATCTTATATGCGTCACGATGCTTACAAACCTGTTATATATAAAGCAGAGTGGCGCATCTTATAACGTGTCGGCTACGTTATAACCTAGGGAACCCGTGATAATTGACTCTGGCCAATTATACAGGCTGCCTTCGTTGTAACAAACTGAAAATTAATCAAATCACTATCAATAATTATAAGTACTCTAATAAAAGGAAACTGGGGAGGGAGGTTTGCTGATTTATGCACTCAATTTAGTATGTTACAAAGATGACATCTCTTTATTTACTGGTGATCAATAATACATTACAAATAAAAATTTTAGCTTACACTGAAATGGTAAGGGGGTTTTCTCTATTTAAAATGATAATACAGTTAGTGTATTTACCTCGGATCCGAGTCTCTTTAAACTAGTTAGGAATTTTCAAATTTACTCTACTTCTTTAGTCAATTACATTATTACTTAAAATACCATTAGAAGAATGGTTTCATTTGGTTGTGCGATGTTCCAAAGCTACATCACAAGAGTTATGTTACAAAGTATGATTTCTGAAATTTCTTGTTACAACATTGTTATTCTTAACGCTTAGAGATTGTAATTTAAAGTCTTTTTCTTTTAACATTACTTATATTTAAAAGATACATTATTCACGGAAGACGAGCTTCCGCGTCACCTCTAGTTAATCGTTTCAGTCCATGTCCTGCCGCGTGATTCTTCTGTACTCTCTTAATAGTGGGTCGTCATCGTGGTAGTCTTTCCGGTGGAGGTCCTCGGAGTCAACTAATGATGAAGTGGATGTTACGGTGTCATCTAGAAAGAAGTCGTCCTGTTTCTCAGTGGTAGTGTAAATGCAGTTGAGGTCTTAGTCTTCACTTTTCACAGTTATTCCCATCACATTTGTAATAGCACAGTAGTATTTGAGTTTACATATTCGTTACCCGTTATGACGGAACCCCAAAATAACTTGAACTATATTTTTAATAGGAGATGTCACCTTACACACTTATTTCACTCATTCACATCTTTGTGTTATAACACACTACATTTTAGTTACATAGATCTCCACACTGTTAGTTGAAGCTAATAACAAAATAAAAAAAATATTTTGTGCAGCGTGCAGCTTGGAGCTGTTTACAGATTGAACGTCGCATCTCAAGTCCTACATTGTTACAACAGGAAAATTGTAACGACGCGGAGTGAATACTCCGCTATAACATAGTTCCAACTTTTAATTAGTAATACAGTCTTACAGTTCGACATAATAAACAATCAAGACTTTGCTTGTCTACAGAATTTATTACAACTACTACTAGTGACTTTGAATTAGTTATTATTTACATTATAGTTTACAGGTATTTTTATTTAATGCCGGGTCGGTATGCAAGTTGGATCCGGTATACACAGGTCATAGCATGATAATTTAATAAAGGGTTAACAGTTTTTTAACTCTCTTTCTTTCTCAGTTTTTGTTAATTATTTTAGTTAAATTCCCTTTTTAATACTCATTACTATTACGAGTTTGTTCAGGGGTATTCTTCGGTATAATAGTGCGATTTAATGGTTTTAACTAACTTCCCATTTTATATTTTTATTATTTATTTTTTTTTAAATTTATTTCGTCACATACTCCGCCGCTTAAATGAGACATAGGGGGGGAGAACTTTTAACAAGGTGAATTCGAAAGTAAGGTACTGGTGCACACTTGTCGTTACTGTGTGAACTTTCTGTCCTTCTTCTCCCTTTTTCTTTTATTTATTTAGTTGCATGAGTTATACACAACTTACTTCTTCTGATTATCAAACAATATATATATATATATCCTTACAAACTAATTCTTAAATTACGTAAAATTCACACTTTATGACTACATATTAAGACACATAAACTTCTTCTTATTTCTACTACTTAAAACTACTACCGGTTTTTTTGGTGGTTTTAGTTACTCTATTCACAGAGTTACTCTCTAAATAATTTATTACTTAGTGGTCATAGTAGTGGTCAGCTGACTACTCACTTCGCTCATCTTACGCTGAACAGGATCTAAGGTTGATCAGGCCTCATTCCTAATTCTACGATTAGCACCTTGCATGGTTACTCAGGTACAAGATAACTTGTCTACCTTGTATTTCCTTTTTCTAGTTTTCGCTCTGCCATTTCCTTTTTTTTTATATACAGTTTTATCTGCGAAATATGTGTTCTTCGTACATATTCTTGAGTCGCAGGTTCGTACAGGGCTACTGTTACTGGGGTTAAGTACTTCTGGATTTGGTAAGGACCACACCATCGGTATGATAGTTTAGAGGTGGTCTTATCAATTGCACTACTAGTCGGGTGTGTTTTATACATTACTAAGTCACCGACTTGGTACTTAACTAAATTGTTATTATTACTTCTCTCGTGATATTTTCGCGATTTCTCCAAGTTCGCTCTTAAATTTACGCGAGCTTCATTTCAGATTTTTTTTTGTATGCTTGTCCTTAATTCGCTGGGGTAGCAAGTCATGTATTTTCCATTTTGTGGACAAGGGGTGGTTTGGTTTGTACTTATACAGTAACTCAAACGGGGTCGATTTATGTCCTTCGTGATAAGCTGAATTGAAGACATATTGTATCCAGGATAGGTTCTGGTCCCAAGAAGCATGATAGGCTATTAAAGCAGATTTGAGGTTTCGCAAATACCTTTCAGCAATATTGCCTTGCGGACGATACTCCGTAGTGGTAATATGGTCTATCACAGTGGTCGACGCTAACGCTCGCCGCATGGGATACATCCAAACAAAGGTGAACGAATCTACACATACGAGTAGCATCGTATTACCTGATTTAGATCGAGGGTAGGGACCTGAAAAGTCTAAATAAAGTTTAGAGAACGGGGTAGTAGGGATTTCTGAAATTAATTGGCTTATTTTACTGTTTCTTGCTGGTTTGCTGAGTGCGCATAACTTACACTTTTTTACGAAGCTAGCTATTTCGCTGTTCATATTGTTCCAATGATATTCCTTACGAAAGCGATTATTGTTTTATTTATTCTCATATGTGCTCTAATGGTGGATGAAAGGTAGTATTCCATCAGCATAGGCTTAATTACATCAGGGGCAATTATCCTTAATTCCTTTCCATTTGCTATTCTGTGGCATAGTATTCTTTTACTCAATACGTATTTATCTGATTTAATTCCTTCCTCGAGTTGTTCTATAATTGGCTTCAAAAGAGGGTCTTGTTGTTGATACTGAGCGATGTTGGTAAACGCAAGGGGGAATTCGGTAATTACGGTGTTAACAATGGGTGTTTCTAGACTCTCAATGCTTTCGGGATTATTAGTGGGCGACTGGAACATACGGGACAGGGTATCCGCGACTACATTTTCTGTACCTCTAATATGTTGTACTTTGAATTTGTAACAGTTTAACCTCAATACCCATCTTCCAATACGTCCTAACTGTTTAGGGTGATTCAGTAACCAAGATAATGCTTGATTATCAGTTTCCAACAGGAACTCTTTATGTTCTAAAAAAGGTTTAAACTTCTCAAAAGCAAATACAATAGCTAAACATTCTAATTCATATGCGGAGTATTTCTTTTCTTGGTCAGTCAAAGTGCGTGAAGCGTAACTAATCGGTAGTCTACAGTTTTCTATTTCCGGATATATTACTGCACCTAAGGCTACACTTGAACTGTCAGTCTGAACTAAGAAAGGTTTCGTAAAATCTGCTAATTGTAATACCGGGGGTGACATGATGCTTTCTTTTAGTTTTTGGAACGCAGTTGGTGTTGTGGAGTCCATTCAAATTTCGCTCCCTTCTTTCTTAAGGCATTCAGAGGTGCGGCTATTTCGGCTAGATGAGGAATATACTTGTGGAAATAATTTATCATTCCCAAAAATCGGGCTATTCCTTTAGCATCCCGCGGTGGTAAAAATTTTCTGATCTCACGGGTTCGTTCGGGGTCTATGCTTACCTTTCCGTTGGCCTTTACGATGTGACCAAAAATGAAAATTGTGGGACAGCAAAATTTACTTTTTTGGGATTAACTGTTAATCCGGCTTTCTGTAATCGAGATAAAACTTCACGTAGATGTTTAAGATGTTGGTCCATCGATTCGCTGTAGATTACAATGTCATCCAGGTAGTGATACACATATTTAAATTTTATATCATGAAATAATTTCTCTAATAGTCTACTACATACGGAACTTCCTTGTGATATTCCAAAGGGTACTCTCGTAAATTGGTACAGGTTCAAAGGAACAGCAAAAGCGGTTAGACGTTTGGATTCTTCCGAAAGGGGTATTTGGTGAAATGCCTGATTTAGATCCATTATAATAAAGTCTTTCGCTTTGGTGAAATAATGAAAAGCACTGTGGATGTCGGGAAGCGGGATAGATTCAAATTCTATTCGTTTATTTAATTGCCGGTAGTCCACAACTAGTCTGTGTTTGTCGTGACGTTTTGGTACTAAAAATGAGGGTGATGAATACGGTGAAGTAGAGGGTTCGATGACTCCTTGTTCTAATAACTTGTTGATATGGTTCCTCATTACTTCCATTTTGGGCGGCGATAACGTGTATGGGGGAAGGCGTATTACTTTGTGGTCGCTCAGATTGATCTTGTAGGCTATTCTATTAGGTTCGTTAGTCCTAGCTTAGGGGTAAGAACGGTGGAAAACTCTTTTATTAGTTTCTGCATTCTCAGCCTATCTCCACTTTCTAGATGAGATAATTCAGACTCACGGTGTACTATATGTGTAGTCGATGATCCCGTATTTTCTTATTCTTCTGTTTCACAATCAAAATATACTTCCGTGTACGGTCGAATCGAAAATAATATTTCTTCTCGTGGATGTCAAGAATTATTCCCGTTTTACTGATAAAGTCAGCTCCCAATATTAAGTCGGGTCCTAAATCATCACATACTAACATTGAAAAAACCACGTTAGGTTCTTAATTTTTACCTTAATAGTGATGCTGAGTTTTATCACTAAATTTTGTTTATTGGCAGTAGCACATCTTACATTCACAGCTTGACTGCGTTTCACTAGGTTGTGTTCGAATAATTTATCTGCTAACCTCTGACTGATTAAGGTTATAGTCGATCCAGAATCGATTAATCCGAGGGTGGATATAACACCTAGGTCAACTTGTATTAAGGGAAATAGACATTTAATCCAATCACTTTTAGTTATCGCGTTACATTTCTCAATAAACCTTCTAACATACTAACATAGGGATCTATTTTTCTAGTGTTCTTTTCTTTTTTTTTATTTTCCTTATTCTCGTTGATTTCTTTGGGTTTACCGGTTCTCAAGATGCTGCGGAAGACACAGGATTTCAGGTCTCCCTGCCTTACATGTTTTTTGGATTAGGTTGTTTCCGATCGTACTGCTTCCGATTACAGTTTCTACTTACATGTCCATACTTTCCGCAGTTATAACATATATTTTTTTACGAGGGGTATAGCTTGCTTCCGTTCTAGGTTGCGTGTCATTTGATTTAGGCTACCAGGGCTGTGCAAGTTGTTCGGTCTATTAAATGGTCGCCTTTCACGCTGGGTTTGCACATCGGTCACCAGGGCTTGCATTTCATTTCTACTAGGCTCGGTTGAATTCAAAGCATGTCTGTTCTGATCTGAGTACCATATGTTCGACGAGTGAATACTGCATTGTTCGAGATCCGCAAAGGTGTTGGGTCTATTTATTAACGCTAAACGAGATCTTTACTCTGGAGACAATCCTACTAAAATGGTATCGACCATCTGTCTCTCACTCCAATCTACTTGCAGTAGTCGAGAAGACTCCCTGATGTCAGAGATGTAATGGGCCAGTCTCTCATGAGTTCCTTGTACTCGAAGTACGGTCTTTCTTTTAAGTTCCTCATAAATTCCGGTGGGAATAAAATATTTTATGATAGTAGTATGCAGTTCTCCTACTGGAAGTGTAGAGCTTAATGATTCCAGCACACGATTCTTTAATGGTGGTTTACATTTCGGTAGGAGGACTTGCAAAATTTTCCAGTCATTTAGTTGCTGTAGATCCTTTATCTGCAGGAGGTATTTGATGAAGTTTAGTAGTTTAGTAACATTCAAACCATCCGTGTGTGGAATTTCAGCTAAGAGTTTTTCTACAGGATGAGTGATTTTTCCGTAGAGGTCAACATTATAATTTACGAGTGGTATAGCTTTAGGAGGACCAGATGCTGCATTAGGGGTAGTGAATTCGTACATCCCGGAGCAATTGTGGGAACCACTGGGAGGTGGGGCTTCAGATATTGTATGGGTATTCACGTCTCTATTTGGGTTTTGCTCTCGACTCGGTTGTATTTTCGATACGGTGGGTAATTCCTGATTCCTGATAAGGGGAGGTTGTTCTAAGGTAGGAGATTGAACTGGGGAGATGTATAGTTTCTTCAAGGACTTTTCAATTTCATCCATTCTGAATGAGTCGGACCTTCTTCGCAATTCATTGATAATAGTGAGTAATTGGCGTAAAGCCTCATCCGCAAAACTTTGGACGTCGGGAGGGATTACCGTGATGTTGGGCCAGTTTAACAAATTTTTCATTCGCCGGGTTAAATGTTCTATCCTTTGAGTTGTCCGCAATATTACCGCAGGAGATTTCTCATCTTGAAGGGTTTGGGACAATAAAGTCAACTCACTATACTTGGCATAACAAGTTTCTCTCTCGCTCTCATAATCGAGTCCGCTTAAGTTACTTAACGTAACTTAACGTGGGTGTATCAGATCCACTTTCGCGTATAGACTTGCGCAATTCCACGACTGTTACATTCGCATGAGGTAAACCGCGTAAAAGAGCTTCATAGCACAGTTCGTCTTTTAATAGTAAGTCTGGATTAAACAGGGCCATGTTTACCTTATATCTAGCACACTAAAACTTATTCTACTACACTATACACAATTATTGCATACACACTTTAGTTCATGGTAAAACATTTGCATGAGTTGTAAGAGAATTACTTATCATCTCAGAGAAAGAGAAAAATTCACACAGACGTCAACTTTACTTTCAACGATCAGCTGTTACGCTGGAATGTAGGTCAAACTAGTTTTCTTTAAACAATGGCATAGTATTATGCGTAAGGAGGGGGGAATCAAGCTCGAGCGTGAAGAGAATGTTATTGCTCCACTCAACAACAGCTGACGGCTTTCTTTACAGACTTGTACTGGCTTGCTTCAACGAGGGTGGTATGTGCGATGCGGAACGATATGCGTTTTAAACAAGTTACAGCCCGTTACTAAGCTGAGTTTTAGTTATTATTTGGTTTTACGTGCTAATTTTAATTTATCTAATTCTGCTACTAGAAAGGAGTAGAATTTCACTTACAATTTATTTACACGTAATTGAACTTGTTTTATTTAGTCAGTTGTTAAATGACTCACCGTGGCAATAGAAAGACGAATTACATATTTATGCAGGCTTATACAGGAAAACTACAGGTCTTGAATTGTCGCAAAATAGACGTGTTAGAGACTGAACATTTTGACAAGTACATACATGAATTGGTGTAATACAAGCTAATATTTTCACGTATATTAAATAAATCATATACGAGTATGTGGATAATCTCACACAAAATTTACAATTGTGAATTTAATATTGTCACTATTATTCTTTTATGCTACTTAGCCTTTTTGTTTTACATACAATACATCAAATGAGTGCATAGATCTGCAGAGTGCCGCATCTTATATGCGTCACGATGCTTACAAACCTGTTATATATAAAGCAGAGTGGCGCATCTTATAACGTGTCGGCTACGTTATAACCTAGGGAACCCGTGATAATTGACTCTGGCCAATTATACAGGCTGCCTTCGTTGTAACAAACTGAAAATTAATCAAATCACTATCAATAATTATAAGTACTCTAATAAAAGGAAACTGGGGAGGGAGTTTTGCTGATTTATGCACTCAATTTAGTATGTTACAAAGATGACATCTCTTTATTTACTGGTGATCAATAATACATTACAAATAAAAATTTTAGCTTACACTGAAATGGTAAGGGGGTTTTCTCTATTTAAAATGATAATACAGTTAGTGTATTTACCTCGGATCCGAGTCTCTTTAAACTAGTTAGGAATTTTCAAATTTACTCTACTTCTTTAGTCAATTACATTATTACTTAAAATACCATTAGAAGAATGGTTTCATTTGGTTGTGCGATGTTCCAAAGCTACATCACAAGAGTTATGTTACAAAGTATGATTTCTGAAATTTCTTGTTACAACATTGTTATTCTTAACGCTTAGAGATTGTCATTTAAAGTCTTTTTCTTTTAACATTACTTATATTTAAAAGATACATTATTCACGGAAGACGAGCTTCCGCGTCACCTCTAGTTAATCGTTTCAGTCCATGTCCTGCCGCGTGATTCTTCTGTACTCTCTTAATAGTGGGTCGTCATCGTGGTAGTCTTTCCGGTGGAGGTCCTCGGAGTCAACTAATGATGAAGTGGATGTTACGGTGTCATCTAGAAAGAAGTCGTTCTGTTTCTCAGTGGTAGTGTAAATGCAGTTGAGGTCTTAGTCTTCACTTTTCACAGTTATTCCCATCACATTTGTAATAGCACAGTAGTATTTGAGTTTACATATTCGTTACACGTTATGACGGAACCCCAAAATAACTTGAACTATATTTTTAATAGGAGATGTCACCTTACACACTTATTTCACTCATTCACATCTTTGTGTTATAACACACTACATTTTAGTTACATAGATCTCCACACTGTTAGTTGAAGCTAATAACAAAATAAAAAAAAATATTTTGTGCAGCGTGCAGCTTGGAGCTGTTTACAGATTGAACGTCGCATCTCAAGTCCTACATTGTTACAACAGGAAAATTGTAACGACGCGGAGTGAATACTCCGCTATAACATAGTTCCAACTTTTAATTAGTAATACAGTCTTACAGTTCGACATAATAAACAATCAAGACTTTGCTTGTCTACAGAATTTATTACAACTACTACTAGTGACTTTGAATTAGTTATTATTTACATTATAGTTTACAGGTATTTTTATTTAATGCCGGGTCGGTATGCAAGTTGGATCCGGTATACACAGGTCATAGCATGATAATTTAATAAAGGGTTAACAGTTTTTTAACTCTCTTTCTTTCTCAGTTTTTGTTAATTATTTTAGTTAAATTCCCTTTTTAATACTCATTACTATTACGAGTTTGTTCAGGGGTATTCTTCGGTATAATAGTGCGATTTAATGGTTTTAACTAACTTCCCATTTTATATTTTTATTATTTATTTTTTTTTAAATTTATTTCGTCACATACTCCGCCGCTTAAATGAGACATAGGGGGGGAGAACTTTTAACAAGGTGAATTCGAAAGTAAGGTACTGGGGCACACTTGTCGTTACTGTGTGAACTTTCTCTCCTTCTTCTCCCTTTTTCTTTTATTTATTTAGTTGCATGAGTTATACACAACTTACTTCTTCTGATTATTAAACAATATATATATATATATATATATCCTTACAAACTAATTCTTAAATTACGTAAAATTCACACTTTATGACTACATATTAAGACACATAAACTTCTTCTTATTTCTACTACTTAAAACTACTACCGGTTTTTTTGGTGGTTTTAGTTACTCTATTCACAGAGTTACTCTCTAAATAATTTATTACTTAGTGGTCATAGTAGTGGTCAGCTGACTACTCACTTCGCTCATCTTACGCTGAACAGGATCTAAGGTTGATCAGGCCTCATTCCTAATTCTACGATTAGCACCTTGCATGGTTACTCAGGTACAAGATAACTTGTCTACCTTGTATTTCCTTTTTCTAGTTTTCGCTCTGCCATTTCCTTTTTTTTTATATACAGTTTTATCTGCGAAATATGTGTTCTTCGTACATATTCTTGAGTCGCAGGTTCGTACAGGGCTACTGTTACTGGGGTTAAGTACTTCTGGATTTGGTAAGGACCACACCATCGGTATGATAGTTTAGAGGTGGTCTTATCAATTGCACTACTAGTCGGGTGTGTTTTATACATTACTAAGTCACCGACTTGTTACTTAACTAAATTGTTATTATTACTTCTCTCGTGATATTTTCGCGATTTCTCCAAGTTCGCTCTTAAATTTACGCGAGCTTCATTCCAGATTTTTTTTTGTATGCTTGTCCTTAATTCGCTGGGGTAGCAAGTCATGTATTTTCCATTTTGTGGACAAGGGGTGGTTTGGTTTGTACTTATACAGTAACTCAAACGGGGTCGATTTATGTCCTTCGTGATAAGCTGAATTGAAGACATATTGTATCCAGGATAGGTTCTGGTCCCAAGAAGCATGATAGGCTATTAAAGCAGATTTGAGGTTTCGCAAATACCTTTCAGCAATATTGCCTTGCGGACGATACTCCGTAGTGGTAATATGGTCTATCACAGTGGTCGACGCTAACGCTCGCCGCATGGGATACATCCAAACAAAGGTGAACGAATCTACACATACGAGTAGCATCGTATTACCTGATTTAGATCGAGGGTAGGGACCTGAAAAGTCTAAATAAAGTTTAGAGAACGGGGTAGTAGGGATTTCTGAAATTAATTGGCTTATTTTACTGTTTCTTGCTGGTTTGCTGAGTGCGCATAACTTACACTTTTTTACGAAGCTAGCTATTTCGCTGTTCATATTGTTCCAATGATATTCCTTACGAAAGCGATTATTGTTTTATTTATTCTCATATGTGCTCTAATGGTGGATGAAAGGTAGTATTCCATCAGCATAGGCTTAATTACATCAGGGGCAATTATCCTTAATTCCTTTCCATTTGCTATTCTGTGGCATAGTATTCTTTTACTCAATACGTATTTATCTGATTTAATTCCTTCCTCGAGTTGTTCTATAATTGGCTTCAAAAGAGGGTCTTGTTGTTGATACTGAGCGATGTTGGTAAACGCAAGGGGGAATTCGGTAATTACGGTGTTAACAATGGGTGTTTCTAGACTCTCAATGCTTTCGGGATTATTAGTGGGCGACTGGAACATACGGGACAGGGTATCCGCGACTACATTTTCTGTACCTCTAATATGTTGTACTTTGAATTTGTAACAGTTTAACCTCAATACCCATCTTCCAATACGTCCTAACTGTTTAGGGTGATTCAGTAACCAAGATAATGCTTGATTATCAGTTTCCAACAGGAACTCTTTATGTTCTAAAAAAGGTTTAAACTTCTCAAAAGCAAATACAATAGCTAAACATTCTAATTCATATGCGGAGTATTTCTTTTCTTGGTCAGTCAAAGTGCGTGAAGCGTAACTAATCGGTAGTCTACAGTTTTCTATTTCCGGATATATTACTGCACCTAAGGCTACACTTGAACTGTCAGTCTGAACTAAGAAAGGTTTCGTAAAATCTGCTAATTGTAATACCGGGGGTGACATGATGCTTTCTTTTAGTTTTTGGAACGCAGTTGGTGTTGTGGAGTCCATTCAAATT
Source organism: Magicicada septendecula (assembly GCA_034769895.1). Lineage (NCBI taxonomy): Eukaryota > Metazoa > Arthropoda > Insecta > Hemiptera > Cicadidae > Magicicada > Magicicada septendecula. The sequence goes on from CM068372.1 coordinate 131,591,014, forward strand.
TCGCTCTCTTCTTTCTTAAGGCATTCAGAGGTGCGGCTATTTCGGCTAGATGAGGAATATACTTGTGGAAATAATTTATCATTCCCAAAAATCGGGCTATTCCTTTAGCATCCCGCGGTGGTAAAAATTCTCTGATCTCACGGGTTCGTTCGGGGTCTATGCTTACCTTTCCGTTGGCCTTTACGATGTGACCAAAAATGAAAATTGTGGGACAGCAAAATTTACTTTTTTGGGATTAACTGTTAATCCGGCTTTCTGTAATCGAGATAAAACTTCACGTAGATGTTTAAGATGTTGGTCCATCGATTCGCTGTAGATTACAATGTCATCCAGGTAGTGATACACATATTTAAATTTTATATCATGAAATAATTTCTCTAATAGTCTACTACATACGGAACTTCCTTGTGATATTCCAAAGGGTACTCTCGTAAATTGGTACAGGTTCAAAGGAACAGCAAAAGCGGTTAGACGTTTGGATCCTTCCGAAAGGGGTATTTGGTGAAATGCCTGATTTAGATCCATTATAATAAAGACTTTCGCTTTGGTGAAATAATGAAAAGCACTGTGGATGTCGGGAAGCGGGATAGATTCAAATTCTATTCGTTTATTTAATTGCCGGTAGTCCACAACTAGTCTGTGTTTGTCGTGACGTTTTGGTACTAAAAATGAGGGTGATGAATACGGTGAAGTAGAGGGTTCGATGACTCCTTGTTCTAATAACTTGTTGATATGGTTCCTCATTACTTCCATTTTGGGCGGCGATAACGTGTATGGGGGAAGGCGTATTACTTTGTGGTCGCTCAGATTGATCTTGTAGGCTATTCTATTAGGTTCGTTAGTCCTAGCTTAGGGGTAAGAACGGTGGAAAACTCTTTTATTAGTTTCTGCATTCTCAGCCTATCTCCACTTTCTAGATGAGATAATTCAGACTCACGGTGTACTATATGTGTAGTCGATGATCCCGTATTTTCTTATTCTTCTGTTTCACAATCAAAATATACTTCCGTGTACGGTCGAATCGAAAATAATATTTCTTCTCGTGGATGTCAAGAATTATTCCCGTTTTACTGATAAAGTCAGCTCCCAATATTAAGTCGGGTCCTAAATCATCACATACTAACATTGAAAAAACCACGTTAGGTTCTTAATTTTTACCTTAATAGTGATGCTGAGTTTTATCACTAAATTTTGTTTATTGGCAGTAGCACATCTTACATTCACAGCTTGACTGCGTTTCACTAGGTTGTGTTCGAATAATTTATCTGCTAACCTCTGACTGATTAAGGTTATAGTCGATCCAGAATCGATAAATCCGAGGGTGGATATAACACCTAGGTCAACTTGTATTAAGGGAAATAGACATTTAATCCAATCACTTTTAGTTATCGCGTTACATTTCTCAATAAACCTTCTAACATACTAACATACGGATCTATTTTTCTAGTGTTCTTTTCTTTTTTTTTATTTTCCTTATTCTCGTTGATTTCTTTGGGTTTACCGGTTCTCAAGATGCTGCGGAAGACACAGGATTTCAGGTCTCCCTGCCTTACATGTTTTTTGGATTAGGTTGTTTCCGATCGTACTGCTTCCGATTACAGTTTCTACTTACATGTCCATACTTTCCGCAGTTATAACATATATTTTTTTACGAGGGGTATAGCTTGCTTCCGTTCTAGGTTGCGTGTCATTTGATTTAGGCTACCAGGGCTGTGCAAGTTGTTCGGTCTATTAAATGGTCGCCTTTCACGCTGGGTTTGCACATCGGTCACCAGGGCTTGCATTTCATTTCTACTAGGCTCGGTTGAATTCAAAGCATGTCTGTTCTGATCTGAGTACCATATGTTCGACGAGTGAATACTGCATTGTTCGAGATCCGCAAAGGTGTTGGGTCTATTTATTAACGCTAAACGAGATCTTTACTCTGGAGATAATCCTACTAAAATGGTATCGACCATCTGTCTCTCACTCCAATCTACTTGCAGTAGTCGAGAAGACTCCCTGATGTCAGAGATGTAATGGGCCAGTCTCTCATGAGTTCCTTGTACTCGAAGTACGGTCTTTCTTTTAAGTTCCTCATAAATTCCGGTGGGAATAAAATATTTTATGATAGTAGTATGCAGTTCTCCTACTGGAAGTGTAGAGCTTAATGATTCCAGCACACGATTCTTTAATGGTGGTTTACATTTCGGTAGGAGGACTTGCAAAATTTTCCAGTCATTTAGTTGCTGTAGATCCTTTATCTGCAGGAGGTATTTGATGAAGTTTAGTAGTTTAGTAACATTCAAACCATCCGTGTGTGGAATTTCAGCTAAGAGTTTTTCTACAGGATGAGTGATTTTTCCGTAGAGGTCAACATTATAATTTACGAGTGGTATAGCTTTAGGAGGACCAGATGCTGCATTAGGGGTAGTGAATTCGTACATCCCGGAGCAATTGTGGGAACCACTGGGAGGTGGGGCTTCAGATATTGTATGGGTATTCACGTCTCTATTTGGGTTTTGCTCTCGACTCGGTTGTATTTTCGATACGGTGGGTGATTCCTGATTCCTGATAAGGGGAGGTTGTTCTAAGGTAGGAGATTGAACTGGGGAGATGTATAGTTTCTTCAAGGACTTTTCAATTTCATCCATTCTGAATGAGTCGGACCTTCTTCGCAATTCATTGATAATAGTGAGTAATTGGCGTAAAGCCTCATCCGCAAAACTTTGGACGTCGGGAGGGATTACCGTGATGTTGGGCCAGTTTAACAAATTTTTCATTCGCCGGGTTAAATGTTCTATCCTTTGAGTTGTCCGCAATATTACCGCAGGAGATTTCTCATCTTGAAGGGTTTGGGACAATAAAGTCAACTCACTATACTTGGCATAACAAGTTTCTCTCTCGCTCTCATAATCGAGTCCGCTTAAGTTACTTAACTGCGCGGGTGTATCAGATCCACTTTCGCGTATAGACTTGCGCAATTCCACGACTGTTACATTCGCATGAGGTAAACCGCGTAAAAGAGCTTCATAGCACAGTTCGTCTTTTAATAGTAAGTCTGGATTAAACAGGGCCATGTTTACCTTATATCTAGCACACTAAAACTTATTCTACTACACTATACACAATTATTGCATACACACTTTAGTTCATGGTAAAACATTTGCATGAGTTGTAAGAGAATTACTTATCATCTCAGAGAAAGAGAAAAATTCACACAGACGTCAACTTTACTTTCAACGATCAGCTGTTACGCTGGAATGTAGGTCAAACTAGTTTTCTTTAAACAATGGCATAGTATTATGCGTAAGGAGGGGGGAATCAAGCTCGAGCGTGAAGAGAATGTTATTGCTCCACTCAACAACAGCTGACGGCTTTCTTTACAGACTTGTACTGGCTTGCTTCAACGAGGGTGGTATGTGCGATGCGGAACGATATGCGTTTTAAACAAGTTACAGCCCGTTACTAAGCTGAGTTTTAGTTATTATTTGGTTTTACGTGCTAATTTTAATTTATCTAATTCTGCTACTAGAAAGGAGTAGAATTTCACTTACAATTTATTTACACGTAATTGAACTTGTTTTATTTAGTCAGTTGTTAAATGACTCACCGTGGCAATAGAAAGTCGAATTACATATTTATGCAGGCTTATACAGGAAAACTACAGGTCTTGAATTGTCGCAAAATAGACGTGTTAGAGACTGAACATTTTGACAAGTACATACATGAATTGGTGTAATACAAGCTAATATTTTCACGTATATTAAATAAATCATATACGAGTATGTGGATAATCTCACACAAAATTTACAATTGTGAATTTAATATTGTCACTATTATTCTTTTATGCTACTTAGCCTTTTTGTTTTACATACAATACATCAAATGAGTGCATAGATCTGCAGAGTGCCGCATCTTATATGCGTCACGATGCTTACAAACCTGTTATATATAAAGCAGAGTGGCGCATCTTATAACGTGTCGGCTACGTTATAACCTAGGGAACCCGTGATAATTGACTCTGGCCAATTATACAGGCTGCCTTCGTTGTAACAAACTGAAAATTAATCAAATCACTATCAATAATTATAAGTACTCTAATAAAAGGAAACTGGGGAGGGAGGTTTGCTGATTTATGCACTCAATTTAGTATGTTACAAAGATGACATCTCTTTATTTACTGGTGATCAATAATACATTACAAATAAAAATTTTAGCTTACACTGAAATGGTAAGGGGGTTTTCTCTATTTAAAATGATAATACAGTTAGTGTATTTACCTCGGATCCGAGTCTCTTTAAACTAGTTAGGAATTTTCAAATTTACTCTACTTCTTTAGTCAATTACATTATTACTTAAAATACCATTAGAAGAATGGTTTCATTTGGTTGTGCGATGTTCCAAAGCTACATCACAAGAGTTATGTTACAAAGTATGATTTCTGAAATTTCTTGTTACAACATTGTTATTCTTAACGCTTAGAGATTGTCATTTAAAGTCTTTTTCTTTTAACATTACTTATATTTAAAAGATACATTATTCACGGAAGACGAGCTTCCGCGTCACCTCTAGTTAATCGTTTCAGTCCATGTCCTGCCGCGTGATTCTTCTGTACTCTCTTAATAGTGGGTCATCATCGTGGTAGTCTTTCCGGTGGAGGTCCTCGGAGTCAACTAATGATGAAGTGGATGTTACGGTGTCATCTAGAAAGAAGTCGTTCTGTTTCTCAGTGGTAGTGTAAATGCAGTTGAGGTCTTAGTCTTCACTTTTCACAGTTATTCCCATCACATTTGTAATAGCACAGTAGTATTTGAGTTTACATATTCGTTACACGTTATGACGGAACCCCAAAATAACTTGAACTATATTTTTAATAGGAGATGTCACCTTACACACTTATTTCACTCATTCACATCTTTGTGTTATAACACACTACATTTTAGTTACATAGATCTCCACACTGTTAGTTGAAGCTAATAACAAAATAAAAAAAAATATTTTGTGCAGCGTGCAGCTTGGAGCTGTTTACAGATTGAACGTCGCATCTCAAGTCCTACATTGTTACAACAGGAAAATTGTAACGACGCGGAGTGAATACTCCGCTATAACATAGTTCCAACTTTTAATTAGTAATACAGTCTTACAGTTCGACATAAAAAACAATCAAGACTTTGCTTGTCTACAGAATTTATTACAACTACTACTAGTGACTTTGAATTAGTTATTATTTACATTATAGTTTACAGGTATTTTTATTTAATGCCGGGTCGGTATGCAAGTTGGATCCGGTATACACAGGTCATAGCATGATAATTTAATAAAGGGTTAACAGTTTTTTAACTCTCTTTCTTTCTCAGTTTTTGTTAATTATTTTAGTTAAATTCCCTTTTTAATACTCATTACTATTACGAGTTTGTTCAGGGGTATTCTTCGGTATAATAGTGCGATTTAATGGTTTTAACTAACTTCCCATTTTATATTTTTATTATTTATTTTTTTTAAATTTATTTCGTCACATACTCCGCCGCTTAAATGAGACATAGGGGGGGAGAACTTTTAACAAGGTGAATTCGAAAGTAAGGTACTGGGGCACACTTGTCGTTACTGTGTGAACTTTCTCTCCTTCTTCTCCCTTTTTCTTTTATTTATTTAGTTGCATGAGTTATACACAACTTACTTCTTCTGATTATTAAACAATATATATATATATATATATCCTTACAAACTAATTCTTAAATTACGTAAAATTCACACTTTATGACTACATATTAAGACACATAAACTTCTTCTTATTTCTACTACTTAAAACTACTACCGGTTTTTTTGGTGGTTTTAGTTACTCTATTCACAGAGTTACTCTCTAAATAATTTATTACTTAGTGGTCATAGTAGTGGTCAGCTGACTACTCACTTCGCTCATCTTACGCTGAACAGGATCTAAGGTTGATCAGGCCTCATTCCTAATTCTACGATTAGCACCTTGCATGGTTACTCAGGTACAAGATAACTTGTCTACCTTGTATGTCCTTTTTCTAGTTTTCGCTCTGCCATTTCCTTTTTTTTTATATACAGTTTTATCTGCGAAATATGTGTTCTTCGTACATATTCTTGAGTCGCAGGTTCGTACAGGGCTACTGTTACTGGGGTTAAGTACTTCTGGATTAGGTAAGGACCACACCATCGGTATGATAGTTTAGAGGTGGTCTTATCAATTGCACTACTAGTCGGGTGTGTTTTATACATTACTAAGTCACCGACTGGGTACTTAACTAAATTGTTATTATTACTTCTCTCGTGATATTTTCGCGATTTCTCCAAGTTCGCTCTTAAATTTACGCGAGCTTCATTCCAGATTTTTTTTTGTATGCTTGTCCTTAATTCGCTGGGGTAGCAAGTCATGTATTTTCCATTTTGTGGACAAGGGGTGGTTTGGTTTGTACTTATACAGTAACTCAAACGGGGTCGATTTATGTCCTTCGTGATAAGCTGAATTGAAGACATATTGTATCCAGGATAGGTTCTGGTCCCAAGAAGCATGATAGGCTATTAAAGCAGATTTGAGGTTTCGCAAATACCTTTCAGCAATATTTCCTTGCGGACGATACTCCGTAGTGGTAATATGGTCTATCACAGTGGTCGACGCTAACGCTCGCCGCATGGGATACATCCAAACAAAGGTGAACGAATCTACACATACGAGTAGCATCGTATTACCTGATTTAGATCGAGGGTAGGGACCTGAAAAGTCTAAATAAAGTTTAGAGAACGGGGTAGTAGGGATTTCTGAAATTAATTGGCTTATTTTACTGTTTCTTGCTGGTTTGCTGAGTGCGCATAACTTACACTTTTTTACGAAGCTAGCTATTTCGCTGTTCATATTGTTCCAATGATATTCCTTACGAAAGCGATTATTGTTTTATTTATTCTCATATGTGCTCTAATGGTGGATGAAAGGTAGTATTCCATCAGCATAGGCTTAATTACATCAGGGGCAATTATCCTTAATTCCTTTCCATTTGCTATTCTGTGGCATAGTATTCTTTTACTCAATACGTATTTATCTGATTTAATTCCTTCCTCGAGTTGTTCTATAATTGGCTTCAAAAGAGGGTCTTGTTGTTGATACTGAGCGATGTTGGTAAACGCAAGGGGGAATTCGGTAATTACGGTGTTAACAATGGGTGTTTCTAGACTCTCAATGCTTTCGGGATTATTAGTGGGCGACTGGAACATACGGGACAGGGTATCCGCGACTACATTTTCTGTACCTCTAATATGTTGTACTTTGAATTTGTAACAGTTTAACCTCAATACCCATCTTCCAATACGTCCTAACTGTTTAGGGTGATTCAGTAACCAAGATAATGCTTGATTATCAGTTTCCAACAGGAACTCTTTATGTTCTAAAAAAGGTTTAAACTTCTCAAAAGCAAATACAATAGCTAAACATTCTAATTCATATGCGGAGTATTTCTTTTCTTGGTCAGTCAAAGTGCGTGAAGCGTAACTAATCGGTAGTCTACAGTTTTCTATTTCCGGATATATTACTGCACCTAAGGCTACACTTGAACTGTCAGTCTGAACTAAGAAAGGTTTCGTAAAATCTGCTAATTGTAATACCGGGGGTGACATGATGCTCTCTTTTAGTTTTTGGAACGCAGTTGGTGTTGTGGAGTCCATTCAAATTTCGCTCCCTTCTTTCTTAAGGCATTCAGAGGTGCGGCTATTTCGGCTAGATGAGGAATATACTTGTGGAAATAATTTATCATTCCCAAAAATCGGGCTATTCCTTTAGCATCCCGCGGTGGTAAAAATTCTCTGATCTCACGGGTTCGTTCGGGGTCTATGCTTACCTTTCCGTTGGCCTTTACGATGTGACCAAAAATGAAAATTGTGGGACAGCAAAATTTACTTTTTTGGGATTAACTGTTAATCCGGCTTTCTGTAATCGAGATAAAACTTCACGTAGATGTTTAAGATGTTGGTCCATCGATTCGCTGTAGATTACAATGTCATCCAGGTAGTGATACACATATTTAAATTTTATATCATGAAATAATTTCTCTAATAGTCTACTACATACGGAACTTCCTTGTGATATTCCAAAGGGTACTCTCGTAAATTGGTACAGGTTCAAAGGAACAGCAAAAGCGGTTAGACGTTTGGATCCTTCCGAAAGGGGTATTTGGTGAAATGCCTGATTTAGATCCATTATAATAAAGACTTTCGCTTTGGTGAAATAATGAAAAGCACTGTGGATGTCGGGAAGCGGGATAGATTCAAATTCTATTCGTTTATTTAATTGCCGGTAGTCCACAACTAGTCTGTGTTTGTCGTGACGTTTTGGTACTAAAAATGAGGGTGATGAATACGGAGAAGTAGAGGGTTCGATGACTCCTTGTTCTAATAACTTGTTGATATGGTTCCTCATTACTTCCATTTTGGGCGGCGATAACGTGTATGGGGGAAGGCGTATTACTTTGTGGTCGCTCAGATTGATCTTGTAGGCTATTCTATTAGGTTCGTTAGTCCTAGCTTAGGGGTAAGAACGGTGGAAAACTCTTTTATTAGTTTCTGCATTCTCAGCCTATCTCCACTTTCTAGATGAGATAATTCAGACTCACGGTGTACTATATGTGTAGTCGATGATCCCGTATTTTCTTATTCTTCTGTTTCACAATCAAAATATACTTCCGTGTACGGTCGAATCGAAAATAATATTTCTTCTCGTGGATGTCAAGAATTATTCCCGTTTTACTGATAAAGTCAGCTCCCAATATTAAGTCGGGTCCTAAATCATCACATACTAACATTGAAAAAACCACGTTAGGTTCTTAATTTTTACCTTAATAGTGATGCTGAGTTTTATCACTAAATTTTGTTTATTGGCAGTAGCACATCTTACATTCACAGCTTGACTGCGTTTCACTAGGTTGTGTTCGAATAATTTATCTGCTAACCTCTGACTGATTAAGGTTATAGTCGATCCAGAATCGATTAATCCGAGGGTGGATATAACACCTAGGTCAACTTGTATTAAGGGAAATAGACATTTAATCCAATCACTTTTAGTTATCGCGTTACATTTCTCAATAAACCTTCTAACATACTAACATAGGGATCTATTTTTCTAGTGTTCTTTTCTTTTTTTTTATTTTCCTTATTCTCGTTGATTTCTTTGGGTTTACCGGTTCTCAAGATGCTGCGGAAGACACAGGATTTCAGGTCTCCCTGCCTTACATGTTTTTTGGATTAGGTTGTTTCCGATCGTACTGCTTCCGATTACAGTTTCTACTTACATGTCCATACTTTCCGCAGTTATAACATATATTTTTTTACGAGGGGTATAGCTTGCTTCCGTTCTAGGTTGCGTGTCATTTGATTTAGGCTACCAGGGCTGTGCAAGTTGTTCGGTCTATTAAATGGTCGCCTTTCACGCTGGGTTTGCACATCGGTCACCAGGGCTTGCATTTCATTTCTACTAGGCTCGGTTGAATTCAAAGCATGTCTGTTCTGATCTGAGTACCATATGTTCGACGAGTGAATACTGCATTGTTCGAGATCCGCAAAGGTGTTGGGTCTATTTATTAACGCTAAACGAGATCTTTACTCTGGAGATAATCCTACTAAAATGGTATCGACCATCTGTCTCTCACTCCAATCTACTTGCAGTAGTCGAGAAGACTCCCTGATGTCAGAGATGTAATGGGCCAGTCTCTCATGAGTTCCTTGTACTCGAAGTACGGTCTTTCTTTTAAGTTCCTCATAAATTTCGGTGGGAATAAAATATTTTATGATAGTAGTATGCAGTTCTCCTACTGGAAGTGTAGAGCTTAATGATTCCAGCACACGATTCTTTAATGGTGGTTTACATTTCGGTAGGAGGACTTGCAAAATTTTCCAGTCATTTAGTTGCTGTAGATCCTTTATCTGCAGGAGGTATTTGATGAAGTTTAGTAGTTTAGTAACATTCAAACCATCCGTGTGTGGAATTTCAGCTAAGAGTTTTTCTACAGGATGAGTGATTTTTCCGTAGAGGTCAACATTATAATTTACGAGTGGTATAGCTTTAGGAGGACCAGATGCTGCATTAGGGGTAGTGAATTCGTACATCCCGGAGCAATTGTGGGAACCACTGGGAGGTGGGGCTTCAGATATTGTATGGGTATTCACGTCTCTATTTGGGTTTTGCTCTCGACTCGGTTGTATTTTCGATACGGTGGGTGATTCCTGATTCCTGATAAGGGGAGGTTGTTCTAAGGTAGGAGATTGAACTGGGGAGATGTATAGTTTCTTCAAGGACTTTTCAATTTCATCCATTCTGAATGAGTCGGACCTTCTTCGCAATTCATTGATAATAGTGAGTAATTGGCGTAAAGCCTCATCCGCAAAACTTTGGACGTCGGGAGGGATTACCGTGATGTTGGGCCAGTTTAACAAATTTTTCATTCGCCGGGTTAAATGTTCTATCCTTTGAGTTGTCCGCAATATTACCGCAGGAGATTTCTCATCTTGAAGGGTTTGGGACAATAAAGTCAACTCACTATACTTGGCATAACAAGTTTCTCTCTCGCTCTCATAATCGAGTCCGCTTAAGTTACTTAACTGCGCGGGTGTATCAGATCCACTTTCGCGTATAGACTTGCGCAATTCCACGACTGTTACATTCGCATGAGGTAAACCGCGTAAAAGAGCTTCATAGCACAGTTCGTCTTTTAATAGTAAGTCTGGATTAAATAGGGCCATGTTTACATTATATCTAGCACACTAAAACTTATTCTACTACACTATACACAATTATTGCATACACACTTTAGTTCATGGTAAAACATTTGCATGAGTTGTAAGAGAATTACTTATCATCTCAGAGAAAGAGAAAAATTCACACAGACGTCAACTTTACTTTCAACGGTCAGCTGTTACGCTGGAATGTAGGTCAAACTAGTTTTCTTTAAACAATGGTATAGTATTATGCGTAAGGAGGGGGGAATCAAGCTCGAGGGTGAAGAGAATGTTATTGTTCCACTCAACAACAGCTGACGGCTTTCTTTACAGACTTGTACTGGCTTGCTTCAACGAGGGTGGTATGTGCGATGCGGAACGATATGCGTTTTAAACAAGTTACAGCCCGTTACTAAGCTGAGTTTTAGTTATTATTTGGTTTTACGTGCTAATTTTAATTTATCTAATTCTGCTACTAGAAAGGAGTAGAATTTCACTTACAATTTATTTACACGTAATTGAACTTGTTTTATTTAGTCAGTTGTTTATATGACTCACCGTGGCAATAGAAAGACGAATTACATATTTATGCAAGCTTATACAGGAAAACTACAGGTCTTGAATTGTCGCAAAATAGACGTGTTAGAGACTGAACATTTTGACAAGTACATACATGAATTGGTGTAATACAAGCTAATATTTTCACGTATATTAAATAAATCATATACGAGTATGTGGATAATCTCACACAAAATTTACAATTGTGAATTTAATATTGTCACTATTATTCTTTTATGCTACTTAGCCTTTTTGTTTTACATACAATACATCAAATGAGTGCATAGATCTGCAGAGTGCCGCATCTTATATGCGTCACGATGCTTACAAACCATTTATATATAAAGCAGAGTGGCGCATCTTATAACGTGTCGGCTACGTTATAACCTAGGGAACCCCTGATAATTGACTCTGGCCAATTATACAGGCTGCCTTCGTTGTAACAAACTGAAAATTAATCAAATCACTATCAATAATTATAAGTACTCTAATAAAAGGAAACTGGGGAGGGAGGTTTTCTGATTTATGCACTCAATTTAGTATGTAACAAAGATGACATCTCTTTATTTACGGGTGATCAATAATACATTACAAATAAAAATTTTAGCTTACACTGAAATGGTAAGGGGGTTTTCTCTATTTAAAATGATAATACAGTTAGTGTATTTACCTCGGATCCGAGTCTCTTTAAACTAGTTAGGAATTTTCAAATTTACTCTACTTCTTTAGTCAATTACATTATTACTTAAAATACCATTAGAAGAATGGTTTCATTTGGTTGTGCGATGTTCCAAAGCTACATCACAAGAGTTATGTTACAAAGTATGATTTCTGAAATTTCTTGTTACAACATTGTTATTCTTAATGCTTAGAGATTGTCATTTAAAGTCTTTTTCTTTTAACATTACTTATATTTAAAAGATACATTATTCACGGAAGACGAGCTTCCGCGTCACCTCTAGTTAATCGTTTCAGTCCATGTCCTGCCGCGTGATTCTTCTGTACTCTCTTAATAGTGGGTCGTCATCGTGGTAGTCTTTCCGGTGGAGGTCCTCGGAGTCAACTAATGATGAAGTGGATGTTACGGTGTCATCTAGAAAGAAGTCGTTCTGTTTCTCAGTGGTAGTGTAAATGCAGTTGAGGTCTTAGTCTTCACTTTTCACAGTTATTCCCATCACATTTGTAATAGCACAGTAGTATTTGAGTTTACATATTCGTTACACGTTATGACGGAACCCCAAAATAACTTGAACTATATTTTTAATAGGAGATGTCACCTTACACACTTATTTCACTCATTCACATCTTTGTGTTATAACACACTACATTTTAGTTACATAGATCACCACACTGTTAGTTGAAGCTAATAACAAAATAAAAAAAAATATTTTGTGCAGCGTGCAGCTTGGAGCTGTTTACAGATTGAACGTCGCATCTCAAGTCCTACATTGTTACAACAGGAAAATTGTAACGACGCGGAGTGAATACTCCGCATTAACATAGTTCCAACTTTTAATTAGTAATACAGTCTTACAGTTCGACATAATAAACAATCAAGACTTTGCTTGTCTACAGAATTTATTACAACAACTACTAGTGACTTTGAATTAGTTATTATTTACATTATAGTTTACAGGTATTTTTATTTAATGCCGGGTCGGTATGCAAGTTGGATCCGGTGTACACAGGTCATAGCATGATAATTTAATAAAGGGTTAACAGTTTTTTAACTCTTTCTTTCTCAGTTTTTGTTAATTATTTTAGTTAAATTCCCTTTTTAATACTCATTACTATTACGAGTTTGTTCAGGGGTATTCTTCGGTATAATAGTGCGATTTAATGGTTTTAACTAACTTCCCATTTTATATTTTTATTATTATTTTTTTTTAAATTTATTTCGTCACATACTCCGCCGCTTAAATGAGACATAGGGGGGGAGAACTTTTAACAAGGTGAATTCGAAAGTAAGGTACTGGGGCACACTTGTCGTTACTGTGTGAACTTTCTCTCCTTCTTCTCCCTTTTTCTTTTATTTATTTAGTTGCATGAGTTATACACAACTTACTTCTTCTGATTATCAAACAATATATATATATATATATATCCTTACAAACTAATTCTTACATTACGTAAAATTCACACTTTTTGACTACATATTAAGACACATAAACTTCTTCTTATTTCTACTACTTAAAACTACTACCGGTTTTTTTGGTGGTTTTATTTACTCTATTCACAGAGTTACTCTCTAAATAATTTATTACTTAGTGGTCATAGTAGTGGTCAGCTGACTACTCACTTCGCTCATCTTACGCTGAACAGGATCTAAGGTTGATCAGGCCTCATTCCTAATTCTACGATTAGTACCTTGCATGGTTACTCAGGTACAAGATAACTTGTCTACCTTTTATTTCCTTTTTCTAGTTTTCGCTCTGCCATTTCCTTTTTTTTTATATACAGTTTTATCTGCGAAATATGTGTTCTTCGTACATATTCTTGAGTCGCAGGTTCGTACAGGGCTACTGTTACTGGGGTTAAGTACTTCTGGATTTGGTAAGGACCACACCATCGGTATGATAGTTTAGAGGTGGTCTTATCAATTGCACTACTAGTCGGGTGTGTTTTATACATTACTAAGTCACCGACTTGTTACTTAACTAAATTGTTATTATTACTTCTCTCGTGATATTTTCGCGATTTCTCCAAGTTCGCTCTTAAATTTACGCGAGCTTCATTCCAGATTTTTTTTGTATGCTTGTCCTTAATTCGCTGGGGTAGCAAGTCATGTATTTTCCATTTTGTGGACAAGGGGTGGTTTGGTTTGTACTTATACAGTAACTCAAACGGGGTCGATTTATGTCCTTCGTGATAAGCTGAATTGAAGACATATTGTATCCAGGATAGGTTCTGGTCCCAAGAAGCATGATAGGCTATTAAAGCAGATTTGAGGTTTCGCAAATACCTTTCAGCAATATTGCCTTGCGGACGATACTCCGTAGTGGTAATATGGTCTATCACAGTGGTCGACGCTAACGCTCGCCGCATGGGATACATCCAAACAAAGGTGAACGAATCTACACATACGAGTAGCATCGTATTACCTGATTTAGATCGAGGGTAGGGACCTGAAAAGTCTAAATAAAGTTTAGAGAACGGGGTAGTAGGGTTTTCTGAAATTAATTGGCTTATTTTACTGTTTCTTGCTGGTTTGCTGAGTGCGCATAACTTACACTTTTTTACGAAGCTAGCTATTTCGCTGTTCATATTGTTCCAATGATATTCCTTACGAAAGCGATTATTGTTTTATTTATTCTCATATGTGCTCTAATGGTGGATGAAAGGTAGTATTCCATCAGCATAGGCTTAATTACATCAGGGGCAATTATCCTTAATTCCTTTCCATTTGCTATTCTGTGGCATAGTATTCTTTTACTCAATACGTATTTATCTGATTTAATTCCTTCCTCGAGTTGTTCTATAATTGGCTTCAAAAGAGGGTCTTGTTGTTGATACTGAGCGATGTTGGTAAACGCAAGGGGGAATTCGGTAATTACGGTGTTAACAATGGGTGTTTCTAGACTCTCAATGCTTTCGGGATTATTAGTGGGCGACTGGAACATACGGGACAGGGTATCCGCGACTACATTTTCTGTACCTCTAATATGTTGTACTTTGAATTTGTAACAGTTTAACCTCAATACCCATCTTCCAATACGTCCTAACTGTTTAGGGTGATTCAGTAACCAAGATAATGCTTGATTATCAGTTTCCAACAGGAACTCTTTATGTTCTAAAAAAGGTTTAAACTTCTCAAAAGCAAATACAATAGCTAAACATTCTAATTCATATGCGGAGTATTTCTTTTCTTGGTCAGTCAAAGTGCGTGAAGCGTAACTAATCGGTAGTCTACAGTTTTCTATTTCCGGATATATTACTGCACCTAAGGCTACACTTGAACTGTCAGTCTGAACTAAGAAAGGTTTCGTAAAATCTGCTAATTGTAATACCGGGGGTGACATGATGCTTTCTTTTAGTTTTTGGAACGCAGTTGGTGTTGTGGAGTCCATTCAAATTTCGCTCCCTTCTTTCTTAAGGCATTCAGAGGTGCGGCTATTTCGGCTAGATGAGGAATATACTTGTGGAAATAATTTATCATTCCCAAAAATCGGGCTATTCCTTTAGCATCCCGCGGTGGTAAAAATTCTCTGATCTCACGGGTTCGTTCGGGGTCTATGCTTACCTTTCCGTTGGCCTTTACGATGTGACCAAAAATGAAAATTGTGGGACAGCAAAATTTACTTTTTTGGGATTAACTGTTAATCCGGCTTTCTGTAATCGAGATAAAACTTCACGTAGATGTTTAAGATGTTGGTCCATCGATTCGCTGTAGATTACAATGTCATCCAGGTAGTGATACACATATTTAAATTTTATATCATGAAATAATTTCTCTAATAGTCTACTACATACGGAACTTCCTTGTGATATTCCAAAGGGTACTCTCGTAAATTGGTACAGGTTCAAAGGAACAGCAAAAGCGGTTAGACGTTTGGATCCTTCCGAAAGGGGTATTTGGTGAAATGCCTGATTTAGATCCATTATAATAAAGACTTTCGCTTTGGTGAAATAATGAAAAGCACTGTGGATGTCGGGAAGCGGGATAGATTCAAATTCTATTCGTTTATTTAATTGCCGGTAGTCCACAACTAGTCTGTGTTTGTCGTGACCTTTTGGTACTAAAAATGAGGGTGATGAATACGGTGAAGTAGAGGGTTCGATGACTCCTTGTTCTAATAACTTGTTGATATGGTTCCTCATTACTTCCATTTTGGGCGGCGATAACGTGTATGGGGGAAGGCGTATTACTTTGTGGTCGCTCAGATTGATCTTGTAGGCTATTCTATTAGGTTCGTTAGTCCTAGCTTAGGGGTAAGAACGGTGGAAAACTCTTTTATTAGTTTCTGCATTCTCAGCCTATCTCCACTTTCTAGATGAGATAATTCAGACTCACGGTGTACTATATGTGTAGTCGATGATCCCGTATTTTCTTATTCTTCTGTTTCACAATCAAAATATACTTCCGTGTACGGTCGAATCGAAAATAATATTTCTTCTCGTGGATGTCAAGAATTATTCCCGTTTTACTGATAAAGTCAGCTCCCAATATTAAGTCGGGTCCTAAATCATCACATACTAACATTGAAAAAACCACGTTAGGTTCTTAATTTTTACCTTAATAGTGATGCTGAGTTTTATCACTAAATTTTGTTTATTGGCAGTAGCACATCTTACATTCACAGCTTGACTGCGTTTCACTAGGTTGTGTTCGAATAATTTATCTGCTAACCTCTGACTGATTAAGGTTATAGTCGATCCAGAATCGATTAATCCGAGGGTGGATATAACACCTAGGTCAACTTGTATTAAGGGCAATAGACATTTAGTCCAATCGCTTTTAGTTATCGCGTTACATTTCTCAATAAACCTTCTAACATACTAACATAGGGATCTATTTTTCTAGTGTTCTTTTCTTTTTTTTTATTTTCCTTATTCTCGTTGATTTCTTTGGGTTTACCGGTTCTCAAGATGCTGCGGAAGACACAGGATTTCAGGTCTCCCTGCCTTACATGTTTTTTGGATTAGGTTGTTTCCGATCGTACTGCTTCCGATTACAGTTTCTACTTACATGTTCATACTTTCCACAGTTATAACATATATTTTTTTACGAGGGGTATAGCTTGCTTCCGTTCTAGGTTGCGTGTCATTTGATTTAGGCTACCAGGGCTGTGCAAGTTGTTCGGTCTATTAAATGGTCGCCTTTCACGCTGGGTTTGCACATCGGTCACCAGGGCTTGCATTTCATTTCTACTAGGCTCGGTTGAATTCAAAGCATGTCTGTTCTGATCTGAGTACCATATGTTCGACGAGTGAATACTGCATTGTTCGAGATCCGCAAAGGTGTTGGGTCTATTTATTAACGCTAAACGAGATCTTTACTCTGGAGACAATCCTACTAAAATGGTATCGACCATCTGTCTCTCACTCCAATCTACTTGCAGTAGTCGAGAAGACTCCCTGATGTCAGAGATGTAATGGGCCAGTCTCTCATGAGTTCCTTGTACTCGAAGTACGGTCTTTCTTTTAAGTTCCTCATAAATTCCGGTGGGAATAAAATATTTTATGATAGTAGTATGCAGTTCTCCTACTGGAAGTGTAGAGCTTAATGATTCCAGCACACGATTCTTTAATGGTGGTTTACATTTCGGTAGGAGGACTTGCAAAATTTTCTAGTCATTTAGTTGCTGTAGATCCTTTATCTGCAGGAGGTATTTGATGAAGTTTAGTAGTTTAGTAACATTCAAACCATCCGTGTGTGGAATTTCAGCTAAGAGTTTTTCTACAGGATGAGTGATTTTTCCGTAGAGGTCAACATTATAATTTACGAGTGGTGTAGCTTTAGGAGGGCCAGATGCTGCATTAGGGGTAGTGAATTCGTACATCCCGGAGCAATTGTGGGAACCACTGGGAGGTGGGGCTTCAGATATTGTATGGGTATTCACGTCTCTATTTGGGTTTTGCTCTCGACTCGGTTGTATTTTCGATACGGTGGGTGATTCCTGATTCCTGATAAGGGGAGGTTGTTCTAAGGTAGGAGATTGAACTGGGGAGATGTATAGTTTCTTCAAGGACTTTTCAATTTCATCCATTCTGAATGAGTCGGACCTTCTTCGCAATTCATTGATAATAGTGAGTAATTGGCGTAAAGCCTCATCCGCAAAACTTTGGACGTCGGGAGGGATTACCGTGATGTTGGGCCAGTTTAACAAATTTTTCATTCGCCGGGTTAAATGTTCTATCCTTTGAGTTGTCCGCAATATTACCGCAGGAGATTTCTCATCTTGAAGGGTTTGGGACAATAAAGTCAACTCACTATACTTGGCATAACAAGTTTCTCTCTCGCTCTCATAATCGAGTCCGCTTAAGTTACTTAACGTAACTTAACGTGGGTGTATCAGATCCACTTTCGCGTATAGACTTGCGCAATTCCACGACTGTTACATTCGCATGAGGTAAACCGCGTAAAAGAGCTTCATAGCACAGTTCGTCTTTTAATAGTAAGTCTGGATTAAATAGGGCCATGTTTACCTTATATCTAGCACACTAAAACTTATTCTACTACACTATACACAATTATTGCATACACACTTTAGTTCATGGTAAAACATTTGCATGAGTTGTAAGAGAATTACTTATCATCTCAGAGAAAGAGAAAAATTCACACAGACGTCAACTTTACTTTCAACGATCAGCTGTTACGCTGGAATGTAGGTCAAACTAGTTTTCTTTAAACAATGGCATAGTATTATGCGTAAGGAGGGGGGAATCAAGCTCGAGCGTGAAGAGAATGTTATTGCTCCACTCAACAACAGCTGACGGCTTTCTTTACAGACTTGTACTGGCTTGCTTCAACGAGGGTGGTATGTGCGATGCGGAACGATATGCGTTTTAAACAAGTTACAGCCCGTTACTAAGCTGAGTTTTAGTTATTATTTGGTTTTACGTGCTAATTTTAATTTATCTAATTCTGCTACTAGAAAGGAGTAGAATTTCACTTACAATTTATTTACACGTAATTGAACTTGTTTTATTTAGTCAGTTGTTAAATGACTCACCGTGGCAATAGAAAGACGAATTACATATTTATGCAGGCTTATACAGGAAAACTACAGGTCTTGAATTGTCGCAAAATAGACGTGTTAGAGACTGAACATTTTGACAAGTACATACATGAATTGGTGTAATACAAGCTAATATTTTCACGTATATTAAATAAATCATATTCGAGTATGTGCATAATCTCACACAAAATTTACAATTGTGAATTTAATATTGTCACTATTATTCTTTTATGCTACTTAGCCTTTTTGTTTTACATACAATACATCAAATGAGTGCATAGATCTGCAGAGTGCCGCATCTTATATGCGTCACGATGCTTACAAACCTTTTATATATAAAGCAGAGTGGCGCATCTTATAACGTGTCGGCTACGTTATAACCTAGGGAACCCGTGATAATTGACTCTGGCCAATTATACAGGCTGCCTTCGTTGTAACAAACTGAAAATTAATCAAATCACTATGAATAATTATAAGTACTCTAATAAAAGGAAACTGGGGAGGGAGGTTTTCTGATTTATGCACTCAATTTAGTATGTAACAAAGATGACATCTCTTTATTTACGGGTGATCAATAATACATTACAAATAAAAATTTTAGCTTACACTGAAATGGTAAGGGGGTTTTATCTATTTAAAATGATAATACAGTTAGTGTATTTACCTCGGATCCGAGTCTCTTTAAACTAGTTAGGAATTTTCAAATTTACTCTACTTCTTTAGTCAATTACATTATTACTTAAAATACCATTAGAAGAATGGTTTCATTTGGTTGTGCGATGTTCCAAAGCTACATCACAAGAGTTATGTTACAAAGTATGATTTCTGAAATTTCTTGTTACAACATTGTTATTCTTAATGCTTAGAGATTGTCATTTAAAGTCTTTTTCTTTTAACATTACTTATATTTAAAAGATACATTATTCACGGAAGACGAGCTTCCGCGTCACCTCTAGTTAATCGTTTCAGTCCATGTCCTGCCGCGTGATTCTTCTGTACTCTCTTAATAGTGGGTCGTCATCGTGGTAGTCTTTCCGGTGGAGGTCCTCGGAGTCAACTAATGATGAAGTGGATGTTACGGTGTCATCTAGAAAGAAGTCGTTCTGTTTCTCAGTGGTAGTGTAAATGCAGTTGAGGTCTTAGTCTTCACTTTTCACAGTTATTCCCATCACATTTGTAATAGCACAGTAGTATTTGAGTTTACATATTCGTTACACATTATGACGGAACCCCAAAATAACTTGAACTATATTTTTAATAGGAGATGTCACCTTACACACTTATTTCACTCATTCACATCTTTGTGTTATAACACACTACATTTTAGTTACATAGATCTCCACACTGTTAGTTGAAGCTAATAACAAAATAAAAAAAAATATTTTGTGCAGCGTGCAGCTTGGAGCTGTTTACAGATTGAACGTCGCATCTCAAGTCCTACATTGTTACAACAGGAAAATTGTAACGACGCGGAGTGAATACTCCGCCATAACATAGTTCCAACTTTTAATTTGTAATACAGTCTTACAGTTCGACATAATAAACAATCAAGACTTTGCTTGTCTACAGAATTTATTACAACAACTACTAGTGACTTTGAATTAGTTATTATTTACATTATAGTTTACAGGTATTTTTATTTAATGCCGGGTCGGTATGCAAGTTGTATCCGGTGTACACAGGTCATAGCATGATAATTTAATAAAGGGTTAACAGTTTTTTAACTCTTTCTTTCTCAGTTTTTGTTAATTATTTTAGTTAAATTCCCTTTTTAATACTCATTACTATTACGAGTTTGTTCAAGGGTATTCTTCGGTATAATAGTGCGATTTAATGGTTTTAACTAACTTCCCATTTTATATTTTTATTATTATTTTTTTTTTAATTTATTTCGTCACATACTCCGCCGCTTAAATGAGACATAGGGGGGGAGAACTTTTAACAAGGTGAATTCGAAAGTAAGGTACTGGTGCACACTTGTCGTTACTGTGTGAACTTTCTCTCCTTCTTCTCCCTTTTTCTTTTATTTATTTAGTTGCATGAGTTATACACAACTTACTTCTTCTGATTATCAAACAATATATATTTATATATCCTTACAAACTAATTCTTAAATTACGTAAAATTCACACTTTATGACTACATATTAAGACACATAAACTTCTTCTTATTTCTACTACTTAAAACTACTACCGGTTTTTTGGGGGGTTTTAGTTACTCTATTCACAGATTTACTCTCTAAATAATTTATTACTTAGTGGTCATAGTAGTGGTCAGCTGACTACTCACTTCGCTCATCTTACGCTGAACAGGATCTAAGGTTGATCAGGCCTCATTCCTAATTCTACGATTAGCACCTTGCATGGTTACTCAGGTACAAGATAACTTGTCTACCTTGTATTTCCTTTTTCTAGTTTTCGCTCTGCCATTTCCTTTTTTTTTATATACAGTTTTATCTGCGAAATATGTGTTCTTCGTACATATTCTTGAGTCGCAGGTTCGTACAGGGCTACTGTTACTGGGGTTAAGTACTTCTGGATTTGGTAAGGACCACACCATCGGTATGATAGTTTAGAGGTGGTCTTATCAATTGCACTACTAGTCGGGTGTGTTTTATACATTACTAAGTCACCGACTTGGTACTTAACTAAATTGTTATTATTACTTCTCTCGTGATATTTTCGCGATTTCTCCAAGTTCGCTCTTAAATTTACGCGAGCTTCATTCCAGATTTTTTTTTTATGCTTGTCCTTAATTCGCTGGGGTAGCAAGTCATGTATTTTCCATTTTGTGGACAAGGGGTGGTTTGGTTTGTACTTATACAGTAACTCAAACGGGGTCGATTTATGTCCTTCGTGATAAGTTGAATTGAAGACATATTGTATCCAGGATAGGTTCTGGTCCCAAGAAGAATGATAGGCTATTAAAGCAGATTTGAGGTTTCGCAAATACCTTTCAGCAATATTGCCAAGCGGACGATACTCCGTAGTGGTAATATGGTCTATCACAGTGGTCGACGCTAACGCTCGCCGCATGGGATACATCCAAACAAAGGTGAACGAATCTACACATACGAGTAGCATCGTATTACCTGATTTAGATCGAGGGTAGGGACCTGAAAAGTCTAAATAAAGTTTAGAGAACGGGGTAGTAGGGATTTCTGAAATTAATTGGCTTATTTTACTGTTTCTTGCTGGTTTGCTGAGTGCGCATAACTTACACTTTTTTACGAAGCTAGCTATTTCGCTGTTCATATTGTTCCAATGATATTCCTTACGAAAGCGATTATTGTTTTATTTATTCTCATATGTGCTCCAATGGTGGATGAAAGGTAGTATTCCATCAGCATAGGCTTAATTACATCAGGGGCAATTATCCTTAATTCCTTTCCATTTGCTATTCTGTGGCATAGTATTCTTTTACTCAATACGTATTTATCTGATTTAATTCCTTCCTCGAGTTGTTCTATAATTGGCTTCAAAAGAGGGTCTTGTTGTTGATACTGAGCGATGTTGGTAAACGCAAGGGGGAATTCGGTAATTACGGTGTTAACAATGGGTGTTTCTAGACTCTCAATGCTTTCGGGATTATTAGTGGGCGACTGGAACATACGGGACAGGGTATCCGCGACTACATTTTCTGTACCTCTAATATGTTGTACTTTGAATTTGTAACAGTTTAACCTCAATACCCATCTTCCAATACGTCCTAACTGTTTAGGGTGATTCAGTAACCAAGATAATGCTTGATTATCAGTTTCCAACAGGAACTCTTTATGTTCTAAAAAAGGTTTAAACTTCTCAAAAGCAAATACAATAGCTAAACATTCTAATTCATATGCGGAGTATTTCTTTTCTTGGTCAGTCAAAGTGCGTGAAGCGTAACTAATCGGTAGTCTACAGTTTTCTATTTCCGGATATATTACTGCACCTAAGGCTACACTTGAACTGTCAGTCTGAACTAAGAAAGGTTTCGTAAAATCTGCTAATTGTAATACCGGGGGTGACATGATGCTTTCTTTTAGTTTTTGGAACGCAGTTGGTGTTGTGGAGTCCATTCAAATTTCGCTCCCTTCTTTCTTAAGGCATTCAGAGGTGCGGCTATTTCGGCTAGATGAGGAATATACTTGTGGAAATAATTTATCATTCCCAAAAATCGGGCTATTCCTTTAGCATCCCGCGGTGGTAAAAATTCTCTGATCTCACGGGTTCGTTCGGGGTCTATGCTTACCTTTCCGTTGGCCTTTACGATGTGACCAAAAATGAAAATTGTGGGACAGCAAAATTTACTTTTTTGGGATTAACTGTTAATCCGGCTTTCTGTAATCGAGATAAAACTTCACGTAGATGTTTAAGATGTTGGTCCATCGATTCGCTGTAGATTACAATGTCATCCAGGTAGTGATACACATATTTAAATTTTATATCATGAAATAATTTCTCTAATAGTCTACTACATACGGAACTTCCTTGTGATATTCCAAAGGGTACTCTCGTAAATTGGTACAGGTTCAAAGGAACAGCAAAAGCGGTTAGACGTTTGGATCCTTCCGAAAGGGGTATTTGGTGAAATGCCTGATTTAGATCCATTATAATAAAGACTTTCGCTTTGGTGAAATAATGAAAAGCACTGTGGATGTCGGGAAGCGGGATAGATTCAAATTCTATTCGTTTATTTAATTGCCGGTAGTCCACAACTAGTCTGTGTTTGTCGTGACGTTTTGGTACTAAAAATGAGGGTGATGAATACGGTGAAGTAGAGGGTTCGATGACTCCTTGTTCTAATAACTTGTTGATATGGTTCCTCATTACTTCCATTTTGGGCGGCGATAACGTGTATGGGGGAAGGCGTATTACTTTGTGGTCGCTCAGATTGATCTTGTAGGCTATTCTATTAGGTTCGTTAGTCCTAGCTTAGGGGTAAGAACGGTGGAAAACTCTTTTATTAGTTTCTGCATTCTCAGCCTATCTCCACTTTCTAGATGAGATAATTCAGACTCACGGTGTACTATATGTGTAGTCGATGATCCCGTATTTTCTTATTCTTCTGTTTCACAATCAAAATATACTTCCGTGTACGGTCGAATCGAAAATAATATTTCTTCTCGTGGATGTCAAGAATTATTCCCGTTTTACTGATAAAGTCAGCTCCCAATATTAAGTCGGGTCCTAAATCATCACATACTAACATTGAAAAAACCACGTTAGGTTCTTAATTTTTACCTTAATAGTGATGCTGAGTTTTATCACTAAATTTTGTTTATTGGCAGTAGCACATCTTACATTCACAGCTTGACTGCGTTTCACTAGGTTGTGTTCGAATAATTTATCTGCTAACCTCTGACTGATTAAGGTTATAGTCGATCCAGAATCGATTAATCCGAGGGTGGATATAACACCTAGGTCAACTTGTATTAAGGGCAATAGACATTTAGTCCAATCGCTTTTAGTTATCGCGTTACATTTCTCAATAAACCTTCTAACATACTAACATAGGGATCTATTTTTCTAGTGTTCTTTTCTTTTTTTTTGTTTTCCTTATTCTCGTTGATTTCTTTGGGTTTACCGGTTCTCAAGATGCTGCGGAAGACACAGGATTTCAGGTCTCCCTGCCTTACATGTTTTTTGGATTAGGTTGTTTCCGATCGTACTGCTTCCGATTACAGTTTCTACTTACATGTTCATACTTTCCGCAGTTATAACATATATTTTTTTACGAGGGGTATAGCTTGCTTCCGTTCTAGGTTGCGTGTCATTTGATTTAGGCACCAGGGCTGTGCAAGTTGTTCGGTCTATTAAATGGTCGCCTTTCACGCTGGGTTTGCACATCGGTCACCAGGGCTTGCATTTCATTTCTACTAGGCTCGGTTGAATTCAAAGCATGTCTGTTCTGATCTGAGTACCATATGTTCGACGAGTGAATACTGCATTGTTCGAGATCCGCAAAGGTGTTGGGTCTATTTATTAACGCTAAACGAGATCTTTACTCTGGAGACAATCCTACTAAAATGGTATCGACCATCTGTCTCTCACTCCAATCTACTTGCAGTAGTCGAGAAGACTCCCTGATGTCAGAGATGTAATGGGCCAGTCTCTCATGAGTTCCTTGTACTCGAAGTACGGTCTTTCTTTTAGGTTCCTCATAAATTCCGGTGGGAATAAAATATTTTATGATAGTAGTATGCAGTTCTCCTACTGGAAGTGTAGAGCTTAATGATTCCAGCACACGATTCTTTAATGGTGGTTTACATTTCGGTAGGAGGACTTGCAAAATTTTCCAGTCATTTAGTTGCTGTAGATCCTTTATCTGCAGGAGGTATTTGATGAAGTTTAGTAGTTTAGTAACATTCAAACCATCCGTGTGTGGAATTTCACCTAAGAGTTTTTCTACAGGATGAGTGATTTTTCCGTAGAGGTCAACATTATAATTTACGAGTGGTATAGCTTTAGGAGGACCAGATGCTGCATTAGGGGTAGTGAATTCGTACATCCCGGAGCAATTGTGGGAACCACTGGGAGGTGGGGCTTCAGATATTGTATGGGTATTCACGTCTCTATTTGGGTTTTGCTCTCGACTCGGTTGTATTTTCGATACGGTGGGTGATTCCTGATTCCTGATAAGGGGAGGTTGTTCTAAGGTAGGAGATTGAACTGGGGAGATGTATAGTTTCTTCAAGGACTTTTCAATTTCATTCATTCTGAACGAGTCGGACCTTCTTCGCAATTCATTGATAATAGTGAGTAATTGGCGTAAAGCCTCATCCGCAAAACTTTGCACGTCGGGAGGGATTACCGTGATGTTGGGCCAGTTTAACAAATTTTTCATTCGCCGGGTTAAATGTTCTATCCTTTGAGTTGTCCGCAATATTACCGCAGGAGATTTCTCATCTTGAAGGGTTTGGGACAATAAAGTCAACTCACTATACTTGGCATAACAAGTTTCTCTCTCGCTCTCATAATCGAGTCCGCTTAAGTTACTTAACGTAACTTAACGTGGGTGTATCAGATCCACTTTCGCGTATAGACTTGCGCAATTCCACGACTGTTACATTCGCATGAGGTAAACCGCGTAAAAGAGCTTCATAGCACAGTTCGTCTTTTAATAGTAAGTCTGGATTAAACAGGGCCATGTTTACCTTATATCTAGCACACTAAAACTTATTCTACTACACTATACACAATTATTGCATACACACTTTAGTTCATGGTAAAACATTTGCATGAGTTGTAAGAGAATTACTTATCATCTCAGAGAAAGAGAAAAATTCACACAGACGTCAACTTTACTTTCAACGGTCAGCTGTTACGCTGGAATGTAGGTGAAACTAGTTTTCTTTAAACAATGGCATAGTATTATGCGTAAGGAGGGGGGAATCAAGCTCGAGCGTGAAGAGAATGTTATTGCTCCACTCAACAACAGCTGACGGCTTTCTTTACAGACTTGTACTGGCTTGCTTCAACGAGGGTGGTATGTGCGATGCGGAACGATATGCGTTTTAAACAAGTTACAGCCCGTTACTAAGCTGAGTTTTAGTTATTATTTGGTTTTACGTGCTAATTTTAATTTATCTAATTCTGCTACTAGAAAGGAGTAGAATTTCACTTACAATTTATTTACACGTAATTGAACTTGTTTTATTTAGTCAGTTGTTAAATGACTCACCGTGGCAATAGAAAGACGAATTACATATTTATGCAGGCTTATACAGGAAAACTACAGGTCTTGAATTGTCGCAAAATAGACGTGTTAGAGACTGAACATTTTGACAAGTACATACATGAATTGGTGTAATACAAGCTAATATTTTCACGTATATTAAATAAATCATATACGAGTATGTGCATAATCTCACACAAAATTTACAATTGTGAATTTAATATTGTCACTATTATTCTTTTATGCTACTTAGCCTTTTTGTTTTACATACAATACATCAAATGAGTGCATAGATCTGCAGAGTGCCGCATCTTATATGCGTCACGATGCTTACAAACCTTTTATATATAAAGCAGAGTGGCGCATCTTATAACGTGTCGGCTACGTTATAACCTAGGGAACCCGTGATAATTGACTCTGGCCAATTATACAGGCTGCCTTCGTTGTAACAAACTGAAAATTTATCAAATCACTATCAATAATTATAAGTACTCTAATAAAAGGAAACTGGGGAGGGAGGTTTTCTGATTTATGCACTCAATTTAGTATGTAACAAAGATGACATCTCTTTATTTACGGGTGATCAATAATACATTACAAATAAAAATTTTAGCTTACACTGAAATGGTAAGGGGGTTTTCTCTATTTAAAATGATAATACAGTTAGTGTATTTACCTCGGATCCGAGTCTCTTTAAACTAGTTAGGAATTTTCAAATTTACTCTACTTCTTTAGTCAATTACATTATTACTTAAAATACCATTAGAAGAATGGTTTCATTTGGTTGTGCGATGTTCCAAAGCTACATCACAAGAGTTATGTTACAAAGTATGATTTCTGAAATTTCTTGTTCCAACATTGTTATTCTTAATGCTTAGAGATTGTCATTTAAAGTCTTTTTCTTTTAACATTACTTATATTTAAAAGATACATTATTCACGGAAGACGAGCTTCCGCGTCACCTCTAGTTAATCGTTTCAGTCCATGTCCTGCCGCGTGATTCTTCTGTACTCTCTTAATAGTGGGTCGTCATCGTGGTAGTCTTTCCGGTGGAGGTCCTCGGAGTCAACTAATGATGAAGTGGATGTTACGGTGTCATCTAGAAAGAAGTCGTTCTGTTTCTCAGTGGTAGTGTAAATGCAGTTGAGGTCTTAGTCTTCACTTTTCACAGTTATTCCCATCACATTTGTAATAGCACAGTAGTATTTGAGTTTACATATTCGTTACACATTATGACGGAACCCCAAAATAACTTGAACTATATTTTTAATAGGAGATGTCACCTTACACACTTATTTCACTCATTCACATCTTTGTGTTATAACACACTACATTTTAGTTACATAGATCTCCACACTGTTAGTTGAAGCTAATAACAAAATAAAAAAAAATATTTTGTGCAGCGTGCAGCTTGGAGCTGTTTACAGATTGAACGTCGCATCTCAAGTCCTACATTGTTACAACAGGAAAATTGTAACGACGCGGAGTGAATACTCCGCATTAACATAGTTCCAACTTTTAATTAGTAATACAGTCTTACAGTTCGACATAATAAACAATCAAGACTTTGCTTGTCTACAGAATTTATTACAACAACTACTAGTGACTTTGAATTAGTTATTATTTACTTTATAGTTTACAGGTATTTTTATTTAATGCCGGGTCGGTATGCAAGTTGGATCCGGTGTACACAGGTCATAGCATGATAATTTAATAAAGGGTTAACAGTTTTTTAACTCTTTCTTTCTCAGTTTTTGTTAATTATTTTAGTTAAATTCCCTTTTTAATACTCATTACTATTACGAGTTTGTTCAGGGGTATTCTTCGGTATAATAGTGCGATTTAATGGTTTTAACTAACTTCCCATTTTATATTTTTATTATTATTTTTTTAAATTTATTTCGTCACATACTCCGCCGCTTAAATGAGACATAGGGGGGGAGAACTTTTAACAAGGTGAATTCGAAAGTAAGGTACTTGGGCACACTTGTCGTTACTGTGTGAACTTTCTCTCCTTCTTCTCCCTTTTTCTTTTATTTATTTAGTTGCATGAGTTATACACAACTTACTTCTTCTGATTATCAAACAATATATATATATATTATAACGAAACATTGTTATCAATGTTTATCGTTCTAACTGGAGTACGCATAATAAGCGTTATCTGCTACAATTGTACATTTAGAAGGGTACAGATAGGATTTTATATAGCAAACAAAACAGATAACAGTCCACCTGCATAAATATGTATAATTTTGTCGGCACATGTCAGAAGTGTTTTAAAACTTAAATAATAAAAAAATGACAAAAGATTAAGAAGAACTAGGTTGACCAGTGAATAGTGCGGAAATGTAGCTTTATTTAGACACCAAACACATAACGAGATAGTGAGAGTGTCGTGAACTATAAGCGTTTTACTATTTCACACCTTTCGCGGTGCTAATTAAAGATCGCGTGTATACATAGCTAATAACTGTGTTCAAGACATGTCTAACAAACAACTTTGTTACCTAAATAAATAAAGGATTGTTGAGATATTCGCCGATAGAAACTCATTTGCACACGTGGCTTTGCCCTATAAACAGTGAGCCAAAACGAGCATCTGGGGCATTCATAAAGTATTCGTTGAGTCGTACACACGGAACGATACGCTGCAGAAGACGCTTCAATGAGACCGGCCGACACCTGAGTTACTACAACTACGTACTACGGACATCAGACTATACCCGAGGCCAGAGACGCTGTGTCCATGACGATAAAGGAACGACGCCTAGCCTAGCTGTTCATACACCGCTAAGCGACGCTGACGGAGGTTTCGAGAGGAATAGCTGTACTCAACGCCGACGCCTGAGACCCGTGTACATCTGTGTAACATGAAATCATCAAAACAGGTGACCTGATATGGTTCAGGGTTCATAATAATGTTGTAAAACACAACAAGTAAATGAAAAGCCGCTATAAGCGAAATTGAACAGTTTTAAATAATTGATAAACATTTAATTATATAGGCGGTATGACTAAAGCCTAAAGACACTTTTAAATGTTGTACTGTATATCATATAGAGACATTTATTCAAAAAGACAGAACATTTGGATAATGTGTGATTATTATAATAATATGTTAATAAGAGTGCAGAAAGACTCTAAGCAAATGTTTTCATGAGATTGTGCACTGTATAAAAAATTATATTTGATAAATTAAATGTGATAAATTAAGGGAGAGTGCAGAGAAGCTCTAAGAGTGTTCTCAAGATAGTAGATGTCACAAATTTTATTGTTTCATATTAATTATTGTTGATAGCCAAGCAGGCTGAAGAGTAGAATAATTAAAAGGGAGTTACCCTTAATAAAAGTTTTTATATTAATAATAATTACCATAGAGATAACGATAAATATAACCCTTGTTATATTAATTTAAAAAGTTCGTATTTTATTTTCTCATGTATAAAGAACAGGGTTACGGATTTCATAGAATGAAATCAATTCAGTATTTCCATTTTATTAAATAATTATAATTCTATATAACAAAAATGATTTTTATAAATGAATTATAATTACCGGCAGACAGTGTGAAACTGCCCATATATGTGTGTATATTTCCATGTTATATGTTTTGTGTATATACTGTGTATTGTATGTCTTATTTTCAGGAACTTATAAATTATGTACTAAGATATATGATTTTAATATGTGATTGTTAGACGTAAGCATTATAACAATATATCACTAGAGAAAATATGGTAAAGTAATATTCAAGAAAGAATATAAATGGTGGAACCCGCCGTAAATTGTGTTAAATATTTGAAATTCTTTTTATTATTATGATTTGTTTAAAGATAAGCACCTTGAGGGTGACAATTATAATCATTGGAATGATAGACTAAAAAGGCAGTTTTCATTTATTCACAATTTATACAACTCAGCTTCCTAAAATAATTCTTTTGGAAACACATCGTCCCAACTCGTTACCTGATACCTAATAAGCCCAAATCCCACACCTAATAGCCGGCAAAGCAGAAAAGTACCATATACTGCAGGTAAGTGTTGGCATGGTATACCCTAACCAGGTCCATGTAAAACTCATAATCCATAATGAAAGAAATCATAAAAAGATGTGTTGCAATATATATCCTTACAAACTAATTCTTACATTACGTAAAATTCACACTTTTTGACTACATATTAAGACACATAAACTTCTTCTTATTTCTACTACTTAAAACTACTACCGGTTTTTTTGGGGGGTTTTAGTTACTCTATTCACAGAATTACTCTCTAAATAATTTATTACTTAGTGGTCATAGTAGTGGTCAGCTGACTACTCACTTCGCTCATCTTTCGCTGAACAGGATCTAAGGTTGATCAGGCCTCATTCCTAATTCTACGATTAGCACCTTGCATGGTTACTCAGGTACAAGATAACTTGTCTACCTTGTATTTCCTTTTTCTAGTTTTCGCTCTGCCATTTCCTTTTTTTTTATATACAGTTTTATCTGCGAAATATGTGTTCTTCGTACATATTCTTGAGTCGCAGGTTCGTACAGGGCTACTGTTACTGGGGTTATGTACTTCTGGATTTGGTAAGGACCACACCATCGGTATGATAGTTTAGAGGTGGTCTTATCAATTGCACTACTAGTCGGGTGTGTTTTATACATTACTAAGTCACCGACTTGGTACTTAACTAAATTGTTATTATTACTTCTCTCGTGATATTTTCGCGATTTCTCCAAGTTCGCTCTTAAATTTACGCGAGCTTCATTCCAGATTTTTTTTGTATGCTTGTCCTTAATTCGCTGGGGTAGCAAGTCATGTATTTTCCATTTTGTGGACAAGGGGTGGTTTGGTTTGTACTTATACAGTAACTCAAACGGGATCGATTTATGTCCTTCGTGATAAGCTGAATTGAAGACATATTGTATCCAGGATAGGTTCTGGTCCCAAGAAGCATGATAGGCTATTAAAGCAGATTTGAGGTTTCGCAAATACCTTTCAGCAATATTGCCTTGCGGACGATACTCCGTAGTGGTAATATGGTCTATCACAGTGGTCGACGCTAACGCTCGCCGCATGGGATACATCCAAACAAAGGTGAACGAATCTACACATACGAGTAGCATCGTATTACCTGATTTAGATCGAGGGTAGGGACCTGAAAAGTCTAAATAAAGTTTAGAGAACGGGGTAGTAGGGATTTCTGAAATTAATTGGCTTATTTTACTGTTTCTTGCTGGTTTGCTGAGTGCGCATAACTTACACTTTTTTACGAAGCTAGCTATTTCGCTGTTCATATTGTTCCAATGATATTCCTTACGAAAGCGATTATTGTTTTATTTATTCTCATATGTGCTCTAATGGTGGATGAAAGGTAGTATTCCATCAGCATAGGCTTAATTACATCAGGGGCAATTATCCTTAATTCCTTTCCATTTGCTATTCTGTGGCATAGTATTCTTTTACTCAATACGTATTTATCTGATTTAATTCCTTCCTCGAGTTGTTCTATAATTGGCTTCAAAAGAGGGTCTTGTTGTTGATACTGAGCGATGTTGGTAAACGCAAGGGGGAATTCGGTAATTACGGTGTTAACAATGGGTGTTTCTAGACTCTCAATGCTTTCGGGATTATTAGTGGGCGACTGGAACATACGGGACAGGGTATCCGCGACTACATTTTCTGTACCTCTAATATGTTGTACTTTGAATTTGTAACAGTTTAACCTCAATACCCATCTTCCAATACGTCCTAACTGTTTAGGGTGATTCAGTAACCAAGATAATGCTTGATTATCAGTTTCCAACAGGAACTCTTTATGTTCTAAAAAAGGTTTAAACTTCTCAAAAGCAAATACAATAGCTAAACATTCTAATTCATATGCGGAGTATTTCTTTTCTTGGTCAGTCAAAGTGCGTGAAGCGTAACTAATCGGTAGTCTACAGTTTTCTATTTCCGGATATATTACTGCACCTAAGGCTACACTTGAACTGTCAGTCTGAACTAAGAAAGGTTTCGTAAAATCTGCTAATTGTAATACCGGGGGTGACATGATGCTTTCTTTTAGTTTTTGGAACGCAGTTGGTGTTGTGGAGTCCATTCAAATTTCGCTCCCTTCTTTCTTAAGGCATTCAGAGGTGCGGCTATTTCGGCTAGATGAGGAATATACTTGTGGAAATAATTTATCATTCCCAAAAATCGGGCTATTCCTTTAGCATCCCGCGGTGGTAAAAATTCTCTGATCTCACGGGTTCGTTCGGGGTCTATGCTTACCTTTCCGTTGGCCTTTACGATGAGACCAAAAATGAAAATTGTGGGACAGCAAAATTTACTTTTTTGGGATTAACTGTTAATCCGGCTTTCTGTAATCGAGATAAAACTTCACGTAGATGTTTAAGATGTTGGTCCATCGATTCGCTGTAGATTACAATGTCATCCAGGTAGTGATACACATATTTAAATTTTATATCATGAAATAATTTCTCTAATAGTCTACTACCTACGGAACTTCCTTGTGATATTTCAAAGGGTACTCTCGTAAATTGGTACAGGTTCAAAGGAACAGCAAAAGCGGTTAGACGTTTGGATTCTTCCGAAAGGGGTATTTGGTGAAATGCCTGATTTAGATCCATTATAATAAAGACTTTCGCTTTGGTGAAATAATGAAAAGCACTGTGGATGTCGGGAAGCGGGATAGATTCAAATTCTATTCGTTTATTTAATTGCCGGTAGTCCACAACTAGTCTGTGTTTGTCGTGACCTTTTGGTACTAAAAATGAGGGTGATGAATACGGTGAAGTAGAGGGTTCGATGACTCCTTGTTCTAATAACTTGTTGATATGGTTCCTCATTACTTCCATTTTGGGCGGCGATAACGTGTATGGGGGAAGGCGTATTACTTTGTGGTCGCTCAGATTGATCTTGTAGGCTATTCTATTAGGTTCGTTAGTCCTAGCTTAGGGGTAAGAACGGTGGAAAACTCTTTTATTAGTTTCTGCATTCTCAGCCTATCTCCACTTTCTAGATGAGATAATTCAGACTCACGGTGTACTATATGTGTAGTCGATGATCCCGTATTTTCTTATTCTTCTGTTTCACAATCAAAATATACTTCCGTGTACGGTCGAATCGAAAATAATATTTCTTCTCGTGGATGTCAAGAATTATTCCCGTTTTACTGATAAAGTCAGCTCCCAATATTAAGTCGGGTCCTAAATCATCACATACTAACATTGAAAAAACCACGTTAGGTTCTTAATTTTTACCTTAATAGTGATGCTGAGTTTTATCACTAAATTTTGTTTATTGGCAGTAGCACATCTTACATTCACAGCTTGACTGCGTTTCACTAGGTTGTGTTCGAATAATTTATCTGCTAACCTCTGACTGATTAAGGTTATAGTCGATCCAGAATCGATTAATCCGAGGGTGGATATAACACCTAGGTCAACTTGTATTAAGGGCAATAGACATTTAGTCCAATCGCTTTTAGTTATCGCGTTACATTTCTCAATAAACCTTCTAACATACTAACATAGGGATCTATTTTTCTAGTGTTCTTTTCTTTTTTTTTGTTTTCCTTATTCTCGTTGATTTCTTTGGGTTTACCGGTTCTCAAGATGCTGCGGAAGACACAGGATTTCAGGTCTCCCTGCCTTACATGTTTTTTGGATTAGGTTGTTTCCGATCGTACTGCTTCCGATTACAGTTTCTACTTACATGTTCATACTTTCCGCAGTTATAACATATATTTTTTTACGAGGGGTATAGCTTGCTTCCGTTCTAGGTTGCGTGTCATTTGATTTAGGCACCAGGGCTGTGCAAGTTGTTCGGTCTATTAAATGGTCGCCTTTCACGCTGGGTTTGTACATCGGTCACCAGGGCTTGCATTTCATTTCTACTAGGCTCGGTTGAATTCAAAGCATGTCTGTTCTGATCTGAGTACCATATGTTCGACGAGTGAATACTGCATTGTTCGAGATCCGCAAAGGTGTTGGGTCTATTTATTAACGCTAAACGAGATCTTTACTCTGGAGACAATCCTACTAAAATGGTATCGACCATCTGTCTCTCACTCCAATCTACTTGCAGTAGTCGAGAAGACTCCCTGATGTCAGAGATGTAATGGGCCAGTCTCTCATGAGTTCCTTGTACTCGAAGTACGGTCTTTCTTTTAAGTTCCTCATAAATTCCGGTGGGAATAAAATATTTTATGATAGTAGTATGCAGTTCTCCTACTGGAAGTGTAGAGCTTAATGATTCCAGCACACGATTCTTTAATGGTGGTTTACATTTCGGTAGGAGGACTTGCAAAATTTTCCAGTCATTTAGTTGCTGTAGATCCTTTATCTGCATGAGGTATTTGATGAAGTTTAGTAGTTTAGTAACATTCAAACCATCCGTGTGTGGAATTTCAGCTAAGAGTTTTTCTACAGGATGAGTGATTTTTCCGTAGAGGTCAACATTATAATTTACGAGTGGTATAGCTTTAGGAGGACC
This sequence comes from Magicicada septendecula, assembly GCA_034769895.1. Lineage (NCBI taxonomy): Eukaryota > Metazoa > Arthropoda > Insecta > Hemiptera > Cicadidae > Magicicada > Magicicada septendecula. The sequence continues at coordinate 131,626,104 of CM068372.1, forward strand.
AGATGCTGCATTAGGGGTAGTGAATTCGTACATCCCGGAGCAATTGTGGGAACCACTGGGAGGTGGGGCTTCAGATATTGTATGGGTATTCACGTCTCTATTTGGGTTTTGCTCTCGACTCGGTTGTATTTTCGATACGGTGGGTGATTCCTGATTCCTGATAAGGGGAGGTTGTTCTAAGGTAGGAGATTGAACTGGGGAGATGTATAGTTTCTTCAAGGACTTTTCAATTTCATCCATTCTGAATGAGTCGGACCTTCTTCGCAATTCATTGATAATAGTGAGTAATTGGCGTAAAGCCTCATCCGCAAAACTTTGGACGTCGGGAGGGATTACCGTGATGTTGGGCCAGTTTAACAAATTTTTCATTCGCCGGGTTAAATGTTCTATCCTTTGAGTTGTCCGCAATATTACCGCAGGAGATTTCTCATCTTGAAGGGTTTGGGACAATAAAGTCAACTCACTATACTTGGCATAACAAGTTTCTCTCTCGCTCTCATAATCGAGTCCGTTTAAGTTACTTAACGTAACTTAACGTGGGTGTATCAGATCCACTTTCGCGTATAGACTTGCGCAATTCCACGACTGTTACATTCGCATGAGGTAAACAGCGTAAAAGAGCTTCATAGCACAGTTCGTCTTTTAATAGTAAGTCTGGATTAAATAGGGCCATGTTTACCTTATATCTAGCACACTAAAACTTATTCTACTACACTATACACAATTATTGCATACACACTTTAGTTCATGGTAAAACATTTGCATGAGTTGTAAGAGAATTACTTATCATCTCAGAGAAAGAGAAAAATTCACACAGACGTCAACTTTACTTTCAACGATCAGCTGTTACGCTGGAATGTAGGTCAAACTAGTTTTCTTTAAACAATGGCATAGTATTATGCGTAAGGAGGGGGGAATCAAGCTCGAGCGTGAAGAGAATGTTATTGCTCCACTCAACAACAGCTGACGGCTTTCTTTACAGACTTGTACTGGCTTGCTTCAACGAGGGTGGTATGTGCGATGCGGAACGATATGCGTTTTAAACAAGTTACAGCCCGTTACTAAGCTGAGTTTTAGTTATTATTTGGTTTTACGTGCTAATTTTAATTTATCTAATTCTGCTACTAGAAAGGAGTAGAATTTCACTTACAATTTATTTACACGTAATTGAACTTGTTTTATTTAGTCAGTTGTTAAATGACTCACCGTGGCAATAGAAAGACGAATTACATATTTATGCAGGCTTATACAGGAAAACTACAGGTCTTGAATTGTCGCAAAATAGACGTGTTAGAGACTGAACATTTTGACAAGTACATACATGAATTGGTGTAATACAATCTAATATTTTCACGTATATTAAATAAATCATATACGAGTATGTGCATAATCTCACACAAAATTTACAATTGTGAATTTAATATTGTCACTATTATTCTTTTATGCTACTTAGCCTTTTTGTTTTACATACAATACATCAAATGAGTGCATAGATCTGCAGAGTGCCGCATCTTATATGCGTCACGATGCTTACAAACCTTTTATATATAAAGCAGAGTGGCGCATCTTATAACGTGTCGGCTACGTTATAACCTAGGGAACCCGTGATAATTGACTCTGGCCAATTATACAGGCTGCCTTCGTTGTAACAAACTGAAAATTAATCAAATCACTATCAATAATTATAAGTACTCTAATAAAAGGAAACTGGGGAGGGAGGTTTTCTGATTTATGCACTCAATTTAATATGTAACAAAGATGACATCTCTTTATTTACGGGTGATCAATAATACATTACAAATAAAAATTTTAGCTTACACTGAAATGGTAAGGGGGTTTTCTCTATTTAAAATGATAATACAGTTAGTGTATTTACCTCGGATCCGAGTCTCTTTAAACTAGTTAGGAATTTTCAAATTTACTCTACTTCTTTAGTCAATTACATTATTATTTAAAATACCATTAGAAGAATGGTTTCATTTGGTTGTGCGATGTTCCAAAGCTACATCACAAGAGTTATGTTACAAAGTATGATTTCTGAAATTTCTTGTTACAACATTGTTATTCTTAATGCTTAGAGATTGTCATTTAAAGTCTTTTTCTTTTAACATTACTTATATTTAAAAGATACATTATTCACGGAAGACGAGCTTCCGCGTCACCTCTAGTTAATCGTTTCAGTCCATGTCCTGCCGCGTGATTCTTCTGTACTCTCTTAATAGTGGGTCGTCATCGTGGTAGTCTTTCCGGTGGAGGTCCTCGGAGTCAACTAATGATGAAGTGGATGTTACGGTGTCATCTAGAAAGAAGTCGTTCTGTTTCTCAGTGGTAGTGTAAATGCAGTTGAGGTCTTAGTCTTCACTTTTCACAGTTATTCCCATCACATTTGTAATAGCACAGTAGTATTTGAGTTTACATATTCGTTACACATTATGACGGAACCCCAAAATAACTTGAACTATATTTTTAATAGGAGATGTCACCTTACACACTTATTTCACTCATTCACATCTTTGTGTTATAACACACTACATTTTAGTTACATAGATCTCCACACTGTTAGTTGAAGCTAATAACAAAATAAAAAAAAATATTTTGTGCAGCGTGCAGCTTGGAGCTGTTTACAGATTGAACGTCGCATCTCAAGTCCTACATTGTTACAACAGGAAAATTGTAACGACGCGGAGTGAATACTCCGCATTAACATAGTTCCAACTTTTAATTAGTAATACAGTCTTACAGTTCGACATAATAAACAATCAAGACTTTGCTTGTCTACAGAATTTATTACAACAACTACTAGTGACTTTGAATTAGTTATTATTTACATTATAGTTTACAGGTATTTTTATTTAATGCCGGGTCGGTATGCAAGTTGGATCCGGTGTACACAGGTCATAGCATGATAATTTAATAAAGGGTTAACAGTTTTTTAACTCTTTCTTTCTCAGTTTTTGTTAATTATTTTAGTTAAATTCCCTTTTTAATACTCATTACTATTACGAGTTTGTTCAGGGGTATTCTTCGGTATAATAGTGCGATTTAATGGTTTTAACTAACTTCCCATTTTATATTTTTATTATTTATTTTTTTTTAAATTTATTTCGTCACATACTCCGCCGCTTAAATGAGACATAGGGGGGGAGAACTTTTAACAAGGTGAATTCGAAAGTAAGGTACTTGGGCACACTTGTCGTTACTGTGTGAACTTTCTCTCCTTCTTCTCCCTTTTTCTTTTATTTATTTAGTTGCATGAGTTATACACAACTTACTTCTTCTGATTATCAAACAATATATATATATATATCCTTACAAACTAATTCTTAAATTACGTAAAATTCACACTTTATGACTACATATTAAGACACATAAACTTCTTCTTATTTCTACTACTTAAAACTACTACCGGTTTTTTTGGTGGTTTTAGTTACTCTATTCACAGAGTTACTCTCTAAATAATTTATTACTTAGTGGTCATAGTAGTGGTCAGCTGACTACTCACTTCGCTCATCTTACGCTGAACAGGATCTAAGGTTGATCAGGCCTCATTCCTAATTCTACGATTAGCACCTTGCATGGTTACTCAGGTACAAGATAACTTGTCTACCTTGTATTTCCTTTTTCTAGTTTTCGCTCTGCCATTTCCTTTTTTTTTATATACAGTTTTATCTGCGAAATATGTGTTCTTCGTACATATTCTTGAGTCGCAGGTTCGTACAGGGCTACTGTTACTGGGGTTAAGTACTTCTGGATTTGGTAAGGACCACACCATCGGTATGATAGTTTAGAGGTGGTCTTATCAATTGCACTACTAGTCGGGTGTGTTTTATACATTACTAAGTCACCGACTTGGTACTTAACTAAATTGTTATTATTACTTCTCTCGTGATATTTTCGCGATTTCTCCAAGTTCACTCTTAAATTTACGCGAGCTTCATTCCAGATTTTTTTTGTATGCTTGTCCTTAATTCGCTGGGGTAGCAAGTCATGTATTTTCCATTTTGTGGACAAGGGGTGGTTTGGTTTGTACTTATACAGTAACTCAAACGGGGTCGATTTATGTCCTTCGTGATAAGCTGAATTGAAGACATATTGTATCCAGGATAGGTTCTGGTCCCAAGAAGCATGATAGGCTATTAAAGCAGATTTGAGGTTTCGCAAATACCTTTCAGCAATATTGCCTTGCGGACGATACTCCGTAGTGGTAATATGGTCTATCACAGTGGTCGACGCTAACGCTCGCCGCATGGGATACATCCAAACAAAGGTGAACGAATCTACACATACGAGTAGCATCGTATTACCTGATTTAGATCGAGGGTAGGGACCTGAAAAGTCTAAATAAAGTTTAGAGAACGGGGTAGTAGGGATTTCTGAAATTAATTGGCTTATTTTACTGTTTCTTGCTGGTTTGCTGAGTGCGCATAACTTACACTTTTTTACGAAGCTAGCTATTTCGCTGTTCATATTGTTCCAATGATATTCCTTACGAAAGCGATTATTGTTTTATTTATTCTCATATGTGCTCTAATGGTGGATGAAAGGTAGTATTCCATCAGCATAGGCTTAATTACATCAGGGGCAATTATCCTTAATTCCTTTCCATTTGCTATTCTGTGGCATAGTATTCTTTTACTCAATACGTATTTATCTGATTTAATTCCTTCCTCGAGTTGTTCTATAATTGGCTTCAAAAGAGGGTCTTGTTGTTGATACTGAGCGATGTTGGTAAACGCAAGGGGGAATTCGGTAATTACGGTGTTAACAATGGGTGTTTCTAGACTCTCAATGCTTTCGGGATTATTAGTGGGCGACTGGAACATACGGGACAGGGTATCCGCGACTACATTTTCTGTACCTCTAATATGTTGTACTTTGAATTTGTAACAGTTTAACCTCAATACCCATCTTCCAATACGTCCTAACTGTTTAGGGTGATTCAGTAACCAAGATAATGCTTGATTATCAGTTTCCAACAGGAACTCTTTATGTTCTAAAAAAGGTTTAAACTTCTCAAAAGCAAATACAATAGCTAAACATTCTAATTCATATGCGGAGTATTTCTTTTCTTGGTCAGTCAAAGTGCGTGAAGCGTAACTAATCGGTAGTCTACAGTTTTCTATTTCCGGATATATTACTGCACCTAAGGCTACACTTGAACTGTCAGTCTGAACTAAGAAAGGTTTCGTAAAATCTGCTAATTGTAATACCGGGGGTGACATGATGCTTTCTTTTAGTTTTTGGAACGCAGTTGGTGTTGTGGAGTCCATTCAAATTTCGCTCCCTTCTTTCTTAAGGCATTCAGAGGTGCGGCTATTTCGGCTAGATGAGGAATATACTTGTGGAAATAATTTATCATTCCCAAAAATCGGGCTATTCCTTTAGCATCCCGCGGTGGTAAAAATTCTCTGATCTCACGGGTTCGTTCGGGGTCTATGCTTATCTTTCCGTTGGCCTTTACGATGTGACCTAAAAATGAAAATTGTGGGACAGCAAAATTTACTTTTTTGGGATTAACTGTTAATCCGACTATCTGTAATCGAGATAACACTTCACGTAGATGTTTAAGATGTTGGTCCATCGATTCGCTGTAGATTACAATGTCATCCAGGTAGTGATACACATATTTAAATTTTATATCATGAAATAATTTCTCTAATAGTCTACTACATACGTAACTTCCTTGTGATATTCCAAAGGGTACTCTCGTAAATTAGTACAGGTTCAAAGGAACAGCAAAAGCGGTTAGACGTTTGGCTTCTTCCGAAAGGGGTATTTGGTGAAATGCCTGATTTAGATCCATTATAGTAAAGACTTTCGCTTTGGTGAAATAATGAAAAGCACTGTGGATGTCGGGAAGCGGGATAGATTCAAATTCTATTCGTTTATTTAATTGCCGGTAGTCCACAACTAGTCTGTGTTTGTCGTGACCTTTTGGTACTAAAAATGAGGGTGATGAATACGGTGAAGTAGAGGGTTCGATGACTCCTTGTTCTAATAACTTGTTGATATGGTTCCTCATTACTTCCATTTTGGGCGGCGATAACGTGTATGGGGGAAGGCGTATTACTTTGTGGTCGCTCAGATTGATCTTGTAGGCTATTCTATTAGGTTCGTTAGTCCTAGCTGAGGGGTAAGAACGGTGGAAAACTCTTTTATTAGTTTCTGCATTCTCAGCCTATCTCCACTTTCTAGATGAGATAATTCAGACTCACGGTGTACTATATGTGTAGTCGATGATCCCGTATTTTCTTATTCTTCTGTTTCACAATCAAAATATACTTCCGTGTACGGTCGAATCGAAAATAATATTTCTTCTCGTGGATGTCAAGAATTATTCCCGTTTTACTGATAAAGTCAGCTCCCAATATTAAGTCGGGTCCTAAATCATCACATACTAACATTGAAAAAACCACGTTAGGTTCTTAATTTTTACCTTAATAGTGATGCTGAGTTTTATCACTAAATTTTGTTTATTGGCAGTAGCACATCTTACATTCACAGCTTGACTGCGTTTCACTAGGTTGTGTTCGAATAATTTATCTGCTAACCTCTGACTGATTAAGGTTATAGTCGATCCAGAATCGATTAATCCGAGGGTGGATATAACACCTAGGTCAACTTGTATTAAGGGCAATAGACATTTAGTCCAATCGCTTTTAGTTATCGCGTTACATTTCTCAATAAACCTTCTAACATACTAACATAGGGATCTATTTTTCTAGTGTTCTTTTCTTTTTTTTTATTTTCCTTATTCTCGTTGATTTCTTTGGGTTTACCGGTTCTGAAGATGCTGCGGAAGACACAGGATTTCAGGTCTCCCTGCCTTACATGTTTTTTGGATTAGGTTGTTTCCGATCGTACTGCTTCCGATTACAGTTTCTACTTACATGTCCATACTTTCCGCAGTTATAACATATATTTTTTTACGAGGGGTATAGCTTGCTTCCGTTCTAGGTTGCGTGTCATTTGATTTAGGCTACCAGGGCTGTGCAAGTTGTTCGGTCTATTAAATGGTCGCCTTTCACGCTGGGTTTGCACATCGGTCACCAGGGCTTGCATTTCATTTCTACTAGGCTCGGTTGAATTCAAAGCATGTCTGTTCTGATCTGAGTACCATATGTTCGACGAGTGAATACTGCATTGTTCGAGATCCGCAAAGGTGTTGGGTCTATTTATTAACGCTAAACGAGATCTTTACTCTGGAGACAATCCTACTAAAATGGTATCGACCATCTGTCTCTCACTCCAATCTACTTGCAGTAGTCGAGAAGACTCCCTGATGTCAGAGATGTAATGGGCCAGTCTTTCATGAGTTCCTTGTACTCGAAGTACGGTCTTTCTTTTAAGTTCCTCATAAATTCCGGTGGGAATAAAATATTTTATGATAGTAGTATGCAGTTCTCCTACTGGAAGTGTAGAGCTTAATGATTCCAGCACACGATTCTTTAATGGTGGTTTACATTTCGGTAGGAGGACTTGCAAAATTTTCCAGTCATTTAGTTGCTGTAGATCCTTTATCTGCAGGAGGTATTTGATGAAGTTTAGTAGTTTAGTAACATTCAAACCATCCGTGTGTGGAATTTCAGCTAAGAGTTTTTCTACAGGATGAGTGATTTTTCCGTAGAGGTCAACATTATAATTTACGAGTGGTATAGCTTTAGGAGGACCAGATGCTGCATTAGGGGTAGTGAATTCGTACATCCCGGAGCAATTGTGGGAACCACTGGGAGGTGGGGCTTCAGATATTGTATGGGTATTCACGTCTCTATTTGGGTTTTGCTCTCGACTCGGTTGTATTTTCGATACGGTGGGTGATTCCTGATTCCTGATAAGGGGAGGTTGTTCTAAGGTAGGAGATTGAACTGGGGAGATGTATAGTTTCTTCAAGGACTTTTAAATTTCATCCATTCTGAATGAGTCGGTCCTTCTTCGCAATTCATTGATAATAGTGAGTAATTGGCGTAAAGCCTCATCCGCAAAACTTTGCACGTCGGGAGGGATTACCGTGATGTTGGGCCAGTTTAACAAATTTTTCATTCGCCGGGTTAAATGTTCTATCCTTTGAGTTGTCCGCAATATTACCGCAGGAGATTTCTCATCTTGAAGGGTTTGGGACAATAAAGTCAACTCACTATACTTGGCATAACAAGTTTCTCTCTCGCTCTCATAATCGAGTCCGCTTAAGTTACTTAACGTAACTTAACGTGGGTGTATCAGATCCACTTTCGCGTATAGACTTGCGCAATTCCACGACTGTTACATTCGCATGAGGTAAACCGCGTAAAAGAGCTTCATAGCACAGTTCGTCTTTTAATAGTAAGTCTGGATTAAATAGGGCCATGTTTACCTTATATCTAGCACACTAAAACTTATTCTACTACACTATACACAATTATTGCATACACACTTTAGTTCATGGTAAAACATTTGCATGAGTTGTAAGAGAATTACTTATCATCTCAGAGAAAGAGAAAAATTCACACAGACGTCAACTTTACTTTCAACGATCAGCTGTTATGCTGGAATGTAGGTCAAACTAGTTTTCTTTAAACAATGGCATAGTATTATGCGTAAGGAGGGGGGAATCAAGCTCGAGCGTGAAGAGAATGTTATTGCTCCACTCAACAACAGCTGACGGCTTTCTTTACAGACTTGTACTGGCTTGCTTCAAAGAGGGTGGTATGTGCGATGCGGAACGATATGCGTTTTAAACAAGTTACAGCCCGTTACTAAGCTGAGTTTTAGTTATTATTTGGTTTTACGTGCTAATTTTAATTTATCTAATTCTGCTACTAGAAAGGAGTAGAATTTCACTTACAATTTATTTACACGTAATTGAACTTGTTTTATTTAGTCAGTTGTTAAATGACTCACCGTGGCAATAGAAAGACGAATTACATATTTATGCAGGCTTATACAGGAAAACTACAGGTCTTGAATTGTCGCAAAATAGACTGAACATTTTGACAAGTACATACATGAATTGGTGTAATACAATCTAATATTTTCACGTATATTAAATAAATCATATACGAGTATGTGCATAATCTCACACAAAATTTACAATTGTGAATTTAATATTGTCACTATTATTCTTTTATGCTACTTAGCCTTTTTGTTTTACATACAATACATCAAATGAGTGCATAGATCTGCAGAGTGCCGCATCTTATATGCGTCACGATGCTTACAAACCTTTTATATATAAAGCAGAGTGGCGCATCTTATAACGTGTCGGCTACGTTATAACCTAGGGAACCCCTGATAATTGACTCTGGCCAATTATACAGGCTGCCTTCGTTGTAACAAACTGAAAATTAATCAAATCACTATCAATAATTATAAGTACTCTAATAAAAGGAAACTGGGGAGGGAGGTTTTCTGATTTATGCACTCAATTTAGTATGTAACAAAGATGACATCTCTTTATTTACGGGTGATCAATAATACATTACAAATAAAAATTTTAGCTTACACTGAAATGGTAAGGGGGTTTTATCTATTTAAAATGATAATACAGTTAGTGTATTTACCTCGGATCGGAGTCTCTTTAAACTAGTCAGGAATTTTCAGATTTACTCTACTTCTTTAGTCAATTACATTATTACTTAAAATACCATTAGAAGAATGGTTTCATTTGGTTGTGCGATGTTCCAAAGCTACATCACAAGAGTTATGTTACAAAGTATGATTTCTGAAATTTCTTGTTACAACATTGTTATTCTTAATGCTTAGAGATTGTCATTTAAAGTCTTTTTCTTTTAACATTACTTATATTTAAAAGATACATTATTCACGGAAGACGAGCTTCCGCGTCACCTCTAGTTAATCGTTTCAGTCCATGTCCTGCCGCGTGATTCTTCTGTACTCTCTTAATAGTGGGTCGTCATCGTGGTAGTCTTTTCGGTGGAGGTCCTCGGAGTCAACTAATGATGAAGTGGATGTTACGGTGTCATCTAGAAAGAAGTCGTCCTGTTTCTCAGTGGTAGTGTAAATGCAGTTGAGGTCTTAGTCTTCACTTTTCACAGTTATTCCCATCACATTTGTAATAGCACAGTAGTATTTGAGTTTACATATTCGTTACACATTATGACGGAACCCCAAAATAACTTGAACTATATTTTTAATAGGAGATGTCACCTTACACACTTATTTCACTCATTCACATCTTTGTGTTATAACACACTACATTTTAGTTACATAGATCTCCACACTGTTAGTTGAAGCTAATAACAAAATAAAAAAAAATATTTTGTGCAGCGTGCAGCTTGGAGCTGTTTACAGATTGAACGTCGCATCTCAAGTCCTACATTGTTACAACAGGAAAATTGTAACGACGCGGAGTGAATACTCCGCCATAACATAGTTCCAACTTTTAATTAGTAATACAGTCTTACAGTTCGACATAATAAACAATCAAGACTTTGCTTGTCTACAGAATTTATTACAACAACTACTAGTGACTTTGAATTAGTTATTATTTACATTATAGTTTACAGGTATTTTTATTTAATGCCGGGTCGGTATGCAAGTTGGATCCGGTGTACACAGGTCATAGCATGATAATTTAATAAAGGGTTAACAGTTTTTTAACTCTTTCTTTCTCAGTTTTAGTTAATTATTTTAGTTAAATTCCCTTTTTAATATTCATTACTATTACGAGTTTGTTCAGGGGTATTCTTCGGTATAATAGTGCGATTTAATGGTTTTATCTAACTTCCCACTTTATATTTTTATTATTATTTTTTTTTTAAATTTATTTCGTCACACACTCCGCCGCTTAAATGAGACATAGGGGGGGAGAACTTTTAACAAGGTGAATTCGAAAGTAAGGTACTGGGGCACACTTGTCGTTACTGTGTGTACTTTCTCTCCTTCTTCTCCCTTTTTCTTTTATTTATTTATTTGCATGAGTTATACACAACTTACTTCTTCTGATTATCAAACAATATATATATATATATATATATCCTTACAAACTAATTCTTACATTACGTAAAATTCACACTTTTTGACTACATATTAAGACACATAAACTTCTTCTTATTTCTACTACTTAAAACTACTACCGGTTTTTTTGGGGGGTTTTAGTTACTCTATTCACAGAATTACTCTCTAAATAATTTATTACTTAGTGGTCATAGTAGTGGTCAGCTGACTACTCACTTCGCTCATCTTTCGCTGAACAGGATCTAAGATTGATCAGGCCTCATTCCTAATTCTACGATTAGCACCTTGCATGGTTACTCAGGTACAAGATAACTTGTCTACCTTGTATTTCCTTTTTCTAGTTTTCGCTCTGCCATTTCCTTTTTTTTTATATACAGTTTTATCTGCGAAATATGTGTTCTTCGTACATATTCTTGAGTCGCAGGTTCGTACAGGGCTACTGTTACTGGGGTTAAGTACTTCTGGATTTGGTAAGGACCACACCATCGGTATGATAGTTTAGAGGTGGTCTTATCAATTGCACTACTAGTCGGGTGTGTTTTATACATTACTAAGTCACCGACTTGGTACTTAACTAAATTGTTATTATTACTTCTCTCGTGATATTTTCGCGATTTCTCTAAGTTCGCTCTTAAATTTGCGCGAGCATTCCAGATTTTTTTTATATGCTTATCCTTATTTCGCTGGGGTAGCAAGTCATGTATTTTCCATTTTGTGGACAAGGGGTGTTTTGGTTTGTACTTATACAGTAACTCAAACGGGGTCGATTTATGTCCTTCGTGATAAGCTGAATTGAAGGCATATTGTATCCAGGATAGGTTCTGGTCCCAAGACGTATGGTCGCTCGCATGATAGGCTATTAAAGCAGATTTGAGGTTTCGCAAATACCTTTCAGCAATATTGCCTTGCGGACGATACTCCGTAGTGGTAATATGGTCTATCCCTAACTAGAAACACATTTTCTTAAATTCCTTTGCCTTAAACTGGGGTCCGTTATCTGACACTAGATGTACAGTGGTACCAAAATCTTTAAACAATCTCTCCTGTAATATCTTTACGGTGGTCGACGCTAACGCTCGCCGCATGGGATACATCCAAACAGAGGTGAACGAATCTACACATACGAGTAGCATCGTATTACCTGATTTAGATCGAGGGTAGGGACCTGAAAAGTCTAAATAAAGTTTAGAGAACGGGGTAGTAGGGATTTCTGAAATTAATTGGCTTATTTTACTGCTTCTTGCTGGTTTGCTGAGTGCGCATAACTTACACTTTTTTACGAAGCTAGCTATTTCGCTGTTCATATTGTTCCAATGATATTCCTTACGAAAGCGATTATTGTTTTATTTATTCCCATATATGCTCCAATGGTGGATGAAAGGTAGTATTCCATCAGCATAGGCTTAATTACATCAGGGGCAATTATTCTTAATTCCTTTCCATTTGCTATCCTGTGGCATAGTATTCTTTTACTCAATACGTATTTATCTGATTTAATTCCTTCCTCGAGTTGTTCTATAATTGGCTTCAAAAGAGGGTCTTGTTGTTGATACTGAGCGATGTTGGTAAACGCAAGGGGGAATTCGGTAATTACGGTGTTAACAATGGGTGTTTCTAGACTCTCAATGCTTTCGGGATTATTAGTGGGCGACTGGAACATACGGGACAGGGTATCCGCGACTACATTTTCTGTACCTCTAATATGTTGTACTTTGAATTTGTAACAGTTTAACCTCAATACCCATCTTCCAATACGTCCTAACTGTTTAGGGTGATTCAGTAACCAAGATAATGCTTGATTATCAGTTTCCAACAGGAACTCTTTATGTTCTAAAAAAGGTTTAAACTTCTCAAAAGCAAATACAATAGCTAAACATTCTAATTCATATGCGGAGTATTTCTTTTCATGGTCAGTCAACGTGCGTGAAGCGTAATTAATCGGTAGTCTACAGTTTTCTATTTCCGGATATATTACTGCACCTAAGGCTACACTTGAACTGTCGATCTGAACTACGAAAGGTTTCGTAAAATCTGCTAATTGTAATACCGGGGGTGACATGATGCTTTCTTTTAGTTTTTGGAACGCAGATTGGTGTTGTGGAGTCCATTCAAATTTCGCTCCCTTGTTTCTTAAGGCTTCAGAGGTGCGGCTATTTCGGCTAGATGAGGAATATACTTGTGGAAATAATTTATCATTCCCAAAAATCGGGCTATTCCTTTAGCATCCCGCGGTGGTAAAAATTCTCTGATCTCACGGGTTCGTTCGGGGTCTATGCTTATCTTTCCGTTGGCCTTTACGATGTGACCTAAAAATGAAAATTGTGGGACAGCAAAATTTACTTTTTTGGGATTAACTGTTAATCCGACTATCTGTAATCGAGATAACACTTCACGTAGATGTTTAAGATGTTGGTCCATCGATTCGCTGTAGATTACAATGTCATCCAGGTAGTGATACACATATTTAAATTTTATATCATGAAATAATTTCTCTAATAGTCTACTACATACGTAACTTCCTTGTGATATTCCAAAGGGTACTCTCGTAAATTAGTACAGGTTCAAAGGAACAGCAAAAGCGGTTAGACGTTTGGCTTCTTCCGAAAGGGGTATTTGGTGAAATGCCTGATTTAGATCCATTATAGTAAAGACTTTCGCTTTGGTGAAATAATGAAAAGCACTGTGGATGTCGGGAAGCGGGATAGATTCAAATTCTATTCGTTTATTTAATTGCCGGTAGTCCACAACTAGTCTGTGTTTGTCGTGACCTTTTGGTACTAAAAATGAGGGTGATGAATACGGTGAAGTAGAGGGTTCGATGACTCCTTGTTCTAATAACTTGTTGATATGGTTCCTCATTACTTCCATTTTGGGCGGCGATAACGTGTATGGGGGAAGGCGTATTACTTTGTGGTCGCTCAGATTGATCTTGTAGGCTATTCTATTAGGTTCGTTAGTCCTAGCTGAGGGGTAAGAACGGTGGAAAACTCTTTTATTAGTTTCTGCATTCTCAGCCTATCTCCACTTTCTAGATGAGATAATTCAGACTGACGGTGTACTACATGTGTAGTCGATGATCCCGTATTTTCTTGTTCTTCTGTTTCACAATCAAAATTATACTTCCGTGTACGGTCGAATCGAAAATAATATTTCTTCTCGTGGATGTCAAGAATTATTCCCGTTTTACTGATAAAGTCAGCTCCCAATATTAAGTCGGGTCCTAAATCATCACATACTAACATTGAAAAAACCACGTTAGGTTCTTAATTTTTACCTTAATAGTGATGCTGAGTTTTATCACTAAATTTTGTTTATTGGCAGTAGCACATCTTACATTCACAGCTTGACTGCGTTTCACTAGGTTGTGTTCGAATAATTTATCTGCTAACCTCTGACTGATTAAGGTTATAGTCGATCCAGAATCGATTAATCCGAGGGTGGATATAACTCCTAGGTCTACTTGTATTAAGGGCAATAGACATTTAGTCCAATCGCTTTTAGTTATCGCGTTACATTTCTCAATAAACCTTCTAACATACTAACATAGGGATCTATTTTTCTAGTGTTCTTTTCTTTTTTTTATTTTCCTTATTCTCGTTGATTTCTTTGGGTTTACCGGTTCTCAAGATGCTGCGGAAGACACAGGATTTCAGGTCTCCCTGCCTTACATGTTTTTTGGATTAGGTTGTTTCCGATCGTACTGCTTCCGATTACAGTTTCTACTTACATGTCCATACTTTCCGCAGTTATAACATATATTTTTTTACGAGGGGTATAGCTTGCTTCCGTTCAAGGTTGCGTATCATTTGATTTAGGCTACCAGGGCTGTGCAAGTTGTTCGGTCTATTAAATGGTCGCCTTTCACGCTGGGTTTGCACATCGGTCACCAGGGCTTGCATTTCATTTCTACTAGGCTCGGTTGATTTCAAAGCATGTCTGTTCTGATCTGAGTACCATATGTTCGACGAGTGAATACTGCATTGTTCGAGATCCGCAAAGGTGTTGGGTCTATTTATTAACACTAAACGAGATCTTTCCTCTGGAGACAATCCTACTAAAATGGTATCGACCATCTGTCTCTCACTCCAATCTACTTGCAGTAGTCGAGAAGACTCCCTGATGTCAGAGATGTAATGGGCCAGTCTCTCATGAGTTCCTTGTACTCGAAGTGCGGTCTTTCATTTAAGTTCCTCATAAATTCCGGTGGGAATAAAATATTTTATGATAGTAGTATGCAGTTCTCCTACTGGAAGTGTAGAGCTTAATGATTCCAGCACACGATTCTTTAATGGTGGTTTACATTTTGGTAGGAGGACTTGCAAAATTTTCCAGTTATTTAGTTGCTGTAGATCCTTTATCTGCAGGAGGTATTTGATGAAGTTTAGTAGTTTAGTAACATTCAAACCATCCGTGTGTGGAATTTCACCTAAGAGTTTTTCTACAGGATGAGTGATTTTTCCGTAGAGGTCAACATTATAATTTACGAGTGGTATAGCTTTAGGAGGACCAGATGCTGCATTAGGGGTAGTGAATTCGTACATCCCGGAGCAATTGTGGGAACCACTGGGAGGTGGGGCTTCAGATATTGTAAGGGTATTCACGTCTCTATTTGGGTTTTGCTCTCGACTCGGTTGTATTTTCGATACGGTGGGTGATTCCTGATTCCTGATAAGGGGAGGTTGTTCTAAGGTAGGAGATTGAACTGGGGAGATGTATAGTTTCTTCAAGGACTTTTCAATTTCATCCATTCTGAATGAGTCGGACCTTCTTCGCAATTCATTGATAATAGTGAGTAATTGGCGTAAAGCCTCATCCGCAAAACTTTGGACGTCGGGAGGGATTACCGTGATGTTGGGCCAGTTTAACAAATTTTTCATTCGCCGGGTTAAATGTTCTATCCTTTGAGTTGTCCGCAATATTACCGCAGGAGATTTCTCATCTTGAAGGGTTTGGGACAATAAAGTCAACTCACTATACTTGGCATAACAAGTTTCTCTCTCGCTCTCATAATCGAGTCCGCTTAAGTTACTTAACGTAACTTAACGTGGGTGTATCAGATCCACTTTCGCGTATAGACTTGCGCAATTCCACGACTGTTACATTCGCATGAGGTAAACCGCGTAAAAGAGCTTCATAGCACAGTTCGTCTTTTAATAGTAAGTCTGGATTAAATAGGGCCATGTTTACCTTATATCTAGCACACTAAAACTTATTCTACTACACTATACACAATTATTGCATACACACTTTAGTTCATGGTAAAACATTTGCATGAGTTGTAAGAGAATTACTTATCATCTCAGAGAAAGAGAAAAATTCACACAGACGTCAACTTTACTTTCAACGATCAGCTGTTACGCTGGAATGTAGGTCAAACTAGTTTTCTTTAAACAATGGCATAGTATTATGCGTAAGGAGGGGGGAATCAAGCTCGAGCGTGAAGAGAATGTTATTGTTCCACTCAACAACAGCTGACGGCTTTCTTTACAGACTTGTACTGGCTTGCTTCAACGAGGGTGGTATGTGCGATGCGGAACGATATGCGTTTTAAACAAGTTACAACCCGTTACTAAGCTGAGTTTTAGTTATTATTTGGTTTTACGTGCTAATTTTAATTTATCTAATTCTGCTACTAGAAAGGAGTAGAATTTCACTTACAATTTATTTACACGTAATTGAACTTGTTTTATTTAGTCAGTTGTTAAATGACTCACCGTGGCAATAGAAAGACGAATTACATATTTATGCAGGCTTATACAGGAAAACTACAGGTCTTGAATTGTCGCAAAATAGACGTGTTAGAGACTGAACATTTTGACAAGTACATACATGAATTGGTGTAATACAAGCTAATATTTTCACGTATATTAAATAAATCATATACGAGTATGTGCATAATCTCACACAAAATTTACAATTGTGAATTTAATATTGTCACTATTATTCTTTTATGCTACTTAGCCTTTTTGTTTTACATACAATACATCAAATGAGTGCATAGATCTGCAGAGTGCCGCATCTTATATGCGTCACGATGCTTACAAACCTTTTATATATAAAGCAGAGTGGCGCATCTTATAACGTGTCGGCTACGTTATAACCTAGGGAACCCGTGATAATTGACTCTGGCCAATTATACAGGCTGCCTTCGTTGTAACAAACTGAAAATTAATCAAATCACTATCAATAATTATAAGTACTCTAATAAAAGGAAACTGGGGAGGGAGGTTTTCTGATTTATGCACTCAATTTAGTATGTAACAAAGATGACATCTCTTTATTTACGGGTGATCAATAATACATTACAACTAAAAATTTTAGCTTACACTGAAATGGTAAGGGGGTTTTCTCTATTTAAAATGATAATACAGTTAGTGTATTTACCTCGGATCCGAGTCTCTTTAAACTAGTTAGGAATTTTCAAATTTACTCTACTTCTTTAGTCAATTACATTATTACTTAAAATACCATTAGAAGAATGGTTTCATTTGGTTGTGCGATGTTCCAAAGCTACATCACAAGAGTTATGTTACAAAGTATGATTTCTGAAATTTCTTGTTACAACATTGTTATTCTTAACGCTTAGAGATTGTCATTTAAAGTCTTTTTCTTTTAACATTACTTATATTTAAAAGATACATTATTCACGGAAGACGAGCTTCCACGTCACCTCTAGTTAATCGTTTCAGTCCATGTCCTGCCGCGTGATTCTTCTGTACTCTCTTAATAGTGGGTCGTCATCGTGGTAGTCTTTCCGGTGGAGGTCCTCGGAGTCAACTAATGATGAAGTGGATGTTACGGTGTCATCTAGAAAGAAGTCGTCCTTTTTCTCAGTGGTAGTGTAAATGCAGTTGAGGTCTTAGTCTTCACTTTTCACAGTTATTCCCATCACATTTGTAATAGCACAGTAGTATTTGAGTTTACATATTCGTTACACATTATGACGGAACCCCAAAATAACTTGAATTATATTTTTAATAGGAGATGTCACCTGTAACGTCACAGAACGTTCCATAAAAAGAAATCATTTATATAGTAAGTTAGCATAAGAGGAAAGTGAGGTGAACAGTATCGAACCCAAGTAGTCCCAAAAAATTGTGTAATTTTGTATAATAATTATTTCTATCAACTTGAAAAAACGACCAAACTATGACTAAGACAAAACCCCATATATATTATTAAAGTGAATAAGAGTGAAAAAACCATAAGACACTATAAGAGAGAGAAATAATGTCAGAATCCACCAGAATAAAGTCAATAATTATTAAGTTTTATAACTATGAATAGAGTATTAAAAACTATTTTTTGTGAATGAATGGGCATGATCCATTATTATATTATGTGATGTAAATAAAATAAATGTATTAAATGATTTAAATACATTATTAGAAAGAATCTAAGTTAAAATAAAAATTGTATATTTGCATTGACAAAAAATATTAATGTGTTGGATTTGAGACCATACACCAAGATTTCATGAAAAAATTAATTATTATCAGATTTAAATAAAAACTATATGTAATTGTCAAGCAGACAATAGTGAACAATTTATCTTAAATAAAGGAAGCTGTCAAATGAATAAAAAGCAGTCAAAATAGCCAAAAACAGTGTTAACTAAAAACATGTAATAGGCATCTAATATTGTATAATTTATGAATTTAATGTTGCCAAAATGCAACCAAACTGTATTAGAAAGCTGTAATATGATATAAAGCAACTATACTAATATACCTGACCAACTTTAACATTGTAATAGTCAAGTTAGCAAAATATTTACTTATACCATGTATGGCTGGAACCAATTATCCAGTACAAAAATAATCATAACTGGCTAAATACTTACATAATACTAACAAAAATAAGATAGAAAGGTACAATACATCAGTATACCTTAATAAGAAACAAACTCAGTTGAAAGTAAAGTCAATTCTAAAAGAATTTAACTAATTAGAGTGAGATTTGTCACGCCATAAAAAAAGGACATCTCAAGACCAATCAATGATGCTATGTCATCTTGTGATAAATATAATATATGTACAGAGTAACCAGGTATCACAAAAGATAGACAAAATAATAAACTCTGTGTGTACAGTAGTGAAATAATACATATATTAAAGAAAAAGACTAATCATTGTATTAGAAAACTGACAAGAATCTAGGCCATGAGCAGAGGCCATATAAAATTGTATTTATTTGTGTTTTATCTATGTTAAAATTTGTTTATTTTGTTGTAGGAAAGTAGTAGTAGTAGATGTTCAGCTTGTGGAAGGAACTTAGTAACTCCACAACAATTTTTGTTATAAAAATTGAGTTTTCAATGACAACAACTCAAGGTGAGGGTTGTATATTGTATTGTTTATTAGACTTAAGTTAATTAGAAACCAATCATATTTAGTATCGCTAGATTCAGTTAAAAACAGGGAATCTAAATATATTAATGGCATACAAATTGTGAGTACTAATGTAAAACTGTTTGATAAATACCAGTGTAATTTTTGAAATATCCTTTGTATGAAGAATAAGAAATCCGTTCTAAAAGCTTCTACGGAAGTGAAAATTGTTCTATGACATTCCATTTCGTTTATTCTCGAACATTCTAGAAAGAATTTTTACACAAATATACCGGAAGTCGATGACAACAGTCATCCTGAATTAGTATAAAAGCGAGACCAAATTCGACCGAAAAACACTTGAAACTTGAACTCCAGAACTGATGCATCTCACACAACACTGATCAACGCAGCTAAGGCGAAACCGAAGAGGCGAGAAATCGACAAGAGACGGCAGGAAGGCTTTTCCCGTACATAGACATACCGACTGACTTAACCTCAACGAGAATCTTCGCCAGAAGTATCGCTGAAATAGAGCAGCGATACGGCAAATTTTAATAGAAATCACGCAGCCAGAACGTCAAGCGGCCCAGGAGGGACCAAATATTTAAATAGAGAACGAATTCTGCTGTGTTCGCACTGACTGACTAACTTGACAAATAATTCCCCCTAACGTAAACATACAATACACAAAGCCTTCCTCAACACTGCATGGGAATCAGCGCTGCGGTGGCCGATTTCTGAATCAACGCTAAACAGATGATTCGTAGCGGCGGCGTTTGAACGAGATTCTACTGCCAAACGTTTTTACAAAAGTGCGGAAAAAGTAATGATCGCAAAATTTGACTTTAAATAGATTCAGTGTACACCCGAAGAGGCGAGATTGAGAAACTACCCGCAAGGAGTGTCCAGTGCGAGAATAAATAACCATTGGAACGTGAGTTACCAAAATTAAAGTCATTTGTTATCTGGTTACATTTATCACACAGTTGTACTTCACACGCCACACATACACCTTCAAATCACTTAGTTTTTTCTTGTAAGGCATCTAATTGATATGTCTTGGTAGTTCAAAGGAGTCACGTCCTGAGAGTAAAGATTTTTCACGTATTAAACTCATGCTTTTCAACTGAGTCAAAATCTGAAATATACTAGCCGATACTTGATTGGATATATAAAAAATTGTCAATAATAATAACTTGTAAAATTTTTTCTCTGCAATTTTATAATTTTTTTTCTATGAATGTTAGTCCTTCAGACGATTTGTTTGTTTTTTAAGAATTATTAAACTTAACTGATTTTTCCAAGCTAAACTGACTTGTTTAAATTTTTTCGTAGATTTAAAAATTTTTTCAATCACATTTTTTTTTTTTCTTGGAACAAACGTTTCCAAGTGGCGCCCACAAAAAGCATAGTATTAAGTTGTGTTACAGGACTACATCACTGCAGAGTATCCAGTCAACAGAGTAAGTAACAAAAGTGCGCGGAGGTAACGCCCGACAGTTTACAACACAACACATTTAAACAACACCCACTACATTCTTTTTGTTATAAATTGGCAGCCCAACTAGTGAGGCTTGAAAAAGACGGAACAAGCCCGGCAACTACCAACAGATCAAAATGCCGCAACCAAAGGGAAAAAAGGTGAAGAAGACTGTGGAACCCGAGTTAAGTGTGGAAGACGGAGAGGCAGTACAAATGGTGGAAACAGAATTAGAACCGCCCACACTAGAAATGGAAAGACCGGTACAAACGGCAGACGAATTAGAGGAGCAAACGGGAGAAGAACCCATACAAATGGTAGAACAGACAGAGAAACCCGAACCAGAAAAAATAACAGGGAGTGCTGACGCGAATATATTAATGATGATGCTCCAAAAAATGGAAGAAAATATGAATAAAAATAGACAGGAAGACAAGGAGGAGACAAAAAAAAGTAATGAGCAAATGTTCCAAAAAATGGAAGAAACAAACAAAAATAATAATGAGAAAATGTTCCAAAAAATGGAAGAAATGAAGAAAAATACTGAATCTCTGAAAGAGGATATGAATAAAAATAGACAGGAAGATAAGGAGGAAATAATAAAGTCCCTGAAGGAGAAATTAGACAAAAAGATAGAATCTTTAGGGGAGAATATAACCGAGAAAATAAATGACAATGGGAAAAAGCTAGAGCTATTTCAGGAGGAGAATAAAAAGTGTATAGAGTCCCTGAAAAAATAAATTAGCATAAAGTACGAAATAGTAAACAAAACGATCAATGATAATAAAATCGATAGTGATAGGAAGGTCGAAAACATGGAGAAACAGTTAGAAAGGTTACAGGAGGGAAACAATACACGTTTCGAAAAGATAGAGGAACAAACAGTAGAGACCAAACAAGATGTTACAAATCTCGAAAACAGGGTAAGGCAGAACCAAGACGCCTTCATGCAGGAGGTGGGAGAAGTCCAGAAAGACGTTAGCGAGAGGAGGCAGGAAACATATGACATCGCTAACAGGCTGGACGAACAGATAAAAACTAACAAAAATAGTATAATGGAAATAGACCAGAGAGAGAAAAACCTGTAGGAAAGATTAGAGGCGCTGAGAGACACACCAATACTAAACACTCATACGTGTCATGGTGAAAACAGGGAAGTAATCAACTTCCAGGACTATCGACGAAACCCAATGGAGTTTTTGGAAAGAATGGAGGAGTTTATTGGGAGAAATAGAGAAACAAGGTGGGACAGGATAAGAGAGATGATTGACGAGACGTTTAAAAATACTAAAGATAACTGGTGGATAGCGGTACGACCCGAAATAACGAATTTAGCAGAGTTTAAACGCCAGTTTAAGGAAAAGTATTGGTCAGAGACCGCACAAAACAGGGTAAGAATGGACATTTTCTGTGGCAAATACGACGCGTCCTATGGACAGTCCCCGACGTCTTATTTCCTGGGAAAGGTATGTTTAGCACGGAAGTTGATACCGCCGATCCCAGAAGAATGTTTGGTAAGGCAGTTAGCTGGACATTACAGCTATGGTATCAAGGATGCCCAATTATACCAACAGATTAGCAAAATAGCCGATCTGGCCAAATTATTGGAAAATTGCGAATCCACAGGAAGGTTCCAGGATTACCAACCCCCCAATCGTAAGGTAGAGTACAACAACAATAATAACGGACCAAACCGGAATGGAGGTGGGAACGGTAATAATCTAAACACCAATAATCAGAATAATAATATCCCACCAAATGGCCGAAATGATAACACTCAGGGCCCAATTAACCGCAACTATCCGGGACCAAATAGAGGTAATTACACCGGGAATAACTACGGTAGGAACTTCCACCAGGGAAACGGTTATCGCGGGAATAATTATAGAGGAAGTAATTATGGTCAACGTAATGGTTATCGCACCGGGGGAAACCAAGGAGGAGGCGATAGGAG
Source organism: Magicicada septendecula (assembly GCA_034769895.1). Lineage (NCBI taxonomy): Eukaryota > Metazoa > Arthropoda > Insecta > Hemiptera > Cicadidae > Magicicada > Magicicada septendecula. Next base: position 131,648,824 of record CM068372.1, read on the forward strand.
AAACCAAAATGAATATAGGCCCCAGGTAAATTATACAATGGCCAATAACCGACGACCATATCCACCTAATGTACCCACTTACATGTTTTACCCACAACAGGCGCCAGGTAGCCAGGGTAACACGGCGAATAGCCAACCTATTAACGGTAATCCCGAGGTCAGGCAGGAAACACAGACGGGTCAGCAACCCAATGTTCCGGGAGACCGGGCCAACGAGACAGTGGCTCATTTAAACTAAACGCGGCAGTGAAAAAGGAAAACCGCCCTTCACTGAACCAATATTATGGGGTGACAAACGACGAACATAGACAGGACAAAGACGGGACTATATTAAGAATAAATAATTACCTTAAGGATATTAGAGAGGAGTTATTAGAAGAAGGTGATAACATCATTAAAAATAGTAACCAAGGGAATAATAGTATCGTGCAGATTAAAGCATATATCAATGGCATAGAAGCGATACTACTCATTGACACGGGGTCAAATGTGTCACTTATCGATAGCATTGAGTTAGAGCGGATTAAACAAAATAGTAATTTACCAATACCCACTCTACCGATAAATAACATTATTTTAGTCGGAGCAACGGGGAGGCAAAATAAATCAATAAAGAAACAGGTGTCATTAGAGATGACTAGTAATGGGGTAACAATACCAATAGGGTTATTAGTGGCGAGTAATTTACCCATGAGTATACTAATAGGCTGCGATATACTTAGGCCATACAATGCTGTAATAGATTTGGAAAGTAAGGTGATAACTTTTAAGACTAACAAGGGGATTTGGACCAATAATTTAATCGATGTCCAAGGAAGTGGTACAGACAATACACCTTATCAAGCGATAGTGAACCATTATTATTGTACCGATCGTCCAATCAATATGCCTATATATCAGGAGGAAAACCCAGAGTTGTGGTTAGAAAAGTTAGAAGAAATACGGGATTTCCAAAGGACGAAAGCAAGGGGTCTGATCAGCGAAAAACAGGCGGAACAATTAATCGAGGTATACAACCATTATAAACACATATTCTCGAACGCTCCAGGTAAAGCCAGAGATTATCAGTGCACCATAAAATTCAAAACTCCGGTGGAATTTAACAGGAAATCGTACCCGATCGCATACTCGCTAAAGAACGAAGTCAGGGAAGAATTGAACAGGATGATAGAGGACGACATAATCGAGTATAGTCATTCGCCCTTTACCAGCCCAATCATAGCGGTGCCAAAAAAGAACGGAAAGGTACGTATATGTCTCGATGCTAGGGAGATTAACAAAATGATTGTTAACGACCGCACATCACCTGGGGAGATAGAGGAGATATTAAAAAAGTTCCACGGAATCAGATATATAAGCTCATGGGATACGGTATGCGGATACTGGCAGATAGAACTCCACCCTGATAGTAGGAAATATATGGCATTCATATTCGAGGGCAGAAACTATCAGTTTAAGCGGTTACCTTTTGGCTTAATAAATTCTGTGGCGGTGTTTGTAAAGATAATGGACAGAATATTGGGGCAGGAAGTACTGAAGTTTACGACAGTGTACGTCGACGACCTACTGGTGACTTCAGCGAATTGGGACGACCATTGTAATAGGGTTGAACAGGTGCTAGAGAAATTATCAGAGAATAATATCACCCTCAAATTAGACAAGTCCCAATTCATTGCAAATGAGGTGAAATTTTTAGGATTTAATTTAACAGAACAAGGGATTACTCCATCCAAGGAAAAGGTAGAGGCCATACAGAAGTTCCCCACCCCAAAGAATAGGAAACAGCTGCAGTCATTTTTAGGAATCTGCAACTATTACAGAAAGTTTCGGTCCAATTACTCAGAACTAACTGCCAGGTTCCAAAAGCAGTTATCAGCTAAAGATAAATGGACTTGGGGACCAGAGCAAGATGGAGTGCTCAATATCATAAAGGAAAAGTTTTTAGAAACCGTAATGTTGCATCATCCCGACTTTACAAAACCATTTTTTCTAAACTGCGATGCCAGTAACGTGAGTTTAGGTGCAGCCCTCTATCAGGAAGATCAGGACGGTAACCATTTAGTAATTAGCTTTGCTAGCCGCGTGCTGAACAGTTGCGAACGAAACTACAATAATACCGAAAAAGAACTGTTGAGTGTAGTTTTCGCATGCGGTAAATTTAGGACATATATATTAGGGTACCCCATAACAGTTAGAAGCGACCACAAATCTATATCATTTTTAAAGCATTGTAAACTGAACCACGGAAGGCTGACTAGATGGGTTTTGGCCTTGCAAGAGTACAATATCACATGGGAATATATACCCGGCAAACAGAACGTAGCCGCCGACGTCTTATCTCGCGTCAATATACCAGACCAAACCTTTGACGGCGAAAAGGAACAATTAGCTAAGGTTTACCACATTATTAAGAGCAGGGAGGATTTAAAAGATATTTTGCACGAAATAAAGTCACAACAAGAGGCCGATCCGAAATTAGGAGATATTAGAAAAAGGGTACAGGAAGGCGATGAGGTCATAAACAGATTTTATTGTATACACGACGACACTTTGTTTATTAGGAATACCCCGCAACAAGAGAATTGGAAATTAGTGATTCCACCAGCGATAGAGAGACCGCTAATAATCGACTATCACGAGAGGTACGGACATATGGGTGCCCTTAAAGTAAGGAAGGCATTGGAAGAGCAAACATACATCAAGGGGATGAATAAGAAGGTGCAACTGGCGATACGGTCGTGTGATATTTGTCAAAAAGTAAAGTGTGATAACGAGAGGAAGGAAGGGGTCATTATACCCATATTATCTACCGAAAAATTGGAAAAGGTATTTCTCGATATCTGTGGACCCTTTCCACGCAGCGCTGGGAGACACCGATATAAATTTATCGTAATCATTTTCGACCACTTTAGCAAGTATACAAAGCTATACCCAATAACTAGGGCAACGACCAGGAAAATAATAGACATAATAATCAAGCGTTATATAATGGAAGTGGGCCGGCCGTATTCTATAATTACGGACCACGGTACTCAGTTTAGGGGAAAACTTTGGAAGGAAAGCTTGGGAGAACACGAAATAAAAACGTACAAGACGTCCGTATATCACCCGAATAGTAACCCAGCCGAGAGAGTGTTAAGGGAGGTAGGACGGTTACTAAGAACATACTGCCATAGCGAGCAGAAAAGATGGCATGAATATGTAGCCTCTACCGAGGATTTTCTCAATTTCTCGCATCACAATACCATCGAGATGTCGCCATACACGGTTATGTTCGAAAGACCCCCACCACGAGAGATAAAAGAAATTATTAATTTTCCCGACGAACCCGCATACCAATTTGAAGGGGCAAAATTTTATAATAAGGTGTTAGAAAAAACGGAACAGCAGCGGAAAAAATATATCAAATCACAGCCTAAGGCAATTAAATATGAGGTAGGTGAAAAGGTGTTAGTTAAAAATAGAGAATTGCCCAGTGCTATACAAGGCATAACGAGGAAATTGCTACTCTTATATACAGGGCCTTTCACGATAACCAGAGACAATAAAAACAATACCTACGAGGTAACTGACACAATTAGGAACAAGGTAAAAGGTACGTATAACCAGACTTCATTAAAAAAGTACCATGATTAAAAAAAAAAATCGCAAGTCGAATACTCAATCAGTGACCAAGTACCATGACCAAAAACCAAAGTCAAATACAGCATCATAGAGAAGGTACCTTGACTAAACATGTTAACGTGAATTTTTTAACTTAGCCATAATTAGAAAGGAGGTAGAGATTATTAAATAAATATAAATATTATTGTATAGAGATTATTATTATTAATTAATATTACGAGATGGACACCTTACACCAAAGGCATAAAGATATATATAAAATATAGATTTATTTCCAATAGCCATGTCAACGTATATTTACCAGCTTACCCGTACTTAGAGAAGGAGAGAGATTATTATTAATAAATATTACGAGATGGACACTTAGTAAAGGAGAAAAGAAGGAGAAATACTGTCATATATGTGATACTAAATGGAAATGATAAATGAAAAAATAAAAAAAAGGGAAAACAGTGTGTTACATAAGGAGGTAATGATGAATATGAATATAGCTATTAACATTGAATGATTTTAAACGATAATTTAACCTGCGGAGAACGATATATTAATATAATTGTGAATTAATCAGAAGAGTTTAAGAAAGGGAATTTATGTGTAGGAGCCTATGATCTTTGAATATTGTATTTTTTATTATTATTATTATTATTATTATTTGTTGCAAAGGTGCAATTATTATTTTCTGAACAGGGATGTGTTGCCTCTGATTTCAGTAGTTATAGACAGGAAGGGACAGAGAATGTATGCCATAGCGAGCCACTCTGACTCCCAACCCTCTATGTAAGTTAGGGAATTGATAGGGAATTATATCAAAGATTAATTATAAAACATCAAGGTAAAAAGGAAAGGAATAGGTGATACGACAAAGAACGAACTAGGAATATTGAGTTGGATTAATATATTAAAGGAGTAGTACAGGAATTTAATTATAAGATAAAAGAATGAGATATAAAGAAGCTAATAAAAGGTTATTATAGAGATGATAATTTCATCAAAACCAAAGATATGTTTTTCCAAAATTATCAACTTTAACGGAGAGGCATATGTAACATCACAGAACGTTCCATAAAAAGAAATCATTTATATAGTAAGTTAGCATAAGAGGAAAGTGAGGTGAACAGTATCGAACCCAAGTAGTCCCAAAAAATTGTGTAATTTTGTATAATAATTATTTCTATCAACTTGAAAAAACGACCAAACTATGACTAAGACAAAACCCCATATATATTATTAAAGTGAATAAGAGTGAAAAAACCATAAGACACTATAAGAGAGAGAAATAATGTCAGAATCCACCAGAATAAAGTCAATAATTATTAAGTTTTATAACTATGAATAGAGTATTAAAAACTATTTTTTGTGAATGAATGGGCATGATCCATTATTATATTATGTGATGTAAATAAAATAAATGTATTAAATGATTTAAATACATTATTAGAAAGAATCTAAGTTAAAATAAAAATTGTATATTTGCATTGACAAAAAATATTAATGTGTTGGATTTGAGACCATACACCAAGATTTCATGAAAAAATTAATTATTATCAGATTTAAATAAAAACTATATGTAATTGTCAAGCAGACAATAGTGAACAATTTATCTTAAATAAAGGAAGCTGTCAAATGAATAAAAAGCAGTCAAAATAGCCAAAAACAGTGTTAACTAAAAACATGTAATAGGCATCTAATATTGTATAATTTATGAATTTAATGTTGCCAAAATGCAACCAAACTGTATTAGAAAGCTGTAATATGATATAAAGCAACTATACTAATATACCTGACCAACTTTAACATTGTAATAGTCAAGTTAGCAAAATATTTACTTATACCATGTATGGCTGGAACCAATTATCCAGTACAAAAATAATCATAACTGGCTAAATACTTACATAATACTAACAAAAATAAGATAGAAAGGTACAATACATCAGTATACCTTAATAAGAAACAAACTCAGTTGAAAGTAAAGTCAATTCTAAAAGAATTTAACTAATTAGAGTGAGATTTGTCACGCCATAAAAAAAGGACATCTCAAGACCAATCAATGATGCTATGTCATCTTGTGATAAATATAATATATGTACAGAGTAACCAGGTATCACAAAAGATAGACAAAATAATAAACTCTGTGTGTACAGTAGTGAAATAATACATATATTAAAGAAAAAGACTAATCATTGTATTAGAAAACTGACAAGAATCTAGGCCATGAGCAGAGGCCATATAAAATTGTATTTATTTGTGTTTTATCTATGTTAAAATTTGTTTATTTTGTTGTAGGAAAGTAGTAGTAGTAGATGTTCAGCTTGTGGAAGGAACTTAGTAACTCCACAACAATTTTTGTTATAAAAATTGAGTTTTCAATGACAACAACTCAAGGTGAGGGTTGTATATTGTATTGTTTATTAGACTTAAGTTAATTAGAAACCAATCATATTTAGTATCGCTAGATTCAGTTAAAAACAGGGAATCTAAATATATTAATGGCATACAAATTGTGAGTACTAATGTAAAACTGTTTGATAAATACCAGAGTAATTTTTGAAATATCCTTTGTATGAAGAATAAGAAATCCGTTCTAAAAGCTTCTACGGAAGTGAAAATTGTTCTATGACATTCCATTTCGTTTATTCTCGAACATTCTAGAAAGAATTTTTACACAAATATACCGGAAGTCGATGACAACAGTCATCCTGAATTAGTATAAAAGCGAGACCAAATTCGACCGAAAAACACTTGAAACTTGAACTCCAGAACTGATGCATCTCACACAACACTGATCAACGCAGCTAAGGCGAAACCGAAGAGGCGAGAAATCGACAAGAGACGGCAGGAAGGCTTTTCCCGTACATAGACATACCGACTGACTTAACCTCAACGAGAATCTTCGCCAGAAGTATCGCTGAAATAGAGCAGCGATACGGCAAATTTTAATAGAAATCACGCAGCCAGAACGTCAAGCGGCCCAGGAGGGACCAAATATTTAAATAGAGAACGAATTCTGCTGTGTTCGCACTGACTGACTAACTTGACAAATAATTCCCCCTAACGTAAACATACAATACACAAAGCCTTCCTCAACACTGCATGGGAATCAGCGCTGCGGTGGCCGATTTCTGAATCAACGCTAAACAGATGATTCGTAGCGGCGGCGTTTGAACGAGATTCTACTGCCAAACGTTTTTACAAAAGTGCGGAAAAAGTAATGATCGCAAAATTTGACTTTAAATAGATTCAGTGTACACCCGAAGAGGCGAGATTGAGAAACTACCCGCAAGGAGTGTCCAGTGCGAGAATAAATAACCATTGGAACGTGAGTTACCAAAATTAAAGTCATTTGTTACCTGGTTACATTTATCACACAGTTGTACTTCACACGCCACACATACACCTTCAAATCACTTAGTTTTTTCTTGTAAGGCATCTAATTGATATGTCTTGTTAGTTCAAAGGAGTCACGTCCTGAGAGTAAAGATTTTTCACGTATTAAACTCATGCTTTTCAACTGAGTCAAAATCTGAAATATACTAGCCGATACTTGATTGGATATATAAAAAATTGTCAATAATAATAACTTGTAAAATTTTTTCTCTGCAATTTTATAATTTTTTTTCTATGAATGTTAGTCCTTCAGACGATTTGTTTGTTTTTTAAGAATCATTAAACTTAACTGATTTTTCCAAGCTAAACTGACTTGTTTAAATTTTTTCGTAGATTTAAAAATTTTTTCAATCACATTTTTTTTTTTTCTTGGAACAAACGTTTCCAAGTGGCGCCCACAAAAAGCATAGTATTAAGTTGTGTTACAGGACTACATCACTGCAGAGTATCCAGTCAACAGAGTAAGTAACAAAAGTGCGCGGAGGTAACGCCCGACAGTTTACAACACAACACATTTAAACACCACCCACTACATTCTTTTGTTATACACCTTACACACTTATTTCACTCATTCACATCTTTGTGTTATAACACACTACATTTTAGTTACATAGATCTCCACACTGTTAGTTGAAGCTAATAACAAAATAAAAAAAAATATTTTGTGCAGCGTGCAGCTTGGAGCTGTTTACAGATTGAACGTCGCATCTCAAGTCCTACATTGTTACAACAGGAAAATTGTAACGACGCGGAGTGAATACTCCGCCATAACATAGTTCCAACTTTTAATTAGTAATACAGTCTTACAGTTCGACATAATAAACAATCAAGACTTTGCTTGTCTACAGAATTTATTACAACTACTACTAGTGACTTTGAATTAGTTATTATTTACATTATAGTTTACAGGTATTTTTATTTAATGCCGGGTCGGTATGCAAGTTGGATCCGGTATACACAGGTCATAGCATGATAATTTAATAAAGGGTTAACAGTTTTTTAACTCTTTCTTTCTCAGTTTTTGTTAATTATTTTAGTTAAATTCCCTTTTTAATACTCATTACTATTACGAGTTTGTTCAAGGGTATTCTTCGGTATAATAGTGCGATTTAATGGTTTTAACTAACTTCCCATTTTATATTTTTATTATTATTTTCTTTTAAATTTATTTCGTCACATACTCCGCCGCTTAAATGAGACATAGGAGGGGAGAACTTTTAACAAGGTGAATTCGAAAGTAAGGTACTGGGGCACACTTGTCATTACTGTGTGAACTTTCTCTCCTTCTTCTCCCTTTTTCTTTTATTTATTTATTTGCATGAGTTATACACAACTTACTTCTTCTGATTATCAAACAATATATATATATATATATCCTTACAAACTAATTCTTAAATTACGTAAAATTCACACTTTATGACTACATATTAAGACACATAAACTTCTTCTTATTTCTACTACTTAAAACTACTACCGGTTTTTTGGGGGGGTTTTAGTTACTCTATTCACAGAGTTACTCTCTAAATAATTTATTACTTAGTGGTCATAGTAGTGGTCAGCTGACTACTCACTTCGCTCATCTTTCGCTGAACAGGATCTAAGGTTGATCAGGCCTCATTCCTAATTCTACGATTAGCGCCTTGCGTGGTTACTCAGGTACAAGATAACTTGTCTACCTTGTATTTCCTTTTTCTAGTTTTCGCTCTGCCATTTCCTTTTTTTTTATATATACAGTTTTATCTGCGAAATATGTGTTCTTCGTACATATTCTTGAGCCGCAGGTTCGTACAGGGCTACTGTTACTGGGGTTAAGTACTTCTGGATTTGGTAAGGACCACACCATCGGTATGATAGTTTAGAGGTGGTCTTATCAATTGCACTACTAGTCTGGTGTGTTTTATACATTACTAAGTCACCGACTTGGTACTTAACTAAATTGTTATTATTACTTCTCTCGTGATATTTTCGCGATTTCTCCAAGTTCGCTCTTAAATTTACGCTAGCTTCATTCCAGATTTTTTTTGTATGCTTGTCCTTAATTCGCTGGGGTAGCAAGTCATGTATTTTCCATTTTGTGGACAAGGGGTGGTTTGGTTTGTACTTATACAGTAACTCAAACGGGGTCGATTTATGTCCTTCGTGATAAGCTGAATTGAAGGCATATTGTATCCAGGATAGGTTCTGGTCCCAAGACGTATGGTCGTTCGCATGATAGGCTATTGAAGCAGATTTGAGGTTTCGCAAATACCTTTCAGCAATATTGCCTTGCGGACGATACTCCGTAGTGGTAATATGGTCTATCCCTAACTTGAAACACATATTCTTAAATTCCTTTGCCTTAAACTGGGGTCCGTTATCTGACACTAGATGTACAGGGGTACCAAAATCTTTAAACAATCTCTCCTGTAATATCTTTACAGTGGTCGACGCTAACGCTCGCCGCATGGGATACATCCAAACAAAGGTGAACGAATCTACACATACGAGTAGCATCTTATTACCTGATTTAGATCGAGGGTAGGGACCTGAAAAGTCTAAATAAAGTTTAGAGAACGGGGTAGTAGGGATTTCTGAAATTAATTGGCTTATTTTACTGTTTCTTGCTGGTTTGCTGAGTGCGCATAACTTACACTTTTTTACGAAGCTAGCTATTTCCCTGTTCATATTGTTCCAATGATATTCCTTACGAAAGCGATTATTGTTTTATTTATTCCCATATGTGCTCCAATGGTGGATGAAAGGTAGTATTCCATCAGCATAGGCTTAATTACATCAGGGGCAATAATTCTTAATTCCTTTCCATTTGCTATTCTGTGGCATAGTATTCTTTTACTCAATACGTATTTATCTGATTTAATTCCTTCCTCGAGTTGTTCTATAATTGGCTTCAAAAGACGGTCTTGTTGTTGATACTGAGCGATGTTGGTAAACGCAAGGGGGAATTCGGTAATTACGGTGTTAACAATGGGTGTTTCTAGACTCTCAATGCTTTCGGGATTATTAGTGGGCGACTGGAACATACGGGACAGGGTATCCGCGACTACATTTTCTGTACCTCTAATATGTTGTACTTTGAATTTGTAACAGTTTAACCTCAATACCCATCTTCCAATACGTCCTAACTGTTTAGGGTGATTCAGTAACCAAGATAATGCTTGATTATCAGTTTCAAACAGGAATTCTTTATGTTCTAAAAAAGGTTTAAACTTCTCAAAAGCAAATACAATAGCTAAACATTCTAATTCATATGCGGAGTATTTCTTTTCTTGGTCAGTCAAAGTGCGTGAAGCGTAACTAATCGGTAGTCTACAGTTTTCTATTTCCGGATATATTACTGCACCTAAGGCTACACTTGAACTGTCGATCTGAACTACGAAAGGTTTCGTAAAATCTGCTAATTGTTGTACCGGGGGTGACATGATGCTCTCTTTTAGTTTTTGGAACGCAGTTTGGTGTTGTGGAGTCCATTCAAATTTCGCTCCCTTCTTTCTTAAGGCATTCAGAGGTGCGGCTATTTCGGCTAGATGAGGAATATACTTGTGGAATTAATTTATCATTCCCAAAAATCGGGCTATTCCTTTAGCATCCCGCGGTGGTAAAAGTTCTCTGATCTCACGGCTTCGTTCGGGGTCTATGCTTACCTTTCCCTTGGCCTTTACGATGTGACCTAAAAATGAAAATTGTGGGACAGCAGAATTTTTTTTTTGGGATTAACTGTTAATCCGGCTATCTGTAATCGAGATAACACTTCACGTAGATGTTTAAGATGTTGATCTATCGATTTGCTGTAGATTACAATGTCATCCAGGTAGTGATACACATATTTAAATTTTATATCATGAAATAATTTCTCTAATAGTCTACTACATACGGAACTTCCTTGTGATATTCCAAAGGGTACTCTCGTAAATTGGTACAGGTTCAAAGGAACAGCAAAAGCGGTTAGACGTTTGGATTCTTCCGAAAGGGGTATTTGGTGAAATGCCTGATTTAGATCCATTATAGTAAAGACTTTCGCTTTGGTGAAATAATGAAAAGCACTGTGGATGTCGGGAAGCGGGATAGATTCAAATTCTATTCGTTTATTTAATTGCCGGTAGTCCACAACTAGTCTGTGTTTGTCGTGACCTTTTGGTACTAAAAATGAGGGTGATGAATACGGTGAAGTAGAGGGTTCGATGACTCCTTGTTCTAATAACTTGTTGATATGGTTCCTAATTACTTCCATTTTGGGCGGCGATAACTTGTATGGGGGAAGGCGTATTACTTTGTGGTCGCTCAGATTTATCTTGTATTCTATTAGGTTCGTTAGTCCTAGCTTAGGGGTAAGAACGGTGGAAAACTCTTTTATTAGTTTCTGCATTCTCAGCCTATCTCCACTTTCTAGATGAGATAATTCAGACTCATGGTGTACTATATGTGTAGTCGATGATCTCGTATTTTCTTGTTCTTTTGTTTCACAATCAAAATTATACTTCCGTGTACGGTCGAATCGAAAATAATATTTCTTCTCGTGGATGTCAAGAATTATTCCCGTTTTACTGATAAAGTCAGCTCCCAATATTAAGTCGGGTCCTAAATCATCACATACTAACATTGAAAAAAACCACGTTAGGTTCTTAATTTTTACCTTAATGGTGATGCTGAGTTTTATCACTAAATTTTGTTTATTGGCAGTAGCACATCTTACATTCACAGCTTGACTGCGTTTCACTAGGTTGTGTTCGAATAGTTTATCTGCTAACCTCTGACTGATTAAGGTTCTAGTCGATCCAGAATCGATTAATCCGAGGGTGGATATAACACCTAGGTCAACTTGTATTAAGGGCAATAGACATTTAGTCAATCACTTTTAGTTATCGCGTTACATTTCTCAATAAACCTTCTAACATAGGGATCTATTTTTCTAGTGTTCTTTTCTTTTTTTTTTATTTTCCTTATTCTCGTTGATTTCTTTGGGTTTACCGGTTCTCAAGATGCTGCGGAAGACACAGGATTTCGGGTCTCCCTGCCTTACATATTTTTTGGATTAGGTTGTTTCCGATCGTACTGCTTCCGATTACAGTTTCTACTTACATGTCCATACTTTCCGCAGTTATAACATATATTCTTTTTACGAGGGGTATAGCTTGCTTCCGTTCTAGGTTGCGTGTCATTTGATTTAGGCTACCAGGGCTGTGCAAGTTGTTCGGTCTATTAAATGGTCGCCTTTCACGCTGGGTTTGCACATTGGTCACCAGGGCTTGCATTTCATTTCTACTAGGCTCGGTTGATTTCAAAGCATGTCTGTTCTGATCTGAGTACCATACGTTCGACGAGTGAATACTGCATTGTTCGAGATCCGCAAAGGTGTTGGGTCTATTTATTACCGCTAAACGAGATCTTTCCTCTGGAGACAATCCTACTAAAATGGTATCGACCATCTGTCTCTCACTCCAATCTACTTGCAGTAGTCGAGAAGACTCCCTGATGTCAGAGATGTAATGGGCCAGTCTCTCATGAGTTCCTTGTACTCGAAGTACGGTCTTTCTTTTAAGTTCCTCATAAATTCCGGTGGGAATAAAATATTTTATGATAGTAGTATGCAGTTCTCCTACTGGAAGTGTAGAGCTTAATGATTCCAGCACACGATTCTTTAATGGTGGTTTACATTTCGGTAGGAGGACTTGCAAAATTTTCCAGTCATTTAGTTGCTGTAGATCCTTTATCTGCATGAGGTATTTGATGAAGTTTAGTAGTTTAGTAACATTCAAACCATCCGTGTGTGGAATTTCAGCTAAGAGTTTTTCTACAGGATGAGTGATTTTTCCGTAGAGGTCAACATTATAATTTACGAGTGGTATAGCTTTAGGAGGACCAGATGCTGCATTAGGGGTAGTGAATTCGTACATCCCGGAGCAATTGTGGGAACCACTGGGAGGTGGGGCTTCAGATATTGTATGGGTATTTACGTCTCTATTTGGGTTTTGCTCTCGACTCGGTTGTATTTTCGATACGGTGGGTGATTCCTGATAAGGGGAGGTTGTTCTAAGGTAGGAGATCGAACTGGGGAGATGTGTAGTTTCTTCAAGGGTTTTTCAATTTCATCCATTCTGAATGAGTCGGACCTTCTTCGCAATTCATTGATAATAGTGAGTAATTGGCGTAAAGCCTCATCCGCAAAACTTTGCACGTCGGGAGGGATTACCGTGATGTTGGAACAGTTTAACAAATTTTTCATTCGCCGGGTTAAATGTTCTATCCTTTGAGTTGTCCGCAATATTACCGCAGGAGATTTCTCATCTTGAAGGGTTTGGGACAATAAAGTCAACTCACTATACTTGGCATAACAAGTTTCTCTCTCGCTCTCATAATCGAGTCCGCTTAAGTTACTTAACGTAACTTAACGTGGGTGTATCAGATCCACTTTCGCGTATAGACTTGCGCAATTCCACGACTGTTACATTCGCATGAGGTAAACCACGTAAAAGAGCTTCATAGCACAGTTCGTCTTTTAATAGTAAGTCTGGATTAAATAGGGCCATGTTTACCTTATATCTAGCACACTAAAACTTATTCTACTACACTATACACAATTATTGCATACACACTTTAGTCCATGGTAAAACATTTGCATGAGTTGTAAGAGAATTACTTATCATCTCAGAGAAAAAGAAAAATTCACACAGACGTCAACTTTACTTTCAACGATCAGCTGTTATGCTGGAATGTAGGTCAAACTAGTTTTCTTTAAACAATGGCATAGTATTATGCGTAAGGAGGGGGAATCAAGCTGGAGGGTGAAGAGAATGTTATTGTTCCACTCAACAACAGCTGACGGCTTTCTTTACAGACTTGTACTGGCTTGCTTCAACGAGGGTGGTATGTGCGATGTGGAACGATATGCGTTTTAAACAAGTTACAGCCCGTTACTAAGCTGAGTTTTAGTTATTATTTGGTTTTACGTGCTAATTTTAATTTATCTAATTCTGCTACTAGAAAGGAGTAGAATTTCACTTAAAATTTATTTACACGTAATTGAACTTGTTTTATTTAGTCAGTTGTTTATATGACTCACCGTGGCAATAGAAAGACGAATTACATATTTATGCAGGCTTATACAGGAAAACTACAGGTCTTGAATTGTCGCAAAATAGACGTGTTAGAGACTGAACATTTTGACAAGTACATACATGAATTGGTGTAATACAAGCTAATATTTTCATGTATATTAAGTAAATCATATACGAGTATGTGCATAATCTCACACAAAATTTACAATTGTGAATTTAATATTGTCACTATTATTCTTTTATGCTACTTAGCCTTTTTGTTTTACATACAATACATCAAATGAGTGCATAGATCTGCAGAGTGCCGCATCTTATATGCGTCACGATGCTTACAAACCTTTTATATATAAAGCAGAGTGGCGCATCTTATAACGTGTCGGCTACGTTATAACCTAGGGAACCCGTGATAATTGACTCTGGCCAATTATACAGGCTGCCTTCGTTGTAACAAACTGAAAATTCATCAAATCACTATCAATAATTATAAGTACTCTAATAAAAGGAAACTGGGGAGGGAGGTTTGCTGATTTATGCACTCAATTTAGTATGTAACAAAGATGACATCTCTTTATTTACGGGTGATCAATAATACATTACAAATAAAAATTTTAGCTTACACTGAAATGGTAAGGGGGTTTTCTCTATTTAAAATGATAATACAGTTAGTGTATTTACCTCGGATCCGAGTCTCTTTAAACTAGTTAGGAATTTTCAAATTTACTCAACTTCTTTAGTCAATTACATTATTACTTAAAATACCATTAGAAGAATGGTTTCATTTGGTTGTGCGATGTTCCAAAGCTACATCACAAGAGTTATGTTACAAAGTATGATTTCTGAAATTTCTTGTTACAACATTGTTATTCTTAACGCTTAGAGATTGTCATTTAAAGTCTTTTTCTTTTAAAATTACTTATATTTAAAAGATACATTATTCACGGAAGACGAACTTCCGCGTCACTTCTAGTTAATCGTTTCAGTCCATGTCCTGCTGCGTGATTCTTCTGTACTCTCTTAATAGTGGGTCGTCATCGTGGTAGTCTTTCCGGTGGAGGTCCTCGGAGTCAACTAATGATGAAGTGGATGTTACGGTGTCATCTAGAAAGAAGTCGTCCTGTTTCTCAGTGGTAGTGTAAATGCAGTTGAGGTCTTAGTCTTCACTTTTCACAGTTATTCCCATCACATTTGTAATAGCACAGTAGTATTTGAGTTTACATATTCGTTACACATTATGACGGAACCCCAAAATAACTTGAACTATATTTTTAATAGGAGATGCCACCTTACACACTTATTTCACTCATTCGCATCTTTGTGTTAAAACACTCTACATTTTAGTTACATAGATCTCCACACTGTTAGTTGAAGCTAATAACAAAATAAAAAAAAATATTTTGTGCAGCGTGCAGCTTGGAGCTGTTTACAGATTGAACATCGCATCTCAAGTCCTACATTGTTACAACAGGAAAATTGTAACGACGCGGAGTGAATACTCCGCCATAACATAGTTCCAACTTTTAATTAGTAATACAGTCTTACAGTTCGACATAATAAACAATCAAGACTTTGCTTGTCTACAGAATTTATTACAACTACTACTAGTGACTTTGAATTAGTTATTATTTAAATTATAGTTTACAGGTATTTTTATTTAATGCCGGGTCGGTATGCAATTTGGATCCGGTATACACAGGTCATAGCATGATAATTTAATAAAGGGTTAACAGTTTTTTAACTCTTTCTTTCTCAGTTTTAGTTAATTATTTTAGTTAAATTCCCTTTTTAATAGTCATTACTATTACGAGTTTGTTCAGGGGTATTCTTCAGTATAATAGTGCGATTTAATGGTTTTAACTAACTTCCCATTTTATATTTTTATTATTATTTTTTTTTTTTAATTTAGATCGTCACAGTGGTTCCCAACCTTTCCGGGTTATATGTTTCTGAAGTTTTTTTACATTACTGTATTTGTTGTGCTATTATGTACACTCTAAACTTCATTGCCTGAGTTTTGCAACTGATTTGTCTAACCAATGTTAGTTTTTTTACTCTAGTGAAAACTTAAATTAGTATTCGCAAAGGGAGGTAGGCCTATAAATTATCTTGTTTCTTATTTTCTCTTAAACAGTAATAGTTTAATAAAGTCACAGTGTAAAGTAACACTGTTAATACTTTTAGTTTCAATTTATTTCTTATAACAAGTTATATAATATAGGTTATGTAATATCTTCAAATAAATACACTGCAAGTAGGTTTATTAATATATTAATAGTTTATCTAGGAGAAAATAAATCTACTTGTAGTATATTTATTTGAAGATATTATATAGGAGACCTGCAGCAAACTCAACAAATTACTTACAAAGAAATAATATAGGCAATGTATAATAAGTATATAATAACAGGTATTTGTACCTGTTATTTTTTTGGATAGGTATTTCCGTACCTATTATTTTAAAATACTACTTTACCCCACCTCTATAACTGATCAAAATGACCCAGTTGAGATTGAAATAAAAACCAGAGACATCTACTGGAAACTTCCTGCGGTAACTCGATCACTGATCAAGTCAGTAAGTGATTGAAATGAGACACACAAACCAACTGATCGAATCATCAACTGATTGAATCGCCACCTACTGGCCAAGACGAGACTGAGATTGATTAGAAAAAAGTCATCAAGAGGCACCTAGTGGAGATTGTGTGAACTATCTCAGTTCGCCAGTGATTGTATTGTTACAACATTCCAGAACAATCTATGTGTTCCTCGAACAATCCAGTGGAATCCAGCTGTAATGTAGTGTATGTACGTGAACAACACTTGTTCCGGACTCAACAGGTCCGCACCTGCTGTGTGCAAGGCCGCAACCAATTATGTTCTGGTGTTTTCTAGTAGCATTCTTGACACGCATTATGGAATATTCTGGTATTTCGGTGGGGTACAAATACAAGTACTCAGCGACGTTCATTTCAGTTTGAGTTGCGAATTATTGGAGTGCGTATTGTAGTATTGTGGCGAAGTGCTATATGTTTTATAATTGTGCGGGACAAATGTAATACAATTGTGTTTTATATTAGTAGACATTTTATTGCGTGTGAACAATTTTTATTCGATTTGTTGTAAGAGACTATCTTGTTGATTACAAACTGTTTAATTGTGATAATTAAAGCTGGTGATTAGTGACTTAATTGGTGTCTTGTATTTTGCTTTCCACTGAACCATACGATGATAAAGTAGATCGTCACAACAGTGGGTCAGAAGTGCGACAGAAATGTTAACAGTGAAAACAGTGGACACTTTGTACAAGACGAGAGTAATTTGTAATTAATCGGTAAACAAGGGATGCCAGCCAGATGATGGAAGCTTTCCAAGCGCTGCTGTGGCAGACACAGGAAGAGATAAAAGAAAAACACCGACGGGAAAGAGAAGAAGCAGAAAAACGACAGGATGAAAAACGTAACCAGGAGACAGAAGACATCAAAGCATTAATACAGGAGCAGAAACAGATGCAAGAACATAGTAGCGCAGAATTGGGTCTCCTACGAGGTGAGCTTAATAAACAAGTTACTAAAATATCAGAAGTACAAGAATCAATGACATTAAAAATAGCTGAAGTAGAAAAATCTGTTTCAAGTGTTGAAGAATCGATATCTACAAAAATATCTGTCATAGAAGAAGAATCCATGTCAAATAAAATATGTGCAGTAGAAATCTCAATGGCAAACATAAAAACCCTCTTGCTTTGTGCCATTATAGCACCAATTGGAGAAGTAAAGCCCCAGAACAGTACACAGTTTCTACGCTACATAAGACCAGTGGAAACTTGATCATTAATGGATTTAGGGAAGGTAAACCAACATTATTTACAGTTGACGCGGACGCAACAGTGTCCATTGTGCGCTCCGACTTAACCAGCCTTTAATTAGCTCTTGTACAATACAGACTGACTGGAAGCCTCGTCAAGGTGCTAGAAAAGGTGTATGTGTACACCTGAGTCTTCTCGAGTTTAGCCACCAAACTGCTTGTTGCAGTAACTGTCAATGAAGTGATTCTTGGCATGGACATTATGAATGCCTACGGATTCGTTGTGGACTTAAGAGAGACTGTCCTGAGGGTTGGCCAAGAGAAGATAAAGCTTTGCATGGCTAAAATGACAGGATCTACCAAACATTCGATTAAACAAGTGACATTGGCCGAAGAAAAAGTGAACATATCTGGTCAAGAGGAACCCTCCCTAGTGCAAGCGGAAATGGAGGAAGAACTAGCTGAGGAAGTACAAATAAGTGTAACGACAAAAGAAGTGATTGGAAAGCCAACTATGGGTGTCGAGACAAGATTCTTGCTTGTTCCTGAGTTAATGGAAGAACCCGGGGAAAACGTTACTAAAGATGAAGTCACACAAGAGGTTATTGACGAGAACCAATCAGACTTGGACCAGCTAATGGCGTATAGGTCATCAGTACATGACGCAACGGTAGTGATTCCCCCAAAACTAGTGGTTGAGCGGAAGACTAATATTCCTGGGAACTTGATGTTCGGGTCACATGAGACTGAGTTTGAAGAACCGGAGAATTATGTTTTGCAAGTAGACCAGCTATGTAGATCACCTGGCCTAATTAAAGCTGGTGATTAGTGACTTAATTGGTGTCTTGTATTTTGTTTTCCACTGTACCATACGACGATAAAGTAGACCGTCGTAAGGCCGGTTACACACATGGCGGATTTTTCCGTGGCGGATAATTGACCGTCGCCGCTCACAGAAATCTAGCGTTTACACACAGGGCGGTAAAATCTCCGTCGCCGCCGTACGAGTCAGGTGGCTGTTGGCAGTGTAGTTTCATCATCAAACCAGTTTACTTAGTTTAACTGTGTTATTTAAATTATTTATTGCTTTGAAGTGTATAGTGTAGTTTGAAATGAACAGAGAGCAAATTCTAGGTTTATTGTTATTCCGTCGTCGAATGAAAAGGAGAAGAAAAAATCGACTAATTTGGGTTCATCCAATTAATGAAAGAAGAGAGGAGGTTGGAGCTTTCTACATGTTGTTTGAAGAGTTGAGGCAGGATGACACGAAATTCTTCAATTACTTCAGAATGTCGATGACTTCCTTTGACGGACTGCATGGGCGGTTGAACGATACCATTCAGTGCAAAAATACCAAAATGAGGAATTGTATTCAGCCTGTAGAAATGCTGGCAATAACACTGAGGTAAGTAAAAATAACTTTTGAAATGTATAAGTTAGAAATTATTAAATAACATTGAGTAAGATAAATACAATTAAATAATAAAGTAAAATAAAGATTTTACTTATACATTTATAATTTATTTTATGTAAAAATTATGATTATTTTTGATAACCTCATTAAACTTTTTCACATATAAGACACAAAGAGCTAAGATACATAAACTCTGTACGTTCAATGTATCCATCATGTCGTTTTTTTATTTATTTTATTTTTTAAACTTGTTTTACTTATAATTACTTCCGTACATAGTTATTATAACGCACCTTTTTTATAATAATGTGTGGGATAATCATTTTCAAAATAGTTTTAAAGGTAATTGTATTTATTGATACAATTCTGTAAAAACATACAAAATATATTAATAGAACTTTATATACACAAATACACTTTAAATACACAAATATACAATTAGAAATTGACGTCCATTGTGCTAGATGAATTGTAGGAATTTACGGATGAACTTCTTTCACAGTCGTCTTCGTCAACGTACTCAGCACAATTTTCGTAGTGTTCAGCTGCTGTAGTTTTTTTCATTTTGTCTTTCATTGGTTGGGATTGTGGAGTAGGCAGTTCGTTTTGAGTAGAAACTGAGGGAATCGATGGTGGGTAGTAAGGTGGGAAATGTGGAGGTTGTGAGGGGTACGAAGCCAGAGTTGTGAATATTGGATGATTTTGCCTTGGTTGGGATGGTGGAGTAGGCAGTGCATTTTGAGTAGAACTGAGGGAATCGATGGTGGGTCGTAAGGTGGGAGATGTGGAGGTTGTGAGGGGTACGAAGCCAGAGTGGTGAATGTTGGACGATTTTGCCTTGGTTGGGATGGTGGAGTAGGCAGTGCATTTTGAGTAGAAACTGAGGGAATCGATGGTGGGTCGTAAGGTGGGAGATGTGGAGGTTGTGAGTAGTACGAAGTCATAGGAGTTGTGAAAGGTTGTTGAAGTGGCTGTGGAAAGGTCTGTGGTTGGGGATGGTATGGCGTTGATTGGCTTTGTTGCTGGAACTGGGAAGCGGATTGTGTAGTGTAACCTTGATAATGAAGAGCTGCAACCTTTTGATTTTTAATATTGGAAATGACCCGAAGAACCTCCATTTGGAATTGAAGCCATCCATTACTATCAAAAGTCTCTGTATGCGGCAGCAGACTGTGATAGAAGGACATTTGGGAGTTTGGTTTCTCTGGTTCTGTTTTTTCCAATGCCTTTAAAATCCTCAAATCTACTTCGTCTATTTTCTTATGTTTCCTTCGTGGTTGAGTATTGAAAAGAGCTTTTTCCTTTGTTCCAGTTGTTAGGCTTACTTCATGTTCTGTGTTCTCAGGAGGTTGTTGCCAAGAGCCATCGGTTTCATCCTTATTCTCTTCTTCTATGATGAAACTCTCTGTAGTCTCTGTTCTTTCGTATATTTTTTTTTAAAACTTGAGTTCGTCGCTAAATATGTACTTTCTTTTTTTGCTAGCTTCTGAGCCACTAGTTTTGCTTTCTTTTGCCCTCTTTTCAGCCTTGGCGAAGGCGTCACGTAGATGTTTCCATCGTTTCATCACTTCCTTACCTAAAAAAGAAAAACATTAAGTACCGTCTACATTAGCTACATAAAAAATAAAATAATAATTTTTTTCTTATTTAGAAATTAAATACTTTTTTTCGTTTTTCAGATATCTAGCAAATGGATATACTTTCACCGACCTTCATTATTCCTTCAGAGTAGGAATCTCAACAGCAAGAGTGATAGTTAGAGATGTTTGTCAAGCACTGTGGAAGGTTATGCAAAGCGAGTGCATATCTCCCCTTACAAAAGAAATGTGGGAATCAGTAGCAAATGGATTTGAACATGCAGCAAACTTTCCCCATTGCATAGGGGCAGTAGATGGGAAGCACGTCTGCATCGTGAGTCCAGTAGAAAGTGGATCTATGTATTTAAATTATAAAGACACAATAATGTCAATTGTGTTAATGGGTATTGCAGATAGTAAGTACCGTTTTACTTTTGTGCATATTGGTAGCTATGGAAAAGAGTGTGACTCGTCGGTTTTTAAACAGACTCAGCTGTGGAAATCAATAGAAAGCAGTTCAAAAAATCTACCTGATGAAACTCATCCTACCAGGCACAGAAAGTCCGAAAGTGCCATATTTTTTTGTTGGTGATGCAGCATTTGGGCTACATAAACATTTGCTAAGGCCTTATGCTGGGACACATTTAACAGTAGAAAAGAGAATCTTCAACTATCGATTGTGCCGAGCAAGAAGGTACATAGAAGCGCTTTCCGTATCCTCAGCAACAAATGGAGAATATTCCATCGACCCTTAACATAATAATCGACCCGTCCAGCCACAATTTGCTAATGATATTGTTAAAGCCTGCATTATTCTTCATAATTATGTTAGGGATAGAGATGGATACATGATTGAGGATACAACGTCAATTATAGGGCTGGAAGATATTCAAGTAGAGAATACTACAAGAGGAGGCCTCAAAGCAAACAATGTGAGAAACATTCTATGTAAATATTTTGTTTCAAGTGTGGGAAGGGTTTCCTGGCAGATGTCCAAGATATAAGGACATTCTGATCGCCATGACATCGACAACAGATAACTGTCAAATGGGCCTCTTTCTTATTTAACAGAAGTATTCTAAGAGAAAACTTTTTTCCTTTCATAATTTTTATTTAATTGTAAAATATTATTGTAACACTAGAAGTAAGTTACAAGCATAATAAAACTTGTTAAAAAACGTGACGTTACTAATTTTCCAATAATGTTTATATTTTTACAAATAAAACATTTGTTAATAATAGCCCACCATGGCTGTCACAATAATAAAAAAACAAATAAATAATTAAATCCAGAAACGCCTGTAATGTGAGTAAAGATCCTGTGCCACTACAGTGTGAGCACTGCCACTTCTAGAATCTCAAAATCGAATTTTTTCTAGTGTCGGTACGTATATGTGAGAAAGTATGTACTTACCAAAATCATTTCTCTCTTTTTCTTCCAACACATCAAAGTCGCTACGAATTCCCAGGCAAACTTCACGCCAAGCGTTTCTGGTACCGTCTCTGTCCTTGAATATGTCGAGAGTTTTATCCCACAAAACAGGCCTTTCTTGGATTAATGAAATTAAAATTTCATTATCTATATTTAGGTCACCCATGTTTAAAATAGAAAAAAGCTGACAACACAGTTGTAGGACTTTCCTGTCCCGCGGCTAACGCCTAAATTAGAAATGTATTAGTTAACAGAATCGAGTTTATTTTGTTAGTTGCTATGGCAACCAGAATTATTTAATATGACAATTTTTTAAGCTGGGGGTCATTCCACAAAAATATAACGCTTCCACACGAACAAAACGGTAGAAAAACCGCCGTGTGTGTAAACGTGCATTTGGTCGCATACGCCACTACTTGGACGGTGACGGTAAAACTACCGTCGACTCCAGTGGCAGTCGGCGGTTGCGCAGCTACCGCCAACGGAAAATTGACCGCGCGTTTATTTTTCCGTTTAATGTGTAAGCTCTCATTTACTTCAGTGCGCTACTGTTGGAACGGCGGCGACGGTCAATTTTCCGCGGCGGACAATTTTCCTAACAGTATTATTGACCGACTCCTTTTCTCCTCTTTTGAAAGATCGATTCGATCAATGTATCAACTAAATGATTCGTTCAATCCTGAACGACGCATCTCTAGTACATAATGTGCGATATTCACTGTATATCGAAGTAAAAAATCGCATAATCAAAATATCGAAAATGACTGGGTACGCATATTGGGACAGTACGCAATGTTATTTATCGACCGTATTAATTATGGTGTCTAGTTGATATCGAGTTTCGGTTTTACTGGACGTTTCAAGATTTATGATCAAAATTTGGATACGGTCAAAAATATTATGGATGCTCGGAACAATATTTAAAAAGAAGAGTATTTCAACACAAATACAGCTGTAATAAAACTGAAAACTAATAAACACGATCCAACAGCCTTAACACAACTCGATGGCGTATATGGCCATACCTTCCAGTTTGACAAAGTAAAATAATACTGAAACTAATTTCAAATGGCAGTGTCTTGAAATGATAACTATCGAAAAATATAAGCAAAATTTCGTAAACAAAAAAAAAAGACGTACAGAGCCTCAGTAAGTCTTATTAAACCTTATACATACCTAGAACTTTTCTAGGAGAAAAACAAAATAGAAATCTGACAAGTCAACAACCTCTCCTGCAAAGGTACCGTTCTACCTGACAATTCTTTACTTTGCGTCTCCGCTCCTTCTCCAGTCAGGTAATAGATTCACACACTATCACTATGCAGTATACATAGTGAGTAAAATATAATTAACATGTATCATAATGTATTTGTATCGTAGTATAGTGTTATGTGATGTGTGTATCTGTGACTCACAATAATATCTGTAAGTACAATTAGCACAACACTACTGTTAATATCATACAACTTATAGACTTCAATTAGAACTGTCATTACAATGATACTACATTATATTTTATGTTGTAGGTTAGAATAGGAGATAAAATAAATTTCGAAACGTCGCATAAAAACTGTATTTTTATTACGACCGAAACTCGACATCAACTAGAAAGCTATATTTGGGTTATTTTAATGTATTAAAATAATACATTAACTGTTAATTTAGCAATAATAATTAACTACTGTCTACTGACGATTACAGTTGTCTTTAGTAGAATAGTGTTTTTCTACTCTGTTAAACGTTTATTACGTTTTCGAATCAAATTAGAAATCTATGTATCTCGTATCTCGATATAACTTATCGACTTATTGTACCTTCAAGTTAGCGTCGTCCGTTAGGCCTATTAGCTGTTAGTTTTGGTTTTGATGGATATGTTTGCGCGCGTTTTATTTTGTAGAGGTAAGTGTGTCCCGTTTAATTTAATTGTGTTATCCTAATAAAACTTTACTGCTATTTTTGTATGCTTGTAGCAAGGAAATTTAAGTTCTCTGTGACGTTAAAACAACTTTCTGCGGCTTGAGCATCAATTTTTCTCAGATTTCAGAAGCCGTAGCAGATGTGTTTCATTAAATTCCTAATTTGGTATTGTTAATTAAGTACCACTAACGAATAGTAACTAATTATGTTAATTAACACTAATAACATCATTAGTAATATTTTTATTGCAGCGTTTTACTTATAACCTATTTTTCTTAAAACGTGTGCCAACGTATAGGAAGGAGTTAACGGAAAGAACACCTTTGTTTTGTTGTGATGATAACGGTTCGTTTACGAATTCATTTTAAATACATTTTAAGAAGTAATGCTCAGCAGCAAGACGTGTTACGCATTAGCAGTATTGACGTTGTCACAAAGTGCTTTGGGTTAATTAATTTAACCATACTTAAAATTATATATTACATGCTTACTACTTCCAGCGACTGGGAAAATAAATTACAGTGTAGTTTTACTTAGTTATCCACTAAATACCGTGTACATAATGTGTCCGGTTATAATTTTTATAATGAGACTGGTGTAACAAAATAACAAACCTATTAGCAAAGCGAGGTTATGTGAGGATCATTTGTAACTAATCATTTAACACTTAACAAAATGTTAGTTCAGCACAATAATTAGACATTAATTTGTTTGCTAACAACTACAGTATTGGTAATAAATAACAGTAACTCAACAAATTGACCTATATTAAATTGTAACTCACTTTCTGACACATATTTCTTCATTTTTTTGCCCAAGTTAATATGTTATATGTAGGTTATTGTTAATATGCGTTTTATTTTTGCGGATTGACTTACGATACCTTAAGAATCTTTAGAACATAACTTACCTTATAAAACATTTAGAAAATATCTGTATTTATTGTTCAGTGTAATCATGGTGGATCTCAGTGAATTTGGTGAGCCTGGGAATGGGTTTCTTGAATTCAGCATTTTAGAAGTCTCCAGCTTGTTCTCATAACTGTGTCTTCTCATACACCTTGAACTTTGTTGCCATCAGAAGTTTTCCCAGTCAAGTGTTCCTCGGACAGTGTAAACAAATGATAGTTGCTTGGTGTACGGTCTGGGTTGTGCCAATGGGCAGACCAAAACTTCTGAGTTTAAGGTTTACTATAGCTACTGTGTGATGCAAGCAGTGTGAGGATGGGCGTTATACAATATTCAGACTTTTTTATCACCATGTGTTTGTATCACTTTATGCAGCTTTCTAGGTTCTCACAGTAAGCGACAGCTTTTGTGGTGTCTCTTTGAGGAGACAAAGTGAAATGACCCTCCCTGTTCCAGAATATGGTTGCCATGTATTTCATGAAGATGATGACCTTTTGAATTCTTTCGATGACTGTGAATGTTTGTACTGCTATTACTTTGATTATTGCTAATTCAGGTGTATCCATGGTGTATCCTTATGGTGAGGTATCCGTGTTTCATATCCCGTCACAGTGCAGTCCAGTAAGTTGTTACCTTGATCTTTATGATGCATGGAATGCTTCCACTGAACTCACTCGATTTTTCTGGTGAACCTCTACCAGCATTTGTGCACCTACCATGAATATAGTTTTTTATGCCTAATGCTTCTATAACATTTTTATAGAGAACATTAAAGAATAGTTCTTTACACTTCTAGGCATTGCTCATGAAGTTCATCAATCATTAAATGCTTACTAA
Source organism: Magicicada septendecula (assembly GCA_034769895.1). Classification (NCBI taxonomy): domain Eukaryota; kingdom Metazoa; phylum Arthropoda; class Insecta; order Hemiptera; family Cicadidae; genus Magicicada; species Magicicada septendecula. Next base: position 131,674,773 of record CM068372.1, read on the forward strand.
CACATTTTTCTTAAAATGTTTGAATAGTAACAAAAGATAGCATTTCACTCCTTTTTTGTTATGAATATCACTTGTTTCTCTTTAAATTCATAACTACTTGCCTACTCATAACACCTTTCCCCCTCCCCCTCCCAAAAAAAAGTTGGTGAATTTCATTCAGCAGTACTTATGCTTTTTGTGTGAAGGAATCATATCAATGAAATCATCTCATACTTGGTAGACTAGAAATTATGGTAATTTTAAACACATAATGCAAGCAAAGTGGTGTAGTGACTGAAGCCTGCCAGATATAATAGTACTACCAACTGTGAAGAAATAGTTTCCCATGATTTTTATTAGCATTATTATTTTTATACTGTGAGTAGCCCTCATATTTTAATTCTGTTGTTGATATTAAGACAGAATTAGTAGTCAGTTTATTAACTAGGATTATTTCTAAATAGCTACTCCTAGAGCAAGTTCCAAATTTCTGTCATAACAAAAATTGCTATTTTTTGGCTTTATTTTTCTTACTGCAAGTATAGGTTAACTTATAATACGTACCCTCTGTAAACTATAAATATCTTACACTACAAGACTTTCAGAATTAGAAGTATAATAAAAAAATTATTATAATTACAATATTTAATTATAATTTTAGAACATTCTTACTCTTTTTGCTACAGCCCGTTTCTTGATTTATATAATATACTAGTAAAATACCCGTGCTTTGCTACGGAGTTTCACGTTGTACGTAATTGTACAATTATTGCTCGCTTAATAGTATAGGATTAGATAGATTGTACAAATTCTCAACTCTTAGTTTGTTTATTTACATTCATAGCAACAGCTATTTATTATTTATTTCGAAAAAATCGTTAAAGCCGTTTCCGAGAAAAAAAAGGACATAATTTATTAATTAATTGAACTTCGAAATTTTCTCGACTATAAGAACCTGCAAACAACGAAGTTTTTTCAACCACTTCATTTACAAAGTATGCAATTCCTGCGATAAATTTCATTATTTGGTTTTTTGCCCCTTAGGAGTGAAAGTTTTTAAAACCGTTTCTTAGTGAGCACCTAAGACCTATGATGAAGCTATGTTCAAAGTTTCATTGATATCCATTCAGTGGTTTCAGAAATATCGTGATCAGTGGGTCAGTCAGTGGTATTTGGCTTATATAGATATCTATATCTAGCCGATTTACCCAGCGTTGCTCGGGTTCATAATTTATTCATAGGCTCAGAGGCACCTATTCTTGTTCTAACGTTATATTACTTGTATATTGTATAATCTTCCTTATATTGTTACGTTCGCATTCTCACTGGAGGAATACTCTGTAGCGCACCTGTTTAAGAACATGTCATAAACTGTATTCTTATATCTGGTAATAATTCTGTTGCGCATGATGCTTCTGCTCGATTTCTAACTCTGGGAGAGGGCGAACAGCTAAATTAGTTTTCAATAAAATGTCTACAGTACTTGCACGCGTTGCGTATTTACTGTCTTTTATAATTCATTGTGTTAATGTTGAAATAAGGCATTTGTTAAATTAGTGTCTCCTAAACTTATTCTAACAATACAATACCTCTATAGATTTCAGCTTATCAATTTTTAAATTCAAACTGAAGCAAGTGCATTTATAATGCCTGAACACTATGATCTGAATACATTTGCTATCAAAACTTTGTTTTTTATACTCGCTTATAACTTACTTCGATCTTAACTTATCCACTTTTAAATTCAAACTGAAACAACTCTGAATTCACACACTATTAAAAAGTTTCTTAAGATGCATACACCACCTTTGATATCATAACCTATATCTTTATTTATAAGAACCGTGGACTCTGGCCCCGCCGTCTTTCGTGGGATCCGACCTAAGACTCCCCGGGTTCCGTGGATGAACTCCGTGGAAGGCCCGTCGGACAAATCCCGCGCTATTTCCTACACGGGAGACTCCACCAATGCTATGGTAACCAGAATCTATTCTATTGGGTTGCCATAGTAACCAGATCTAAAAGTTTTTAAGACCCAAAGGTTCGTATCGAAAAAACACTTGTCCTATGTTGATTCTCCCGTTGCGTGAAATATTTGTGCCAAGTTTGGTTGAAATCGGTCCAATGGTTTAGGAGGAGATGTGGAAGACTCCAAAGGACCCCATCGAAGAAAACACCTATCCTATGTTGGTTCTCCCATTGCGTAAAATATTTGTGCCAGGTTTGGTTGAAATCGGTCTAGTGGTTTAGGAGGAGATGTGGAAGACCCCAAAGGACCCCATCGAAAAAAAAACACCTATCCTGTGTTGGTTCTCCCGTCGTGTAAAATAGTTGTGCCAAGTTTGGTTGAAATCGGTGCAGTGGTTTAGGAGGAGATGTGGAAGACCCCAAAGAACCCCCCCCCAAAGGACCCCATCGAAAAAACACCTATCCTATGTTGGTTCTCCCGTTGCGTAAAATATTTGTGCTAAGTTTGGTTGAAATCGGTCCAGTGGTTTAGGAGGAGATGTAGAAGACCCCAAAGAATCCCCCCCCAAAGGACCCCATCGAAAAAAGCACCTCTCCTATGTTGGTTCTCCCGTTGCGTAAAATATTTGTGCCAAGTTTGGTTGAAATCGGTCCAGTGGTTTAGGAGGAGATGTGGAACATACATACATCTATGGGGGGGGGGGTTGCCCCTTAGGAGTGAAAGTTTTTAAAACCGTTTCTTAGTGAGCACCTAAGACCTATGATGAAGCTGTGTTAAAGTTTCATTGATATCCATTCAGTAGTTTTTGTTCTACGTTGATTCTATGTCAGTCAGTCAGGCAAACTCCCCCCCCCCTTTTCCCCCTTTAAAGGTCGAATTTCCAAAAATCCCTTCTTAGCGGATACCTACATCACATAAGGAACCTACATGCCAAATTTCAAGTTTCTAGGTGTTATAGTTTCGGAGATTTCATGATGAATCAGTGAGTCAGTAGTATTTCTCTTTTATATATATATAGATTTATTATTTATATTGAAATTACCTCAAGATATTTTATTTTCCTTACCAGGAACATGTTTCGAGAGCTATTGTGCTCTCATCTTCAGCCTTCACGATTCTGCTTCTAGTGAAGTACCTATGTGTTTGTCTGTCTCAAAGTGGTATTTTTTGTGGTATTTTACACACACCACAATCACACACATACCAGAAACCAACAGGAGACCAACACAGGTACTTCACTAGAAGCAGAATCGCGAAGGCTGAAGATGAGAGCACAATAGCTCTCGAAACATGTTCCTAGTAAGGAAAATAAAATATATTGAGGTAATTTCAATATAAATAATAAATAAATTTTAGAACATATATGTTACACAATTATTATTATAACAAATATAATAAGAAATTAGCAGTATGTTTAAGTTTCAAAAATTTAGACTGTCAAAAACTGTTTCAGTAACTAGCACTATTTATGCCTAGGAATATTGACTAATTAAAAAAAAAAAAAAACTGATGTAGATTAGGAGGATTTCACCAATGTGTCCCTGAATTAAGTTGGAATTCAGGTTTTCCTAAATTAACTTGGATCCCCAGAAAGGCTTATTGTTGTTGGTTACTAAAGTGTGTTTACATCAGTAACATTTAAATCATGGCATTATGTATACCTAAGAATCGTGCAAATTATTATTATTGAAGAGTAAATGTGTGAAAATTAAATCTTTCACTTTATAAGTGTGATATAGATATACCAATAAAACGTTATATTTTGTTTTCAGCAGGTGAAGAAATTTTTTTTGATGCATGTAAAAAAAGAAAGATGTGATGGATTCTCTTAATTTTGTCATTTTTTGAAGACGATGCCAATCTTGTAGGAAACAGCAGAATGTTCCCTGGATCACTACAGGTATATAATTACGGTCTGGAGATAAAATGTTATAGTATAAACATTTTCTGTATTACTTTTTTTTTCTCGATCTGATGTGCAGACTCAACTGAAACAGCATGTTTCAAGTTAAGAAGAATTCAAAGCAGTTGTAGAGAAGGGAAGAAGTCATGAGAAAAACTGGGTTGTTTAGAAAAACTGATTATGGAAATTAATCACATTTTTGTATGATCCAAGTTTGAATTGCATTGTATAGGCTAAATTTAACCATATCTTACAAAAATTATTTGAACAATAAGGCTAAGTTAATAATTCATTTTCAGCTGAATTTTGTGTAACAAATAATTTCTTCATAAACTGTGAAAAGTTTTAAAAGTTTAAGGTTTTGTTTAAAATATAATGGTTCGTGTTTAAATGAGGTTAATAAATTCAGTATATATTTTTTGAAATTATTTGTTCTAAGAGAATTATTTTTATTTAGCATCCATAATCCCATTACCAAATAACAGTGTAGTGTTTAAAAAATTATGTTTTCTTAAAACAGAGAAATAAATCTCAGCATTATTTACTGAGTCATGAGATTTGTAGTAGACCTATATTTATATGATGAAACTTTAGTGTCTTAAAATAAGCAGCCTATCTGAAGCATAAATTGGGTAAAGTTATGGATGGCATTGTGACAAGTCAAGATAATTTCAGTAAATTACTAGGGATAAGCTGAAAAGATTGCAAAACATACCAATAAATTTCCCATAATGTTACTAACTCTTCATACAGTACCGTACTACTAAACTTATACAGTAGTAGTATATTTTCAGTGTTTACAATTTTTTTCAGTTCTTCCCTTAACTTTGTATGTGTTATTTACTTTTATGATTTTTTAATCTGATGTTACTTAATTGGTGCTATAGCCCATTGAGAGCCAGGCCGTTGTCGATTAGTAGTTGTCTCTGCCATTCATCTCTTGATGCCCATAGATGCTTCCAGATTCACATCTCCAACTCAGGCAAGATGGCCTTGACATTGTCCAGGCATTGCAGCCTCGGGCATCTTGCAGAACAGCTCCCCTCTAGCTTCGTGCCTATCACTTTTTATGTGACTTGAATGTATTTCTTATTAACAGAATTATCACTGTTGCACACCACTATAGAAAAATTATTCCGATTAGTGCTTTCAAGCTTCTCAGCTCATCGTCAGATCGGAATATCAGCCGATCTGACGAGCTGAGAAGCTTGAAAGCGCTAATCGGAATAATTTTTCTATAGTGGTGTGCAACAGTGATAACTCTGTTTGTGATTATAACCACTAACACAACTTTCTTCATTGTATTTCTTATTGCTGAGTCTGAGCACTTACATTGCAAACTTGTTCCCTGATTCAGAATCAAATGGTGGATCCAAGTTTTATTGTACAGTAATAACAATTCTTGTTACAATATATATGTCTTCATGGGTATTCCTTCTTCTCTCTTGATAAACATACACTTTATCAGCACCTTGCATTGTGGTGCTTGGAAGTTTCCCTTTTGTTTACATTCATTTAATTAATTTATAACTTTTCACTAAGTATAATTTTTTGTTTGTTAGAATATTGTATAATTCTGTAGAGAAAGTTGAAATGTGGATATGCTTTCATAAGTGTAATTACAGAGTTATCAGCAATTTGTACATTATGTATTAGTTCATATTACAGAACATCATAAGTATTAGCAGAAAGGACATGCATTTGTAAGTAGATTCTAGTCATGTTAGTAGCATTTGCCTCTACTCCTTAAACGGCTCTGTAATTCATTATTTTTCCTTTTTCTTTTTATGTGTCAAACAACTTGTTCGCTACTTTTAACAAGTATTCATAAGTGTTCAAGAGTAATAAACATAAATATGTTGTTTCTGTTATTTTTGTATTATGTTAGTATTAACTGGAATATAAGTATTGCATTTCTCTCCGTTTTCCATTTAGCGTAGTTCTATTATATATAATACAACAATACAATTTTTCTTGTTTTCTTATTCTTACATTTTCAAGTTATTCATAATTCTTAAAATTGAATTTAGTAATGTTTACATATTATAAATAGCTCATAACATTGTATCTAATGTTCTAAGTAATTAATGAGCTATAATCTAATTAAACATTAAAAATAAGATACTTAGCATTCTATAGTTTTGTTGATTTAATCATTTGTTTGCGTTTTGTATGCTAACATAACACTCTTTTGGTTTTGTCTCTATTTAAACCTGCTTTTGTGATAGTGTTTTAGGATTACATTAAGATATGCATAGTCTACAGTACACACACTTCTTAATGATTTGTTATTTAGGTTATTACTTAGATTAATAGCAAATTATGCTCTCTCTCTCCCTCCCTCCCTGAATGATGGAATTCTAGAAATTCATCCCCTTCTTGAACATAGAAACTAAAAAATTTCAAGTTGCGTGCATTTTGATTTTTCTTGTGTTCAGTAGACAGTAGTTGAGGAAACCCATCAGGCACAATTCTCCCAAGATATTTGATGCAGTTCTTCAGTAGGGAATTGTCTGGTATTATGAATTTTGTCACTTGTTTGTTTCAGTTCATCGGTCATAAGCAGGATTGTCCAGAACAATTTCTTGTGTACATTAGATTCTCCTTCATTGAATGCGATATTCAATTTTCTCATTCTTAACTCTGTTCTTAATTATTACAGGCTCTGTATTTGTCTGTGAATTTATACAGGGTTTCTTGAGTAAAATGTGGAGCGTATATGTCTAATTTCACACTTGGTGGGATTGTAATTTTTGTCATTTGTTTTAAACATGTGTTGAGGAAGTAATAGCGTAGTGTACTTGTCATTACAAAACAAACTGGGCTAATCTAACACTGAATTAAAGTGGATTTGTTTGATTGGCTGAGGATTTGCTTGCATGCCCTGTCTGCAAACGAACATATTTTACTTTCAGGATAACCGTTGTATATTGAAAGATTTTCACAGACGATTTAAAGCTGCTTATTAAAATCAATGCGGAGAAATTGTACAGTGTAAAAGCATTGTAGATAAATCAGAATCCTGAATGTTAGTACACTTTGAACATATCTCCTAGTAAACAAAGTGTTCTATAGATCAGATTTACCATTTATCTTTTTGATTCTGAATGTTTAGAACATGTTATTGTTATTGTTTTGTGTGTGTGTGTTTTAGTTTGATGTACCGCATTATAGTGTGGTACAATAACTACTGTAACATGTCGTTTAGTAGAGTACTGAATTTATATTTTTTTATTGCAGACCAGTAATTTACATCCACTTTTAAAGGATGCAATCCAGTCCATTAAGCAGGAACTTAATGATGAAACCTCCATGGATGCTGAGACCACTGAGGTATTTTGAATAAAACAAATTACCTTTTGTCACATCTTTTATTTATTACCTTTTAATGGTAATAAAGTAACATTACCGATATTATTTAACATTGTGAATACAGTAATCCCCTGTTATAACAGACCAATAGGGGCTCTGAGTTATCCGTTTTATTGTCCATTGTAATTGTATATAGCAAATAGACCTTGTAATATGGATATGACCGATTCAAACTATGTGGATAAAAATAGATACTATTTATTTTACTATATTTTTATAAAACATATAACTGTAGAGTAGCATAGCAATAAAAAACAGTAATATCTTACACAAAATACTGTATATATAATTGTAATACAGTAGAGTCGCGATTATTCGACATTCTGAATTATCCGACACCATCATTACTTAAAAAATTAAAATTTACGGAACTGTCAGTTATCATTTTACACGTGCTACCGAGAAGAATTCTTAGAATTCTCAAGGTAGTATAGTACATAATCGGCTGGAAAGTTTCATTTTTGAGTGTCGTCAGTCACCCGTGACTAATAGGATTAGTAAGTGAATGACCACTGAGTCACATGACGCGCCTTTCACCATGAGTCATCAGGCCTAACCTGTAAACAACCCATCAGTGTCAATAGTGACTGCGTACCGATCAGTTCGTTTCTCATCTGTCTTAACTTGTTTCGCTCGTTTCGTTTATCCAAAGTCGTGTGGTACAGTGTCTGTAGTGATGGCTTCGAAAAGGAAAAAGGTCATGGCTATGGAGGAGAAACTAAAGGCTTTAAAAAGAATAGACAAAGGTGAAACATTAAAAGTGGCGCAAGACTGTGGTGTTGGGCGTGTTACTGTTGGCGACTGGAAGAGGAACCGAGCGCAAATCGAGAAATGGTGTTCTGAAATAGTGACTGACAAAGCTTTGCAAGGAAGAAAAAGTGTGAATACGAAAAGGTTATTGAAGCGTTATATCTTTGGTTCGTGCAAAAAAGAGGTGATGGTGTGCCAATATCTGGACCAATGTTGCAGCAAAAGGCATTGAAGTTTCGTGAAGAATTTAAGGAAGGAGGCCCTAATTTCACAGTAAGTGTTGGATGGCTTGATCGGTGGAAGAAGAGGTACGGAGTTCGCCAGCTTAATATTTGCGGCGAGAAACTATCTGCTGATTGTGACAGTTTAAAATTCTTTAAGCAAAGGTTACACTCATGGGTTGATACAGAAGGATTGACTGGTGATCAAATCTTCAATTGCGACGAAACTGGCCTTAATTATAAGCTTCTTCCAAGCAAAACCCGTGCAGCTAAGGCAGAAACAGCAGCCCCTGGTCATAAACGAAGTAAGGAACATGTCACAATTCTTGCTTGTAGTAATGCTACTGCCAATCTAAAGATGAAACTTCTATTGATTGGGAAATCAAAGAATCCTAGAGCTTTCAAACAGGTTTCTAAAAATACGTTGCCAGTAAAATATTCAAACCAGAAGAGTGCATGGATGAGCTCAGATAATTTTAAGAACTGGTTTTTTGGTGAATTTGTACCAAAGGTGGAAAAATTCTTGGAAAAAAGCAATTGCCAAGAAAAGCCATTTTGTTATTGGACAACGCCCCCACTCATCCAAGCGAAGATGAACTTAGAGATGGAGAGATCAAGACGATGTTTTTACCTCCTAATATTACATCCATTTGTCAGCAAATGGACCAAGGTGTACTGGAAACTATAAAAAGAAACTACCGCAGGCAGCTTTTGTCTTCTCTAATTGACTCAATTGACCAAGGAGAGAACATGATTGAGATATTGCGCAAGATAAATCTTAAAGACGTAGCTTATTTTGTTGCACTATCCTGGGAAAGTGTTGGTGCAGGAACAATTGCAAAATCTTGGAATGTTTTATTGGTTGAGAAACCTCATAGTGAAGAATCCGCCTCAGAAGATAATGAAAGTGTGTTGCCTTTGTTAAAACAAATTCCTGGATGCGAAGATGCGACAGTTGGAGACGTCAACGAATGGTTTACCCTAGATCAAGAGTATGAAGTGACTGATGAAGATATCGTCAACATTGTTAATGGCACTGATAACAACGCAGAAGAAGACGAAAATAGCAACACTCAATCTGAAACTAAGATTACCCACAATGAAGGATTTCAAGCCCTTCAAACAGCATTGAAGTACGTGGAGCAACAAAGAGATTTGACAAGCTGTAACGGGGCAAAAGGGGTAAAACAATTTTTAATCATTTTAAACAATAAACCAGTCTTTGTACTATTCGGTAACAGTCAGTACAAGGTACACATTGGGAATTGTAACAAAGGATATGTGAGTCATCAGGAATGTGCGGCGTTGTGTTGGTAAAATCAACCTCGTGTTGGCAATGCGAACTGCTTTCCGGTTCTCGCAAGATCTCGGGAAACATTCTGGAACATTCTACAGCCAATGAGAGAACGAGTTATGGAGAAGACATCCGGTTAGTGGCCACGTGGTGATTTACACACAAAGGACGAAGAGCGTCACCCCGCCAGCTTAGCTGCCGCAGTCATCTAACCGCCATGGCTGCGGCCGGATGAACACAATAGGCTCGCGAGCCGAAAAAATCATTTAACCTGTAGAAATGTGAAATAACTAAAATAAAACAGTGCAGAGTGTAAAGTTTGATACAGTGAACAGAGTTAATCAAGAGAAATTTAAAACAGTGCAACGATTTTCGGACAAATAGTGGTGCAGCAGTGACGCCGTTAAAAAAACGTAAATGTATCCCATCAAATCAGTTATATAAATTTTAATATAAAGAGCTCTATATTATGGGGGAATAATTTAAATACTGTATGAGAGTGTGAGTGAGCAAGATACTGGGTTGTCTTATATAATATATTTCATCTAATTATAGTAAGTAAATATATTCATTTTTCAATGTTACGTAAAACTGAAGTCTATGTGTTTGTATTAACTGGGGTTTCGACCTCAAAGCTGAAGTAGTTTGAATTGGAATTCTAAAGATCATAAACAACCGAAGTTATATTATTGTTTAAAAACAAATGCCTGATAAAAATGTTTAATAAAAGCTGAGTTAGTTAACAAACAAATGAGAGTCTAATACATTACTGGAGTCAACCCTAAGTCACGCTTATAGTTCACAGTTCGTGTGCCGAATCCTGGGCTAATCAAGGTAAGTTTGTTTTATATAATAATTAATAAAAAAAAGTGGTAAAGGTGAGTAACATCTCAATGGCGCCTCGAATAGTGACTGTTTATAAAATAATGTATATAAAAAACACCTACAAGTGAATATAAGCGTGATTTGGGAGTACGTATAAATTACGTACAGGTCATGATGTGCATACTATAGTTACGTAATAATTATAATATTAACGAAGACTAAGTACATGTAAGATTCGATTTCTTTTTAAGATTAAAATCATAAAGAATATAAAAAATGGATATTAACAAGATTGAATTTGAAATGAGTGAATCAGCTGTCATGAGCGGCCTTGAAGTCTATTCGACTCCAAAAATGTGGGTCAAGACAATAAGATAAACGAATGTAATATTACAAATGAAATAAATGTCATGAATGATTCGGGAATTCAATTAACCCCGAAGTTAGATAATAAAAATAAGAAACCAAATGAAAATATAAGTAGTGAGACGGGAGCAAAATCGACTCCCGAGGTAACAAGTATAAAAGAAAAAGAATTGTCATTGGATGACATATTTAATTTTATGAAAGCTCAAGATGTTAAAAGCGAAAGTAGATTTAAAGAAGTAAACAATAAGTTCGATCAAATAAATAGTAGATTTGATGAACAAAGTAATATGTTTGACGCTAGATTTGATGAACAGAATGATAAGATTAAGAATAATTTTAGTGAAAAGTTGAATGAGATGAGAAATGAGATAAAACAACACAATGTCTATATTAATAAGAGTTTAAAAGAAGTTGATGAACGTCTTAGTGCTTTGGCAATACAAGTAATAGACGGAGTCAACGAAAGGTAAGTGGTAGTAATGGTGTTGATGATAATTATGAGATTGTAGTGGGGGTAGAAAATGGTAGAGAGACAGACCAATTAAACAAAAATAAAGATGATAAGGTAAGGGGGGTTGAGAAAAATGATAATATAATTACAAATATGGTGCTAGAGAGTAAGGTAGTTAATGTTGAGAGTGATAATGAAGATTGTGGTGAGGTTAACGAGTGTTGATGAGGCTGTGAGAGAGTGTGAAGAGAGGTTAGGTGGGCAAAGGGCAAATTTTCCCCGAGTATATGGTGAAACGGAGGTTTCACAAGTGTTTTATGATGACAGAGTTTCCTGCAGAGGTTGTGTAGGAGACATGGTGTCTCAAAATGGTCCCCTAGTTTTTTGTGGTTTACCTGGTAAAGCCAGGAGGTGTAATAAGGATTTTGTTGTGCCCTTTGCATGTGGTGAAGTAGTTCAGGACAGGTGTGATATGATGAGAGATATTTGGAGAGAGAGAGAGAGAGAGAGAATGATAAAGGTATTTATGTTAAGTAGGAGTTATAAAGAGTTGAAAGAGAGGTTAAAAGTGGAGAAAATAGATAATATGAAATGCTTACCTTGTGAAATAGATATTGATGATTATATTTTGATAATACTGTGGTAGATGATAGACACTTACCTTATAATGTGATGGATATAGTAGAAGAATATGATAAAATAACCTACCTTATGTTAAAGAAAAATACTGACGGAGACAGGACCAAAAATACCAGAGTAAACGGGTTTTATGAGTTAATAGGGGAGAATAATCTGGTGCATTATTCTTGTGACAGAGGGGATAAATTAAGATGCAAGGGTTATTATATAAATTATTATAATATAAGGAGTGTAATTAAAGATGATAATTGTTATATAAAAGTAAGACTATTGTATGATGATGGGGGTTAAATAAAAAATCGGTGAATGGGCATTTAATTATTTTAGTTTATGGTGATGACCTTGCTAACTTATGAAATGAGGTGTGGTAAACAGAAAAATAATGACAAAAATTGTAAATAAATTTATAGTGAAATTAATTGTGTTTGTGTTGTAAAATGTATTTTACGTAAACAATGTGTGTATGTAGTAGAAATTGATTTAATAATAATAATAATAATAATTTATCAGACTAAATAAATAATGAGAGTTTGTAATAAATGAATTGTAATTGTTTTGGAAGAAGGTAATTAAAGTAATGTTGTGTTTTAAATAATTGATCGAATTAAAGAATTTGAGATTAATTAATTAATTAATGTGGTAGAGATAAATTTTGATAATGAATTTAAATGATGTTTCTGAGATTTGAACTTGATAATAAATAATAAATAAATAAATGTAAAATGTGTTAAGTTGTGGAGTCATATGATTGTTATGTTTCAGAAGGTACATATGGTTGTACGTGAGATTTGTGGTAATGAATGTTTATAATTTTGTGTCTATGACAGGAGTCATGTGTTTATTCAATTGAGTGATGTAATGTAAGTATGAAGTTTATAATGCAATTTAACTAAAGTAAAATGTTTAATGTTTGAATAATAAATGTTAAATGGGTTTAAAAGGTTTTAAATAAGGTAATTAAATTAATTTGAGGTAGTTATGAGTTTTCTAGTGTAATTTTCAATGGTCATATTAAAGTAAAATGTTGTAAAAGTTAGAGTTTGGGGGATAATAATTATTTCAATAAGGCATTTGAGTCAGTCAAGTTAATTTTAAATGGGTGTTAGACAGAATAAGAATTTTGGAATAAAAGTAATACAGAAACGAGGTAATAGTAGGGACACAGTAGCGATAGTGCATATATGTAGAGTAATGAGAGTGATGTAATTGGGGAATAAATAGATGGGGGTGAAATTTTGTAAAGAGGGTGGTGTTGTAAGGAGTCCTCAACGAAAGGCGTTGTGGTGAACCGTAAATGAGCGTTGGCGGAGTTACCTGGGGGAGGCCAGGAACTAATAAGGGAATGAGTATAAGGGAGGGAACACACATCCTAGGTACAAAGAGGGTATCGGGTATTTTGTAATAAGAGGAGAATGATTTAAGTGGAGTTAGAGAAGTTAGTGGAGGTAAATATTTTTGAGAGATTGGTGTCACCCATGCAAATCTATAAATGATTGTAGAAGAAGGAAGGGGGTAAGTTTATATTTTAGTGCCCATTCGATAAATTAGATCATTGTGGATAACTGAGATCACCCAAACCAATTGATGATGAAAATGATTAATAGAAATTTATAATTGAAATGTAATAATAAATGTAACAAGGTAAAGAGTTAATAGAATTTGAAACTAAACCTAAATTTGAAATGTTTGTAATTTTTATTCAGATGCAAATTAAATGTTTATTTTAATGGCAGGAGAGAGAGTAAATTCCTTTTATTAAGTTGTAAATTAAATCATAATTAAAGATTCAATCGTTAGTTGGTGATAGCCTATGTAAGTAGGAATAGATTAGTTTAGGTGAATAAGTAAATATTTTGTTGTACTCACTATTTTATGTTAATGAAAGTCACAAGTAGGAAAGTTTAAGAAAGAAAGTGTATGGTGTTAGAACACACAACCAAGAATACGAACTTCATGTAATGAAAATTGTAAATTTTAAATGTAACTATATCACATATATATATTTTACTTGTGATTCCCCAACTTTCGGGCGGTCACGGAGTCACCGAACCCTGACCGTGGATTTGGATTATTGGTAGCAAGTGTGGTTGGGCAGATTGTATCCTAGCCATACTTGTTATTATTTTCAAAATTGGTGAATTTGGAAATTAACCGGGGGGTAAATTCAGGGGAATCACCAAACTATGGAACAGCGGCTATCATCGTAGGGGGTGATAGTGCCGTGTTAATGGTGTGTAAATCATTACTGGTGTCCTCAGACATCAGTAATGCCGAATTTTTCATAACGCTGAACCAAGAACGGTATAGGCAGCGTCTATACCCTATATAAACTTCAGTTCTTGGGGATGCAAATGGGCGATACAGTCCACCATCAGGAAACAATAGTGTGTGTGGAAAAGGAGCTGGCCATTACAAGCCAGGGGCACAGATAACGCATCTGTGCATAAGGCAAACGCTTGATCCGGTGTATCCGGCGGGTGGTTCCCAAATTGTAACTGGGTATAAAGGGGGGAATTAAGAAAATGATGTAGTAGGAGTGGTAACTGAGCAATCAGTGAGAAGGTAATGACCTCTGTAAACAGCGGGACATTCAATTTCACTTACTCTAAAGAGAGGGTTGGTGGTTGGTGACCCAGTTCCTGTTCAGTAACAGTTACTATAACTGTGATTCAATGATTAGTGATGTATTTCACTTATGAGAACAAACGATTTTAAGTGCTAGGTTCAATTGTAATGATTTTAATCTACAAGAACATTTATGATTATAACTATATAATTTTGTGTATTTTTGTGTTAGTTGTATGCAGTGTGTCTATAGAAAAGTCATTCACCTGTTAGTAAGACATCAGCTGATGACTGGTGTAGACTAATATGTTTAGTGTCATCAATTCATATGTTCTTTTAGTAATCAATGTAATTTGATTCTATAATTTTCTTTTCATCAATTATCAGAATATATGTTTCTGGCAATAAATTTGTTTGAAAAAAAATGTATTTTTTTAATTTTAATTTGTTTTGATGTACAGTTTGTTGTGTTTTTATGTTCAGGATATATTGCTGATAATGTATTAACTGATTTATATTGTTCATATTATATGTGTTGTAAACAAATGTAGTGATAAGGGAATTTATGATAAAATAAGGCTGTAAGGTAAAACTTTACGTTTTTACTTATAAAAAACTTGATGTTCCGAGTCGTCAATATTATAGTGATATTTTGATAAAATAAGGTGTTCATTTTATTTTGTTTATTATGATTGTTAGCATCTAGTTAAGAGGAGTTGTAAATTCATTTAAAGGATTTTGGAATTAAAAAAAAAAAAAAAAAGATTAAATTAACTAATTGAAAGAGATGATCAAATTAATTTTAATCTGAATCTTTGGTAAGGGACTTGGATCTATTTCCCTAGGTGAACAAAATTTAAATGATTTAATTTGATTTGTTTGATTTATTTTTTGATTTGAAACTGTAACGTCAAGCCAATAACAGTTGAGAAATGCGAATGAATTTCGTAGAGAAGCCAATAAAATGTTTGTGAATTTTACATTAATAATTGATATGTGGAGGTAGTATGGAATTAAATAATGAATATGTGTACGCACCCAGTACTTGCTAAAGGCAACCCAGTATGTATGTAAGGGGAGACATATCGGTCGAGGATCTGGTATGGTACAAGACAAATTATTGATATTTTTTTATGAATGTCACAAGGTTAGGTGGTACTGTGGTGAGTACCTGTCCAATTTTACGGTGTGGGGATCTCGAACAGAGAAGTCCAGTAATGTCGTGCAGGTGCAGCCATGGTCGCCGAGCTAGGGGGGTAGATTACCCATGATGTGTTGAAGAATTAAAGGGGGGTTGTTGGCACCATATCCTCACTGATCCTCTTAGGGTTTAGCAATGAGAGTTTTTCTGTTTCGGCAGAAAACCTCTCATTGGGGGGGTATTGTAACGGGGCAAAAGGGATAAAACAATTTTTAATCATTTTAAACAATAAACGAGTCTTTGTATTATTCGGTAACAGTCAGTACAAGGTATGCATTGGGAAATTGTAACAAAAGATATGTGAGTCATCAGGAATGTGCGGCGTTGCGCTGCATAAAATCAACCTCGTGTTGGCAATGCGAACTGCTTTCCGGTTCTTGCGAGATCTCGGGAAACATTCTGGAACATTCTACAGCCAATGAGAGAACGAGTTATGGAGAAGACATCCGGTTAGTGGCCACGTGATGATTTACACACAAAGGACGAAGAGCGTCACCGCGGCAGCTTAGCTGCCGCAGTCATCTAACCGCCATGGCTGCGGCCGGATGAACACAATAGGCTCGTGAGCCGAAAAAATCATTTAACCTGCAGAAATGTGAAATAACTAAAATAAAACAGTGCAGAGTGTAACGTTTGATACAGTGAACAGAGTTAATCAAGAGAAATTTAAAAAATTTAAAACAGTGCAACGATTTTCGGACAAATAGTGGTGCAGCACGTGGGCAGCAGTGACGCCGTTAAAAAACGTAAATGTATCCCATCAAATCAGTTATATAAATTTTAATATAAAGAGCTCTATATTATGGGGGAATAATTGAAATACTGTATGAGAGTGTGAGTGAGCAAGATACTGGGCTGTCTTATATTATATAATATTTCATCTAATTATAGTAAGTAAATATATTCATTTTTCAGTGTTATGTAAGACTGAAGTCTATGTGTTTGTATTAACTGGGGTTTCGACCTCAAAGCTGAAGTAGTTTGAATTGGAATTCTAAAGATCATAAACAACCGAAGTTATATTATTGTTTAAAAACAAATGCCTGATAAAAATGTTTAATAAAAGCTGAGTTAGTTAACAAACAAATGAGAGTCTAATACATTACTGAAGTCAACCCTAAGTCACGCTTATAGTTCACAGTTCGTGTGCCGAATCCTGGGCTAATCAAGGTAAGTTTGTTTTATATAATAATTAATAAAAAAAGTGGTAAAGGTGAGTAACATCTGAAAGCACTGACGTCCTGCTACTTCAGCGGCTACGAGACATGGCGGTGAGAAGACGTAATTCGGCAGGCAAGCAATTCGTTGTTATCATTATTAAATTTATTATTTACTTCGTTGTCAGCAAATTTTAAACAGTGAACTGTTATTTTTGTGCGTTTTTAAAACATGGAACAACAAAAACTTATGCCAACACCTACTACTAGCTTCAGAACTCCGAAAACAAACCGGAAGGTAATTCGCAGTAGGGAGCGCACCGTTGTCAGCAACATGATAGAAACATGTGTACAGGAGGCTAGTTCAGGAACTCTGCTGGCACCTATTACTTGCCCTAACAAGAGAGCAGCCCTTTATACGAGAAAAGGGATAGCAACAATTGGACAAGTTAGAAAAGAAAGGGAAGATTCTCCAAGAGGGGATCTAAAGTCACCACAGACATCACGAACAAGGGTGCCTGTTGTGATTGACAACTTTGCAAATTACAAATTGTGTCTTCCGTCAGGAAACTGCTGGCTACACTGAAAGAGAGAATTAATTTCCCATACGGCAAAACAAAGCTTAGACAACTATTACACGATATGGGGTTTAAGTGGAAACGGTCCTGCAGTAAAAGAAAAGTGCTAGTAGAGCGCAATAACATCATTGATTGGCAGTGCAGTTATCTGATGAAAATGAAGAGGTATCGAGAAGAACAGCAACAGATTTTCTTTCTCGATGAAACTTGGGCAGACTCAAATATCATGTTCCGGAAATGCTGGCAAGGGCCAGGTGTAACGGGCGTCGCCGAAAACATTAGTGGAACCAGTAGATTTATTATTGTCCACATTGGTTCCAAAGATGGTTTTTTGCCTGGAGCGGAATTGATTTTTAAGGCTGGGAATACTAAGGGAGACTACCACGGCCAAATGAATTCCGAAAATTTTTCAAAATGGGTGAAAGAGAAAGTGATTCCTGGTCTTCCTCCTCAAAGTGTTGTAATTATGGACAACGCGCCGTACCACTGTGTAGAACACAACAAGATCATCGACTAAAATGCAGATGATTACTTGGTTACATCAGAATGGAATTGTAGCCAATGAAACCTTCAGGAAAACTACGCTGTACGAGCTAATAAAAGCGAAGAAATGGCCGGAAAAGGTTTTCAAAATAGATATGGTGTTCGAGGCCCATGATCACACTGTTGTGCGTCTTCCACCGTACAACTGCGACCTCAACCCGATGGAACTAGCTTGGGCGAAGTTGAAGCGACACATCCGCTCCAAAAATGTTACAGGAGAGTTGACCATGACAAAACTGAAGGAGCTAATTGATGAAGGTAAGCTGAACAAAATCATATTACCATGTACTTTAGAAGCAAATATAGTGGAACTTGTTCATAACGAACGCGTAAATTTCTTACTTGTACCCGATATTCGTTTTCCCAGCGAAATACAGAAAATTTTCCTATAAAGAGATAGGCTTCATATTGACAAAAAAAAAAAATTAAAAAAAAGGATGTAAATTACAGAATTTAATTTCAAAAAATAAATTAACTAAGCAAATGCATAAACTACAAAATTTAATCATGTAAATTAACATTTATGTTTAGTAGCCTATACACTAAAGTAATTAAATTACCTGTAATTCACTGTAGCGCACAGAAGCTCGAGTAAATTTAAATCTAATGTTATAATTCAAATGCCGATAAACAGTATTTCTTAGACACTGTTGAATTAGAAGTACCGCTTCCTAAAGCCTGAGTTAATCGTACTTTTTTATAAATCGTTAAGATTTAACATTTGATGCCTGATATTTTATAAATTTCAAATACAGTAGACTCCACACTAACAGACAGATGGAAGATTCAAACTAAATGTAAATGAAAGTAACACTGTAAAAATAAACTTAATAAGGTATAAGAATACAGTACCTATTCTTAGGGCTACGCGAGAAAACAACAAAAGATACACAGGTAACGAGTAGCAATCATTTAAGAAATGGATAATTCCAACAAATACGACATGTCAATCATTCCATGTGAAATGTGTGGTTTTACAATAGAAAGTACACTATGGTATACTGTATTTACATTACAAAAGATTTTGCTTATTTCTGGAGTACATTCGTAGAAGGATAATTAGTGTAGGCTAAAAGAGTACAGTAGAACCTCATTAACCCGGATCAACTGGGGCCGGGGCCGATCCGAGTTAACGAAAATCCGGGTTATCCAGAGAATGAGGGAAAATCGATAAAAAAGAACATGTACTTACCAAAAATATTTTTAATGGAGTTTAAAAATTATTATCGGCACACTTTCACCTAAAAACACATAATATGTATTTACACTGTACACAGTATAGGTACAAACTAGTCGGTAGTAAAAAAAGGCAGTGAGCTTTTGCTGCCTCAGTTTTGTGTATCGCTTACGAGCAGCGCGATCTCGCATCCGCTTTAGCATTAGAAGTTCGTTTGGCGATGTTTCGGCGTGACTCTCGAAATAAACCATCAATTTATCTATGTTTGCTACTGCTTCTGCATGGGTCATAACCACAGCTGGTTCATCAACACTGTCTGAATCCTCTTCATTTTCATTTTCTGTAACACTGCATGATGCAATAATTTCTTCCTCTGTGATTGCTTTATAACCTCCGTCATTGTCAATTTGCAACCAATTGTCAATGTCTTCTTCATCAACATCGGAACAGCCATCGATATTTTTAAAAATGTCTATAAAATCTTCTTCCACACTTATTTTTTCTTCTTCTTCAATTGTATTGTTTTCTGGCAAGTCACACACACCAGGCCACAACTTTTTCCATGACTTTATCAAAGTTTCTCTTCCAACCTGGTCCCAAGCTTCCGCAGTCATATAAATAACAGTCTTTACGTTAAAAGATTTCAGCACCTCTACCACACCATGCTCTCCTTCGTCCTCTACCAGTTGACTTAGCATTTGCCTTTTGTACACTTTTTTTATTTTTTCTAGAACTCCTTGGTTGAACGAGAGAAGTTACATTAGGTGGTAAAAACTTCACTGAAATGTCATCTTTGACTAGTTCATTGACAGACGGATGCGAAGGCGCATTGTCAATCAGCAAAACCGCCTTGTTGGGAAGGCCACAGTTCTTCAAATATTTTTTTACTGACGGCACAAAATTCTCGAAAAACCATTGTTTGAAAATGTCACTAACCATCCAAGCACTTTTTTGTGAGCTGTAAACGACAGGCAATGAGCCTCGTTTCACATTTTTCAATGCACGGGGGTTTTTAGACTTCCCTATTATAAGGAGAGGAATTTTGTGCTTTCCTGACGCATTACTGCAAGCCATTATGGTGAGGCGGTCTTTCCCTTTTTTATACCCTTTTGCTGAATCTCCTAATTTTGAGGCTAGCGTTTTACTCGGCAGCATCCGGTAAAATAAACCGGATTCATCGGCATTGTAAACTTGATCTGCAGTCAGTTCTTCCTTTTTAATAAAGTCTTCAAACTCTTTTTTAAATTTTTCTGCCGCTTCAACATCACCTGACAAGCTTTCTCCAGTGATTGTAAGTTGACGCACTCCATGCCGTTTTTTCCATCTGTCCAACCACCCCTGGCTAGCTGTAAAACTCGGGTCTCCATGGGGCAACTGTTTGTTCAAACTCAATGCTTTCTGTTGGATGATGGGTCCAGAAATCGGCAAACCACGTTCTCTTTCAGCACAAAACCAGACAAACAATGCTTCATCCAGAGTTTATAGTTTAGCAGTTTTTGCTTTACACCGATTATCCAAACTGTCCTTAGAAATCATTTTGAAACAAAAGTCTTCAATGCGTTTTCTGTTCTTTTTCCAATCAGATACGGTCGATGTTCCTACTCCAAACTCAGCAGCAATGTTCTTTAACGATTCTCCCTTATCAATTCTTGTCAATGCTTCCATCCTTTTTTTCACAGTCACAACAATGTTTTTACGTTTCGTCGCCATCGCGAGCAACACGCTAACGAAACAGCACAACGATACTGTACCTCGACAGTGACACTAAGACAACACGCGAACACTACCGAGATTGCAGCGCAACTGAGGAATGTTGTTTCTAGGTCAATGTCAAATGCGAGGCGCAGGGAGGGGAAGGAGAGGGTTGAGTCACCAGTTTGTTTGGGTGAGTGCAATGAACTCGCCCGCTGGCAAGTGAATTCGAGTAATGTACCTACTGAGAATACCGATTTATTGTCTGTAAAACAAGTCTTCATTTACTACGCTGAACAACATACATGTAATTTTTTTTCCAAAACTGGTCCGGGTTATACGGACGTCCGGGTTAACGAGGTTCTACTGTACTTTCATTATCAGTTTGTATAAGAAAACGTACCGTATCTGAAATAAATTGGCGACAGATCCAAAGATGAATCTATAAAACAAAAGCAAGATAATTATTAAATTATCTAACTGGAATGTTATACGGAAACAGTCTGGCGACAGGAAGTCAGATAACACACAAACAAGGCACACAGATTAGCATAGGCAAACCAAACGGCTAGTACACGTATTTTACCCGACATCGCTTACAAGCAGCCACGTGGTGGGGGAGAGCTGCTTCAATCATCCGGTCGCAGCCAGACAGTATAGAAGTGTGCGGGAGTCAAGACCTTTGGTGAATGGGATAAGTCACACGGCTCAACGACCCTAGACACCTGCTTATATTGTCCCAACATTGCTAAGCGTGATTTTGGAGCCCGAATAGCTTTGATTTTTCAACATTACATGTTTCAACATGGCTGCGTGTTATAAGCAATGTTGGACATTAACAAGGGATTGCGCATTATAGGCAACATTTTAATAGAGTCCATTATAACGGAGGGTTACTGTATATCCAAAACATATAATTGATTCACAATAGTTATTTTTCTCATTTATGATAGCATCTTTCAATTATTACAATGAGTAGACTGTTTCTGAAAATATATACAGATGTTGCAAAAGTTTTTAGAAGAAATTCTGCCAGATTTTTATAGAATTGAGAATCCTGTTATTATATCATTTACCAGAATAAACAGTTTGTAAACATGTGTTTACTTTCAGTAAGCAATGGCATTCTATGTGCAAACACAACCATACACAAATGCAACACATCGTAAATATTTTTTTTAAAACTTCTACTCCAGTTGTTTGTTCTTTGAAAACAAGTTTGTTGACTGAATGGATGTCATGTTGTTATAAATAAAAATAATAATATTCAATACTGTGAAGTAAGGATTTGCAGTCACTGATTTTATTCATATTTTTATAACAGAGTTGGGTGTGAAATAAATAACTTCTTTCTAAATACAGTTAAATAAATTGTAGTGTATTTTAACATAGTAATTTTCGTCGGTCATCCTGTTCAGCAAAAACTGTATACTAGTTACAGTAGTTATTCTAGTGAGTTCTTTGCTTAAGTGTATGTCTTTGATAGCAACAGTGTGGTGTAACGTGTAATTAACCAGTTCACTGTTTAAAGTTATCTCTAAGTGAAATGTAGAGGTATGTCAGAGCCACAAAGCCTGCCTGACTATCAATTTAATATGAGCTCCTAGGCTTGACCTAATTGTATATCTGTAAAATGCTGGAATTGGTAAACTCATTGTAAAAACATGTCATTACACACAATGTTATACTTCATATGTCTTTTTTAAAATGATATGCACTTTTTTGTGAATTTAGTGTTAATGTTTCTGTTGTTTTACCATATCATTGTTCTGAGAAAAACGAAAAGTTGGCAGAAACACATGCAGTTCAGGAACAAAATATTTTTATTATTTTTATAAAGCCATTATATGTAGTATGTGCATTGTATTTCTAGTATCCTTAGTTTTATAACGTATAATTGATTTGTCACAGGACAAATGGCGCCAATCGTACATACTATCGTTTTTGAGGTCCTTAAAAGGACCGTTTGTCGAGAATGCTAAATCATTTGCGTATGCCGCCCGAGCCGCGCTGTGATGTTCGTCGGCTGCGTCCGCTGTTCCGGGCGTACTGCGGTCCTCTTCTTTCGGCAGCAGTATGTAGAGTCCGCTGCAATCCCAGTCGATTTCCATCACTGGTCCTCCTGTGCTCTCCATTCTTCCTTCTTCCGGCTGGCTTCACGACGTCCAATAGAGTGCCCAAAACTTTCTAGCGGCACTCTTTTTATGCCCTGACAGGTCGTGTACCATGAACCTATTAGAGTGCCGCTGGTCCCTGGTTGGCTCGCCTCGAGCACGTTAGATGGTCATGTTGAGGCCAATCAAGCCGCTGCTGATCCTTGATTGGCTCGCCTCGCCTTCTCGTGTCACGTCTCGGCTGGCGCCGAGAGCAGATCTTCGCCTCGCTACATTACAACTCCCCCGGGTCTTGAATGCTCTCTGGTGGCCAGCCCATTGTTCTTCTCTGGCGGGTTTGAGCCGTTGGCAGTGAACCTTGTATGGGCATCCGTCCTTCTCCACTGTGTAAATCTGCCCGCCGAGGGTTGCGGCAATGCTAAAGGGACCTTCCCAGGCTGGCTCCCATCCAGGGTACCGCCGTCCTTTGGCTGGTCCGGCGTGGTTCTTGACGTACACCAGCTGCCCTACAGCCAGTGTAGGGTCCTGTGTCCTCTGTTCCGGATACCGCCGCTGCTGATACTGCATCTGGTGTGACCTGGCCGCCTCTTCTCGTTCCTCAATTGGCCGGACGTCCTGTTCCATGTGGTTGGCTCCAGTCGCCGGGTCGGCGTAGGTCTCTGCCCAGCAGAAGCTCGCTCGGTGTCACTCCAGTGGCGGTGTTTGCACAATTCGGCAGCGAGAACAGAACCGCCGGCAAACGGTTGTCCCAGTCGCCATGGTCCTTGCAGTCATGTTGCTGGGTACGCAGCACCTTCTTGATCTCGCCATTGCGCCGCTCGGTCGGGTTCGCCCTGGGATGGTAGTTGGCTGTAGTCCACGGTCGTATGTGCAGCTTGTCGCACATCTGCTTCCACTTGTGGCCCGTGAGCGGCTTCCCGTTGTCGGTGAGCAATGCCTCTGGGTATCCCCAGTGAGGGAACACTTCTTCCTCCAGGTAGTGGATAATGGTGTCGGTGTCCGCCTTGCGCACGGCCTTTGCTTCCACCCATCTGGACATCATATCCGTGACCCTACGATGTACCGGTTGCCAGCTCGAGTCAGCGGATATGGTCCCATGACGTCCAGGGCAACAGTATTCCAACATCTCCTGGGTCGGTGAGGTCGCTGTTGGTCCTGTTCGGGATTTGCGCCGCGCTTGTGTAGGGCGCATATTCTGCAACTCTGGACGTATTTGCGGACATCAATGGTTAGGCCGGTCCAGACGAAGTCTTTGCCGATCGCCTGAAACGTTTCTTCGGCCCCCGGATGACCGGCTTCAGGGGAGTCGTGGAAGTGCCTGATGACCTCCATGCGGACACTCGGCACGTACAATCCTGGTTCCTGGTTGTGTCTGTCCTTCCAAACCAGGCCTTTGTCTACCCGGTATCCTCTCGCTGTAGCCGCCGCAGGGTCATTTCTCAACGCTTGGCACTCCTGGTCGCCTTCTTGCGCCTCCTGCACTGCCTGATGGATGCCGACAGCCATGATTTCTTGTAGCCGCAGTGCAGCTGCCCCAACACTGCAAAGGGGCCTCTTCAGGCTGCATTCGTGGTTCTTCTTGGACGCCGGCGGTATCTTCAAGCCCAGGTTCCCTCAAGAGGAAGTCCGGCAACTCGTTCTCCTTGCCCGGGCAGTGGACGACGGTGAATTTGAAGCTCTATCAATAGAGCCCAGCGAGCGTACTTCGTCTTCTGCCCAGTCGCCTGCTTCAGCCAGGTTAGCGGCTTGTTGTTGGTCCTCAGGGTGAAATGGCGATCCTCCAAGTATGGCCTGTATTTCTTGATGGCCCAGACGACTGCCAAGCACTCCAGTTCGTTGGAGTGGTAGTTCTCCTCCGCCTCGTGGAGCTTGGCACTGGCGTACGAGATGATACGCCTCTCTCCGGCTTCGGTGCATTGATAAAGCACCGCTCCAAGTCCCTTTTGGCTGGTGTCAGTCTGCAGAAACATCGGCAAGTCCCGATCCGGTCGTGAGAGTTTTAACGGGTGCTGGAAAGCGGCCTTAACCTCTTCGAAGGCTCGTTTCTTGTCCACAGCAAATCCGTTAACGGTTCCGAAACCATGGCGAAGCAGGGGATGTACTCTCGCAGCCAGTTGCAAGTTTCCAGGAAGCGTTGTACTGTTGCTGGGAGCCGGCTTGTCTTCGATCGCTCTGAGATGTTGATGCTGCGGGAGGTTCCCGTCCGGAGTAATCTCATGGCCCAGAAAGGCGACTTCTTCCTGGCCGAAGTGACACTTGTTGAGCGACCAGGTCAGCTGGTGCATCTGCAGCCTTTCCAAGACTTGATCCAGGTATCGCAGGTGCGTTTCCCAGTCGGGGGAGTAGACAATGATGTCCAGATAGACGAGGCAGCACTCCCGTAATAGTCCCGTGAGAACATCCTGCATCAGCCGTTGGAAGGTGCTGGGCGCGTTCTTCAGCCCAAAGCACATCACCCGGAACTGGTAGCGACCTCCGTCGGGCACCGAGAATGCTGTGTACTTCTTTGCTTCTTCCTCCAGCGGGATTTGCCTGTAGCCGCTCTTCAGATGTAGGGTCGAGAAGACTTTGGCCCCGCTGAGGTCTTTGATTGTTTCGTATATCAGTGGCAGTGGTGAGTCCACATCCTCGGTCTGATCGTTCAGCCTCCGGAAGTCCACGCAGAACCGGGGTGTGCTGTCCTTCTTCACAATCACCACCGGAGAGCTGTATGGCGAGGTGGCCGGTTCAATGATACGCTGCCTCAGCATCTCTTCTACCTGTTCCCGGATGGTGCGTTTCTTCTCGTCGGAGTACCAGTACATTGGGAGCCGGAATGACTGGCTACCTTCTTTCAGCCGGATCTCGTGCTTGGCCGCAGATGTGGTGCGGAGCGGGCCATGGGAGAACAAACTGCGATGATGGTGTAACATTTCCAGAAGCCGTTTATGGTGTTGGCCACATGCTGACGTTTGAAGCCTAGCTTCCTCAACGTCCTCTTCCTCGGGCTCCGCGCGGTCATTCCAGAAGACCGTCTGTTGGTTCTCGCTGCCAATGTGAAGGCAGCCCCGTCGGTAGTCCACAACTGCTTGGTTGGCCGTGAGCCAGTGGTGGCCCAGTAAAATTTCTTCTTGCAGTCCGGGCACTTCTAGCAGACTGGTGGTGGTCGCGAGACTTCCAATTATAATGTCTGCGACGACGGCAGCCGTTGAGTGACATTGCTGACCATGTAGCACTAGCTGGACAACTCGGGGCTCCGTCTTCCTTCCTCCGGGCAGCAGACCGGCTCGTACGAAGTCGTAGTTTGCGGCGGAGTCCAAGGCTGCGGTCAGTTTTCGGCCGGCGATCTCTATTGGAATCCGTGGTATGTCCGCACCTAGTTGGTTCACGCGCCCCGGTGGGCTATTTACCAGGGCGCTTGGTCGTTTCCCTGCCGGTTCTTCACAGGGCAGTCCCAATGGAAGTGTCTTCCCGGGCAGTAGCGGCACTTGGGCGTTAAGCTGTTCATTCTTTGTTCCTCTTTTGTGCTTGAGGCCGATCGACACTGCTTCGACCCCCGTACTCGATCCAGGGAGTTTTCAGCAGAGTCATCCCGACCTCGTGCACGACTATCTTGATCCAAGTCCGCCTCGATGCTCATTGCCGTTGTAAAAGTTCCTCTAAAGTCGTAGGTGGCGGGAACCTCAGCGCGGGTCGAAGGCGTGGCTGGAGCTGTTGTGTAAGCATGGCTATGCTCGTCCTCTCGTCACCTCCGGGGTACAGACGGCGAAACAGCTTGATTTTTCTCAGGATGAAGATTTCCGCCGATTCCTGCCGCTGCTTTGTCCGTACAGCTCGGCCAGCAGATCTGCGTCGCGTTGCATCCCACAGAAGTGATGCCGGAAGCGGTCGCAGAACTCGGGCCAATTTATCTGCAATCCCGTGTATCTCTCTGCCCACGTGGCAGCTTCTCCTCGGAGCTGCCGCACTGTGTAATCTGCACACTGTTCAGGTGGGACTCTGTAGTCCCGCAGCTGTCGCTCTAGCTGTTGAAGATATCGTTCTGGATCCTCATACTTGAGGCCATGGTATGTAGCGGTGATCACCGGTGGCAACATGCACCTCATAGCTGCGGCGAATTGCTCAAAGCCTTGCTCTACCTTGAACCCGGTGTCCCGCTGGGTGTAGCTGTTGGGCGCCATGTTGTTTTGTGTGCCGGCTGGTACTCTCTGGCGTGGCTGGATCTTCCATCCGCAAGATGATCATCGCCCCACATTGGGCGCCACTTGTCACAGGACAAATGGCGCCAATCGTACACACTATCGTTTTTGAGGTCCTTAAAAGGACTGTTTGTCAAGGACGCTAAATCATTTGCGTACGCCGCCCGAGCCGGGCTGTTCCGGGCGTACTGCGGTCCTCTTCTTTCGGCAGCGGTATGTAGAGCCCGCTGCTGTCCCAGTCGATTTCCATCACTGGTCCTCCTGTGCTCTCCATTCTTCCTTCTTCCTTTTCTTCCGGCTGGCTTCACGGCGTCCAATGGCATGCCCAAAACTTTCTAGTGGCGCTCTTTTTATGCCCTGACAGGTCGTGTGCCATGAACCTATCAGAGTGCCGCTGGTCCCTGGTTGGCTCGCCTCGAGCACGTTAGATGGTCACGTCGAGGCCAATCAAGCTGCTGCTGATCCTTGATTGGCTCGCCTCGCCTTCTCGTGTCACGTCTTGGCTGGCGCCGAGAGCAGATCTTCACCTCGCTACGTCACAGATTATTTAAAAAATGTGGTTTAAACGCACTAAAACAATTTTCAAACCAGTTAATGCAACATCTGCTGAATTTTTCATCAGTTGTTCTTAAGTCTTATCAGTTGAGAGCATATTTCCAGATAAGCCAGCATAAGGATGATTTGATCTACAAATATCAATAGTTTTTGTCTCTTGAAAACATTTTGGGGCGTGTTTATATATAAAGAACCATATAGAAATAATTAAAATTTGCAAGACATGGCCATTACTCTCATGTAAGTTTCAAATGACCAGTAGGTTAAACAGGTTAATGTTAATATTAAAAATGTTATATATACAGTTGCAGGTGCAACTATATAGGGTGATTCGAAATTGCATGGCAATCTCTCGGGACTTGATTCTATAGCTAAAAATAAGAAAAAACGTTTATATAAAGATAGGTCAAAAAACCGTTCATTAGCGAGTTACAGCTTGCAAACCAGTTCGCCTTGAATTCTGCTCTCATGGTAAAATGACGCTATACTGAAATTCTTGAAGTATAAAGTGAAGGGTAAATTTTGTGGTTTCTTATGGTTCCTGATCTGAAAAAATGAATAAAATAGGTCCGAGAGCTCTATCTCAATTAGTTTATAAGAAAAACTGTGTAAAACACAAAACATTGAGGTGGAAAAACACACTTTTTTAGATTTGGGATAAAATAACTTTGTTAATTTACCAATAAACAAATACAAATTTCTATCTTTGTGGCGAATTTAATTATGAGAAAATTGATGTATCTGATGTCTAATAAAAATAAGTAAAAATTTGAGAGATTTGAGTTTAATTAAAAACAAAACAGACCAAAACGCTCCAGAAAAGTGTTACAATGTTAAACAGAACAAAGGTTTTCATAAGCGTTTTCATAACAGATGTAATTGTATACAAATTGAAAACTTATATTGTTGAATTTTTCCTTCAACTGATTAAATATCAAAATTGTTAAATTGGTAAAGCTGCAAACATTCGTTCAATGTGGCCACTTTGTTGAATGCAGAATTCAACTCAGCGAATCCATGCTAGGCGGGGCACGTTTTATAGCTTCAGGATTATTCTTAACAGTAGCTTCATATTTTATTATGCGATGTCTCAATTCTTCATGTATGCCAATACGAGCGGAATAAAATAACGACTTCATCCACCCCCAAAGGAAAAAGTCTGCTGGTGTGAGATCAGGAGATCGAGGTGGCCATTTTACTGGTCTGTTTTGACCAATCCATCGTTTACCAAATGTATTATTTAAATGGTTCATCAAATCATGGCAGTAGTGAGCAGATGCTCCGTTATTTAAAAACCACATCTGCCCTCTATCTGCAAGTGGAATATCTTCCAAGAGTTCCATCAGATTTGTTTGCAAAAAATGTAAGTATTGCATTGTCTTGGGCAGAATAAAACCCACATAAGACAGCTACAAGACATGACCAATATACTTTTTCATTTAATGTATGGTGTGGTCTTCTTGGTGATAATCTCTCTTAGACTCTTTTGAAATCTCTCTTATATAATCTCTCTTAATGGTAGATAGTACTTATATTTTCTGCAAACAAATCTGATGGAACTCTTGGAAGATATTCCACTTGCAGATAGAGTGCAGATGTGGTTTTCGAATGACGGTGCATCTGCTCACTACTGCCATGATTTGATGAACCATTTAAATAATACATTCGGTAAATGACGTATTGTTCGAAACGCACCAGTAAAATGGCCACCTCGATCTGATCCATGCCAGCAAACTTTTCTTTGGGGTTGGATGAAGTTATTAGTTTATTCTGCTTGTTTTGGCACACATGAAGAATTGAGACATCGCATAATAAAATATGGAGCTACTGTTAAGAATAATCCTGATGCTATAAGATGTGCCCAGCTAGCACGGATTCGCTGAGCTGAATTCTGCATTCAACAAAGTGGCCACATTGAACAACTGCTTTGAATGAATGTTTCCAGCGTTACCAATTTAACAATTTTGGTATTTAATAATTTGAAGGAAAAATTCAACAATATAAGTTTTCAATTTGTATACAATTACATCTGTTGTGAAAACGCTTATGAAAACCTTTGTTCTTTTTAACATTGTAACACTTTTCTGGAGCGTTTTGGTCTGTTTTGTTTTTATTAAAGCCAAATTTCTCAAATTTTTACTTATTTTTAATAGACATTAGATACATCAATTTTCTCATAATTAAATTCTCTACAAAGATAGAAATTTTTATTTGTTTATTGGCAAATTAACGAAGTTATTTTATCCCAAATATAAAAAGGTTTGTTTTTCGACTCCAGTGTTTTGTTTTTTACACAGTTTTTCTTAGGAACTAATTGCGATAGCACTCTGGGATCTCTTTTATTCAATTTTTAAGTTCGAAAACCATAAACCACCAAATTTACCCTTCACTTTGTACTTCAAGAATTTCAGTATGGCGTCATTTTACCATGGGAGCAGAAATCAAGGCATACTGGTTCGCGAGCTGTAACTCGCTAATAAACCGTTTTTGGACCTATGTTTATATAAATGTTTTTTATTTTATTTTTAGCTATAGAATGAATGAATTCCTGAGAGATTGCTGTGCAATTTTTAATCAGTCTGTATATACTGTATATTCCATTTGTTACTGTTAGATATGAATTCTGATTTGAGATTCTATGTTCTGTTTATTTGTAGAATAGGAGTGGTCAAATGTAGTTTAAAAGTCAGTGGACTCCTAAGTAATTGCTTATAGCACATTGACAAAGTTTTATTTCATGTTTGTGTTAATCATTATGAAATGTTCAGCCTTTTTTTTTTTCATTTTTATTTATTTATTTTTTTGTTTTTAACTCTTGTCAACATTTTCTTATAGTGTTCTAATGATGTCTTGTGTACAACAATTAAGACTGAAAATCTTGAAGACAGTGGCAGTGAAGAAGATAGTGACGAGGTATGCAAAACATATTTTAAAAATGTTATTAGCAGTTTATTGAAAACTTTCAAACAAATTTCAAATGATACCCAAAACAGTTGAGGGTATATTCTGTTCCCTAGTGATCATTTACAAATTTTTCAAATTAAAGAAAACAAGATTAATAGTAAAATCAAAAATCATTTTGTATTTGTGATTGCAAAGTTGTTACTTGAAAGTAGACTAGGTATTATTGGAAAGAAATACATGAGTTTTTAAAACTCGTGAATCATGTTTTCATGTATTTACACATTTTTCAATTTTTTGCACACTTTTGTTCTGAAAAACTACTCTAAATTTTGCATAACTTAGTGTACAAAATTGTTATAATCTGTCACTTTTGGTTTCCAAACTGCTGTTTTTGTATAAACGTTCAGAATAACTATGCAAACTAACTGTATAGAGCCTAATCTCTTTTTTGTAATGCATATTTTTTGTGAACTATGAAATTTTTTGACAATTAAGTTGAACATTTGCTAACTAGTAGTATTAACCATACCAAACCAATTTTGTTTTTCTGACACCTTCCTGTTTTCAGGATAACTTATAATGAGGAATATAAAATAAAAATGATGGGGATATGAATTTCTAACTAATATCAAAAAATTTGAGCATTGTCTGATACCAGTATGTGCTTGCAAATATGTGTTCAGATCTTTCCATGCAAGTATTCTAAGTAAACCTTTTTTTATGTTTTGCTCTTGAAAATTTTTGAAGGTGCCATCTAAATTTATATGCTTTCCAGTTGTTTTATTTTGGATATACATTTTTCGTTTAGTTGTTTTTATGTTTAGTTGGTCAAATTATTAAGTCTCTGTAGGTGCAAAACTTCATGTACATGTTTATTAACACAGGTAAAGGCGGAAAGGTGGTGTGGAGGGAGTCGCTCTGAGATGTGAGAAGAGAATTGTTATCAATATCAGAGCAGCCAGCGTATGAGTATTATTTCTAATAGTAACCAAAACTTGTGTCTGTTAAGGTTTGTTTGTAAATGTGTCACCATGAATTTTTCCAACATAAATAAAAATAAAATTGTAATTGTACAAAACAAGCAAATGATATGTACTGTTCACAAGGAAGATATTTTACATACCTTAAATGCATATTCCTAGGCATTGACTGAGGTTTAGAACTTATCTCCAAGTTAGGGCTATAGATTCAATAATAGTTTTAAATTTTTAAAATGAAACTGCTTTGGCACGCTACACACCACCAACACCAATGCACATATTACATTCACACAAAGCCATACATTTTTAATTTGAAAAAAGATTGCTTCTGCATGGCTAAACGTTAATTACATTGAAAGCATCATATATCTGTTTGGCATGTGACCATTTAAATTCAGCCTTTAATTCTAACCACACGTTTTGTCTTTCTCACTGCTGTCATTGGCATGCCTCTTGTCTTATGTAGTCTTCCTCAATCCTTTTAGCTTTCACACAAACACTCTCCCACTCACTTCACCCTATTTTATCAACTTTTCTTCCACTAAACTTTTTTCATCATCTAACTTAAAACTAACATTGCACGTTGCAACCCAATTTTTTAAAATTCCCCACGTACTTTCAGTAGAGTTTAGTTTGGCCTGATAGGGTGCCAGTCTTATCACACTATGTATTTGCTGAAAAACATATCCACTATGTAACTACTTGTTTTGCACCTTACTTATTTAACATCTCATACAGTTCTATTTTTGTGTCACTTAAGGATTACAGAACACCTTTACTATCCAGTTGGAAGCCCCTTTTTCTTCAAATGTATTCTTCCTCTTTTCACCCACACTGGACAATTATGAAATTATAAGGTAATTTGGTCACTAATTAATAATGTTAACGGAATTTGTCTTAGTTACGAATTTTGTCGTCTTCTAGGCATCGACTGAAATAAAACACTCGTATAACTGTCAACACCTTGTTTGTTTACTGGTATAACAAATAATTTTTCACTAATAAAAATGTAACACATAAAATACAGTTTTTATCCACAACTGTGATATCGATTATTAACACAACTGTAATTTATACAAACAAAAAGTGTAATTACACTGTAACTTACAACTGTAAAGTGTAAATACAACTGTAAGTTACACTGTGTAATTTATACACACACACACAGTGTAACTCACAAATTGAATTCTGTATCTCCACTGATTATCGACTCCCATCTACTACTGTTTATATATATAGTCGGTAGTGATGTCATTCACCAGTATGCGTTACTACTAGATAGCCTAGGCATATATCCCAGAACCTGGTAAACAAACTACGATTATATAATATAAATGTATTGTACATTGGTACAGAACATTCTAGTGTATTCTGTAAATAATGGCTGTATAGTGTCTATCAATATACACAAGTTATACATCAATTGTGGATAGTGTAAGTACACATGAGCACTTATGAGTAAGTATACAAGTAAATATAACCTATGTAACTTTCATTTACACTTTTACTTTACTTTTTATAATAATAATAATTTTATTATTGTACTTACCATATAATTCACAACACACATCCGGTCTGTACACGTGGCGTTATAACCACCATTACTTTCTTATTTGGGTCCAGGGTTCTTTACTAAGCGAGAAACAGAAACAGTTTGGGATTTTCGAAATAATGAGTCTAACACCATGTATGTGAAATAAAACTTTTGTTTTAATATTTCTGAATTGCCATTATTAACGTTTACAAAATCAAAATGGAGTCTTATACACCCAAAACAAAATGGCGGCTATGCACTTCCGCTCAACTAATTATTCATCTCTTGTATTTAATTCTTAACAAGCGTTTTTATTAAACTGCAGTATTGTTTATTTTATTTACTAAGTTTCAGATTATATTCTTACAACATAAACCAATGGCTCATTTTCTTATAAATGCCGGCATTCTCTCTCTCACTCACACCCTCTCTATCTTTCCCCATACATTAATCAGCGGTACATTTTTTAATTAGAATTTTGAGCTCAATTTGATCAAATGAATATGGTTATAAATTTCGAACTTTCCTGATAATGAGTGTCGCAGTCTCTCCTCAGACGTTCTCCATCTCAAGCAGGTGGTCGGCGTACTTTACGGTTTTGTCTGTCCTTTTAGTGCACTGAATGTACATTTTACGTTGCTTGTTACATTCAAAGGTACTGGCTACTTGTTAATTACATTTTTGGTATTGTTCAAAACACTTTGGCTGGCAAAAGGGTACCAGCGAATTTTTAGCGTGGTAACGCTCTGAGTGTATGTTGAAGACTGGGACGGATATTATGTTGTAAATTCGGCAGTTGGAAGGGATTAATCGTCATCACCCTTTTGTTCAGCGCTGATGACGGCATTGTTTTGTCACCGTGGTTACATTTGTCGTATGTATTATGATGTTTTCGTATTGTTCGACTATTGCTGTGTCCAAATATGTGTCGTCTGTCACGTAGGCCTATGACCTTGAAGTCGAGTAGCTCTGGTAAACTGCGTAGCATGATATATATAGGGAAATTTTAACCTCACCAATTTTAATGCATTAAATCACAATAAATTAATTTTGCCTGTACCAACAAATTCCTACACGGTCTTATGTACCGTTACAAAACCCCCTTAATGAGAGAGGTTTTATGTCGAAACCAGTGGCGAAGCTAGTAGTTAATGAATGGGTAGGCAAAAATCTTACCTTAAATTTTTTTTAAGGAATCACTAAAAGGACGGTGGTTCAAATCGGACGCTGAGGTAGAATTTGCTGTTAGCAAATGGTTCCGCAAACAGCCGTAAGAATTTTACTAGCAGGGAATCTACAGATTTTGCAACAGTGGGACTCATGTCTTAATGTTAATGGAGACTTCTTTTAAAATCGTTGAATAAAAATTGCTTTACAGCTCTAAACGTGTTTCTATTGAAAAATCCTTGTATAAGTCATACACAATAATACATCTGATTGAACTTAAAATTTTTAAACTTGATTAGTTTCTATATACTGTATATGTTTAATGTTACAAACAATTCAAAAAACAATCTGGATCATCTGTTAGTTCTGCGGAATAACTGGCACACTTAATAACCGCACAAAATAAGCACACTTATAAACAACACAGCGCGCTTTAACTTAACTGTTTGCACCATAGAAGTGAGACATGCCTCAACGCTCTATGTGTACAGCACAGGACAATCCCCCCTCCCCCGCACTTCCCTTACACTCCTCCACATTGCTTACATACGATGTATAAAAAAAACCCTGAGGCAAGTTCACGTTGCCTCATTCGCTTTATGCCAAATCTCACCTGTCACCATCTAGCGGTTGCTCAGTAAAGCACATTTCAGCTTAATAAATTTGACAGTCACAGTAACAATGTATAGGCCTAATCTTTACGTTACGTAGTTCATACGTATTTATAATTTTATTCTACAGAATTTTTAGGGTAGGCATTGCCTCAATTGCCTCCATGTAACTTCCACACTGGTCGAAACATAAAAACTCTCATTGACTCATTCACACTTTCTAAAGGGATCAGCCCAGATATGTCGCCACAACCCCCTGTAGTGTTTATATAAAAAAGAAATACAAATCACTTACCCTTGGTTCAATGATGATGACAGTACCTGCCTGACCTTACTGGACTTCTCATGTGAGATCCCAACACCGCAAGGCCATTCAGGCACTTGACATTCCTGCTCTGACGCGCAGGCCAGCTCAGGACCGCCGTCACAGTCACTAAACTCTGAAACATCGAATACAAAAATTTAACTAGTGGCCTCGTATAATCCCATATCCATAACTGATATGTCTCCCCTTAGCTGCATTGGTTAATGTTAAGAGGCATTGGTTTTCTTAATTCCTAAGTTCAAATAACAAACAAACAAACAAGATTTATGACAGAAGGTCTTTCTCCTTAGGCATTCCTACATTTACCAACTTTCTGACTCCAGTCAATACTACTTCATTCTTTTCACCACAAGAAAACATATATTCTTATACTAAGATAATAACACGTAAAATAATTCCTTAAGTTTTCAAAAAGCAACAACAACTTATCCATATCTCTATCATATATAATTCAAAACACAACTTTATTATGGCAAACAATCTAACTAGTTAACTTTATTAATCAGTTTTCCTGATTTTAATACTTCTTTAAACCAGAATCATAATTATATTTTTATTCAACACCATTATCGACATCATATACTTAATGCTTAATATTTGTTACCGTTGCTACCCCTATAGCAACCTCCTAGCCACACACTCTATGACCATTTGTCTCATACAATCATTTAACTTTATTTTCAAATCTTTTGTACAACATTTTAATTAAGTAATGAATCTTCTTTATATAATTCAATCATTTATTTTTATGTAGTCAAAGAAAAAGGTTATACTTTATTGTTAAATCAATTCCATTTTAAATTCCTATTACATACATGGTTTACACAAAAATACACATAATACACAACATAATGTAGTACCCAAATACATTTAACATTGACACATAAACATATATACAATCCAACTTATTCTTTGTTATTATTGACCATTAATCAGTTCCCAAAACAATCCACTTCAAGACCACACTGTTCACATAATTAAATGTCCATAACACAATAAAACATTTATCCACCATCATCATATAATAATCTAATCTTAGGTCTACATACATTATTTTTTATTGAATGTATTATATTATTACACTCAATATAATACTTATTTACTTTTGTATACACTTCCACAATATCATTAGAATTATTCCTTATTATTTTGTCATATAACGTCTCATCATAGAGTATGGTCCTGTCGCCCTTAGTATAATTTGTCATAATCAGGTAAATTAATAATTCATTGTTATCAACATCATCTCCTACTACCTCAGTTTCAATATAAAGTAAGCACTTGCTATTATTATCACTTCTCTCTCCACCTAACCTTTCTACAAACTCTTCATAATTTCTATTTACTTTAAAAATCTCTATCTCTCTCTTTCTCTCATCACAATACCTCTCACAACCCCACTGACCTATTTCATACCACGCCAAGGGTAACACAACGTTATCATGACTCATCTGGGCTTTTCCAATGAACTCATGATACACAAAAGGGAACACTAACTCATAATTACTGCACCACCTG
The DNA here is from genome assembly GCA_034769895.1 of Magicicada septendecula. Taxonomy (NCBI): domain Eukaryota; kingdom Metazoa; phylum Arthropoda; class Insecta; order Hemiptera; family Cicadidae; genus Magicicada; species Magicicada septendecula. The sequence goes on from CM068372.1 coordinate 131,711,344, forward strand.
TCAGGTGCACAAAAAGTCCAGGGACGACTATTTGCAGACCTTTTGTCTTCCAAATACGCGCGTGAAGCCTTTTCTTCACCCCCGACTACAACATTACGGGAAAAATTTACCCCCTGCAACCCCTCTACCTGTATATTCTGTCTCCACTTTCTCTCTGACTCATTAACACACACTAACATTCCATCATTTTATTCTACTCCCTCTAAAATTTCATCATCACTATCAATATACACAAAATTATTTTCTAACACCATATTTTTAATTCTGTTATCATAATTCTCACCCCTACTTACCTTGTTGTCTTTATTTTCATTTAATTTATTTGATTCTCTACTATTCTCTACCCCCATTCTACTCTCGTAATTTTCGTCTACTTTATTCTTTTGTCTATCAAACTTCTCATTAACTAATGCTACTATTTTCTCTTTCGTTTTATCAAAACGTGCATTCATTTCATCCATTTGTTTATCAAAGTTAACATTTCGTTTCTTGATTTCGTTTTTTACTTCATCAAATTTTATATTTTGTTCATTAAATTTTTCCTCGAGTTTATTAAATTTCTCATCAAACTTTACGTTCTGTGCATCAAATTTGGCATTTAACTCGTTACTTTGAACTTTCATCAATTGGAATAAATCGTCTAATGACACCTTATTAATTGTCGGTATTGATTTTGCATTAACTCCACTCATTATCATAGATTCTGTTTCTGTGTCATTCAAACTGACACTTTCATTATTGTCTGCCATTTTAAGGAAAAAATTTTGTTGAAATATCTTTTGTTTCAAATTGTTGCTTTATATATCTCTAATCTACCAACAACATAACCTAATAATCACAATATAAACTCTTACTCACGTGTCATGTTGTATATTAATTCGATACCCAATCTGCTTCTGTTTTCTGGCTTATTTATATAAGTAAAACTTTATATAAATCCCAAGTTCGGTCGCCATTGTAACTTTAATTACCTTTTTACTTTTTTACTTTTATTAATAATAATATTATTTTTTATTATTGTACTTACCGTATAATTCACAACACACATCCGGTCTGTACACGTGGCGTTATAACCACCATTACTTTCTTATTTGGGTCCAGGGTTCTTTACTAAGCGAGAAACAGAAACAGTTTGGGATTTTCGAAATAATGAGTCTAACACCATGTATGTGAAATAAAACTTTTGTTTTAATATTTCTGAATTGCCATTATTAACGTTTACAAAATCAAAATGGAGTCTTATACACCCGAAACAAAATGGCGGCTATGCACTTCCGCTCAACTAATTATTCATCAATTTTAATTATTCATCTCTTGTATTTAATTCTTAACAAGCGTTTTTTATTAAACTGCAGTATTGTTTATTTTATTTACTAAGTTTCAGATTATATTCTTACAACATAAACCAATGGCTCATTTTCTTATAAATGCCGGCATTCTCTCTCTCACTCACACCCTCTCTATCTTTCCCCATACATTAATCAGCGGTACATTTTTTAATTAGAATTTTGAGCTCAATTTGATCAAATGAATATGGTTATAAATTTCGAACTTTCCTGATAATGAGTGTCGCAGTCTCTCCTCAGACGTTCTCCATCTCAAGCAGGTGGTTGGCGTACTTTACGGTTTTGTCTGTCCTTTCACTGCACTGAATGTACATTTTACGTTGCTTGTTACATTCAAAGGTACTGGCTACTTGTTAATTACATTTTTGGTATTGTTCAAAACACTTTGGCTGGCAAAAGGGTACCAGCGAATTTTTAGCGTGGTAACGCTCTGAGTGTATGTTGAAGACTGGGACGGATATTATGTTGTAAATTCGGCAGTTGGAAGGGATTAATCGTCATCACCCTTTTGTTCAGCGCTGATGACGGCATTGTTTTATGTCACCGTGGTTACGTTTGTCGTATGTATTATGATGTTTTCGTATTGTTCGACTATTGCTGTGTCCAAATATGTGTCGTCTGTCACGTACGCCCATGACCTTGAAGTCGAGTAGCTCTGGTAAACTGCGTAGCATGATATATATAGGGAAATTTTAACCTCACCAATTTTAATGCATTAAATCACAATAAATTAATTTTGCCTGTACCGACAAATTCCTACACGGTCTTATGTACTGTTACACCTATGCACCGAACCTATAGTACTATTCAAATGACAGATAGTTCAATAATACCAATCAACATTTATAATATTACTTTAATGTGGGTTGGGGGTTCTCTAGTATACAATAACGCAAAATACATTGCTCAGTCAAATGCAAAAGGTGAATTCACTGTCAGTCTAATAGGTAGCGAGTTTTTTATAAATTTAAAGATTGGTGTTACAATTTTTGTAAAAAATATATAATGCAAATTGTAAAAATCGGTATGGAGAACCATACATGACTTCCATGTTCTAAGTAATTATAAAATTATTTTTAATGTGTACACACAGAACGAAACTAAATAAATCAGCATGATTTTGGTAAAAACTCTGAGAAAGATAATCAGAAGAATTGTACGTAGTTGTTAATATTTTAAAAGTAAATAATTAATTTGATTAAATTATCTTTTATTTAAACAACACAAAGAAAGCTAATACTGCCCAGTGTTTGTAATCTGTGAATTTCTGAAAACGAAAAATTATTTTGTTTACGTATCTGTGGTTACGATGTTTTGTTTACATGGAACGATATCAGTTGTTAATATTTTATTGAATTTTTTTAAGTTTTCGGTCAAATATTTATAACATCAATACAAAACATTACCCCCTCCCACCCTTTATATTTATAGATATTTCATTTACCTTTCTACAGTAGATTATGATGACCTTGTTTTCAGGATACTTTATTTATCAAAATTAAGTACTTTACTCCTGTCAAAATGTAATGTGATTTACTCACCTTTACCATCTTTATAAATTAATATATAACTCAAACTTACCTTGATTTAGCCCAGGGTTACGGCACACGAACTGTGAAATATAAACGTGACTCAGGGTTAACGTATCTCAATAACCATTCTCATTTCCAATGTTAATAATCTCTGTTTATTTATTGATTGCAATGTTCATTTTAAAATTCTTTAAAATTTACTGATTTCATTCTCTTCTCACAATAGTTATTATTGTTCTTAATTGCTCTTCTTCAAAACAACAAAATATAAAGAAATATGGTCGCTATTTGAACATGGTAAATATTCTACCTTAACATAAATAACTAATTAACTTATAGGAAGACAGCCCAGCATCTTGCTCACTAATGACACACTTATTTCACACTTATTTAAATTTTCCCCTTTTTATAGAGATCTCTTTATAATTATAATCTTCATTATTATATTAGTTTAAATTATACGGTTACTTCTCTGGTTGTGTCCGTGAAGACCATGTGTTGCCATCAGCACATTTTAGTTCACTTGTCCGTCCAAATTAAGTTCTCACTATTAATTTTGATTCACTGGTTAATTATTAAACTTTTTTACATTGTTTCCGCACTTCAATCATAATTTACTGGTCGATCTGCTATTTAGTTAGACTCACTTTTAAGATTGTTATTAAATTTTCGGCTCGCCAGCCGGTTGTATTCATCCGGCTGCGGCCATGGTTATTAGTCGACTGAGACTGTTTCCTGCGCACACACAGCGAATGAATGTACTAGTGCGTGACCAAACCATGGGAAACTTAGCCGCCTGAGTGCGGGTATGAATGTGAAAGCGCACCCCTCGTTGAAAATCTGCATTCCAATGCCACAACGCGACAGTTTCTACGCTACAGTCTATTCACCGTATATACTTGGTTGATTATAAAATTCAAAGGATTTAACTTACACAGCCCCATCGGTCTGTACCGTTACAATACCCTCCCAATGAGAGGTTTTCTGCCGAAACAAAAACTCTCATTGCTAACCCTAAGAGGATCGGTGAGGATATGGCGCCAACAACCCCCTTTAATTCTTAACACGTCATGGGTAAACTACCCCCCTAGCTCGGCGATTATGGCTATACCTGAACGAGATTACTGGACTTCTCTGTGCGAGATCCCAACAACATAAAATCGGACAGGTACTCACCACAATCCCACCTAACCCTTTGTCATTTCACCAAAAAATCAAAACTGGGCTTATACCATACCAGATCCTCAACCGATATGTCTCCCCTTACATACATACTGGGTTGTCTTTAGCAAGTACTGGGTGCGTACACATACTCACTATTCCATTAAACACACCTTTACATTCTACTTCTTGATATCAAATTCTTAAAATATTTTCTATTTATTATTCACTTTCATTTCTCAATTTAATTGGTTTGACGTTACGGTCTCAAATCAAAAATAAATCAAACAAATCAAATTTAAATCATTTAACTTTCGTTCACCTAGAGAAATTAATCTAAGTCCAATATCAAAGATTCGTATTACCATTAATTTGATCATCTCTTTTCAGTTACTCTCAAAATTTCAAAATCTAAAACTCTTTTTAACCAGCTGCTAACAATCATAATAAACAAAATAAAATGAATACCTTATTTTATTCTATATTCCCTTATCATTACATTTGCTTACCACATATCATATGAACCATATCTCATTTAATACATTAGCAATATATCACCAATATATTTGGAACATCAAAACACAATCTGTACTTCAAGGAAAAAATGAAACAAAATTTTTTTTTTTTTTTTTTTCAAAAAAATTTATTCCCAAAAAGAATTATTTTGTTAACAAAATTTGTTATTTAATCATTTTAGTATATTGATTAACAAAAAACCTACAAATCAATTTTAAGGAACATCCTAAATATCTAACACCAATCATCAGCTGATCTCTCTGGGTCAGGTGAATGACCTTACCCTACATACACTTCGCAATTATACAATGTAAAATACATGACACATGTTCATAACTCTTATACCCTAACATAGTACAATAATAACATAATAAAACATAATAAACACCTTCTCTACTCGAAATAATCTTTTCAAAATCAGTAAAGTCATTTATCAAATATCATAGACAGCATAACATAATTAAAGCAATTACGTTTGAACAACTTCTCTGCCTTTAGCATAGGATCTCTTGAGTTAAAATAAAATCATTTATTTAGCTTATTAGCTCATTTAGGTTATGTCAGTTAAAATTTCAATTCGTTACTCCCCTGAGTAACCTCCTTGCCACACACACTATGACCCCCCACTGGACTGTGGCGCCCAGTTGCTTCCACAAGAACGGAAGGTTGTTAGGGGTAGACGCTGCCTACCCCGTTCTTGCTTCAGCGTTATATAAAAATTCGGCATTACTGATGTCCAAGGACACCAGTAATCCTACTATAATGATTCACACACCCTTAATACGGCACTACCACCACCTTCGATGATAGCCGCTGTTCCATAGTTCTGTAGATTCCCCTGGTTAACCCCCCTGTTGATTTCTAAGTTCACCAATTTAGAATATTAAGCCAAATCCACGGTCAGGGTTCAGTGAAGCCGTGACCGCCTGAAAATTGGGGACACTACTAAAAAGACATACAAGGTTTATACTAACACTGCTACTGCAATTCACAGATGGTAAACCATTATATGTTTGGCTATATTATTTAATTTTCCTACACCCTAACAAACATAATACAACATAATAAAACATTGTACACTCATAATTAACATTGTTGTTTTTACCTTAAAATAAACAATTAGCATTTAAGTTTGATCAGAAATTACACACCTTACAGCTTTAATTTTATTTTCAAATTCTATTAAATCTTTCACTTGTTTCATTTATTATTGCATCTCAACTATGATTTTCTGTTTAACATTTTCATCATTAACTGGTTTGGGTGATTCTCAGTTATTCATAATGATTCGCTTTATTAAAATGGGTATTTAAATATAACCTTACCCCCCTTCTTCCTTCTAACAACCATTTACGGACTTATACAGTATGACACCAATCTCTCCAAAATATTTACCAATAATTCTCTAACTCCACTTAAATCATTCTCCACTTATAACAAAATACCCGATACCCTATTTGTATTTAGGATGTGTGTTCCCTCCCTACGCTCATTCCCTTATTAGTTCCTGGTCTCCTCCAGGTAACCCCGTCAACGCACATACGGTTCACCTCCCGCCACAACGCCTTTCGTTGAGCACTCCTTATCACACCACCCCCTTTACAAAATTCTTCCATCATCTAATTACTCTCCAATTACATCGCTCTCATTACTCTACATATACTCACTATCGCTACTGTGTCCCTACTAATACTCAGTTTCTATATTACTTTTATTCCCAAGAATCTTATTCTGTTTAACACCCATTTAAAGTTAACTTGACTGATTCAAATGTCTTATTGAAATAATTATTATCACCCAAACATTTTAAATTAATTACTACTTCAAATTAATTTCATCGTTTAATTCAAACCTTTGAAACTCATTTAACCTTTATTATTCAAACAAAACATTTTATTTGATTTAAACTGCATTATAAACTTCATACTTACAATACATCACTCAAAACGCATGATTCCTGTTATTGACACAAAATTATAAACAATTCATCACCACCAAATCATGTACACAACTCCATATATCTTCTGAAACATTTTAACAATCATATGATTCCACAACTTAACACATTTTACATTTATTCGTTTACTATTTATTATCAAGTTTAAATCATTTAAATTCATTATCAAAATTTATTTCTACCACAGTAATTAATTAATTAATCTCAAATTCTTTAATTCAATCAATTGTTCAAAACAAATTATTTTAATTACCTTACTCCAAAACAATTACAATTCATTTATTATCACCTTCATAATTATTCTCATTATTTATTTAGTCTGCCAAAATATTATTATTATTACATCAAATACATTTTACAACACAACATAATTAATTTCACTATCAATTTATTTACAATTCTTCATCATTAATTTTCTGTTTATCACACCTCATTTCATAAGTTAACAAGGTCATTACCATAAACTAAAATATTTAAAATGTCCATTCACTGAATTTTTATTTAACCCCCATCATCATATATTAACCTGATGTATTTATAACATAACTCATTTTTATCTACATACATTACATTATAATTATTATTGTAATGACTCTTTTCGTTAATTTTATTAACATAGTAATTAACCGCATATTTGTCTCCCATTAATTCATAAAGCCCGTCTACATTGGTGATTTTAGTTCTGTCTCCATCAGTATTTTTTGTTAACATAAGGTACATTCTATCAGCATATTCCTCCACTATATCTATCACATCATAAGGTAAGTGTTTATCCTCTACAACGGCGTCATCAAAATAATCATCAATCTTTATTTCACAAGGTAAGTCAATTTTCTCTCCTCTCTCAATATCTAAACTCTGCACTAACATTTCATCTCACTTTTTCTCTCTCATCACAATACCTCTCACAACCCCCTGAACTATCTCATCCCATGCAAAGGGCAACATAAAATCACTAAAATACTTCCTGGCTTTACCAGATACATCACCACAAAAACTTAAAGGACCATTTGGAGACACCATGTCTCCCACATAACCTCTGGAGGAACCTTCGTCCTCATAAAACACATGTGGAGTCTTTACTCCACTTATACCACAGGGAAAATTTGCCCTCTGCCCGCCATACTCATCTAACTTCCCTTCACGCTCTCTCTCACTCTCATTTACAACTACTACCTCATCACTAATTTCTACTCCTACTAAACTCTCATCGTCACTATCATTATTCAATGTATCACTCTCTGATACCACATTTTCAATTACATCACCATTTTTAATTATATCAATGTTATTAGACTCACTACCGTAATTACCACTGTCACTTACCTTTTTATTCATTATCTGATTTATTTTACTGTCTAATCTTTTATTCATCTCGTTAATTTTCTCTGCACTTGTCACTTATTGATTCTAAAATCTGCTCTTTAATACCATCACAACGTGTATTAATTTCATTGATATGTTTGTTAAGCTCAAAATTCTGTTGTTTAATTTCGTTAAAATTGCTATTTATTTTATTGAATTTACTATTCTGAACATCGAATTTAATATTTTGTTCCTCAAATCTTATGTTAATGTCCCTTCTTAATTCATTAAAATTGCTATCTTGTTTTTCTAAACTGTTGTACATCATATTATACAACCGTGTTAACATATTATTGTCATCGGATTTCTTATTTTGATTAATTGAAATAGGTGTTGAATGAATTTCAACTTCATTCATTATTTTTGACTCGTCTACATTACTTTCACTTGTTTGAATTCCTGAGTCGCTTCTGTTAGCCGACTCAGTTGACATATTTTCTATACTTTCATACACCGATTTACTTTCGGCCTCATCGCCGACAGTTACGTTAATTTCACATATATCATTTTCGTCCTTTCCTGCCATTTTTATAAATTTATTGATTTTCGTTTAAATGATTCTCTTAACTTACCTATAAAACATCTTACACTTAACCTAACAGTGATGTACTATTTTATGTATGCTACGTAATTTGTATGTATTATTGCTTAATCTCCAAACCTAACAGTGATGTACTATTTTATGTATGCTACGTAATTTGTACGTATTATTGCTTAATCTCCAAATCACGCTTATATTCACTTGTAGGTGTGATTTATAAATTACTTTATAAATAGTCACTGTTGAAGGCGCCAATTGTGATGTACTCACCTTTACCATCTTTATAAATTAATATATAACTCAGACTTACCGTGATTTAGCCCAGGGCACACGAACTGTGAAATATAAACATGACTCAGGGTTAACGTATCTCAATAACCACTCTCATTTCCAATGTTAATAATCTCTGTTTATTTATTGATTGCAATGTTCATTTTAAAATTCTTTAAAATTTACTGATTTCATTCTCTTCTCACAATAGTTATCATTGATCTTAATTACTCTTCTTCAAAACAACAAAATATAAAGAAATATGGCGGCTATTTGAACATGGTAAATATTCTACCTTAACGTAAATAACTAATTAACTTATAGGAAGACAGCCCAGCATCTTACTCACTCTCTCATTCACACTTATTCAAATTTTCCCCTTTTGTAGAGATCTCTTTATAATTATAATCTTCATTATTATATTAGTTTAAATTATACCGTTACTTCTCTGGTTGTGTCCGTGAAGATCACGTGTTGCCATCAGCACATTTTAGTTCACTTGTCCGTCCAAATTAAGTTCTCACTATTAATTTTGATTCACTGGTTAATTATTAAACTTTTTACATTGTTTCCACACTTCAATCACAATTTACTGGTCGATCTGCTATTTAGTTAGACTCACTTTTAAGATTGTTATTAAATTTTCAGCTCGCTAGCCGGTTGCATTCATCCGGCTGTGGCCATGGTTAGTAGTCGACTGAGACTCTTTCCTGCGCACACACAGCGAATGAATGTACTAGTGCGTGACCAAACCATGGGAAACTTAGCCACCTGAGTGCGTGTATGAATGTGAAAGCGCACCCCTCGTTGAAAATCTGCATTCCAGTGCCACAACGCGACAGTTTCTATGCTATAGTCTATTCACCGTATATACTTGGTTGATTATAAAATTCAAAGGATTCAACTTACACAGCCCCATCGGTCTGTACCGTTACAAACATTGCAGGTAAACTACCCCTTACCCTTAACCAATCTTCACCAAAATCAATAGGTCTTTAGTCCTCTACAACTCATATGTCTACTACAAATGGAAAACATTATTTGATTCTGTTTGATTTTGCAGCAGTTATCGTTGCCACAGAAAAAATTCTACACACCGACACTTTTCGGAAAATGACTTGTCTTCATGTTTTGAAGATAATACAATCAGAATCTGCCCTTATTTCGAACACGATTTTTTTGCGATCACCATACTTCCATTTCCTTACGGAACATGGAAGTAAAAATGTAATGTAATGTATGCTATGGGGAGAGCTGTGCCAAAAGATCAGAAAGTACGGTTTTGAGTTTCTCTGATTTTTATGTTTGAATATGATAAAAAATTTCAAGGATCCTCGTTACCACAGGTTATATATATGGTTTAGTGCAGTTCAGTTACTTTCCCAAATTTTTGGTCATTCTGTACAAGCAAAAATCTAGTAAATATTTTAAAAATTCAAAATGTCTAGAAAATATTGCAATATATTCTACACAAATACAAGGAATTTTATAACATGTTGCAGTGGCCATTAACTAATGCTGAAGAAGTTGACCAATAGTGGATATAATGTAAACAAATGTTTGTCGTGTGTCTTACTTTGTTTTTTTTTTACCTTGATTAATGATTGTTGTTTTTTAATAATTAATATCGGGGTGACCGAGCTTCGCTCGGTTTTAACACTTCTGATGATGATACCCAATTATTGGTATCGAAAAGTACTTAAATAATAAAAAACATTTAATCTTTGTAATTGTAATTATTAAAATATATATATTATATTATATATATTATACAAAGAAAATGTGAGTTACATTTTGTATAAAAAACATTTATTTATAAATATACAGATTTAAAAAAAACATTTATTAATAATTATTTCTTTATTTTTATTAATTATTTATTTATTGATATTTATTTTCATATATAAACATATCAATACTATGCCGTTTGCGTTTATCGACGGTTTCTGTTATTGGAATCACAGTTATTTAATGCTTCTTTCCATACAACGATTCTTGTATGGCGAGGATTTTCTGGTGGTAAAAGAACTTTTAAGCCACTTCGCCTTTTGACTCTGGAAAGTGCTACATACAACATGCCGTGCATAAACACAGGAATTGATAAGTGAATTCCCACTGAGTTATAACAATAGCAATTGTTGTGTGAATATTTAAACCTACATGAATTAAAATGTATACTTAAAAGACCCTACGGTTTAGGCCTTAGGCGATTTTTGTGGAAAATGAGACCTAGCCCAATCGATTTTTAGTGCCCAAATACGCTTAAGTACCAAATTTCGAGAAAATCGTTAGAGCCGTTTCCGAGAAAAAAAGGATATACATAGATTAGATTGTATGTCTAAACTCTTAGTTTGTTTATTTACATTCATAACAACAGCTATTTATATTTATTTATAAACATCGATAAGATCTATTCTTTATGAACAGAATTAAAATTAACGTTTTAATTTCAAATAAAAAATATTTTTTTAAAATATTTGTTGCTGGGTGACAGTTATAACAATAGCAATTGTTGTGTGAATATTTAAACCTTCATGAATTAAAAGTATACTTAAAAGACCCTATGGTCTAGGCCTTAGGCGATTTTTGCGGAAAATGAGACCTAGCCCAATCGATTTTTAGTGTCCAAATACGCTTAAGTACCAAATTTCGAGAAAATCGTTAGAGCCGTTTCCGAGAAAAAAAGGACATACATACATACAAAGATTGCTCGCTTAATAGTATAAGATTATCACATACATTTTTCTCTTTTGTGAATAAAAATGTCTTTATTTCTAAACTTTCTCATTTTAGATTGTCATTATCTGGTACAGAAATCACAGAAATGATTATTTATTATTGAAAAGCCACATATCTGAAATTTGTGTGTTTTTGTATTCCTTATTGAAGTAGCAAACAGGTCTTATGTGTACGTTAGCATGTGTAAAATTTCACTAGTTAATGGAAAAAAAAATTAATATTATTTTCAGAGATGAACAGTTTTGGAATGAGATGTATTTTTCTTGCTGCTGAAAAATTTCACATCTAGGAAATATGCCCTTTCAACAATAATCGATTCAGTTTTAATAAAAAATACATAGTCATAAAATTTCGTTAACAATAATTTTTTTTTCTATAGGATGTGGTTTGTTTGACAAAAAACATTAAAGTAGAGAGACCACCAGATGGACATAATTCTAATGTTATATACCAGCTTGTGAGGTTTTGGCCTCAAGGGGAGCAGCAGACATGTGTCAGTGTGAAATCAGAAAATGGAAGCTCAAAACAAGTACGTACTCGACTGAATGTTTTTATATGAAACGTGTAAGTGATGTGAGACAACATTGCGATATGCCACTATAATTTTTTTTTGCATTTGTGCATGTTATTGGGTAAAGAGTTGTCCATGTAATGAGGTGCGCTGCTCTTTGCATACACTGTGCAACTGCCTTTTCAGTGATGGTTATTTCTCAGAGAAGAAAAATTTCAAAGACTTATTTTTACTACACAGTGACAAAATGTGTTTAGATATTACTGATTTTTACTTTAGAAATACCCAGACACTTAGTTGCCATGTGGAGACAGTCTTTCTTTTATGGCATTTGAAATGTATGCAAGGAGAAATTGCATTCATTTCAAAAAATTTTCCAAATAGACTTATTCAGATCTTAAGGCAGTTTTATATAACAGTTGTACAAAATATTAATAAATTAATGTGACATGACAATTTTTTATGCTTTTTTTATGTTGTATTAACACAGTAATTTTAATTTTTGCAGTGGACCTAGGCTTTTCATTAACAATGGACTCCGTGTATTATATCTTTTGTTGACACTTTCAGCACCATGCCTGTATGTAATACAGGCAACGATAAATGCAGAAGCCTGACCATCCCCATATACCATGTGGATGCCTCGTTTTTCGTGTGTTTAAATGCGTTTACCCATACGTTGTTCGATCAAAGTCTGTAGAGTGAGGCTATTTCATTCGTTACATAGCCTACTGTTATAATTTGATTTGATATTTTTCCAGTAGGTGTCTCCTACAAACCAGTAAAGTAATCAGTGTTCAGATTCAACTGTTGCATTTCCTAGATTCTTAGTTGTTACTTTTTTCTAAAGTAAAAAAAAAGTTTTACGTGTACTTGACGAATCATTATATAATGACAATTTTGATCAATTTAATTTTGTAATTGATTATAAATATAAGAATATATCAATGAACTTGTATGTAGTAGTTATATTGGTTTTCCTTATATGGAGATGCATAACAAAAAAAAAAATGAATGCTGCAAAAAGGGAGTGATAGTGATAGTGATGTTGATAATGACTGGAATGATAATGATATCCAGCCAGGTATCTGTGTGTTTTAATGAGAATTGGCTATAATAGTGTCAGTTGATGAAAATTGTTCAGAATTTCACTTTTTCTTGTTTGGTAGAGACTAATTAAATACGTATTAGAGTAGAAATGTAATTACCATAAGTTTAAATAATGAAGATTGAACAAAAAAATTTTGTGACAATAGAGTATTTTAAAGACTAATTTGTTAAAACTTATATATGTGCGATCAGAATACTAAGAATATACATCAGATCTCCATAGGAGGTTAAAAATGATATAAGTATTGTTTTGTTAAAAGATAAATTTACTACAATTTTTTGAAATAACGCTAAAAACTGTGCTTCACTAGGGAATGACGCGAAGAAAGTGGTGGTCTTGAAAGTTTTGAACTTTTCTAGAGCCTGTGTTGCACTCTTGATAGTCTATTAAGTATCTTCCATTCAGTGCTTCCTGTAACTTTCTTTTATGCTTTTATCTTGAGTTTTGTAAGTATAAATATTATATAGATTTATTTATGTTTTAAGTTTGAATTTTCAATCATTCCAACTGTCAAAATCAGTGATCCTTGTACAATTTTTTTTCCAATGTGTTCTCTTTTTTAAGTGTTCACGTAATGTTTCCTATCTAGGAATTTAAAACGTGAGCAGTGATTATGTTTTGCTAAAGAAAGTGGTATTCGGTCACATATATTCCAATAACATTTATAGAATAAATGGATTTATTGAATGAAGAAATCAAAATGTATGGGACTTTTAGTAATCCATTGGATATGACACTTCTCAAGCTTGATTTCTGGGGAAACCATAAAATTAATAATATGTCAACTGATATGTGGAAATGAGTATTTAGGATAACATATACGATGATAATTGGTGGCTGAAGCATAATGCTGGCCACGCTGCCTTTCTTCTGTGCTGAAACAGCTCACATACACAGCCTACCCTGCCTATCCTTAACCATTTTGATGGTACAGAAAGGAGCGTATTATTAAAAAATCTAAGCATGCCTTTAATCTTTTGGATTTCCATTCAGTTTCATTTTGTCAGTTTTAACTGAAGTTTTGTAATCGCTACCTATTTCTAATATATTAACTACAAGTGCACAATAACTACAAGTTAATTATTGCTTTTATAATTAATTAAAAATATCATTACATATAGCAATTTAAATTGTAATAGTGTATAAATGAAGTTCTGTGATATTATAATTTTCTCGTTTTCTTAAAGAAAACATTTGAAGATGTAAACAAATTATCTCACCTTCACACATACAATGATACATTCATACGCATGTACACGCGTGTGTGCACACACACTCACATACACGAACATGTTCACCCAAATAATTGTTCTGTTGTGTCTGACATTTCTTTTGTATTCATACACAGGTCCTGATGATGACAATAAACATTGTTGAAACATCGACACAAATAAGTTAGAAAATTGTTATTTTTGACCGATCCTCACTAACCCTGCACTGAAAAATTCATTAACTACAAGGTTCGTAAAACCAGATCTGATGAAAACAAAAATTAATTAAGTAATGAAGAGATTAAATGTTTTGATATTTCAACAGTACATAGCCTAGTGCCTGTAGGATTTTAATTTTAAGGAAATTCTTGTACCTATTGTCACTTGCACTTTCAGAACATATTGAATGGCATTCATTTACCAGTGTGCTGTAGTTTTTTCGGTTAAAAAGGCATAAATGAACATATAAACGTATGTAGCACTCACAACTTCCCGTCACATGTTAATCAGCAAATCAGTTTTTCAGTTTTTTTTTTTGTACTCATTACCTGGAAAGGGGTGAGTTGTGTTGTGAAGGTTTATTAGTGAACTAAGTTTTAATTTTATTCTTTGTAGATTTATATATAGGTCACCTGTTTGCAAACATGTAATATTACCTGCATAGAAGCATTTACTTGCTGTAACTTATATTGTTAGTTAAGTGTTATATTGTTAGTTCACTGTTTCAGTTACTAGCCTGTGGGGGAGTTTTGTTACATAATGATTATGGCTCATCTGACTTCTTATTATGATTTCTTTCTTGTGGTTGCCAATTGTATCAAGTGATAGTACCTGTTCAACACACATTCATACCATGTATGTCTGTTATTTATAGTCCACTTAGTACTTTAAGAATTCACTAGTGTTGCTAAAAAGTCATTAGGACTTTAAGGACTCACCGTCCGTATTGTGCTAGGTAGCAGCAAGTTCAGACAATGAAGTTACCAAACGTGCTCCATTAATTATTTATGAATATTACTGTAGTCCCTTTCAAAACAATGGCTGTGGAAAATGCCGTAAGTCTCTAAAAAATGTTTTGGAAATGATTTTCTGGATATTCAGAGCTACCCTGTTATTTGCAAAAATATCTTGGTAAGTTGAAGCAGTTCCTTATTTTTACTCACCATCAACTGTTTCAGTATCATTTTTTACATAGCAACCTCTTTCTGACGTTTCAATCTTCTCAGTTAAGATTTTCATGTTTTTGAGCAATATTCGCTTGTTGTTCTCTACTATAGTTAACTGCATGGAGTAGTATCGTCAAGGTTACACCGCTTACTTACAACGTTGGCACTAAGCAACAGTTTCCCTTTCTTCCGAAAAATGCTACACTAGTAAGTAGGCCTACTTAATGTAAAGAATATAACAAAGTGATTTTTAAATTAAATATTTACTTTGTTGTCGTTAATAAGGCTTCCATTAAAATCATTTTTTGTGCTTTAAACTTTTGAACATTCTAAAATCAATGACAATAGAAGACTGAAAAAACAACGATACATTTTGAAGGTTCATAGATGCCTACAGCAGACATTTTATAGATAAAATTTAATGTTATTTAAAGTAAAAAACATTTCAAAATCTTACGAGTATCACACAGTTGTTCTGATTTTGTAAGATAGTGTAATGTAAGGTTAACTTGCGTTTTACTATATTTTTTTAAGTAAAATTTTACAGGGAGAAAGTTTCTAATACATACATTAGAATACATTGTTACATTGTCAATAATTCTTAATAATAATTACATCACAATTAATACATTGTTATTAACTTATACATAACATTCAATGCGACGCATCAGCTATAGTTTGTTTGAACGAATTTTCATACGCATCCTGTGTCTTAAGCTTGCCCCATTTAATTATTGAAGAGACACCGCACTCACTATTTGTGACTCTGAAAAATATTCTATTTATATTTCCTGCGCTGATTATTAATAATTAAGCAAAAAAATTAAAACTACTATAAGACGTTACATGCACAAGTAGCATAAAAATAATGGTATGTATAAACGTGAAACGAATTGGATTTCTTAAGAAAATAAGGATAATTTTATAAACAACAAATACAAATGCCTCATGAATAAATTAAAAATTCCTTATTCATACATTAATATAATATCGGGGTGACCGAGCTTCACTCAGTTTTCACACTTCTGATGATGATACCCAATTATTGGCATCGAAAAGTACTTAAATAATAAAAAACATTTAATCTTTGTAATTGTAATTATTAAAATATATATATATTATACAAAGAAAACGTGAGTTACATTTTATATAAAAAACATTTATTTATAAATATACAGATTTAGAAAAAACATTATTTATTAATAATTTATTTATTGATATTTATTTTCATATATAAACATATCGATACTACGCCGTTTGCGTTTATCGATGGTTTCTGTTATTGGAATCACAATTATTTAATACTTCTTTCCATACAACGATTCTTGTATGGTGAGGATTTTCTGGTGGTAAAAGAACTTTTAAGCCACTTCGCCTTTTGACTCTGGAAAATGCTACATACAACATGCTGTGCATAAACACAGGACTTGATAAGTGAATTCCCACCACTTCAAATGTTTGACCTTGAGCCTTGTGAATAGTAATAGCAAAAGCTGCTCTGACGGGAAATTGATGCCTTTGCATAGTGCACCCAAGCTGACTTTTGCTGGAATCTATTGTAATCCTTGGAATATGAACTTCTCGGCCTGAATATTCACCCGTGATAATCTTGGCTTTAATAATGTTATTACATAATTCAGTCACGACCAATCTCGTTCCATTGCACAGCCCTTCAGAGACGTCCAAGGTTCGTAAAAGCATTATTATTGTATTTTTTTTAAGCTTTAATTCGTGTGGTGGTAAGTCAGCCATCTCAACAGAATTTAGAAATTCAGAAGTGAATTGAAGAGCTCCTGGTTGATCTTTAACAGAATCGTAGCTTTTATATACTTTATAATATTCTCCAGGAAGCTTTTTAATAATTTTGTCGTTAATTTTATTTACGTCTTTATTCAAAGGCGCTAATATAGCTCTGTCTTTCATATCTTCGTATCTGTTGTTTGCCAAACAATCACCAAATACTTCGTCAATAAGATTCCCGTTAGACAGAATATCCTCTGGTAGTTCAACCAGAAATTAAATAAATAATTAATAATAAATAATGTTTTTTTTTTAAATCTGTATATTTATAAATAAATGTGAAAACCGAGCAAAGCTCGGTCAGCCCGATATTTAACACTTACCTCAGAGAATGCAAAAAACACCACAACAGCGTATAGAGAACACTTAATAGTTTAGATTATGTATATACCTCAAAGAATGCAAAAAACACAACAGCGTATAGAGAACACTTAATAGTTTAGATTATGTATATCAGATAGATTGTACAAAAATCGTTGCGCAGAAACCCACAATTGTATGTCTCAACTCTTAGTTTGTTTATTTACAGTCATAGCAACATATGTTTATATTATTTATAAACATCGATACTGCGCCGTTTAGGCCGCAGGTTAAAGACATATAAAGACCCTACGGTATCGTTAGAGCCGTTTCCGAGAAAAAAAGGACGTACATAGATTAGATTGTATGTCTCAACTCTTAGTTTGTTTATTTACATTCATAACAACAGCTATTTATATTTATTTATAAACATCGATAAGATCTATTCTTTATGAACAGAATTAAAATTAACGTTTTAATTTCAAATAAAAAAAAATTTTTTAAATATTTGTTGCTGGGTGACAGAGTTATAACAATAGCAATTGTTGTGTGAATATTTAAACCTACATGAATTAAAATGTATACTTAAAAGACCCTATGGTTTAGGCCTTAGGCGATTTTTGCGGAAAATGAGACCTAGCCCAATCAATTTTTAGTGCCCAAATACGCTTAAGTACCAAATTTCGAGTAAAACCTTAGAGCCGTTTCCGAGAAAAAAAGGACATACATACATACAAAGATTGCTCGCTTAATAGTATAAGATTATAAATGTTTAAGTATAGAATTTAAATTTATAATTCTATATTTTATGAATTGTCCTTACAAATTTTATAATTAAAATTTTCCTTATTTTATAAACTATAGAATTCCTTATGACTATTATAAATAAGCAGTATGTTGAAAAACTCACCTCAAATAGGATTAGTCACACAATTATCACTTTGCAAAGTGATAGCACAGAGCACGTTCATAACACTCCTGGAGAAAACACACACACCCACACGGTTTTTTATGTTTCAATAAAAATAGAAAATACTATGCTTCGCTATAGTATAGCCACGCTATAGACACGTTTACCACCTATATACACTTTTTAACACTCCTGCAGTAATTCGTCTTCGGATTCACTGGACTCAGGTTCGCTGTCACTACTCACACGTAAGTTGTAATGTTACATAATATCACGGTACCGTACCACTAGGGCCCAAGAAACATTAATCGACAATCACCTATCACCAGAACAACCACATCTAACTTTGAAGTTGATAAAGGAGATCAAGTTATAAATTAATGTTATAAAATAAAGAAGACATCCTTAGTAAACAAAAAGTATCGTTAAAGAAATGAAGACAAAACGACAATAGACTAGACGTAAAGTGACTAATAAATAACCCAATAGATTAGGTAAAGTGAGAAAAACCAAGACATAGAGAAGAAAAATGAAGTGGATTGAAGAACAGCATTATGAAACCCAACATAATATACAAAAGCAGGAAGAAATAAAATATGTCCTACACCCTATGCAAGATGAGAATCAATACAAGATGAATTAGTGATAACAAAAGAAGCCCAGAATGAAGAACAGTTAATAACAATGAAACATTGACAAACTAATTGAGATGACTTGACTGACAAAAACTCTAATATAAATTAATGATAATAAATAATGGTCAGGAGAGTGAAATAAAAATAGTCGAAAGGTAAATTAACTGTGTATCAGAAAGAATAACAAAAGTGCATCTTGTAGCCCAGTCATGTAACTAGAGTAAATGTAGGGATATAAATTATGAACCGATAATCATCAGTACAGCTATAATAAGAGTGATAAAAGACAAAAAATTGTATACTAAACCTTAAGTAGTAATTAACATTGTTAGTAATATAAGATTAATAAATGAAAGACATAAAAACTCATCATGAGATGAACACATTGTGTCAGCCAAAATAGGTGACCCATAACCTAACTCAGTGTGAATTGTGCACTTAAAATAACAGAATTAAATAATGAAATAGTTATTAATCAAATTTCTGTTGGACGGTAATGAACTTATATAAGGATAATACCAACAATAAAATTAGCTATCATAACATGGAAAATATATTGTAATTAGTGTGAAATCAAATACTGAAATGGACAGTCTAAATTTATGTAATAGGCAAACTAATAAACCTTAACATTAATAAATAATAGAGCGAAAAATTGTCATCAGTAGAACCAGTAATGTTCAAAGTAACTTATATGATGTGACACAATTGTAATTAGCATAGAAATCTGTCATGATAAGGTAATTTAAACATACTTGTATAATGAGACTAGATGCAAGAACTTTTACTGAATTATCAGAAAAGGGGTATATCCTACAGGCAGTCCCCGTTATACGCGGTCCCGCTTTACGCGATTTCGCTTTTACGCGGTTTAAAAAAAAAAAATTTCCTTGAAGGGTTTTGTATTTGAGTTGAGTTGCGCCAAAGCGGTGATTGTTTGAAGTGTACAGTTAGTAATGGAGGGGCGGTGATGCGCTGTCCTCTCTCCTCAAGGTCAGTGGTCTCATACCGCTTGCCTCTCCCTACCCCTACTTGCTCTGTCATTGTCTGTGTTTGTCTATTTTTACAACGTAGTCAGTCACCTCTCGCTATTGATCGTTGTCAGTAGCACTGTGCTGTGTAACTCGTCTAGCAATTATTTCCTGTTCACGTTTCATTGAGTGGTGAGTGTGACATTTCGTTCAGTGTTGTAGAGTTATTGAAAATGTCACAAAAATGCAAGGAACATTCAAGTGCGAGTACTAAAAAACGTGCGAGAAATTCTCTTTCATTGGAGATTAAACTGGAAGTTTTAAAACGTATCGATAAAGGCGAACGTGTTGTCGATATTCAGCGAGTAATGGGTCTTCCAGAGTCATCTATAAGGACGATCCGATCGAACGCAGACACAATTCGTAAAAAGTGTTGAATCTTGTACGAATTTAAGTGTCGCAAGAGTAGCTACAGCGAGATCAGATGCAATGGAAAAAATGGAAAAGCTTTTGTCTACCTGGATTGAACACCACAACCAGCAGAATGCGCCTATTTCTATGGCAATAATTCAAGAAAAAGCTAAAAGTCTTTATGCAGAATTAACACAAGACAATGAAAATCCACCAACATTTAACGCTAGTAGAGGTTGGTTCAACCGTTTTAAGGCTTGCAACGCTTTTCACAGATTAAAAGTTACGGGCGAGGTTGCTTCTGCTGATAATGAAGGAGCTGATGAATTCAGAGAAACTACATTTAAAAATATTATTGCAGAAGGTGGTTATATGGCAAAGCAAGTTTTCAATTTAGACGAGACTGGCCTATATTGGAAAAGAATGCCAAGCAGAACTTTTATTTCTATTGAAGAAAAAACTGCACCTGGTTTCAAAGCTGCTAAAGACCGTTGCACATTGCTTTTTGGGGGCAACGCCTTTGGCGATTGCAAATTAAAACCATTGATGATTTATCAGTCAGAAACCTCCAGAGCACTTAAAGGTTACGATAAAAGTAAACTGCCTGTGGTTTGGAAATCTAGTAAGAAAGGTTGGATGACGAAAAATATTTTATGATTATGTTTCACAAGAGCTTCAAGAGGAACTAAAACGCTACTGTGAAAAGGAAAACATTGAGTGTAAGGTTTTGATTCTTTTGGATAATGTGTCGAGCCATCCCTCAGAAATATGTGAGGTGAATGAAAACATCAAGGTTGTGTTTCTTCCCCGTAACACTACTTCCATATTGCAGCCTACGGACCAAGGCGTAATTTCAGCGTTCAAAGCCAACTACCTTAAGGAGACGCTCTCATAACTCATAAACTCATGTGATGCTAATGACCAGCTTTCAATTAAAGAATTCTGGAAACAGTTCAATATTAAGATGGCTATTGAAATCATAGATAAATGTTGGAAAGGACTGACACTTCACTGTATGAACAGGGTGTGGAAAAAACTATGGCCTCAGGTTACGGTGGAGTCAGTCAACAACAGTGAAGAAATTGATGGTGTCTCTCAAACGACCAAAGAAATAGTGAACTTGAATCACCAAGTTGGATTCACTGATGTTGACGAGGAAGATGTTTCTGCGCTTCTACAAGAAGAAGATGATCTGAGCAACGAGGACCTGCTGTCCATGGAAGACAAAAATTGTGTGGAAGTGTCAGAGGAAGATGAAGAACCTGAATGTGTTAAAGTGTTAACCGGTAAAGGGATGTCAGAGGCTTTCCAAATGATCAATAATGCTTTAAGCTACTTTGAGAACAATGATCCCGATGAAACAAGAAGTGGAAAAGTTAAAAGAGAAGTTGAACATGTTATAAAGTGCTACCGTGAACTGTATAACTCGAAGTTAAAATCCTCAACTCAACTGTCCATAAAAAACTTTTTTTCACAAAGCAGTGTCGTGTCAAATGAACAGGAAACAAGCACTTCTGAGTCTACAGGAAATGTTGGTCACGAGTAATAATCTTAAATGTAAGTAAAAAACTGAATTTCTTTCAAAATATTTTACAGTAATTTTAATTTGGTAAAAACTATTGTACTGTATAACTTTTTTATTTTTATAACCTCTTACTGTACCTTTATTTAACATAATTTACTCAATTTATATGTGTGATACTATACAAATTTTTCATTTGCTGTATTGTTTATACTGATTTTGTTGTGTATTTCGTCAATAAATAAAATTAATTTCAATAACAAAACCGTTTGTTTTCATTACTAAAATCCTTTTTAACATAAGCCTACTTGATCAATATCAATACTAAGCTGTATGACATTTATTTGCCGCTATCGAGCCAGTCTATAAATAGTCCCCGTTATACGCGGTTTCGCTTTACATGGCACTTTGCCGGAACGCATCTACCGCATATAACGGGGACTACCTGTATTATCAATCAAAGGATTGCAAAACTTTAGAATAACCAATGTGAGTATTTTGTAAAGGATGATGACTCCAAAATTAAGTATATAAAGGAGAGTGAAGGTAAGTTATGTAACACCATATAGTCCCTAAACTATAGGTGAATTAAAAGATTAAAATTCCAGAGAATAAATTTATAGAAATCCAAACTAAAGTGACCAGAAGTTGTACTGAGTGTTTATGATTAAGTGCGTAATGTAACCCAATCAAAAGGTACAACCATTGAACAAAAATAATTAAATCTGTCATGAGTCTATTGGCATAGTAAAGCTTAGTACCAAATTTAGTGTTGTCTTCACCATTAAGGGATTATAATATAACCCAGTAACAGAAATAGACTGCATATTAGTGGAAACAAGTACAGTAGAGCGTCAATAATTCGGATTAATTGGGACCGGACCCCTTCAGGATTATCAAATTGTCCGGATTTTCGAAATGAACCAATAAAAGCGCCGGTAAACGTCTTCAGTAAAAAAAAACTTGCTAAAATCGTTCATAATTCACTCTGATGGTTACAGAAGTGGAGCGGATGAATAAAACCATTAATTTAGTTAAATTTTTATGTTTTTCAATTACAGAAAAAAATACTGTATGTACAGTATTGCATTTACAGACTGTCTTATTTTATGTACAGTAAATCTAGACCTACAACAAAATACAGTAAAGTACAGTAATAAAAATACCTACAGTAAATCATACAGTATTTGAGCTTTTAAAAAAATCTTTTATGGACTTTTGAACAGCGGTAGTGGTTCGTTTTTTTGCAGCTAAGTCCTTGATTCGTTTTAGGAGAATGAGCTGGGTTGGTGTGCTCTCAGTCTGTTTTTCAAGTCATGACATCAGTGTCTCTGCTGCCATAAATGCTTCGGAATGTGTCGGCCCTGCTTCTTCAATGTCATTTTCATTCTCGTCCCCATCAGATTCTACTGTTTCTGCGTCCCCTTATAATGAAAAAGTACGCCTAAATAAACAAACGAAACAAATGTTTTCTTTTTCTAATTTTATAGAAAAAATGAACAAGTGCAAAGTTGGCTAAATATTTTAAAAATAGAACAGTGAATTTAAAACGACTAACAGTACAGCATCAGATAATGCAAACAGTTTGTTTGGCTAAAATAAAAAAAGTTACAGTAGGCCTACTGTATGTTTAAGCAGTGCTACATACCTTCAGACACCATGTCAGCTATTTCTTGATCGCTCAAAATCTGGTACCCAGGATCGTTGTCGTCAACAGCCAACCACTCACTGGCATCATTTTCGTCACACTGTTCAAATCCCGGGATCGTGCTGCAGATTTCTGTCACCTCGTTTACAACGCAATCTTCATTTTCATTTGCATTTTCTTCAATCCTGCTTTCTTCAGCAGGCCATAATTTTCTCCAGGCTCTTTGCAAATTACTTTTGGTGAGAGTTTCCCAAGCATCGGCAAGCATGTAAATGCTATCTTTAACGTTCAACTTTGTTATAAACTGAACTACACTCTCTTCGTCCCTTTCTGCCAATAAAAGGCGACGCAGGAGCTGCTTTCTATAGATCCTCTTAATTTTCTCGATCAGTCCCTGGTCCATTGGCTGCAGAGTTGCAGTAACGTTAGGTGGGAGAAATTTCACTTCGAAATTCTGATCGATTTCGTTTAATACTTCGAGAGGGGGATGTGTGGGTGCGTTATCAATGATAAGAAGAACTTTCCCACTTTTCTTTTTCTCCTCACGGAATTGTGTAACACTAGGGATAAAATCATTTTTAAACCAATCAAGAAAAATGATTGAAGTCATCCAAGCACTTTTCTGAGACGTGTACGAAACAGGAAGGGTGTGCACATTTTTAAAGCAACGTGGTTTTTTGCTCTTCCCAATCACTAACAATTTTACCTTGTGCTCCCCACTGGCATTAGCACATACCATAGCCGTTATTCTCTCTTTGCTTACTTTAAACCCGGGAGCGGATTGTTCGCGTCTTGACGCCAGCGACTTGCGTGGAAGGGCTTGCCAGTTTATCCTGGTCTCATCGGCGTTGTATACGTCATCCCTAGAATAACCTTTTTCTAGTGCTTCCTTAATAAACTTCTCTTTAAAAACTCTTCCAGCCGCTAAATCTGAGGAAAGTTTTTCTCCTTCGATGTCTAACTCTCTAATCCCGTGCCTAGATTTGAAGTTCTTAAGCCAGCCAGAACTGGCTTTGAAATCTTTTGGTTAATTAAGCTGTTCATTAAATTGTAAGGCTTTTTCACAAATCAGTGGGCCTGAAATTGGCTCTCCTAAGCTTCTCCTTACATTGCGTCTTCTAAGGCTTTGTTGTTTGCTGAACGTGCAGTTTTTCTTTTCAGCGTCCCTTCTTCAGAGTCCAGTTTTGATGCAAATTGTTCCACCTGGGCTCTTTTCGCCTTAATATCACTTATTGTAGAAGTTCCTATCCCATAAATCTTTGCAAGTGATACCCCACTTTCACCTTTTCCTAACCTTTCTAATATTTTTAACTTGGTTTCAACGGTTAAAAAAGTGCTTGTAACAGTACAGAATTAACCATACCAGAATAATGGTATGTAGGGATATTTTTATTGTAAATCTTATTAAAATCATGAAGTTTAATCAGGGCAAGTTCGTTTTGACACAAGTCCCAGTAATACGCAAGTTCACCAGAGGGGAGCCGATCCAAGGTCAGCGGCGTACGAGTAAAGTGAAACAACGATAATGGCAGTTTTAGGCGCTACAAATTGACAATACTGACTTTCTATTGGTCCATTGTAACAAATCGTCATCAAAAACACAATGACGATATAAAACCATTACATATTAACCAAGGTGGTGGTTGGAAAACAATAGACAATGACGTCAGATGCACAACCACTTACATAACAATTACGTCTGACCCAGTCTCAGTCTTCAAAAGTAACTCAGAGAGCATACACGCTCTAACAGTAGTGGGCAGTTTTCTGCCATCAAAATGTAACATTTACTGCTTAAAATGATTTAACCAATACCATAGTAAACACTAACAATTACTAGAATCAGTGAACTTTGCAAAAAATGTATTAAAAGTAGAGTCAGTGGGAAATGACGACCATCAAACTGGACGAACGCTTGTCAACCACATGGAACCGCTGAGGAGGGAGCTACACCACGTCTATTCAGGAAAGCCCTACATTTCATTACCTAAATTCAAAAATTAGAAAAAATGAGCTCAATTTTATAAAATTTGTTTAAATTCAAGTGAGAGAGGGAGAGAGAGGAAGCGAGTGTGTAAACCGGTGTTGATCAACCCAACAATAAATGAGGCATTGGTTTGTGATCATGTTTGATCAGTATTAAGATTAAAGTATTAAAGAAATCAAAACTCAAATTTTGTTTAATGATGATACTCACATATATAAAAGAAGTCATTTACATAGAATCATAAAGTGTATACAATTAACCTTGAGCAAGGTCAAGGGCAGAATATCATAGCCGCCATTTTGAAATCCGAATCATTAACAGGTGTTATGCTTATATTAATTTGCCACGTATATGCTGAAATAAAACCAAAATTCGTTACATTTATCTAATGTGTTATGTTATTTCTATACCCAACGACCTCTGCCGCTGTCTGCTTAACGCAATTCTGGACCAAAAGCCTAATGCATGTAACTGAGCTGAAAACGTGTTATTCCGGTGATACGATTTATTATGCAAATTACATAAATAGTAACTATCATACATTCAGTATTCATAATTATTTAATTTACACATTAAGAGTAAAGTAACATGCTTTTTCTTCGAACTCGACGCCATAACGGGTACAGAACAGTACTGTAATGTGTTAAAAAAAACAAAACACAGACAAACCGACACACACACAAACACTCTACTGTACACAAACGATCGATTTGGTAAATAAAAACTTAGTGCACGCACAGAGAACAATACTCGAGGTCAGTGGCCTGACGCGACTGACAGGGGCAGGGTAGCAGGTATACATGTGACTGTGCGACCTTGACTCTCCCACTTTCACTGCCCCTCCCTCCTCCACTATCACGCAATTCGCGCTCCACTCTGTAGGGCACAGCGAGTTTTACAGTTGTGCCGACGCTTTTAAACAAATGTATTCACTTCATGCGATTTTTTTTCGTCAGAATCGAATCCGGATTATCGACCGTCCGGATTTTTGACGTCCGAATTATTGATGCTCTACTGTACTAGCGAAATCAGATTGTAAATAAAATAAATATAAGATAGATTTTAATAAAAAATATTGTAATAGACCTAAGTGATAACAGTGATTTTGGTCAATCATAAACAGAATTATGGCTTGTGGGGTATCTAACTATCCAAAAAGATAATTGCAAACGGGTGTCTATTATGTCGGCTGTTTTCTGTGTGATTATCCATGCCTCACACCCGTAGCATAACACCGGTCTGACGACAGTCCTGTATATTTTCATTTTTGTTTCCCTGTGCACATCCCCAGACCTAAATGATGGCAGCAATGCGAAGCATGCCTTGTTAGTCATGGTGGTCTGCCTTGGATCTCTGGCTCCTCTGATCCAGTCTTTGCTAGGTTCATTCCGAGATATGTGAAATTGTCCACCACTTCAGTTGTGTCCTCTATCTCAGTGTTGTTATGAACCTGGTCCCTTCTTGTTTTGTTACTCTACTCTTTCTTTTACATAAATTATTTTTATTTTAATAATTGTAAATAACGTGGTACTCACCATACATCCGGTGTGAACACATGGTTTTACCACCTGCATTACTTTTATCACTAGGGTCCAGGGCGTCGTTAAACGAGGGACAGAGACAGTTGGGCTTTCGAAATAACAATATACACAGCATCGGGTTAAACAACTTGTGGTTTTATTTAGATTTGCAATTATTAATTTTCATGAAACAAAATGGAATCACCTCCCAACTAAAACAATTAACAAAATGGCGGCTTTATGACTTCCCCCTCTCTACCATATACTAATCTCATTATACTATTAACTTTTCCCTTAACTTTATTTTTTCCACAAGAGTATTTTCTAAAACTGCAGTATTCAATTTAAATTTTCTTATCTCATTTTACTTATTTAAAAAACATAAACCAACGCCTCATGATATTGCTTTTAAATGCCGGCATTCGTCCACTTTCACTCTCTCAATCTTACGTCTCATACACTGATAGTTGTTACATATTTGATTAATAAAATTTTGAGCTCATATCAATGGTTAGAATTTTGAATTTTTAGACTTCCCTGAAATGTTGTGGTGGTGGCTTCGCCTCAGACGTTTTCCATGATTGGCGGCGGATGTTCGGCCGAACTTTGCGGTCTGTCTGTTTCTGGTTTCACTGAATTTAATTTACTTCATTTTAAACTGTTCACTGAATTTAGTTACATGTTGTGATTACATTTTTACAAGTTTAGATCACTTCTGCTGGCGATAATTTGCCAGCCCACAATTGAACGTGTGTACGCTCTGAGTTGATGATAGAGACAGAGCGGGTCATACGCAAAATCTGCGTATGTAGTAGTGTCATGTCGTCACCGTCTTTTGTTTCATACGTCTGACGCCTTTGTTTTGCGTCATACTTATGACGTTTTTACTGGTTTTACTACGTCTCACCATTGTCTTTCCAATTAGTTTTATATAATGTATGCGACGGAATGCACGTAGGCCATGACCTTGGATTCGATTTGCACTGACGAAACTGCGTTGTGTTGTTCGTTATTGGGAGAGTTGTTCTAACCATGTTTTATACGTGAAAATACAATAAAATATTTCCTTGTACCATAATTCCTTAAGACGGATGTTTGTACCGTCACAAAACCCCCTCATAAAAACTCTCAATGCTTACCGAAGCATAAAAACTCTCATTGACCCATTCACACGTCCTAAAGGGATCAGCCCAGATATGTCGCCACAACCCCCTGTAGTGTTTACATAAAAAAAATACAATCACTTACCCTTGGTCCAATGATGATGATCGTACCTGCATGACCTTACTGGACTTCTCATGTGAGATCCCAACACCGCAAGGTCATCAGGCGCGTAACGTTCCTGCTCTGACGCACAGGCCAGCTCAGGACCGCCGTCACAGCATCACCAAACGCTGAAACATTGAATACAAAATTAAAAATAGTGGCCTTATATACTTCCATATCCGTAACTGATATGTCTCCCCTTAGTTGCATTGGTTTATGCTTCGAGGCGTTGGCTTGCTTACCTCTATAAATTCTTTATTAACAAAAACAAACAAGATTTAGGACAGGAAATCCATTTCCCTTTTTGACATTCCTATATTTATCAAAGCTTTCTAACTCCAGTCAATATTACCTTACTTCCTTCATCGCAAGAAAATATATTCTTATACTAAGCATAACACATAAAACAATTTTTTAATTTTCAAAGCAACAACAACTATTCATTTATGTTATATAAAATTAAAAAATATAACTATTATGGCAAACACTTCAAATATTTTAAATTTTCTTTACTCAGCTTTCCTGATACTCATATTTCTTTGCAACAGAATCAGAACGATATTTATACGTTCAATAGCAATATCAATACAACATAATAAAACACTGAACATTACCCATTAACATTGTTACATTTACAGTAAACAATTTACATTTACACAACTTGTATCAAAACTTTATAACATTATTATTATCAACTCTCTATTAACTCTTTACCATTATTTTATATCAACTTTTAATTATTTAACATTTATTGTATCATTAGATTCTATAAAAAATTTCAAGTTTATTATTAACCTTTCTGTTACACCACCTTTCTACTAAGAATTTTCTTTTTCTAACCTTTTCATCAATACTTATCTAGTCTGGGTGACTCTCTATTATTCACTATTATTTATATCTTATTTTGGCATTTATCTCTATCTAACCTTACTCACCTTTCTTCCCTACTAACAACCATATTTATATATAATGACACCAATCTCTCCATAACAACCCTCTTCGCTAATTCCACTTACATCATTTATTCTTCTCTATGTATAATCACAAACCACTGTGTCCCTAAAATATTGTAATGAAGTAGACAACTGGTGCGTATCTGTAAAATGTGTACGCCAGATTTTTATGTGTATAAAGTGTTAGTGTGTTCGTCTCACACCTGTCGTTACTTTAATGGTTGTTGCTAACGAAGTCCTTAGCGTTGTCACAATTATCAGTACAACCTAGTGGAAACCTTACCTGTAATTTCATAGGGTTTTGTGAATCCCGGGTGGCACCAAATTGTTTATTGAAAACAATTAAATTTGTGAATTAATATGTTAGTTTGGTGTTTTCAGTGGTGACGGCTGGAGTGTTCGAATGGTTCCCGCCTCTGTACAGCTTGCTGTATTGCACAGATAGCAAGAGCGCTAGTTGTCTGTTCAGTGAATTCGCTAACACACACATATATAATACAATTTCCTATGAAATAAAACAATGGTTACACTCTGTACTATATCTTTAATGATAGTTTGGTAATTAATGAATGTGACAATAATATTATAATTCAGTATTCAACAAAATTGTTCCGGCATAGAACATGAAACACAAAATCTCAAGCTGACGAAATTCGTTTTGAAATGAGTTATTCTGATGCCAACATGGCTACTGTTTGTACACTATTTATCAACTCGCCCAAAATCTGGAGTTCTTTAGATTATAAAGAAAACATAAAATATGGTTACAATAAAAAAGTACACTACTGTACCTTATCCGTACTTAAATAATATAAAGTGTGGTTACAATTTGTTCGGCAGTGTAGTAATAGTTGTTACAAGAGTTCGCAAATTAGTGCGAGGTTATTTTTTTGTTAACAAGTTTTTCTAAGTAAGTTTATTTTATTCAATCCTTGAAAGAAAATTATTTTTAATTCATAGTGAGAGTTTGTATTGATGTGAGAAATATATAAAGTGCTTTTATTCCTGGGATTAGGGTATTTAAATGATACTTATCAGTTCAGAAGGTTGTGATAGATCATTGTTCTTTGGTAATGGAAAATTCATCAAATTTGGAGTGACTTAGGCTTCTAGGGTCTTTTTCTAATTTGTCTTGAGAATTTCTGCTTTTAATTTTCGTTTATTTAGTTCCTGGACATCAGTTAAACGTTAATCCTCTTCATCTCCTTCTCACTGGTACATGTTTTTGACTTTTGAATATTTTTTAAACTTTTTAAAGTAAAATTTCGGTCATACAAAATCTTGCGTCCCTACTACCCAAGCGTCATTTTTCGAGTAAACAAATTTAACGGAAAATTAGTAACCAACGGCTAAGGCCTTGGTAACTGAAACCCTTTGATTGGCTAAGGCCTTGATTAAAAGCATTGTTATCATATTTGAAATTTTTATTCAAATTTACTATATTTTTTCTGATTGATTTTATTCTTCTGTCTTCCTTCCTGGGTATTAGATATTATCACTATTGTATTTATTTCCTTTCAAAGATTAAAATAATACCTCATAAGGTCATGTTCTATTAGATATTAACTTTTGTCTAATTATGCTGACATTTGATAATTACATATTTCTTTTAATTTAAGCTCTTATTGTAACATTCTTCTTTTAAAATGATTTATACATTATTTTTGGCTAGTTACTTGCCTTAGATTTGTTAATTTCCTTGTGGATTTTATACATTTTGTAATTATTTGTTTTGACAGTTAGGCATTTCCAATGCATTAGTAGCCATTGATTATATCTACTGAATTTATATAAATGATGTTTCATTTTATTCTAATGTATTTTGTTTGATTAGTGGTTCTGTTATTTTCTACATTTATTGAATTTGTATTGTAATTAGACTTGTATTGTCTTAACTTCTTAATCATCTATTTTGCCTTTGTTAATAATATGGCTACCGCTCCCTATTCTTCCTCAATTAAAAACATAACATTTAGGCATATGCTCTGTACAAATTCTTCAGTCATACCCTATTCATAAATATAATTATACCATTATTTTACCATTATTAAGTAAAGTTTGTTTACAACTCAATTCATTAATTACTATTTTTTGGGTGTTAACTAACATCACCTTTTGAACAATTGGTTTTCCCTTACAATCTAGAGTGTTTATTTATTTATTATTACTTGCTTATTTCCTAATTAAACTCTACTCTCAATCCATGGTAATACTAGCTGTTTATCTTTACATGGGATACTCCCCTTTTAAATACCATCGTTTACAACTAATCTTAAATCTCTTAATTAATAATGTTATTATCACTTTCCAGTGTTCGTTTCATATCACCAATTGTTTACATTTATCATTATTATTAAAACTTTTATAGGCTATTTTTAATTACTAATTTGAATCACTTTTACTCACACAGTGTTTTCTTACCACTCTTCAGTGTTTGTTCCACATTACTAAATGCTTACATCTAATATTATCCTATAAACCTTACTCTTACTTATAATTGGATTCACTATTAATCAATTATTGTTTCTTATTGATCATTGAGTGTTTTCTTATTATTATTATGGTTGTTAACCATTTTTGGCGTTTCACACTTTCACTATTGCACTTTTTGAACTGTTTATATTAAGTGTTTCTTAGTGGGTAATCCCTATAATTATTTCTCTTTGTCACTTTCTCACTATTTCTTTCATTACAAATTATACACAGTATTATTAACGTTATTTTTCTATAGATTTTTACTATATCTAACTCTAATTTTTTGGGTTAGTGTACTTTTTCTTTTTATAATATTACTTTACTGTTTTGGTTAAAACAGTTATATCAGTTATTTCATTTATAATAATATTTATTTCTGGTATTGGATAATGAATTGTTTTATTCCCAATATTATACTTGAGTGTACCATTTCTCCCTTTTATATTTGTGGTGTTTCTTATCCCTTGGTTTCACTTCGTTTCCTCTTCATTTTTCTTCTTCTTCTTCTTCTTCTTCTTCTTCTTCTTCTTCTTCTTCTTCTTC
The DNA here is from genome assembly GCA_034769895.1 of Magicicada septendecula. NCBI lineage: Eukaryota > Metazoa > Arthropoda > Insecta > Hemiptera > Cicadidae > Magicicada > Magicicada septendecula. The sequence continues at coordinate 131,743,711 of CM068372.1, forward strand.
TTCTTCTTCTTCTTCTTCTTCTTCTTCTTCTTCTTCATTTTAATGTGGTTCTCCCCTTCTCGTTTAGTTTTATTTTATTTGGTTGTAAGAATTCGTTCACTTTCTTCAATTGTCTTTATTCTTCTTTGGTTTTGGTTTTTTCCCTTCTTTGTCGTTTTCCTGTTTGTTTGGTCAATTACTTGGGTTAGGTCATGTCGTCGTTTGTCGTGTCACCGTCTTTATATTTTATTTATATTTAATCATTTTATTTAATATGAAGTATATTTATATTTATTATCATCTTTTTTATCCCTGGTACTGGGATGGCTTATTTGTGTTGTAACAATATCTAACACCCTCTTTGTGTATTATCTGTATCTCAACTTCTTATTCTCTCTAACTCCCATTAAAATTAACCCTGCTTAACTCACATGCCTTATTTATCATCATCACCCAAACCTCTTTACAACATTTCACCTTAATATAACACTAGAAAATTCATCACTTACCTTACAGTAACAATACAACTCAATATCTGAACGTATTTATGTTTACTCATTTATTAATGATTAGAATATTTTATCTCATAATTATTTAAATTCATCATCACAATTAATTATTCTTCAATTATTTAAAATTCTACAGTTACTTTCCTCTGAGAACAAAATAAACATTATAAGTATTATTAAAGCCATTTCTATTACCTACATGGTTTACATAAAAATACATATAATACACAATATCCAAAGTACATCAATACCTGGACATCAACACACAAAAATATACAATCCAAATTATCATTTAATCATTGACCATAAATCAGTTCATAAAACAGTCCATCTTGAAACCACACTATCACATAATTAAATGTTCGTAACACAATAAAATAATTATCCTCCATCATCAAATAATAATCTTGTCTTACGTACACACAACTCATTTTTAATTAAGTACATTATATCATCTTTTGTAATATAATAACTATTTAAATCTGTTTTATCCATTATACCATAGTAATACTCTGCAGGATTACTCCACATTACTATATCATAAAACTTGTCAACATTCGGTATGGTCCTGTCACCTTCAGTATGATTAGTCACAATCAGGTAAGTTACAAAGTCATTATTTTCATCATCATTTCCTACTACTTCAGTTTCACTATAAGGTAAGTTCGTATTTTTATTACTTCTCTCTCCACCTAACCTTTCTATAAATTCTTCCCAAGTTCTGTTTACTTTAGAAAGCTCAATCTCCCTCTTTCTCTCACAATATCTCTCACAATACCTCTCTCTCTCAATATATCTCTCACTCTCCAAATATGCAGGGGACACTAACTTATAATTCCTGCACCACCTATGAAGTGCACAAAAAACCTAGGGAAATTTATTTGCAGACATATCGTCTTCCAAATATATACTGAAGGCACTCTCATCCTTCCTAAACACATGTGAAGCCTTTACTTCACCCCCTACTACAACAATAAGGGAAAATTTTACCCCCTGCATCCCCTCTACAATTATACTTTCTCTCCACTTTCTCTCTGATTCATCGCACACTAACATCCCATCATTATCATCTTCTACTCTCTCTAAAATTTCATTATCACTACCAATATTCTCACCATTATTTTCGAATACTTTATTTTTATTATTATAATTCTCCCCACTACTTACCTTGTCGTCTTTGTTTTCATTCAATTTATCTATTTCTCTCTTATTCTCTAACTGCATTTCACCTAAACGTGTCTCTATTTCACGTATTCTTTTATCGAACTTAAAATTGTGTCTTTTAATTTCATTAATATCGTTTTTTAAATCGCTCTTTTGCCCTTTCAGTTCGTTAAATCTTTCATTCTGTTCATCAAACTTCATATCGAGTTTATTAAATTTCTCATTTAAAAGCATTGGCATTATTTTGATCATATCATTGTCGTCAGTCCTTTTTGTCGGCACTGGCGTTGAGTGAACGATTTCGTCACTCATAATTTGTGACTCTGTTATACTATTTCGGTTGTCAGTGATGCTGAGGTTTTCATTTTGGTTTGCCATATTGAGAAAAAGAAACAAAACTCTTGTTTAATTATCTTTAGGGAATATAACAGCTCTATTTCTATGTAATGCAACAACACATAACCTGCAATCATTGCTATAACCTATTATGTGTTATGCTGTATTATTTTGGTGCCCCCCCTGTCTGCACTCTGGTTCATTTATATAAAATAATTTCTTATATAAAGTCCCTGTTCGGGCGCCATTGTTACTCTACTCTTTCTTTTACATAAATTATTTTTATTTTAATTATTGTAAATAACGTGGTACTCACCATACATCCGGTGTGAACACGTGGTTTTACCACCTGCATTACTTTTATCGCCAGGGTCCAGGGCGTCGTTAAACGAGGGACAGAGACAGTTGGGCTTTCGAAATAACAATATACACAGCATCGGGTTAAACAACTTGTGGTTTTATTTAGATTTGCAATTATTAATTTTCATGAAACAAAATGGAATCACCTCCCAACTAAAACAATTAACAAAATGGCGGCTTTATGACTTCCGCCTCTCTACCATATACTAATCTCATTATACTATTAACTTTTCCCTTAACTTTATTTTTTCCACAAGAGTATTTTCTAAAGCTGCAGTATTCAATTTAAATTTTCTTATCTCATTTTACTTATTTAAAAAACATAAACCAACGCCTCATGATATTGCTTTTAAATGCCGGCATTCGTCCACTTTCACTCTCTCAATCTTACGTCTCATACACTGATAGTTGTTACATATTTGATTAATAAAATTTTGAGCTCATATCAATGGTTAGAATTTTGAATTTTTATACTTCCCTGAAATGTTGTGGTGGTGGCTTCGCCTCAGACGTTTTCCATGATTGGCGGCGGATGTTCGGCCGAACTTTGCGGTCTGTCTGTTTCTGGTTTCACTGAATTTAATTTACTTCATTTTAAACTGTTCACTGAATTTAGTTACATGTTGTGATTACATTTTTACAAGTTTAGATCACTTCTGCTGGCGATAATTTGCCAGCCCACAATTGAACGTGTGTACGCTCTGAGTTGATGATAAAGACAGAGCGGGTCATACGCAAAATCTGCGTATGTAGTAGTGTCATGTCGTCACCGTCTTTTGTTTCATACGTCTGACGCCTTTGTTTTGCGTCATACTTATGACGTTTTTACTGGTTTTACTACGTCTCACCATTGTCTTTCCAATTAGTTTTATATAATGTATGCGACGGAATGCACGTAGGCCATGACCTTGGATTCGATTTGCACTGACGAAACTGCGTTGTGTTGTTCGTTATTGGGAGAGTTGTTCTAACCATGTTTTATACGTGAAAATACAATAAAATATTTCCTTGTACCATAATTCCTTAAGACGGATGTTTGTACCGTCACAAAACCCCCTCATAAAAACTCTCAATGCTTGCCGAAGCATAAAAACTCTGACCCATTCACACGTCCTAAAGGGATCAGCCCAGATATGTCGCCACAACCCCCTGTAGTGTTTACATAAAAAAAATACAATCACTTACCCTTGGTCCAATGATGATGATCGTACCTGCATGACCTTACTGGACTTCTCATGTGAGATCCCAACACCGCAAGGTCATCAGGCGCGTAACGTTCCTGCTCTGACGCACAGGCAAGCTCAGGACCGCCGTCACAGCATCACCAAACGCTGAAACATTGAATACAAAATTAAAAATAGTGGCCTTATATACTTCCATATCCGTAACTGATATGTCTCCCCTTAGTTGCATTGGTTTATGCTTCGAGGCGTTGGCTTGCTTACCTCTATAAATTCTTTATTAACAAAAACAAACAAGATTTAGGACAGGAAATCCATTTCCCTTTTTGACATTCCTATATTTATCAAAGCTTTCTAACTCCAGTCAATATTACCTTACTTCCTTCATCGCAAGAAAATATATTCTTATACTAAGCATAACACATAAAACAATTTTTTAATTTTCAAAGCAACAACAACTATTCATTTATGTTATATAAAATTAAAAAATATAACTATTATGGCAAACACTTCAAATATTTTAAATTTTCTTTACTCAGCTTTCCTGATACTCATATTTCTTTGCAACAGAATCAGAACGATATTTATACGTTCAATAGCAATATCAATACAACATAATAAAACACTGAACATTACCCATTAACATTGTTACATTTACAGTAAACAATTTACATTTACACAACTTGTATCAAAACTTTATAACATTATTATTATCAACTCTCTATTAACTCTTTACCATTATTTTATATCAACTTTTAATTATTTAACATTTATTGTATCATTAGATTCTATAAAAAATTTCAAGTTTATTATTAACCTTTCTGTTACACCACCTTTCTACTAAGAATTTTCTTTTTCTAACCTTTTCATCAATACTTATCTAGTCTGGGTGACTCTCTATTATTCACTATTATTTATATCTTATTTTGGCATTTATCTCTATCTAACCTTACTCACCTTTCTTCCCTACTAACAACCATATTTATATATAATGACACCAATCTCTCCATAACAACCCTCTTCGCTAATTCCACTTACATCATTTATTCTTCTCTACATATAATCACAAACCACTGTGTCCCTAAAATATTGTAATGAAGTAGACAACTGGTGCGTATCTGTAAAATGTGTACGCCAGATTTTTATGTGTATAAAGTGTTAGTGTGTTCGTCTCACACCTGTCGTTACTTTAATGGTTGTTGCTAACGAAGTCCTTAGCGTTGTCACAATTATCAGTACAACCTAGTGGAAACCTTACCTGTAATTTCATAGGGTTTTGTGAATCCCGGGTGGCACCAAATTGTTTATTGAAAACAATTAAATTTGTGAATTAATATGTTAGTTTGGTGTTTTCAGTGGTGACGGCTGGAGTGTTCGAATGGTTCCCGCCTCTGTACAGCTTACTGTATTGCACAGATAGCAAGAGCGCTAGTTGTCTGTTCAGTGAATTCGCTAACACACACATATATAATACAATTTCCTATGAAATAAAACAATGGTTACACTCTGTACTATATCTTTAATGATAGTTTGGTAATTAATGAATGTGACAATAATATTATAATTCAGTATTCAACAAAATTGTTCCGGCATAAAACATGAAACACAAAATCTCAAGCTGACGAAATTCGTTTTGAAATGAGTTATTCTGATGCCAACATGGCTACTGTTTGTACACTATTTATCAACTCGCCCAAAATCTGGAGTTCTTTAGATTATAAAGAAAACATAAAATATGGTTACAATAAAAAAGTACACTACTGTACCTTATCCGTACTTAAATAATATAAAGTGTGGTTACAATTTGTTCGGCAGTGTAGTAATAGTTGTTACAAGAGTTCGCAAATTAGTGCGAGGTTATTTTTTTGTTAACAAGTTTTTCTAAGTAAGTTTATTTTATTCAATCCTTGAAAGAAAATTATTTTTAATTCATAGTGAGAGTTTGTATTGATGTGAGAAATATATAAAGTGCTTTTATTCCTGGGATTAGGGTATTTAAATGATACTTATCAGTTCAGAAGGTTGTGATAGATCATTGTTCTTTGGTAATGGAAAATTCATCAAATTTGGAGTGACTTAGGCTTCTAGGGTCTTTTTCTAATTTGTCTTGAGAATTTCTGCTTTTAATTTTCGTTTATTTAGTTCCTGGACATCAGTTAAACGTTAATCCTCTTCATCTCCTTCTCACTGGTACATGTTTTTGACTTTTGAATATTTTTTAAACTTTTTAAAGTAAAATTTCGGTCATACAAAATCTTGCGTCCCTACTACCCAAGCGTCATTTTTCGAGTAAACAAATTTAACGGAAAATTAGTAACCAACGGCTAAGGCCTTGGTAACTGAAACCCTTTGATTGGCTAAGGCCTTGATTAAAAGCATTGTTATCATATTTGAAATTTTTATTCAAATTTACTATATTTTTTCTGATTGATTTTATTCTTCTGTCTTCCTTCCTGGGTATTAGATATTATCACTATTGTATTTATTTCCTTTCAAAGATTAAAATAATACCTCATAAGGTCATGTTCTATTAGATATTAACTTTTGTCTAATTATGCTGACATTTGATAATTACATATTTCTTTTAATTTAAGCTCTTATTGTAACATTCTTCTTTTAAAATGATTTATACATTATTTTTGGCTAGTTACTTGCCTTAGATTTGTTAATTTCCTTGTGGATTTTATACATTTTGTAATTATTTGTTTTGACAGTTAGGCATTTCCAATGCATTAGTAGCCATTGATTATATCTACTGAATTTATATAAATGATGTTTCATTTTATTCTAATGTATTTTGTTTGATTAGTGGTTCTGTTATTTTCTACATTTATTGAATTTGTATTGTAATTAGACTTGTATTGTCTTAACTTCTTAATCATCTATTTTGCCTTTGTTAATAATATGGCTACCGCTCCCTATTCTTCCTCAATTAAAAACATAACATTTAGGCATATGCTCTGTACAAATTCTTCAGTCATACCCTATTCATAAATATAATTATACCATTATTTTACCATTATTAAGTAAAGTTTGTTTACAACTCAATTCATTAATTACTATTTTTTGGGTGTTAACTAACATCACCTTTTGAACAATTGGTTTTCCCTTACAATCTAGAGTGTTTATTTATTTATTATTACTTGCTTATTTCCTAATTAAACTCTACTCTCAATCCATGGTAATACTAGCTGTTTATCTTTACATGGGATACTCCCCTTTTAAATACCATCGTTTACAACTAATCTTAAATCTCTTAATTAATAATGTTATTATCACTTTCCAGTGTTCGTTTCATATCACCAATTGTTTACATTTATCATTATTATTAAAACTTTTATAGGCTATTTTTAATTACTAATTTGAATCACTTTTACTCACACAGTGTTTTCTTACCACTCTTCAGTGTTTGTTCCACATTACTAAATGCTTACATCTAATATTATCCTATAAACCTTACTCTTACTTATAATTGGATTCACTATTAATCAATTATTGTTTCTTATTGATCATTGAGTGTTTTCTTATTATTATTATGGTTGTTAACCATTTTTGGCGTTTCACACTTTCACTATTGCACTTTTTGAACTGTTTATATTAAGTGTTTCTTAGTGGGTAATCCCTATAATTATTTCTCTTTGTCACTTTCTCACTATTTCTTTCATTACAAATTATACACAGTATTATTAACGTTATTTTTCTATAGATTTTTACTATATCTAACTCTAATTTTTTGGGTTAGTGTACTTTTTCTTTTTATAATATTACTTTACTGTTTTGGTTAAAACAGTTATATCAGTTATTTCATTTATAATAATATTTATTTCTGGTATTGGATAATGAATTGTTTTATTCCCAATATTATACTTGAGTGTACCATTTCTCCCTTTTATATTTGTGGTGTTTCTTATCCCTTGGTTTCACTTCGTTTCCTCTTCATTTTTCTTCTTCTTCTTCTTCTTCTTCTTCTTCTTCTTCTTCTTCTTCTTCTTCTTCTTCTTCTTCTTCTTCTTCTTCTTCTTCTTCTTCTTCTTCATTTTAATGTGGTTCTCCCCTTCTCGTTTAGTTTTATTTTATTTGGTTGTAAGAATTCGTTCACTTTCTTCAATTGTCTTTATTCTTCTTTGGTTTTGGTTTTTTCCCTTCTTTGTCGTTTTCCTGTTTGTTTGGTCAATTACTTGGGTTAGGTCATGTCGTCGTTTGTCGTGTCACCGTCTTTATATTTTATTTATATTTAATCATTTTATTTAATATGAAGTATATTTATATTTATTATCATCTTTTTTATCCCTGGTACTGGGATGGCTTATTTGTGTTGTAACAATATCTAACACCCTCTTTGTGTATTATCTGTATCTCAACTTCTTATTCTCTCTAACTCCCATTAAAATTAACCCTGCTTAACTCACATGCCTTATTTATCATCATCACCCAAACCTCTTTACAACATTTCACCTTAATATAACACTAGAAAATTCATCACTTACCTTACAGTAACAATACAACTCAATATCTGAACGTATTTATGTTTACTCATTTATTAATGATTAGAATATTTTATCTCATAATTATTTAAATTCATCATCACAATTAATTATTCTTCAATTATTTAAAATTCTACAGTTACTTTCCTCTGAGAACAAAATAAACATTATAAGTATTATTAAAGCCATTTCTATTACCTACATGGTTTACATAAAAATACATATAATACACAATATCCAAAGTACATCAATACCTGGACATCAACACACAAAAATATACAATCCAAATTATCATTTAATCATTGACCATAAATCAGTTCATAAAACAGTCCATCTTGAAACCACACTATCACATAATTAAATGTTCGTAACACAATAAAATAATTATCCTCCATCATCAAATAATAATCTTGTCTTACGTACACACAACTCATTTTTAATTAAGTACATTATATCATCTTTTGTAATATAATAACTATTTAAATCTGTTTTATCCATTATACCATAGTAATACTCTGCAGGATTACTCCACATTACTATATCATAAAACTTGTCAACATTCGGTATGGTCCTGTCACCTTCAGTATGATTAGTCACAATCAGGTAAGTTACAAAGTCATTATTTTCATCATCATTTCCTACTACTTCAGTTTCACTATAAGGTAAGTTCGTATTTTTATTACTTCTCTCTCCACCTAACCTTTCTATAAATTCTTCCCAAGTTCTGTTTACTTTAGAAAGCTCAATCTCCCTCTTTCTCTCACAATATCTCTCACAATACCTCTCTCTCTCAATATATCTCTCACTCTCCAAATATGCAGGGGACACTAACTTATAATTCCTGCACCACCTATGAAGTGCACAAAAAACCTAGGGAAATTTATTTGCAGACATATCGTCTTCCAAATATATACTGAAGGCACTCTCATCCTTCCTAAACACATGTGAAGCCTTTACTTCACCCCCTACTACAACAATAAGGGAAAATTTTACCCCCTGCATCCCCTCTACAATTATACTTTCTCTCCACTTTCTCTCTGATTCATCGCACACTAACATCCCATCATTATCATCTTCTACTCTCTCTAAAATTTCATTATCACTACCAATATTCTCACCATTATTTTCGAATACTTTATTTTTATTATTATAATTCTCCCCACTACTTACCTTGTCGTCTTTGTTTTCATTCAATTTATCTATTTCTCTCTTATTCTCTAACTGCATTTCACCTAAACGTGTCTCTATTTCACGTATTCTTTTATCGAACTTAAAATTGTGTCTTTTAATTTCATTAATATCGTTTTTTAAATCGCTCTTTTGCCCTTTCAGTTCGTTAAATCTTTCATTCTGTTCATCAAACTTCATATCGAGTTTATTAAATTTCTCATTTAAAAGCATTGGCATTATTTTGATCATATCATTGTCGTCAGTCCTTTTTGTCGGCACTGGCGTTGAGTGAACGATTTCGTCACTCATAATTTGTGACTCTGTTATACTATTTCGGTTGTCAGTGATGCTGAGGTTTTCATTTTGGTTTGCCATATTGAGAAAAAGAAACAAAACTCTTGTTTAATTATCTTTAGGGAATATAACAGCTCTATTTCTATGTAATGCAACAACACATAACCTGCAATCATTGCTATAACCTATTATGTGTTATGCTGTATTATTTTGGTGCCCCCCCTGTCTGCACTCTGGTTCATTTATATAAAATAATTTCTTATATAAAGTCCCTGTTCGGGCGCCATTGTTACTCTACTCTTTCTTTTACATAAATTATTTTTATTTTAATTATTGTAAATAACGTGGTACTCACCATACATCCGGTGTGAACACGTGGTTTTACCACCTGCATTACTTTTATCGCCAGGGTCCAGGGCGTCGTTAAACGAGGGACAGAGACAGTTGGGCTTTCGAAATAACAATATACACAGCATCGGGTTAAACAACTTGTGGTTTTATTTAGATTTGCAATTATTAATTTTCATGAAACAAAATGGAATCACCTCCCAACTAAAACAATTAACAAAATGGCGGCTTTATGACTTCCGCCTCTCTACCATATACTAATCTCATTATACTATTAACTTTTCCCTTAACTTTATTTTTTCCACAAGAGTATTTTCTAAAGCTGCAGTATTCAATTTAAATTTTCTTATCTCATTTTACTTATTTAAAAAACATAAACCAACGCCTCATGATATTGCTTTTAAATGCCGGCATTCGTCCACTTTCACTCTCTCAATCTTACGTCTCATACACTGATAGTTGTTACATATTTGATTAATAAAATTTTGAGCTCATATCAATGGTTAGAATTTTGAATTTTTATACTTCCCTGAAATGTTGTGGTGGTGGCTTCGCCTCAGACGTTTTCCATGATTGGCGGCGGATGTTCGGCCGAACTTTGCGGTCTGTCTGTTTCTGGTTTCACTGAATTTAATTTACTTCATTTTAAACTGTTCACTGAATTTAGTTACATGTTGTGATTACATTTTTACAAGTTTAGATCACTTCTGCTGGCGATAATTTGCCAGCCCACAATTGAACGTGTGTACGCTCTGAGTTGATGATAAAGACAGAGCGGGTCATACGCAAAATCTGCGTATGTAGTAGTGTCATGTCGTCACCGTCTTTTGTTTCATACGTCTGACGCCTTTGTTTTGCGTCATACTTATGACGTTTTTACTGGTTTTACTACGTCTCACCATTGTCTTTCCAATTAGTTTTATATAATGTATGCGACGGAATGCACGTAGGCCATGACCTTGGATTCGATTTGCACTGACGAAACTGCGTTGTGTTGTTCGTTATTGGGAGAGTTGTTCTAACCATGTTTTATACGTGAAAATACAATAAAATATTTCCTTGTACCATAATTCCTTAAGACGGATGTTTGTACCGTCACAAAACCCCCTCATAAAAACTCTCAATGCTTGCCGAAGCATAAAAACTCTGACCCATTCACACGTCCTAAAGGGATCAGCCCAGATATGTCGCCACAACCCCCTGTAGTGTTTACATAAAAAAAATACAATCACTTACCCTTGGTCCAATGATGATGATCGTACCTGCATGACCTTACTGGACTTCTCATGTGAGATCCCAACACCGCAAGGTCATCAGGCGCGTAACGTTCCTGCTCTGACGCACAGGCAAGCTCAGGACCGCCGTCACAGCATCACCAAACGCTGAAACATTGAATACAAAATTAAAAATAGTGGCCTTATATACTTCCATATCCGTAACTGATATGTCTCCCCTTAGTTGCATTGGTTTATGCTTCGAGGCGTTGGCTTGCTTACCTCTATAAATTCTTTATTAACAAAAACAAACAAGATTTAGGACAGGAAATCCATTTCCCTTTTTGACATTCCTATATTTATCAAAGCTTTCTAACTCCAGTCAATATTACCTTACTTCCTTCATCGCAAGAAAATATATTCTTATACTAAGCATAACACATAAAACAATTTTTTAATTTTCAAAGCAACAACAACTATTCATTTATGTTATATAAAATTAAAAAATATAACTATTATGGCAAACACTTCAAATATTTTAAATTTTCTTTACTCAGCTTTCCTGATACTCATATTTCTTTGCAACAGAATCAGAACGATATTTATACGTTCAATAGCAATATCAATACAACATAATAAAACACTGAACATTACCCATTAACATTGTTACATTTACAGTAAACAATTTACATTTACACAACTTGTATCAAAACTTTATAACATTATTATTATCAACTCTCTATTAACTCTTTACCATTATTTTATATCAACTTTTAATTATTTAACATTTATTGTATCATTAGATTCTATAAAAAATTTCAAGTTTATTATTAACCTTTCTGTTACACCACCTTTCTACTAAGAATTTTCTTTTTCTAACCTTTTCATCAATACTTATCTAGTCTGGGTGACTCTCTATTATTCACTATTATTTATATCTTATTTTGGCATTTATCTCTATCTAACCTTACTCACCTTTCTTCCCTACTAACAACCATATTTATATATAATGACACCAATCTCTCCATAACAACCCTCTTCGCTAATTCCACTTACATCATTTATTCTTCTCTACATATAATCACAAACCACTGTGTCCCTAAAATATTGTAATGAAGTAGACAACTGGTGCGTATCTGTAAAATGTGTACGCCAGATTTTTATGTGTATAAAGTGTTAGTGTGTTCGTCTCACACCTGTCGTTACTTTAATGGTTGTTGCTAACGAAGTCCTTAGCGTTGTCACAATTATCAGTACAACCTAGTGGAAACCTTACCTGTAATTTCATAGGGTTTTGTGAATCCCGGGTGGCACCAAATTGTTTATTGAAAACAATTAAATTTGTGAATTAATATGTTAGTTTGGTGTTTTCAGTGGTGACGGCTGGAGTGTTCGAATGGTTCCCGCCTCTGTACAGCTTACTGTATTGCACAGATAGCAAGAGCGCTAGTTGTCTGTTCAGTGAATTCGCTAACACACACATATATAATACAATTTCCTATGAAATAAAACAATGGTTACACTCTGTACTATATCTTTAATGATAGTTTGGTAATTAATGAATGTGACAATAATATTATAATTCAGTATTCAACAAAATTGTTCCGGCATAAAACATGAAACACAAAATCTCAAGCTGACGAAATTCGTTTTGAAATGAGTTATTCTGATGCCAACATGGCTACTGTTTGTACACTATTTATCAACTCGCCCAAAATCTGGAGTTCTTTAGATTATAAAGAAAACATAAAATATGGTTACAATAAAAAAGTACACTACTGTACCTTATCCGTACTTAAATAATATAAAGTGTGGTTACAATTTGTTCGGCAGTGTAGTAATAGTTGTTACAAGAGTTCGCAAATTAGTGCGAGGTTATTTTTTTGTTAACAAGTTTTTCTAAGTAAGTTTATTTTATTCAATCCTTGAAAGAAAATTATTTTTAATTCATAGTGAGAGTTTGTATTGATGTGAGAAATATATAAAGTGCTTTTATTCCTGGGATTAGGGTATTTAAATGATACTTATCAGTTCAGAAGGTTGTGATAGATCATTGTTCTTTGGTAATGGAAAATTCATCAAATTTGGAGTGACTTAGGCTTCTAGGGTCTTTTTCTAATTTGTCTTGAGAATTTCTGCTTTTAATTTTCGTTTATTTAGTTCCTGGACATCAGTTAAACGTTAATCCTCTTCATCTCCTTCTCACTGGTACATGTTTTTGACTTTTGAATATTTTTTAAACTTTTTAAAGTAAAATTTCGGTCATACAAAATCTTGCGTCCCTACTACCCAAGCGTCATTTTTCGAGTAAACAAATTTAACGGAAAATTAGTAACCAACGGCTAAGGCCTTGGTAACTGAAACCCTTTGATTGGCTAAGGCCTTGATTAAAAGCATTGTTATCATATTTGAAATTTTTATTCAAATTTACTATATTTTTTCTGATTGATTTTATTCTTCTGTCTTCCTTCCTGGGTATTAGATATTATCACTATTGTATTTATTTCCTTTCAAAGATTAAAATAATACCTCATAAGGTCATGTTCTATTAGATATTAACTTTTGTCTAATTATGCTGACATTTGATAATTACATATTTCTTTTAATTTAAGCTCTTATTGTAACATTCTTCTTTTAAAATGATTTATACATTATTTTTGGCTAGTTACTTGCCTTAGATTTGTTAATTTCCTTGTGGATTTTATACATTTTGTAATTATTTGTTTTGACAGTTAGGCATTTCCAATGCATTAGTAGCCATTGATTATATCTACTGAATTTATATAAATGATGTTTCATTTTATTCTAATGTATTTTGTTTGATTAGTGGTTCTGTTATTTTCTACATTTATTGAATTTGTATTGTAATTAGACTTGTATTGTCTTAACTTCTTAATCATCTATTTTGCCTTTGTTAATAATATGGCTACCGCTCCCTATTCTTCCTCAATTAAAAACATAACATTTAGGCATATGCTCTGTACAAATTCTTCAGTCATACCCTATTCATAAATATAATTATACCATTATTTTACCATTATTAAGTAAAGTTTGTTTACAACTCAATTCATTAATTACTATTTTTTGGGTGTTAACTAACATCACCTTTTGAACAATTGGTTTTCCCTTACAATCTAGGGTGTTTATTTATTTATTATTACTTGCTTATTTCCTAATTAAACTCTACTCTCAATCCATGGTAATACTAGCTGTTTATCTTTACATGGGATACTCCCCTTTTAAATACCATCGTTTACAACTAATCTTAAATCTCTTAATTAATAATGTTATTATCACTTTCCAGTGTTCGTTTCATATCACTAATTGTTTACATTTATCATTATTATTAAAACTTTTATAGGCTATTTTTAATTACTAATTTGTATCACTTTTACTCACACAGTGTTTTCTTATCACTCTTCAGTGTTTGTTCCACATTACTAAATGCTTACATCTAATATTATCCTATAAACCTTACTCTTACTTATAATTGGATTCACTATTAATCAATTATTGTTTCTTATTGATCATTGAGTGTTTTCTTATTATTATTATGGTTGTTAACCATTTTTGGCGTTTCACACTTTCACTATTGCACTTTTTGAACTGTTTATATTAAGTGTTTCTTAGTGGGTAATCCCTATAATTATTTCTCTTTGTCACTTTCTCACTATTTCTTTCATTACAAATTATACACAGTATTATTAACGTTATTTTTCTATAGATTTTTACTATATCTAACTCTAATTTTTTGGGTTAGTGTACTTTTTCTTTTTATAATATTACTTTACTGTTTTGGTTAAAACAGTTATATCAGTTATTTCATTTATAATAATATTTATTTCTGGTATTGGATAATGAATTGTTTTATTCCCAATATTATACTTGAGTGTACCATTTCTCCCTTTTATATTTGTGGTGTTTCTTATCCCTTGGTTTCACTTCGTTTCCTCTTCATTTTTCTTCTTCTTCTTCTTCTTCTTCTTCTTCTTCTTCTTCTTCTTCTTCATTTTAATGTGGTTCTCCCCTTCTCATTTAGTTTTATTTTATTTGGTTGTAAGAATTCGTTCACTTCCTTCAATTGTCTTTATTCTTCTTTGGTTTTGGTTTTTTCCCTTCTTTGTCGTTTTCCTGTTTGTTTGGTCAATTACTTGGGTTAGGTCATGTCGTCGTTTGTCGTGTCACCGTCTTTATATTTTATTTATATTTAATCATTTTATTTAATATGAAGTATATTTATATTTATTATCATCTTTTTTATCCCTGGTACTGGGATGGCTTATTTGTGTTGTAACAATATCTAACACCCTCTTTGTGTATTATCTGTATCTCAACTTCTTATTCTCTCTAACTCCCATTAAAATTAACCCTGCTTAACTCACATGCCTTATTTATCATCATCACCCAAACCTCTTTACAACATTTCACCTTAATATAACACTAGAAAATTCATCACTTACCTTACAGTAACAATACAACTCAATATCTGAACGTATTTATGTTTACTCATTTATTAATGATTAGAATATTTTATCTCATAATTATTTAAATTCATCATCACAATTAATTATTCTTCAATTATTTAAAATTCTACAGTTACTTTCCTCTGAGAACAAAATAAACATTATAAGTATTATTAAAGCCATTTCTATTACCTACATGGTTTACATAAAAATACATATAATACACAATATCCAAAGTACATCAATACCTGGACATCAACACACAAAAATATACAATCCAAATTATCATTTAATCATTGACCATAAATCAGTTCATAAAACAGTCCATCTTGAAACCACACTATCACATAATTAAATGTTCGTAACACAATAAAATAATTATCCTCCATCATCAAATAATAATCTTGTCTTACGTACACACAACTCATTTTTAATTAAGTACATTATATCATCTTTTGTAATATAATAACTATTTAAATCTGTTTTATCCATTATACCATAGTAATACTCTGCAGGATTACTCCACATTACTATATCATAAAACTTGTCAACATTCGGTATGGTCCTGTCACCTTCAGTATGATTAGTCACAATCAGGTAAGTTACAAAGTCATTATTTTCATCATCATTTCCTACTACTTCAGTTTCACTATAAGGTAAGTTCGTATTTTTATTACTTCTCTCTCCACCTAACCTTTCTATAAATTCTTCCCAAGTTCTGTTTACTTTAGAAAGCTCAATCTCCCTCTTTCTCTCACAATATCTCTCACAATACCTCTCTCTCTCAATATATCTCTCACTCTCCAAATATGCAGGGGACACTAACTTATAATTCCTGCACCACCTATGAAGTGCACAAAAAACCTAGGGAAATTTATTTGCAGACATATCGTCTTCCAAATATATACTGAAGGCACTCTCATCCTTCCTAAACACATGTGAAGCCTTTACTTCACCCCCTACTACAACAATAAGGGAAAATTTTACCCCCTGCATCCCCTCTACAATTATACTTTCTCTCCACTTTCTCTCTGATTCATCGCACACTAACATCCCATCATTATCATCTTCTACTCTCTCTAAAATTTCATTATCACTACCAATATTCTCACCATTATTTTCGAATACTTTATTTTTATTATTATAATTCTCCCCACTACTTACCTTGTCGTCTTTGTTTTCATTCAGTTTATCTATTTCTCTCTTATTCTCTAACTGCATTTCACCTAAACGTGTCTCTATTTCACGTATTCTTTTATCGAACTTAAAATTGCGTCTTTTAATTTCATTAATATCGTTTTTTAAATCGCTCTTTTGCCCTTTCAGTTCGTTAAATCTTTCATTCTGTTCATCAAACTTCATATCGAGTTTATTAAATTTCTCATTTAAAAGCATTGGCATTATTTTGATCATATCATTGTCGTCAGTCCTTTTTGTTGGCACTGGCGTTGAGTGAACGATTTCGTCACTCATAATTTGTGACTCTGTTATACTATTTCGGTTGTCAGTGATGCTGAGGTTTTCATTTTGGTTTGCCATATTGAGAAAAAGAAACAAAACTCTTGTTTAATTATCTTTAGGGAATATAACAGCTCTATTTCTATGTAATGCAACAACACATAACCTGCAATCATTGCTATAACCTATTATGTGTTATGCTGTATTATTTTGGTGCCCCCCCTGTCTGCACTCTGGTTCATTTATATAAAATAATTTCTTATATAAAGTCCCTGTTCGGGCGCCATTGTTACTCTACTCTTTCTTTTACATAAATTATTTTTATTTTAATTATTGTAAATAACGTGGTACTCACCATACATCCGGTGTGAACACGTGGTTTTACCACCTGCATTACTTTTATCGCCAGGGTCCAGGGCGTCGTTAAACGAGGGACAGAGACAGTTGGGCTTTCGAAATAACAATATACACAGCATCGGGTTAAACAATTTGTGGTTTTATTTAGATTTGCAATTATTAATTTTCATGAAACAAAATGGAGTCACCTCCCAACTAAAACAATTAACAAAATGGCGGCTTTATGACTTCCGCCTCTCTACCATATACTAATCTCATTATACTATTAACTTTTCCCTTAACTTTATTTTTTCCACAAGAGTATTTTCTAAAGCTGCAGTATTCAATTTAAATTTTCTTATCTCATTTTACTTATTTAAAAAACATAAACCAACGCCTCATGATATTGCTTTTAAATGCCGGCATTCGTCCACTTTCACTCTCTCAATCTTACGTCTCATACACTGATAGTTGTTACATATTTGATTAATAAAATTTTGAGCTCATATCAATGGTTAGAATTTTGAATTTTTAGACTTCCCTGAAATGTTGTGGTGGTGGCTTCGCCTCAGACGTTTTCCATGATTGGCGGCGGATGTTCGGCCGAACTTTGCGGTCTGTCTGTTTCTGGTTTCACTGAATTTAATTTACTTCATTTTAAACTGTTCACTGAATTTAGTTACATGTTGTGATTACATTTTTACAAGTTTAGATCACTTCTGCTGGCGATAATTTGCCAGCCCACAATTGAACGTGTGTACGCTCTGAGTTGATGATAGAGACAGAGCGGGTCATACGCAAAATCTGCGTATGTAGTAGTGTCATGTCGTCACCGTCTTTTGTTTCATACGTCTGACGCCTTTGTTTTGCGTCATACTTATGACGTTTTTACTGGTTTTACTACGTCTCACCATTGTCTTTCCAATTGGTTTTATATAATGTATGCTACGGAACGCACGTAGGCCATGACCTTGGATTCGATTTGCACTGACGAAACTGCGTTGTGTTGTTCATTATTGGGAGAGTTGTTCTAACCATGTTTTATACGTGAAAATACAATAAAATATTTCCTTGTACCATAATTCCTTAAGACGGATGTTTGTACCGTCACAGTTTGGATAAGCATTTTTGTTTTATCTATATTTATGGCTAGCCCAACTTCGTTGGCTTTGTTTTTAAGCTTCAGAAATATTTCTTTAGCTGCTGCGATCTGTCTTGACATGATGTTAATGTCATCTGCATATGCGGCTGTCTGTACAGTTTTATTTGTTAACAGATTGAGGCTATTTATTGATAAGCCTCTAGTTACATATTCCAATTCAATATTAAATAGTGTTGGGGCTAACCCATCTCCTTGCTTTAGTCCTCGTGTGATATTTATGGGTTCGGTTAGTTGGCTATCCACTTTCACTTGCTTCAGTCTTGAGTCAGTCTATCCACTGGTTGCTTGGGCTGCATGGTCACTTGCGTTAATCTTACCAGCTTGCCTGGTATTCCAAACTCATGCATTATGGTGTAGAGTTTGTCTCTATTAATAGAATCATATGCTTGCCTGAAGTCCACAAAAATTTGGTACACATCAACGTCACGTTCCCATCCGCATCTTAGTATCTGTATATTTTCTGTGAGGGGTCTCAGCCTTTGGTTCAAGATATATGTAAAAACCTTGTAGGAAGTGCACAGCAACGAAATGCCTGTGTAATTTTTACATTGAAGTTTGTCACCTTTTTTATAAATAGAGCATATAATGCATTTATTCCATTCCATGGGCATTTGTTCCGTTTGCCATATGTCCACAATTACGGAGTGCAGTGCTACTGCCACATCAGTACCTCCAGCTTTAAGCAATTCTGCAGGAATTAAGTCTGTACCTGGTGCCTTGTTGTTCTTGAGGGCACTAATAGCTTCTTCTATTTCCTGAATTGACGGTGGGTCAAATTCCATCTCCCCAATGTTTGCATTCCACGGGGTGTGAGCAACAATTTCTCCTCCCTCTTGTAATAGGACAGAAAGGGGGGGTTCCTTTTATTAATTTCTATATTCAAAAGTGACATTGCAAATTCCCATGCCGACTTGCACAAAGAACTACAGCAGAGCTTTTTAATCATATGTTAGTCTGGAACGGTGTGCGTGGTACAAAAAAATCCGAGAATTGTCACGTGTGGAATGTGAGTCCACCCGCACG
This sequence comes from Magicicada septendecula, assembly GCA_034769895.1. Classification (NCBI taxonomy): domain Eukaryota; kingdom Metazoa; phylum Arthropoda; class Insecta; order Hemiptera; family Cicadidae; genus Magicicada; species Magicicada septendecula. Next base: position 131,763,192 of record CM068372.1, read on the forward strand.
AGCGCCTCACCTGCGTCGCACAAGCGAAAAGGACGCCGTAACAAAAAATGGCTGAGCCGAAAGATTTCTTGCCATGTGCTATGGAGACGAAGGAAATGGTGAGCCACAACCTGTGGTATCACCAAGAACAGCGTCGACGATCGAAAAGAACCAATGAACTGTCTGAACGTCATTGTATTTCCGCCAACATCATGTAGGTGGTGAAAATGGAAATGCTCGCCAGCTTTTGTAGTGAGCGTCACTTCACACCAAGTAATGAGACCGGCCGGTCGGGTGTGCGGAAGTCACTAAAGTAATTCAAATCAAATTACAATTAAGATGTGTGGAAACTAAACAAAAGACTAAATGTGTAATTCGGTGTGAACAAGAACGAATCGTAATGAGTGGCGGAAGGTTAAAATGAACAAACTGCAGCGGAACAGTGCGTGAGACGTTGCATAACCCGTGGAATCCTGGCCAGGATGAGTACACTGTATTACTACCTACTATAATATAATCACTAAAGGAAATAACTTTCCAAACTAAATTCATTGTTTAACAAAATCTAAAAAATGGGGTAATTGGAATGTGTGGGTGTGTGCGATAACAAAGAATTGGTTCGTCCTAAATTATAGAATACATAATTTAATAAATTAAGATTTTATAAGAAGTAAAATATATATATTGTTTGTATTAGTAGTAGTTGCGTGGCGCAGAGGTCGTCATTATGTATCATGTAGTACGATAACAAGAATGGGGTTATAACAGTAGATTCAAAAAAAAAAAAAAAAGAAAATGTCATGCTAAAGAGAATAAAGTAATATTTTATTTGAACTTATAAATACGTAATTGTTAATTGCATTTACCTGTTTTTCTCTGCTAAGTACACCAGACGACGCCTTGGTCAATTACCATTAAAGGTAGGTAATACAAATTTCAATATTTTAAACCTTTAATTAACTCGTAATGCTTCAAATGGCGCCCATAACAGTAGACGTTGTAAATTAAAATCAAATTGAATTAATTTACAACCTGGTCAAAATGGCAGAGAAAAACAAGAATGCAAATTTGTGTGAAAGTGTAGAGGAGGAGTCAATTTTAAATGTTACACAAGACAATTTAATATCGACGAACGAAAATATTGATGAGAGCATACATGCAGAAATACCGAATGTAAATAAAACGGTCGAAGGTGTATGTAGTAGTAAGAGCCATAATGTAGATATATTTAGGCAATTAACAATGTTTATGGAAATGATGTCAGGAGTGAAAACTGAAATCAAATCAGAGATAAACGCAAATAGCGTAGAAATGAATAATAAGTTTGATAAGAATAACGATAGTTTAAACACGAGTTTGAATGAGTTAAAGTCAGAAAATAATAATTTCAAAACTGAAATCATATCTGAAATAAATATAGTAAATAATAAACTTATAGACATAAATAACGAGTTTGCGAACATAAGAAGCGAACTGAGAATGAGTGATATAAATATGAAGTCGATTGGAAAGCATGAATGAGACTATTGCTGGAGTGAAAAGTGAGATGACTATAAATGTAGACAAAATACAAATCGAGATGAAAAATGATATAAAAACAATTAACGAAAAAAAAAAACAAGAAACTAATAGAGACAAACAAAAAATTTGACGTGTTAACAAATAAATTTAACGATAAAATTAAAATATCGGTATGGAGAACCATACATGACTTCCATGTTCTAAGATTTATATTTAAAATCATTTTCGAAATGAAATATTACTATAGAAACTACTTCTTTCTACTTACTGCTTCAGCCTTAACCACAGTTAAGTGGTCACTAACGTATACCACCTCACGTTATCGCACTCGATTTTCACTGATGATGGAAGTCGATGGCATCCGAAACGTCTGGTTTTGTAGAAAACATTGGACTACGGCCAAACATCCCGGGAAGGAATTTTAACAAAAACTACTTCTTTGTTGCCGATAACGTTGTACAATATATATAAAAAATTGCATAAAATTAATGGCTTGTATAAGTTAATGTTTGATCTCCATTAAGTAATGCTCAAGTTTCCAAAGTTTTAATATTATGATGTCCGTAATTAAAACAGAGCAGGTTTAGTGTGTATGAGGATACACCGTGGACAAAAATTTTCAACATTTCCTATTGAGCGTTGCTACAGTGTTCCTAGTTGCAGCGTTCCTATCGAGCTGCGAATCTACAGTGTATGTTTCACAGAACGAACACGCGAAAAAGAAGGAGCGCTCCGAAGTCACTCATGGACCCTCAGCATCTTGCAGAGGGTTCATTCCCTAAAGACGAAAAGTCTGTCTATGAATCGTTCCTCTGTAAACACGTGCAGTTATACTGCCCAGCGATCCACAGGAAGCAAATCGCTATCCATGCTGGACACTTTTTCGGCTTGTACGCGTTATGTTTGTATGGGTTTCGGCACTTACCATTTAAAAAGCGTGCAAATGTAAGAAAATAAACATGAGTGAGGCCAGAAATAATGCGAATGTTGTGTGTGTGTGTGTGTGTGTGTGTGTGTGTGTGTGTGTGTGTGTGTGTGTGTGTGTGTGTGTGTGTGTGTGTGTGTGTGTGTGTGTGTGTTCCCTGCTTTTTTATTGCGGTAGTCATAATAATAAAATGGAACGTAAACATTAAATAACTGAGATATGCTTGCCTGCCACGAATGATATATTATTTTATACATGTATATTAACTCATACATAATTTATATTAAAATGAAAAAATTATAATTTTATTGCCTGGCAAAAAAATTATTTTATTTTTAACAATTACCATTGTTTGAAAAAGTTTAAATGAATTTTCAAGTACTTTACTGTTGTTAAAACGTAAAAGGTTGCAGTTGAACTACCCCTTCCCCTTAACCGATCTTCACCAAAATCGAAAGACCTTGAGACCTCTACAATTCAGGGACGTATGCAAAAAATTATTTGATTCTGTTTGAATTTGCGGCTGTTATCGTTTGCCATAGAAAACAATTACCCTTGATTTTAAAAAAACTGTTGCAGGTAAACTACCCCTTTCCCTCAACCGATATTCACCAAAAACAATAGGTCGTGAGTACTCTACAAATCAGGGCTGTATGCAAAAAATTATTTGATTGTGTGCGATAACAAAGAATTGGTTCGTCCTAAATTATAGAATACATAATTTAATAATTAAGATTTTATAAGAAGTAAAATATATATATATTGTTTGTATTAGTAGTAGTTGTGTGGCGCAGAGGTCGTCACTATGTATCATGTAGTATGATAACAAGAATGGGGTTATAATAGTAGATTCAAAAAAAAAAAAAAGAAAATGTCATGCTAAAGAGAATAAAGTAATATTTTATTTGAACTTATAAATACGTAATTGTTAATTGTATTTACCTGTTTTTCTCTGCTAAGTACACCAGACGACACCTTGGTCAATTACCAATAAAGGTAGGTAATACAAATTTCAATATTTTAAACCTTTAATTAACTCATAATGCTAATTAACTCTATCACACCACCAAGGAGGCCATCGAAGTATTCTCGCCAGATAGTTTTAATTTTCTCTGGGTCACTGACTCACAATTCTATTCTCTCTGTCTCTACATACTGTTGTAGATGGTTTATAACCTTCCCTAAGATGCTTAAGATATTTATAAGCATTCCTTATTCTTCCATCTGCAAGGTCCTGCTCCATTTTAAGAAGCAGCCCGTTTTCAAAAGCTCTTTTCTTTTTTCTACATAGTTTATTTGCCAGTCTTCTATTCACTTCATATCTTGCTTCCTTTCTGTAGTCCTACAATACGTCTACATACTAGATTTAAATCTCCATGTGTCTCAAGCTGAGTAAAGATGAGCTTGTGTGAAGAGTTTATGTGACATATTCTGTACATATTGTAATATCACATAATATAATTAATGTATATATATATTTTTTTATTTAACTTTACTTGTCTTTTTACTAAAATTTTCTTCTCTAATATTGGTTGGATTGGTAACTGCTTCAGTTTGTTCCTTTTGCATCGAACGCCCACACTAGACAAAAAAACCTTTCTTCCTTGTAAAACCAGCTTTAGATTCATCTGTAAGAGGCCGTGGTTTGTTTGGTGTATTTTCTGTCTCAGGGCTGTTTTGTCCGCCTCCAGTAAATATAAGCTTTTAATATAACCTTACTTTTCCTGCTTATTTTTACATAATCCCGTTTATGTTTTTATTTCACTTAATTTTATATTGTCACTCACACTAATGAAGTTGATTTTATTGTTATATGGTCACTTTATATAAAATACATGCCATTCTCACCTTTTGGCCATACTAGGTTCACCACACTTTATATTTTTATCATTGTTTACACTGTGTCTTTTGCACTGTTTCATTGTTATTATTTATCACTTTTCTATTCACTTATCTCACCTTGTATGTTTTTTAAATAAACAGAATTATGAAAATAATTATCTTGTCTTTACCATAACACTATATATGAGCTAATTACAAATCCAGTCTTAGGTTAAAGACCTAGCTTGACTTTTAGGCTTGTGTTATACAAATGATTTTGCTTAACTCTAAATACATTTTTTACTTACATACTACAACATTATTATTTACAATATTATAATAAAATATACAAAATTCACTTCCCTAATCTCTTGGGTAATTAGTGTGTCAAAGACACAGTCCAGTCTAGTCCTTTATTATGTCTGTTTGTAAAGTTACTTACTATGTTTGTTTACAAAGCTAATTCCAGTTTTTAATTTATTTATGCATCTGTAAAATACTTATTTTCAATTCATGGTTTATTTTTTGAGTTATTATAATTCTTCCTTATATAATTATATTTGGTTGTTCTCATTTGATTACTCATTCTTTATTATATTCCAAATTCAGTTACATAGTATTTATCTATTTGATTAGTTTTACTATAAATTTTAATGATTAAATTGAGAATCTTTTTTTTATAATCTCGTGATGCTACATATTGCCTCCATGCCAAAAATGATTATTTCTGAAAGCAAATTTATATGGATGAGGAAATGATCATTTACATTGACTTAGTTTCTTCATAATATTTCTTCAATGAAGCCTGGTTATATGTTCCTTTATAGTCTTCTTAGTAATGGGATCCATTATCTCGTAAGTATTATTTGATCTATCTTTGATAATGATGTACGGTCCAGTAAGTTTTCTTATCTCTTCCAATTTACAACGCCATAATTCATTATTGTCATCCTGATATTTGATTCCCTCTTCTGGTGTATAATTCCTGCAATAATCATCTTCCCTAACATGATAGCTGGCTTGGTTCTGAGGGGCACATTGGCTTCCAATTAACTCAGCCGTCCATACTATACCATCTGAGGTCAGAGACACCTTCTCTCTGCTCAGGTCAATTATTACTGAATATTGTCTCAACATATCACATCCTATTAGTACATTGAAAGGTAGACCGTGTGCTACCAAGAATACCATGGGGATGATTATACCTTTGCTTCTTAGGTCTAACAAAACTTGTTTTCTCACTGACTTATTTTGGCGTCCTGTAGCTCCAACCAATATGACATTGTTCACAGGTAAAGTTGGTAAGATTTTTCTACATTCCTTCTGAATTCTGTCTTAATTCTATGCTATCTATCAGCGATACATTTGCACCAGTATCAATCATTATCTTAGTTGGAATTCCATTTATCTCAGCTGTTATGTAAGTAATTTCATTAATGTGATTTGTGATGTTGGCAGACTCCTCCTCCAGTAAGTCATCTCTGGTATTTTTTAAATAATTGTTTTTTATTATCGTTATCGTCTTGTCTGATGTATTATAGTTTTGTCTCAGTCGGTACCCAAAAGATTGGTTCAGTGACGGGCCATTATGAGTTTTCACTGCCGCCTCTCGTTTAAATTGTGGCTTTCTTCATTGGTTCGATGTTCCTGCTGATTGGGTTGCTTATTGACATGTGACTCCTGTCTCTCTTCTTGATTGTTATGTAATGCTTCATAGTCATTCATCCTTCTACTGTCTTCGATACTCCTGCTTCTTCTCATACCGTTTCTGTGATAATAATCTCATTATTGTTGTCTCTGTTGTAATTTTGATGTCCGTAATTATTGTCAAAGCTTCTGCGTCTTTGATAGTACTGTCTTCTAGGATCTCTGTTAGTTTCTCTATTATCGGTTCGTATATGGTTTACTCTAGGTCGGTAAGTTCGATTACTACTATTATTATTATCGCCATGATTCTGCCTGTTGTTATTGTTATTAATATTACTATTACGATTATTATTATTACTAGTATTATTATTATTGTTACTACTTCCAATATAGTTATCATTTCTTTGCCGGCTTCGGCAGTAATAGTTCTCATGTTCATAGTTTTCCAATAAGGCTGCCATGGCTTGCATGGACTTAATTTGCCCGCAAAGTCTTGCTCTTGGAATTCCTTCTTCGTAGTGGTAAGATAATTTAGTAACCAAACATTCTTCAGGTATTTTAGGCTCCAAATTCCTGGCTAAACATACCTTACCTAGGAAATATGCTGTCGGTGATTTGCCATGCGGATCATATTTGCCATTACAGATGTTATCTGTAACTATATTCTGGGTAGATTCCGACCAGTATTTGGCCTTGAATAGTGTTTTAAATTCCTGGTAATCATGAATGTCGTGTCTGGTCGCAGTCCACCAGTTATCAGTCATGTCCTTGAAGTGCTCATCTAACATGCTCCTAATAGATGTCCACCTTGTTTCTCGGTGCCTGGGGATATTTTCTTCTATTCTTTCCAGGAACTCAATTGGGTTTTTCTTATAGTCCTTGAAGTTAATTACAGTACAACCTCTAGTCTGACCCTCGGCTGGTCCGACGCTCCAGTTGGTCCGACCGCGGACCGAAAATAATGTAAAAATTGGTGTGTCTTTTTGTTCAGCTTGTAAAGTATCTGTACAGTAAGAGTTATTTTGCTAGATTATACAAATTATAGAAATTTCCCCAATATACAGAGAATGTCCAACATTTACTTTTTCATTCATCAAGGATAGCACCACCTTAGATGTATGTCCTGTCCCCACTAAATTGTCTAGTTTCCCAGCGTAAACCAAAATTTTCAGGGCAGCCCCATTGGGTTCACAAAGAGTGTAAATTTTTATACCATACTTTTGATTTTAACCCTTGATGTAATGCTGGAAAACTAAGTGACCTCTTCACAATACCATAACTCCATCTAAAGAGAGTTCTTGTGCAGGATAGTAGGACTCTTTTAACATTTTGTTGTTGAAATAATCCAAAATAATACATATTTTGTGCAGTCTATCATCAGGTCTTGGCTCATTTTGTTCAGTACATATGAAGAAATAGAAACATCTAAGAATGAATAAGAAACGGTCTCTACTCATGTAGTCTGGAAACAGTGTTTTGAACAGAGGGTCAATCTTCCAATAATCCTATAAGCGTGGCAAAGGTCTGAATCCAGTATGTGAGACAAGTCGTAAAAAGACTTTCAACTCATTCACTGAAAGATCTTTCCATGCATTAATTCTAGGAAGTTTCTTTTTATGTGAAGAAGCAAAAAGTCTTTATAATAGAAGTTTATCATTTTGCATGTATCATTCAGAAACACCTTATCTAAGAGGGGATGAAAATAATCGAAAGGGACTGTATTTCCAGGAACTGGAATAAGCATTTCATTGACTTTTATGAAATGTACTATTTTTAAATTTTGTGGATAACCTTCCCAAATAACTGTAGAGTTACTGGTGTTATTTGCATCACTCTGTTCACAATTATCTGTTACTTACTTACCACGGTTGATGAAATTACTTACCATAGTTCACTTCACTGTCGTCCGATTCGGGATTGTTTTCAATGAAACCCTCACCCATAACCTCATCATTTTCAGAGATTTCATATTCTTCATTACTATCAAAAATGATTTTGTCAAATTCACTAGGAGTCATTTTTCTAAATCTACATATTCCGTATCTAATTGACGCTTTTTTGACTGAGAATGTCCAGCACATTCCTCACTTATTTTTTGTCAAGTATAAACTCACTGAATAAAAGTAGATGAACTACTCTACCATTAAAAATATACTTTCTAACACACAAACAGAGTTGCAACTTACTACTGCCACACCACACACTGTACTGATGTGATAAAGTAACCTCTACGAAGAGCGTACTAGTGCATCCGCCACAAACTACGGAAACGCCAGTACCATGTGTGTGCTTCCCGCATTCAGTGTGTTAAAGCTCTTCTGAGTATTGAAATATGTTTTCAATAACTTTAGTTATTAACATGTTAAAATAACTTGCTTCTGAGCTAGATGATGCTGAGCTATCAGTGTAAGCTTTCCAAACACCTAGTGATTAGTATTCTGACAATTCCCCATCCTACTACTCCATTCAAGAAAGAAAGTTTATATTAATGTTATGGATTCATCTGAATTGATGATGAAAGAATGTAGGACCAAGAATATAGCTGGTGTGGTCACTTTACATATATGTCATCTGCATCTTGATGACAGACTTACAAGAAAAAGAGAAATGGTTAGTCCTGTTCTGGCTTAAAAATAATTCTTCTGAAATGGCTGTTGTTATATCAAGCTTGAAAAGTAGATTTCAGGGTACCATTTTAGAAATAGCGACTTGTAGTAGTTATTTTATACCTTGAAATTTTGAATAATGGGATTTGAAGTTTGCATCATCCAATACTTTTAGTCACATAACATGGCTTTTTAAAGTCCTTATCGAAGGTTCATAAGAAACAAAAGAATATTTAAAAACTTGTGGGAACACTAACAAAATAATTAAATATAAGTTTAAATAATATATAGTTCTTAAGGTAGTAATTGAATTGGCAAACATATTTTCCTGGGACATTTAAAAAATACTGTAACACTGAATAAAGCTGGATCTCAAAAATATCAGAATTATGAATTTGAATGTTCTTCTTTCAGAAACAGGTGTCAGAAGAGAATTTGAATACTAAGCAAGGAACTGATGTTTTACCCAGTAGTAAGTTGAGTGGTGGAATTCACTGTAACCAGACTCCTACGATCACAGTTAATCTGTCACGGACTGAGACTGCGTACAACGTACAAGAAAATGTAAATAATATTCAGTGTCAATCAAGTGAAAGACCACTATTTCGGAGCGATGCAGATGCAGCGGTAACCAGTAAAAATGATTCGCATAAATCAATTGATAAAATTGTTTATCAGTGTGATATATGTAACAACACTTATGATCATGATAGTGACTTAAAAAAGCATAGAGCAACACACAGTTCTAGTAGAAAGTATGAATGTTTGGTATGTAATACAGGTTTCACTAAATTCTCTCAGTTAAAAGACCATAAACGCAAATATTGTGGGAGAAAATTCCAGTGCACGCTTTGTGACAAAATTTTTGAAACATCATATACTTTAGAGACTCATTATAAATTAATGCATAATGTTTGTCATTATTATAAATGTAACATATGTCAAAAAGAGTATACATCAGAGAGACATTTATCAGCACATATATTGACACACAAAGAAAACTTAGAACACAAGTGTAAAATATGTTTTAAAACATTTGAAGATGTTTCTAAATTGAATGCACATGAACTAGTACACAGTGTAAGGGAACGTAGGAGCAACCCATGTAACAAAGCATATGAACTACCTGAAAGTTTGTCACAGACTGATAAATTAGTTAACAATAAAAAGAGTGACATCCCTTGTCACATATTACAGGGCACTTCACTCTCTGCTAGTAGTAATAGTGAATCATTAACAGGTGTTAATGATTGCGGAACACGTAAGTTGCGAAATCCAGTGAGACCCACTAGTATTAAAAAACACAAATGTGCAATATGTGACAAAGCTTTTATGAGGCGTTATGATATGGAGCAGCATGTGTTGCGACACAGTGGCAAAAAGAACAACTCATCTGATTCTGTTGACCGCCCACTTGACAGTAGTCAAAATAAGGCACTTACAGAACCTCACAGTCAGGAAGTTGTGGGGGAAGTTGGAAAGTATAAATGCAACATTTGTGGCAAAATTGTTTTAGGACAATACAGATTGAAGCAACATGTATCGATTCATAAAAACTATAAGAATGAGAGTATGTGTGAAGAGAGTAATTCTTGTGACCGTGTGACACAGTCACTTCATAGTAGTCAAAATAAAGCACTTACAGGACTTAATAATCAGGAAGTTGCGGGGGAAGTTGGAAAGTATAAATGCAACATTTGTGGCAAAATTGTTTCAGGACAATACAGATTGAAGCAACATGTATCGATTCATAAAAACTATAAGAATGAGAGTATGTGTGAAGAGAGTAATTCATGTGAACCTGTGACACAGTCACTTCGTAGTAGTCAAAATAAAGCACGTACAGAACTTGACAGTCAGGAAGTTGTGGGGGAAGTTGGAAAGTATAAATGCAGCATTTGTGGCAAAATTGTTTCAGGACAATACAGATTGAAGCAACATGTATCGATTCATAAAAACTATAAGAATGAGAGTATGTGTGAAGAGAGTAATTCATGTGAACCTGTGACACAGTCACTTCGTAGTAGTCAAAATAAAGCACTTACAGAACTTGACAGTCAGGAAGTTGTGGGGGAAGCTGGAAAGTATAAATGCAGCATTTGTGGCAAAATTGTTTCAGGAAAATACAGATTGAAGCAACATGTATCGATGATTCATAAAAACTATAAGATTGAGAGTATGTGTGAAGAGAGTAATTCATGTGAACCTGTGACACAGTCACTTCGTAGTAGTCAAAATACAGCACTTACAGAACTTGACAGTCAGGAAGTTGGAAAGTATAAGTGCAACATGTGTGGCAAAATTGTTTCAGAACAGCACAGATTGAAACAACATGTGTTGTTGGTTCATAAAATCTATCCCCATCATAGTAGTGAAGATGAAGTAATTATAGAAAGAGTTAATGAAAAAAGTGGAAAATATGAATGCAGTATCTGTAATAAGCCTTTTTCGTGGCGTAGTAGTCTGAAGCGACATAAGTTAACAGTTCACAAAGCACATGTGAATGTCAAACAGAAAATGTGTAATGAACCTTCACAAGTAAATGATAATGCAGCACAAGTAGTGAAATATTCTAATAATACCAGTTTTATAAATAAGGAAGAATGTAGTAAACATGATAATCCAACAGGAAATAAGGTCCATAATCATAAAATAGACATTGGTGATAATAGTAGGATCTATGAATGCATTCTGTGTAATAAAACATTTGACTCAGGTTACAGTTTGTTACAACATAAGACAATTGTTCATAGTATTGCAAACAATATGAAAATGTACAAATGTGATATATGTGGCATCGCCTATAAATGGGCTTGCAATTTGTCACAGCACAAATTACGTGATCATAGAAACAACGAAGATGGACCTAATACAGAATGCAAAGACATTTCACCTCACAATGATGACAGTATTAATATGACATGCCCAGGAAGTGATGAGTCATCAGAATTCAAATTATCTAAGGAGGTTCAGGTATGTGAAAATAATAAAATAGCTATAAACAAAATAGAGTTTAGAGATTGTAATCCACCAAAGGATAATCAAATATTGCAGGACACTGATATGCATAAATGTAATTTCTGTAACAAAGTCTTCAGGCAGCGTTATCAATTGAAACGCCATAAATTATCAGGACATAGAAAGAAGTTTAGGAAATCAGTTCTGAGTTATTGTAGAAGAAAATTTAAATGTGATATTTGTGGCAAATACTTTACAGTGGAATCCAGTGTGAAACGACACAAACTGTCTGTTCACAGAAAAAATGGGAGTAAGTCTGACATACCGTCACAGCTCATTTCTGACATATATAAGTGCGCCACATGTGACAAAGAATTTTCAAGTCATTGGGCTATGAAGCGACATATGTTAGAAGTCCACAGAAGAGTAACTACAACACCTGGTAGTCAACATGTTGAGGATGAAGCAAGAAATTACAAATGTAACCTTTGTGGCAAGATCTATTCTTGGCCCTGGGGTCTGAAGAGACATAGAATGAAAGCTCACAAAGGATGTAGCGATGTCAAACAAAACATATGTATCGGCAGCTCAGAAGCAACTGGGAGTACACACGAAGCATTTGAACCCAATAATACCAGTTATGTAAATCAGGAAGAACATAAATATTTTCAGGTGTGTGAAAATAATAAGAGAGCTGTAAATGTAAAAAATTATGGAGATTGTAATCAACCAGAAGATAACCAAGTATTCCAGGATACTAATATGCTTAAATGTAATTTATGTTATAAAATCTTTAGGCAATATTATCTTTTGAAACGTCATAAATTGTCAGTTCATATGAACAAGAAATTTATGAAGTCAGGGGGCAATGATATAAAAAAATTTAAATGTGACATATGTGACAAATTCTTTACACGTCAAGACTCTGTAATGCGACATAAATTGTCAGTGCACAAGCGTGATATGCAAAAACAAGTAGTTGGTGGCTGCTTTCAGCCTGCAAATGGTAATCCAACAGAACACAGAACACTTAACAAAGTAGTACAGAAGACAAAGAATATCCCTAGAATTGTATTGCATAAATGTAACATATGTAACAAAATTTTTAGGTGGCCTTACCTTTTGACACGTCATAAATTATCTGCTCACAGACATAGAAAGCATGAGGCTAACAAAATATCACACCACAAAAAGGCCATTAGAAAATTCAAGTGTGAAATCTGTGACAGCGCTTTTACATTAGCTTGTAATATGAGGCGGCATATTTTATCTGTTCATAAAATAAAGATGCACGAGTATGACAAAATATTACAGGACTCTTCTCGTAAAAGTCCAAAGAATATTCATAAGTGCGATATCTGTGACAAATCTTTCACTAGGGCTAGCCATGTGATACGACATAAACTGTCTCGTCATAGAAACGAGAAGAATGAATCTGACAAAGTGCAATCACAACATTTGTCATTTCAGAATGTTGACGAAAACATAGCATCTGCAAGTGGTGTCCAGTTGTGTGACAAAGCCTTCGCAAAAGAAAGCAGTATTGTTAAAAATGGATTGACAGTTCATGAAAACAAGATAAATGACTCTTGTAAACTACCAAATAATTTATCTCAAAATGTGTCATTTCAGTATATTGATAATAACAAAGCGTCTGTAGACACTGGTAGTGCAGAACTTGAATTATGTGGTGAAATCATCACGAGAAACAGTCCTGATGATCAAAATAAATTATTAATTCAGAGAAATAAGATGATTGAATCTTACAGGGCACCGTCCCAAAATGCATCAGTTCAGCATATTGATAACAACAAAGCCTGTGTAGACGCTGGTGACTCGGATGTTGAAAATGTCACCACAGACAGCCCTGATGCTCAGCATAAATTATTGATTCACAGAACTGAGATGAATGAATCTTATAGGGCACCATCCCAAAATCCATCAGTTCAGCATATTGATAAAAACAAACCCTGTGTAGACGCTGGTGACTCGGACGTTGAAATTGTCACCACAGACAGCCCTGATGCTCAACATAAATTGTTGATTCATGGAAATGAGATGAATGAATCTTATAGGGCACCCTCCCAAAATGCATCAGTTCAGCATATTGATCAAAACAAAGCCTGTTTAGATGCTGGTGACTCAGACATTGAAATTGTCACCACAGACAGCCCTGATGCTCAACATAAATTATTGATTCACAGAAATGAGATGAATGAATCTTATAGGGCACCACCCCAAAATGCATCAGTTCAGCATATTGATAACAACAAAGCATGTGTAGTTGCTGGTGACTTGGACATTAAATTATGTGGTGAAATTGTCACCACAGACGGCCCTGATGCTCAACATAAATTATTGAGTCACAGAAATGAGATTAATGAATCTTCTTATAGAGCACTGTCCCAAAATGCATCAGTTCAGCATATTGATCAAAACAAAGCCTGTGTAGACGACGCTGGTGACTCAGGCGTTGAAATTGTCACCACAAACAGCCCTGATGCTCAAGATAAATTATTGATTCACAGAAATGAGATTAATGAATCTTATAGAGCACTGTCCCAAAATGCAACAGTTCAGCATATTGATAACAACAAAGCATGTGTAGACGCTGGTGACTCGGACGTTGAATTATGTAGTGAAATTGTCACTACAGACACCCCTGATGCGCAACATAAATTATTGAGTCACAGAAATGAGATTAATGAATCTTATAGAGCACCATCCCAACCTGTGTCAATTCAGCATATTGATAAAAACAAAGTATCTTCGCTTATTGATAGTTCAGCAGAAATTAAATTGCAGAATAAAAATATTGAAAAGTTCAGGTGTGATGTATGTGGCAAGAATTTTAAAAATCTCCATAAGTTGACACAGCATAAATCAGTACACATAAGTGTGAAATACAACTGTAATTTATGCAACCAAAGTTTTGTTGAACCTAAGTTTTTATTGCAACATATGTCACATCATAGTGTCACAAAGAAGTCTTGCAACAACACAACTAGGTGTAGTGTTTGCAAGAAGGATTTCGCGAGTGTGTGGACTTTAAAACGACATGCAGTTATTCACAAACGAAAGACTCTAACTCTAACTAACGAAAAGACTCTCACGGCAGTTATTCACAAACGAAAGACTCTAACTCTAACTAACGAAAAGACTCTCACAAATGAAAGTGAGATTTTAAAATGCTACTTGTGCGATAAAATATTTGTCAAGTCGTTTGATTTGTTACAGCACAAAATGGTTCATCACAGTAATGTTGCTGAGTTTTTCTGTGATGTTTGTGACAGAGGTTTTGTGACAGCTGACGCTCTGTCACAACACGTCTTGGTCCACAGTGATGAAAACTAATGGTGATACATAATATTATTTACATTAACTATGGTATGTAAGTACCACACAGAATAGTATTTAATTACTGCAGATGAAAGAAGCCACAAGATGAACTGATTATATCAATAATCGTAACTAGAAAAAACCTTGTGACCACTTGAATACAACAGTACCTAAACTATTATGAAATTATTATTTTTTATTACCATCATAACTGTAAAATCAATTATGTAAAATTAAAATTGAAGTTACAGGATACTTGAAAAATTTGTCTACAAAGTTAATAAGGAATCAGTTAAATCGTATGAATTTCGTATATATATATTGAAACAATAGTATTTATAAGCAAATAATAAAATATTCGAGTCCCTAGTTCGGGGCCAGTGAAACAATATACTTTTAATTCAATTAATAATATAACATCTTACCTTCGGGTTTCTCTTCCAGAGTCCTACAGACGAAAACAGCTGCAGACAAGGTTATATGGGTTTGAGTTTCGGAATAATGATGCTAACACAAATTTTGCGTATTCTAACAAATTGGCTTTCTTTAATGCAATATTTGTTTTCCCTTTACATTCATCCTACACTTGCAATGCAGCACAAAAAGATATAAATATTTAACCCATCAATATCAACTAATCTGAAACTAGCCTAAAAATAGCGTTATTTTGGGAGCCAGCACTTTGCAACACACTCTCACTCATACTCTTTTACATTTCTTTTTTATTTTAAAACCCAGTTATTATAGTTCAATATTTGTATTTATTTTAATAGATTTATTGAATTGTTCAGACAGTGTTATGGAAGTTACTTAATACATCCACGGCGTTCCTTACTATCTACTCACCGCCTCGTGTGGTTAGCTGTTTCGTGTCACTTAAAAAATGTTAGTTCAATCGATCATGAATTCTTTGCACTGCCGCGACACACTCCGTCTTATTTTTAAGTTACACTTTCCACTTTGTTAACAATTTGTCGGCCGACATAACTCTTGCTCGAGCACTTAAATGTTTAATAGGCTGGCCGCGCTATATTGTTTGTACTTTAATAGTTGCACATGATAGGCCTACTTTAAATTCGGCCTATCTTACACTCCCGAGGCCACCGTTATATTTGTTAATACACTGCTCCCTGCTACTGTCTGATGCTAACACTATGGTGACAATCTGCTTACTGTGATCACACACAAAGACTGCTGGAGAGCTGTTGCATAATATGTCTGGGCTGGGCAGTCCAGACATCAACAGTTTATGATAACACTGTTTGTTGCTGGTTGCAAGGGGCACCTCACAGGTGAATACTGACAATTAAAAATTTACTGATTTAAATTGAAACTATGGTAGCACACAATTCTGTATTGTTACAATATCCTAAGAGGATCAGTGAAAATATGGCGCCGCGACCCCCCTTGACTCTCTACTAAAATCATGGGTACTTACCCCCCTAGTCTGGCGACTGTGGCCGCACCCATCCAACCTTACTGGACTTCTCTGCTCGAGATCCCAACACCATAAAATTAGATAGGCGCCCGCCACAGTATCACCTAACTCTATAACATTCAATTAAAATATCAATAAATGGTATTCCGTATCCCCAACTGATTTGTTTCCTCTTAGTCATACCGGCTCATTATTAGCAAAGTACTGGTTCTTTTTTTATACAAAGTGCTGGTTATTCATTTAGTTAGGTTGCCCTACAATGGCAACTGTTCTATATTCAGACACAATTACATAAACAGGATACGACATGATAAACATTCCAAATGGGCATTACCATGAGTTATAAACAAAACATTACTACCTTATTCATTATAAGTCAAAAATAAATTACTCCGACCTTTTAGATAGTCCATCTGCTAAATTACTTAATTCACCTTTGATTGAATTCAATTTATCATCAACATTGTTTTCCATCCACTCTATAACTGGCCTTCATAAAATACAATGTCCACAGGGCCATATAAACTTGCAATACACTTATATCTGACTAATATGAATACCATACAAATGAACTCGTGTTCCCAATACAATATTACCCATCCAAAATAACACAGTAATTATACAAAATACCAGTACATCATAATAATCATAACTAAGAAATATGAGTTATATCCTCAAGAATGCTTTATTCTTAACTCCTATATATATATATATTTTTTTTTTACTACCCCCCTACAAATCCCTTAACCCCTGATACCCGTTACATTCTACTGTGTTCAGCACTAGGCTTCTTGACCATCGCCGGCCTCATCCTAGCTGTAAACCACATCTCCCTCGTGACCTGTAACTGGGTCACCCCCCCCATCCATACTCACTATTACCCCCCTGGACTGGTAGCGCCCAGTTGCTTCCACAAGGACTGATGCGGAAGGGGTGGACATTTTTTCTTTTATTCCACCCCCATACTTGCTTCGGCGTTACAGTAAAACTTCAGTAACATATACTTACTAATAGTGATTGATATGCCCCTAATGGACTACCACCCCTATCTGGGTGAAAATAGCCCTGTTCCAAAATTTGGTAGATTCCCCTAAAAATAACCCCCCTACTAAATCTAACAAAACACCGGTTAACAAAACAAAAACAAACCACAAGCCGGTTATAACAAGTAAAATTTATGATTTGTCACAATTAACTACTTTCACGGTCATGATCCGGTGAGGTCATGACCGCACTTAGGTGGGGAATCTACAGTTAAACATAAAACATAGATTGACATTTATAAAGGTTTATATTAACAGTTGTATGCACATCTCATTTTACAAACACTATCTTAGCCCAAACATTCTTGATTATTTTTACCCAAAAATTTCCTTCAGTTTTCAATTTTAAATAAATATCTTAAACATTGCTTTCCTCAATTATTATTTAGTGTATCATTACAGTTGAAATCAAATCAAAATAGAGTTAAACACATCACTAACATTCACACTTTTAAGTTAATCCAAAACCACCTCAAATTCAATTTAGTTTCTTCCTGGGTTCAAGACAAATTCATTTACTTTAATTACATTTATCAAAATGATTCTACATTAACAACCTCCTCTCACATAAAAATTAACTGCAT
Source organism: Magicicada septendecula (assembly GCA_034769895.1). Classification (NCBI taxonomy): domain Eukaryota; kingdom Metazoa; phylum Arthropoda; class Insecta; order Hemiptera; family Cicadidae; genus Magicicada; species Magicicada septendecula. Next base: position 131,781,053 of record CM068372.1, read on the forward strand.
TACAATCAAAACACTGCGTTATTTCATTACATTGTAAAAAAAATTACCTTCATTTCATCACATCGTACATTTCTTTTGTTTCATAATAAGATTTTACTCATGGCAATGATTCATTCTACTACAACATCTATGTTGTTGTCAACTCCAACACATGACTGTAAACATTAATCACACATCAGACAACCTGCCTGTTTATATTAACAGTTGTCTACAAGGCTTGTTTTATAAATAGACTCAGTCTCAACATTCCTGATTACAACACCACTAATACCTGTACTTCCTTCAATTTTCAATTTAGACAACTCTTTTAGTGTTGACATATTAATAAAATTCACATTTTTAATTATTTTAGTAAAAGAAAATATTATTATTATAGCGTACTACAAACATTGTTACATAAACTATAATCTACATTTCGACAATATAGCCTTGACACAATACATTTATTTACAAATTTTCGTCATATCCTTTCATTGTTTACCACACTTCATTACATAAATCAGCCAAGTAATTACCATTGACTCAAGTAATTAAACGTTCATTCTTAAATTGTCTAACCACCATCATCAAAAATTAGTCTTCCTATCACATAACATTTTTCATTTTTATTTATGTCTCATATGGATATCATTTGTATAATACCCATAAATATTTGTTTTTTCCATTGTACCATAATAATCATACATAGGGTTACCCCCCTTTATTACGTTATCATAAGTCATGTCGGCATTATTATTCTTTGTCAAGTCTCCATCAGTATTTATTGTTACACCCAGGTAAGTTACGTTATTATTTACAACTGTATCATCAAAATAATCATCAATCTTTATTTCACAAGGTAAGTCAATTTGTTTCTCTCTCTCAATATATAAACTCTGCACTAACATTTCATAGCCCCTATTAATTTCAAAAATCTCTATCTCTCTTTTTCTCTCTCTCTCCTCACAATACCTCTCACAACCCCCCTGATCTATCTCACTCCATGCAAAAGGCAACATAAAATCACTAAAATACTTACTGGCTTTACCAGATACATCACTACAAAAACTTAAGGGGCCCTTTGGAGACACCATGTCTCCCACATAACCACTGGAGGAAACGCTGTCCTCATAAAACATCTGTGAAACCTTTGTTTCACCACACACTTGGGGAACATCTGTCTTTTGCCCATCTAACATTTCAGCACACTCTCTCTCACTTTCATTGACACTAACTAACAACACTTCGTTACCAAATTCTACTTCAACAAAATCTTCCTTATTACTCTCAGTATTAACTGCCTTACTCTCTAGCACCACATTTTCAATTATCTAATTGTTATCACTTGTTAACACATTATAATCATCGGTATTACTCACCTTGTTATTAATTTCTCCACTATCTGTTGTCATATTACCACTGTTACTTGCAAAGCTTGTTAAATTGTCATTTATACGTTTATCAGGGTCAAAGTTTTGTGACTTTATATTATTAATTTCGCTCTTCAGTTCATTAAATTTACTGTCTAATTTACCCTCATGTATATCAAGGCGTTTACTCAATTCATTAATTTTTGCATTACATCACTACCTAATTTATCAAATTTATTATCGAACTTTTCCTCATTACTATCAAAACGACTTTCTAGCTTTATATTTTGTTCTTGAAACTTTTCATTGAAATTGCTATTTATATTCTCAGACATTGTTCTCATTAGGTTATACAGGTCATCCATTGACAACCATTTTTCTTTTATTTTTGTTACCACGGGAGTGGATTTTGCTCCTGCCTCACTAATTACTACGGATCGTGTGAAACTATTTTCATTTAAATTAATTACATCTGTTCGGCTTGGAGTTGTCTCCAACCCCGAATCATTCACTACAGCTGATTCAGTTAAAATATTTTCTTTAACCATAATTGGGGTTAAACACCCTCCTGACTCATTCTTAACAGTTACGTCAGCTATTTTTGTTTTATTCTCTATACTAATTTCAATTAAGTCAGTTATGCTGACTTCATCATCATTATTCATCATTTTCTATAGTGTTTTTTACATATACTATTATACACACTTTAGCTTAAACTTATCTCGCCCTCACTCCCAAATAACCCGTTCTGCAGCCTAATTAGGTCTGATCTGTGTAATTAAAATAAATCACACAAATTGTCCAACTGTTCAGGGCGCCAGTGAAACTATTTAATTTCTATCAATTTATAAAATAATCGAGTCCCTGTTCTCGGGCGCCAGTGAAACAATAGTATTTATAAGCAAATAATAAAATATTCGAGTCCCTAGTTCGGGGCCAGTGAAACAACATACGTTTAATTCAATTAATAATATAACATCTTACCTTCGGGTTTCTCTTCCAGAGTCCTACAGACGAAAACAGCTGCAGACAAGGTTATATGGGTTTGAGTTTCGGAATAATGACGCTAACACAAATTTTGCGTATTCTAACAAATTGGCTTTCTTTAATGCAATATTTGTTTTCCCTTTACATTCACCCTACACTTGCAATGCAGCACAAAAAGACATAAATATTTAACCCATCAATATCAACTAATCTGAAACTAGCCTAAAAATAGCGGTATTTTGGGAGCCAGCAATTTGCAACACACTCTCACTCATACTCTTTACATTTCTTTTTTATTTTAAAACCCAGATATTATAGTTCAATATTTGTATTTATTTTAATAGATTTATTGAATTGTTCAGACAGTGTTATGGAAGTTACTTAATACATCCACGGCGTTCCTTACTATCTACTCACCGCCTCGTGTGGTTAGCTGTTTCGTGTCACTTAAAAAATGTTAGTTCAATCGATCATGAATTCTTTGCACTGCCGCGACACACTCCGTCTTATTTTTAAGTTTTAAGTTACACTTTCCACTTTGTTAACAATTTGTCGGCCGACATAACTCTTGCTCGAGCACTTAAATGTTTAATAGGCTGGCCGCGCTATATTGTTTGTACTTTAATAGTTGCACATGATAGGCCTACTTTAAATTCGGCCTATCTTACACTCCCGAGGCCACCGTTATATTTGTTAATACACTGCTCCCTGCTACTGTCTGATGCTAACACTATGGTGACAATCTGCTTACTGTGATTCACACACAAATACTGCTGGAGAGCTGTTGCGTAATATGTCTGGGCTGGGCAGTCCAGACATCAACAGTTTATGATAACACTGTTTGTTGCTGGTTGCAAGGGGCACCTCACACGTGAATACTGACAATTAAAAATTTACTGATTTAAATTGAAACTATGGTAGCACACAATTCTGTACCGTTACAATATATATATATATATATATATATAATATTTAATTTTTATAATGAATTTACCTCAAGATATTTCTTTCCTTATTAGGAACATGTTTCGAGAACCCCTGTGTTCTCATCAGGCTGAGGATGTTCTCGAAACATGTTCCTAATAAGAAAAGAAATATCTTGAGGTAAATTCATTATAAAAATTAAATATAATATATACACAGGAAACGGACTGTAGCAAAAAGTGTTTGAATATGTGTTTCAAATGACATAAAATTCTTCAGAAACGAAGGTCTCTTAGCAGCATTTTAAAAGTGAGATTTTAAAATGCATTGGAAATAGCATTCACACGTAAATTAAAGGAACCATTGCCATATGCTTACCAGAAATGGGAAGAATTCTTTAGTAGCAGGTTAATCATACGTTATATAATTATAGGCCTATTACTTTTGAATTGCTTAATAGTACTACTTCATTACTATTATATAGATCATGTATTTAAATTATTAGACTTGATGTGCAGAGATTTGGTAACAGAAAACAATTATTTTTCAACGCCATTTAAAAATAAATATTCTCAGTTGTTCAAAGGGATGATTATTTAACTTTGAGGATACCACTTCTAACTGTATTATTTTTTTGTGAAGCTGTCTTTATTCTTATAAAACTGAAGTGATGAAAGACATTTTATATAATATTAACATATTCAATACAAAATATTAACTTAACATTCGGAGAATATGTTTTGTAATGTACATTGGTCCCTCTGTCGTGTTGAGCTTGGACCATATTTATTATAATGAATTATTCTGCTAGTCGGACAAAAATCAGTGATCCAAAGAAACATGCATATAAGCAAAAACTAAAGTAAATACTTGTCTATGAAAAGAGATTCTAAATTTTGTGTGTGTCTATGTATGTGTGTTTATTGACTTTTTGTCATTTATATTATATTGGTAAATGCATGATATACAATTTGACTTTGGTAGCCATAGGTTAACTGTAGTGTTTATTGGTAAAAAACTGAATTTTTATTTCAGTATTTTTTAGTGATAATACTAATTTTATTTCTATTTACATTATTTAAAAAATTTAGCAAATATCATGAAGTAATGAGTACAATTACTATAGTTTTATATTAATTAAATGTAAAAGTAGAAGTGTTGTAAAATATTTTATTGTGTACTGTATAATGCCGACAAATTACCTATTGTAAAATGTAGTGATATATCTTATTGTTATTGTAATCGTTTTGTATTTTTTCATTTTGTAATTAAATGTACATATATAGAGAAATTGTAATAAATAATATTTGCAAGCAATTTACCAGTCATGAATAAAATCCTTTTTTTTTTTTAAGAGATATAATTTTAATGATATTTATAAGTAACATGTCAAATATGACTTTGTGTGCAAGAGTTTTTCAGTTTGCACACAATTCCTGTTGAATCACAAGCGAGAATGTATGCACAAGAGCCAGATTTCACTTTATTGGTTGATTGAACTTTTACACCAGATATATATGGCCACACATGAGCTGATTAACCATATGAAAAAAATATTTGTCAAGTTGCGAATTTAATTCAATTCAAAGTGAAATTATGTGTTTAGAAACAGTATAATTGAGAATATATAGTATAAGTGACCCTGTTTATGTAGTAGGAATGTAAAGAGGTTTGTGATAAATAAAATCATATTTTTTACATTGTTGTATATTTTGTATTAAAACCTGCAACATTTAAAATGTGCTTAAGAGTAGAAATAAATTTTCATTTAATTTCATAACTTGTGGAGATCCCTATATAGTTAGAAAAGTATTAAACTTCAATCAAAGTGACAAGAAGAGAAAAATGAAGTGTATTGATAATAGATTTCAGCAGGACTGACTATGGGAACTGATGATACTAGGTTATACTTCTTTTGATGGTCAAGTTGGTACAGATTTCTGAGTTTAGTTCCCATTGACTGCTATAACTTAGATTATCAGGACAGTTACCCACTCAGTTCTGCTTGGACTTGCTTAGATTAACCCTTTAGTGCACATTATGGGTGAGCAGGTATGCAGTGGCTGCAAATACACTCGCACAAGTCACTCAAGTGTTTTCAGAGTTTACTCAATATATTTGAAATGACTCATTGAGCTCTATACTCAGTTCTTAAGTATGCTCAAAAGTACACTGTATGATCACTTTAAGGAGGATAATTGGCTCATATACCAAAAACATCAGATAAGAGAGAGACTTTAACCTTACATTTAAACTACCTTACACTTGCTAAGAAAACTAGAGAAAAATAGTCGCATAATATATAAAAACAAGTAAATTGTGGGTGATTGTTGAATTTATGTGTATACTTTAATAATAAAATGTTTTATACCTACCTGTGCCATAATCTAATTTATATAAAGACGAAACAAGCATTAGACACAACAGAAATTGGACAGTACAAATACATCACTGAGTTTTGTTGAAATGTGTATGTCAACACCTGGTTGATTGGTTGATGTTGAGAGCTAGCCTGTGCTTCAATAAAAGTATAAAGTTTCAAAGTTCCTTTATTTAGGACTCATGCAAATGTACAAACTTAATGAACTATATACGTGCATGCAGCATGGAATTCTACCTTGTACTGATGACATGTAGTCAAAGAACAGTCCTTAAAGCAGCATCCCACACATATCACTTCACTAGAGACGTAACAGGTTATTACTGCAATTACATACCATGATTTTATAAACAATGACTTTGTGTAACAAGCCTGTGGGTACCTGTTGTTGGTCTCTATAACCTGTTCCACCTAAGCAGTCTTAAAACTGTAACGCGACAGTTTGGGTCTACCCGGGGTAATTTGGGGAAAGTGGAACCATAAAAGTATAAATAATAATAAACAAATTTTATTCATGAATACGTAGGAAGCAAGCGAGTGGAATAGTGTCAAGGTCAACAATCCGACTGGTCAAACTTTGAACCTTGTAAACTTTGTATTCTGAATACCGCATTGCGACACGTGTAGATGACGTCACGTTTTTCTTGTTATCTACAGCCGGTCTTGAGCAGGGCTGACTGCAGTAAAAATTACGTTAGTTCTACTCAAGACTCCGAGAAGGCCACTCATTTCTATCTCCAGCCGCGGCTACAGGATTTTCATTATTTAAATTATTAGCATGTTCAACATGCGCTAAGTTTACTTTGGCTATCTCAGCCTTACTTCACACTATTATGTCATTCGATATTTAATTCTAATTTAATTAGCGGGCATCATGCAATGGTAATTACTACGCATGCCAGCAATCGCTTCAACTAAATTTCAATAAACAATTATTTATATACAAAGCATACAGTCCACTTAATTCTTCATTTCTAACCAGCTAACTCCAACTAGCGTTCCTAAGAATAACTCAAGAGCTTCTAAGACGCAACGTTTTTTGGTCATCCGGGCAGGATTTCGCATTTTATGGTCCACAAGCGACCGCATTTCTTGATCCACAGCAACCGCATTTTATGGTCCTCACGGGGCGGTTTCATATTTTCATCATAGGGCCGCATTTTGGTCCACCATGATTTCAAATACATTTCATTTAATGGGCCCAAACAATCTTCAGCCCAAATACTTTTGAATTTAGATTGCTGGCCGCGGCATGCCTTTATTTCCATAAAACCAAACTTCTTACGTGACATGCAAGATTCTGCAAAGCGTCAACTCTAAGACTACAAGACATTTGTTCTACGGCAACAAAATTCCACAACTTAAAGTCACACAGAGCTACAACGTCAAACGTCACCCGACCAGCACAAACAGGCGGTGCGCCAACTTCAAAGGATTGCCGGACGGGATCAACACGGAACCAACAGGACCGAAGCCGTTTTGAACACTCCAGGATTCAATATCCACGTGATTATAAACTTTCATTTTCTTTTATAATTGTTCATATATAATGCATGGGTACAACAAACTGAATAATATTTTACATTTAATATAGTATTATTAATACTTTTACGTAAGCAGATAGTATTGTCATATGAGCATAAACTTTCATTTTTAACTAGATTTTCATATGTACATTTGTACATAAATTTCCATTTACATAACTGTACAATAACTCATTAAGAAGCTCAAGTGTTGAGATAAGGCTATATGTATATTATCATTTGAATAATTCATACTTTCAATAACGCTCATAACTATTCTTTTAAAAGAGATAATAAGTATCTATTATAGTAAGTAATGTATTAAGGTGTATACCAATCACTGGCTCCCGCATTATATCAGATTTCAGCAAGTTATTCAAAATTACAACAATTGTTCACCTACTCTGCGTTTAAATATTTTTTCAAATCACATTTTACATTACAGTCATGGCTGATGTAAAGGTGTTAATAAAGAAACGGGGCACAATTAAGGCGTCTATATCCCGTGTGAACACTTTCGCGGATAATTTCGATCCAGACATAAGCGATCATCATGCATTAAAAATTAAGCTCGCCATTTAATGGAATTGTCCGCTAAATATGAGGATATTCAGACTCAAATTGAGTCTGACGACTCTGATTTCGCATCAGCCAGTGACAGAGTTCAAACCGAGGATCATCTCTGCAATATCGAATGCAAATTACACCACTTGTTAGAGCAAGTAGAGCAGGTGAACCAGAAACCGTTCATTCAAACCGAAATTACGCCAATTAAACCCCCCCCCTATACAGTTGGAACCAATTAAATTGCCTTGCTTCTCAGGTAGCATTATTGATTGGCAACACTACTACAATATATTTCTTGAATTAATACACATCAGAACCGACCTGATGGATATTCACAAGTTACACTACTTGCACTCTTCATTGAGTGACGAGGCATTAAATGTAATAAAGTCTCTTCCAATCACCCATGAAAATTATGCGGTATCCATTGATTTATTAAAAAGCAGGTATGACAGTAAGTTAATTGTCTCAGCCCATCACATAGGGAATGTCTTGGGTGTGAAATCAGTTCAACAAGAGTCCAGGGTTAGCATTTCCAGATTCATTGATGAGATAACCGCGAATATCAATGAACTCATTAAATCTACCCGTAAATACATTTGAAATTATTCTCATTCATTACTTAGCCCAAAAACTCGATAATCACACGTGTCGGCTCTGGAAAGAAAGCTTGTCGGAAGAACGATTTCCTAATTTCAGTAATTTTATAAAATTTTTAAATACCTGTAGGCAGTTATTATAAAACCTGGACAGCGCGGCCACTTCAGCAAGCAAGATAAACGTTGGCGATAAGGCTCACTATCGCAAAGCAATTAAACTGGTAAATATGTTTCCAAATCAACATTCCACGCTCATATCGGAAATAATATGTCAGCTGTGCAAGGGTAAACACAGACTTACTGAGTGTCCACAATTTGTAGCGATTACTCCAATGGAGAGAAAAAATATTCTAATTAAAAAGAAACTGCCTAAATTGCATACGCCCAGGCCACGATCTTGCACACTGTCCCTCCAAATTTTCTTGCAGAACGTGTGCGAAACGCCATCACACAATGATTCATATATCTAACAAAAATGATTCGTCCAGGAACAATCGGTGTTCGTTAAAATTGCAAACAAACAAGTCTATAGTATTATCCACCGCGGTCTGCATGACAACTGACCATGCAGGTAGAAAGCATCCGGTTAGGATTTATTAGACTCAGGTTCGCAAGCTAACTTCTGCACTATGAATTTCGCACATCGCATGGGTTTAAAACTGATTAAATCTCAATTACCCATAACGGGTATAAATAATTCATTGTCTCAAGCTGATTTCAGTACCAGAGTAAGGTTGCATTCACGCTATAAGAATTTTAGTTTAAACATACATTGCGCTGTGCTTCCCAGTATCACTAATAATCTCCCTGCGGAATCATTTGATATCGCATCTTTAAATTTACCCAAGGGCATATTCTTAGTCGACCCACAACTGAACTTCTCGTCGCAAGTCGATCTATTGCTCGGTGCTCAGTATTACTTGCAATTAATTGAACCTGTCAAATTTATCCGTAGCCCACATTTCCCCACAATACAGGAGACAAAATTGGGATTCATTGTCGCAGGTGACTTGCCATTTAATGTCGACATGACGAAACCGGTTTCATCATTTATGGTATGTGAAAATGATAGTGCCATTTCCTCGCAACTAAAGGACTTTTGGAAGTTAGAGGACGTTGCTATTCGTGATCCCTCCGCTGAGGACTCAGAATGCGAAAATCATTTTGTATCTAATACTGTCCGTAATAAGGATGGCAGATTTGTGGTATCCCTGCCTCGCAAGTCATACAATTCTCATTTGGGCGATTCTCTTCACGGAGCTATCCGCCGGTTTCAATCATTGGAACTCAAGTTCAAGCAGAACCCTGCTCTTCCCAAAGATTATAGCGCATTCATGCATGAATATTTAAGTCTTGGTCACATGTCTTTACTTGATGTGTACGATTTGTCGGTGGACAAGTCGGACACCTTTTATTTGCCGCACCACTCAGTTTTTAAAGGCTCCAGCATAACTACCAAATTGCGAGTTGTTTTCAACGGCTCCGCTAAAACGACAAATAATTTGTCCTTGAATGACACACTGATGGTTGGTCCCACGGTCCAGCAGGATCTGTTCTCTATTATGGCTCGATTTCGAACTCACCGATATGTCCTCATTTCTGACATTGAGAAGATGTATCGGCAAATTTTAGTTAACCCCAAGGATTCCAATTTGCAGCGTATTGTTTGGCGCGACGCCCCCCATAAGGAACTCCAACATTGGCGCCTTGAGGACAGTCACATATGGGACTGCAAGTGCCTCATTTCTTGCTACAAGATGTCTGGCTCAAATAGCCCAAGAAAATAAAACTAAATACCCCATAGCTTGCTCAGCCATCGCCAATGATTTTTATGTGGACGATCTCATGACGGGTTCAGATAACCCGAACATCCTATCTAAAATGAAATCTGACATCATAAATTTACTAAGCCAGTACGGTTTTACCTTACACAAATGGTTTTCGAATAATCAGGCCATTATAGCTCCGCACGCTTGTTCCTCCCTCGACCTTAGCAAAAATCAAACTGTGCTCACTTTGGGCATTCAATGGAACATTAACGAAAATAGTTTCGTATATAGTGTCCAAAGACATGACAATGTAGAAGTATTTAACAAGAGAAGGGTATTATCAGTCATCGCAGGAATTTACGACCCTTTGGGACTCATTGATCCGGTTACATTTTGGTGTAAGCATTTTATGCAGCTATTGTGGTTATCAGGTACAAGTTGGGACGAACCCTTATCAGGTTCATTATCTAACCAGTGGGTAGAGCTTTATTCTCAGCTGATTTCAGACACTTACTTTAAAATTCCGAGGTCTGTAAAGAGTTTAAGCAATTCGCGAATAATTTCATTCCAGCTTCATGGATTTGCCGACGTGTCAGCTAAGGGTTACGGTCTATTCAAACTACGCCATATCATCAAACCTGTTATGTTCCAAATCTAGAGTTGCTCCATTGAAGCAGATAACATTACCCAGACTTGAACTTTGTGCCCATTTATTGTTGGCTCAGTTAGCTTCCAAGGTCATAGACACCGTGAATTACAAATTCGACGAATTATATTTCTACTTGGACTCAATGATAGCCTTACATTGGATCCATCAGCAATCGTCCCGTTGGAAGGTATTTGTTGCCAACCGTGTTGCGGAAATACAGCGTCTCACTACAAAGGGAACTTGGCACCATGTCTCGTCGCTGGACAACCCTGCCGACATTTTATCACATGGTTGTCTCCCTCAGATTTTACACAGTCACCCACAATGGTGGCATGGTCCATCTTGGTTGTCCCTCGAGTCATCCTCATGGCCTATCAGTGCCTTTGATACCCATTCTCCCTGGAGCAGAAACGACGCATGCAGGCCCAAACTTTACTAATTGTCGCTTCATCCACGTCCAGTTATTTTGAAAACTATTCATCTCTTTCAAAACTCATTCGCGTTTTTTCATACTGCCGCCGATTCATTCGGAACTCTAGGCTCCCGATAGCTGATAGGGACACTTCCTTTTTAACGGCCCAAGAGTTGTATGATACACTTTTGGTTTTTATTCGCCAGTCTCAGCAATCGCACTTGGCATTGAGGTTAAGGAACTTGAGGCGCATCGCTGCATCCCTAGTAACAGTAAAATTCTTTCACTTAACCCCTTTCTGGACAAGACAGGTATATTACGCGTGGGTGGACGTCTGCAGCACTCCCAGCTTAACTACGAGAGCAAACATCAAATCATACTACACCCGCATTCTCATCTCAGCAAGTTAATCATAGAAAACGAACATCTTCGTTTACTACACGCTGGTGTACAATTAAACCAGTTTTCTCTACGGCAGAAATATTGGATCATTAATGATAAATCCTATATACACTCAGTAATACATAAATGCATCACTTGTTTCGATTCCGTGCTAGGGGCGCAAACCAATTATTAGGAGAATTACCCCTTCCAGGGTTACGCCTGCTCAGGCATTTTCCCAATCTGCTGTCGACTATGCCGGTCCCGTATTTGTACGTCATGGCGGGCAGCGCTCTAAATCGACGTCAAAGGCGTATATTGCTTTATTTAGATGCATGACCACTAAGGCCATTCACTTGGAACTTGTCTCGGATCTTACCTCAGATGCCTTCATAGTGGCCTTAAAACAGTTTATAGCGCGTAGAGGTATCCCTGATCAGATATTCTCCAACAATGGAACGAACTTTCGTCGTGCTAGCAGCACACTCCACGAATTATACAGACTTTTGCAGTCTAAAGAATTTGAGCAAACCACCCAGGAGTTTACCAGTGCCCAAGGCATCAAGTGGTCCTTTATTCCACCCTCAGCCCCTCATTTTGGTGGTCTGTGGGAAAGCAGAGTCAAGAGTGTCAAGTTTCACTTGCGTCGCGTGGTTGGCGGAACCATTCTGACTTTCGAGGAGTATTATACCATCTTAACTCAAATAGAGTCCTGCCTTAACTCACGCCCTTTGTTTGCCATATCTAATGACTCTAGGGACCCCGAACCTTTAACTCCAGCTCATTTCCTGGTTGGTTCTCCGCTCACGGCACTCCCTGAACCTGACTATTTCCAAGTCAATATTAGTCGTTTGGGCAGATGGCAGCTGCTCCAAAAATTCACCCAATCAATTTGGAAACGGTGGTCAAAAGATTACTTGCACCAGTTGCAACAGCACAACAAATGGCGCATTACGTCAAAAAATTTGACTCCCGGACAACTCGTCCTCATTCTAGATGACAATTCCCCCCCCTTCAGTGGAAACGCGGGGTAATCACGAATGTTTATTCAGGTCAGGACTCAATAGTGCGCGTTGCTGATGTTCGCACCACACATGGTATCCTACGTCGACCCATTCATAAATTATGCCCACTTCCGGTGGCATTAGACTAGTCGCATGAGCATTATGCGACACGTATCGGTAATGTGAACTTTGTCGCATTACCTTGCTTCACGCCCGGGGCGATCATATGATCTATATTGTAATGATTAATACACTATTATTATGTCTATCATGATATTGTGTATCACAATCATGTTTTTGTGCATTTTTAAAGTTTTTTGGGGATTGTTATAATATTATTGTATCAATTATTATGTCTTTGCCATTGTATTATTACTTGTTACTTATTATTGAATTTTTTGTGATCATTATCCTATTATTATGTGATGCAAATTACTATGTCTACCTGATTATTGTATTATTGTGCATCATTACCATGTTATTATGTGTTGTGTAATTTTATTATCGTTTTTCTATTACTATATAATGCAAATCATTATGTATTTTGTAATTATCACATGAATTTGGTATGTTAATCATGTTGTTACTATTAATTTTCTGGGTGTCATTGCTCTATGTTGGATGTGTCAATTGTTGTGTTGTTGTTGTATTAGCATGAGTTATTTATTATTGAATTTATTATCATGTAATGTCAATTACTATATACTATTCACATAATAACTTAAGTTGCAAAATCGCCCCGATTTTGTGCGGGCAGTATGGTCAAACTTTGAACCTTGTAAACTTTGTATTCTGAATACCGCATTGCGACACGTGTAGATGATGTCACGTTTTTGTCTGTTATCTACAGCCGGTCTTGAGCAGGGCTGACTGCAGTAAAAATTACGTTAGTTCTACTCAAGACTCCGGGAAGGCCACTCGTTTCTATCTCCAGCCACGGCTACAGGATTTTCATTATTTAAATTATTAGCATGTTCAACATGCGCTATGTTTAATTTGGTGATCTCAGCCTTACTTCACACTATTATGTCATTCGATATTTAATTAGCAGGCATCATGCCGCGGTAATTACTACGCGTGCCAGCAATCGCTTCAACTAAATTTCAATAAACAATTATTTATATACAAAGCATACAGTCCACTTAATTCTTCATTTCTAACCAGCTAACTCCAACTAGCGTTCCTAAGAATAGCTCAAGAGCACTTCGAGAGCTTCTAAGACACAACACCGATGCAAGAAAAAACAGTTAAATGTTACCAAACGAACTTTGACCGATGAAGTCACCAATCACGCCACATTACATAAGTGCCAAGCCTTTAAATACGTCACTTGGAATGCAATGCGTAGTCGACCTCGCCTCAGAAATTGGCTCGTCATATTAGTAGAACAATGAGATGTGATCACGTGACTCCCCACCATCTCAGGACTCGGACGCAGTATAATTCGCCCCAGTTGAAATTATACCTTATAACCGGCCGGTTGTGAATATAAATTCCGGAACGAAAATGTGGGACCGCATAATTAATGTAACTATACAGTAACGTAAAATGTAAATATGAAGAAATCAGTTTTAAAGATAGTTTAAATGAACTAACAGTTTCAGAATAAACAGTGAATAAAAGTTAAAATAAAAGGAAATGTGCGGAGTGATGCAAACTACGCCAGGATGTGGAACTCTTTCGGACATATAATCAGCTAAGTAGCATTGGGGGGAGTAAAACAAAATTAACAAGGGTTGACAAATTTAATATTCTTTTGATTCTATCATTAAACTGAGATCTCTAAGGGCATGGGGTACGAGAATGTGTGTATGTGAGTGAGTGAAAATTATGTTAGACAAATAAGCGCTGGTTTGAGATAGTTAGATTTAAGTTTATATATCAATATTTGTTTGTTAACCAACATAATGTAGTATTATTAAAGCACATGTATCAGGGAAAGAGAAAAAATATTTGTTTCTCTTCTGAGGGCAATTAAACGAAATGTGCTTTGGAACAAATCAAATTAATTTGATTTCTGATGTCATCATTAATTAATAAAAGTATGACAATGTTAAACTACAACTGGGCTAGAGTCATTATTTATTCCAAAATAACCAATTCTGTTCTTCCGGTTCGCTGATCCAAACCCTGGTGAGTAAAATTTTAAGTTGGTAGCAAATACATGGCGGCTACAAGAGCCTAAAATGCATAGTAAACAAATAAAGTTTATTTATTAATTTATAAACAAGAAAGTAATTTAATGAAGAAATTTGTGTTAGTGGTTGAAATCACAATCAGAATGATCACAGTTGCACACCACTATATAAAAATTATCCCGATTAGCGCTTTCAAGCCTCACAGCCCATCGTCAGATCGGAATAGGCAGAAATTATTTTAAAACAAACCCTTCACCCCTCTCCCCCACCCTGCTCACACACAACAAGCTATAATATAAATGACCCTTCCCCACCCCCTAAACCCTGTCACACCATCTGCACAGTTACATATTTTTCTAGCAAATTCCTTGTGTTTCAGTGTGTGTGTGCATCCTTTTAAACTACCCTCTTCCTCTCCACACATGTGGGTCAGTCACACACCCTTATTTTAAAACAACCAATTAGTACTATGCAGTATAATTCTTAATCTTATCTATCTGTCGTCTATCATTTACTTTTTAATCATGTTATAAAATATTTCTTCATTTACAAATTTAATTTTAATATTAATTAAATTGTCTAACCCTTTTTCTCTTTCTTTCAATATTTCTAACTCCTCTCTAAGCTTCCTTTCAACTGTGTTATTTACTATTTTTACAATTTCGTATTCTTCCAAAGGATTAACAAACTTATGGTTGTCTTCTATGAAATGTCTTGCATATAACGAATTGGTTGTTCTATTACCTTCTCCACGTTTGTGGTCAGACAACCTGCATACGAATTTTCGTCCTGTCTCACCTAGGTACACTTTGTTGCAGTCTTTACATTTTAATTTATAAATTCCGCTTTTCTGTAATACTGGAATTTTTTCTATATTCTTATTCCTTATCTTATCAAATACCGTTTCACATTTTTTAATAGCTATATCTACTCCATATTTAAAACATTTTATAATTTTTCTAGTATGTGAACCTATGTATGTCAATGACACTGCATAATTCTTTTGTTCTGGTTCTATTTTAGCTTTTTGTGTGTTAACCCTTTTCATAACTTTATCCACTATGTTGGTGTTATAATTATTATTCCTTACAATTCCCTTTATCGTTTTTAACTCCCTATCTTTTGATTCGGTCTCTTTTAAACACTTCTGAGCTCTGTAACAAAATGAATTGATTGCCGCCATTTTATATCTATATGGGTGGTAAGACTCTCTTGGTATAATTATATCAGAATACGACTCTTTCCTAAATATCCCAAACTGTAGTTTCTCATTATCCTTAATTTCTATGTTCAAATCTAAGTAATTTATTTTCTTACCTCCTATCTCTTCTTTAAATTGTAAGTTTTTATCCTTATTATTTACCTCATTTATAAACTCATGCACTTCTTCTATGCTTCCTTCCCAAATTACTAATACATCATCAACATATCTAGACCATAATTTTATATTGTCTTTATACTTAGTGGAAGTTATTAATTGCTTTTCAAAATCATTCATGCATATTTCAGCAAGAATAGGGGATAATGAAGACCCCATAGGTAAACCTTTTTTCTGTATATAAAACTTGTTATTAAACCTAAAATAGTTCTGATTTACACATTCTTTAATTACTTTCATCAACTGCTTTTTATACCTGTATTCTCCCATATTATTATCGTTTATTAACTTAATAACTTTATTTACTGTGATATTGGTAAACATGTCCTTAACATCCAGTGATATCAATTTTGTATTTACATTAATCCTAATATTTTCTAATTTTTCTATCAATTTTACATTATTTTCTATGTTGTATTTTGTCCCAAATTCATATTTCTCTTTCAGTACTCTGCTAACTTCCTTTGATAATTTATAAATAGGTGCATTAATAAAAGAAACAATCGGTCTAATTGGTTTTCCTTCTTTATGTATCTTAACCTGACTTTTAAAAGTTGGTGCTGTTAGATTACTTTCCAATAAATACTTTTTCTTATTTTCTTCTATAAATGTTATCTGTTTCATCATTTGTTTTATCCTTGACTGGTACTTACTTGTATAATCATACTTTATTTCCTCGTATGGTCCTTCCCTTATAAATTCTTCCGTTTTCTTTATGTATTCGTCCTTTCTCAGTAGTACCATTGTATTTCCTTTGTCCGCCTTCGTAACTATAATATCATTCTTCTTTATTTTATTCTTAAGTTTAGTTACAGTTGATTTGATTTTTTGTTCATTTTTTGAATTATACAAACTTTTCTTAAATATTTTATCTACTACATTCCCTACTTCCCACCTTATTCTTTTTTTATCATTTTCATTTCCTAGTTTTTGTATTATGCTTTCGCATTCAATAATCGTTTTTTCTTGATTTAATTCTGGTGGCGGTGCGTATTTTAAGCCTTTTGCTAACATTTCTTTTTCTTCAGTATTGAAATTCACCTCTGTAAGGTTTATTACTCTTTTTTCATAGTTATTCTTAAAGAGGTGTTCCTTTTTTACTTCGTTCTTTCTTATTAATTTATTTAACTTATCTACCATTTTTTTTTTTTATTTTCCAATTTCTTTTCTACGTACCCCAAACCAAAATTATATAATATTTCTTCTAACTCTACATACGAGTATATTCTTAACAATTCTATGTGTCTGTCATATAATTCCCTATTATATCTATTGATTAAGTCGTAGAGTGACCTTATTTCCAGTTTTATCCACAACTTCTCGCTTTGTTCTTTTACTTTTTTGGCTACACTGTTCTTATTTTTAATTTTAACTTGAGCGTACTTTGGGATGACATTATTATCAAGACATTGTTTATTAAACCATATTTTACTTAAAACCCTTTTCAATTTAACTTTTAACTTAAGATATTTTAAAACTTTACTTACCTTATTGTTGTCGTTTATTACCTCATTGTTGTTGCCCATTACCTGTAGTCGATTGCACATCTTAACAGACGTTTAATGAAGAAATTTGTGTTAGTGGTTGAAATCACAATCAGAATGATCACAGTTGCACACCACTATATAAAAATTATCCCGATTAGCGCTTTCAAGCCTCACAGCCCATCGTCAGATCGGAATAGGCAGAAATTATTTTAAAACAAACCCTTCACCCCTCTCCCCCACCCTGCTCACACACAACAAGCTATAATATAAATGACCCTTCCCCACCCCCTAAACCCTGTCACACCATCTGCACAGTTACATATTTTTCTAGCAAATTCCTTGTGTTTCAGTGTTGTGTGTGTGTGTGTGTGTGTGTGTGTGTGTGTGTGTGTGTGTATGTGTGTGTGTGTGTGCATCCTTTTAAACTACCCTCTTCCTCTCCACACACGTGGGTCAGTCACACACCCTTATTTTAAAACAACCAATTAGTACTATGCAGTATAATTCTTAATCTTATCTATCTGTCCTCTATCATTTACTTTTTAATCATGTTATAAAATATTTCTTCATTATCAAATTTAATTTTAATATTAATTAAATTGTCTAACCCTTTTTCTCTTTCTTTCAATATTTCTAACTCCTCTCTAAGCTTCCTTTCAACTGTGTTATTTACTATTTTTACAATTTCGTATTCTTCCAAAGGATTAACAAACTTATGGTTGTCTTCTATGAAATGTCTTGCATATAATTGGTTGTTCTATTACCTTCTCCACGTTTGTGGTCAGACAACCTGCATACGAATTTTCGTCCTGTCTCACCTAGGTACACTTTGTTGCAGTCTTTACATTTTAATTTATAAATTCCGCTTTTCTGTAATACTGGAATTTTTTCTATATTCTTATTCCTTATCTTATCAAATACCGTTTCACATTTTTTAATAGCTATATCTACTCCATATTTAAAACATTTTATAATTTTTCTAGTATGTGAACCTATGTATGTCAATGACCCTGCATAATTCTTTTGTTCTGGTTCTATTTTAGCTTTTTGTATGTTAACCCTTTTCATAACTTTATCCACTATGTTGGTGTTATAATTATTATTCCTTACAATTCCCTTTATCCAGTGGTGCCGATCCCCCCCAAGCCCTATGTCGCTTCCCCCCCCCCAACTCCAGGCTCGATTACTAAAAAAAAAGCTCTTTTTATAATGGATCACAATTTAGCATTTTCAGTAAAACGTGATTAGTTTTACAGTATACAGTATCAAATCTCAATCACTTCATTGGAAAAATACTTAGATTTGCAACTTTAATGCCTTACTTAAATTTGTTCCCTTAATAAAATGTTATAAACAATTCCGTCCTTTTATAGACTTTATTAAAACATAGTAGAAAGCAAGATAATTAAAAAATCTAAACGCAGATTTCTATTGCACACTGTACTTTATTAATACAGTAAGTAAAAAAAAAAATGGATTTCAAAATTACATTATAAATAAATCTATATCTATCTATCCATTACAATATTTTAAGCTTACAATCACAACATTTTTGTTATCTGAAGTTGAAATATAACTTATAAGTAAGAAAAAAATTATAATATTAATAATCAGTGTTGTGTTTTTAGGTGTTCAATAATATTTGTTGTCTTTGTTTGGTGGAAAAGGCAAACTTGTCAATGATTTCTTCGTGCAGAATCTTGCTTAAAACTTCAGACTCACTACATAAAATTAACAAACTTTTTAACCATGTATCACTCATGCTTGTTCTAAGACGATTTTTGACAATTTTGATGCGGCTCATGGTTCTCTCTGCCGAACAGCTTGTTATGGAAAGAGATAAAAGAATCTTGTAGAGTCTATTTAAATTTGGAAACCCAGAAAGTTGCAGGAGGCATCTGTACGGTTTTATAAATCCTCGTCGTAGCCAAAGCTCCAGAGTTGTCTTACAGGACTTGTAAACAAGGTCGTTTATTAGTTGTTTATGCTGCAATTTATTTCTTAACGAAGGAAATACGTAAATTTTGGGTTAAAAAGGTAATTGTAAGTAAATATAACAAAATATTTCTCAAAACAATAAAATCAAACTTTGTGTTTTTCAAAATTTCCGCCTTATATAAAAATCCCTCCTTAAGGCGTTTGAATAAAGCGTTGTTTTTCCCAATCAAACGTCTTAACTTTATTTTTATCAAAATTTTTAGTGTGCAAGTCCAAAACAATAAAATCGAACTTTGTGTTTTTCAAAATTCACACAAAAAGTCCGCACATGTGAAAGCACCCTCGTAGTATAATATTTTAGTGTACAAAATAAAGCTTTATATGTAAATTTATCAAAATAAGCGATTATTTGAAAATAAATGTAGATAAATAAGGAAAGTGAGACTGCTCAAGTTGTACACGAGAAAATTTTTTGAAGCAGCAAAATAATTAAAGAACTTTAGGTCGTTTGAAAGCGTCTATTCCACCTACGTAGGGAACTTCCATTCGCTTTCAAACGATCTAATTTTCTTTAAGTATTTTATGACTTCAAAAAATTGTTTAGCCTACAACTTGACCAGTCTCGCCTTCTTTGTTTTTCAATATGTATTTACAAATAATCGCTTTTTTAATAAATTAAAATATAAAGCTGTATTTTGTACACTAAAATTATTGTACTCTGATTCGTGGCTGTCTCATCACGTGATACACCATGCAGCCCCCTTAAGCAAGCTTTGACGCAAATTGCGACCAGGAAATACGTTCTCACATTGTATTCGGTATTTTTAGTAATAGTAAATTTCATACAACAGTAAAAAAAATCCCCCCCAAAAATTTTTCAAATGTCGCCAATGGCGACATGATACCCCCCTGTAGGCACCCCTGCCTTTATCGTTTTTAACTCCCTATCTTTTGATTCGGTCTCTTTTAAACACTTCTGAGCTCTGTAACAAAATGAATTGATTGCCGCCATTTTATATCTATATGGGTGGTAAGACTCTCTTGGTATAATTATATCAGAATACGACTCTTTCCTAAATATCCCAAACTGTAGTTTCTCATTATCCTTAATTTCTATGTTCAAATCTAAGTAATTTATTTTCTTACCTCCTATCTCTTCTTTAAATTGTAAGTTTTTATCCTTATTATTTACCTCATTTATAAACTCATGCACTTCTTCTATGCTTCCTTCCCAAATTACTAATACATCATCAACATATCTAGACCATAATTTTATATTGTCTTTATACTTAGTGGAAGTTATTAATTGCTTTTCAAAATCATTCATGTATATTTCAGCAAGAATAGGGGATAATGAAGACCCCATAGGTAAACCTTTTTTCTGTATATAAAACTTGTTATTAAACCTAAAATAGTTCTGATTTACACATTCTTTAATTACTTTCATCAACTGCTTTTTATACCTGTATTCTCCCATATTATTATCGTTTATTAACTTAATAACTTTATTTACTGTGATATTGGTAAACATGTCCTTAACATCCAGTGATATCAATTTTGTATTTACATTAATCCTAATATTTTCTAATTTTTCTATCAATTTTACATTATTCTCTATGTTGTATTTTGTCCCAAATTCATATTTCTCTTTCAGTACTCTGCTAACTTCCTTTGATAATTTATAAATAGGTGCATTAATAAAAGAAACAATCGGTCTAATTGGTTTTCCTTCTTTATGTATCTTAACCTGACTTTTAAAAGTTGATGCTGTTGGATTACTTTCCAATAAATACTTTTTCTTATTTTCTTCTATAAATGTTATCTGTTTCATCATTTGTTTTATCCTTGACTGGTACTTACTTGTATAATCATACTTTATTTCCTCGTATGGTCCTTCCCTTATAAATTCTTCCGTTTTCTTTATGTATTCGTCCTTTCTCAGTAGTACCATTGTATTTCCTTTGTCCGCCTTCGTAACTATAATATCATTCTTCTTTATTTTATTCTTAAGTTTAGTTACAGTTGATTTGATTTGTTGTTCATTTTTTGAATTATACAAACTTTTCTTAAATATTTTATCTACTACATTCCCTACTTCCCACCTTATTCTTTTTTTATCATTTTCATTTCCTAGTTTTTGTATTATGCTTTCGCATTCAATAATCGTTTTTTCTTGATTTAATTCTGGTGGCGGTGCGTATTTTAAGCCTTTTGCTAACATTTCTTTTTCTTCTGTATTGAAATTCACCTCTGTAAGGTTTATTACTCTTTTTTCATAGTTATTCTTAAAGAGGTGTTCCTTTTTTACTTCGTTCTTTCTTATTAATTTATTTAACTTATCTACCATTTTTTATTTTTATTTTCCAATTTCTTTTCTACGTACCCCAAACCAAAATTATATAATATTTCTTCTAACTCTACATACGAGTATATTCTTAACAATTCTATGTGTCTGTCATATAATTCCCTATTATATCTATTGATTAAGTCGTAGAGTGACCTTATTTCCAGTTTTATCCACAACTTCTCGCTTTGTTCTTTTACTTTTTTGGCTACACTGTTCTTATTTTTAATTTTAACTTGAGCGTACTTTGGGATGACATTATTATCAAGACATTGTTTATTAAACCATATTTTACTTAAAACCCTTTTCAATTTAACTTTTAACTTAAGATATTTAAAAACTTTACTTACCTTATTGTTGTCGTTTATTACCTCATTGTTGTTGCCCATTACCTGTAGTCGATTGCACATCTTAACAGACGTTTAATGAAGAAATTTGTGTTAGTGGTTGAAATCACAGTCAGAATGATCACAGTTGCACACCACTATATAAAAATTATCCCGATTAGCGCTTTCAAGCCTCACAGCCCATCGTCAGATCGGAATAGGCAGAAATTATTTTAAAACAAACCCTTCACCCCTCTCCCCCACCCTGCTCACACACAACAAGCTATAATACAAATGACCCTTCCCCACCCCCTAAACCCTGTCACACCATCTGCACAGTTACATATTTTTCTAGCAAATTCCTTGTGTTTCAGTGTGTGTGTGTGTGTGTGTGTGTGCATCCTTTTAAACTACCCTCTTCCTCTCCACACACGTGGGTCAGTCACACACCCTTATTTTAAAACAACCAATTAGTACTATGCAGTATAATTCTTAATCTTATCTATCTGTCGTCTATCATTTACTTTTTAATCATGTTATAAAATATTTCTTCATTATCAAATTTAATTTTAATATTAATTAAATTGTCTAGCCCTTTTTCTCTTTCTTTCAATATTTCTAACTCCTCTCTAAGCTTCCTTTCAACTGTGTTATTTACTATTTTTACAATTTCGTATTCTTCCAAAGGATTAACAAACTTATGGTTGTCTTCTATGAAATGTCTTGCATATAACGAATTGGTTGTTCTATTACCTTCTCCACGTTTGTGGTCAGACAACCTGCATACGAATTTTCGTCCTGTCTCACCTAGGTACACTTTGTTGCAGTCTTTACATTTTAATTTATAAATTCCGCTTTTCTGTAATACTGGAATTTTTTCTATATTCTTATTCCTTATCTTATCAAATACCGTTTCACATTTTTTAATAGCTATATCTACTCCATATTTAAAACATTTTATAATTTTTCTAGTATGTGAACCTATGTATGTCAATGACCCTGCATAATTCTTTTGTTCTGGTTCTATTTTAGCTTTTTGTATGTTAACCCTTTTCATAACTTTATCCACTATGTTGGTGTTATAATTATTATTCCTTACAATTCCCTTTATCCAGTGGTGCCGATCCCCCCCAAGCTCTATGTCGCTTCCCCCCCCCCCCAACTCCAGGCTCGATTACTAAAAAAAAAGCTCTTTTTATAATGGATCACAATTTAGCATTTTCAGTAAAACGTGATTAGTTTTACAGTATACAGTATCAAATCTCAATCACTTCATTGGAAAAATACTTAGATTTGCAACTTTAATGCCTTACTTAAATTTGTTCCCTTAATAAAATGTTATAAACAATTCCGTCCTTTTATAGACTTTATTAAAACATAGTAAAAAGCAAGATAATTAAAAAATCTAAACGCAGATTTCTATTGCACACTGTACTTTATTAATACAGTAAGTAAAAAAAAAAATGGATTTCAAAATTACATTATAAATAAATCTATATCTATCTATCCATTACAATATTTTAAGCTTACAATCACAACATTTTTGTTACCTGAAGTTGAAATATAACTTATAAGTAAGAAAAAAATTATAATATTAATAATCAGTGTTGTGTTTTTAGGTGTTCAATAATATTTGTTGTCTTTGTTTGGTGGAAAAGGCAAACTTGTCAATGATTTCTTCGTGCGGAATCTTGCTTAAAACTTCAGACTCACTACATAAAATTAACAAACTTTTTAACCATGTATCACTCATGCTTGTTCTAAGACGATTTTTGACAATTTTGATGCGGCTCATGGTTCTCTCTGCCGAACAGCTTGTTACGGAAAGAGATAAAAGAATCTTGTAGAGTCTATTTAAATTTGGAAACCCAGAAAGTTGCAGGAGGCATCTGTACGGTTTTATAAATCCTCGTCGTAGCCAAAGCTCCAGAGTTGTCTTACAGGACTTGTAAACAAGGTCGTTTATTAGTTGTTTATGCTGCAATTTATTTCTTAACGAAGGAAATACGTAAATTTTGGGTTAAAAAGGTAATTGTAAGTAAATATAACAAAATATTTCTCAAAACAATAAAATCAAACTTTGTGTTTTTCAAAATTTCCGCCTTATATAAAAATCCCTCCTTAAGGCGTTTGAATAAAGCGTTGTTTTTCCCAATCAAACGTCTTAACTTTATTTTTATCAAAATTTTTAGTGTGCAAGTCCAAAACAATAAAATCGAACTTTGTGTTTTTCAAAATTCACACAAAAAGTCCGCACATGTGAAAGCACCCTCGTAGTATAATATTTTAGTGTACAAAATAAAGCTTTATATGTAAATTTATCAAAATAAGCGATTATTTGAAAATAAATGTAGATAAATAAGGAAAGTGAGACTGCTCAAGTTGTACACGAGAAAATTTTTTGAAGCAGCAAAATAATTAAAGAACTTTAGGTCGTTTGAAAGCGTCTATTCCACCTACGTAGGGAACTTCCATTCGCTTTCAAACGATCTAATTTTCTTTAAGTATTTTATGACTTCAAAAAATTGTTTAGCCTACAACTTGACCAGTCTCGCCTTCTTTGTTTTTCAATATGTATTTACAAATAATCGCTTTTTTAATAAATTAAAATATAAAGCTGTATTTTGTACACTAAAATTATTGTACTCTGATTCGTGGCTGTCTCATCACGTGATACACCATGCAGCCCCCTTAAGCAAGCTTTGACGCAAATTGCGACCAGGAAATACGTTCTCACATTGTATTCGGTATTTTTAGTAATAGTAAATTTCATACAACAGTAAAAAAAATCCCCCCCAAAAATTTTTCAAATGTCGCCAATGGCGACATGATACCCCCCTGTAGGCACCCCTGCCTTTATCGTTTTTAACTCCCTATCTTTTGATTCGGTCTCTTTTAAACACTTCTGAGCTCTGTAACAAAATGAATTGATTGCCGCCATTTTATATCTATATGGGTGGTAAGACTCTCTTGGTATAATTATATCAGAATACGACTCTTTCCTAAATATCCCAAACTGTAGTTTCTCATTATCCTTAATTTCTATGTTCAAATCTAAGTAATTTATTTTCTTACCTCCTATCTCTTCTTTAAATTGTAAGTTTTTATCCTTATTATTTACCTCATTTATAAACTCATGCACTTCTTCTATGCTTCCTTCCCAAATTACTAATACATCATCAACATATCTAGACCATAATTTTATATTGTCTTTATACTTAGTGGAAGTTATTAATTGCTTTTCAAAATCATTCATGTATATTTCAGCAAGAATAGGGGATAATGAAGACCCCATAGGTAAACCTTTTTTCTGTATATAAAACTTGTTATTAAACCTAAAATAGTTCTGATTTACACATTCTTTAATTACTTTCATCAACTGCTTTTTATACCTGTATTCTCCCATATTATTATCGTTTATTAACTTAATAACTTTATTTACTGTGATATTGGTAAACATGTCCTTAACATCCAGTGATATCAATTTTGTATTTACATTAATCCTAATATTTTCTAATTTTTCTATCAATTTTACATTATTCTCTATGTTGTATTTTGTCCCAAATTCATATTTCTCTTTCAGTACTCTGCTAACTTCCTTTGATAATTTATAAATAGGTGCATTAATAAAAGAAACAATCGGTCTAATTGGTTTTCCTTCTTTATGTATCTTAACCTGACTTTTAAAAGTTGGTGCTGTTGGATTACTTTCCAATAAATACTTTTTCTTATTTTCTTCTATAAATGTTATCTGTTTCATCATTTGTTTTATCCTTGACTGGTACTTACTTGTATAATCATACTTTATTTCCTCGTATGGTCCTTCCCTTATAAATTCTTCCGTTTTCTTTATGTATTCGTCCTTTCTCAGTAGTACCATTGTATTTCCTTTGTCCGCCTTCGTAACTATAATATCATTCTTCTTTATTTTATTCTTAAGTTTAGTTACAGTTGATTTGATTTTTTGTTCATTTTTTGAATTATACAAACTTTTCTTAAATATTTTATCTACTACATTCCCTACTTCCCACCTTATTCTTTTTTTATCATTTTCATTTCCTAGTTTTTGTATTATGCTTTCGCATTCAATAATCGTTTTTTCTTGATTTAATTCTGGTGGCGGTGCGTATTTTAAGCCTTTTGCTAACATTTCTTTTTCTTCTGTATTGAAATTCACCTCTGTAAGGTTTATTACTCTTTTTTCATAGTTATTCTTAAAGAGGTGTTCCTTTTTTACTTCGTTCTTTCTTATTAATTTATTTAACTTGTCTACCATTTTTTATTTTTCTTTTCCAATTTCTTTTCTACGTACCCCAAACCAAAATTATATAATATTTCTTCTAACTCTACGTACGAGTATATTCTTAACAATTCTATGTGTCTGTCATATAATTCCCTATTATATCTATTGATTAAGCCGTAGAGTGACCTTATTTCCAGTTTTATCCACAACTTCTCGCTTTGTTCTTTTACTTTTTTGTCTACACTGTTCTTATTTTTAATTTTAACTTGAGCGTACTTTGGGATGACATTATTATCAAGACATTGTTTATTAAACCATATTTTACTTAAAACCCTTTTCAATTTAACTTTTAACTTAAGATATTTAAAAACTTTACTTACCTTATTGTTGTCGTTTATTACCTCATTGTTGTTGCCCATTACCTGTAGTCGATTGCACATCTTAACAGACGTTTAATGAAGAAATTTGTGTTAGTGGTTGAAATCACAATCAGAATGATCACAGTTGCACACCACTATATAAAAATTATCCCGATTAGCGCTTTCAAGCCTCACAGCCCATCGTCAGATCGGAATAGGCAGAAATTATTTTAAAACAAACCCTTCACCCCTCTCCACCACCCTGCTCACACACAACAAGCTATAATATAAATGACCCTTCCCCACCCCCTAAACCCTGTCACACCATCTGCACAGTTACATATTTTTCTAGCAAATTCCTTGTGTTTCAGTGCGTGTGTGTGTGTGTGTGTGTGTGTGTGTGTGTGTGTGCATCCTTTTAAACTACCCTCTTCCTCTCCACACACGTGGGTCAGTCACACACCCTTATTTTAAAACAACCAATTAGTACTATGCAGTATAATTCTTAATCTTATCTATCTGTCCTCTTATCATTTACTTTTTAATCATGTTATAAAATATTTCTTCATTATCAAATTTAATTTTAATATTAATTAAATTGTCTAACCCTTTTTCTCTTTCTTTCAATATTTCTAACTCCTCTCTAAGCTTCCTTTCAACTGTGTTATTTACTATTTTTACAATTTTGTATTCTTCCAAAGGATTAACAAACTTATGGTTGTCTTCTATGAAATGTCTTGCATATAACGAATTGGTTGTTCTATTATCTTCTCCACGTTTGTGGTCAGACAACCTGCATACGAATTTTCGTCCTGTCTCACCTAGGTACACTTTGTTGCAGTCTTTACATTTTAATTTATAAATTCCGCTTTTCTGTAATACTGGAATTGTTTCTATATTCTTATTCCTTATCTTATCAAATACCGTTTCACATTTTTTAATAGCTATATCTACTCCATATTTAAAACATTTTATAATTTTTCTAGTATGTGAACCTATGTATGTCAATGACCCTGCATAATTCTTTTGTTCTGGTTCTATTTTAGCTTTTTGTATGTTAACCCTTTTCATAACTTTATCCACTATGTTGGTGTTATAATTATTATTCCTTACAATTCCCTTTATCGTTTTTAACTCCCTATCTTTTGATTCGGTCTCTTTTAAACACTTCTGAGCTCTGTAACAAAATGAATTGATTGCCGCCATTTTATATCTATATGGGTGGTAAGACTCTCTTGGTATAATTATATCAGAATACGACTCTTTCCTAAATATCCCAAACTGTAGTTTCTCATTATCCTTAATGTCTATGTTCAAATCTAAGTAATTTATTTTCTTACCTCCTATCTCTTCTTTAAATTGTAAGTTTTTATCCTTATTATTTACCTCATTTATAAACTCATGCACTTCTTGTATGCTTCCTTCCCAAATTACTAATACATCATCAACATATCTAGACCATAATTTTATATTGTCTTTATACTTAGTGGAAGTTATTAATTGCTTTTCAAAATCATTCATGTATATTTCAGCAAGAATAGGGGATAATGAAGACCCCATAGGTAAACCTTTTTTCTGTATATAAAACTTGTTATTAAACCTAAAATAGTTCTGATTTACACATTCTTTAATTACTTTCATCAACTGCTTTTTATACCTGTATTCTCCCATATTATTATCGTTTATTAACTTAATAACTTTATTTACTGTGATATTGGTAAACATGTCCTTAACATCCAGTGATATCAATTTTGTATTTACATTAATCCTAATATTTTCTAATTTTTCTATCAATTTTACATTATTCTCTATGTTGTATTTTGTCCCAAATTCATATTTCTCTTTCAGTACTCTGCTAACTTCCTTTGATAATTTATAAATAGGTGCATTAATAAAAGAAACAATCGGTCTAATTGGTTTTCCTTCTTTATGTATCTTAACCTGACTTTTAAAAGTTGGTGCTGTTGGATTACTTTCCAATAAATACTTTTTCTTATTTTCTTCTATAAATGTTATCTGTTTCATCATTTGTTTTATCCTTGACTGGTACTTACTTGTATAATCATACTTTATTTCCTCGTATGGTCCTTCCCTTATAAATTCTTCCGTTTTCTTTATGTATTCGTCCTTTCTCAGTAGTACCATTGTATTTCCTTTGTCCGTCTTCGTAACTATAATATCATTCTTCTTTATTTTATTCTTAAGTTTAGTTACAGTTGATTTGATTTTTTGTTCATTTTTTGAATTATACAAACTTTTCTTAAATATTTTATCTACTACATTCCCTACTTCCCACCTTATTCTTTTTTTATCATTTTCATTTCCTAGTTTTTGTATTATGCTTTCGCATTCAATAATCGTTTTTTCTTGATTTAATTCTGGTGGCGGTGCGTATTTTAAGCCTTTTGCTAACATTTCTTTTTCTTCTGTATTGAAATTCACCTCTGTAAGGTTTATTACTCTTTTTTCATAGTTATTCTTAAAGAGGTGTTCCTTTTTTACTTCGTTCTTTCTTATTAATTTATTTAACTTATCTACCATTTTTTATTTTTATTTTCCAATTTCTATTCTACGTACCCCAAACCAAAATTATATAATATTTCTTCTAACTCTACATACGAGTATATTCTTAACAATTCTATGTGTCTGTCATATAATTCCCTATTATATCTATTGATTAAGCCGTAGAGTGACCTTATTTCCAGTTTTATCCACAACTTCTCGCTTTGTTCTTTTACTTTTTTGTCTACACTGTTCTTATTTTTAATTTTAACTTGAGCGTACTTTGGGATGCCATTATTATCAAGACATTGTTTATTAAACCATATTTTACTTAAAACCCTTTTCAATTTAACTTTTAACTTAAGATATTTAAAAACTTTACTTACCTTATTGTTGTCGTTTATTACCTCATTGTTGTTGCCCATTACCTGTAGTCGATTGCACATCTTAACAGACGTTTAATGAAGAAATTTGTGTTAGTGGTTGAAATCACAATCAGAATGATCACAGTTGCACACCACTATATAAAAATTATCCCGATTAGCGCTTTCAAGCCTCACAGCCCATCGTCAGATCGGAATAGGCAGAAATTATTTTAAAACAAACCCTTCACCCCTCTCCCCCACCCTGCTCACACACAACAAGCTATAATATAAATGACCCTTCCCCACCCCCTAAACCCTGTAACACGATCTGCACAGTTACATATTTTTCTAGCAAATTCCTTGTGTTTCAGTGTGTGTGTGTGTGTGTGTGTGTGTGCATCCTTTTAAACTACCCTCTTCCTCTCCACACACGTGGGTCAGTCACACACCCTTATTTTAAAACAACCAATTAGTACTATGCAGTATAATTCTTAATCTTATCTATCTGTCCTCTATCATTTACTTTTTAATCATGTTATAAAATATTTCTTCATTATCAAATTTAATTTTAATATTAATTAAATTGTCTAACCCTTTTTCTCTTTCTTTCAATATTTCTAACTCCTCTCTAAGCTTCCTTTCAACTGTGTTATTTACTATTTTTACAATTTCGTATTCTTCCAAAGGATTAACAAACTTATGGTTGTCTTCTATGAAATGTCTTGCATATAACGAATTGGTTGTTCTATTATCTTCTCCACGTTTGTGGTCAGACAACCTGCATACGAATTTTCGTCCTGTCTCACCTAGGTACACTTTGTTGCAGTCTTTACATTTTAATTTATAAATTCCGCTTTTCTGTAATACTGGAATTGTTTCTATATTCTTATTCCTTATCTTATCAAATACCGTTTCACATTTTTTAATAGCTATATCTACTCCATATTTAAAACATTTTATAATTTTTCTAGTATGTGAACCTATGTATGTCAATGACCCTGCATAATTCTTTTGTTCTGGTTCTATTTTAGCTTTTTGTATGTTAACCCTTTTCATAACTTTATCCACTATGTTGGTGTTATAATTATTATTCCTTACAATTCCCTTTATCGTTTTTAACTCCCTATCTTTTGATTCGGTCTCTTTTAAACACTTCTGAGCTCTGTAACAAAATGAATTGATTGCCGCCATTTTATATCTATATGGGTGGTAAGACTCTCTTGGTATAATTATATCAGAATACGACTCTTTCCTAAATATCCCAAACTGTAGTTTCTCATTATCCTTAATTTCTATGTTCAAATCTAAGTAATTTATTTTCTTACCTCCTATCTCTTCTTTAAATTGTAAGTTTTTATCCTTATTATTTACCTCATTTATAAACTCATGCACTTCTTCTATGCTTCCTTCCCAAATTACTAATACATCATCAACATATCTAGACCATAATTTTATATTGTCTTTATACTTAGTGGAAGTTATTAATTGCTTTTCAAAATCATTCATGTATATTTCAGCAAGAATAGGGGATAATGAAGACCCCATAGGTAAACCTTTTTTCTGTATATAAAACTTATTATTAAACCTAAAATAGTTCTGATTTACACATTCTTTAATTACTTTCATCAACTGCTTTTTATACCTGTATTCTCCCATATTATTATCGTTTATTAACTTAATAACTTTATTTACTGTGATATTGGTAAACATGTCCTTAACATCCAGTGATATCAATTTTGTATTTACATTAATCCTAATATTTTCTAATTTTTCTATCAATTTTACATTATTCTCTATGTTGTATTTTGTCCCAAATTCATATTTCTCTTTCAGTACTCTGCTAACTTCCTTTGATAATTTATAAATAGGTGCATTAATAAAAGAAACAATCGGTCTAATTGGTTTTCCTTCTTTATGTATCTTAACCTGACTTTTAAAAGTTGGTGCTGTTGGATTACTTTCCAATAAATACTTTTTCTTATTTTCTTCTATAAATGTTATCTGTTTCATCATTTGTTTTATCCTTGACTGGTACTTACTTGTATAATCATACTTTATTTCCTCGTATGGTCCTTCCCTTATAAATTCTTCCGTTTTCTTTATGTATTCGTCCTTTCTCAGTAGTACCATTGTATTTCCTTTGTCCGCCTTCATAACTATAATATCATTCTTCTTTATTTTATTCTTAAGTTTAGTTACAGTTGATTTGATTTTTTGTTCATTTTTTGAATTATACAAACTTTTCTTAAATATTTTATCTACTACATTCCCTACTTCCCACCTTATTCTTTTTTTATCATTTTCATTTCCTAGTTTTTGTATTATGCTTTCGCATTCAATAATCGTTTTTTCTTGATTTAATTCTGGTGGCGGTGCGTATTTTAAGCCTTTTGCTAACATTTCTTTTTCTTCTGTATTGAAATTCACCTCTGTAAGGTTTATTACTCTTTTTTCATAGTTATTCTTAAAGAGGTGTTCCTTTTTTACTTCGTTCTTTCTTATTAATTTATTTAACTTATCTACCATTTTTTATTTTTCTTTTCCAATTTCTTTTCTACGTACCCCAAACCAAAATTATATAATATTTCTTCTAACTCTACATACGAGTATATTCTTAACAATTCTATGTGTCTGTCACATAATTCCCTATTATATCTATTGATTAAGCCGTAGAGTGACCTTATTTCCAGTTTTATCCACAACTTCTCGCTTTGTTCTTTTACTTTTTTGTCTACACTGTTCTTATTTTTAATTTTAACTTGAGCGTACTTTGGGATGACATTATTATCAAGACATTGTTTATTAAACCATATTTTACTTAAAACCCTTTTCAATTTAACTTTTAACTTAAGATATTTAAAAACTTTACTTACCTTATTGTTGTCGTTTATTACCTCATTGTTGTTGCCCATTACCTGTAGTCGATTGCACATCTTAACAGACGTTTAATGAAGAAATTTGTGTTAGTGGTTGAAATCACAATCAGAATGATCACAGTTGCACACCACTATATAAAAATTATCCCGATTAGCGCTTTCAAGCCTCACAGCCCATCGTCAGATCGGAATAGGCAGAAATTATTTTAAAACAAACCCTTCACCCCTCTCCCCCACCCTGCTCACACACAACAAGCTATAATATAAATGACCCTTCCCCACCCCCTAAACCCTGTCACACCATCTGCACAGTTACATATTTTTCTAGCAAATTCCTTGTGTTTCAGTGTTGTGTGTGTGTGTGTGTGTGTGTGTGTGTGTGTGTGTGTGTGTGTGTGTGTGTGTGTGTGCGTGCTTTTAAACTACCCTCTTCCTCTCCACACACGTGGGTCAGTCACACACCCTTATTTTAAAACAACCAATTAGTACTATGCAGTATAATTCTTAATCTTATCTATCTGTCCTCTATCATTTACTTTTTAATCATGTTATAAAATATTTCTTCATTATCAAATTTAATTTTAATATTAATTAAATTGTCTAACCCTTTTTCTCTTTCTTTCAATATTTCTAACTCCTCTCTAAGCTTCCTTTCAACTGTGTTATTTACTATTTTTACAATTTCGTATTCTTCCAAAGGATTAACAAACTTATGGTTGTCTTCTATGAAATGTCTTGCATATAACGAATTGGTTGTTCTATTATCTTCTCCACGTTTGTGGTCAGACAACCTGCATACGAATTTTCGTCCTGTCTCACCTAGGTACACTTTGTTGCAGTCTTTACATTTTAATTTATAAATTCCGCTTTTCTGTAATACTGGAATTTTTTCTATATTCTTATTCCTTATCTTATCAAATACCGTTTCACATTTTTTAATAGCTATATCTACTCCATATTTAAAACATATTATAATTTTTCTAGTATGTGAACCTATGTATGTCAATGACCCTGCATAATTCTTTTGTTCTGGTTCTATTTTAGCTTTTTGTATGTTAACCCTTTTCATAACTTTATCCACTATGTTGGTGTTATAATTATTATTCCTTACAATTCCCTTTATCGTTTTTAACTCCCTATCTTTTGATTCGGTCTCTTTTAAACACTTCTGAGCTCTGTAACAAAATGAATTGATTGCCGCCATTTTATATCTATATGGGTGGTAAGACTCTCTTGGTATAATTATATCAGAATACGACTCTTTCCTAAATATCCCAAACTGTAGTTTCTCATTATCCTTAATTTCTATGTTCAAATCTAAGTAATTTATTTTCTTACCTCCTATCTCTTCTTTAAATTGTAAGTTTTTATCCTTATTATTTACCTCATTTATAAACTCATGCACTTCTTCTATGCTTCCTTCCCAAATTACTAATACATCATCAACATATCTAGACCATAATTTTATATTGTCTTTATACTTAGTGGAAGTTATTAATTGCTTTTCAAAATCATTCATGTATATTTCAGCAAGAATAGGGGATAATGAAGACCCCATAGGTAAACCTTTTTTCTGTATATAAAACTTGTTATTAAACCTAAAATAGTTCTGATTTACACATTCTTTAATTACTTTCATCAACTGCTTTTTATACCTGTATTCTCCCATATTATTATCGTTTATTAACTTAATAACTTTATTTACTGTGATATTGGTAAACATGTCCTTAACATCCAGTGATATCAATTTTGTATTTACATTAATCCTAATATTTTCTAATTTTTCTATCAATTTTACATTATTCTCTATGTTGTATTTTGTCCCAAATTCATATTTCTCTTTCAGTACTCTGCTAACTTCCTTTGATAATTTATAAATAGGTGCATTAATAAAAGAAACAATCGGTCTAATTGGTTTTCCTTCTTTATGTATCTTAACCTGACTTTTAAAAGTTGGTGCTGTTGGATTACTTTCCAATAAATACTTTTTCTTATTTTCTTCTATAAATGTTATCTGTTTCATCATTTGTTTTATCCTTGACTGGTACTTACTTGTATAATCATACTTTATTTCCTCGTATGGTCCTTCCCTTATAAATTCTTCCGTTTTCTTTATGTATTCGTCCTTTCTCAGTAGTACCATTGTATTTCCTTTGTCCGTCTTCGTAACTATAATATCATTCTTCTTTATTTTATTCTTAAGTTTAGTTACAGTTGATTTGATTTTTTGTTCATTTTTTGAATTATACAAACTTTTCTTAAATATTTTATCTACTACATTCCCTACTTCCCACCTTATTCTTTTTTTATCATTTTCATTTCCTAGTTTTTGTATTATGCTTTCGCATTCAATAATCGTTTTTTCTTGATTTAATTCTGGTGGCGGTGCGTATTTTAAGCCTTTTGCTAACATTTCTTTTTCTTCTGTATTGAAATTCACCTCTGTAAGGTTTATTACTCTTTTTTCATAGTTATTCTTAAAGAGGTGTTCCTTTTTTACTTCGTTCTTTCTTATTAATTTATTTAACTTATCTACCATTTTTTATTTTTATTTTCCAATTTCTATTCTACGTACCCCAAACCAAAATTATATAATATTTCTTCTAACTCTACATACGAGTATATTCTTAACAATTCTATGTGTCTGTCATATAATTCCCTATTATATCTATTGATTAAGCCGTAGAGTGACCTTATTTCCAGTTTTATCCACAACTTCTCGCTTTGTTCTTTTACTTTTTTGTCTACACTGTTCTTATTTTTAATTTTAACTTGAGCGTACTTTGGGATGCCATTATTATCAAGACATTGTTTATTAAACCATATTTTACTTAAAACCCTTTTCAATTTAACTTTTAACTTAAGATATTTAAAAACTTTACTTACCTTATTGTTGTCGTTTATTACCTCATTGTTGTTGCCCATTACCTGTAGTCGATTGCACATCTTAACAGACGTTTAATGAAGAAATTTGTGTTAGTGGTTGAAATCACAATCAGAATGATCACAGTTGCACACCACTATATAAAAATTATCCCGATTAGCGCTTTCAAGCCTCACAGCCCATCGTCAGATCGGAATAGGCAGAAATTATTTTAAAACAAACCCTTCACCCCTCTCCCCCACCCTGCTCACACACAACAAGCTATAATATAAATGACCCTTCCCCACCCCCTAAACCCTGTAACACGATCTGCACAGTTACATATTTTTCTAGCAAATTCCTTGTGTTTCAGTGTGTGTGTGTGTGTGTGTGTGTGTGCATCCTTTTAAACTACCCTCTTCCTCTCCACACACGTGGGTCAGTCACACACCCTTATTTTAAAACAACCAATTAGTACTATGCAGTATAATTCTTAATCTTATCTATCTGTCCTCTATCATTTACTTTTTAATCATGTTATAAAATATTTCTTCATTATCAAATTTAATTTTAATATTAATTAAATTGTCTAACCCTTTTTCTCTTTCTTTCAATATTTCTAACTCCTCTCTAAGCTTCCTTTCAACTGTGTTATTTACTATTTTTACAATTTCGTATTCTTCCAAAGGATTAACAAACTTATGGTTGTCTTCTATGAAATGTCTTGCATATAACGAATTGGTTGTTCTATTATCTTCTCCACGTTTGTGGTCAGACAACCTGCATACGAATTTTCGTCCTGTCTCACCTAGGTACACTTTGTTGCAGTCTTTACATTTTAATTTATAAATTCCGCTTTTCTGTAATACTGGAATTGTTTCTATATTCTTATTCCTTATCTTATCAAATACCGTTTCACATTTTTTAATAGCTATATCTACTCCATATTTAAAACATTTTATAATTTTTCTAGTATGTGAACCTATGTATGTCAATGACCCTGCATAATTCTTTTGTTCTGGTTCTATTTTAGCTTTTTGTATGTTAACCCTTTTCATAACTTTATCCACTATGTTGGTGTTATAATTATTATTCCTTACAATTCCCTTTATCGTTTTTAACTCCCTATCTTTTGATTCGGTCTCTTTTAAACACTTCTGAGCTCTGTAACAAAATGAATTGATTGCCGCCATTTTATATCTATATGGGTGGTAAGACTCTCTTGGTATAATTATATCAGAATACGACTCTTTCCTAAATATCCCAAACTGTAGTTTCTCATTATCCTTAATTTCTATGTTCAAATCTAAGTAATTTATTTTCTTACCTCCTATCTCTTCTTTAAATTGTAAGTTTTTATCCTTATTATTTACCTCATTTATAAACTCATGCACTTCTTCTATGCTTCCTTCCCAAATTACTAATACATCATCAACATATCTAGACCATAATTTTATATTGTCTTTATACTTAGTGGAAGTTATTAATTGCTTTTCAAAATCATTCATGTATATTTCAGCAAGAATAGGGGATAATGAAGACCCCATAGGTAAACCTTTTTTCTGTATATAAAACTTATTATTAAACCTAAAATAGTTCTGATTTACACATTCTTTAATTACTTTCATCAACTGCTTTTTATACCTGTATTCTCCCATATTATTATCGTTTATTAACTTAATAACTTTATTTACTGTGATATTGGTAAACATGTCCTTAACATCCAGTGATATCAATTTTGTATTTACATTAATCCTAATATTTTCTAATTTTTCTATCAATTTTACATTATTCTCTATGTTGTATTTTGTCCCAAATTCATATTTCTCTTTCAGTACTCTGCTAACTTCCTTTGATAATTTATAAATAGGTGCATTAATAAAAGAAACAATCGGTCGAATTGGTTTTCCTTCTTTATGTATCTTAACCTGACTTTTAAAAGTTGGTGCTGTTGGATTACTTTCCAATAAATACTTTTTCTTATTTTCTTCTATAAATGTTATCTGTTTCATCATTTGTTTTATCCTTGACTGGTACTTACTTGTATAATCATACTTTATTTCCTCGTATGGTCCTTCCCTTATAAATTCTTCCGTTTTCTTTATGTATTCGTCCTTTCTCAGTAGTACCATTGTATTTCCTTTGTCCGCCTTCGTAACTATAATATCATTCTTCTTTATTTTATTCTTAAGTTTAGTTACAGTTGATTTGATTTTTTGTTCATTTTTTGAATTATACAAACTTTTCTTAAATATTTTATCTACTACATTCCCTACTTCCCACCTTATTCTTTTTTTATCATTTTCATTTCCTAGTTTTTGTATTATGCTTTCGCATTCAATAATCGTTTTTTCTTGATTTAATTCTGGTGGCGGTGCGTATTTTAAGCCTTTTGCTAACATTTCTTTTTCTTCTGTATTGAAATTCACCTCTGTAAGGTTTATTACTCTTTTTTCATAGTTATTCTTAAAGAGGTGTTCCTTTTTTACTTCGTTCTTTCTTATTAATTTATTTAACTTATCTACCATTTTTTATTTTTCTTTTCCAATTTCTTTTCTACGTACCCCAAACCAAAATTATATAATATTTCTTCTAACTCTACATACGAGTATATTCTTAACAATTCTATGTGTCTGTCACATAATTCCCTATTATATCTATTGATTAAGCCGTAGAGTGACCTTATTTCCAGTTTTATCCACAACTTCTCGCTTTGTTCTTTTACTTTTTTGTCTACACTGTTCTTATTTTTAATTTTAACTTGAGCGTACTTTGGGATGACATTATTATCAAGACATTGTTTATTAAACCATATTTTACTTAAAACCCTTTTCAATTTAACTTTTAACTTAAGATATTTAAAAACTTTACTTACCTTATTGTTGTCGTTTATTACCTCATTGTTGTTGCCCATTACCTGTAGTCGATTGCACATCTTAACAGACGTTTAATGAAGAAATTTGTGTTAGTGGTTGAAATCACAATCAGAATGATCACAGTTGCACACCACTATATAAAAATTATCCCGATTAGCGCTTTCAAGCCTCACAGCCCATCGTCAGATCGGAATAGGCAGAAATTATTTTAAAACAAACCCTTCACCCCTCTCCCCCACCCTGCTCACACACAACAAGCTATAATATAAATGACCCTTCCCCACCCCCTAAACCCTGTCACACCATCTGCACAGTTACATATTTTTCTAGCAAATTCCTTGTGTTTCAGTGTTGTGTGTGTGTGTGTGTGTGTGTGTGTGTGTGTGTGTGTGTGTGTGTGTGTGTGTGCGTGCTTTTAAACTACCCTCTTCCTCTCCACACACGTGGGTCAGTCACACACCCTTATTTTAAAACAACCAATTAGTACTATGCAGTATAATTCTTAATCTTATCTATCTGTCCTCTATCATTTACTTTTTAATCATGTTATAAAATATTTCTTCATTATCAAATTTAATTTTAATATTAATTAAATTGTCTAACCCTTTTTCTCTTTCTTTCAATATTTCTAACTCCTCTCTAAGCTTCCTTTCAACTGTGTTATTTACTATTTTTACAATTTCGTATTCTTCCAAAGGATTAACAAACTTATGGTTGTCTTCTATGAAATGTCTTGCATATAACGAATTGGTTGTTCTATTATCTTCTCCACGTTTGTGGTCAGACAACCTGCATACGAATTTTCGTCCTGTCTCACCTAGGTACACTTTGTTGCAGTCTTTACATTTTAATTTATAAATTCCGCTTTTCTGTAATACTGGAATTTTTTCTATATTCTTATTCCTTATCTTATCAAATACCGTTTCACATTTTTTAATAGCTATATCTACTCCATATTTAAAACATTTTATAATTTTTCTAGTATGTGAACCTATGTATGTCAATGACCCTGCATAATTCTTTTGTTCTGGTTCTATTTTAGCTTTTTGTATGTTAACCCTTTTCATAACTTTATCCACTATGTTGGTGTTATAATTATTATTCCTTACAATTCCCTTTATCGTTTTTAACTCCCTATCTTTTGATTCGGTCTCTTTTAAACACTTCTGAGCTCTGTAACAAAATGAATTGATTGCCGCCATTTTATATCTATATGGGTGGTAAGACTCTCTTGGTATAATTATATCAGAATACGACTCTTTCCTAAATATCCCAAACTGTAGTTTCTCATTATCCTTAATTTCTATGTTCAAATCTAAGTAATTTATTTTCTTACCTCCTATCTCTTCTTTAAATTGTAAGTTTTTATCCTTATTATTTACCTCATTTATAAACTCATGCACTTCTTCTATGCTTCCTTCCCAAATTACTAATACATCATCAACATATCTAGACCATAATTTTATATTGTCTTTATACTTAGTGGAAGTTATTAATTGCTTTTCAAAATCATTCATGTATATTTCAGCAAGAATAGGGGATAATGAAGACCCCATAGGTAAACCTTTTTTCTGTATATAAAACTTATTATTAAACCTAAAATAGTTCTGATTTACACATTCTTTAATTACTTTCATCAACTGCTTTTTATACCTGTATTCTCCCATATTATTATCGTTTATTAACTTAATAACTTTATTTACTGTGATATTGGTAAACATGTCCTTAACATCCAGTGATATCAATTTTGTATTTACATTAATCCTAATATTTTCTAATTTTTCTATCAATTTTACATTATTCTCTATGTTGTATTTTGTCCCAAATTCATATTTCTCTTTCAGTACTCTGCTAACTTCCTTTGATAATTTATAAATAGGTGCATTAATAAAAGAAACAATCGGTCTAATTGGTTTTCCTTCTTTATGTATCTTAACCTGACTTTTAAAAGTTGGTGCTGTTGGATTACTTTCCAATAAATACTTTTTCTTATTTTCTTCTATAAATGTTATCTGTTTCATCATTTGTTTTATCCTTGACTGGTACTTACTTGTATAATCATACTTTATTTCCTCGTATGGTCCTTCCCTTATAAATTCTTCCGTTTTCTTTATGTATTCGTCCTTTCTCAGTAGTACCATTGTATTTCCTTTGTCCGCCTTCGTAACTATAATATCATTCTTCTTTATTTTATTCTTAAGTTTAGTTACAGTTGATTTGATTTGTTGTTCATTTTTTGAATTATACAAACTTTTCTTAAATATTTTATCTACTACATTCCCTACTTCCCACCTTATTCTTTTTTTATCATTTTCATTTCCTAGTTTTTGTATTATGCTTTCGCATTCAATAATCGTTTTTTCTTGATTTAATTCTGGTGGCGGTGCGTATTTTAAGCCTTTTGCTAACATTTCTTTTTCTTCTGTATTGAAATTCACCTCTGTAAGGTTTATTACTCTTTTTTCATAGTTATTCTTAAAGAGGTGTTCCTTTTTTACTTCGTTCTTTCTTATTAATTTATTTAACTTATCTACCATTTTTTATTTTTCTTTTCCAATTTCTTTTCTACGTACCCCAAACCAAAATTATATAATATTTCTTCTAACTCTACATACGAGTATATTCTTAACAATTCTATGTGTCTGTCATATAATTCCCTATTATATCTATTGATTAAGCCGTAGAGTGACCTTATTTCCAGTTTTATCCACAACTTCTCGCTTTGTTCTT
Source organism: Magicicada septendecula (assembly GCA_034769895.1). NCBI lineage: Eukaryota > Metazoa > Arthropoda > Insecta > Hemiptera > Cicadidae > Magicicada > Magicicada septendecula. The sequence goes on from CM068372.1 coordinate 131,822,022, forward strand.
TTACTTTTTTGTCTACACTGTTCTTATTTTTAATTTTAACTTGAGCGTACTTTGGGATGACATTATTATCAAGACATTGTTTATTAAACCATATTTTACTTAAAACCCTTTTCAATTTAACTTTTAACTTAAGATATTTAAAAACTTTACTTACCTTATTGTTGTCGTTTATTACCTCATTGTTGTTGCCCATTACCTGTAGTCGATTGCACATCTTAACAGACGTTTAATGAAGAAATTTGTGTTAGTGGTTGAAATCACAATCAGAATGATCACAGTTGCACACCACTATATAAAAATTATCCCGATTAGCGCTTTCAAGCCTCACAGCCCATCGTCAGATCGGAATAGGCAGAAATTATTTTAAAACAAACCCTTCACCCCTCTCCCCCACCCTGCTCACACACAACAAGCTATATTATAAATGACCCTTCCCCACCCACTAAACCCTGTCACACCATCTGCACAGTTACATATTTTTCTAGCAAATTCCTTGTGTTTCAGTGTTGTGTGTGTGTGTGTGTGTGTGCGTGCTTTTAAACTACCCTCTTCCTCTCCACACACGTGGGTCAGTCACACACCTTTATTTTAAAACAACCAATTAGTACTATGCAGTATAATTCTTAATCTTATCTATCTGTCCTCTATCATTTACTTTTTAATCATGTTATAAAATATTTCTTCATTATCAAATTTAATTTTAATATTAATTAAATTGTCTAACCCTTTTTCTCTTTCTTTCAATATTTCTAACTCCTCTCTAAGCTTCCTTTCAACTGTGTTATTTACTATTTTTACAATTTCGTATTCTTCCAAAGGATTAACAAACTTATGGTTGTCTTCTATGAAATGTCTTGCATATAACGAATTGGTTGTTCTATTATCTTCTCCACGTTTGTGGTCAGACAACCTGCATACGAATTTTCGTCCTGTCTCACCTAGGTACACTTTGTTGCAGTCTTTACATTTTAATTTATAAATTCCGCTTTTCTGTAATACTGGAATTTTTTCTATATTCTTATTCCTTATCTTATCAAATACCGTTTCACATTTTTTAATAGCTATATCTACTCCATATTTAAAACATTTTATAATTTTTCTAGTATGTGAACCTATGTATGTCAATGACCCTGCATAATTCTTTTGTTCTGGTTCTATTTTAGCTTTTTGTATGTTAACCCTTTTCATAACTTTATCCACTATGTTGGTGTTATAATTATTATTCCTTACAATTCCCTTTATCGTTTTTAACTCCCTATCTTTTGATTCGGTCTCTTTTAAACACTTCTGAGCTCTGTAACAAAATGAATTGATTGCCGCCATTTTATATCTATATGGGTGGTAAGACTCTCTTGGTATAATTATATCAGAATACGACTCTTTCCTAAATATCCCAAACTGTAGTTTCTCATTATCCTTAATTTCTATGTTCAAATCTAAGTAATTTATTTTCTTACCTCCTATCTCTTCTTTAAATTGTAAGTTTTTATCCTTATTATTTACCTCATTTATAAACTCATGCACTTCTTCTATGCTTCCTTCCCAAATTACTAATACATCATCAACATATCTAGACCATAATTTTATATTGTCTTTATACTTAGTGGAAGTTATTAATTGCTTTTCAAAATCATTCATGTATATTTCAGCAAGAATAGGGGATAATGAAGACCCCATAGGTAAACCTTTTTTCTGTATATAAAACTTATTATTAAACCTAAAATAGTTCTGATTTACACATTCTTTAATTACTTTCATCAACTGCTTTTTATACCTGTATTCTCCCATATTATTATCGTTTATTAACTTAATAACTTTATTTACTGTGATATTGGTAAACATGTCCTTAACATCCAGTGATATCAATTTTGTATTTACATTAATCCTAATATTTTCTAATTTTTCTATCAATTTTACATTATTCTCTATGTTGTATTTTGTCCCAAATTCATATTTCTCTTTCAGTACTCTGCTAACTTCCTTTGATAATTTATAAATAGGTGCATTAATAAAAGAAACAATCGGTCTAATTGGTTTTCCTTCTTTATGTATCTTAACCTGACTTTTAAAAGTTGGTGCTGTTGGATTACTTTCCAATAAATACTTTTTCTTATTTTCTTCTATAAATGTTATCTGTTTCATCATTTGTTTTATCCTTGACTGGTACTTACTTGTATAATCATACTTTATTTCCTCGTATGGTCCTTCCCTTATAAATTCTTCCGTTTTCTTTATGTATTCGTCCTTTCTCAGTAGTACCATTGTATTTCCTTTGTCCGCCTTCGTAACTATAATATCATTCTTCTTTATTTTATTCTTAAGTTTAGTTACAGTTGATTTGATTTTTTGTTCATTTTTTGAATTATACAAACTTTTCTTAAATATTTTATCTACTACATTCCCTACTTCCCACCTTATTCTTTTTTTATCATTTTCATTTCCTAGTTTTTGTATTATGCTTTCGCATTCAATAATCGTTTTTTCTTGATTTAATTCTGGTGGCGGTGCGTATTTTAAGCCTTTTGCTAACATTTCTTTTTCTTCTGTATTGAAATTCACCTCTGTAAGGTTTATTACTCTTTTTTCATAGTTATTCTTAAAGAGGTGTTCCTTTTTTACTTCGTTCTTTCTTATTAATTTATTTAACTTATCTACCATTTTTTATTTTTATTTTCCAATTTCTTTTCTACGTACCCCAAACCAAAATTATATAATATTTCTTCTAACTCTACATACGAGTATATTCTTAACAATTCTATGTGTCTGCCACATAATTCCCTATTATATCTATTGATTAAGCCGTAGAGTGACCTTATTTCCAGTTTTATCCACAACTTCTCGCTTTGTTCTTTTACTTTTTTGTCTACACTGTTCTTATTTTTAATTTTAACTTGAGCGTACTTTGGGATGACATTATTATCAAGACATTGTTTATTAAACCATATTTTACTTAAAACCCTTTTCAATTTAACTTTTAACTTAAGATATTTAAAAACTTTACTTACTTTATTGTTGTCGTTTATTACCTCATTGTTGTTGCCCATTACCTGTAGTCGATTGCACATCTTAACAGACGTTTAATGAAGAAATTTGTGTTAGTGGTTGAAATCACAATCAGAATGATCACAGTTGCACACCACTATATAAAAATTATCCCGATTAGCGCTTTCAAGCCTCACAGCCCATCGTCAGATCGGAATAGGCAGAAATTATTTTAAAACAAACCCTTCACCCCTCTCCCCCACCCTGCTCACACACAACAAGCTATAATATAAATGACCCTTCCCCACCCCCTAAACCCTGTCACACCATCTGCACAGTTACATATTTTTCTAGCAAATTCCTTGTGTTTCAGTGTTGTGTGTGTGTGTGTGTGTGTGTGTGTGTGTGTGTGTGTGTGTGTGTGTGTGTGTGTGTGTGTGTGTGTGTGTGTGTGTGTGTGTGTGTGTGTGTGTGTGCGTGCGTGCTTTTAAACTACCCTCTTCCTCTCCACACACGTGGGTCAGTCACACACCCTTATTTTAAAACAACCAATTAGTACTATGCAGTATAATTCTTAATCTTATCTATCTGTCCTCTATCATTTACTTTTTAATCATGTTATAAAATATTTCTTCATTATCAAATTTAATTTTAATATTAATTAAATTGTCTAACCCTTTTTCTCTTTCTTTCAATATTTCTAACTCCTCTCTAAGCTTCCTTTCAACTGTGTTATTTACTATTTTTACAATTTCGTATTCTTCCAAAGGATTAACAAACTTATGGTTGTCTTCTATGAAATGTCTTGCATATAACGAATTGGTTGTTCTATTATCTTCTCCACGTTTGTGGTCAGACAACCTGCATACGAATTTTCGTCCTGTCTCACCTAGGTACACTTTGTTGCAGTCTTTACATTTTAATTTATAAATTCCGCTTTTCTGTAATACTGGAATTTTTTCTATATTCTTATTCCTTATCTTATCAAATACCGTTTCACATTTTTTAATAGCTATATCTACTCCATATTTAAAACATTTTATAATTTTTCTAGTATGTGAACCTATGTATGTCAATGACCCTGCATAATTCTTTTGTTCTGGTTCTATTTTAGCTTTTTGTATGTTAACCCTTTTCATAACTTTATCCACTATGTTGGTGTTATAATTATTATTCCTTACAATTCCCTTTATCGTTTTTAACTCCCTATCTTTTGATTCGGTCTCTTTTAAACACTTCTGAGCTCTGTAACAAAATGAATTGATTGCCGCCATTTTATATCTATATGGGTGGTAAGACTCTCTTGGTATAATTATATCAGAATACGACTCTTTCCTAAATATCCCAAACTGTAGTTTCTCATTATCCTTAATTTCTATGTTCAAATCTAAGTAATTTATTTTCTTACCTCCTATCTCTTCTTTAAATTGTAAGTTTTTATCCTTATTATTTACCTCATTTATAAACTCATGCACTTCTTCTATGCTTCCTTCCCAAATTACTAATACATCATCAACATATCTAGACCATAATTTTATATTGTCTTTATACTTAGTGGAAGTTATTAATTGCTTTTCAAAATCATTCATGTATATTTCAGCAAGAATAGGGGATAATGAAGACCCCATAGGTAAACCTTTTTTCTGTATATAAAACTTGTTATTAAACCTAAAATAGTTCTGATTTACACATTCTTTAATTACTTTCATCAACTGCTTTTTATACTTGTATTCTCCCATATTATTATCGTTTATTAACTTAATAACTTTATTTACTGTGATATTGGTAAACATGTCCTTAACATCCAGTGATATCAATTTTGTATTTACATTAATCCTAATATTTTCTAATTTTTCTATCAATTTTACATTATTCTCTATGTTGTATTTTGTCCCAAATTCATATTTCTCTTTCAGTACTCTGCTAACTTCCTTTGATAATTTATAAATAGGTGCATTAATAAAAGAAACAATCGGTCTAATTGGTTTTCCTTCTTTATGTATCTTAACCTGACTTTTAAAAGTTGGTGCTGTTGGATTACTTTCCAATAAATACTTTTTCTTATTTTCTTCTATAAATGTTATCTGTTTCATCATTTGTTTTATCCTTGACTGGTACTTACTTGTATAATCATACTTTATTTCCTCGTATGGTCCTTCCCTTATAAATTCTTCCGTTTTCTTTATGTATTCGTCCTTTCTCAGTAGTACCATTGTATTTCCTTTGTCCGCCTTCGTAACTATAATATCATTCTTCTTTATTTTATTCTTAAGTTTAGTTACAGTTGATTTGATTTTTTGTTCATTTTTTGAATTATACAAACTTTTCTTAAATATTTTATCTACTACATTCCCTACTTCCCACCTTATTCTTTTTTTATCATTTTCATTTCCTAGTTTTTGTATTATGCTTTCGCATTCAATAATAGTTTTTTCTTGATTTAATTCTGGTGGCGGTGCGTATTTTAAGCCTTTTGCTAACATTTCTTTTTCTTCTGTATTGAAATTCACCTCTGTAAGGTTTATTACTCTTTTTTCATAGTTATTCTTAAAGAGGTGTTCCTTTTTTACTTCGTTCTTTCTTATTAATTTATTTAACTTATCTACCATTTTTTATTTTTATTTTCCAATTTCTTTTCTACGTACCCCAAACCAAAATTATATAATATTTCTTCTAACTCTACATACGAGTATATTCTTAACAATTCTATGTGTCTGTCATATAATTCCCTATTATATCTATTGATTAAGCCGTAGAGTGACCTTATTTCCAGTTTTATCCACAACTTCTCGCTTTGTTCTTTTACTTTTTTGTCTACACTGTTCTTATTTTTAATTTTAACTTGAGCGTACTTTGGGATGACATTATTATCAAGACATTGTTTATTAAACCATATTTTACTTAAAACCCTTTTCAATTTAACTTTTAACTTAAGATATTTAAAAACTTTACTTACCTTATTGTTGTCGTTTATTACCTCATTGTTGTTGCCCATTACCTGTAGTCGATTGCACATCTTAACAGACGTTTAATGAAGAAATTTGTGTTAGTGGTTGAAATCACAATCAGAATGATCACAGTTGCACACCACTATATAAAAATTATCCCGATTAGCGCTTTCAAGCCTCACAGCCCATCGTCAGATCGGAATAGGCAGAAATTATTTTAAAACAAACCCTTCACCCCTCTCCCCCACCCTGCTCACACACAACAAGCTATAATATAAATGACCCTTCCCCACCCCCTAAACCCTGTCACACCATCTGCACAGTTACATATTTTTCTAGCAAATTCCTTGTGTTTCAGTGTTTTGTGTGTGTGTGTGTGTGTGTGTGTGTGTGTGTGTGTGTGTGTGCGTGTGCGTGCTTTTAAACTACCCTCTTCCTCTCCACACACGTGGGTCAGTCACACACCCTTATTTTAAAACAACCAATTAGTACTATGCAGTATAATTCTTAATCTTATCTATCTGTCCTCTATCATTTACTTTTTAATCATGTTATAAAATATTTCTTCATTATCAAATTTAATTTTAATATTAATTAAATTGTCTAACCCTTTTTCTCTTTCTTTCAATATTTCTAACTCCTCTCTAAGCTTCCTTTCAACTGTGTTATTTACTATTTTTACAATTTCGTATTCTTCCAAAGGATTAACAAACTTATGGTTGTCTTCTATGAAATGTCTTGCATATAACGAATTGGTTGTTCTATTACCTTCTCCACGTTTGTGGTCAGACAACCTGCATACGAATTTTCGTCCTGTCTCACCTAGGTACACTTTGTTGCAGTCTTTACATTTTAATTTATAAATTCCGCTTTTCTGTAATACTGGAATTTTTTCTATATTCTTATTCCTTATCTTATCAAATACCGTTTCACATTTTTTAATAGCTATATCTACTCCATATTTAAAACATTTTATAATTTTTCTAGTATGTGAACCTATGTATGTCAATGACCCTGCATAATTCTTTTGTTCTGGTTCTATTTTAGCTTTTTGTATGTTAACCCTTTTCATAACTTTATCCACTATGTTGGTGTTATAATTATTATTCCTTACAATTCCCTTTATCGTTTTTAACTCCCTATCTTTTGATTCGGTCTCTTTTAAACACTTCTGAGCTCTGTAACAAAATGAATTGATTGCCGCCATTTTATATCTATATGGGTGGTAAGACTCTCTTGGTATAATTATATCAGAATACGACTCTTTCCTAAATATCCCAAACTGTAGTTTCTCATTATCCTTAATTTCTATGTTCAAATCTAAGTAATTTATTTTCTTACCTCCTATCTCTTCTTTAAATTGTAAGTTTTTATCCTTATTATTTACCTCATTTATAAACTCATGCACTTCTTCTATGCTTCCTTCCCAAATTACTAATACATCATCAACATATCTAGACCATAATTTTATATTGTCTTTATACTTAGTGGAAGTTATTAATTGCTTTTCAAAATCATTCATGTATATTTCAGCAAGAATATGGGATAATGAAGACCCCATAGGTAAACCTTTTTTCTGTATATAAAACTTGTTATTAAACCTAAAATAGTTCTGATTTACACATTCTTTAATTACTTTCATCAACTGCTTTTTATACCTGTATTCTCCCATATTATTATCGTTTATTAACTTAATAACTTTATTTACTGTGATATTGGTAAACATGTCCTTAACATCCAGTGATATCAATTTTGTATTTACATTAATCCTAATATTTTCTAATTTTTCTATCAATTTTACATTATTCTCTATGTTGTATTTTGTCCCAAATTCATATTTCTCTTTCAGTACTCTGCTAACTTCCTTTGATAATTTATAAATAGGTGCATTAATAAAAGAAACAATCGGTCTAATTGGTTTTCCTTCTTTATGTATCTTAACCTGACTTTTAAAAGTTGGTGCTGTTGGATTACTTTCCAATAAATACTTTTTCTTATTTTCTTCTATAAATGTTATCTGTTTCATCATTTGTTTTATCCTTGACTGGTACTTACTTGTATAATCATACTTTATTTCCTCGTATGGTCCTTCCCTTATAAATTCTTCCGTTTTCTTTATGTATTCGTCCTTTCTCAGTAGTACCATTGTATTTCCTTTGTCCGCCTTCGTAACTATAATATCATTCTTCTTTATTTTATTCTTAAGTTTAGTTACAGTTGATTTGATTTGTTGTTCATTTTTTGAATTATACAAACTTTTCTTAAATATTTTATCTACTACATTCCCTACTTCCCACCTTATTCTTTTTTTATCATTTTCATTTCCTAGTTTTTGTATTATGCTTTCGCATTCAATAATCGTTTTTTCTTGATTTAATTCTGGTGGCGGTGCGTATTTTAAGCCTTTTGCTAACATTTCTTTTTCTTCTGTATTGAAATTCACCTCTGTAAGGTTTATTACTCTTTTTTCATAGTTATTCTTAAAGAGGTGTTCCTTTTTTACTTCGTTCTTTCTTATTAATTTATTTAACTTATCTACCATTTTTTATTTTTATTTTCCAATTTCTTTTCTACGAACCCCAAACCAAAATTATATAATATTTCTTCTAACTCTACATACGAGTATATTCTTAACAATTCTATGTGTCTGTCATATAATTCCCTATTATATCTATTGATTAAGCCGTAGAGTGACCTTATTTCCAGTTTTATCCACAACTTCTCGCTTTGTTCTTTTACTTTTTTGTCTACACTGTTCTTATTTTTAATTTTAACTTGAGCGTACTTTGGGATGACATTATTATCAAGACATTGTTTATTAAACCATATTTTACTTAAAACCCTTTTCAATTTAACTTTTAACTTAAGATATTTAAAAACTTTACTTACCTTATTGTTGTCGTTTATTACCTCATTGTTGTTGCCCATTACCTGTAGTCGATTGCACATCTTAACAGACGTTTAATGAAGAAATTTGTGTTAGTGGTTGAAATCACAATCAGAATGATCACAGTTGCACACCACTATATAAAAATTATCCCGATTAGCGCTTTCAAGCCTCACAGCCCATCGTCAGATCGGAATAGGCAGAAATTATTTTAAAACAAACCCTTCACCCCTCTCCCCCACCCTGCTCACACACAACAAGCTATAATATAAATGACCCTTCCCCACCCCCTAAACCCTGTCACACCATCTGCACAGTTACATATTTTTCTAGCAAATTCCTTGTGTTTCAGTGTTTTGTGTGTGTGTGTGTGTGTGTGTGTGTGTGTGTGTGTGTGTGTGTGCGTGTGCGTGCTTTTAAACTACCCTCTTCCTCTCCACACACGTGGGTCAGTCACACACCCTTATTTTAAAACAACCAATTAGTACTATGCAGTATAATTCTTAATCTTATCTATCTGTCCTCTATCATTTACTTTTTAATCATGTTATAAAATATTTCTTCATTATCAAATTTAATTTTAATATTAATTAAATTGTCTAACCCTTTTTCTCTTTCTTTCAATATTTCTAACTCCTCTCTAAGGTTCCTTTCAACTGTGTTATTTACTATTTTTACAATTTCGTATTCTTCCAAAGGATTAACAAACTTATGGTTGTCTTCTATGAAATGTCTTGCATATAACGAATTGGTTGTTCTATTACCTTCTCCACGTTTGTGGTCAGACAACCTGCATACGAATTTTCGTCCTGTCTCACCTAGGTACACTTTGTTGCAGTCTTTACATTTTAATTTATAAATTCCGCTTTTCTGTAATACTGGAATTTTTTCTATATTCTTATTCCTTATCTTATCAAATACCGTTTCACAGTTTTTAATAGCTATATCTACTCCATATTTAAAACATTTTATAATTTTTCTAGTATGTGAACCTATGTATGTCAATGACCCTGCATAATTCTTTTGTTCTGGTTCTATTTTAGCTTTTTGTATGTTAACCCTTTTCATAACTTTATCCACTATGTTGGTGTTATAATTATTATTCCTTACAATTCCCTTTATCGTTTTTAACTCCCTATCTTTTGATTCGGTCTCTTTTAAACACTTCTGAGCTCTGTAACAAAATGAATTGATTGCCGCCATTTTATATCTATATGGGTGGTAAGACTCTCTTGGTATAATTATATCAGAATACGACTCTTTCCTAAATATCCCAAACTGTAGTTTCTCATTATCCTTAATTTCTATGTTCAAATCTAAGTAATTTATTTTCTTACCTCCTATCTCTTCTTTAAATTGTAAGTTTTTATCCTTATTATTTACCTCATTTATAAACTCATGCACTTCTTCTATGCTTCCTTCCCAAATTACTAATACATCATCAACATATCTAGACCATAATTTTATATTGTCTTTATACTTAGTGGAAGTTATTAATTGCTTTTCAAAATCATTCATGTATATTTCAGCAAGAATAGGGGATAATGAAGACCCCATAGGTAAACCTTTTTTCTGTATATAAAACTTGTTATTAAACCTAAAATAGTTCTGATTTACACATTCTTTAATTACTTTCATCAACTGCTTTTTATACCTGTATTCTCCCATATTATTATCGTTTATTAACTTAATAACTTTATTTACTGTGATATTGGTAAACATGTCCTTAACATCCAGTGATATCAATTTTGTATTTACATTAATCCTAATATTTTCTAATTTTTCTATCAATTTTACATTATTCTCTATGTTGTATTTTGTCCCAAATTCATATTTCTCTTTCAGTACTCTGCTAACTTCCTTTGATAATTTATAAATAGGTGCATTAATAAAAGAAACAATCGGTCTAATTGGTTTTCCTTCTTTATGTATCTTAACCTGACTTTTAAAAGTTGGTGCTGTTGGATTACTTTCCAATAAATACTTTTTCTTATTTTCTTCTATAAATGTTATCTGTTTCATCATTTGTTTTATCCTTGACTGGTACTTACTTGTATAATCATACTTTATTTCCTCGTATGGTCCTTCCCTTATAAATTCTTCCGTTTTCTTTATGTATTCGTCCTTTCTCAGTAGTACCATTGTATTTCCTTTGTCCGCCTTCGTAACTATAATATCATTCTTCTTTATTTTATTCTTAAGTTTAGTTACAGTTGATTTGATTTTTTGTTCATTTTTTGAATTATACAAACTTTTCTTAAATATTTGATCTACTACATTCCCTACTTCCCACCTTATTCTTTTTTTATCATTTTCATTTCCTAGTTTTTGTATTATGCTTTCGCATTCAATAATCGTTTTTTCTTGATTTAATTCTGGTGGCGGTGCGTATTTTAAGCCTTTTGCTAACATTTCTTTTTCTTCTGTATTGAAATTCACCTCTGTAAGGTTTATTACTCTTTTTTCATAGTTATTCTTAAAGAGGTGTTCCTTTTTTACTTCGTTCTTTCTTATTAATTTATTTAACTTGTCTACCATTTTTTATTTTTCTTTTCCAATTTCTTTTCTACGAACCCCAAACCAAAATTATATAATATTTCTTCTAACTCTACATACGAGTATATTCTTAACAATTCTATGTGTCTGTCATATAATTCCCTATTATATCTATTGATTAAGCCGTAGAGTGACCTTATTTCCAGTTTTATCCTCAACTTCTCGCTTTGTTCTTTTACTTTTTTGTCTACACTGTTCTTATTTTTAATTTTAACTTGAGCGTACTTTGGGATGACATTATTATCAAGACATTGTTTATTAAACCATATTTTACTTAAAACCCTTTTCAATTTAACTTTTAACTTAAGATATTTAAAAACTTTACTTACCTTATTGTTGTCGTTTATTACCTCATTGTTGTTGCCCATTACCTGTAGTCGATTGCACATCTTAACAGACGTTTAATGAAGAAATTTGTGTTAGTGGTTGAAATCACAATCAGAATGATCACAGTTGCACACCACTATATAAAAATTATCCCGATTAGCGCTTTCAAGCCTCACAGCCCATCGTCAGATCGGAATAGGCAGAAATTATTTTAAAACAAACCCTTCACCCCTCTCCCTCACCCTGCTCACACACAACAAGCTATAATATAAATGACCCTTCCCCACCCCCTAAACCCTGTCACACCATCTGCACAGTTACATATTTTTCTAGCAAATTCCTTGTGTTTCAGTGTTTTGTGTGTGTGTGTGTGTGTGTGTGTGTGTGTGTGTGTGTGTGTGCGTGTGCGTGCTTTTAAACTACCCTCTTCCTCTCCACACACGTGGGTCAGTCACACACCCTTATTTTAAAACAACCAATTAGTACTATGCAGTATAATTCTTAATCTTATCTATCTGTCCTCTATCATTTACTTTTTAATCATGTTATAAAATATTTCTTCATTATCAAATTTAATTTTAATATTAATTAAATTGTCTAACCCTTTTTCTCTTTCTTTCAATATTTCTAACTCCTCTCTAAGCTTCCTTTCAACTGTGTTATTTACTATTTTTACAATTTCGTATTCTTCCAAAGGATTAACAAACTTATGGTTGTCTTCTATGAAATGTCTTGCATATAACGAATTGGTTGTTCTATTACCTTCTCCACGTTTGTGGTCAGACAACCTGCATACGAATTTTCGTCCTGTCTCACCTAGGTACACTTTGTTGCAGTCTTTACATTTTAATTTATAAATTCCGCTTTTCTGTAATACTGGAATTTTTTCTATATTCTTATTCCTTATCTTATCAAATACCGTTTCACATTTTTTAATAGCTATATCTACTCCATATTTAAAACATTTTATAATTTTTCTAGTATGTGAACCTATGTATGTCAATGACCCTGCATAATTCTTTTGTTCTGGTTCTATTTTAGCTTTTTGTATGTTAACCCTTTTCATAACTTTATCCACTATGTTGGTGTTATAATTATTATTCCTTACAATTCCCTTTATCGTTTTTAACTCCCTATCTTTTGATTCGGTCTCTTTTAAACACTTCTGAGCTCTGTAACAAAATGAATTGATTGCCGCCATTTTATATCTATATGGGTGGTAAGACTCTCTTGGTATAATTATATCAGAATACGACTCTTTCCTAAATATCCCAAACTGTAGTTTCTCATTATCCTTAATTTCTATGTTCAAATCTAAGTAATTTATTTTCTTACCTCCTATCTCTTCTTTAAATTGTAAGTTTTTATCCTTATTATTTACCTCATTTATAAACTCATGCACTTCTTCTATGCTTCCTTCCCAAATTACTAATACATCATCAACATATCTAGACCATAATTTTATATTGTCTTTATACTTAGTGGAAGTTATTAATTGCTTTTCAAAATCATTCATGTATATTTCAGCAAGAATATGGGATAATGAAGACCCCATAGGTAAACCTTTTTTCTGTATATAAAACTTGTTATTAAACCTAAAATAGTTCTGATTTACACATTCTTTAATTACTTTCATCAACTGCTTTTTATACCTGTATTCTCCCATATTATTATCGTTTATTAACTTAATAACTTTATTTACTGTGATATTGGTAAACATGTCCTTAACATCCAGTGATATCAATTTTGTATTTACATTAATCCTAATATTTTCTAATTTTTCTATCAATTTTACATTATTCTCTATGTTGTATTTTGTCCCAAATTCATATTTCTCTTTCAGTACTCTGCTAACTTCCTTTGATAATTTATAAATAGGTGCATTAATAAAAGAAACAATCGGTCTAATTGGTTTTCCTTCTTTATGTATCTTAACCTGACTTTTAAAAGTTGGTGCTGTTGGATTACTTTCCAATAAATACTTTTTCTTATTTTCTTCTATAAATGTTATCTGTTTCATCATTTGTTTTATCCTTGACTGGTACTTACTTGTATAATCATACTTTATTTCCTCGTATGGTCCTTCCCTTATAAATTCTTCCGTTTTCTTTATGTATTCGTCCTTTCTCAGTAGTACCATTGTATTTCCTTTGTCCGCCTTCGTAACTATAATATCATTCTTCTTTATTTTATTCTTAAGTTTAGTTACAGTTGATTTGATTTGTTGTTCATTTTTTGAATTATACAAACTTTTCTTAAATATTTTATCTACTACATTCCCTACTTCCCACCTTATTCTTTTTTTATCATTTTCATTTCCTAGTTTTTGTATTATGCTTTCGCATTCAATAATCGTTTTTTCTTGATTTAATTCTGGTGGCGGTGCGTATTTTAAGCCTTTTGCTAACATTTCTTTTTCTTCTGTATTGAAATTCACCTCTGTAAGGTTTATTACTCTTTTTTCATAGTTATTCTTAAAGAGGTGTTCCTTTTTTACTTCGTTCTTTCTTATTAATTTATTTAACTTATCTACCATTTTTTATTTTTATTTTCCAATTTCTTTTCTACGAACCCCAAACCAAAATTATATAATATTTCTTCTAACTCTACATACGAGTATATTCTTAACAATTCTATGTGTCTGTCATATAATTCCCTATTATATCTATTGATTAAGCCGTAGAGTGACCTTATTTCCAGTTTTATCCACAACTTCTCGCTTTGTTCTTTTACTTTTTTGTCTACACTGTTCTTATTTTTAATTTTAACTTGAGCGTACTTTGGGATGACATTATTATCAAGACATTGTTTATTAAACCATATTTTACTTAAAACCCTTTTCAATTTAACTTTTAACTTAAGATATTTAAAAACTTTACTTACCTTATTGTTGTCGTTTATTACCTCATTGTTGTTGCCCATTACCTGTAGTCGATTGCACATCTTAACAGACGTTTAATGAAGAAATTTGTGTTAGTGGTTGAAATCACAATCAGAATGATCACAGTTGCACACCACTATATAAAAATTATCCCGATTAGCGCTTTCAAGCCTCACAGCCCATCGTCAGATCGGAATAGGCAGAAATTATTTTAAAACAAACCCTTCACCCCTCTCCCCCACCCTGCTCACACACAACAAGCTATAATATAAATGACCCTTCCCCACCCCCTAAACCCTGTCACACCATCTGCACAGTTACATATTTTTCTAGCAAATTCCTTGTGTTTCAGTGTTTTGTGTGTGTGTGTGTGTGTGTGTGTGTGTGTGTGTGTGTGTGTGTGCGTGTGCGTGCTTTTAAACTACCCTCTTCCTCTCCACACACGTGGGTCAGTCACACACCCTTATTTTAAAACAACCAATTAGTACTATGCAGTATAATTCTTAATCTTATCTATCTGTCCTCTATCATTTACTTTTTAATCATGTTATAAAATATTTCTTCATTATCAAATTTAATTTTAATATTAATTAAATTGTCTAACCCTTTTTCTCTTTCTTTCAATATTTCTAACTCCTCTCTAAGGTTCCTTTCAACTGTGTTATTTACTATTTTTACAATTTCGTATTCTTCCAAAGGATTAACAAACTTATGGTTGTCTTCTATGAAATGTCTTGCATATAACGAATTGGTTGTTCTATTACCTTCTCCACGTTTGTGGTCAGACAACCTGCATACGAATTTTCGTCCTGTCTCACCTAGGTACACTTTGTTGCAGTCTTTACATTTTAATTTATAAATTCCGCTTTTCTGTAATACTGGAATTTTTTCTATATTCTTATTCCTTATCTTATCAAATACCGTTTCACAGTTTTTAATAGCTATATCTACTCCATATTTAAAACATTTTATAATTTTTCTAGTATGTGAACCTATGTATGTCAATGACCCTGCATAATTCTTTTGTTCTGGTTCTATTTTAGCTTTTTGTATGTTAACCCTTTTCATAACTTTATCCACTATGTTGGTGTTATAATTATTATTCCTTACAATTCCCTTTATCGTTTTTAACTCCCTATCTTTTGATTCGGTCTCTTTTAAACACTTCTGAGCTCTGTAACAAAATGAATTGATTGCCGCCATTTTATATCTATATGGGTGGTAAGACTCTCTTGGTATAATTATATCAGAATACGACTCTTTCCTAAATATCCCAAACTGTAGTTTCTCATTATCCTTAATTTCTATGTTCAAATCTAAGTAATTTATTTTCTTACCTCCTATCTCTTCTTTAAATTGTAAGTTTTTATCCTTATTATTTACCTCATTTATAAACTCATGCACTTCTTCTATGCTTCCTTCCCAAATTACTAATACATCATCAACATATCTAGACCATAATTTTATATTGTCTTTATACTTAGTGGAAGTTATTAATTGCTTTTCAAAATCATTCATGTATATTTCAGCAAGAATAGGGGATAATGAAGACCCCATAGGTAAACCTTTTTTCTGTATATAAAACTTGTTATTAAACCTAAAATAGTTCTGATTTACACATTCTTTAATTACTTTCATCAACTGCTTTTTATACCTGTATTCTCCCATATTATTATCGTTTATTAACTTAATAACTTTATTTACTGTGATATTGGTAAACATGTCCTTAACATCCAGTGATATCAATTTTGTATTTACATTAATCCTAATATTTTCTAATTTTTCTATCAATTTTACATTATTCTCTATGTTGTATTTTGTCCCAAATTCATATTTCTCTTTCAGTACTCTGCTAACTTCCTTTGATAATTTATAAATAGGTGCATTAATAAAAGAAACAATCGGTCTAATTGGTTTTCCTTCTTTATGTATCTTAACCTGACTTTTAAAAGTTGGTGCTGTTGGATTACTTTCCAATAAATACTTTTTCTTATTTTCTTCTATAAATGTTATCTGTTTCATCATTTGTTTTATCCTTGACTGGTACTTACTTGTATAATCATACTTTATTTCCTCGTATGGTCCTTCCCTTATAAATTCTTCCGTTTTCTTTATGTATTCGTCCTTTCTCAGTAGTACCATTGTATTTCCTTTGTCCGCCTTCGTAACTATAATATCATTCTTCTTTATTTTATTCTTAAGTTTAGTTACAGTTGATTTGATTTTTTGTTCATTTTTTGAATTATACAAACTTTTCTTAAATATTTGATCTACTACATTCCCTACTTCCCACCTTATTCTTTTTTTATCATTTTCATTTCCTAGTTTTTGTATTATGCTTTCGCATTCAATAATCGTTTTTTCTTGATTTAATTCTGGTGGCGGTGCGTATTTTAAGCCTTTTGCTAACATTTCTTTTTCTTCTGTATTGAAATTCACCTCTGTAAGGTTTATTACTCTTTTTTCATAGTTATTCTTAAAGAGGTGTTCCTTTTTTACTTCGTTCTTTCTTATTAATTTATTTAACTTGTCTACCATTTTTTATTTTTCTTTTCCAATTTCTTTTCTACGAACCCCAAACCAAAATTATATAATATTTCTTCTAACTCTACATACGAGTATATTCTTAACAATTCTATGTGTCTGTCATATAATTCCCTATTATATCTATTGATTAAGCCGTAGAGTGACCTTATTTCCAGTTTTATCCTCAACTTCTCGCTTTGTTCTTTTACTTTTTTGTCTACACTGTTCTTATTTTTAATTTTAACTTGAGCGTACTTTGGGATGACATTATTATCAAGACATTGTTTATTAAACCATATTTTACTTAAAACCCTTTTCAATTTAACTTTTAACTTAAGATATTTAAAAACTTTACTTACCTTATTGTTGTCGTTTATTACCTCATTGTTGTTGCCCATTACCTGTAGTCGATTGCACATCTTAACAGACGTTTAATGAAGAAATTTGTGTTAGTGGTTGAAATCACAATCAGAATGATCACAGTTGCACACCACTATATAAAAATTATCCCGATTAGCGCTTTCAAGCCTCACAGCCCATCGTCAGATCGGAATAGGCAGAAATTATTTTAAAACAAACCCTTCACCCCTCTCCCTCACCCTGCTCACACACAACAAGCTATAATATAAATGACCCTTCCCCACCCCCTAAACCCTGTCACACCATCTGCACAGTTACATATTTTTCTAGCAAATTCCTTGTGTGTTCAGTGTTGTGTGTGTGTGTGTGTGTGTGTGTGTGTGTGTGTGTATGTGTGTGTGTGTGTGTGTGTGTGTGTGTGTGTGTGCATCCTTTTAAACTACCCTCTTCCTCTCCACACACGTGGGTCAGTCACACACCCTTATTTTAAAACAACCAATTAGTACTATGCAGTATAATTCTTAATCTTATCTATCTGTCCTCTATCATTTACTTTTTAATCATGTTATAAAATATTTCTTCATTATCAAATTTAATTTTAATATTAATTAAATTGTCTAACCCTTTTTCTCTTTCTTTCAATATTTCTAACTCCTCTCTAAGCTTCCTTTCAACTGTGTTATTTACTATTTTTACAATTTCGTATTCTTCCAAAGGATTAACAAACTTATGGTTGTCTTCTATGAAATGTCTTGCATATAACGAATTGGTTGTTCTATTACCTTCTCCACGTTTGTGGTCAGACAACCTGCATACGAATTTTTGTCCTGTCTCACCTAGGTACACTTTGTTGCAGTCTTTACATTTTAATTTATAAATTCCGCTTTTCTGTAATACTGGAATTTTTTCTATATTCTTATTCCTTATCTTATCAAATACCGTTTCACATTTTTTAATAGCTATATCTACTCCATATTTAAAACATTTTATAATTTTTCTAGTATGTGAACCTATGTATGTCAATGACCCTGCATAATTCTTTTGTTCTGGTTCTATTTTAGCTTTTTGTATGTTAACCCTTTTCATAACTTTATCCACTATGTTGGTGTTATAATTATTATTCCTTACAATTCCCTTTATCGTTTTTAACTCCCTATCTTTTGATTCGGTCTCTTTTAAACACTTCTGAGCTCTGTAACAAAATGAATTGATTGCCGCCATTTTATATCTATATGGGTGGTAAGACTCTCTTGGTATAATTATATCAGAATATGACTCTTTCCTAAATATCCCAAACTGTAGTTTCTCATTATCCTTAATTTCTATGTTCAAATCTAAGTAATTTATTTTCTTACCTCCTATCTCTTCTTTAAATTGTAAGTTTTTATCCTTATTATTTACCTCATTTATAAACTCATGCACTTCTTCTATGCTTCCTTCCCAAATTACTAATACATCATCAACATATCTAGACCATAATTTTATATTGTCTTTATACTTAGTGGAAGTTATTAATTGCTTTTCAAAATCATTCATGTATATTTCAGCAAGAATAGGGGATAATGAAGACCCCATAGGTAAACCTTTTTTCTGTATATAAAACTTGTTATGAAACCTAAAATAGTTCTGATTTACACATTCTTTAATTACTTTCATCAACTGCTTTTTATACCTGTATTCTCCCATATTATTATCGTTTATTAACTTAATAACTTTATTTACTGTGATATTGGTAAACATGTCCTTAACATCCAGTGATATCAATTTTGTATTTACATTAATCCTAATATTTTCTAATTTTTCTATCAATTTTACATTATTCTCTATGTTGTATTTTGTCCCAAATTCATATTTCTCTTTCAGTACTCTGCTAACTTCCTTTGATAATTTATAAATAGGTGCATTAATAAAAGAAACAATCGGTCTAATTGGTTTTCCTTCTTTATGTATCTTAACCTGACTTTTAAAAGTTGGTGCTGTTGGATTACTTTCCAATAAATACTTTTTCTTATTTTCTTCTATAAATGTTATCTGTTTCATCATTTGTTTTATCCTTGACTGGTACTTACTTGTATAATCATACTTTATTTCCTCGTATGGTCCTTCCCTTATAAATTCTTCCGTTTTCTTTATGTATTCGTCCTTTCTCAGTAGTACCATTGTATTTCCTTTGTCCGCCTTCGTAACTATAATATCATTCTTCTTTATTTTATTCTTAAGTTTAGTTACAGTTGATTTGATTTGTTGTTCATTTTTTGAATTATACAAACTTTTCTTAAATATTTTATCTACTACATTCCCTACTTCCCACCTTATTCTTTTTTTATCATTTTCATTTCCTAGTTTTTGTATTATGCTTTCGCATTCAATAATCGTTTTTTCTTGATTTAATTCTGGTGGCGGTGCGTATTTTAAGCCTTTTGCTAACATTTCTTTTTCTTCTGTATTGAAATTCACCTCTGTAAGGTTTATTACTCTTTTTTCATAGTTATTCTTAAAGAGGTGTTCCTTTTTTACTTCGTTCTTTCTTATTAATTTATTTAACTTATCTACCATTTTTTATTTTTATTTTCCAATTTCTTTTCTACGAACCCCAAACCAAAATTATATAATATTTCTTCTAACTCTACATACGAGTATATTCTTAAAAATTCTATGTGTCTGTCATATAATTCCCTATTATATCTATTGATTAAGCCGTAGAGTGACCTTATTTCCAGTTTTATCCACAACTTCTCGCTTTGTTCTTTTACTTTTTTGTCTACACTGTTCTTATTTTTAATTTTAACTTGAGCGTACTTTGGGATGACATTATTATCAAGACATTGTTTATTAAACCATATTTTACTTAAAACCCTTTTCAATTTAACTTTTAACTTAAGATATTTAAAAACTTTACTTACCTTATTGTTGTCGTTTATTACCTCATTGTTGTTGCCCATTACCTGTAGTCGATTGCACATCTTAACAGACGTTTAATGAAGAAATTTGTGTTAGTGGTTGAAATCACAATCAGAATGATCACAGTTGCACACCACTATATAAAAATTATCCCGATTAGCGCTTTCAAGCCTCACAGCCCATCGTCAGATCGGAATAGGCAGAAATTATTTTAAAACAAACCCTTCCCCCCTCTCCCCCACCCTGCTCACACACAACAAGCTATAATATAAATGACCCTTCCCCACCCCCTAAACCCTGTCACACCATCTGCACAGTTACATATTTTTCTAGCAAATTCCTTGTGTTTCAGTGTTGTGTGTGTGTGTGTGTGTGTGTGTGTGTGTGTGTGTGTGTGTATGTGTGTGTGTGTGTGTGTGTGTGCATCCTTTTAAACTACCCTCTTCCTCTCCACACACGTGGGTCAGTCACACACCCTTATTTTAAAACAACCAATTAGTACTATGCAGTATAATTCTTAATCTTATCTATCTGTCCTCTATCATTTACTTTTTAATCATGTTATAAAATATTTCTTCATTATCAAATTTAATTTTAATATTAATTAAATTGTCTAACCCTTTTTCTCTTTCTTTCAATATTTCTAACTCCTCTCTAAGCTTCCTTTCAACTGTGTTATTTACTATTTTTACAATTTCGTATTCTTCCAAAGGATTAACAAACTTATGGTTGTCTTCTATGAAATGTCTTGCATATAACGAATTGGTTGTTCTATTACCTTCTCCACGTTTGTGGTCAGACAACCTGCATACGAATTTTCGTCCTGTCTCACCTAGGTACACTTTGTTGCAGTCTTTACATTTTAATTTATAAATTCCGCTTTTCTGTAATACTGGAATTTTTTCTATATTCTTATTCCTTATCTTATCAAATACCGTTTCACATTTTTTAATAGCTATATCTACTCCATATTTAAAACATTTTATAATTTTTCTAGTATGTGAACCTATGTACGTCAATGACCCTGCATAATTCTTTTGTTCTGGTTCTATTTTAGCTTTTTGTATGTTAACCCTTTTCATAACTTTATCCACTATGTTGGTGTTATAATTATTATTCCTTACAATTCCCTTTATCGTTTTTAACTCCCTATCTTTTGATTCGGTCTCTTTTAAACACTTCTGAGCTCTGTAACAAAATGAATTGATTGCCGCCATTTTATATCTATATGGGTGGTAAGACTCTCTTGGTATAATTATATCAGAATACGACTCTTTCCTAAATATCCCAAACTGTAGTTTCTCATTATCCTTAATTTCTATGTTCAAATCTAAGTAATTTATTTTCTTACCTCCTATCTCTTCTTTAAATTGTAAGTTTTTATCCTTATTATTTACCTCATTTATAAACTCATGCACTTCTTCTATGCTTCCTTCCCAAATTACTAATACATCATCAACATATCTAGACCATAATTTTATATTGTCTTTATACTTAGTGGAAGTTATTAATTGCTTTTCAAAATCATTCATGTATATTTCAGCAAGAATATGGGATAATGAAGACCCCATAGGTAAACCTTTTTTCTGTATATAAAACTTGTTATTAAACCTAAAATAGTTCTGATTTACACATTCTTTAATTACTTTCATCAACTGCTTTTTATACCTGTATTCTCCCATATTATTATCGTTTATTAACTTAATAACTTTATTTACTGTGATATTGGTAAACATGTCCTTAACATCCAGTGATATCAATTTTGTATTTACATTAATCCTAATATTTTCTAATTTTTCTATCAATTTTACATTATTCTCTATGTTGTATTTTGTCCCAAATTCATATTTCTCTTTCAGTACTCTGCTAACTTCCTTTGATAATTTATAAATAGGTGCATTAATAAAAGAAACAATCGGTCTAATTGGTTTTCCTTCTTTATGTATCTTAACCTGACTTTTAAAAGTTGGTGCTGTTGGATTACT
Organism: Magicicada septendecula; assembly: GCA_034769895.1. Lineage (NCBI taxonomy): Eukaryota > Metazoa > Arthropoda > Insecta > Hemiptera > Cicadidae > Magicicada > Magicicada septendecula. Next base: position 131,844,375 of record CM068372.1, read on the forward strand.
TTCCAATAAATACTTTTTCTTATTTTCTTTTATAAATGTTATCTGTTTCATCATTTGTTTTATCCTTGACTGGTACTTACTTGTATAATCATACTTTATTTCCTCGTATGGTCCTTCCCTTATAAATTCTTCCGTTTTCTTTATGTATTCGTCCTTTCTCAGTAGTACCATTGTATTTCCTTTGTCCGCCTTCGTAACTATAATATCATTCTTCTTTATTTTATTCTTAAGTTTAGTTACAGTTGATTTGATTTGTTGTTCATTTTTTGAATTATACAAACTTTTCTTAAATATTTTATCTACTACATTCCCTACTTCCCACCTTATTCTTTTTTTATCATTTTCATTTCCTAGTTTTTGTATTATGCTTTCGCATTCAATAATCGTTTTTTCTTGATTTAATTCTGGTGGCGGTGCGTATTTTAAGCCTTTTGCTAACATTTCATTTCTTCTGTATTGAAATTCACCTCTGTAAGGTTTATTACTCTTTTTTCATAGTTATTCTTAAAGAGGTGTTCCTTTTTTACTTCGTTCTTTCTTATTAATTTATTTAACTTATCTACCATTTTTTATTTTTATTTTCCAATTTCTTTTCTACGAACCCCAAACCAAAATTATATAATATTTCTTCTAACTCTACATACGAGTATATTCTTAACAATTCTATGTGTCTGTCATATAATTCCCTATTATATCTATTGATTAAGCCGTAGAGTGACCTTATTTCCAGTTTTATCCACAACTTCTCGCTTTGTTCTTTTACTTTTTTGTCTACACTGTTCTTATTTTTAATTTTAACTTGAGCGTACTTTGGGATGACATTATTATCAAGACATTGTTTATTAAACCATATTTTACTTAAAACCCTTTTCAATTTAACTTTTAACTTAAGATATTTAAAAACTTTACTTACCTTATTGTTGTCGTTTATTACCTCATTGTTGTTGCCCATTACCTGTAGTCGATTGCACATCTTAACAGACGTTTAATGAAGAAATTTGTGTTAGTGGTTGAAATCACAATCAGAATGATCACAGTTGCACACCACTATATAAAAATTATCCCGATTAGCGCTTTCAAGCCTCACAGCCCATCGTCAGATCGGAATAGGCAGAAATTATTTTAAAACAAACCCTTCACCCCTCTCCCCCACCCTGCTCACACACAACAAGCTATAATATAAATGACCCTTCCCCACCCCCTAAACCCTGTCACACCATCTGCACAGTTACATATTTTTCTAGCAAATTCCTTGTGTTTCAGTGTTTTGTGTGTGTGTGTGTGTGTGTGTGTGTGTGTGTGTGTGTGTGTGTGCGTGTGCGTGCTTTTAAACTACCCTCTTCCTCTCCACACACGTGGGTCAGTCACACACCCTTATTTTAAAACAACCAATTAGTACTATGCAGTATAATTCTTAATCTTATCTATCTGTCCTCTATCATTTACTTTTTAATCATGTTATAAAATATTTCTTCATTATCAAATTTAATTTTAATATTAATTAAATTGTCTAACCCTTTTTCTCTTTCTTTCAATATTTCTAACTCCTCTCTAAGCTTCCTTTCAACTGTGTTATTTACTATTTTTACAATTTCGTATTCTTCCAAAGGATTAACAAACTTATGGTTGTCTTCTATGAAATGTCTTGCATATAACGAATTGGTTGTTCTATTACCTTCTCCACGTTTGTGGTCAGACAACCTGCATACGAATTTTCGTCCTGTCTCACCTAGGTACACTTTGTTGCAGTCTTTACATTTTAATTTATAAATTCCGCTTTTCTGTAATACTGGAATTTTTTCTATATTCTTATTCCTTATCTTATCAAATACCGTTTCACAGTTTTTAATAGCTATATCTACTCCATATTTAAAACATTTTATAATTTTTCTAGTATGTGAACCTATGTATGTCAATGACCCTGCATAATTCTTTTGTTCTGGTTCTATTTTAGCTTTTTGTATGTTAACCCTTTTCATAACTTTATCCACTATGTTGGTGTTATAATTATTATTCCTTACAATTCCCTTTATCGTTTTTAACTCCCTATCTTTTGATTCGGTCTCTTTTAAACACTTCTGAGCTCTGTAACAAAATGAATTGATTGCCGCCATTTTATATCTATATGGGTGGTAAGACTCTCTTGGTATAATTATATCAGAATACGACTCTTTCCTAAATATCCCAAACTGTAGTTTCTCATTATCCTTAATTTCTATGTTCAAATCTAAGTAATTTATTTTCTTACCTCCTATCTCTTCTTTAAATTGTAAGTTTTTATCCTTATTATTTACCTCATTTATAAACTCATGCACTTCTTCTATGCTTCCTTCCCAAATTACTAATACATCATCAACATATCTAGACCATAATTTTATATTGTCTTTATACTTAGTGGAAGTTATTAATTGCTTTTCAAAATCATTCATGTATATTTCAGCAAGAATAGGGGATAATGAAGACCCCATAGGTAAACCTTTTTTCTGTATATAAAACTTGTTATTAAACCTAAAATAGTTCTGATTTACACATTCTTTAATTACTTTCATCAACTGCTTTTTATACCTGTATTCTCCCATATTATTATCGTTTATTAACTTAATAACTTTATTTACTGTGATATTGGTAAACATGTCCTTAACATCCAGTGATATCAATTTTGTATTTACATTAATCCTAATATTTTCTAATTTTTCTATCAATTTTACATTATTCTCTATGTTGTATTTTGTCCCAAATTCATATTTCTCTTTCAGTACTCTGCTAACTTCCTTTGATAATTTATAAATAGGTGCATTAATAAAAGAAACAATCGGTCTAATTGGTTTTCCTTCTTTATGTATCTTAACCTGACTTTTAAAAGTTGGTGCTGTTGGATTACTTTCCAATAAATACTTTTTCTTATTTTCTTCTATAAATGTTATCTGTTTCATCATTTGTTTTATCCTTGACTGGTACTTACTTGTATAATCATACTTTATTTCCTCGTATGGTCCTTCCCTTATAAATTCTTCCGTTTTCTTTATGTATTCGTCCTTTCTCAGTAGTACCATTGTATTTCCTTTGTCCGCCTTCGTAACTATAATATCATTCTTCTTTATTTTATTCTTAAGTTTAGTTACAGTTGATTTGATTTTTTGTTCATTTTTTGAATTATACAAACTTTTCTTAAATATTTGATCTACTACATTCCCTACTTCCCACCTTATTCTTTTTTTATCATTTTCATTTCCTAGTTTTTGTATTATGCTTTCGCATTCAATAATCGTTTTTTCTTGATTTAATTCTGGTGGCGGTGCGTATTTTAAGCCTTTTGCTAACATTTCTTTTTCTTCTGTATTGAAATTCACCTCTGTAAGGTTTATTACTCTTTTTTCATAGTTATTCTTAAAGAGGTGTTCCTTTTTTACTTCGTTCTTTCTTATTAATTTATTTAACTTGTCTACCATTTTTTATTTTTCTTTTCCAATTTCTTTTCTACGAACCCCAAACCAAAATTATATAATATTTCTTCTAACTCTACATACGAGTATATTCTTAACAATTCTATGTGTCTGTCATATAATTCCCTATTATATCTATTGATTAAGCCGTAGAGTGACCTTATTTCCAGTTTTATCCTCAACTTCTCGCTTTGTTCTTTTACTTTTTTGTCTACACTGTTCTTATTTTTAATTTTAACTTGAGCGTACTTTGGGATGACATTATTATCAAGACATTGTTTATTAAACCATATTTTACTTAAAACCCTTTTCAATTTAACTTTTAACTTAAGATATTTAAAAACTTTACTTACCTTATTGTTGTCGTTTATTACCTCATTGTTGTTGCCCATTACCTGTAGTCGATTGCACATCTTAACAGACGTTTAATGAAGAAATTTGTGTTAGTGGTTGAAATCACAATCAGAATGATCACAGTTGCACACCACTATATAAAAATTATCCCGATTAGCGCTTTCAAGCCTCACAGCCCATCGTCAGATCGGAATAGGCAGAAATTATTTTAAAACAAACCCTTCACCCCTCTCCCTCACCCTGCTCACACACAACAAGCTATAATATAAATGACCCTTCCCCACCCCCTAAACCCTGTCACACCATCTGCACAGTTACATATTTTTCTAGCAAATTCCTTGTGTGTTCAGTGTGTGTGTGTGTGTGTGTGTGTGTGTGTGTGTGTGTGTGTGTGTGTGTGTGTGTGTGTGTGTGTGTGTGCATCCTTTTAAACTACCCTCTTCCTCTCCACACACGTGGGTCAGTCACACACCCTTATTTTAAAACAACCAATTAGTACTATGCAGTATAATTCTTAATCTTATCTATCTGTCCTCTATCATTTACTTTTTAATCATGTTATAAAATATTTCTTCATTATCAAATTTAATTTTAATATTAATTAAATTGTCTAACCCTTTTTCTCTTTCTTTCAATATTTCTAACTCCTCTCTAAGCTTCCTTTCAACTGTGTTATTTACTATTTTTACAATTTCGTATTCTTCCAAAGGATTAACAAACTTATGGTTGTCTTCTATGAAATGTCTTGCATATAACGAATTGGTTGTTCTATTACCTTCTCCACGTTTGTGGTCAGACAACCTGCATACGAATTTTTGTCCTGTCTCACCTAGGTACACTTTGTTGCAGTCTTTACATTTTAATTTATAAATTCCGCTTTTCTGTAATACTGGAATTTTTTCTATATTCTTATTCCTTATCTTATCAAATACCGTTTCACATTTTTTAATAGCTATATCTACTCCATATTTAAAACATTTTATAATTTTTCTAGTATGTGAACCTATGTATGTCAATGACCCTGCATAATTCTTTTGTTCTGGTTCTATTTTAGCTTTTTGTATGTTAACCCTTTTCATAACTTTATCCACTATGTTGGTGTTATAATTATTATTCCTTACAATTCCCTTTATCGTTTTTAACTCCCTATCTTTTGATTCGGTCTCTTTTAAACACTTCTGAGCTCTGTAACAAAATGAATTGATTGCCGCCATTTTATATCTATATGGGTGGTAAGACTCTCTTGGTATAATTATATCAGAATATGACTCTTTCCTAAATATCCCAAACTGTAGTTTCTCATTATCCTTAATTTCTATGTTCAAATCTAAGTAATTTATTTTCTTACCTCCTATCTCTTCTTTAAATTGTAAGTTTTTATCCTTATTATTTACCTCATTTATAAACTCATGCACTTCTTCTATGCTTCCTTCCCAAATTACTAATACATCATCAACATATCTAGACCATAATTTTATATTGTCTTTATACTTAGTGGAAGTTATTAATTGCTTTTCAAAATCATTCATGTATATTTCAGCAAGAATAGGGGATAATGAAGACCCCATAGGTAAACCTTTTTTCTGTATATAAAACTTGTTATGAAACCTAAAATAGTTCTGATTTACACATTCTTTAATTACTTTCATCAACTGCTTTTTATACCTGTATTCTCCCATATTATTATCGTTTATTAACTTAATAACTTTATTTACTGTGATATTGGTAAACATGTCCTTAACATCCAGTGATATCAATTTTGTATTTACATTAATCCTAATATTTTCTAATTTTTCTATCAATTTTACATTATTCTCTATGTTGTATTTTGTCCCAAATTCATATTTCTCTTTCAGTACTCTGCTAACTTCCTTTGATAATTTATAAATAGGTGCATTAATAAAAGAAACAATCGGTCTAATTGGTTTTCCTTCTTTATGTATCTTAACCTGACTTTTAAAAGTTGGTGCTGTTGGATTACTTTCCAATAAATACTTTTTCTTATTTTCTTCTATAAATGTTATCTGTTTCATCATTTGTTTTATCCTTGACTGGTACTTACTTGTATAATCATACTTTATTTCCTCGTATGGTCCTTCCCTTATAAATTCTTCCGTTTTCTTTATGTATTCGTCCTTTCTCAGTAGTACCATTGTATTTCCTTTGTCCGCCTTCGTAACTATAATATCATTCTTCTTTATTTTATTCTTAAGTTTAGTTACAGTTGATTTGATTTGTTGTTCATTTTTTGAATTATACAAACTTTTCTTAAATATTTTATCTACTACATTCCCTACTTCCCACCTTATTCTTTTTTTATCATTTTCATTTCCTAGTTTTTGTATTATGCTTTCGCATTCAATAATCGTTTTTTCTTGATTTAATTCTGGTGGCGGTGCGTATTTTAAGCCTTTTGCTAACATTTCTTTTTCTTCTGTATTGAAATTCACCTCTGTAAGGTTTATTACTCTTTTTTCATAGTTATTCTTAAAGAGGTGTTCCTTTTTTACTTCGTTCTTTCTTATTAATTTATTTAACTTATCTACCATTTTTTATTTTTATTTTCCAATTTCTTTTCTACGAACCCCAAACCAAAATTATATAATATTTCTTCTAACTCTACATACGAGTATATTCTTAAAAATTCTATGTGTCTGTCATATAATTCCCTATTATATCTATTGATTAAGCCGTAGAGTGACCTTATTTCCAGTTTTATCCACAACTTCTCGCTTTGTTCTTTTACTTTTTTGTCTACACTGTTCTTATTTTTAATTTTAACTTGAGCGTACTTTGGGATGACATTATTATCAAGACATTGTTTATTAAACCATATTTTACTTAAAACCCTTTTCAATTTAACTTTTAACTTAAGATATTTAAAAACTTTACTTACCTTATTGTTGTCGTTTATTACCTCATTGTTGTTGCCCATTACCTGTAGTCGATTGCACATCTTAACAGACGTTTAATGAAGAAATTTGTGTTAGTGGTTGAAATCACAATCAGAATGATCACAGTTGCACACCACTATATAAAAATTATCCCGATTAGCGCTTTCAAGCCTCACAGCCCATCGTCAGATCGGAATAGGCAGAAATTATTTTAAAACAAACCCTTCCCCCCTCTCCCCCACCCTGCTCACACACAACAAGCTATAATATAAATGACCCTTCCCCACCCCCTAAACCCTGTCACACCATCTGCACAGTTACATATTTTTCTAGCAAATTCCTTGTGTTTCAGTGTTGTGTGTGTGTGTGTGTGTGTGTGTGTGTGTATGTGTGTGTGTGTGTGTGTGTGCATCCTTTTAAACTACCCTCTTCCTCTCCACACACGTGGGTCAGTCACACACCCTTATTTTAAAACAACCAATTAGTACTATGCAGTATAATTCTTAATCTTATCTATCTGTCCTCTATCATTTACTTTTTAATCATGTTATAAAATATTTCTTCATTATCAAATTTAATTTTAATATTAATTAAATTGTCTAACCCTTTTTCTCTTTCTTTCAATATTTCTAACTCCTCTCTAAGCTTCCTTTCAACTGTGTTATTTACTATTTTTACAATTTCGTATTCTTCCAAAGGATTAACAAACTTATGGTTGTCTTCTATGAAATGTCTTGCATATAACGAATTGGTTGTTCTATTACCTTCTCCACGTTTGTGGTCAGACAACCTGCATACGAATTTTCGTCCTGTCTCACCTAGGTACACTTTGTTGCAGTCTTTACATTTTAATTTATAAATTCCGCTTTTCTGTAATACTGGAATTTTTTCTATATTCTTATTCCTTATCTTATCAAATACCGTTTCACATTTTTTAATAGCTATATCTACTCCATATTTAAAACATTTTATAATTTTTCTAGTATGTGAACCTATGTACGTCAATGACCCTGCATAATTCTTTTGTTCTGGTTCTATTTTAGCTTTTTGTATGTTAACCCTTTTCATAACTTTATCCACTATGTTGGTGTTATAATTATTATTCCTTACAATTCCCTTTATCGTTTTTAACTCCCTATCTTTTGATTCGGTCTCTTTTAAACACTTCTGAGCTCTGTAACAAAATGAATTGATTGCCGCCATTTTATATCTATATGGGTGGTAAGACTCTCTTGGTATAATTATATCAGAATACGACTCTTTCCTAAATATCCCAAACTGTAGTTTCTCATTATCCTTAATTTCTATGTTCAAATCTAAGTAATTTATTTTCTTACCTCCTATCTCTTCTTTAAATTGTAAGTTTTTATCCTTATTATTTACCTCATTTATAAACTCATGCACTTCTTCTATGCTTCCTTCCCAAATTACTAATACATCATCAACATATCTAGACCATAATTTTATATTGTCTTTATACTTAGTGGAAGTTATTAATTGCTTTTCAAAATCATTCATGTATATTTCAGCAAGAATATGGGATAATGAAGACCCCATAGGTAAACCTTTTTTCTGTATATAAAACTTGTTATTAAACCTAAAATAGTTCTGATTTACACATTCTTTAATTACTTTCATCAACTGCTTTTTATACCTGTATTCTCCCATATTATTATCGTTTATTAACTTAATAACTTTATTTACTGTGATATTGGTAAACATGTCCTTAACATCCAGTGATATCAATTTTGTATTTACATTAATCCTAATATTTTCTAATTTTTCTATCAATTTTACATTATTCTCTATGTTGTATTTTGTCCCAAATTCATATTTCTCTTTCAGTACTCTGCTAACTTCCTTTGATAATTTATAAATAGGTGCATTAATAAAAGAAACAATCGGTCTAATTGGTTTTCCTTCTTTATGTATCTTAACCTGACTTTTAAAAGTTGGTGCTGTTGGATTACTTTCCAATAAATACTTTTTCTTATTTTCTTTTATAAATGTTATCTGTTTCATCATTTGTTTTATCCTTGACTGGTACTTACTTGTATAATCATACTTTATTTCCTCGTATGGTCCTTCCCTTATAAATTCTTCCGTTTTCTTTATGTATTCGTCCTTTCTCAGTAGTACCATTGTATTTCCTTTGTCCGCCTTCGTAACTATAATATCATTCTTCTTTATTTTATTCTTAAGTTTAGTTACAGTTGATTTGATTTGTTGTTCATTTTTTGAATTATACAAACTTTTCTTAAATATTTTATCTACTACATTCCCTACTTCCCACCTTATTCTTTTTTTATCATTTTCATTTCCTAGTTTTTGTATTATGCTTTCGCATTCAATAATCGTTTTTTCTTGATTTAATTCTGGTGGCGGTGCGTATTTTAAGCCTTTTGCTAACATTTCATTTCTTCTGTATTGAAATTCACCTCTGTAAGGTTTATTACTCTTTTTTCATAGTTATTCTTAAAGAGGTGTTCCTTTTTTACTTCGTTCTTTCTTATTAATTTATTTAACTTATCTACCATTTTTTATTTTTATTTTCCAATTTCTTTTCTACGAACCCCAAACCAAAATTATATAATATTTCTTCTAACTCTACATACGAGTATATTCTTAACAATTCTATGTGTCTGTCATATAATTCCCTATTATATCTATTGATTAAGCCGTAGAGTGACCTTATTTCCAGTTTTATCCACAACTTCTCGCTTTGTTCTTTTACTTTTTTGTCTACACTGTTCTTATTTTTAATTTTAACTTGAGCGTACTTTGGGATGACATTATTATCAAGACATTGTTTATTAAACCATATTTTACTTAAAACCCTTTTCAATTTAACTTTTAACTTAAGATATTTAAAAACTTTACTTACCTTATTGTTGTCGTTTATTACCTCATTGTTGTTGCCCATTACCTGTAGTCGATTGCACATCTTAACAGACGTTTAATGAAGAAATTTGTGTTAGTGGTTGAAATCACAATCAGAATGATCACAGTTGCACACCACTATATAAAAATTATCCCGATTAGCGCTTTCAAGCCTCACAGCCCATCGTCAGATCGGAATAGGCAGAAATTATTTTAAAACAAACCCTTCACCCCTCTCCCCCACCCTGCTCACACACAACAAGCTATAATATAAATGACCCTTCCCCACCCCCTAAACCCTGTCACACCATCTGCACAGTTACATATTTTTCTAGCAAATTCCTTGTGTTTCAGTGTTGTGTGTGTGTGTGTGTGTGTGTATGTGTGTGTGTGTGTGTGTGTGTGTGCATCCTTTTAAACTACCCTCTTCCTCTCCACACACGTGGGTCAGTCACACACCCTTATTTTAAAACAACCAATTAGTACTATGCAGTATAATTCTTAATCTTATCTATCTGTCCTCTATCATTTACTTTTTAATCATGTTATAAAATATTTCTTCATTATCAAATTTAATTTTAATATTAATTAAATTGTCTAACCCTTTTTCTCTTTCTTTCAATATTTCTAACTCCTCTCTAAGCTTCCTTTCAACTGTGTTATTTACTATTTTTACAATTTCGTATTCTTCCAAAGGATTAACAAACTTATGGTTGTCTTCTATGAAATGTCTTGCATATAACGAATTGGTTGTTCTATTACCTTCTCCACATTTGTGGTCAGACAACCTGCATACGAATTTTCGTCCTGTCTCACCTAGGTACACTTTGTTGCAGTCTTTACATTTTAATTTATAAATTCCGCTTTTCTGTAATACTGGAATTTTTTCTATATTCTTATTCCTTATCTTATCAAATACCGTTTCACATTTTTTAATAGCTATATCTACTCCATATTTAAAACATTTTATAATTTTTCTAGTATGTGAACCTATGTATGTCAATGACCCTGCATAATTCTTTTGTTCTGGTTCTATTTTAGCTTTTTGTATGTTAACCCTTTTCATAACTTTATCCACTATGTTGGTGTTATAATTATTATTCCTTACAATTCCCTTTATCGTTTTTAACTCCCTATCTTTTGATTCGGTCTCTTTTAAACACTTCTGAGCTCTGTAACAAAATGAATTGATTGCCGCCATTTTATATCTATATGGGTGGTAAGACTCTCTTGGTATAATTATATCAGAATACGACTCTTTCCTAAATATCCCAAACTGTAGTTTCTCATTATCCTTAATTTCTATGTTCAAATCTAAGTAATTTATTTTCTTACCTCCTATCTCTTCTTTAAATTGTAAGTTTTTATCCTTATTATTTACCTCATTTATAAACTCATGCACTTCTTCTATGCTTCCTTCCCAAATTACTAATACATCATCAACATATCTAGACCATAATTTTATATTGTCTTTATACTTAGTGGAAGTTATTAATTGCTTTTCAAAATCATTCATGTATATTTCAGCAAGAATAGGGGATAATGAAGACCCCATAGGTAAACCTTTTTTCTGTATATAAAACTTGTTATGAAACCTAAAATAGTTCTGATTTACACATTCTTTAATTACTTTCATCAACTGCTTTTTATACCTGTATTCTCCCATATTATTATCGTTTATTAACTTAATAACTTTATTTACTGTGATATTGGTAAACATGTCCTTAACATCCAGTGATATCAATTTTGTATTTACATTAATCCTAATATTTTCTAATTTTTCTATCAATTTTACATTATTCTCTATGTTGTATTTTGTCCCAAATTCATATTTCTCTTTCAGTACTCTGCTAACTTCCTTTGATAATTTATAAATAGGTGCATTAATAAAAGAAACAATCGGTCTAATTGGTTTTCCTTCTTTATGTATCTTAACCTGACTTTTAAAAGTTGGTGCTGTTGGATTACTTTCCAATAAATACTTTTTCTTATTTTCTTCTATAAATGTTATCTGTTTCATCATTTGTTTTATCCTTGACTGGTACTTACTTGTATAATCATACTTTATTTCCTCGTATGGTCCTTCCCTTATAAATTCTTCCGTTTTCTTTATGTATTCGTCCTTTCTCAGTAGTACCATTGTATTTCCTTTGTCCGCCTTCGTAACTATAATATCATTCTTCTTTATTTTATTCTTAAGTTTAGTTACAGTTGATTTGATTTGTTGTTCATTTTTTGAATTATACAAACTTTTCTTAAATATTTTATCTACTACATTCCCTACTTCCCACCTTATTCTTTTTTTATCATTTTCATTTCCTAGTTTTTGTATTATGCTTTCGCATTCAATAATCGTTTTTTCTTGATTTAATTCTGGTGGCGGTGCGTATTTTAAGCCTTTTGCTAACATTTCATTTCTTCTGTATTGAAATTCACCTCTGTAAGGTTTATTACTCTTTTTTCATAGTTATTCTTAAAGAGGTGTTCCTTTTTTACTTCGTTCTTTCTTATTAATTTATTTAACTTATCTACCATTTTTTATTTTTATTTTCCAATTTCTTTTCTACGAACCCCAAACCAAAATTATATAATATTTCTTCTAACTCTACATACGAGTATATTCTTAACAATTCTATGTGTCTGTCATATAATTCCCTATTATATCTATTGATTAAGCCGTAGAGTGACCTTATTTCCAGTTTTATCCACAACTTCTCGCTTTGTTCTTTTACTTTTTTGTCTACACTGTTCTTATTTTTAATTTTAACTTGAGCGTACTTTGGGATGACATTATTATCAAGACATTGTTTATTAAACCATATTTTACTTAAAACCCTTTTCAATTTAACTTTTAACTTAAGATATTTAAAAACTTTACTTACCTTATTGTTGTCGTTTATTACCTCATTGTTGTTGCCCATTACCTGTAGTCGATTGCACATCTTAACAGACGTTTAATGAAGAAATTTGTGTTAGTGGTTGAAATCACAATCAGAATGATCACAGTTGCACACCACTATATAAAAATTATCCCGATTAGCGCTTTCAAGCCTCACAGCCCATCGTCAGATCGGAATAGGCAGAAATTATTTTAAAACAAACCCTTCACCCCTCTCCCCCACCCTGCTCACACACAACAAGCTATAATATAAATGACCCTTCCCCACCCCCTAAACCCTGTCACACCATCTGCACAGTTACATATTTTTCTAGCAAATTCCTTGTGTTTCAGTGTTTTGTGTGTGTGTGTGTGTGTGTGTGTGTGTGTGTGTGTGTGTGTGTGCGTGTGCGTGCTTTTAAACTACCCTCTTCCTCTCCACACACGTGGGTCAGTCACACACCCTTATTTTAAAACAACCAATTAGTACTATGCAGTATAATTCTTAATCTTATCTATCTGTCCTCTATCATTTACTTTTTAATCATGTTATAAAATATTTCTTCATTATCAAATTTAATTTTAATATTAATTAAATTGTCTAACCCTTTTTCTCTTTCTTTCAATATTTCTAACTCCTCTCTAAGCTTCCTTTCAACTGTGTTATTTACTATTTTTACAATTTCGTATTCTTCCAAAGGATTAACAAACTTATGGTTGTCTTCTATGAAATGTCTTGCATATAACGAATTGGTTGTTCTATTACCTTCTCCACGTTTGTGGTCAGACAACCTGCATACGAATTTTCGTCCTGTCTCACCTAGGTACACTTTGTTGCAGTCTTTACATTTTAATTTATAAATTCCGCTTTTCTGTAATACTGGAATTTTTTCTATATTCTTATTCCTTATCTTATCAAATACCGTTTCACATTTTTTAATAGCTATATCTACTCCATATTTAAAACATTTTATAATTTTTCTAGTATGTGAACCTATGTATGTCAATGACCCTGCATAATTCTTTTGTTCTGGTTCTATTTTAGCTTTTTGTATGTTAACCCTTTTCATAACTTTATCCACTATGTTGGTGTTATAATTATTATTCCTTACAATTCCCTTTATCGTTTTTAACTCCCTATCTTTTGATTCGGTCTCTTTTAAACACTTCTGAGCTCTGTAACAAAATGAATTGATTGCCGCCATTTTATATCTATATGGGTGGTAAGACTCTCTTGGTATAATTATATCAGAATACGACTCTTTCCTAAATATCCCAAACTGTAGTTTCTCATTATCCTTAATTTCTATGTTCAAATCTAAGTAATTTATTTTCTTACCTCCTATCTCTTCTTTAAATTGTAAGTTTTTATCCTTATTATTTACCTCATTTATAAACTCATGCACTTCTTCTATGCTTCCTTCCCAAATTACTAATACATCATCAACATATCTAGACCATAATTTTATATTGTCTTTATACTTAGTGGAAGTTATTAATTGCTTTTCAAAATCATTCATGTATATTTCAGCAAGAATATGGGATAATGAAGACCCCATAGGTAAACCTTTTTTCTGTATATAAAACTTGTTATTAAACCTAAAATAGTTCTGATTTACACATTCTTTAATTACTTTCATCAACTGCTTTTTATACCTGTATTCTCCCATATTATTATCGTTTATTAACTTAATAACTTTATTTACTGTGATATTGGTAAACATGTCCTTAACATCCAGTGATATCAATTTTGTATTTACATTAATCCTAATATTTTCTAATTTTTCTATCAATTTTACATTATTCTCTATGTTGTATTTTGTCCCAAATTCATATTTCTCTTTCAGTACTCTGCTAACTTCCTTTGATAATTTATAAATAGGTGCATTAATAAAAGAAACAATCGGTCTAATTGGTTTTCCTTCTTTATGTATCTTAACCTGACTTTTAAAAGTTGGTGCTGTTGGATTACTTTCCAATAAATACTTTTTCTTATTTTCTTTTATAAATGTTATCTGTTTCATCATTTGTTTTATCCTTGACTGGTACTTACTTGTATAATCATACTTTATTTCCTCGTATGGTCCTTCCCTTATAAATTCTTCCGTTTTCTTTATGTATTCGTCCTTTCTCAGTAGTACCATTGTATTTCCTTTGTCCGCCTTCGTAACTATAATATCATTCTTCTTTATTTTATTCTTAAGTTTAGTTACAGTTGATTTGATTTGTTGTTCATTTTTTGAATTATACAAACTTTTCTTAAATATTTTATCTACTACATTCCCTACTTCCCACCTTATTCTTTTTTTATCATTTTCATTTCCTAGTTTTTGTATTATGCTTTCGCATTCAATAATCGTTTTTTCTTGATTTAATTCTGGTGGCGGTGCGTATTTTAAGCCTTTTGCTAACATTTCATTTCTTCTGTATTGAAATTCACCTCTGTAAGGTTTATTACTCTTTTTTCATAGTTATTCTTAAAGAGGTGTTCCTTTTTTACTTCGTTCTTTCTTATTAATTTATTTAACTTATCTACCATTTTTTATTTTTATTTTCCAATTTCTTTTCTACGAACCCCAAACCAAAATTATATAATATTTCTTCTAACTCTACATACGAGTATATTCTTAACAATTCTATGTGTCTGTCATATAATTCCCTATTATATCTATTGATTAAGCCGTAGAGTGACCTTATTTCCAGTTTTATCCACAACTTCTCGCTTTGTTCTTTTACTTTTTTGTCTACACTGTTCTTATTTTTAATTTTAACTTGAGCGTACTTTGGGATGACATTATTATCAAGACATTGTTTATTAAACCATATTTTACTTAAAACCCTTTTCAATTTAACTTTTAACTTAAGATATTTAAAAACTTTACTTACCTTATTGTTGTCGTTTATTACCTCATTGTTGTTGCCCATTACCTGTAGTCGATTGCACATCTTAACAGACGTTTAATGAAGAAATTTGTGTTAGTGGTTGAAATCACAATCAGAATGATCACAGTTGCACACCACTATATAAAAATTATCCCGATTAGCGCTTTCAAGCCTCACAGCCCATCGTCAGATCGGAATAGGCAGAAATTATTTTAAAACAAACCCTTCACCCCTCTCCCCCACCCTGCTCACACACAACAAGCTATAATATAAATGACCCTTCCCCACCCCCTAAACCCTGTCACACCATCTGCACAGTTACATATTTTTCTAGCAAATTCCTTGTGTTTCAGTGTTGTGTGTGTGTGTGTGTGTATGTGTGTGTGTGTGTGTGTGTGTGTGTGTGTGTGTGTGTGTGCATCCTTGTAAACTACCCTCTTCCTCTCCACACACGTGGGTCAGTCACACACCCTTATTTTAAAACAACCAATTAGTACTATGCAGTATAATTCTTAATCTTATCTATCTGTCCTCTATCATTTACTTTTTAATCATGTTATAAAATATTTCTTCATTATCAAATTTAATTTTAATATTAATTAAATTGTCTAACCCTTTTTCTCTTTCTTTCAATATTTCTAACTCCTCTCTAAGCTTCCTTTCAACTGTGTTATTTACTATTTTTACAATTTCGTATTCTTCCAAAGGATTAACAAACTTATGGTTGTCTTCTATGAAATGTCTTGCATATAACGAATTGGTTGTTCTATTACCTTCTCCACATTTGTGGTCAGACAACCTGCATACGAATTTTCGTCCTGTCTCACCTAGGTACACTTTGTTGCAGTCTTTACATTTTAATTTATAAATTCCGCTTTTCTGTAATACTGGAATTTTTTCTATATTCTTATTCCTTATCTTATCAAATACCGTTTCACATTTTTTAATAGCTATATCTACTCCATATTTAAAACATTTTATAATTTTTCTAGTATGTGAACCTATGTATGTCAATGACCCTGCATAATTCTTTTGTTCTGGTTCTATTTTAGCTTTTTGTATGTTAACCCTTTTCATAACTTTATCCACTATGTTGGTGTTATAATTATTATTCCTTACAATTCCCTTTATCGTTTTTAACTCCCTATCTTTTGATTCGGTCTCTTTTAAACACTTCTGAGCTCTGTAACAAAATGAATTGATTGCCGCCATTTTATATCTATATGGGTGGTAAGACTCTCTTGGTATAATTATATCAGAATACGACTCTTTCCTAAATATCCCAAACTGTAGTTTCTCATTATCCTTAATTTCTATGTTCAAATCTAAGTAATTTATTTTCTTACCTCCTATCTCTTCTTTAAATTGTAAGTTTTTATCCTTATTATTTACCTCATTTATAAACTCATGCACTTCTTCTATGCTTCCTTCCCAAATTACTAATACATCATCAACATATCTAGACCATAATTTTATATTGTCTTTATACTTAGTGGAAGTTATTAATTGCTTTTCAAAATCATTCATGTATATTTCAGCAAGAATAGGGGATAATGAAGACCCCATAGGTAAACCTTTTTTCTGTATATAAAACTTGTTATGAAACCTAAAATAGTTCTGATTTACACATTCTTTAATTACTTTCATCAACTGCTTTTTATACCTGTATTCTCCCATATTATTATCGTTTATTAACTTAATAACTTTATTTACTGTGATATTGGTAAACATGTCCTTAACATCCAGTGATATCAATTTTGTATTTACATTAATCCTAATATTTTCTAATTTTTCTATCAATTTTACATTATTCTCTATGTTGTATTTTGTCCCAAATTCATATTTCTCTTTCAGTACTCTGCTAACTTCCTTTGATAATTTATAAATAGGTGCATTAATAAAAGAAACAATCGGTCTAATTGGTTTTCCTTCTTTATGTATCTTAACCTGACTTTTAAAAGTTGGTGCTGTTGGATTACTTTCCAATAAATACTTTTTCTTATTTTCTTCTATAAATGTTATCTGTTTCATCATTTGTTTTATCCTTGACTGGTACTTACTTGTATAATCATACTTTATTTCCTCGTATGGTCCTTCCCTTATAAATTCTTCCGTTTTCTTTATGTATTCGTCCTTTCTCAGTAGTACCATTGTATTTCCTTTGTCCGCCTTCGTAACTATAATATCATTCTTCTTTATTTTATTCTTAAGTTTAGTTACAGTTGATTTGATTTGTTGTTCATTTTTTGAATTATACAAACTTTTCTTAAATATTTTATCTACTACATTCCCTACTTCCCACCTTATTCTTTTTTTATCATTTTCATTTCCTAGTTTTTGTATTATGCTTTCGCATTCAATAATCGTTTTTTCTTGATTTAATTCTGGTGGCGGTGCGTATTTTAAGCCTTTTGCTAACATTTCTTTTTCTTCTGTATTGAAATTCACCTCTGTAAGGTTTATTACTCTTTTTTCATAGTTATTCTTAAAGAGGTGTTCCTTTTTTACTTCGTTCTTTCTTATTAATTTATTTAACTTATCTACCATTTTTTATTTTTATTTTCCAATTTCTTTTCTACGAACCCCAAACCAAAATTATATAATATTTCTTCTAACTCTACATACGAGTATATTCTTAACAATTCTATGTGTCTGTCATATAATTCCCTATTATATCTATTGATTAAGCCGTAGAGTGACCTTATTTCCAGTTTTATCCACAACTTCTCGCTTTGTTCTTTTACTTTTTTGTCTACACTGTTCTTATTTTTAATTTTAACTTGAGCGTACTTTGGGATGACATTATTATCAAGACATTGTTTATTAAACCATATTTTACTTAAAACCCTTTTCAATTTAACTTTTAACTTAAGATATTTAAAAACTTTACTTACCTTATTGTTGTCGTTTATTACCTCATTGTTGTTGCCCATTACCTGTAGTCGATTGCACATCTTAACAGACGTTTAATGAAGAAATTTGTGTTAGTGGTTGAAATCACAATCAGAATGATCACAGTTGCACACCACTATATAAAAATTATCCCGATTAGCGCTTTCAAGCCTCACAGCCCATCGTCAGATCGGAATAGGCAGAAATTATTTTAAAACAAACCCTTCACCCCTCTCCCCCACCCTGCTCACACACAACAAGCTATAATATAAATGACCCTTCCCCACCCCCTAAACCCTGTCACACCATCTGCACAGTTACATATTTTTCTAGCAAATTCCTTGTGTTTCAGTGTTGTGTGTGTGTGTGTGTGTGTGTGTGTGTGTGTGTGTGTGTGTGTGTGTGTGTGTGTGTGTGTGTGTGTGTGTGTGTGTGTGTGCATCCTTTTAAACTACCCTCTTCCTCTCCACACACGTGGGTCAGTCACACACCCTTATTTTAAAACAACCAATTAGTACTATGCAGTATAATTCTTAATCTTATCTATCTGTCCTCTATCATTTACTTTTTAATCATGTTATAAAATATTTCTTCATTATCAAATTTAATTTTAATATTAATTAAATTGTCTAAACCTTTTTCTCTTTCTTTCAATATTTCTAACTCCTCTCTAAGCTTCCTTTCAACTGTGTTATTTACTATTTTTACAATTTCGTATTCTTCCAAAGGATTAACAAACTTATGGTTGTCTTCTATGAAATGTCTTGCATATAACGAATTGGTTGTTCTATTACCTTCTCCACGTTTGTGGTCAGACAACCTGCATACGAATTTTCGTCCTGTCTCACCTAGGTACACTTTGTTGCAGTCTTTACATTTTAATTTATAAATTCCGCTTTTCTGTAATACTGGAATTTTTTCTATATTCTTATTCCTTATCTTATCAAATACCGTTTCACATTTTTTAATAGCTATATCTACTCCATATTTAAAACATTTTATAATTTTTCTAGTATGTGAACCTATGTATGTCAATGACCCTGCATAATTCTTTTGTTCTGGTTCTATTTTAGCTTTTTGTATGTTAACCCTTTTCATAACTTTATCCACTATGTTGGTGTTATAATTATTATTCCTTACAATTCCCTTTATCGTTTTTAACTCCCTATCTTTTGATTCGGTCTCTTTTAAACACTTCTGAGCTCTGTAACAAAATGAATTGATTGCCGCCATTTTATATCTATATGGGTGGTAAGACTCTCTTGGTATAATTATATCAGAATACGACTCTTTCCTAAATATCCCAAACTGTAGTTTCTCATTATCCTTAATTTCTATGTTCAAATCTAAGTAATTTATTTTCTTACCTCCTATCTCTTCTTTAAATTGTAAGTTTTTATCCTTATTATTTACCTCATTTATAAACTCATGCACTTCTTCTATGCTTCCTTCCCAAATTACTAATACATCATCAACATATCTAGACCATAATTTTATATTGTCTTTATACTTAGTGGAAGTTATTAATTGCTTTTCAAAATCATTCATGTATATTTCAGCAGGAATAGGGGATAATGAAGACCCCATAGGTAAACCTTTTTTCTGTATATAAAACTTGTTATGAAACCTAAAATAGTTCTGATTTACACATTCTTTAATTACTTTCATCAACTGCTTTTTATACCTGTATTCTCCCATATTATTATCGTTTATTAACTTAATAACTTTATTTACTGTGATATTGGTAAACATGTCCTTAACATCCAGTGATATCAATTTTGTATTTACATTAATCCTAATATTTTCTAATTTTTCTATCAATTTTACATTATTCTCTATGTTGTATTTTGTCCCAAATTCATATTTCTCTTTCAGTACTCTGCTAACTTCCTTTGATAATTTATAAATAGGTGCATTAATAAAAGAAACAATCGGTCTAATTGGTTTTCCTTCTTTATGTATCTTAACCTGACTTTTAAAAGTTGGTGCTGTTGGATTACTTTCCAATAAATACTTTTTCTTATTTTCTTCTATAAATGTTATCTGTTTCATCATTTGTTTTATCCTTGACTGGTACTTACTTGTATAATCATACTTTATTTCCTCGTATGGTCCTTCCCTTATAAATTCTTCCGTTTTCTTTATGTATTCGTCCTTTCTCAGTAGTACCATTGTATTTCCTTTGTCCGCCTTCGTAACTATAATATCATTCTTCTTTATTTTATTCTTAAGTTTAGTTACAGTTGATTTGATTTGTTGTTCATTTTTTGAATTATACAAACTTTTCTTAAATATTTTATCTACTACATTCCCTACTTCCCACCTTATTCTTTTTTTATCATTTTCATTTCCTAGTTTTTGTATTATGCTTTCGCATTCAATAATCGTTTTTTCTTGATTTAATTCTGGTGGCGGTGCGTATTTTAAGCCTTTTGCTAACATTTCTTTTTCTTCTGTATTGAAATTCACCTCTGTAAGGTTTATTACTCTTTTTTCATAGTTATTCTTAAAGAGGTGTTCCTTTTTTACTTCGTTCTTTCTTATTAATTTATTTAACTTATCTACCATTTTTTATTTTTATTTTCCAATTTCTTTTCTACGAACCCCAAACCAAAATTATATAATATTTCTTCTAACTCTACATACGAGTATATTCTTAACAATTCTATGTGTCTGTCATATAATTCCCTATTATATCTATTGATTAAGCCGTAGAGTGACCTTATTTCCAGTTTTATCCACAACTTCTCGCTTTGTTCTTTTACTTTTTTGTCTACACTGTTCTTATTTTTAATTTTAACTTGAGCGTACTTTGGGATGACATTATTATCAAGACATTGTTTATTAAACCATATTTTACTTAAAACCCTTTTCAATTTAACTTTTAACTTAAGATATTTAAAAACTTTACTTACCTTATTGTTGTCGTTTATTACCTCATTGTTGTTGCCCATTACCTGTAGTCGATTGCACATCTTAACAGACGTTTAATGAAGAAATTTGTGTTAGTGGTTGAAATCACAATCAGAATGATCACAGTTGCACACCACTATATAAAAATTATCCCGATTAGCGCTTTCAAGCCTCACAGCCCATCGTCAGATCGGAATAGGCAGAAATTATTTTAAAACAAACCCTTCACCCCTCTCCCCCACCCTGCTCACACACAACAAGCTATAATATAAATGACCCTTCCCCACCCCCTAAACCCTGTCACACCATCTGCACAGTTACATATTTTTCTAGCAAATTCCTTGTGTTTCAGTGTTGTGTGTGTGTGTGTGTGTGTGTGTGTGTGTGTGTGTGTGTGTGTGTGTGTGTGTGTGTGTGTGTGTGTGTGTGTGTGTGTGTGTGTGTGTGTGTGTGTGTGTGCATCCTTTTAAACTACCCTCTTCCTCTCCACACACGTGGGTCAGTCACACACCCTTATTTTAAAACAACCAATTAGTACTATGCAGTATAATTCTTAATCTTATCTATCTGTCCTCTATCATTTACTTTTTAATCATGTTATAAAATATTTCTTCATTATCAAATTTAATTTTAATATTAATTAAATTGTCTAACCCTTTTTCTCTTTCTTTCAATATTTCTAACTCCTCTCTAAGCTTCCTTTCAACTGTGTTATTTACTATTTTTACAATTTCGTATTCTTCCAAAGGATTAACAAACTTATGGTTGTCTTCTATGAAATGTCTTGCATATAACGAATTGGTTGTTCTATTACCTTCTCCACGTTTGTGGTCAGACAACCTGCATACGAATTTTCGTCCTGTCTCACCTAGGTACACTTTGTTGCAGTCTTTACATTTTAATTTATAAATTCCGCTTTTCTGTAATACTGGAATTTTTTCTATATTCTTATTCCTTATCTTATCAAATACCGTTTCACATTTTTTAATAGCTATATCTACTCCATATTTAAAACATTTTATAATTTTTCTAGTATGTGAACCTATGTATGTCAATGACCCTGCATAATTCTTTTGTTCTGGTTCTATTTTAGCTTTTTGTATGTTAACCCTTTTCATAACTTTATCCACTATGTTGGTGTTATAATTATTATTCCTTACAATTCCCTTTATCGTTTTTAACTCCCTATCTTTTGATTCGGTCTCTTTTAAACACTTCTGAGCTCTGTAACAAAATGAATTGATTGCCGCCATTTTATATCTATATGGGTGGTAAGACTCTCTTGGTATAATTATATCAGAATACGACTCTTTCCTAAATATCCCAAACTGTAGTTTCTCATTATCCTTAATTTCTATGTTCAAATCTAAGTAATTTATTTTCTTACCTCCTATCTCTTCTTTAAATTGTAAGTTTTTATCCTTATTATTTACCTCATTTATAAACTCATGCACTTCTTCTATGCTTCCTTCCCAAATTACTAATACATCATCAACATATCTAGACCATAATTTTATATTGTCTTTATACTTAGTGGAAGTTATTAATTGCTTTTCAAAATCATTCATGTATATTTCAGCAAGAATAGGGGATAATGAAGACCCCATAGGTAAACCTTTTTTCTGTATATAAAACTTGTTATGAAACCTAAAATAGTTCTGATTTACACATTCTTTAATTACTTTCATCAACTGCTTTTTATACCTGTATTCTCCCATATTATTATCGTTTATTAACTTAATAACTTTATTTACTGTGATATTGGTAAACATGTCCTTAACATCCAGTGATATCAATTTTGTATTTACATTAATCCTAATATTTTCTAATTTTTCTATCAATTTTACATTATTCTCTATGTTGTATTTTGTCCCAAATTCATATTTCTCTTTCAGTACTCTGCTAACTTCCTTTGATAATTTATAAATAGGTGCATTAATAAAAGAAACAATCGGTCTAATTGGTTTTCCTTCTTTATGTATCTTAACCTGACTTTTAAAAGTTGGTGCTGTTGGATTACTTTCCAATAAATACTTTTTCTTATTTTCTTCTATAAATGTTATCTGTTTCATCATTTGTTTTATCCTTGACTGGTACTTACTTGTATAATCATACTTTATTTCCTCGTATGGTCCTTCCCTTATAAATTCTTCCGTTTTCTTTATGTATTCGTCCTTTCTCAGTAGTACCATTGTATTTCCTTTGTCCGCCTTCGTAACTATAATATCATTCTTCTTTATTTTATTCTAAAGTTTAGTTACAGTTGATTTGATTTGTTGTTCATTTTTTGAATTATACAAACTTTTCTTAAATATTTTATCTACTACATTCCCTACTTCCCACCTTATTCTTTTTTTATCATTTTCATTTCCTAGTTTTTGTATTATGCTTTCGCATTCAATAATCGTTTTTTCTTGATTTAATTCTGGTGGCGGTGCGTATTTTAAGCCTTTTGCTAACATTTCTTTTTCTTCTGTATTGAAATTCACCTCTGTAAGGTTTATTACTCTTTTTTCATAGTTATTCTTAAAGAGGTGTTCCTTTTTTACTTCGTTCTTTCTTATTAATTTATTTAACTTATCTACCATTTTTTATTTTTATTTTCCAATTTCTTTTCTACGAACCCCAAACCAAAATTATATAATATTTCTTCTAACTCTACATACGAGTATATTCTTAACAATTCTATGTGTCTGTCATATAATTCCCTATTATATCTATTGATTAAGCCGTAGAGTGACCTTATTTCCAGTTTTATCCACAACTTCTCGCTTTGTTCTTTTACTTTTTTGTCTACACTGTTCTTATTTTTAATTTTAACTTGAGCGTACTTTGGGATGACATTATTATCAAGACATTGTTTATTAAACCATATTTTACTTAAAACCCTTTTCAATTTAACTTTTAACTTAAGATATTTAAAAACTTTACTTACCTTATTGTTGTCGTTTATTACCTCATTGTTGTTGCCCATTACCTGTAGTCGATTGCACATCTTAACAGACGTTTAATGAAGAAATTTGTGTTAGTGGTTGAAATCACAATCAGAATGATCACAGTTGCACACCACTATATAAAAATTATCCCGATTAGCGCTTTCAAGCCTCACAGCCCATCGTCAGATCGGAATAGGCAGAAATTATTTTAAAACAAACCCTTCACCCCTCTCCCCCACCCTGCTCACACACAACAAGCTATAATATAAATGACCCTTCCCCACCCCCTAAACCCTGTCACACCATCTGCACAGTTACATATTTTTCTAGCAAATTCCTTGTGTTTCAGTGTTGTGTGTGTGTGTGTGTGTGTGTGTGTGTGTGTGTGTGTGTGTGTGTGTGTGTGTGTGTGTGTGTGTGTGTGTGTGCATCCTTTTAAACTACCCTCTTCCTCTCCACACACGTGGGTCAGTCACACACCCTTATTTTAAAACAACCAATTAGTACTATGCAGTATAATTCTTAATCTTATCTATCTGTCCTCTATCATTTACTTTTTAATCATGTTATACAATATTTCTTCATTATCAAATTTAATTTTAATATTAATTAAATTGTCTAACCCTTTTTCTCTTTCTTTCAATATTTCTAACTCCTCTCTAAGCTTCCTTTCAACTGTGTTATTTACTATTTTTACAATTTCGTATTCTTCCAAAGGATTAACAAACTTATGGTTGTCTTCTATGAAATGTCTTGCATATAACGAATTGGTTGTTCTATTACCTTCTCCACGTTTGTGGTCAGACAACCTGCATACGAATTTTCGTCCTGTCTCACCTAGGTACACTTTGTTGCAGTCTTTACATTTTAATTTATAAATTCCGCTTTTCTGTAATACTGGAATTTTTTCTATATTCTTATTCCTTATCTTATCAAATACCGTTTCACATTTTTTAATAGCTATATCTACTCCATATTTAAAACATTTTATAATTTTTCTAGTATGTGAACCTATGTATGTCAATGACCCTGCATAATTCTTTTGTTCTGGTTCTATTTTAGCTTTTTGTATGTTAACCCTTTTCATAACTTTATCCACTATGTTGGTGTTATAATTATTATTCCTTACAATTCCCTTTATCGTTTTTAACTCCCTATCTTTTGATTCGGTCTCTTTTAAACACTTCTGAGCTCTGTAACAAAATGAATTGATTGCCGCCATTTTATATCTATATGGGTGGTAAGACTCTCTTGGTATAATTATATCAGAATACGACTCTTTCCTAAATATCCCAAACTGTAGTTTCTCATTATCCTTAATTTCTATGTTCAAATCTAAGTAATTTATTTTCTTACCTCCTATCTCTTCTTTAAATTGTAAGTTTTTATCCTTATTATTTACCTCATTTATAAACTCATGCACTTCTTCTATGCTTCCTTCCCAAATTACTAATACATCATCAACATATCTAGACCATAATTTTATATTGTCTTTATACTTAGTGGAAGTTATTAATTGCTTTTCAAAATCATTCATGTATATTTCAGCAAGAATAGGGGATAATGAAGACCCCATAGGTAAACCTTTTTTCTGTATATAAAACTTGTTATTAAACCTAAAATAGTTCTGATTTACACATTCTTTAATTACTTTCATCAACTGCTTTTTATACCTGTATTCTCCCATATTATTATCGTTTATTAACTTAATAACTTTATTTACTGTGATATTGGTAAACATGTCCTTAACATCCAGTGATATCAATTTTGTATTTACATTAATCCTAATATTTTCTAATTTTTCTATCAATTTTACATTATTCTCTATGTTGTATTTTGTCCCTAATTCATATTTCTCTTTCAGTACTCTGCTAACTTCCTTTGATAATTTATAAATAGGTGCATTAATAAAAAAAACAATCGGTCTAATTGGTTTTCCTTCTTTATGTATCTTAACCTGACTTTTAAAAGTTGGTGCTGTTGGATTACTTTCCAATAAATACTTTTTCTTATTTTCTTCTATAAATGTTATCTGTTTCATCATTTGTTTTATCCTCGACTGGTACTTACTTGTATAATCATACTTTATTTCCTCGTATGGTCCTTCCCTTATAAATTCTTCCGTTTTCTTTATGTATTCGTCCTTTCTCAGTAGTACCATTGTATTTCCTTTGTCCGCCTTCGTAACTATAATATCATTCTTCTTTATTTTATTCTTAAGTTTAGTTACAGTTGATTTGATTTGTTGTTCATTTTTTGAATTATACAAACTTTTCTTAAATATTTTATCTACTACATTCCCTACTTCCCACCTTATTCTTTTTTTATCATTTTCATTTCCTAGTTTTTGTATTATGCTTTCGCATTCAATAATCGTTTTTTCTTGATTTAATTCTGGTGGCGGTGCGTATTTTAAGCCTTTTGCTAACATTTCTTTTTCTTCTGTATTGAAATTCACCTCTGTAAGGTTTATTACTCTTTTTTCATAGTTATTCTTAAAGAGGTGTTCCTTTTTTACTTCGTTCTTTCTTATTAATTTATTTAACTTATCTACCATTTTTTATTTTTCTTTTCCAATTTCTTTTCTACGTACCCCAAACCAAAATTATATAATATTTCTTCTAACTCTACATACGAGTATATTCTTAACAATTCTATGTGTCTGTCATATAATTCCCTATTATATCTATTGATTAAGCCGTAGAGTGACCTTATTTCCAGTTTTATCCACAACTTCTCGCTTTGTTCTTTTACTTTTTTGTCTACACTGTTCTTATTTTTAATTTTAACTTGAGCGTACTTTGGGATGACATTATTATCAAGACATTGTTTATTAAACCATATTTTACTTAAAACCCTTTTCAATTTAACTTTTAACTTAAGATATTTAAAAACTTTACTTACCTTATTGTTGTCGTTTATTACCTCATTGTTGTTGCCCATTACCTGTAGTCGATTGCACATCTTAACAGACGTTTAATGAAGAAATTTGTGTTAGTGGTTGAAATCACAATCAGAATGATCACAGTTGCACACCACTATATAAAAATTATCCCGATTAGCGCTTTCAAGCCTCACAGCCCATCGTCAGATCGGAATAGGCAGAAATTATTTTAAAACAAACCCTTCACCCCTCTCCCCCACCCTGCTCACACACAACAAGCTATAATATAAATGACCCTTCCCCACCCCCTAAACCCTGTCACACCATCTGCACAGTTACATATTTTTCTAGCAAATTCCTTGTGTTTCAGTGTTGTGTGTGTGTGTGTGTGTGTGTGTGTGTGTGCATCCTTTTAAACTACCCTCTTCCTCTCCACACACGTGGGTCAGTCACACACCCTTATTTTAAAACAACCAATTAGTACTATGCAGTATAATTCTTAATCTTATCTATCTGTCCTCTATCATTTACTTTTTAATCATGTTATAAAATATTTCTTCATTATCAAATTTAATTTTAATATTAATTAAATTGTCTAACCCTTTTTCTCTTTCTTTCAATATTTCTAACTCCTCTCTAAGCTTCCTTTCAACTGTGTTATTTACTATTTTTACAATTTCGTATTCTTCCAAAGGATTAACAAACTTATGGTTGTCTTCTATGAAATGTCTTGCATATAACGAATTGGTTGTTCTATTACCTTCTCCACGTTTGTGGTCAGACAACCTGCATACGAATTTTCGTCCTGTCTCACCTAGGTACACTTTGTTGCAGTCTTTACATTTTAATTTATAAATTCCGCTTTTCTGTAATACTGGAATTTTTTCTATATTCTTATTCCTTATCTTATCAAATACCGTTTCACATTTTTTAATAGCTATATCTACTCCATATTTAAAACATTTTATAATTTTTCTAGTATGTGAACCTATGTATGTCAATGACCCTGCATAATTCTTTTGTTCTGGTTCTATTTTAGCTTTTTGTATGTTAACCCTTTTCATAACTTTATCCACTATGTTGGTGTTATAATTATTATTCCTTACAATTCCCTTTATCGTTTTTAACTCCCTATCTTTTGATTCGGTCTCTTTTAAACACTTCTGAGCTCTGTAACAAAATGAATTGATTGCCGCCATTTTATATCTATATGGGTGGTAAGACTCTCTTGGTATAATTATATCAGAATACGACTCTTTCCTAAATATCCCAAACTGTAGTTTCTCATTATCCTTAATTTCTATGTTCAAATCTAAGTAATTTATTTTCTTACCTCCTATCTCTTCTTTAAATTGTAAGTTTTTATCCTTATTATTTACCTCATTTATAAACTCATGCACTTCTTCTATGCTTCCTTCCCAAATTACTAATACATCATCAACATATCTAGACCATAATTTTATATTGTCTTTATACTTAGTGGAAGTTATTAATTGCTTTTCAAAATCATTCATGTATATTTCAGCAAGAATAGGGGATAATGAAGACCCCATAGGTAAACCTTTTTTCTGTATATAAAACTTGTTATTAAACCTAAAATAGTTCTGATTTACACATTCTTTAATTACTTTCATCAACTGCTTTTTATACCTGTATTCTCCCATATTATTATCGTTTATTAACTTAATAACTTTATTTACTGTGATATTGGTAAACATGTCCTTAACATCCAGTGATATCAATTTTGTATTTACATTAATCCTAATATTTTCTATTTTTTCTATCAATTTTACATTATTCTCTATGTTGTATTTTGTCCCTAATTCATATTTCTCTTTCAGTACTCTGCTAACTTCCTTTGATAATTTATAAATAGGTGCATTAATAAAAGAAACAATTGGTCTAATTGGTTTTCCTTCTTTATGTATCTTAACCTGACTTTTAAAAGTTGGTGCTGTTGGATTACTTTCCAATAAATACTTTTTCTTATTTTCTTCTATAAATGTTATCTGTTTCATCATTTGTTTTATCCTTGACTGGTACTTACTTGTATAATCATACTTTATTTCCTCGTATGGTCCTTCCCTTATAAATTCTTCCGTTTTCTTTATGTATTCGTCCTTTTTCAGTAGTACCATTGTATTTCCTTTGTCCGCCTTCGTAACTATAATATCATTCTTCTTTATTTTATTCTTAAGTTTAGTTACAGTTGATTTGATTTTTTGTTCATTTTTTGAATTATACAAACTTTTCTTAAATATTTTATCTACTACATTCCCTACTTCCCACCTTATTCTTTTTTTATCATTTTCATTTCCTAGTTTTTGTATTATGCTTTCGCATTCAATAATCGTTTTTTCTTGATTTAATTCTGGTGGCGGTGCGTATTTTAAGCCTTTTGCTAACATTTCTTTTTCTTCTGTATTGAAATTCACCTCTGTAAGGTTTATTACTCTTTTTTCATCGTTATTCTTAGAGAGGTGTTCCTTTTTTACTTCGTTCTTTCTTATTAATTTATTTAACTTATCTACCATTTTTTTATTTTTCTTTTCCAATTTCTTTTCTACGTACCCCAAACCAAAATTATATAATATTTCTTCTAACTCTACATACGAGTATATTCTTAACAATTCTAATAAACAATGTCTTGATAATAATGTCATCCCAAAGTACGCTCAAGTTAAAATTAAAAATAAGATCAGTGTAGCCAAAAAAGTAAAAGAACAAAGCGAGAAGTTGTGGATAAAACTGGAAATAAGGTCACTCTACAGCTTAATCAATAGATATAATAGGGAATTATATGACAGACACATAGAATTGTTAAGATTATACTCGTATGTAGAGTTAGAAGAAATATTATATAATTTTGGTTTGGGGTACGTAGAAAAGAAATTGGAAAATAAAAATAAAAAAGTGGTAGATAAGTTAAATAAATTAATAAGAAAGAACGAAGTAAAAAAGGAACACCTCTCTAAGAATAACTATGAAAAAAGAGTAATAAACCTTACAGAGGTGAATTTCAATACAGAAGAAAAGGAAATGTTAGCAAAAGGCTTAAAATACGCACCGCCACCAGAATTAAATCAAGAAAAAACGATTATTGAATGCGAAAGCATAATACAAAAACTAGGAAATGAAAATGATAAAAAAAGAATAAGGTAGGAAGTAGGGAATGTAGTAGATAAAATATTTAAGAAAAGTTTGTATAATTCAAAAAATGACCAACAAAATCAAATCAACTGTAACTAAACTTAAGAATAAAATAAAGAAGAATGATATTATAGTTACGAAGGCGGACAAAGGAAATACAATGGTACTACTGAGAAAGGACGAATACATAAAGAAAAACGGAAGAATTTATAAGGGAAGGACCATACAAGGAAATAAAGTATGATTATACAAGTAAGTACCAGTCAAGGATAAAACAAATGATGAAACAGATAACATTTATAGAAGAAAATAAGAAAAAGTATTTATTGGAAAGTAATCCAACAGCACCAACTTTTAAAAGTCAGGTTAAGATACATAAAGAAGGAAAACCAATTAGACCGATTGTTTCTTTTATTAATGCACCTATTTATAAATTATCAAAGGAAGTTAGCAGAGTACTGAAAGAGAAATATGAATTTGGGACAAAATACAACATAGAGAATAATGTAAAATTGATAGAAAAATTAGAAAATATTAGGATTAATGTAAATACAAAATTGATATCACTGGATGTTAAGGACATGTTTACCAATATCACAGTAAATAAAGTTATTAAGTTAATAAACAATAATAATATGGGAGAATACAGGTATAAAAAGCAGTTGAAGAAAGTAATTAAAGAATGTGTAAATCAGAACTATTTTAGGTTTAATAACAAGTTTTATATACAGAAAAAAGGTTTACCTATTTTTCATTATCCCCTATTCTTGCTGAAATATACATGAATGATTTTGAAAAGCAATTAATAACTTCCACTAAGTATAAAGACAATATAAAATTATGGTCTAGATATGTTGATGCTGTATTAGTAATTTGGGAAGGAAGCATAGAAGAAGTGCATGAGTTTATAAATGAGGTAAATAATAAGGATAAAAACTTACAATTTAAAGAAGAGGTAGGAGGTAAGAAAATAAATTACTTAGATTTGAACATAGAAATTAAGGATAATGAGAAACTACTGTTTGGGATATTTAGGAAGAGTCGTATTCTGATATAATTATACCAAGAGAGTCTTACCACCTATATAGATATAAAATGGCGGCAATCAATTCATTTTGTTACAGAGCTCAGAAGTGTTTAAAAGAGACCGAATCAAAAGATAGGGAGTTAAAAACGATAAAGGGAATTGTAAGGAATAATAATTATAACACCAACATAGTGGATAAAGTTATGAAAAGGGTTAAGAGAACCAGAACAAAAGAATTATGCAGGGTCATTGACATACATAGGTTCACATACTAGAAAAATTATAAAATGTTTTAATAAATATGGAGTAGATATAGCTATTAAAAAATGTGAAACGGTATTTGATAAGATAAGGAATAAGTATATAGAAAAAATTCCAGTATTACAGAAAAGCGGAATTTATAAATTAAAATGTAAAGACTGCAACAAAGTGTACCTAGGTGAGACAGGACGAAAATTCGTATGCAGGTTGTCTGACCACAAACGTGGAGAAGGTAATAGAACAACCAATTCGTTATATGCAAGACATTTCATAGAAGACAACCATAAGTTTGTTAATCCTTTGGAAGAATACGAAATTGTAAAAATAGTAAATAACACAGTTGAAAGGAAGCTTAGAGAGGAGTTAGAAATATTGAAAGAAAGAGAAAATGGGTTAACAATTTAATTAATATTAAAATTAAATTTGATAATGAAGAAATATTTTATAACATGATTAAAAAGTAAATGATAGAGGACAGATAGATAAGATTAAGAATTATACTGCATAGTACTAATTGGTTGTTTTAAAATAAGGGTGTGTGACTGACCCACATGTGTGGAGAGGAAGAGGGTAGTTTAAAAGGATGCACACACACACACACACACACACAACACTGAAACACAAGGAATTTGCTAGAAAAATATGTAACTGTGCAGATGGTAAGACAGGGTTTAGGGGGTGGGGAAGGGTCATTTATATTATAGCTTGTTGTGTGTGAGCAGGGTGGGGGAGAGGGGTGAAGGGTTTGTTTTAAAATAATTTCTGCCTATTCTGATCTGACGATGGGCTGTGAGGCTTGAAAGCGCTAATCGGGATAATTTTTATATAGTGGTGTGCAACTGTGATCATTCTGATTAAGAAAGTAATTGTACAAGTGGCGCCCGAACAGGGACATTTATATAAATACAGGCCTACTGGGAAGAGCAGAATGGTTATTTGAGGTAAAAAAAAAAAAAAAAAAATTAATACTAATGACGATAAGAACGTGGAAGTCAGCTTAACTGACGACACATTTACAAGTGAGATGGGCGTTCACTCAACGCCAATTAGCCAGATTGGTGAGCCTAGCGCTACCGAATCAGTTGAATTAAATACGGTCCAATTAACACCCATCTCAACTCGGTATGAAAATAAAACAGATGAGATAACGGCAATGATGCAGTTGCTATTAAAGATAGATAGTAAATGTGGCAAACAGAATGCAAATTTTAATAATTTCGTAAGTGAAATAAAAAATGAAATTAACGATAAATTCAAAAAATTTGTAACAATAACTGATAAAATATTAGAATCGGTCAATAAGATGTTTAGTACGCAAATAGACAGTTTAGAAAGCATAATGATTAAAGTAGATGAAGCAATAGTTGAAAACGAAGTATTTAAAAGTGATATAATGAAAATTAATAGTGATGATGATAATAAAGAGATAGTAAGTCAGAGTAAGAGAGAAATGGGAGTAGGGGGTTGTAAAGGGGTAGAAACAAGTGTTTATAAATTAGAGAGAAAGTGTAGAGAGAGTTTACAGGTAGAGGGGTTGCAGGGGGTAAATTTTCCCCGGGTTTATCGTGAACCAAGGTGTTCACTGTTGTTGTTGAAGGGCGAATGTCCCGTAGAGGAAGGCATGGTGTCTTCAAGTTGTTCCCTGAAATTTAGTGTCATTCATGGAAAAGCCAGGAGGTGTTTTAATGTAGCAGTACCCTCTGCATGGATTAGTAGAGAAAGTGTGAGATGGCGTTATGGTGAGAGATATTTTGAGAGAGAGTTGTATGTGGATAGGAAGATAGAGTTATTTGAGATTGGTAGAAGGTATAAAGAGTTAGTAGAGAGGCTAGATATAGAGAGAGTTGATAATTATCTTGCGTACTTACCTTGTGTTGAAACTGATATAGCAGCAGTAGATGATGATAGTGTGACTTACCTGATTTTAACAAAAAATACTAAGGGGGAACTGACCATAACAAATGTCGACAGGAATTTTGAAATAATGGTATGCAATAAGGTTTGTAATTACTATATTGATACAATGGAGAAAAGTAATGATGATGATTATTATAAGTATAATAGAAATATATCTTTAATTGTAAATGATTTGTGTAGACGTAAGATCAGAGTATTATTCGATGATGGTGGTTAAACAGTGGTTGTTCATGAACATTTAATTATGTGAGTAAGAGGTTTCGAAATGGACTGTATTGTGAAATGATTTATGGTAAATAAGCATGAATAATAATTTGGATTGTATATACTTGTGTAGTGATGTTAAATGTATTTGTGTAGTACATTATGTTGTACCTTGTATTTTAGGTAAGCGATGTATATATGTAGTAGGAATTGATTTAATAATAATATTGCACCAAACTAAGTAAATAACGACAATAATTGTAAATTAATATATAAAACTTTACCTTATTATCCGTCTTGTGACTTTCCTTTTTTAAAACAACACTACGCGTTTCGGAACATTTGTTCCATCATCAGGTGTTATTACTCTTGCGAGGTCGTCGAAACATTAAGATATATCACAAACACATAAAACACTAAACATAAGTGTGTTTGTGATATATCTTAATGTTTCGACGACCTCGCAAGAGTAATAACACCTGATGATGGAACAAATGTTCCGAAACGCGTAGTGTTGTTTTAAAAAAGGAAAGTCACAAGACGGATAATAAGGTAAAGTTTTATATATTAATTTATTCAAAGTGTGACTTGGATACGAATATCATGGATTTTATAAAGAGAATAATTGTGTTTATAATGAAATTAACTGATTTGGAATTGTTTGGACTATTGTAATTAAAAAACTGAGTGTTTTTGAAAAAGATTGAATTAAATAATTTGAGAGGAATTAATTAATTAATGTTGTATAAATGAACTTTGATAATAAATTTAAATGATTTTCTGAGATTTGAACTTTATAATAAATAGTAAATGATGAAAAATACCATGTGCTTTTAGGTATTGAGTTGTATTGTTATAATGTATCAGGAAGTACATATGGTTATATAAGTTATATTTGTGGTGACAAAGGTTTGTATTTTTGAATTTATGACAGAAATCATGTTGTATTTGATTTGTAGCGGGTCAATTTTTGGGTGTTTTATTTTAACCGTTTGGGGCATTTATATATTTTTATTCATTTCGTTTTCGGTCGGGAGCCTTATAAAATAATGTAAAAATGTATTATTGTGCAACGTATTTGTCAATATAACAGAACAGTGAAACAAAGCGAGACGCAGGTTGTTGTTGAGTAATGCGGCGAAGAATTTACCACCCCAATTTTTCGCAGAACTTTGCGTGTGTATGATCATGCCCGTATGCAACATTGATGGGCGGCGCGCCTGAAAGACGCTTGAGAAACACAACCCACGCTATGAAACATGGCGATGGGACGAAAAGTTAGTAGCTCCAAGTGACCGGCTACCGGAAGTCGCATTAAACTCCGCCTACTGTTGGTGACATCAGCAGAGCAGACGCCAATATTGTACTCTGGTACCACACATATACCAGCTATAATCCATGCATAAAATGGTTATGCCACCACAATTAAGCACAAACGGCGACTAAAACCTGATGGCCGTGACTGCTCATTTCCCGCGACTCAACGAAGCACATTGCCCAGTTCGTCTCTGACTGTGTCGGCGCCGACACGCGAGCTCAATACGCTCGTATAATATCGTTAATTTTCAATAATGAAAGTAAAGCAGTTCTTTTAAAAGCAGTGATAGGATGGGAGGAGTGTAGAACACTAACATGTAAATTTGGAATTCCTTTTCGTCTTTTTCATAGACATCTTCAATCTACCATGGGCTGGCCACGAGGTCACCGAAGCAAGCGTTATCGGTAGTGCTATAAAAAAAAAAAATTATGTATTCAATCTGGTAATTGGGGTTTGAAAACGGAATGTGAGTAGAGAGTGTGCAAAGCTGGGCTGTGTTTTTTGTTTATGTGTGTATAATTATGAAGTTGTAAAATTGTCCATTACAAGGTAAGCTATAGTCAGTAAGGTATAATAATTGCGTAACATGTCGCACGAAGATTTGTAATGTCAATAATTCAGACTAATTAAAGAAAAATCTAATTTCTCTTCCACAAAATTGCAAGTTAAAATTCTTTCAAAACCTTAGTTCGTTTTATGTGCTGTCATAGTTCGTCGAACGAAATGGGTTTACCTTCACTACGAGATCCGGCCAGATCCAAGTCGTAAGGTAAGTGGAAGTTGTTAAATTAATTTGAATAAATAATATACCGAAAAAGAATATAAAAGTTACAATGGTACCGCGTGACCAGGATGTAATATAACAAAAAAGTTATTACAACGGCCTACATGTGACAGTACATTGAACGGAGTACGGTTGCGAAAGCAAATCGATTTTGTAAAATATCAGTTTTGAAATAAAATCATTAATTGACAGTTGTTACGTAAGAAAAAATAGACAAAGTAAAAAAATGTCCGAGAAGACAGAAAAAAGTAGTATAATAAATTCAATTATGAGTGAAAGTGGCCTTGAGTCGCAATCGCTGGGGGAAAGTGGTATGTTGAGGGAGGAGATGAGTACTGTTACAGAAACAGCTGTCGGCAGTAATGTAATAGCTCATTCCACGCCGATTGCGTCTCAACCACAAGTAAATGAAACAGATGTTGACTCGGGGATTCAGTTGACACCCGTTTCAACTAAGATAAATAAACAATCAGAGGAAACAAATATGATGAGTATTATGCTCAGTCAATTCGAAAGAATGAATAATAATTTTGAGACCAAATTTAATGTAATGAATAGTCGTTTTGATGATAATGATAAACGCTTTGATAACAATGAAATAATTTTAAATAAAATGAAAAGTGATTTTAACTACAAATTAGACCAATTAACGAATGATTTTAATGAACAGAAAATAAAATGCGAACAGCAAAATATTCAAAACGAGATCAATTTTAAAGCAATTAAAGACCAGAATGTGCAGTTACAGCAAAATATAAATGTAAAATTTAGTGAGTTGATAAATAATATACAAGACAAGAATGTATGTCTTGAAAATGCCGATGAAATGACAAGAAATAGTCTGAATAAAGTAGAATCAAGTACGAGTAATACAAACGAAAGTTGTAATGACAGTGTTGTATTAGGTAATGAATTAATAAATAATAATGATGTTGATAATAATGTCATTGAAAATATAATATCTGAGAGTACTAATGAAGTTGTAGAATGTGATTATGAAATGTTAATGTGTGTTAAGGAGTTAGAGAGAGAGTGGAGAGAGAGTTATATTACAGGTATGAAACAGGGGGTAAATTGTTTACGAGGTAGAATGGGGGGTGAAGGAAGACCTTCACATATATATTGTGTAGACAAGTGGGCTACAAATAATTGTTTTTTGAAGTTTTTTGTTTTTCCTGGAGAAGTCAGGAAAGATTTAATTGAATTTATACCCTCTGTCTGTAATACTTTTGAGAGTGTGATTTGGGGTTATGAAGAGAGAGATGTAAACAGAGAATTGTATGTTTGTAAAGAAACAGAAATATATAACTTAAATAGAAAGTATGATGAACGGAAGGAAAGTTTAGAAGTATATGTGAATGATAACGATTACAACGATTTGATAAAAATGATTAACCCAATAGTTAATGAATTTAATGACGGAGACTTAACAAAAATACCTAATGTAGACTGGTTTAACGAGTATTTGAATAAGTTGATTGAAGTTAGTTTTTCTGGTTACAACACAGAAAACAGTCATTTGTGTGCTGATAAAATTGAACGATGTTATGTAGAACCAAGGTTGATTTGGAACGATGGAGGTTAAACTATTAAAACAATAAAAGACAGTATAAATATTTTGTTTTAATGGTTCTGACATGGCAAATCTGGACAAATGAAGTGCGGAAAAACTGAACAATAAATAAGAGTTTGTAAATAAAATATAGTGAATTCATATGTGTGTATGTAAGATGATTGTTGTGATAATAATATTGAAATATTTGCAAGTAAATAAATATCAGAATTAATTTTGAAAACAGTAAGTGACTAATGGTGATTGTTTCGATAACTATATAATTTATATCAGTCATTAATTAAATTAAACCAATTTGATATGCTTAAATATTTTGATTGCTTATTTAAATGTTAATTAATTAATTTTTTAATGACTTTATTTTATTTTACGAGATGGAAAGGTGGCAATGAATGACGAATTGTTTAATTTAAATTAATTTTGTGTAAAATGTTTCAGAGATGGTAGTGATTACGTTTTGTGTGTATATCGTGTTAAATGGAGTGTAAGTATGAAAATTTTATAATCATGTATAATAAAAAATGTTTATAAGTGTGATTGAGGTGTTAATGCAATAGTGAGATTTTGTGCAATCATTGTGTTTAATAAAAATAACAATTAAAAATTTTAATAATAAATGAAAAATGATATATAATGATTATTAATAATAAATTTTGAAAATTTCAAGAAAGTCAAACGGTAAAAGGTTATGAATGGGTGAGACGATTATTGATGCAAATATTATATGATAATGTATACAAAAATTTAATTAATTTTCAATTGTAAGTAGCTATTAAGTGGCTATTAAGGGGGTGGCCTGTGCTCTCTTAGATAGCGAAATGGGTTGGGGGTAACAGTGAGTGTTACCTCCATCGGAGGCCAAACTGGCGATAAATGTGCGGCACACCTTATCCGTGTAAAGTAAAAATTTTACACACAATACTGAATAACGTGTCGCACATAATAATATTGATGAAACAGGCAGTGAAATAAAAGTTTAGATTTCCTCGACTTTTCGGGCGGTTACTGTCTTACCAGCACTAACCGTGGTTTTGGCTAGCGGCCAGCTATGGTCATATCAAGTCCCTTGACCATAGCTGACTTGAAATTGGTATGTATTTGAAATTCAATGGGGGGACATTAGAGGAAATCTCCCGGAAACTATGGAACAGCGGCTGCCACTCTGCCCGCGTGGGGGTGGCATAGACCGTTTTAAGGGTGCATGATTATAAAACGAGAACATGATGATGTTCAGTACTTTAAAACTTAATAGCGGAAGCAGAGACACGGAGAGGTAAAAACCCTGCTCCAAAATATACAGTCTCTGTGGAAGCAAAAAGGCGAGACAGTCTTACATAATCTGAAATAGTGTGTGTGGCTGGGAGGTGACGCAAAGGAGTCACGAATTTAAAGTTTATGACAAAAGTTTTTGCTTATTCAAAGTTTAATTCAAATAAAACTGCTTGTGCTCTGTTCAGGTAACTAGCTGCTTAGATATTTAAAAATAAGGTGTTCATTATGCGTTTTTAAATGTAGTGTTTACTTGTTGTATGTTAGATATAGGTATTGTAAAAATAGTTAATTTCATGATGTGTGTATGTTTTTTCCTAAGCCAATAATTAAATCGTCTGGCAGGTTAACATAAGCATCAGAATCAGAAAAAAGGGGAAACAATGAGGTGAGAAGGGAGAATAAATAAAAATAAATATGTATATTCCATGTAATTTGTTCAATTTTAAGATGTATTTTCATTGTGTTAGGAGGATCAGCTGATCAGCAATAACGTCACTGGTATATTGGTTAGTAAATGTTACAAGTAATTAATGTTTAATGTATTACAGATATTTTGAAGTAAAGATGAAAAGAATATGAGAAATAAAATAACAATAATTTATGCAAATTAATAAAAGATCATTCATGGGTGATAAATGTTTTATGGGACACGTAGACCGGTCCAAATTGAATTAAAAGTTGAATGTGAAATGATAGAGATGAATATGATGTAATGTTGTTTTTGAGTTAATGTAATGTAACAGAATCTTGAGAAATATTGATGTTGACACGGTAGTTGTGGAGAATAATGGTAGAGTTCTGAGTGATATATATTTATGTTTATGATTAATAATATTATTTTGTTGTATTTGTAGTAATGTAATGAGATTGAGAATTTTGGGGATGGCAATTTTGTATTAGGGGGTAGTGTATTTGGGGAGTCCGCAACAAGGGTTGGGACGGGATAG
Source organism: Magicicada septendecula (assembly GCA_034769895.1). Taxonomy (NCBI): domain Eukaryota; kingdom Metazoa; phylum Arthropoda; class Insecta; order Hemiptera; family Cicadidae; genus Magicicada; species Magicicada septendecula. The sequence continues at coordinate 131,883,785 of CM068372.1, forward strand.
GAATAGATTTTAGTGGGGAAGGGGCCGCCTTAGGTAGAATCCGGGCCGCCAAATAAGGGAATTGAGTTTTGGGTAGGGGAAACACGTATCTTATATACAAAGGGTTAGAGAGTATTTTATAATGGGAGAAGGTGGCGAATTGTGTAATGATAAGTTGGGGTTTAGAGTGTCCTGATTAGTAGATATTTTGGTAGAGATGGGTGTCATGATAAGTGAAGTTGATTAATATCAGAGTTAGAGGGAGAAAGTTCGTATATGTATAGAAATCTAATACAGAAAAACGAGAATAAATAATTTATATCACCCACAGTAAAGTATAGCGAGATTGTTAAATGAAGAGTAAGATTGTTGAATAAAGAGAGAGAGTTATGATAAAGAATATAAAATTTTTATTTTTTAGAAACCAGTGACAGAAATTTTAATAGAATTGAAAATAATGTAAAATTGAGAATTGTTTATTTTAAATAATTTAAAAGTCAATTTGATTATTATATTAATATTTTGTTCATTTTAAATATTTTATTTTATTATGTTTTGTGCTTCAAGTTAGGATTATTACAGATGTTCAATGTGTTTTCAGAACTTATATATAACATATGTAGGTCAAGGATCTTGGACTTGACCTAGTTACGATCAGCTGATGAGGTCATACACCTACTAAGCTTGTATAGTAGGAAGCCAATTTTAATTTGTTTGTTTAATTAATTCAAACCAATATTTGAATAATTTTAATAAAGGTTATTTAATAAATAAATTTAATAAAATTTTTAATGAATAAATTTAAATTTTTGTTTGAATTTTAAAATTTTGAAAATTTTAAATTTTTTTGAAAAAAAAAAAGATTTTTCGCCTGCCAGCGAGTGAATATTTTTGAGTAATGATTATTTTATTATGTGTGCATTAACCATGTTTATTTTATTGTATTGCATTGTATTGGTAGACTATAAGTGGTTCTCATGTTAGAGTAAGGATGTGTTTATAGTAGTAGAAATGTCTAGGTTAAGTCATGTTAAAGAAAAAAAAAAAAAAAGAAAAAAGAGGAAGAGAATTTTTTGATAAAAGATTATTTTTTTGACTTTGGAATTTTTTTTTAAATTTTTGATAAATTTTAAAAGAAATTTTTTATTTTGAATGTGTTATGGTATCATGTAATGTGAGTGTGTGTGAGCCCAGTATTTGCTAAAGGCAGCCCAGCTTGCAAAAAGGGGAAACATATCGGCGGAGGAGCTGGAATAATTTTAGCCAGGGATTGAGGATTTTGGGGGTAGCATGTGTGAAGGCGAGGCGCGCTGTGGTGCGAGTCTGCTTGATTTCTCGGTGTTGGCATCTCTAACGGAGAAGTCCAGTGATCTCGTTCAGATGAGTCCATAGTCGCTGAGCCAGGGGGGTCGTGTACCCATGCAGATCAAGAACCAGGGGGTTGTTGGCACCAGTTCCTCACCGGTCCTCTTCGGGGTTTATCGATGAGATTTCTTTTGTCGTGGACAGCAGAATTCTCATCGAGGGGGTATTGTAGCGGGTCAATTTTTGGGTGTTTTATTTTAACCGTTTGGGGCATTTATATATTTTTATTCATTTCGTTTTCGGTCGGGAGCCTTATAAAATAATGTAAAAATGTATTATTGTGCAACGTATTTGTCAATATAACAGAACAGTGAAACAAAGCGAGATGCAGGTTGTTGTTGAGTAATGCGGCGAAGAATTTACCACCCCAATTTTTCGCAGAACTTTGCGTGTGTATGATCACGCCCGTATGCAACATTGATGGGCGGCGCGCCTGAAAGACGCTTGAGAAACACAACCCACGCTATGAAACATGGCGATGGGACGAAAAGTTAGTAGCTCCAAGTGACCGGCTACCGGAAGTCGCATTAAACTCCGCCTACTGTTGGTGACATCAGCAGAGCAGACGCCAATATTGTACTCTGGTACCACACATATACCAGCTATAATCCATGCATAAAATGGTTATGCCACCACAATTAAGCACAAACGGCGACTAAAACCTGATGGCCGTGACTGCTCATTTCCCGCGACTCAACGAAGCACATTGCCCAGTTCGTCTCTGACTGTGTCGGCGCCGACACGCGAGCTCAATACGCTCGTATAATATCGTTAATTTTCAATAATGAAAGTAAAGCAGTTCTTTTAAAAGCAGTGATAGGATGGGAGGAGTGTAGAACACTAACATGTAAATTTGGAATTCCTTTTCGTCTTTTTCATAGACATCTTCAATCTACCGTGGGCTGGCCACGAGGTCACCGAAGCAAGCGTTATCGGTAGTGCTATAAAAAAAAAAAAATTATGTATTCAATCTGGTAATTGGGGTTTGAAAACGGAATGTGAGTAGAGAGTGTGCAAAGCTGGGCTGTGTTTTTTGTTTATGTGTGTATAATTATGAAGTTGTAAAATTGTCCATTACAAGGTAAGCTATAGTCAGTAAGGTATAATAATTGCATAACATGTCGCACGAAGATTTGTAATGTCAATAATTCAGACTAATTAAAGAAAAATCTAATTTCTCTTCCACAAAATTGCGAGTTAAAATTCTTTCAAAACCTTAGTTCGTTTTATGTGCTGTCATAGTTCGTCGAACGAAATGGGTTTACCTCCACTACGAGATCCGGCCAGATCCAAGTCGTAAGGTAAGTGGAAGTTGTTAAATTAATCTGAATAAATAATTTTACCGAAAAATATAAAAGTTACAGATTACATGAGTGACCATATCTAAGTATGAATTTTATAATGAATTGAAGTAAAGTAAAATGTTTTAACAATGAAATTAAATGAGTTTAAAAGGTTTTAAATTGGGTGATTAAATTAGTTCTAATGTAATTTTCAATGGTTAACTTAATGTAAAATGTGGAAAAAGATAGAGTTTGGGTGATGATTATTTCAATAAGGCATTGAGTCAATCAGAGTTAACTTTAATGGGTGCTAGACAAAATAAGAATTTTGGAATAAAAGTAATACAGAAACGGGTCAGTAGTAGGGACACAGTAGTGAGAGTGCATGTATGTAGAGAAAGCGAGAGTGATGTAAATGGAGAGTAAATAGGTAAGAGCAGGGTACATAAATTTTGTAGTGAGGGTGGAGGTGTAAGGAGTCCTCAACGCAAGACGTTGTGGCGGGAGGTGAACAGATTTAAAGAGGGTTGCGGATTACCTGGAAGGGCCAGGAACTGATAAGGGAATGAGCTGGTAGTGAGGGAACACACATCCTATGTACAAAGAGGGTATCAGGTATTTTGTAATAAGAGGAGAATGATTTAAGTGGAGTTAGAGAAATTAGTAGAGGTAAATATTATTGAGAGATTGGTGTCACCCTATGCAAATCTGTTAGTGGTTGTTAGAAGGAAGAAGGTGAGTAAGGTTATATATGTTGTAACGATTAGTTTTTTACCTTTCTTAAAGCCACACGTTGTTGCGTCAATTTGTAACGATTAGCTCTGTATGTACTCTGTAAAATTGTGTTTTACGTGTGTTCGCCTCACACGTTGTAGTCGTTACTTTGTGTTTACTTACTTACTTTTTGTACGCTGACGATGTCTGTCGCGATCTCACGAATTACCAGTACAATATCTCGAGAGTGTGAACCTTACCTGTCTTTTAATATGTAATTGTAATTCCCGGGTGGCGCCAAATTGTTTAAACAAAAACAATTAAAAAATATGTAAATCGAGCGGTCGTTCTGGACGGTATTGGCTGATTCGAATTCCCCACGCAATTTGCGGGTTTATTAATCTCGCTGGTAGTTCGCTGAGTTGCCAGCGTCTAGCACTTGCCGTCAATTTTGCTCGTCGCTAAAGTACACAAATCATATAATGCAATTTACCATGAAATAAAGAACGGTGGTTACAACTCTGTACTAGTTTATTAACTTGTAATTATCTGTTATTCAATAATGTACAAAATTATATATGGTTATTAAACAAAGTTGCTCCGGCAATAAAAAGACAATTATTCTCAGGTTGGCGAACGGGTATCTAGAACGATTTTACTTCGACATGGCGCCGACAAATGTTTATTTTTCTATCGTTCATTAAATCTGAGTTCTTTCGGTTACAAAAAAATATTAATATGATTATAATAAAGTACACTACCTTACATTGATGGTACTTATATACTATTAGGTTTAATTACAATTCGTTCCTGAAGTGTTAAAAAGTGTGTGTTAAAAGTTCGTAATTTTTACCCAGGTTATTTTCTGGTTTCATACAAGTTTAGTTTTTTTTATTTTCAATTAATCCTTGAAAGAAATTTGATTATCAGTTCTTAGTGAGAGTTAATTGTGTTGTGAGAAAAAGTTAATAAGAATTTATTCCATAAATTCGGGTAATTCAGCAATACTTATCAAATCTGTTGAATTAGGGTGAAGAGTTCTCAGTTCGAAATAGGTTGTGTCCTTTTGATCACCAATCTTCCATCATTCATGAATTTGATTATGCCTGGCTTCTTTTTCGGATATGTTGGTCAAAATAATTAATTTAGAAGTTAAAAATCTGGTCTGTGGTCTCGGTTGAATGGACTAGTTCTTCATCAGACTTCTTGCGTCTTCATGTTATAAATTTTGATTGGTTTTTTACTGTTTTAAATTAAAATTGAGTCGATTACGGTTTGGCGTCTATAGGTCTTGAGCGTCAATAATGAACTAACAATTTTTAACGGAATAATAATAAACAACGTTCGGTTGTTATGGCAACTGTCTGTCTCTCATTGGCTATTCATATCTTATGCCCATTGTTATAATATTTGAATTTTAATTCAAAATGACTAAATATCTACTGATTACTATTATTCTTCTGTCTTCTTATCTATGTATGAGATATTATCACAACTGTTTATATTTTCTTTCAAAGGTCATTTTGACATCCCACAAAGCTGGGTTTGTTTATGTATTAACGTTTTGATAATAATGTTAATATTATCTAATTACATTTCTTTCTTATTTTATGTTCTTAATTTAACTTTGACATCTTAATATGATTCACTAATAATTGTACTTAACTAGTTACTCGCCCTGGATTTTCTAATACGATAGTTAATTTCTTACAATTTGTTGATTTTGGATTTATACAGTTAGGCATTTTCTAGGCCTAAGTAGTAATTGGCTATATCTTCTTATTTTACACAAATTAAAGATTATTTTACATTTACACCATTTTTGCTTGGTGTCACTTATGACTTCTTTACATTTTGAATTGATTTGGGCTGTTTTATAATAATTGTACGTTCTTATTACTTTACAAAATCATGGCCTGTGTATTATTCTCTAATTCCTTTTCCTGTACAGTCGACTCCCTCTAATCCGGACACCTCGGGACCGGATCCCTGTCCGGATTAAAAAATTTCCGGACCATCCGGCGGTTTTTTACTTATGTAAATTACAACCTGTAATAGCGTATCTATATTTATAAATCACATTTTAAGACAATTTTCAAGTGTACGGAACACAATTTTAGGTTCATAAAATTGTCCCAAACGAATAAACTTAAACCTAAAACTAATGAAAAACTTGGCTTTGCAATATTAAAAGAAATCTGTTATTTTCTTCTGCTTCTTTACTTCAACTGTTTTCTTGAAGGCATAATCATGCCACTTCCTTAGAAACATAACATCCACAGCTGATGCGCCAGGCTGTTGTTCGACGTAGGTAGTTGCCAGTTCCAGTGCTGCCCTACCCTCTGCATGAGTCAAAATTCCCACGCCATTTCCCGCTTCACTATCACCTTCGTCGTCGTCTTCTTCTTTTTCTTCCTCTTGACGAAGGACTACATCGACGATTTCGTCATCATTCAGGATTTCATTAGCCAGTTCATCATCAGCTCGCGAAATCCATTCCACAACGTCATTCTCATTAATACTAGCAGAATCAGGCAGCCGTTGTAAATCCTTTAAAATTGAGTGGTTGTCATCAGGTTCAGTTGCATGAATATTTAACCCTATTGTATTTGGGTTGCCTTCTTGTCTCTTCTCAACGAGAGTTTCAACATCTGGCCACAATTTTCTCCAGGATTTGGTAAACGTAGATGATGGGATTTCATCATACGATTTAGCAGCGATATAAATGACGTCCTTAATGTTAATTGTCTTGAGCGTCTGGATGAGACCTGCATTGTCATGACCATCCATCTTATCCAAAATTTCTGAAAGAAGCTTCCTCCGGTATTTTCTCTTAAAGCATTCGATTACACCCTGGTCCATGGGCTGTGCGATACTTGTTACATTTGGAGGCATATATAAAAGCTTGATGTCACTGTAACTATCACATTCGAGACCTTCCTCTGGATGCGTAGGGGCATTATCAAGCACAAGAACTGCTTTTACTGGCAATTTCAAGGATGTCAAATGTTCTTTTACAGACGGAACAAATTGAGCCACGAACCACTCCTTAAACAAATAAGAATCCATCCAGGCAGACTTTTGTGACCTGTAATACACTGGAAGGGAAGACATGTTTAAGTTTTTGAATACTCTGGGTTTGGCCGACTTTCCAATCACAAATAGCGGCATCTTGTGTGTCCCAGTTGCGTTTGAGCATAGTGCAACAGTGATCCTTTCTTTATTTACTTTAAAGCCCGAAGCAGACTTTTCTTGAGGAGTGGCAAAGGTTTTATTAGGCAAAAGTTTATAGTTAAGCCCGGTCTCATCGATATTGTACACTTGTTCTGGGGTTAGTTTTTCACGCTCAATGATACGCTTCAATTTTTCAGAAAAATCATTAGCTGCCGGTTGGTCTGCTGAAAGCTTCTCCCCGCAAACTCCAAGAAAATGCACTCCATGCCGTTTTTTCCATCTCGTTAGCCACCCATCGCTTGCCGAGAAGTTTCCTTTTTCCCCAAGTTTTGAATGAAGAATGACGGCTTTTTCTTTCAAAATCGGCCCATTTATAGGAGTCCCTCTTCTACGTTCCTGCATGAACCACAACCATAATGCGTCATCAACAAGTTCATGGTGTGGTTTTTTCAAGGTAGATCGAGTAGAAAGGACGGATTCGACTTCAATTTGCATACAAAAATCCTCGATCGATTTTCTGTTTTTCCGCCAATCATAAACTGTGCTTTTCCCTACATTAAACTCCATACAAATACTTTGCACTGATTCACCCTTATCTAAACGTTGTAAAATATTAAGTCTGTCTTGCATTTTAACCGTATTATGCTTCCGTTTTTCACTCATTTTTGAGAATTTTACTGTCAAATAATCAGAGTTACTGAAACTACAATTTCACCTAACAAATAAACTCACTTATAATAACATATGTAACTCACATTGAAAATTATTAAAACATACAACAATATCAGTAGTAATTAGTAAAAACAGCTACAGTACACTGTATGACGATCCGGAGCAAACACAATCGTAAGCCGAACTGAGGATCTTTGTTTACATGTAGGCCGGAAATAAACAGACACGCTCAATCCTGTTGTTTTCGGCCGTGAGAAACCCGGCGCGCGCTGATGACTCATTTCCAAGAAGTAGTCCGGACCATCCGGCGTCCGAACCATCGGAGTCCGAACGAGAGGGAGTCGACTGTATTATTATGTTTGTAAGAATTTATCTCCTTACTTATCTCTATTGCCATTTTTTATAACTTGTCTATCATTTAATATTACTTATAAAACATAACACAAAATCTAGGTTTATGGTCTGTATACTTTTTTCAGCCATATTCCTTCTCATAAACTTAATTGAACAAATCTTTTAACAGTTACTATGCTAATCTTGTTTATATTTAATTTATTCTTAATTATTTTGGTGACTAACATTATAACACCATTTATTTTATCTTACTAATTATCCCTTTGAACATAGGATGTTTTACTTATTTTGCACTTATATTCTTTAGTATATTTTTCTTCTAAACTTTACTATATATTTTTTTTCTACCTAACCATTGTAACACTAATATTTGTAATCATTATGGGATTTTTTACCCTGAATACCACTGTATTCCTAATCTACAATCACTCTTAATTCTAATAACAATAATATTCTCATTCTTTGGTAATTTTCACCAGTAAACTGTAGTGTTTATCACTAGTTTTAGGTGTCTATGACTATCTGTTGGGTTTTCTATTTATTTTGGGGTTTACACTGGCACTTTGCACTTTTTTATAGTACTTGAGTGTTACTAGTGGTTATTCCCTAATATTGATTTTTCTTTTCTCACTTAATCACCTTCACTCCCTACCTATCTCTCACTTCTGGATTTTTTTATTGTTTTGTTCACATTGTTATGCTGTTAACAAATTTCATGTTCTGATTCACTTATCATTATATAGTTATTCATAACATTTAATATCTATTTCTCTGGTTAGTGTTATAATCAATCATTATATAGATATTTTCTCTGGAATCAAACCCCACGTTGGAGCTTCACGTTATAATAAAACAATTTAAATATATTTAGTTCTTTTTCAATCAATCAAGCCCCACGTTGGGTTCGTTACTTTGTAATAAAACGGTTTGTTACTTTGTAATGATTCTTAGTGTTATTATGATTTTAATTATTATAAAGTTGTTTAAAAGGAATGTTAAAATTCTCTCGGTGCACTCTGGCAGGTTTACCTTTTCACTTACCAACGGTGAATGTCCTCAGTCTTCCAATATAGGCCCTGTATCACTGAAATGTCACAACACAATTTATAGAATATGTCACTTGTGTATTAGTATGTGTACAGTAAATAAAATAATTTTGTATTTGATACTGAATTGAAATTCAAATACTGGCCGCTCGATTGTCGTGCTGCCACCTTAGGAAACAATTGCTCTTTAAATAAACTTTTCTTGTGCCTATTTTGAAAAAATAATAAGACTGATCCACAGGTAAAAGAACTATTACTTTATTAACGTTAAGTTAATTCAAATTGAAATCCTTTTAAAAGGATGGCTACTTATTAAGTTGTCGACACTTGATTCTTAATCATCTTGTCTTCATTATATTCTTCCTTGTTGGAGGGTATTATAATTACTAATCTGGCAGTCATTACACTTGCCTTATCATCTTCCTGGTCGTGGTGCCTTCCTTACACTGGGAATGTTGTCTTGTTCTTGTTACATATTCTTCATTATTTATTATACATTTCTTCTTCTTCTTCTTCTTCTTCTTCTTCTTCTTCTTCTTCTTCTTCTTCTTCTTCTTCTTCTTCTTCTTCTTCTTCTTCTTCATATTTATTTTTCATCACTTACAGGGTATTTGTTGTTCCCTCACTTGTATGATAATTTATATCATATTTATAACATAATTATTTATATCATATTCATATTCATTTGTCACAGTTCATATTTATTTTGCTTAAATTATATGTCCACTTACTTGTATGATCTATTGTTGATATGTCCCCTCACTTGTATGATCTATTGGGCCTTTGTTGCTAACGTATTGGTTTGGTTTTTTATCTTCTATTCTCCTCCTATCACTTTGATGATGCTTTTAATGTAGTTCTTCCTTCTCCTGCGTTGGCTTGCTTCGACATTATTCGTATATGGATACACAATTGGCTTTATACTTTAGTTATTCTTTCTCATTTTTGCTCAAACATGTTCGTGGTACACTCTTATTTGACGTATTGTGTATTATTTATATGTAACTACAATTTTGTTACGTTACATATGCCTTCCTATAAGAATTGATTAATTCTGAATCCTTATACTATTTTCATGAGGAATTTATCAATTGTTGTATTCTTTTCCATATTGAATCTCCTGTTCTTCTTATATCCTTCCATTCTCTTTTATGAATCATATTTGTATTTCTCTCCTTGTAGTCGTCTTCCCTCGACTATTTAATTCCCTAATTCCCTAACATATTTTAGCTGGGGCAGTTCAGAGTGGCTCGCTGTGGCATACATCTCTGCTGGCCATACTAACATCAAAAAAATTCAGAGGTACATCATCTCCGTTCAAATATAAATGATTGCTGGAATAATTCTTCAGTCAATTCATCTTACAAAATAAAAGTAGTCAATCTTCCGACTAATAATAAACATTCTTGGGATTACTTCACGCAGTTGCGGTTTATACATAATTATATTCTTCTCTTCTTGATTCATCTTAACTTAATCTTCATATTTTTCTGGGATAGTTCATTTACAGTTCATCACTGGTATCTTCTCATGATTTTCTTCGTTAGTATGTTATCTTCATTATTCTTCGTTATCAATTAATCTTTCTTTTGGTAGTTCATTTAACGTCACTTTATAATCTTCTGCATCTTCTCTACCCACGTATCTGTGTCACATTTTATTTAGTATAGGCTCTCGTTTGGTTTTGCCTCATGTCTTGTGTATCGCATATTCATCTTATAGTAATAATATTCATTTGCTTTTGTCTTCCAACTTCTCATGTTGATTCCATTGTAGATCATCTTTTTCTTTATATAGTAGTACGGGTAAGATGTTAGTTACAGTTGACTGGCTCTTGGAAATATTTTATTTATATTTTGTGCCATAGATGGAGTGTGTCGTTCTCATATTTTTCTTTTATAAGTAGTACGGGTAAGATGTTAAATTACAATTGACTGGCTCTTGGAAGTATTTTATAGTTGTGCCAAGTTATAAGGTGTCCGTCTCGTATTTTTCTTTTATAAGTAGTACGGGTAAGATGTTAAATTACAGTTGACTGGCTCTAGGAAATTTATTTTTTTTTTTATTTGTGCCATAGATGGAGTGTGTCGTTCTCGTATTTTTCTTTTATAAGTAGTACGGGTAAGATGTTAAATTACAGTTGACTGGCTCTTGGAAATATTTTATAGTTGTGCCAAGTTATAAGGTGTCCGTCTCGTATTTTTCTTTTATAAGTAGTACGGGTAAGATGTTAAATTACAGTTGACTGGCTCTAGGAAATTTATTTTTTTTTTATTTGTGCCATAGATGGAGTGTGTCGTTCTCGTATTTTTCTTTTATAAGTAGTACGGGTAAGATGTTAAATTACAGTTGACTGGCTCTTGGAAATATTTTATAGTTGTGCCAAGTTATAAGGTGTCCGTCTCGTATTTTTCTTTTATAAGTAGTACGGGTAAGCTGTTAAATTACATTATTCATCATATTATACATTATTTCTTTGGGTTACATTGTTATATTATTATATTAGTAGCTTGTCAACACTCATTTTTATATTTATAATTATCATTTCCACACTTAGTATCATCATTAAGTAATTCCCACTATAATATTCTGGCTTTTCACATTATTTAATTTTCAATATACCTCTTTATTGAGGTCTGATTGTAATTACCCTTGATTCTCTTTGTTATACGGTCTTGTATCTCATAAGTATTATTCACATTATTCTTGGTTACAGTATATGGGCCTGTGTAAAGCAGTAATAATTTCTTGGCAATTCCTTCAATAGCGCTTGGGAGTTCTCTGTTTCTCAATAGTACTTTATCTCCCACTTCGTATGTGATTATTTTAGGTTGTGATTTTTTGTATTTTACTCTGAGCCTTTCTGCTCGCTCCACTGCATTATTATAAAATTTCAATTTATTAAATTCATATTCGTTTCCTTACGGAAAATTAATCATTTCTGTTATTTCTCGGGGTGGTCTTTTTTCGAACATAGCCATGTAGGGTGTTTCATTTGTTGATTGATGACATGCTAAATTTGTAAAATCTTCTGCTGGGGATAAATACTCTTCCCATCTCCTTTGTTGTTTATAGCAGTATGTCCTCAATATTCTTCCCACCTCTCTTAGGACTCTTTCAGCCAGATTGCTGTTAGGATGGTATACAGAAGTTTTGTATGTCTTTACACCATGGTTAAGTAGCGTATCTTTCCATTTTCTGCCTCTGAATTGTGTCCCGTGGTCCGTAATTATGGATTGAGGTTTTCCGACTTCTGGGATGTATTTTAGAATTATTACTTCCAAGATTTTGTTTGTAGTGGCTCTATTTATGGCGTAGAGTTTGGTAAATTTGGTGTAGTGGTCAAAAATTATTATTATGTACTTGTATTGTGTCTTCCGCCACTACGCGGGAATGGTCCACAAATATCCACAAACACCTTTTCTAGTTTCTCAGCATAGGTAATTGGTATCATAACTCCCTTTTTCTTCTCATTATTACATTTCACTAGTTGGCATAGATGACAGTGTTTTATATATTTCCTGACTCTGTGATTCATGTCTTTAAAATACACGTGTTCTTCTAGTGCTTTAACTACCTTTATGGCTCCCATATGTCCATACCTTAATGGTAGTCTATTGCAATTTCTTTTTCTATGTTTTTCGGTATCAATATTTTCCACTGGTCATTTGACTGTCTTGCTTTTATAAACAGTAAATTATCATGTATGCAATAATATGGAGTAATCTTGTCATCTTGTTCTACCAGTCTCTGTAATATACTTTTGATTTTGGGATCATTTTGTTGGTTGATTTTAAGGTTTGCTATTATATTTGTTAATTCTGTTTTGTTTTTTAAAATGTGGTATACTTTGGCGATTGTCTCCTTCTCTCCTTCGAACGTTTGATCTTGTATGTTCACCCTGGATAACACATCTGCAGCAATATTGCTCTTCCCAGGAACATATTCCCATTGTATATTGTATTCTTGAAGTGTTAGAGTCCACCTTGTTAGTCTCCCATGTTGTAATCGGCAGTTCTTTAAAAATGAGATTGATTTGTGATCTGTTCTTACCGTCAGCTGGTATCCTAAAATGTATGTTCGGAACTTTTCACACGCGAACACTATGCTGAGGAGTTCCTTCTCCGTGGTGTGGTAATTGCGTTCATACTTATTGAGTGTCCTACTGGCAAAACTGATTACCAGATGATTGCCTTCCTCATCTTCCTGGTATAGTATTGATCCCAGACTTACGTCACTTGCGTCACAGTTCATATAAAAAGCTTTATTAAAGTTTGGGTGGTGTAACATTACTGTGCTTAGAAATTTCTCTTTTATCATTTGGAAAGTGATGTCCTGTTCAGGTCCCCATCTCCACTTATCTTTGGATGAAAGTTGTGCAAATTTAGAAGTTAGTTCAGAGTAAGTACATTGAAATTTCCTGTAGTAGTTGCAAATGCCAAGAAACGATTGTAGTTGTTTCTTGTTCTTGGGTGTGGGAAAACGCTGTATAGCTTCCATTTTTTCTTGGGATGGTGTTATGCCTGTTTCAGATAAATTAAAACCAAGAAATTGTACCTCATCAGCTATGAGTTTGGACTTTTCTAATTTGAGTGTAATGCTGTTTTCATCTAACTTTTTCAACACTTGTGCCACCCTGTTGCAGTGTTCCTCCCAATTGTTGGAGGTAATGAGCAAATCATCAACATACTGTAGTGAATTGAAATGTATCTTGGCCTAAAATCTCTTCCATACATTTGACAGATACGGCTATGGAATTTACTAGGCCGAAGGGTAACCTTTTGAATTGATAGTTACGCCCTTCAAATATAAAGGCTGTATATTTTCTGCTATTGGGGTGTAACTCCACCTGCCAATATCCACACACGGTGTCCCATATACTGATATATTTTATACCATGAAATTTTTTAAGTATTTCATCGATTTCTCCAGGCGATGTCCTGTCATTTATGATTGTCTTATTAATTTCCCTGGCGTCTAGGCAGATTCTTACTGCACCATTCTTTTTAGGTACCGCCACAATTGGGTTTGTGTATGGAGAGTTACTCAATTCAATTATATCATCTTCAATTAGGCATTGTATTTCCAGACGAACTGCTTCCTTTAATGAAAAAGCTATAGGATATGATTTCCTTTTAAATTCGGCTTGGTCTTTAAATTTTATCTCACACTGGAAATTCTTCACCTTCCCTGGTGTGTCAGAATACGTGTCTGTATTGATTATAAATTTTTATTAATTTTGCAATTTGTTCATTCATCAAATTTCTGTCGACTCTGGCTGATTGGAACCTTTTGATTTCATTTAATTTCTCTATCCATAATGTGTCTCCCTTGTTTTGGTGAATTCCTTAATTGGTTGATATTTGTCCCCTCTGGTTATGATCTTCTCGAATGTAATATATTATATGGTCGGGATGGGCTTTTCGGCTTTCAATTAATTCCGCCGTCCATCTAATATCGCCTGAGTTCAGAGATACTTTGGCTCTGCTCATGTCAATTACAGCTGCATATCTCAATATGTCGCAGCCAATCAATAAATTAAAAGGTAGCCCACTTGCTACCAAAAAGATCATGGGGATAGTTTCACCATTACTGGATATTTCTAGCTGGACTTGGTTCCGGATGGTCTTGTTTTGTCGGCCCGTTGCTCCAATTAAGACTATGTTGTTGATTGGTAGTGTCGGTATTACAGTCTTGTTTTCAGCCTGTATTCGATTTAGCTCAACTTTGTCTATTAATGAGACATTTGCTCCCGTATCAATCATTGCAGTCGCCTTTATTCCATTGACGTTTACTGTCACATAAGCTATTTCACTGTTAATTGTATCATCGACGTTATTGTCCCTTTCTTCTAATAAATCTTCTCTAATGTTTTTTAAATAATTATTTTGGATGATAATAACTGATTTCTTGATGTCGTTCATTACATTAGACCCAATAGATCGGTTCAGTGAGGGCGATCTTCCGGTTTTCACTGCCGTTGTCGATTTAAAGGCAGGTCACTATCGTCCGTGTGCCTGTCTGTAACGTTGGGTGCATTTTGTTCCCGTGGTTCTGGTCCGTTTCCAGTGTGATATTCATTTCCATGGCCTGGTCCCCATTGAGTGTCCTCACTACTACGGCTCCGGTTTGTATTATATCCAGACTCAGGTCCCTCACCGTCGCTGTTGCTTCAGCTGTTGTGGTTTTGGTAGCTTCGACGACCCTGGTAATATGGTCTATCGTTGCTGTCTCGACTAGCATTGGCATAATGCACTCTTCGGTAATTGTTACCGCTATAGTTTCCGTTACTTGGTCGGTAATTACATTATTATTATTGTACGGCCGGTAATAATTATTGTTAAGTTGGTAATTGTTGTTACTATTACTCGGCCGATAATTATTATTATTCCCGTTGTAGTTATTTGGCCTGGGATTATTACTATTATCACGACCGTTGTTATTAGTGTTATTGCCGTTGTTATTCGGCCGCGGATTCTGGTCATTACCAAATCGATTTGGGTTATTGAAATTTCCCCTGTAATTGGGCCTATCAAAGTTATTATTCTGATTGCTATTACCAGGTCCACTCCTGTCATAATACGGTCCTGGCCTCTGGCGATTTCTCTGGTAGTACCGTTCCTATTCATGGTTCTCCAGGAGCGCTTGTATGGTAGCGCGGACATTGCTTGTATGGTTTTTATCTGGCCATTCAATCTCCCTTGCGATACCCCTTCGTGGAAATGATACGCCAGTTTGGTCACCAAACACTTCTGGTATCACTGGTTCCAGGTTTCTTGCCAGGCATATTTTCCCCAAAAAGTATGCCGTCATAGACTGTCCGGTACTGTGATCATATTTGCCATTGCTTATGTTGTCTCGAACAATGTTCTGCGTTGATTCGGACTAGTACTTTATCTTGAATGCTGCGTAACTTTGCACTTCGTGTCTGGTCACCATCCACTAGTTATCGAAGACATTTTTGAAATACTCATCAAGCATTCCCTTGATGATTGCCCATCGATTTTCTTTATTTCTATTTAGTATTTCATCGACTCTTTCCAGGAATTCCAGAGGATTCTTTTTGTAAGTCCTGAAATCGATGCTCTCTCGGCCGTCTAGGTGCGGTAATCCTGTCATCGTACTTGGATAAGTTCTAATATGATTTATCTCATCTCTGAGATTATTGAACTCCCGCTGTTGTCGTTCAGTCAGCCATTCCTTGTCACTGTTCACTTGGTCCTTCACTGCATTCACGGTTGTTTTTATTTCCTCACACTTCTCTCCTAGGGTGTTGTGTGCAAGTGCCAGGTCTGCTTGCCTAATTTCAACTGCTTCTAGCTGCCTCGTTCGGGTTTCTTCAATAATATTTATACGATCATTGACATCTGTTTTAGTCTGCATAATTTCTTGTTTATTGAGTTCGCATTCTCGGTGCACGTCAGATATCTCTCTTCGGATTTCCGTCACTGTCACCTCCATCCTCTCCACCGTTGCTTCCTTATTTTCTTCCATCTTCTTGTTTATCGTTTCGATGGTTGTTCTTGCAATCTCTTCTGTTCTGCTGTTATTATCGGCCATCTTTTGCCATATTTTCTTGTTATCACTTTGTATTGCTTCGATTTTCTTATCGATTTGTTCGTTCAATTCGTCTATTTTCTTGTTGGTTTCTCTGATCTTAATTCCCAATTCTTCAGATAAATTCTCTTTGATTAGTTCTATATTTTTTGTCAATAATTCTTCCGCCTTCTTATTGGTTTCGTCTATTTTATTATTTAAATCTTCCTTCAATGATTCTATGTTCCTCTGGCTCTCCTTCTGGCCTTCTTCCATCTTCTTATTCAGCGATTCCATATTTCTGTTTAGTGACTCAATTGATTTGTTGGTATTTTCCTCCATTCTCTGACTTAAGGTTTCCATTGTTTTATTATTACCTTCGATAATCATCCACTTCATCTCCTGGTAATTCACGTCCCCTGTTTTTGTTGGTTTCTCCGGTTGGTTTACCTCTGGTTGGGTTTCCGGTTGCTGTGGTTCCTCCACCTGTTCGGGTCGTCTATCTTCCGTTGTGGTTAAAATTTCTTCCACATCCTCAGCTGATGTCGATCTCCTATACATCTTTGTATCCTTGTAATGCAACTGCTGTCGAATTAGGTTTAATATATATGTAGTATTTATTTATTTTGTTAAGTATTGTCGACCTAATTCGCTGCTCAGACGTTGGGCGCCACGTTATAATCAAACAATATATAGAGATATATTCTCTGGAATCAAACCCCGCGTTGGAGCTTCACGTTATAATATAACAATTTAAATATATTTAGTTCTTTTTCAATCAATCAAGCCCCGCGTTGGGTTCGTTACTTTGTAATAAAACAGTTTGTTACTTTGTAATGATTCTTAGTGTTATTATGATTTTAATTATTATAAAGTTGTTTAAAAGGAATGTTAAAATTCTCTCGGTGCACTCTGGCAGGTTTACCTTTTCACTTACCAACGGTGAATGTCCTCAGTCTTCCAATATAAGCCCTGTATCACTGAAATGTCACAACACAGTTTATAGAATATGTCACTTGTGTATTAGTATGTGTACAGTAAATAAAATAATTTTGTATTTGATACTGAATTGAAATTCAAATACTGGCCGCTCGATTGTCGTGCTGCCACCTTAGGAAACAATTGCTCTTTAAATAAACTTTTCTTGTGCCTATTTTGACAAAATAATAAGACTGATCCACAGGTAAAAGAACTATTACTTTATCAACGTTAAGTTAATTCAAATTGAAATCCTTTTAAAACAATAAATCATTGTTAAAAAACAAGTTAATTAATTAATGAGAGTCTTTCAGCTCAGGGCTGGTAACATTGATATGGTATACAATATTATTGCTAACCTTATTTGGTTCATTTTGGTTATAATTACCAAAATTCGTGTGTTCTTTTAGTTAACATGATACAAGTTACAAAGATGCTGAAACATAACAATATTATTTTATACAGAATAATTAAAAATCAAAAAATAACTTTAAATACGATATCAGAAATTATCGTCTTATGGTACAACTGGTGTAAAATTATTAGCTATTCAGATAGGTGTGATGCACGTTCATAACCGCTGCATGTCAAAATAATATTATTTGGCTAAGTATTAACAACGAAATATATTTTATTTAATAATTTAATTACCTTGTATCCGTCAGTGACTTCGTTTTAGCGTTTTTTATATAGACGCGTTTCGTGACATGTGTCACATCATCAGTAATCCTCGTCAAATGTTAAATTCACATAAAACACATTTGCACATATTTACTAAATTACAATAACGACACACACATAACACGATGTAACTGCGGCTTCGTTGGACCGGTCCGACCACGCGTGTAGTGAAGTCTATCTATCTTAAGCGACACCTATATAAAACTAGATCCCACCATAATACCATCGATGATAATAAAGTTAACAATAATAAAAATAATAATAAAAAGTATATAACGACAGTGTACGTTAGCCTTTTACCTAACATTATATCCAATGTGTTCTCTAAATTCAATATAAAAGTCGCATTTAAAACAAATAATAATATTTCTAATTTGTTACGCATAAAACAACCATTCCCGTTAGAAGAGAAAACAGGTGTTTACAGGATGTCATGTGATGATTGTGATTGTTTCTATCTGGGTCAAACTAGCAGGTCTTTCTTGAAAAGATACAAAGAACATCTACCAAGGAATGATTTAGACAAGACCAAATCTAAATATGCGCGCCATCTAATGATGCATAACCATAATTACACAGATTTCAATACTAATTTCAAAGCAATCCATGTATGCGGTAAGGGTAGGTTAATGGACACTCTCGAGGAGTTTGAGATTTATAAATCATTTAAAGACAAGAATATCAACAATAACAGTATACTAAACGAACAATTAAGGTTTCAATCTCACTCACTATATGATATAGCCCTAAATATAATCGCGCATGACGGTAATGACTGGTGATAAGGATTGACTTAGTTCAATTAGTGACTCGGCAACTACACGCGCGGTCGGACCGGTCCAACGAAGCCGAAGTTACATCGTGTTATGTGTGTGTCGTTATTGTAATTTAGTAAATATGTGCAAATGTGTTTTTATGTGAATTTTAACATTTGACCGAGGATTACTGATGATGTGACACATGTCACGAAACGCGTCTATATAAAAAAACGCTAGAACGAAGTCACTGACGGATACAAGGTAATTAAATTATTGTGAAAAAGTGACTTGGATACTATATAAAAACAAAAATTTTATTTAAGTCATAAATTCTTATTAACTGAGTCTCTTCAAATGATTATAAATTTAGAACATGACTCAGTGTTGATATTGAACGTTTGTACCGTATAGGTTAGATTAACCTGTTGCTCAAAGTGAGTTACTAAAATATTTAATTTATAGTATAAAAAATCTTAAAACTATACATAACATATATTTAAAGTGATTGCATTGCTTATTAACGGCAATGATTGTTCTCGAATGTTAATTTATAAATGACTTGATTCAGCAATCGACGTAGTCAAGTTAGCGTCTATATTCACTCTTGTTATTTTCGACATTTGTTATCATATTGAATTCGTTTATTATTTTCTTTAAAAATATCAATAATATTTTATTTAATCAATACAATTAATAAAATCGAGAACCTTTACTCATATGCCTATTAATTGACAATTGTATACTAATTTAGTCATGTACAACCCGTGCTTGACTAGAGTAGTATCAACATAAAATTCATCCATCGGTAATTATTAGGTTTCATTTTTTTTAAATATTGTTAATAAATAGTACTCCCTGCATTTAACACTCATCATCGCCCTTATTATACACTGGCGATGGTTATTATTTATCACATCACTCGTTGCACTGTCACACGTAATGGTTGTTTACTTAGGTTAGGTTACAATGCTTGACTGTACTTGGGGACGCGCACAAATTCAAATATCTTGTCACTGACTAACGTACGTTCCATTCGCTTTGATGGTCCAAGAACAATTGACGCTTCTCGTCGAAGTTGTTGCTGGCGTCTCCTAAAATTAGCTCTTCCCATTGGTTGAAAATTCTTTAATCTCAACCCCAAACGCTTTAGTAACATTAAACATTTTATTTTTTGGCGTCAGTCTTTGGGTTTGAGAGTAAGCTGTGATGCGTTCAATCCTTTTTGGAAATGACAGAAAATTTGTTATTATTCATAACTTTCTTATGTCTTGTCTAATTAATAAACTATTGGTATCATTATTCTGCGGATACTTGGGTCTTTCTATAAAGTCCAAACAAGCTATAAATCCGTTCATAAATAACACTTCCCGAAAATTCACTTATTGTGGTTCTTAATATAATTAAGTCTTTTCCACTTTATTTTTATGTAATTTAATCTAATACTTATATTTAGGTGTTCAGAGTCCATTTCTCTTACCAATTATTTCTAAATATTAAAATATTTACAATTTTAGTAAAGTGCATTTTTGGCGTGTAAGCTATACATGTCCTTGCACTTGTATTTACTTATTCTAACATATTATCTTATCATAAGACACTTCTCTGTTATTCAAATTGTACCTCACATGTTTGTACACCTTTGTTGAAGCTTTATTTCTGTATATAGTGCTTCATTTAGTCATATAGTATGGTTTAAATACACCCTGTCACAATTCCGTTACTTTGATATTCTCATTTTGTTATTGTTTGTACTTAATGCATGTATATTTATGTATTAAAGTGTACCTAGACCTTGTACATTGTCTGTCTAGTGTGTGTAATACCTTTCTGTTGGTTTAAATATCTCTAAATTTCAGTAGGATGGTTATTTGCATCTAGTCCTACTGGTCAAGTATATTTGTTTATCATTATTTTGATATTAATTTATACATTTAATGATTGTTAAGTATACCCATAGAGGAATTGAGTATTCTACTTACTACTGGTAAATTATTTTCCTCTCTATTATCAAGTTTTAATAGTGTATTTTGTAAATATCACTATAGTTATTTTGTAAATATCACTATAGTGATATTTAGTTAAGTAACGGACACGTCATGGACAACGAAATCCGTGTATTTTGTGTAACTCTGGTAGTCACCTTGTGTTTTGGCTGATCTGGCTATTGTTTGTTTCAATAATTTAAATTATATAATTGTGTTTCTCAGCTTATACTGTGTTCATTATCTTATTCATTTGTCTTACTTTGAATGTTGCTTTGAACAATTACTTTTGATTGCTTTTTCCTAATTATTATGTGTGGTTTTATGTTGTAGATCCTGCTCAGTTGAGGTTATGTGTCTCTTACTGATTTGACAACAATACACATCCTAGTCTGTTCAACATTCTGCTTAATTATTATAATCTTATTATGATATGTTATTACTATTTGTGACGATTTCATTAATAAAAAATATGTTAATTAATTAAGTTGATAATGTATAAGCTGAGAAATTTTAAATTCTTAATAAAATCTCACATTTTAAACTAAATCTTATTGCTATCATTAAATAATAATAATATTTAATATAAAGTCTAATAATAAAATAAAAGGGAATGCAATTGTACAGAAAGGGTAAAGCTTGTTAATTAATCCTGCATAAACAGGCACTGACCAGAATTAACTTGTTTTCTGACCCCTAAACAAACTAAATATTATTGTAAATTTGTTATTATTTAAATAATTAAACAAGACCACTGTTACGTACTTTGATAACTTCTGTAACTAAGAATATCTCTAGTTAATAATTTAATCAAACTTTAGTCCTTTAGTTAAATTAGAAACACGGAACTACTTTTATGTTGCCTAGTAATTGTCTTGAGATTACTACTCTCCCCCTTAACTATTTCTACCACTTGCAATGGAGCGCTCACGCCGTAAGCAGCGTAAAGCGTTGATTCGCTACGTGTATATAAAAATGTGAAAGGGTTGATTCAATGACTAGTTAAATAAGTAAATTTGTGCGGTGATGACATCTCTCTCTATTATCAAATAACAAACTATGTAATTTATACAGTACTACAAACAAGAAGGTGATATTCAACTAATCTATAATCATGTGAAGTGTATAACAGTGAAACAAACTTTCTATTTATTTATTCTAACTACAAGAATTACTACAGTCGCCTGAGATGAGTGTACCACCACAGGAATGATTTGACATACTTCAGGAACTTCACCGTCACAGGATGGTAAGGTAACGACAGACCTTCAGGAAACCCCCGGAGGACCGAAGAACCAATTCTGCAGCAACTTCAGGAAACACACAGGTGACATGGAGGCTTGTCTTCCATGGTTATGAGTTACAAAAATTATAACCCACAAAAGACAATTTAACTTATCATATTAAAGACTTTAAAACTTCTGTTTTAAATGTAATAACATTAAAGACTTTAAAAGACAGACATAATATGTAACATGTAGTCTGAAATCTAATAACACTGGTTATAGCAAAAGAGTAAAAGTTTAAACTAAAGGTTTTGTTGTTTTAAAAGATTAATAAAAAACCATTCTTCAGATGGTTAAATTTTCAATATTGTACATGGCAAGGTGACCATTATTCGTTTAATATATTTAATCCCGGATCCGTGGAATAAATAAAATAGATGTACATCATATTTTGAGGGCCCTTTGTAAAGGAGTAATATCTATATATAATCATATAGTAAACTATATTGTTTGAGAACTTTCAATAGAGAACTTAATCACCAAATGTAATAAAGAGATGTCATCTGAGTACCGAGTAAACTGAGTGCATAAATCAACAGTCTCCCCTTCCTAATATCCTGCTATAAGAATTGTTTTATTTGTTGTGATTATTTTCAGCTCGTCACAACTAAGGCAGCCTGTATAATTGGCAGATCCAATTATTGCGGGTTCCCTAAGTTATAACACAAGAGCAGATGTTATAAATTGCGCCACTCTGCTGCTCTTCTGCTCTTTTGTTGATTTTGCGTAAGAGAAAAGAAAGAAGTAATTGTGTCCCGATATCCTACGCACACAAGCTGTTGATCTATTCACTCATGTATTTTAATATGTGTCAGAATTTTAAATAAGATAAAAATAATAATTAATATTATAGTAATATAGTATAGGTAACTTTATTTGTAAATATAATATGTGTAAAGTAATATTAACATATAATCCCATGTAAACAAACCATGTAGGTACTTGTTAAAAGTCTCATTCATCAACATGTCACTTTCACGACAAACTCGGACATGTAAGTTTCCTGTTGCCGATTGTTTAAAACTGTCATAGTTGGTCTCCCCCAAGTTGAGTTAGACAATAAGTCACCCTCCTTTTGTGGTCTATTGTTATAAGAAGCGTGTATTTTCCTGTGTTTAGTAACCGAGGACTCCCCCTTTGTAAGCAAAACAATGCCATTGTTTAAAACTAGTCTGACCTACATTCCAGCGTAACAGCTGATCGTGTAAATAGAAACTAATGCAAATGTTTAATAATAACTGTTAATTAATGTTTACCATGTACTAAAGTGTGTAGGCGATAATTGTGTATAGTATAGTAGAGCAAATAATATTGTGACTTAAATTTCAAATAAATAAATGACTCAGTTAACCCTCCCTTGTTAGATAAAGTATTAAACCCCATGTCCCAAAACAGTAAACTTGTAAACTGAGCCAAATAAAAAAAAAAACAAAGTAAATAAAGTGTTCTAAATAAATATGGTAAGTCGATAGGAAATAATTCTAGGTAAGTTTTTTTAAACCCACCCCAAAGTAATAATAAGTGAATAATAAGGCTGAATAAATCATAAGTTAAAGAAATTTGTGTAACGTGTAGCAATAAGTAAGAGAAAAGAAGAATAATAATAAAAGTATAGTTGCATATTGTGAACACCCCAGTCGTGGCCTGTATGCAAACAATAAGCGTGTTAAGAAATGTAGTAAGCAGCCACCCTCTCTCTATTGTATAAACGGTAGCCTCCCTAAACAATGAATACCACCGCGTGTGAAATACAATGAATTGTGTAAAGGGTCTCCCCTTCCGCATAGTTTGTTTGGTTATTGGTAAAGAGATAAAAGAGAATTATCTTCGTGAGATTCCGCTTGTCTCAATTAACTATAATCTAGAGTGGAGTATGGGATCCTCTTTAGATTATTTTAGAAGTAAGTCTATGGTATATAATCAAGAAAGAATTATATACATGTAAAGTAACAAGTCACAACGGCGCCGACTGAAAAGGATAATGATGAGGCAGAAAGGTGCCAAGAGATCATTAAAAGAGTGCGTGCTGAAAGCTAACTTGTAGAGTCAGAGTAAGCTGATGTCAGTCGGGCCACGACATTGTGAGTTACGAGAAATTAGGGAAATTAGTATTAAGGATTAAAATATAAGTTAGCATTGTAAGAAGTGAGATAAAGGGAATTTCACGAAGGAGAACATTTAAATGAGAACAAGATCATTTAAAGAGAATAAAAAAAAAAACCATGTACTAATAATAAATAAGAGTAATAATAAATAATTTCACACTTTGACACCAAGCATACTCCCGGTACATTCCTGAACAAATAAACCGGAGTCTGTGGCTTAACCGGCGGAGTATGTGACGATTTCATTAATAAAAAATATGTTAATTAATTAAGTTGATAATGTATAAGCTGAGAAATTTTAAATTCTTAATAAAATCTCACATTTTAAACTAAATCTTATTGCTATCATTAAATAATAATAATATTTAATATAAAGTTAATAATAAAATAAAAGGGAATGCAATTGTACAGAAAGGGTAAAGCTTGTTAATTAATCCTGCATAAACAGGCACTGACCAGAATTAACTTGTTTTCTGACCCCTAAACAAACTAAATATTATTGTAAATTTGTTATTATTTAAATAATTAAATAAGACCACTGTTACGTACTTTGATAACTTCTGTAACTAAGAATATCTCTAGTTAATAATTTAATCAAACTTTAGTCCTTTAGTTAAATTAGAAACACGGAACTACTTTTATGTTGCCTAGTAATTGTCTTGAGATTACTACTCTCCCCCTTAACTATTTCTACCACTTGCAATGGAGCGCTCACGCCGTAAGCAGCGTAAAGCGTTGTTTCGCTACGTGTATATAAAAATGTGAAAGGGTTGATTCAATGACTAGTTAAATAAGTAAATTTGTGCGGTGATGACATCTCTCTCTATTATCAAATAACAAACTATTTGATTGTTATCAAATAGTTTGTAATCAATACTGTATGTAATTTATACAGTACTACAAACAAGAAGGTGATATTCAACTAATCTATAATCATGTGAAGTGTATAACAGTGAAACAAACTTTCTATTTATTTATTCTAACTACAAGAATTACTACAGTCGCCTGAGATGAGTGTACCACCACAGGAATGATTTGACATACTTCAGGAACTTCACCGTCACAGGATGGTAAGGTAACGACAGACCTTCAGGAAACCCCCGGAGGACCGAAGAACCAATTCTGCAGCAACTTCAGGAAACACACAGGTGACATGGAGGCTTGTCTTCCATGGTTATGAGTTACAAAAATTATAACCCACAAAAGACAATTTAACTTATCATATTAAAGACTTTAAAACTTCTGTTTTAAATGTAATAACATTAAAGACTTTAAAAGACAGACATAATATGTAACATGTAGTCTGAAATCTAATAACACTGGTTATAGCAAAAGAGTAAAAGTTTAAACTAAACGTTTTGTTGTTTTAAAAGATTAATAAAAAACCATTCTTCAAATGGTTAAATTTTCAATATTGTACATGGCAAGGTGACCATTATTCGTTTAATATATTTAATCCCGGATCCGTGGAATAAATAAAATAGATGTACATCATATTTTGAGGGCCCTTTGTAAAGGAGTAATATCTATATATTATCATATAGTAAACTATATTGTTTGAGAACTTTCAATAGAGAACTTAATCACCAAATGTAATAAAGAGATGTCATCTGAGTACCGAGTAAACTGAGTGCATAAATCAACAGTCTCCCCTTCCTAATATCCTGCTATAAGAATTGTTTTATTTGTTGTGATTATTTTCAGCTCGTCACAACTAAGGCAGCCTGTATAATTGGCAGATCCAATTATTGCGGGTTCCCTAAGTTATAACACAAGAGCACATAAGACAGATATAACACAGATGTTATATATTGTTTATTACAATGTTCTCACTATTTTACACACATTTTATACTATTTGTTTATACATCAATACTTAATTTTTTACTTATTTATATTACACACATTATGTGTTTGTATTTTGGTTTGGGCAAATTGTCTTGTCTCTCTATAACAAGTTGTCTTATTTACAATACATTACTTATGTAACTCTGGTAGTCACCTTGTGTTTTGGCTGATCTGGCTATTGTTTGTTTCAATAATTTAAATTATATAATTGTGTTTCTCAGCTTATACTGTGTTCATTATCTTATTCATTTGTCTTACTTTGGTTGTTGCTTTGAACAATTACTTTTGATTGCTTTTTTCTAATTATTATGTGTGGTTTTATGTTGTAGATCCTGCTCAGTTGAGGTTATGTGTCTCTTACTGATTTGACAACAATACACATCCTAGTCTGTTCAACATTCTGCTTAATTATTATAATCTTATTATGATATGTTATTACTATTGTTTATTATAATGTTCTCACTATTTTGTACACATTTTATACTATTTGTTTATACATCAATACTTAATTTTTTACTTATTTATGTTACACACATTATGTGTTTGTATTTTGGTTTGGGCAAATTGTCTTGTCTCTCTATAACAAGTTGTCTTATTTACAATACATTAGTTATCGCATTATATATATTTTGTTCTTTGTTATTTTGATATTTAGGCATATATCTTATCAAGGATTTTATATTCTGTTTCAGTTGTTTTTGAGTAATTATTTCTCTTTTTAATCTCAGTATATTGGTAGTCTTACTATGTTTGTATTTTGTTACAATCTTGGTTCATAAATCGTACACTAAATGTTTGTGTAGTTTACTTGGTAATCACTGTTTCTACTTGTTAACACTTTTTTATCTTCCTCTTCTATAAACATTACACTTTTATTGTCTGTGGTGTTTACTTGGGGTAGTATTATTTTACTATGTATCGATGCACTCACATAAGATGTTCACTATCATTGTTTGTGGCTACTTATTAAGTTGTCGACACTTGATTCTTAATCATCTTGTCTTCATTATATTCTTCCTTGTTGGAGGGTATTATAATTACTAATCTCGCAGTCATTACACTTGCCTTATCATCTTCCTGGTCGTGGTGCCTTCCTTACACTGGGAATGTTGTTGTCTTGTTCTTGTTACATATTCTTCATTATTTATTATACATTTCTTCTTCTTCTTCTCAATATTTAATCTCCTCTTCTAGTTATCAGGTTTCTTCTTTTTCATGTTTATTTTTCATCACTTACAGGGTATTTGTTGTTCCCTCACTTGTATGATAATTTATATCATATTTATAACATAATTATTTATATCATATTCATATTCATTTGTCACAGTTCATATTTATTTTGCTTAAATTATATGTCCACTTACTTGTATGATCTATTGTTGATATGTCCCCTCACTTGTATGATCTATTGGGCCTTTGTTGCTAACGTATTGGTTTGGTTTTTTATCTTCTATTCTCCTCCTATCACTTTGATGATGCTTTTAATGTAGTTCTTCCTTCTCCTGCGTTGGCTTGCTTCGACATTATTCGTATATGGATACACACTTGGCTTTATACTTTAGTTATTCTTTCTCATTTTTGCTCAAACATGTTCGTGGTACACTCTTATTCGACATATTGTGTATTATTTATATGTAACTACAATTTTGTTACGTTACAGTGAACTTTAGTTGACATTACTTTATTTGATTTTAATTTCTTGGATTTCGTTGTCCATGACTTGTCCGTTACTCAACTAAATATCACTATTACATTAACGAAATACTTTTAATACTATTACAAAACTTTATGCTTTTACTTATAAAAAACCTAGTGTTCTGAGTCGTTAATGTAATAGTGATATTTTGATTTTAATATTTATCATTTACATTTATTATTTGTTTTGATTCTTTTTCATCATCATTTGAATTTAATATTTCTCTTTTTCTGTTCTTTATTATTTGTTTGTGTCTTTTCCATATACCTTCTCATTTTATTTTCTTTATTGTTTGTTTGTGTCTTTTCCATATACCTTCTCATTTTAGTTTCTTTATTGAGTCAATCACTTGGGTTGGGTCATAGTCATTTTATTTTCATTTGTTAAACAGTTGATTCATAGTTTTTTCCCTGGTATTCGGGTGGCTTTTTGTGTTGTAACAATATATAAATGCCCATTCAATAAATCAAATTATTGTGAATGACTGAGAATCACCCGAACAAATTAATGATGAAAATGTTAAATAGAAAATCATAGTTGAAATGTAATAATGAATGTAACAAGTGAAAGATTTAATAGAATTTGAAACTAAAGTAAAGCTGTAAGGTGTGTAATTTCTGGTCAAACTTAAATTTAAAATGTTTGTCTTGATGTAATAATAGCAATGTTTATTACTATGTGTTATTATGTTTATTATGTTAGTGTGTAGGAATCTTAAACATGAATTGTATTTATGTATAACATGTTTTTAATAGATTCCCCACTTTCAGGCGATCTCGGCCTTACCAACCCAGATCGTGGTTTTGGCTGACTGCCAGCTGTGGGCAGAATTATTGTAAAACTGACCATAGTTGGTTGCCTGTGAAATTGGTTTAATTTGGAAATTTAATGGGGTTTAATCAGGGAATCTAAGCTTATTTTGAACACAGGCTATTTTCACCCAAATAGGGGTGGTAGACCTTAGGGGCATATATTAAAATAATGAGTAGGGGTACTTACCCTGAAGTTTCTTGTAACGCTGAAGCAAGGATGGGGGTGAGAGAAAAGAAAAAAGCCCTCACTCCGTCCGCCTCAGTCCTTGTGGAGGCAACTGGACGCAACAGTCTAGGAGGGGGGGCCATAGTGTGTGTAGAGGAGAAAAGGGGATGATTTTTATTAACAGCACCGGATAAATAGAATTTTTTTATTTGTTAATAATAATATTTTATAATGTATTAAATGATTTTGAATTGTTTTGGAAATAGATGGGAAATGGTTAAGAATTGTAGAAGAAGGGAGACATAGATAAATTGTATTTGATTGATGGATCTTTAAAGCTTTTGATAATGTGTTTAAATATTTTGAGATATTGTTGTGTTAATGTAAGGATTTATACTTCTTCTTGTAAAATGGGAAAGGCTTATTTATTGTCGATTGGAATCGAAAATTTTTATAAAATACGGTACTTGGAACGAATTAAGGGGATGAAAGTCTGTGCAGTAGATATAAGATTTTAAAGCAAACCAGCGCACAGCTAAGGGGAAACAAATCAGTTAGGGATATGGTATTATACTAGGCCACAATTTGATATTTTTTATTTGATGTTCAGTGTCTGGTGATGTTGTGGCAGCGGTCCTGAACTGGCCTGCGCGTCAGAGCAGGAGCGTCAAGTGCCTGTCTGGCCTTGCGGTGTTGGGATCTCAAGAGAGAAGTCCAGTAAGGTCATTCAGGTGCGGTCACAGTCACTGGACCAGGGGTTAAGTTAACCATGATTTTTTTTAATAAAACGTAAAGGGGGTTGTGGTGACATATCCTGACTGATCCCTTTAGGAAGTATGAGAGTCTCAATGAGAGTTTTTATGCTTCGGTGTAAAACCTCTCATTGAGGGGGTATTGTAACGGGACAGTTTGGGTCTACCCAGGGTAATTTGGGGAAAGTGGAACCATAAAAGTATAAATAATAATAAACAAATTTTATTTATGAATATAATGATGTCGGAAGCAAGCGAGTGGAATAGTGTCAAGGTCAACAATCCGATGCAAGAAAAAACAGTTAAATGTTACCAAACGAACTTTGACCGATGAAGTCACCAGTCACGCCACATTACATAAGTGCCAAGCCTTTATGTACGTCACTTGGAATGCAATGCGTAGTCGACCTCGCCTCAGAAATTGGCTCGTCATATTAGTAGAACAATGAGATGTGATCACGTGACTCCCCACCATCTCAGGACTCGATGCAGTATAATTCACCCCAGTTGAAATTATACCTTATAACTGGCTGGTTGTGAATATAAATTCCGGAAAGAAAATGCGGGACCGCATAATTGATGCAACTATACAGTAACGTAAAATGTAAATATGAAGAAATCAGTTTTAAAGATAGTTTAAATGAACTAACAGTTTCAGAATAAACAATGAATAAAAGTTAAAAGGAAATGTGCGGAGTGATGCAAACTACGCCAGGATGTGGAACTCTTTCGGACATATAATCAGCTAAGTAGCATTGGGGGGAGTAAAGCAAAATTAACTATGGATGACAAATTTAATATCATTCTTTTGATTCTATCATTAAACTGAGATCTCTAAGGGCATGGGGTGCGAGAATGTGTGTGTGTGTGAGTGAGTGAAAATTATGTTAGACAAATAAGCGCTGGTTTGAGATAGTTAGATTTAAGTTTATATATCAATATCTGTTTGTTAACCAACATAATGTAGTATTATTAAAGCACATGTATCAGGGAAAGAGAACAAACATTTGTTTCTTTTATGAGGCAATTAAACGAAATGTAGTGCTTTGGAACAAATCAAATTAATTTGATTTCT
This sequence comes from Magicicada septendecula, assembly GCA_034769895.1. NCBI lineage: Eukaryota > Metazoa > Arthropoda > Insecta > Hemiptera > Cicadidae > Magicicada > Magicicada septendecula. The sequence goes on from CM068372.1 coordinate 131,914,046, forward strand.
GATGTCATCATTAATTAATAAAAGTATGACAATGTTAAACTAAAACTGGGCTAGATTCATTATTTATTCCAAAATAACCAATTCTGTTCTTCCGGTTCGCTGATCCGAACCCTGGTGAGTAAAATTTTAAGTTGGTAGCAAACACATGGCGGCTACAAGAGCCTAAAATGCATAGTAAACAAACAAAGTTTATTTATTAATTTATAAACAAGAAAGTAATTGTACAAAACTAACAAACATTGCGCGTTCTGGTATATTAATACTTTGTGTATATTAGCATTCAGGGGAAAACTGTAGTAATGTATAGTCATCAGTATACACCCACATCATAATATGATTGTATATGTAATGTTAGCAAGAGGCTCAGCATCATCTCTGTGAAATTACTCATTAACAGCAATAAACAACGCTGTTAATGGGTGCTTGTGCACAATGTATGTTCAGTGAGTTATAAGCATGGCGAACAAATCTGTTGTGAGCACGTTACAAATTTCAAACAGATGTGCAACATAATTTATCTTAAGCACTGGAGGTACACAAACATTTTTGCGAGTGTAAGGTAAAAAACAGAGCTCCAAGACTGAAAAAAATATAAATAAAACTTACAGACTATGTGTCATGTTTCTCAGTGTTTTTCAAGTGTTGAGCCATTGGTTATTAAACATGCTTTTGCTACAGGTAAATGTAATTGCCTGGAAAGATTAGCTATCAAAGTGTCACTTTTATTCCATAACATGTACACAGGAATAAATAAAAGCACACCTTCTGTACAGTTTGTTAAGAAATCATAATTGTGTAAGATTAAATGTTTGTTTTCAAACGTAGAACGTTTGTGGAACATAATGCTAAAGAGAAATACTGTTCTCCAAGTTTACTAATACATGCCCTATCATGTGTGCTCACATTCCAGGGTATGATCGCAGAAAAGTGAATGGTTATATGAAAATAATAGCAATCTGCTAAAAATGACTCCAACTTCTGAGTACCAGTCAGAATTGGTAAATTCATGTAGTACCACATTTTTTTACAAATACTGTCCGCTTATTTGTAGGTCTCTATAGACACACTGAATTTTAAATAGGTACAATTTCTTGACACCAAATAAACAAACTCATAGATCTTAAGTGTACGTTTGAGTTTACACAATTCATCTTTATTGTGGTATACAATTTTTACTGCATTGAGGCTTTGTACTTTCTCTTGCAGTCATTAAGAAAGTCATTTTTTTCTAACACATGTTTCACTGATCACCTCAGTATCATCAGAGGATTATAAATGAAAAATATAATATTGTAAAGAGGATTATAAATGAAACTTTACAATATTATATTTTTCATTTATAATCCTCTGATGATACTGATGTGATCAGTGAAATGTGCATCAGAAAAAATAAATAATAATAATACTTGCATAAGTAATTAATATTTGAAGAACATTTCACACTTCTTATTGCAGTACAACAGTGCAATCTATACAGCACTGCCTTATAGATTTTTGCACCAGTTTTACAAACAAACTATGCAGGAACATGTTCCATATATGTGCTCGTCTAAGATATATACGGGTTCACAAATTGTTAATACAGATGATAAGATTTCTTATGTTATCATTTTCACATGTCTGAACTGAACCCACCATCATGTCAAATAACTTCCTTGCCCATTACAACCTGTCTACATGTCATTTAGGGCCAGCGTTAAATTGTAGATCCCATACACTCATGATGGTGACATGTGGAGTGGCTGCCTGTGATATGAGCATGGCACTTCGAAGATAATACTTAGAAAATAAAATTAAACAATAAATAAACAATACTATTTCAAAACTGAACAGGTGTATTGTGTAAGAAGGAAACTAATGCAAAGGGATTATGATATCTGTATCGAAACAAATAAATACACTGTAACTAGAATATTGACATTTTGAAAATGGATTTGTAATACATTTAATACCAAAAGCACTAGTATTTTTCAAGGAAGACTGCACTAATATGATTCATTTCTTGTGTTTTGTGTGTGTTGTACTATCTGATTGTTTTACTAATGTGCTAGAACAGCAGCATGTTTTCTTTAATGACGACAGAATTAAAAAAAAAAAAAATTTATTTTATACAAACACAATGTTAAACAGTAGCCCTTCCACTTGGCTGTAATATACAGTGAAACTGTTGAAATACCTGTATAAACATACAATCTTGTAAAAAATCATGTGGGATTATACATAAATTATAGATAACACTGTAGTATCAAACATGGGGCTGTTATCACATGTGACTGTAAACAGCCAAGGTGAACTGTCCGACTGTCAAGAATATAGCAACCACAACATAGAATGGACTTGTCAACAAATGATTTAACAAGGTAATCAGAGATAAAAGTGGACACTTCCTTATAAGAAAATTTATTTAATATTCACAGTATAGGTTAAAAAGGTTTACTTATATAAATAACAGTTATTCTGTAGTAAAAAATTAGTTTACTAATTCTTAACATTTACTTGTTATATTTAGTAATGCAATGCATTTAAAATTTTGTTGTTTCAGCAACCAGTAAATCATCACTTAATATCTTATCAAACCTGAAACAGACTTCAACATTGTTCTCAAATAAGACAATTGCCAATGTGGTTTCAAAAAGATTTGAATACATAATTTAAAACGAACAAAATTCTGTTGTAAGTTGGCTCTACTATAATTAACAAAACTTCTGATCATACCTGTTAAAAAAATCTGCATCTGTTTGTACCGCACTGAATTAATTTTAACATGTTGGATATTACATTTTCAAATAGTGGACGTTGAGATACTTCGTTATGGCTGAAGAGCCATTGGTATTCCTCAGGGAAAGAAACTCTTTGCCCTTCAGGTATTCAGTAGAATTTTAAGAGGACTAACAGTCCTTTGATGGCTATGTTGAGTTTTGAAAACATTATAAGTGATCCATGTTAGTAAGTTACTTTGCACTTACTTATTAAAATAAAAATTTGGTTTTTGAATCTTTTGGAAGCAACAGAAGACATAAAAGTAAAATAAATACATATTAATACAACAATCACTAACCTCTTTCAGAGACACACCATGCGTGCATCTGTTACATGCAGTATATAAAAATTAGTTTTATATTAAACCTCAATAAAACTTATATAATTTTGTATTAAAAATGTAAACTTGAAAAATACAGATTTGTACTGGTTACTGTATTTGAAACTTTTAAAACACCAAAACAGTTTTTAAAAATAAACATTAAATACACACTAATAGAAAATGCTAAGTCAGTCTGGTTATATATAAAGACACTTTACACACACAACACAAGTGACTAAATAATAATTTTAAAAAGCTATAATTAGTGTACAATTAATTACCCCCTACTGACACAGCAAACAGGGGCGGATGCATGGAATCAGGCCTCCTCCATTCTTAAAGGATGAAAAAGTTTGAACGAAATCTGATAAGAAATATTACTTTCACATGTATTTTATGTGACTTTATTCACACTTAGTTATTACGTTTATTTCTTACACCTTTCCATGAGTACACACTTATTTGTCTGTTTTCTTTTTCATAACATGTTTCTGTAAAAGAAACCGGATAAAGTGTGTATTTATAAAAAAGTGTAAACAATATTATAATAGTCGTTAGTGTTATTGTATGATTGTTTTATAGTGCTGAGTTGGGGAGACTGACTCCTAGAACCAACTCCTGATGGTTACACAAAAATCCACGTAAACACTTAAATTACATGACCAAATGCCAAATGCATAAATTTCAACTTGCTTGCTGTGTTAAAAAAAAAAATAGATGTCTCTGTACATGTCATCACACTAGTGACAAACATTATACTCATAATTGAACATAAACTATTTTTAAAAAATTATTACAAATTTTTGAATGTTAAAAATTTGTGTTTTGATTTTGTACCTTTTTTCAGTTGTGTTCACCCAAATGTGTAAAGTGTATGACAACACAGTTTCGTAGAACTTATTCACATACCTAATACCAGTTAGGTACAGCCAAATAACTTCCATTTATATGAATAAATAATGTGCACACTGGTATTTGCCCATGAGAATGGGGAACTTTATGGGGGGGATGGGACTGGACCCCCCAAAGGGTCGAAAAAGTCAATGAATTTTGTTAATCTCTTAATTTTTAGGCTATTTTATTATTTTTTCAGCTGTGTATGCTAAGGTGTAGTAACTCTTTAAATATACAAACAAGTTTATTATACAGTATTTGTCTATACGTTTGAAATATGAAAATCAAACGGTCAATAAGTATCTTCTAAACAGTGTTTCAATAACGAGTAATTTTATAGTTATTACCATTTACTGAGATTGATTTCAGGATGTTATCACATTTTTCAACCACTTTAAAGATAGTGTTCATTAGTCTTATTATTATTTTTTTTATTAGTCTCAACTTCTGTATTTTGTTCTTTTGTATGAAGCTGACTCGACTCGACCCCCTCTAGATACGCCACTGCATGAGAGCATGAAGCTATGGGGAGGGGGTGCAAATAATAGCATGGATCATTTGCCCTAGCAAGAGTTATGTTTTATTAGCAAGACTAAATGTTTGAAATCAGTAGAGCACTGTTAATAACAAACATCTAAGCTATCTATAATGTTTGAAAGAAAACTAATACTGAGAGCCTCTGTAAATAATTTACTGTGCATTGTAAACAATTCATCGACAGACACAGTTTAACACTGATTGTAATAGATATTTACCATATATCCGTCGTGCGACTTCGTTTTTCTCGTCTTATTTTGACGCGTTTCGGCAACGAATTGCCATCTTCAGAAATCTTAATCACTCATTAGAGATCGTTAAAAAATTAAAAACACTAAAATCATTACAGTAAAAGTACACTTTTACGACATTGGAAACTCACAGATGCGAACATGAAAGTTTATGTTTCTCGCGTGGACAATATCGATCGACTGCTTTCGCGTGGACACACGAGAAACATAAACTTTCATGTTCGCGTCTGTGAGTTTCCAATGTCGTAAAAGTGCACTTTTACTGTAATGATTTTAGTGTTTTTAATTTTTTAACGATCTCTAATGAGTGATTAAGATTTCTGAAGATGGCAATTCGTTGCCGAAACGCGTCAAAATAAGACGAGAAAAACGAAGTCGCACGACGGATATATGGTAAATATCTATTATATTAATATAAGCGACTTGGAGACAACTAACCTAAAATGTATTATACTGATTGTAACCTTGTCTGAGGATAAAAGGAGATTGAACAAGCTCTTGAATCTTTAATGGGAGGTAATAACCAAACACCTGAAACATAACTAACTGCTCTTGATAGAAGTACAAAATTTAGTCACTTAGCCACTTTGTTCTGGAATGCCCTACAAAAGGAACTATAAACCTTTATATGTTTTTAGAGGGAAACAGAAACACCTTCGAAGGGAACGCTGAATCTACGAGGGTATCTCAAAAGTAAGTTTCCCTATTTTTTATTTCGAAGGGAAATCCCACAAGCAGGCTGATTAAGGTTGGAGAACTTTTATTTGTGTGTAGTGGTAGTAGTGTCAAAACCGAATTATAATAATAACCTAATAATTTATTTGTGCACATAACCTAATAACAACACGAAATTTAAAATCATGGACGTTCCATTTACCAGCATGTCCGATTGCAAAGTCCGTAGTGTGATTCAGTTTTTTGCTACAAAAAATGAATTAGCAGCTGAAATTCTTTGTCACTTAGTTTCTGTATATGGACCTGAGTGCACAAGCATTCAAATGGTCCACTGGTGGCATACATCGTTCTTGAAAGAGAAAGTTTGTTGAGCAACAAAGTTCTGCTCCACGCCCCGCACGTCCTCATTCCTCGTGAGTCATGCAGAATTTGTTGTAGTCCTTTCGAAAGGAGATTTTCAACCATCCCTCACATTCACCCGATTCGGCTCCGAGTGATTTCCATATTTTTCCCTATCTCAAAGAACACCTTGGACAACAACGTTTCAAAATCGATACGGAAGTGAACAGGAGGTTGATGCCTGGATCCGAAATCTGTTTGGTTCACCACCCCCTTTTCACCTACATTTACTGTTGTCTCGCAGCTAATAGGAAATACACAAACAATTATATTCTCTTGTACATATGTTCACCACTTATACACATAGTCCATACAGGCCCTCCTATGTATATAAAAAAAGATACACAAAAAATTGTTATTGAGCAAAGAGAGTCTCCATTTTAACTCAACCATTTGGCTTTTATCTGTCTGTCTGGGGAATGTCTCCAGTGGCATAACCCTTTTTCCTGAGCCCCCCCGCAGGATTCCTTTGTGGGCCCACCTACTACCCTTACTTATTCCGTGCCACTGTTCCCTCTTGAATACAAACTCCTCCTTATAGCTGTGGCAACTACTAAAATTATATAATACAAAAGAATAATTCTTTCTTGTACGATGTATACTCAATTAATAAAATATAACTTGTCAATTAATAGTCTGATTTGTTATTTCATATATTTTATGTCTTTGGTCAATGTAAAAAAAAAAACTGATTATCAGACATGTCACTAATAAGCAGTTATACTTTATTGAACTTATACGCATCCTGAAAAAATACAAATTTTATTAAAGTTATGAAGACAGTGAATGTTTATATTAAATTTTATATCATAAACTGTATCATAACTACTCATATTTTTAAACACACCAAAAATCTTTTTTATCATTAAAACTTCGTGTCTTGTGCTTATAGCTGTATAATTTGCAATAATTTTAGTATAGGACTAATACTGGCACTGGAATTAAAGAAAAATATTTAGATACAAAGATGTTTTACAAAAGTAGGATTTTTGTATTTCAAAACATCACTCGAAATACAATTGTTAAGTGGCCTTGGTGCATTCTTAACTGGATTCACCATCTATTGTGCAGTTATCCAAATAATTTATGCTCTTATATACCATCTACCATATATATCTATCTTGTATATCAATAATTTATCTACCATCAATAGGTACTGGTAAAATGACAGTAAAAATATAAGTGTATTTGTTTTTGATGTTAAATACAGTAAAACTTGTCCAAGGCGGAAATTTGCCCAATGTGAACAAATTCTCTAGTCCCGGCATATAGAATAGGCACTATAGTGTTATTTATTTTCTATAATGCGGAATCTGCCCAACGCGGAAACGGAAAGCAATATTTCAAGAATTTATTAAAAGTACTTGTATAATCCGGAAAATGTGTAAAAATGATTTTGCATTCCCTAACTTTTACTGTTTCGTTTGAGAATTAATGTTAGTCAGGTAGTCATTGTTCGGATAAGTAGCTTCATACCACAAGAATACATACAATAGAACAAGGTCGAATACCTGCCTCTCTATTGTATCGAAAAATGTTAAGAGGATTAGAAAGCTGGTAGGTAAACAATAAACTGACGCTTACTACGGATCATTAACTTAATGCCTAACAGTTATAGGGACAAAGAAAGAAAGAGAGAGGGGGGAGAGGGAATTGAACTTTCCAATTCATGGAAAAGCCCAAACTTTTCAGTGTCCATGTTCAGTAACTGGAATTTCAATAAACCGGTCAGTTCATTTTTGCATCATGGCTAAATCGTACGTGGCGTTGTCGCTAAACAAAAAAGTTAAAGTCATAGAAGCTAAGGAAAAAGATAAACTCTCGGTACGGGAAATAATGATGCGGTTCAAGTGTGGCAAAATGCAAATCTACAACACGCTTAAACAAAAAGATAAATAATGAACGAGTATAGCTGCAAGGAAACGGTCGAATGAAAAGGAAGGCAAAGATAACCGGCAACGAGGTAGTGTGGGAGTGGTTCACCAACGCAAGGTCAAAAAACATTCATATATCCGGTCCAATGCTCCAAAGTGAAGCTCTCGCAGTAGCCAAATCTCTCAGAAACGATCAGTTTAAGGTGTCTACAGGATGGCTGGACAGTTTTAAGAAGAGGCACAATATTGTGTGGAACGAAGTTCGTGGGGAATCTAAGGATGTGGATGAAAGTGTGGTAAGTGAGTGGAAACCAAAGCTGTTAGAATTAATTTCACCATACGAACCTAAAAACATTTACAATGTAGACAAAACAGGATTGTTTTTCCGGGCATTACCAACAAAATCACTTGCGGTTAAGGGAGAAAAGTGTGCCGGGGGCAAAATGTCCAAAGAAAGACTCACAATGTTATTGTGTGGGAGAAATGGAAAAGCCTCTCGTTGCAAATGCAACAAGTGTATTACAGCCCATGGATATGGGTATTATTTACACATTCAAATCGCACTACAGACGGTTACTGATGCAATCTTTGATTGCCAATACAGAAGAAGCTGATAGCTCTTACGCTTTAGCAAGATCTGTATCAGTTCTGGATGCTGTGAACTGGATCGGGTTGGCAGTGAAGCAGAAACTGTAAAAAAGTGTTTTGGTAAAGCAGGGTTTGGGGAAAGTGATGTTGCAGATGATTTGGAGGAGGCGAGTGAAAACATAGTGGCAATATTCAATCTTTGCCGAGAAAAAGAACTTTCCTGTGATACATAGAACTTTGTTCGAAGTGATGACCATCTAGCCACACATTACAGCTTTGAGTCTGCTACAGCTCTTCTAGCGGTAAGGAGGAGGAGGAGGAGATATTTCAACGAAGATTCGCACACATGACCAGGCCCTTCATTGCATCAGTGACGTAATGCAGCTTGCCATTGATTCGAACGCTTCCAGCCTTCTTGAACTATTATATACAGTTGAGGACTGCATTCAAAAAAAGACATGATCACAAAAAAGTGGAAACAAGTTTCTTTGTTGGATCTGTGGAAAAAAAACCGAACGATTTGTACATTTGAATCATGTAATGTGTAGTGCAATAATAATACTGTAATAAATAATAATAATATAATACTGTAATAACATATGTGTTTCACCTACATACAACAGCCAGCCCCGCCGATCTTCACTCATAAACAGGTATGTGCAGTAAGGCTGTATGTTTTCAATACAATTTCTTACACATTACGTAATTTTGTAGTGCGGAAACTTGGCCAATTTGGAAAATAAATTCGGTCCCTTGCGATTCCGCTTTGAACAAGTTTTACTGTATATGTACAGGGAAATTTGGTTTTACTTACGTTCAATGGTTTATACCCATTTGTAAAAATTAAAGGTAATGTTTATGCAGGCCCCTCTGGTTCGCAGCCCCCCCCCCCACTTTGGGGTCTGGCAGTTACACCACTGAATGTCTCACAATAACTTTTAAATGCACCAACCGATTTTTTAAGTGTCCCCAAGAGACCCTATTATTTTTCAGAGTAGGAGGCAAAAATGTGAGCAGACAAAATTTTGAAAAATCCATGTGAAGCATAAAATATCAAGAGAATTTTAACCAGAATGTGAGCAATGTTCAGTTTTGGTAATTTCAAAATTTCAAGACACCAGACCCCAAAAAGTGGAGCAACAGTTTTTAAAAATGGTATAAATCCATGCCAAGTATCAAATTAAAGAGACCCGGATTTCACAATTATATGACACATGGCTCAAAAAGGAAATCCAAAATTTTAAAAATTCCAAATCCATGCTGGCTAGTAATTTTTGTTTTTCGTAATTTGGCAAACTTAAATATCTATCACCATCCCTTGCCAATTTTGGACCATCGTAAAAAAAAATTGAGAGATCTGCAAAAAACTTTACACATCTTGTTATCAGTGAAAAATACTAGATATAGCCTTATAACACCTATGGAAATATACACAAACTTAAGAACTAGGACTAAATAATTTATCATTTAGGCTTATGGTTATAAATTTAATTAAAAAATAATGTCATAGTTGGGATTTAGTGTTTATTGTAATCAGTTTATATAATAGTTAATATATTTCATAATGTCTTTCATTTAAGACGGTGAGCAAGATATGCAGCTCAGCAGCTTACTAGTATTTTAACAATTTACTAAAAATTTGACACACTTTATTACCTATATAAAATTGGATACCTACTATAGCAGCTATATCAGTTCATCATGCTACCAAGATTGTACACAGCAGTAACTACTGGTTCATGAAAAACATTTGTTTAGCCATAATATAAATGATATTTATATGTAAAATGTCAAACTCAATTTAGTTTTTACTTAGTAGCTGTTACACTGTGTAAACAAATTTATTTGTTTTTATTATTAGTATAAATTGTTTATTTAAAAGTAAGCATAAGATAATGAAGGCTGGGTTGCAATAAGCAATCTCACTTCCAAAATGGAGTTACTTAGGGTTCAAATCTGTTTCAAGGGTTGATTATCATAATGGCTAGAGCCAAATCTGTGGGTCTCTTAACAGGTACCTAATGTCATCAGCTATGAACATTAGTTTAGGCATACAGCTAGCCATACAATATTCCTTAAGTATGGTTGAAGTAATGTAGCATGTCCTACACTAATCCTATGAGCCCTCATATTGTTATCAAATGGTGTTACCCTGTATATTATTGGATATTTAATTTGTACACATCCCGAAGAAGCATACAAAATTTCTATATCTTTATTAAATAATCTTTTTCTTTCTTCATGTTTTAGACCATTTACAATTTCTACTTTGTCTGCTACTGAAGTTACGTCTTAATTTCTTTCTTAGCCTCCTCAAGGATCTTCAACCTTTGGGTTTATACTCAAATAATGTTTTTACAATATCTTCTATCTAGACAATTTGCCCATTTTTGTCCTTTATTCTTTCAGTTATGCTTTGTATTTGTAACTCTGTCCTTATACTAATATTTCCTTCCCAATCCACTCGTGTGCATCCTGTCATACGTCTTAGAAATATCATTTCCTGTCTGTATTCTTCCTTTTGTTAAAGTCCGTGGGACATGGTGTAGAATTTGTGGTCATGATTTTATAGAATTTCATTATCATATCTGACCATACTTTATTTTTCAATATTCTCTATACTGTCCTATTAATATACTGGATTCCCCAATTTTATTATCCACAGCATCGTCATCAAATGACCGTGTATACTGTACGGAGTTTGAATTTGTTGGGTATCAATGACTATTTTATACCTGATACGTTCTTAGTTTTTAAATATGGCTCAAGTTTGTTACATATTCTATTACGCAAAACAACATTTGGAGATAAACAAATAAAATTTTCTGAAGTGAAATTCAAAATCATAGCCAAAGAGCAGTGTATGTATTGAAACACATCAAAGTTCTCTCAACTATCTCCTTACTTATCAACATAGGTAAGTTTTCTCTTATAAAGTGATACACATTTCAGTTTCAGCCTTTCATGAATAATTTTTTGTCACAAAGCATTCAAATAAAAATATACAACCATTTGTTAAATATCAGAATTTATAAAACACTGCAAATAAATAACTTCAATCATAAATAACTACAAATTATTTCTTTCTTTCAAAATATAAAATAACTCTTCCTGTTACCTATGTATACTTATGAACAATTCAAAATAGCAGCTATGATTCTGCAAGGTATGTAAAGCCTTTATAATAATGACTTATGAATTCGAGTTACAAAATTAACTTCTTATTGGATGGAATAAGCAAATAATACATTGTATGTAGAAACATGGGACATGCACAGTAATCACGTGCAACACATTACATCATTACAGAGCAATCTGCTGTCTATATCGTTTAGCACTGATCAAGTAAGGAATGGAACATGTGACTATATTTCTGTGACCTACGTGGTGTGGTCTCTGGCACTTTTTTTGTAGAGAGAAGAATCAGTCACACGATACGAATTAATGTGGTCCACCCTACTAGTGATGATCAAGCTGATGCGTGTTTATCTAAGATACAGCCTGCCATCACTCCAAAGGTGCCACCCATACAGGGCATTGACCTAACACTTCATTCCATGTGCTGGACAGAAAACGCCTCAACCAACATCATCAAGCCACTTGGAACACCGGATGCTAAAACAGTTGTTTACACAAGCAGTTCAAATGAAAGCGTTTTTACCATTCACTGCACTGGTTGGTTTGACACTGACTACCGTCTCTTCACCAAAACAAAGATTTGGCGGGCTACACAATACTTTGAAACTAATGAGAGGCGCAACACAACTTCCAGCTAGGTCCCATTGTGGGAGCTTCATCAAGGGAGTGGCAACTGTAAAGTTTTGTATATAATAACAAAATATGTTTTTCTATATTTGTTATTTTTTATCAGAACAACATTTCTGAATAGCTCTCATATTAATTCTTTCACAAAATAAATTTAATACATTAACTATGGTCAGTTGGTTTCAAAACACTTGATTGCATCTTGATAATAATCAGTGTCTATTATCATATTACTTCTATTCATCATGTACCATCAAAAGGTACATAAAAAATTTTCATATATTTTTCATTTTCTTTTTTTTAAGATGAGATAAAAAATATAGTGGTGAGGCACTACTAAATATATCTGAAGAATATTATTTTCTTTATACCAGTTGTTGACAATAGTATATAATGTGCCTTCCATATACACGTACGGCTTATTATGGTGATTACACTGAGTGAAATATATGAGAAAAAGTTAAAATCCACAACTGCTATATTTAGGACATCCATTAACTTATGACTAAAAATATAGCATTTTGATTAAAGGGTTAGCATTATGTAGAGGTTAGGTTTGAGTTTGTTTGTTTATAGGTTATTTGATTTTCTGTGGTCAGACTCCACAAAACTGAAATGTTTGCATATCAGCCTACAAGGTATTTGTATAGACAATATTGCACCCAAAAGAAATAACTTCTTGCTTTAAACTTGCAAATGTATATTAAGCATACTTGCATGGTGTATAGCAAATAACACGTAGGACTGAATTTTAGTGTATATTAGCCATGGTTCTTAGTTAAAAAGCCCAGATGCTGTCGATTTTACTTTCAGTAATGTGGTCTTGCCTCTTGACAAGTTAACTCTTCTTTTCATATTATAACAGTACCAAAAATATGGTAGTTACATAATATAAACGAATGTAACGTCAAGTATGAGAAAAACATGGAAATATATCTAGATAAATAAACCTAAGTGTATATAAGTGTGTATCTACAAATATATTAATAAAAAATCCAACAATGAAGAAGAGAATGCTAATATATCAACATTAAAGACAAAATGAAGAAAGAAAATGCCACAAGCCCAAAACAAAATATCAGTAATTAGACCCAATAGGATCCAACAGTGAGGGGAATCAACGAAACAAGGACCAACAAGCTCCAACAACAATGGAGATAAATAAAAATAGCAACTACAATGAAAATATAGAATAATGAAGAAGGACCAGGAAGAGCACCAAGAAGAAGAAAGAAGATGGAAAGAAGATACAAGGACTTAACATAAACCACATGTACTAAAAACAATGTAAGTGACAAAAGAAATGATTATAAGTGTGACAAGAAAACCAGTGTGAAACATTTAAGGAACCACAAACAATTACAGTGTGTACTTAATACAAATGTGAAACCTGTGAATAACTAACTAATTTCAACTGAATAAACCATACAAACAATTACAGTGATGAAGTTTACAGTGTGAAAAATATGTTAATTTCATGATGAAACAACAAAAATTAAAATAGTCAAATAAACACAGACAATGAGTGTGACTGATTTAATAAAGTTGTAATCAATACACATGATCATAAGACCACCAGATTAGAACAAGATAGAACAATTATGTTATTGCTCATAGAGAACTGACAACAAATAAAAGACATTTGTTAAGTATCAAACAATGACAGGAATTAAGGTCCACCATTGACCAGAAAAATATTGTAAATAATACAAAAAAGATTTGTGTTAGTGTTTAAGAAGGAATTGTATAAACATGTGTAACAAAATAGTTAAAGTATTATGTTAATATACCGTAGTGAAGTCAGTTTAGTAGTAGAAAAATACTGCACTAAAACAGATGGTACATTGTTACACAACCCACAAGGAAGAGACCTATTACAACAGAAAATGATACATATTAGTATAAATATCTGATCATCAAATATGTTATCAAACGAGAATTTATTATAAGTAGTAATGATAAATATTAAGAGACAATGTAATATATAGCAAAACAATGTAAATAGAACAAGTCAGACATAATGGCACAGAGAATAGCAGAAATGAGAAAAGTATGCCAATTTAGTTAAGCAAAGTACAGTATCAAAACCAATATCAATGTTTATAAGAGTATTACCAGTAGTGAGATAAATATCTGATAATACATTGAGAACAAATTCTAAACATGATAAGAACAATATTGTAAATAAATTATTGTAAACTAACTAACCATGTACATATGACCAGAAGTAAGCTGAACCATTGTATAGCTAATTAGTTAAGAAAAATACTGTATCAAATCTTGAGAACAGCTTGTTACAATTGTTACCAGTAGTAAGAAGAAATCCCAATGCTACTTTGAGAACAGATAATGACCATAAAAACAGTCATATTGTATACAAACATTTAAAAACCAAATGACTATTATGAAGAAAACCAAATGTAAACAAACAATGACCAACAAGTTATTTATGAAAAATATAGCATATAAACTTGTGTAAAAGTAATTGGAAACGTTACCAAAAGTTAGAATAATATCTAATGCTACTTTGGGAATCCAAACCAAATAGAACAATAACAATTTAATTGTTGTACTAGAAAAAATAAATGACTACAATGATATGACACAACATAAACAGAGCCATTACTGAAAGATTAGAGTTCTGAACTAATTAAAAGATAACCATTATATATAATAAATTAGGTACTATGTGTGTACACTAATTACAATCATTAAATGATATGATTTATATAGAAGAGACCAAAAATAAGGTGAAAAAATTGTATAAGAGAGATAGGAGTGGACTGAACTATGTAAATATTAAATTAACCACAGTCATATATAGATATTATAGTGTAAAATTGTGTAAATAAACATTACTAGTATTATTAGATACTATTAGATAGTAATATGATCATTTTAAATAAGAAAAATTAGTTCTAAGCATCTTTATGAAAAATCAAACATGGACGCTTAATGACGCCATAACGAGATTTGTGTAGGGAGCAATTATTCCCAAATTGTAAATTAAACCGACTGAGATATAGACTCAAAGTGTTTAGATAAGAAGTGTTTATTATAATTAAGTAAAATCTGGTGTAACGAACTTATAAAAATAAGATACACCAGAAATAACAAATAAAATCGTTATTGTGATAGTAGTATTGAACGGAAAATAAGCGTTCTTGGACTTATTTTAACAAGCAAAACGCCCTGAATTCACTGATATCAACCAATTAACGATAGGACGTAAAATAAGAAAAGTTATGGTAATTTCAAACTTTCCAGTTAAATTTTTGTACCAGTGATGACGTAAAAAAGCCTCCACCCCAAACTCGATTTTGTCAAAAAATTAAATATTTTAATAAAACGAAGGCTTTTGGGTCAGAGAGTACAACGCATCCAGCCAATAGAATGAACGACTTTCGACAGACAACCGAGAGACGCTTCAGAGGTACAGAACAGTCTACGATCAACCATCAAACGTATAGGCCACGCCGCTCGAGACAAAAAGGAGTTTATATTTTAAAACTGTGCGCGCCATTTATGTCAGTACATCAACATACAGTTAACCTTAACACAACATTTATACATACGAGTGAAAAAGTGCAGAATTGTTTTAATTAAACAAGTAGGTCAGTGTATAATGTCGACCATACTTGCGAGTGAAGTGTTAAATAGGAAACAGGGAGTACAATTTTATTTAAACAATATTTGAACGAAAATAATAAATTTTGTGAATAACTAACTTTCGATACTACGCAAGCCAGATAATGCTGAGTATCGAAAAACAGTAATCAAATTATCAGAATTGAGGAAAGATTTAAATCGCCATTATTAAAATATTATAAAAATATTTTAATTAATTATAATAATTTAAAATATAATGTTTGGAAATAATTGTTAATGAATACGAGAATATTTAGTCACTCATTTGACTAAACGTATTTTTCTTGAATTTTTTCGATGTTTTAAAATATACTTTATTAATTTTCATACAGTCTGAATAAATGTAATTCTGATAATAATATATTAAAAAGTATTATGAATAATATGTTTACATGTATAGTCTAAGAAATAATAGCTATTAAGAAATACTTATCCTTTGTAACAACACCGGTTAATTCTAACCTCAGAAATCGTTACAGTAACTTGATAATTTCAATATTACCGATCTGTTCTCAAGTAACATTCAAATCAGATAGAACTACTAACAAGAGTTTTTTGAGAAATTTTTCTCTTGTGAATAAATGATTTTTAAAACAAATTATTAAACGAAAGTAATACATTTTTAAATACTGTACAAGTCATACAGCTTGGTAATTGCAAACTAGTATTAGAGATGCGTGCGCATGCCCGCGTACGATAGTTTCATAAATACCAGACATATGGTACCAATTTTTGATTTTTTTATATTTGTTCAATTATTATTCACTATTGTTAATTCTATATAGTTATTTGTATTACATCTTGTAACTGGTATCATGTTACCTCAAAGAACCTAACGAAATATGGTAATTCACTGAATCAAAGTAACATAACCTATGCAGTTAAATTATTGTACTAATAACAGGTCTACCAGCCTTGAGGAATTAGACAGAGTCTTATTGAATTTTTATTGTAATCAGTAATTGAAAGGTTGTTAATTATTGTTTTTTAATTGTCAAAGATTTTATCATTTATTAAATTGTTAATAAACCTCCAATTTTATTACCATAAAAGGAGTATCATTTCTATTAAAAGTAAATTCATTTATTTTTAATCAGTTCTGACACAGGTGCCGGAAGAATTTAAAAAGATTTAGCATAATTCAGAATATTCATCAGATATTGCTTCATTTACTATTGTGTGTGATGATATATTAAATATTCAATCCGAATATTTTTTTTTTTATTTGAAGTGCATGTATTTCAGAAGGAACGTCACAGAACAGAATTGAAGTATTCAAGTGTGGTAAGTAAGTGAGATACACAACAAAGTGAGCGAACCATATTAAAATAAAAGGAGTGAACTATTACTACGTACCCATAGAAAACAATACATTAACACCAATAACCTCAACGATTACGATTACATCTTTGACAAACAACATTATCGTAGATACCGGTGCGTGTCTACACTCACACGAACACACCAAAATATAAATAAATATCCTGTATCTATAAGTTATATTATAATATCTGTTCAACCGGATGTTAAAAGAACAGTTTACCCATCAAAACCAAGAAAACCACAGATGACTTCCACCAATTAATCACAAAACACTGGCCTTTTCAACTTGGATCATGGCTTTTAATAACCCACAAATTTTAACATCAAATAACTGTGATCACAAAGCTTTAAAAATTATAATAACCAGTTTACAGTTTAAAGAAGACACTAACAATTAATATGAAAGTGTAATAGTTGGAATGTACGTTCAGCACTTTTATGCTTTTAAAATTAGAAAAATATAGGTAATTTTTTTCTATAAACAGTAGCAATATGTTTTGTTACTATGTTTTAAACATTAAAATGATTTACCACAATATCAATTATTTAAATCTAACACTTGTTTGTTGGTGCTTGATCCATGTTTGAAATACAATATGTACCTGAGTTAGTGTGTGTGTTCGGAATATATGAAAAATGAAAATCAGATGGGAAGAAACAGAATTAGTAGAAGAAAGAATATCAATATAGTGTAGTGACCTCAGGAGAAAGCAGGAAGAGGCAGGCCAAGATGAACATGGAAATAAGCTATAGGTGAGGTGATGATGGGCACATGACTTATTAATGATGTTATTCACGATAGGAAAGTTTGACGCATTGGATGTGGAAAATGGCAACTGCTGTAAGTGTGGTGGCAATGAGAATCAATCCTAAATATAAGTAATTCACTACCGACTCGGAACACAGTTTTTTGTGGGTAAAAACGTAAAAGTTTTACCTTATACCCTTAACCGCTTTTCGCCTTTAAAAAACTTCTTCAGAGGCTGCCGTTGGGAGCACTGTCCATCTTGTTGTTGGTGACGGTATCGACTTTTGAAAGATCAATATTGTGTGTGTGTGTGTGTGTGTGTGTGGGGGGGGGTGATATGTTCGAATAATGCGTGTGATTTGAATTGTGTTTGTTCGTTTAGGATGTCGTTTTTATGTGTTTTCGTGTGTTTTTATATTTCCAATTGTTTTAGGCTATAAGGTAAAACTTTTACGTTTTTACCCATAAAAAACTTTGTGTTCCGAGTTGGTAGTGAATTGATTATATTTAGTTAAGTAACGGACAATCATGGACAACGAAATGCAAGAGAATCAATCCGTTTGGCGCCTGAGCTATATCTGTTTGTATTAGGGCAGTTTTTGCACACTTAACGACTGAAAGACTGTTCGTCATTGTTGTACAAGAAAACTGCATGTTACAAAACACTACCAATGGAACATAAAATAGAATCCATTAAATCACCGCACTGTTGTGAAAACACCTGTTTTACAGTGTAGCTAGCAGTTGTTGCAAACCATGACTTTTAGACATTAGGTAAATCTGAGTTATACAATATTTTACTCTTATTGTATTTACTTTTTAAATATAAAAAAAACAATAAAATTTGTATACTGACAAACTGATACGTGTATGGTGACTGATAATAACTTATTAAAATAACAAAATCCTTAGTTTAAAATTAATAATCACTTAACAACCTGGTACAATTACTTTCATTACAACAACCTTGTTCAGAGGGGATCATATAATGATGATAATTATATTTTACTTTAGTATAACACTCACTGTAATAATGAATGTGATCACTTTAAATCTATCCACTTCAAGAATGAATACATCTCACTGTCAGCTTCACTCGCACATACAGCAATACCTGAACATTGTTTCCTTTTCCCGCAATAATTCTTGAATAGTTTTTATTAAATATTACATTCTATTTGTGTCACACATTAATTTAAACAATCGTAGAATTTCTCCTCTCTCCTACTGTTTAACTTTGTTTTGAATGGGTAAGAAAAGTTTGAATTCAGCTGGCAGCTCATCTTCTGAATATAAACGGTCTGAGAAATAAACTCTTCTGATTCGACAATTCGCATGAATCTGCACTCGCAAAGTTTCGATATAATTTGTTCCATACGCACGTCTTGTAAAGTCAGCTAAGTTGAACTGAATTTGGTTCCAACCGTCATCCAATCTCATTGGCATTGTACAGATAAATGGTTTAACCCTTGTCGTCGACTGATAGTTGCTAGCACGAAAACGGCGCCTTACGTTTTTGTCATCTAAAACCTAGTTCACAACACACACAAAACATAAATTTAATAAGGTAGTAAATAAATAAGTAAAACATTTAATCAACAGGTGCTTCTAAATGTATAGCAGTTTTACTTGTGATTATACATTTAAATCAACTTTTATTTTAGATCAAGGTTCCCATAGTACCCTACGATGAAGGTTAGAGTGAAGCATGACATAAAGGAAGTAAGGTTAGGTCTCATGTTGAAGGTCTGTAGACAGGAAGTTCTACGGAAGACAATGTAGAAAATTTACTTATTTTCAAGAATACAGATATATACACTAAAGCACAAAAATAATGATTAGTTAACATCTTTCTCTGGAAGGATGTTACTAAATATTTCAATATTAAGAAGTTTGAATATTACAGTTATAACCATAACATAACAAAGCTTGTTAACATTAAAAATTGTCCCTATTTCAAATTATGATTAAAATTCATTCACAGACTCAGAAACTTGTTAATTATCGTGAATCATCTTTTTTTTTAAGTGAAGGCTACCTGCTTCTTGATTATTGTTTGCATACACAAGTTACTTCTACTTATTAATAACTTAATCAATCATTAGAAAATGTGGCTTTTAATTTTTCATGCTGAGAAAAGTATGTTGTCTGTGATGTCATGGATATGTTTGCAGTCATATTCAAAACACACGTTCAGGTGGTAACATTCAACACAAAACAGGAACTCAAAGCAAACTGCAACTAGCAATGAAACACCACTACCAACAGAGGGAGTAGAAAACATCAACGTCCACAAAATCCTTGGAAGCAGCAATATTTCAGTTTTAGCAATAACACAGACAAACCAATACAATTTGTCACAACACAATACAAATGAAAATGTGATCAAGCCTGATAAACACCTCTATCGTATCTGCGGTTCCTTTTAGATACATCGTTACTTACAAAGATTCAACCAGTGCAGTTCTTCATTCAAGCAAGATGGTATATTCAGTATCTTATACCAAACTATACTGATGGCTGAAACAGCTTCTTTAAAAATATGTTATACTTCTATTAATAACAGGAATGCCCAGGTGATAAATAAAATGGAAAAGGTATGACATGTAACTCTGCTGCTGGTATTTAGTCTTGCATGAGATGGTAAAGATGTGCTCTTCTTACTAATATTTGTTTTGTATTTTAAGAAATTGATACTATTGCTATTCATCTAGTATTAGTTTGCTAATATACATTTTACTGTTATTAATACTTCAATTAGTACCAACACTTTTGGGTATCATGGGAGCCAAATATAAGAATTAATTATAATCTTTCTTGGATTTTGTCATCCATGTATTATAAGTATAACACTACCTACTTGGAACACAAAGTTTTTTATTGGTAAAAACATAAAATATTTACTTTATAGCCTGAACTATAATAACAAAAAGCAAAAACTGGTTCAGGCTATAAGGTAAAAATTTTACGTTTTTACCAATAAAAAACTTTGTGTTCCGAGTCAGTAGTGTTATACTTATAATTAATTATAATCACAGACAAAAATACTGTAAACATCAGATAGATATATATATATATATATATATATTGTTACATGATATTTTTCCCATCATCTTGTTGTATGATTGCCTAAGTAAAGATATTTACAAACCCTAGGAAAGTACCAGAAAACATTAAGTAGCCTGCTTAAATGACTACTAATTATAGGTTTTATACTAATGACTAATAATAAATAAGGTTTTAATAATTATCTTTTGAACTATTAAAGTTAATAAGTAAGGAGGACAATGTTTTGGGGGCTACTTACCATGTGAATACCAATTACTTCCATATTCCTTAAGGAAATGGAAGTATGGTGATGGCAAAAAAAAACCGTGTTCGAGATTATTGCAGATTCTGATTGTACTACACTCAAAACATGAAAAAAAGTCATTTTTCGAAAAGTGTCTGTGTGTGTCTGTCTGTCTTAGATTTTTTTTTTTTTGGAAAACAACAGCCGCAAATTCAAACAGAATCAAATAATGTTTCGCATACAGCCCTGAATTATGGAGTTCTCAAGACCTATTGTTTTTGGTGAAGATCGGCTAAGGGAAAGGGGTAGTTTACCTGCAACGTTTTATGTTTTAACAAGGGTATTTTCTATGGCAAACGATAACAGCCGCAAATTCAAACAGAATCAAATAATTTTTTGCACCCAACTCTGAATTGTACAGTTTTCAAGACCTATTGTTTTTGGTGAAGATCGGTTAAGGGAAAGGGGTAGTTTACCTGCAACATTTTATGTTTTAACAAGGGTAATTTTTTCTATGACGAACGATAATTGCCGCATATTCAAACAGAATCAAAAACTTTTTTGCATACATCACTGAATTGTAGAGAACTCAAGGCCTTTTGATTTTGGTGAAGATCGGTTAAGGGGAAGGGGTAGTTTACCTGCAACCTTTTATGTTTTTACAACAGTAAAGTACTTGAAAATTCATTTAAACTTTTTCAAACAATGGTAATTGTTAAAAATAAAATAATTTTGTTGCCAGGCAATAAAATTATAATTTTTTCATTTTAATGTAAATCATGTATGAGAGAAAATATATCGTTCATGGCAGGCAAGCATATCTCAGTTATGTAATGTTTACGTTTCCATTTTATTATTATGACTACCGCAATAAAAAGGCAGGGAAGACACACACACACACACACAATTCGCGTTATTTCTGGCCTCATTCATGTTTATTTTCTTACATTTGCACGCTTTTTAAATGGAAAGTGCCGAAACCCATACCAACATAATGCGTGCAAACCGAAAAAGTGTCCAGCGTGGATAGCGATTTGCTTCCTGTGGATCGCTGGGCAGTGTAACTGCACGTGTTTACAGAGGAACGATTCATAGACAGACTTTTCGTCTTTAGGGAATGAACTGAGGGTTCATTCTTGACTTTTCTGCAAGATGCTGAGGGTCCATGAGTGACTTCGGAGCGCTCCTTCTTTTCCACGTGTTTGTTCTGTGAAACGTACACTGTAGATTCGCAGCTTTACTCTAAGCAACGCTCAATAGGAAATGTTGAAAATTTTTGTCCACGGTGTACCCTCATACACACTAAACCTGCTCTGATGTTTTAATTACGGACATCATAATATTAAAACTTTGGAAACTTGAGCACTACTTAATGGAGATCAATCATTAACTTATACAAGCCATTAATTTTATGCATATTTTTTATATATATGTGTACAACGTTATCGGCAACAAAGAAGTAGTTTTTGTTAAAATTCCTTCCCGGGATATTTGGCCGTAGTCCAATGTTTTCTACAAAACCAGACGTTTCGGCAATGCCATCGACTTCCATCATCAGTGAAAATCGAGTGCAATAACGTGAGGTGGTATAAGTTAGTGACCACAGTACTGTGGTTAAGGCTGAAGCAGTAAGTAGAAAGAAGTAGTTTCTATAGTAATATTTCATTTCGAAAATGATTTTAAATATAAATCTTAGAATATGGAAGTCATGTATGGTTCTCCATACCAATATTTTTATTATGTTTGTAAAAACTGGAATGGATCCATAAGTTTAATAAGAAATTTGTTTCATAATAGTTGTTAGTAATTAATTGTTTGATGTTGATTGATAATATATGCTGTAATATTATTTAAACAAATGTTAATGTTAATGGAAGGGTACAAAAATTATAATAATAGAGATATTTGTGAAACTAGGTATGTTAGGCCTAGATAGTTAAGGAATTTGGAAAAGAGTTTATAGTAAAACTAGAATAATTAATGTCATGTTGAACTATGTTATTACTGATGGTATCTAATAGTTTTAGTAAAGTGAAGGGTATAAAAAAGAACTAATTGTAAATAATTTGGTACAAATAGTTAAAAGTGTAAACTAGTAACTCTGGAAATATGGAAGGGAAACTAATCAAAAGTGATATCAAAACAATCAGTGTTCCATCAGAAATTCAAAGATACTAGTATCTTGAAGATCAAAGATCATATAAAAAAGTTATAACAATTTTAAGAAAACTGTATCTAAGATGTTAGAAGTTTGTTTATTTTGAGGCTCAGAGAGAACCATAGTAACTCAAGATGATACAGTTTAAACCAATGAAAGCTAAGTTATAGGCCTTAGCAACAGACATGTTATAAAAATAATTGGAGATTCCATTATTAGAACTGAACGAGAAAGGATGATATAAAAAAATGAGAGACCAATCTAAAATATTTCGAGTGTAATAACAGTGAAGATAATTAAAGTTAAATCATTTTAAAAGATCAAATGTTTAGAAGAAAGAAGTAAACCATTATTCGAAAGAAGGAAGCCGATTAACATACAAAGAAACAAATTCAACATATCCAGGAAGGGAAGTATTTTTGCTAATAACTAAACTGAAGAAATTACCTTAATGTCCCAAGTTTACACTTGACAAAGAAACTGTTTACATTTTTTGATTAAAATTATATTTGGACTTTCACTGGGAAAATAATTAATAAACAGTCTTATTTTCATGGTAAAAACTATTTATGTATGGTAATATGACCATTTAAAGTGTATTAAACATTGAAAATACGTAGTTCAACATAACCTAGCACTGAACATTATAAAGTTAGTAATAAACTCTTGTTGAGACATTCTGTATTTAATTCTAAGTCCATGTATTTTGGTACGTTTCCAAAGATCATTGTAGTTTATATCGTAGCCAAAAGGATCTAATGTAAAACAGTTTTAATTGTATCTTATTTAGTAATTATTAAAACGCATACATTGTATACCCTGAGACGTGGGAGTAATTGCTGCCATTCTGAGCAAATTTAAAGAACAACCGGCAAGACTTTGTTAATAATTATATCTTTCTTTTACCAACATTTAATAAGGAGAATAAAGGATTTGAGTTAAATAACACCATATAAAAGGTTTTCTTTTCTTTATTTAGTGGATAATTTTATGTATATGATATTATGTACAACATATAAACGAATGTTAATTTTTTCATCAACTAGCATAGGTTGGTAACACTCCCGACAAGAAAAGTATGGCACCAGATTTGAATCTGCCTTACTGAGAATTAGTAGTCATAATATTATGTTAAATAAACGATTAAAAAAGATAGAAATTTAGAAGAAAAAAGAAACCCTTATGCTATATGCAATATTACTTACCAAATTACCAATACATTTTATTTGCAACATCTGATTGCAAATTGGCGCTCAACCAACATTACCCTGACAACATACTCATCCTTAAAATACAAACCAAGAACAATTTAGATAGTATGAATTAACTGAACGTAATAAATTGGAGCCCAACTAGTGAGGCTAGAGATAGAATAACTTTGTGTTCTTATTGTGAGTGTTATAGCAATTTCTACTCTAGTGGCGGCTATGGTTAAACAACAGAGATGTCAAGGAGAAGAGCAACGTCACGTAAACATACGTAGGGAGAAGAAATAGAATTGGACATGGAGGTGCTTCAAATTGGTTTTATTGTGTGTGATTGTAGTGTATGTGTTAGTTTTTTGTGTATTTTCAATGTTGAGTGCTTTGAATATTGTGTCATGTTTTGTATTGATTTGTATTTGTTCAGGTATTAGTTTGTTTTGTGTTTTATGTTTGTATATTTGTAAAAAGCTAACAAAACTATTTAAAAACACAGATATAAAAATAGCATACAAAACTAATAAAAATAATTTACAAAAACTAAATAGCCCGCACAACAAAGATAATACAACAACTAACGGTATATACAAAATTGAATGCCAAGATTGCAATAAATGTTACATAGGACAAACAAAAAAACAGCTGAAAAAATGTTATTTTGAACACCTAAACGCATACAAAAAACCAGAAATATATAAATCCAATTTAGCCACACATGCAATAAACACAGGACATGAATTCCCAGACATAACCAATGTGACACTAAAAAACATATACCACACAAAGGCACCATAATGAACATTTGGGAAAATTTACAAATATACAAACATAAAACACACTAATACCTGAACAAATACAAAACATGGCACAATATTCAAAGCACTCAACATTGAAAATATACAAAAAACTAACACATACACCACAATCACACACAATAAAACCAATTTGAAGTACCAGAAGCCAACAGGAAGACACAATAATAATAGTCAACCAACACATATGTCTAAACCAGACACCAAAACCGGAAGGCTGAGGATGGGTACAAGATGGTACCCGAAACATGTTCCTAATAAGGAAAAAAAATATCTTGAGGTAAATTCATTATAAATATTAAATGTATTATATACATCAAGAAACGGACTAGCAGAAAGTGATTGAATATATATATATTGTTACAACACAAATAAGCCAACCCAATACCAGGGATGAACAAGATAATATTGAATTTAAAATAATACTTCATGGTAAATAAAATGATTAATTTAAATAAAATATAAAAACTATGACTCGACAAACGACGACATGACCTAACCCAAGTGATTAACCCAACAAAAGGAAACAAAAGAAGAAGGGAACCACGAAAAACAAACGAGAATAAAACCAAAGAAGAGAAGAAAGTGATTAACCAAACCAAAGGAAGAAGGGAAAAAACCAAAACCCAAACAAAAATGAAACAAGTTCATGGAATTAAATGACTCAATATAACACGTCGAAATGAACCCAAAGGAGAAGGTGGAAAAACCAAGGTATTAACCAAATACAATGAAAATGAAGAAGGAGGGAAATGGATAGAAATGAAAACCAATAATGATACACAAACAAGTAATAAAGCATAGGAGAAGGAGAAATAATGCACTCAAAAGTAATATTGGAACCAAGACCAAAAATTAACCTATGAGAATGGAAAAAGTAAATGTCATTATCCATTAATGGACAATAATAATTTAGGGATGAAACCCTCTTAAACAATGTTAAAGATAAAAATGATAAAAAAGCAAACTAAACCCCAATTTAGAATTAGATGTAAGAATAGTATTGTAAGGACATAAAATTGGTAATAGTATTAAGGATATATTGTAATGAAAGAGAAAAAATGAATAGTGAGATAGTAATTAGAGAGTAATTACCCATTCAGAAACACTTAAAAAACAAAAACATTTGTGAAGTGCAAAATGAAAGTGTAAAAACCCCAAAGTGTAGCGATAAAGAAGGTACACTAAATAAATTATAAATAACTATAAATAATTTAAGAGTGAAGGTGATGATTGAATGAAAATAGTGTAAGATATAGAATGGAAATATAGTGAAAAATAGTGAATGATAAGATCATTAACAATTAATAAATCCTAAAGAACACGAAAAGTTTAACAGTGAAAAATAATAGTGAATAAGTATGTGGTGAAAAATAGTATTAAG
Organism: Magicicada septendecula; assembly: GCA_034769895.1. Taxonomy (NCBI): domain Eukaryota; kingdom Metazoa; phylum Arthropoda; class Insecta; order Hemiptera; family Cicadidae; genus Magicicada; species Magicicada septendecula. The sequence continues at coordinate 131,940,678 of CM068372.1, forward strand.
TATAAACTATAAAGAGGTATTGAACACTGAAAAGTGATAATTACCATAGTAAACAAAACAAAAAATATAATTAAGGAGTTTTAAAAGCAAGTAATCATAGATGAAAGGAAGAACCCCAGGAAAGAGTAAATTGAAAGTGTTAAAATACTGATAAAGTAAAATAATAAAGTCCCTGTTCTGGGCGCAATCTGTTAAAATACTGACTGATGTGAAATAATTAATAGTAATAATAAATGTATATCTGATAATTATGTATTTGTATTCGATTGTTATTAAATACTGTACACCAGACATCCGGTGTGACCATGTGCTCAGTTTATTAATATACATTAGGTTCTTCGGGTCCAGAGTTGCGTTAAGCAAGAATCAGAGGCAGTAAGGGTTTCGAAATAACATCCAATTGACATATGGCAAACAAATTAATTTTATTTATATCAGTATTTAAATGCTATAAACCACAGGAGTCTTTGAACGATTATTAAAATCCAACATGGCGGCTACATTACTTCCGCCTTTCACCATGCTTTTAATGCTATATGGATATACTCTTATTTGCTTTAAAATAACTCTCCTATCAACTTCTTTACTGCAGTAACTTTCAAAAGTGTTATTTATTTCTTTGACATGAATAATTACTTTATAATTAACCACAAACCAATGCCTCAGATATAGTTACTTTAAAGTGGGCCCACTCGCACTTCCACTCTCTCACTCAAACCAATCATACCATAATATTGAACACATTGATTATTTTTTCTGATTAGAGCTCATTTTTCTGTGTTAAATTTAGAAAAGAATTGTAAAGGGCTTTCCTGAAATGATGCGGCGTTGACTATCCTCGGCAGACTCCCATGTGGCTGGCAGGTGTTTGGCCAAACTGTTGCTGTTTTATTTAAGTGCACTGAATTTACTTTTTTCTCTGCATTATGGTCCACTGATTCTATTGTATTGTTATGATTATATTTTTGAATAAATTTACATTTTTTTGGCAAAAACTGCCCACTACACTGTTAGAGCGTGTGTGCTCTCTGAGTTGCTTTTGAAGACTGGGGCAGACGTTTTACCCTGTAACTTTCGTCTGTCCTTTACACTGAATTTACATGATGGTTATAATTACTTGTTAACACTATTTACTTGTGATTACATTTTGTTGATTCAAATAAAACACTTTAGCTGACTGTTTTCGGCCAGCACAATTTTAACGTGTTATCGCCATGATGATATTCTGAAGACTGGGGCTGGGTCAAATGTAATTGTTATGTAAGTGGTCGTGCATCTGACGTCACCGTCTATTGTTTTCCAGCCACCGCCTTGGTTAATACGTAATGGTTTTATATCGTCATTGTGTTTTGGTGACGATTTGTTACAGTGGACCAATGAGAAGTTCGTATTGTCAATTTGTAGCGCCTAAAACCACCATTACCGTTGTTTAATTTCACTCGTACTCTGCTGACCTTGGATCGGCTCCCCTCTGGTGAATTTGCGTATCTACTGGGACTTGGGTAAACTAACCTTGCCCTTGTTAATATGTATAAACACAATAAAATTTACAATGACCCTATTACTTATACCGTTATTATGGTACTGGAAACTCTGTACTGTTACAAAAGTGTTAACATGGAGGGAGAGTAAAGATTGTTTAGAAAGTTAAGGAGTTAGATACAAATCAAAAAACAGCCATGTTATAAGGGATCATGATAAGTTCATAAAAGTGATGTTGTTTGTCACACTAAAAAATAATATAAAATAAGATGCACATTGTGAACAAAGATTAGCAAATAAGAAGTTAGTTAAATAATTATTCAATCAAGTTTATGAATTGGATATGGCTGTAAGAATCATACAGACCGTAGGCCTACATGTTATATTTAAATAAGATCAAAGAAGTAGTAAATAATAGCCACATTGTTATTATTGGGAAAGGAAATAAATAAAAATGTTAAGAAATGTATGACTAGAAAACATGGAAACCAAAGAGTAAATAATTGTGTATAAAATAATAGTGACATAATAATAACATATAAATAGACTCAAAAACACAACACAACCAATTATAATAACTAAATAAAGCCCATTTGGCTGAAATGAAATGTAATTTAAATGAAATAAGTCAAATACCGTAATGGCTACTTATGCCTATGAAAGTGCCTAACTGTCAGAACCAAACAACTACAAATTATAACAAATTAACAAAGAAATTAGCAAATCTGAGGTGAAGGATTCACCAAGAATAAATTGTAAATCATTTGTAAAACAAAATATTATAATAAGCATTTCTATACAAAAATAAATGTAATTAACAAGTATTAACATAATTCTTCGTATTGTTTAAATTAGCAGCCATCCTTACTATTTCTTTTATGAATTTGCTAACTGCTATAATTTTTTAAGGTTGTTTAAGACCTGAAGATGTCAGTAATGACGAAAAGCTTAGTCGAACAATAAAAAATTATAGCAGTTAGCAAATTCATAAAAGAAATATTAACATAATTGTAAAAACATAAAATCTAAAATTACCCAAACTTGTGGGGTATCAAAATAATCTATGAAAGGAAATAAATACAATAGTGACAATATTTAATAACCAGGAAGGAAGATAGAGGAATAACAGCAGTCAGAAGATATACGAAGAATTTGAATTTTGATAACAATACATCATCTCAAAATCAACCAATCAAAATCATGCAGTTGCCATAGAAATGGCAGTTGAAGACAGAATTACGGTTGAATACCGTTAGAGAAGTGAAGCATCAGTCAAACAATACAGAAGCCAATATTGGGAAGAACGATTTTCTAATAAAATAATGTAAAACAGTAATCAAGGTGCATAACCAGGACAGTATAAGAAGCAGACGACCCATTTATAGCAGTCCACTCGAGATCCAGGATAATTAAACTGAAAATTAACCGAAAAGAATGACCAGATACGTTATGAAAAGGACGCCCAACCTATTGAAGCCCAAAAATTAATGAAAAAAGAACTTATTGCAGCCAAATCCTACCCGATCAAATGAACGAAGACACCAAGTCATGCTGAGGTGTTAAGTACAATTAAATGACCTATTTCCAAAAACCCAATCACTCTAAATTTTACTAAACGTAAATTTATCTCACTATAAACAAATATTTCTCTTTCACAGATTATTTAAGTAAAATAAAACTCACTGAAAATTTGTTAAGATAAAACATAACCTATTATTAAAACACGAACTTTCAAAACACATTTAACGACACTACAGAACAGATTGTAACATCACACATTATTATTTATGTACACTTAGCATAAGGTAAAATATTTTTATTGTAACCATAGGAATTCTTTAGTTCATAATCACAAGAATCCCACGATTTTGAAACGAAATTAATTGCCATATCTAAACATTCAACTGCCTAGCTAATACGAATGTATCGTTACAGAATCGATTTTCATCAAGCCTTGAGAACAAGTGTTTCATGTAATCAGTCGGTGCAAATTTATTATTATATAATTGTCAATTTGAACATTTTAGTTATCACCTATTAAAAATAACTATTACAGGGAGTAACCGTTGTTATTATTTCATAGGGAGTGCTTTATATATTACTAGTGTTTATTTAAGAATAGATTTGACGAGAAGCGAACAAGTTGTCATTTGCACAGCAGCATCGACAATTCAGACGGCAGTGCGAGCGGGAATTATTTGAACGCCCGACCGTCACCGCTGAAAACTCATCATACAATAGTTTTAGTTGTTTTAATAAACGACTTGGCACCACCCGGGATTAACACACCCCTATAAGTAAACAGGTAAGGTTACTGCCATGTTATACTGGTGATTACCGCAACGCTACGGACATCGTTAGCCGCAAACATTGATGTAACGACCCCGGTGCGAGACGAACGCAGTAACATTTATTACACATTCAAAATTGGTGTATATTTTACAGGTACGCAAAACGCTATCTTTTTATAACGTTACAGATTGACGCATACAACGTGAGGCTCAAACGAAGACGAGGACGTCCTATATTTATTCGTTACAATATATATTGCAACAATACAAGCATAGGCTGTACTGTGCATTTATTAAATAAAATAAATATTTAGATTAATTTTATTAATATGTAATAGATAAGCAGGTGTGAAATTGAAAGCTGAATTTATACACAGGAATCGACAGGCACGATCACGCGATTGCCGCTGAGAGTGTGTACACTAGTAAATAGAGTGTGTGCGTGAAGCCTGTTCAAGCCTGAAAGTTTGCAATCTCACCCCAAGTAGATGCTAAATTATAGTCTTATTTAATTATAAGCAAAATGTAAATGTTAGAAAAATTGCAAAGACTTCTAAATATGCATAAAAATAATACACATGTGCAGTGCGAAAACGGTGTGATTAGGACGTTCAGTGTGATTTTAAGAGCGTAGTAATTACACTATTTATGCGAGTCCAATAGTAATTACATAGAATATGTGTGATTAAATCAGACAATGTTAGAACACCTTGAAATCCGCATTAGCAGTTGCAATTGGCAGAAATGTGCGAAAATATGAAATTGGACGATAGTAGGGGAACTGACGCTACGGACAGTTTCTGACATGCAGAATTCTGTTCCGACAGGTGTGGTTTCTTGGTTGAATATAAATACGGGCCCAGGAGAGCCAATTTTACTCTCAATCAGTCTTCAGAAGCGGCGGGATGCTATGTTCAGTATCAACGCGATTTTTTTAAATAAACTGTAAAGTCGGATGGACAATACGTTCATCCAAGTATCAAACAGTAACTCTTAGTTTGATTTTTTTTTTAATACGATTATCGAACATACTCTACAAGTCTACAACCACAAACTTTCAGCACTCTAGACAACCGACGAGTCACATCAGGCAGAGGAACGCTATGCAGAGCAATAGAGGCATCTGCTAGGACAACAGCAGTTGATGCAGAGCAACATATCACTCTACACTACAGCAACCAGATGGGACCATGAGGGACGAGTGACTGGAGGACGACAAGTGGAACCGGAGAACGTGCAGGGAACTCCATTTAAAGGGGACCTACAGATCAACGGAGGACATGGGTACGATCTACAGAATCGAGGTGACAAATAACCAATTTATAATTTGTAAATGTGAGAATAAAGACATTGAAAAGACATTTTAAAATTTAAAAAAATAAATAAAAGTTATGTTACATGTAGATAGAGATAAGAGAATATAATTTAAAGTCAATAAGAATTTTCTTGGATGATTAACAAGTAATTTAGTAAATGTACATTTTTATTTAAAGCTTATAAAGTAATCAATGAATAATATTACATGCAAAGCAGAAAGTAAAGTAGTTGGGAAGTTATAGAAAGAGAATAACAATTCTCTTAGTCAATTTAAATTTTTATAAAACATTAAGATATATGCAATGCATAAAGTAATGTAATAAAAAAATATATAAAGCAAAGAAAACAAAACTGCAATAAAGCACACAGTCAGACTGAGCGGTTGAGAAATTTTAGATTAACAAATAAATGTTTAGCATATGCTTTTGTTAATATAGGATATAAGATTTATTTTATGATGAATGTATTGCAACAAAGAAATGTTTAAACAAACAATAATGAATATTGTAATGCAACAGAAATTCTTGGATTTCGTTGTCCATGACGTGTCCGTTACTTAACTAAATATCACTATAATATTGGCGACTCGGAACACTAAGTTTTTTATAAGTAAAAACGTAAAGTTTTACCTTACAGCCTAAGACGAACTAAACACGATAAAATATCTAGCAAAATCTAACGGTTATGACAGGACAATAGTCAGTAAACTCCTACACAAAACACAAAACAAACAACAGACAAAGACAGAAAACAACAAATTCATAACACTAACATACATCAACAAACAAACAGAAAAAATTGCCCACAAATTCAAAAAAGCAGGATACAGAATCGCTTACAAAACTACTAACAAAACAGAACACACACTATCAAAACGCATGCCCAAAGCACAAAACAAATTCGATCTACCCGGTGTATATAAACTAAATTGTTCAAATTGCAATAAATTCTACATAGGCCAGACAGGACGTAGCTTCAAACAGAGACACATTGAACACACAAAAGCACTCCACACCACTACAGAATCTACCTTCGCAAACCACCTCATTGAAGCAAACCACACATATAAAAACATCGACAATAACATGAACATACTACACGTACACACAAAAGGCCGAAAACTAGACACTCTAGAACAATTAGAAATATACAAACACACAAAAACAAATAAAAACGACATCCTAAACGAACAGACACAATTCAAATCGCACGCATTATTCGAACACATCTCACCACACACACACAGCTTCGATCTTTCGAAACACTATCTCGTCGCCAACAACAAGACGAACAGCGCTACTTACGACAGCCTCTGATGAAGCCTTCTATAGGTGAAAGCCGGTTTAGGCTGTAAGGTAAAACTTTACGTTTTTACTTATAAAAAACTTAGTGTTCCGAGTCGTCAATATTATAGTGATATTTAGCAACAGAAATGCGGTCTTCGACGTTACATAAATAAAAATATTAGAAATATAATAGGGAAATAGATATTTAAATCTCATATTAATATAAGGGTCAAATAAATACATTGATCATTGTATAAAATTGAATAAGGATGCAAGGTAGTAATAGCAATAAAAAATAAACATGTAATATAGACAATAGTAAGAAATCAATGTTCAAAATCAATTGCTAACCAAGTAAAGTTCTTAGGTTTTAATTTGTCTGAGGAGGGTATCACACCTTCAACAGAGAAAGTAGAAGCAATTCAACACTTCCCTACTCCAAAAAATAGAAAACAGTTACAATCCTTCCTTGGAATTTGTAACTATTAACGTAAATTCCAAGATAATTATTCAGAAATAACTGGTAAATTCCAAAAACAACTATCATCCAAGGACAAATGGGCATGGGGACCAGAACAAGATAAAGTTCTACAATTAATCAAGGAAAAATTTCTAGAAACTGTTATGTTGTACCACCCTGACTTTAACAAACACTTTTATCTAAATTGTGATGCAAGGAATGTTAGTTTAAGAGCCACTCTATATCAAGAAGATGAAGAAGGACATCACATGGTAATTAGTTTCGCCAGCAGAGTGCTAAACAACTGCGAACGCAACTATAATGTTACCGAAAAGGAGCTGCTAAGTGTAGTTTACGCATGCAATAAGTTCAGAACTTATATACTTGGATACCCAGTGACTGTAAGGACTGATCACAAATCAATTTCATTCCTAAAACGATGTAAGCTCAGTCATGGTCGCCTAACTAGATGGGTCCTTGCACTGCAAGAATATCGCATTGATTGGGAATATATACCTGGAAGGAAGAACATAGCAGCCGATATCTTGTCCCGAATAAACATACAAGACCAATCGTTCGAGGGAGAAAAAGAACGAATTGCCAAAGTGTACAATATTATTAAGAGTAGGAAGGATTTAGAAATAATAACAAACGAAATTAACCAACATCAAAAATTGGATCCCAAATTAGTAAACATACGCCAGAAGGTGCAAAATGCTGATGAAATTATTACAAAATATTACTGTATACATGATGATAGATTATTTATTAAAGTTACCCCTAATCAAGTAAACTGGAAATTAGTAATTCCCACAGCTGTGGAAAACAAATTAATCTTGGATTACCATGTCAGATATGGACACATGGGAGCCCTAAAAATCGTCAAAGCCCTGGAAGAACAAGTGTACATAAAAAATATAAACAGAAAGGTGCAAAAATCAATCCAAACATGTCACATCTGCCAGATGGTTAAACATAACAATGAGAAGAAGGAGGGAGTAATGATCCCTATTACATCCAAACATAAGCTGGAAAAAGTATTCCTGGATATATGTGGACCGTTCCCACGCAGTGGAGGGAACCATAGATATAAATTTATCATTATTATTTTTGATCATTTTTCTAAATATACTAAACTTTACGCTATCAGCAGAGCCACTACCAAGAAAATTCTGGAGATAGTCATTGGACATTACATAATAGAGATTGGTAAACCGTCATCCATTATCACCGATCATGGTACGCAGTTCAAGGGAAGCAAATGGAGAAATAGTCTTCTAAAACACAGCATTAGAACATATAAGACTTCAGTATACCACCCCAGCAGCAATCCTGCAGAACGTGTATTGAGGGAAGTTGGCAGAATACTCCGAACTTACTGTCATGACCAACAGAGGAGGTGGTACGAATACTTGTCACTTACCGAAGAGTTTCTCAATATATCTTACCATCAACCCATTGAAAATACCCCCTATACTGTTATGTTTGAAAGGCTTCCACCTAGGGAAATCCAGGATATCATCAATTTTCCAACAAACCCAGAATATCAATTTGAAAACGTTAAATTTTATAACCGGATAATGGAGAAGGCAGAAATAAAGAAAAAGAAGTATGAAAGGAATAATCCAAAACCAATAAACTACCAAATTGGTGAAAAAATATTAATAAGAAACAGGGAGTTACCCAGTACACTAGAAGGAATAACAAAAAAATTATTATTATTATATACTGGACCCTATGTGATAACAAAAAATAATAATAATAATAATACCTATGAAATAATGAACCCTATCATAAAAAAGATTAAGGGAACATATAATCAGGAGTCTATAAAAAAATATTATGAAGAGAAAACACTTGGAATTAAAAGAGAATTTGAATTTGGAGAAAAACCACTAAATCCAAAAGGTATGTAAGCACAACTTACTAAAGATTTTTTGAACAATATTATTTAAATAGAAAACACAACACGCACAAGGAAGTAAGTACGACTTACTATATAGTTATGAAGAAGGTATTAAGAAGAGTTGATAACAACCCCCAAGATTACAGAAGAAAACCAGAAATATTATTATATGTCTACAAGGAACGATTATAAATAAGGAATAATGAAACCCCAAGATAAAAATTTTTTATATCCAGAAGTACCTATGCAAAATAGTAAAAGAAAAAAACAAAATGACCTAAAATACATGCCAGATTGCCAAATGAAATGAACAACCAAAATAAATGATTGATTATGACCAGAATAATATAAAATGGAACAAGAAAAATGCTTATCAACATAATTCATTGTAATGTAACCAGACCATGTAGTAAAATAAGATAAGGAGAACAAAGGTTGAGTTAATGACTATAATTACACTGAACTTAAGTAATAATAATAATCAAAACAATTACAATTTAGAAATTCTTGGAATTATAAGAACCAATGAAGAAATGATACTTAGAGTTACTGTCACAACAAGAATGAAGATCAAAACTAATTACAGATAATGACTGTCAGAAGTGTTATCAGAAAATGATTAAGGAAAATAAAATGGAATCACGAAGTATAAAAAATAGGAATAATTAAATATAAAACGCGACAATGTAAAGAATTCCAAAATGTTTATTATTAATTAATTAATAAGATTATTATGATATTATTATATTTTTATAGCTGACTGTAGATGAATTCCAGCAGTACTATATTGAAGTGTAGTATGGACAGCAGAGTATGAAGCCAAACAGTGCCTCTCTGAACTGTACCAACGCACATATTAGGGATTGTTAGGGAAATTAAATATTTAAGGAATATTAGAATCGTTGCGAAGAATGACATCAAATTCCAGAAAAGAATGACGAAGAAAACAGAAGGAAAATAGCTGACAGAAGAATAATGGAGAAATACAGTGACTGCAGTAACTAGAAGTAGAAGAAAAGTGAACCTACAGTTTCATTGAATATTGTAACCAACTATCGACAAATACTGTTTAAAGAAAAATTATATATAACCAAGAATGTTAATAGGAGTAATGAAATGTCATTAAATAAAGAATTGTGAATACCAGTCTAAACAAGTTACATTGAGAATCCCATTGTTGACCATTAAAATTGATATGAAGAAAAGGCATGTAAAAAAAAAAACAAGTTTACTTGACCTAAATTACATTCAGGTAAATTAAACTTCTTTAGGAGGGGGAGCATATGTAACGCAACAGAAATGCGGTCTTCGACGTTACATAAATAAAAATATTAGAAATATAATAGGGAAATAGATATTTAAATCTCATATTAATATAAGGGTCAAATAAATACATTGAACATTGTATAAAATTGAATAAGGATGCAAGGTAGTAATAGCAATAAAAAATAAACATGTAATATAGACAATAGTAAGAAATCAATGTTCAGTGAAAAGTAAATAAATCAAAAATACTGATAAGAATTATAAGAAAGAAACTAATATCGAATATGTTAAAGTAAATGACCGTGAAAATAGATAAAAATGAGTCAATAATATACATTACTAGTTAATCGAAAATAATGATTCTGAATTATATAATGTTATGTTGTTACCATAAATATTATATTAAAGTTTGTGTTAGCTTATGAAGCTTACTTGTTGATGTAATATCAAATAATGAAGCAATATGTATTATTTGTTTACTGTTGTAGAAAGGTGAGGAAAATCAGTTAATTAGTATTAATTAATTTCAATTTTTCTTATGTGTGATCCATAGGTCAAGATAAAGTTGTTGTTAAATATAATAAGGATAATTATTTGTGTACATGTACATAGTTAAGGTTTGATTATGTTTGTAAACTTATATAAAAAGGCTATAGTTGTTAACAAGTTATATTCAAAAGTAGATCCAAATATAATAAAAGGCCTAACCGCCAATAACACTATATAACAACTCAGAATAGAAAGGTTAGGTAAAGAAGTTAATAATAATTAATGAATATAATTCAAGGAGTTAGAAAAACCCTATAATAATTAATAATAAATTATAAACAAACTCAATATAAACAAATTATGATAATGCCATAGTGCAATGATATCGATTGATAACGTTTGATATCGGAAAAATAATAATTATGAAAAGAAACAGACTAAGATTGAAAAACCAGCAGAATATATATAGAAATTAGTAAACAAGATATAAATAATGTTATATTTTGATATAATGGAAGTTTAATAAGGAATTATTTTGATGAGTGGAAGAATAATATATGAATTTATCACTATATAACAAAACATTGAAAAATAAAAAAAAAAATTTGTTGCTAGGGACAACAAAAATTAATATAGGTTGTTGATTTTGATTATTGCAATTTATGATCTGAATGCGATCAGATTAAACCCAGAGAAATGGTTAATAAAACTAATTTAATCTAAATTATTTAAATACAGTAATAGTCACCATATATGAATAACTAATTGTCATAATTAGGCCAGCAAACATTAACCGAATTGTATAATGGTATCATACAAACGATAATAAGTAATTGAATTCCAAAAAGGAACGACTTGGATTGTCCAATATCAGATCAAGAACAAATGATAATTTAATGAAATAATAAGACTATTTAAAGAACTACCTGTGTAAAGAATTAATCCTACAAACCAAATGAAAAATAATAACCATTCAACCACATTGGATATCGCAATTTACATCATACGATAGAAAGACGTATTTGGATCCAGAGTTTACCGAAGAACGTAATCACTATTTTGGCCGTTGGCGAACAAAGGGAGCGGTATTTCTAAATCAACCAGGACCAAGGACTCTACTTTATTACCACTTGAAGACAAGAATAAAGAAAATCATATCATCTCTGATTGATACGGGGCGTCAACTCACGAGGTTAAAAGCAACCGCCTTCCAGAGTCGCTTCGTACTTCGTATGGTAAATTACAATTGTATAAATAATATTAAACACAACAACACTTTGATTTTGTAATATCTTGCATTCTTATATATGTATTTTTAATCTTCCCCGCAGTTGAAAGAACCTTCACACCCTGAATCTAAATTAATTATAAAAAAATATAAATGAATTTAAAATAAAATATTGGACCGAACAATAATCGATTAACTCAACGTATAGCCTTTCGTATATCAAGTACAACCAATCTTATTGAATGTTAAAAACCAATTGAACTAATAAAGAAACCTTGTATAAATTCAGTATCTTATTATTTGGGTAGTATTTAATGAAGTGGGAATAAGAATTAAACATACCGAGTGTATAATAACTAAGCACCGTACGCGGTGGGTGAACCTCTAAATTCCGTTTGTTTTGGAACTGCAGCGCTTATTGCGGAATTCTCCGATACCAAAGAGAAGAGAGTTACACACGAAATTTCTATAATTCTCTGCAAGGCAGACTAGGGCTGAGCGGAATTTTTGAATAACACCCTACATACATAAGTTACATTCACACTAACACTTCTAGATTAAATAGAGAGATAAGATAATCATAATTAACGATATTCCTAGATCTAGCAAACCCAGATATATAAGAAATTGAAATATTAAAATAATAAAAGAGAGGTACATACGAGAGAAATATTACAAATTGACGAAATCAACAGTGTGGCTTAAACAGTACACACAGGTCATCATAACAATATTTTATGGAGAAGTAAACGCGATTTTAAAAACACTTGTGATTTTTTTTGAATAAATTAATGAAAACACGTACAATTCAATTAATGACTACTCTTATTACTATTACACCCAAACCCCAGTAAATGGTACATTCTAACAGTAATGTTAGATACATGTTAGCACAGCACGAGTTAAATAATAATCAATTCGTGTTGTTGTATAATTTTGTTTCCCAAAAGCGTGGGGCTATACAATTTAAAATACATTTAAATTAGAAATTTGTATTGTTATAAATGAGAGACATTTCATAAATACTTGTACTTATTTAAAAAATCTGTTAGAAGTTTTTTCAAGTATGAGCAAGCATTGTCATGCAAAATGGGTGGCCTATCCCTGAGTAAGTAAGTCATTTGTGCACTTTTCTGCATAATTTTTTGCATGAAGTCATGCTAATGTGTTGCTGACATATTTATTCCACATGGATATCTGTCATGATGGTTCCTCAGTGATCATAAGCAAATATCATCATTTGCTTAACTCTGATTGCCCTTGTCAAAATTTTTGGGTTGCAGGGATGATGGACTTCTCCACACGTTTGACTCTTTTTCGAAGTCTCTAACCCATGTTTCATATTCTTCTTCTTTTATGTAAGATGGCCCGATTTTCTTCACGCATCAAGGGGTTTCAATGGAAGTCCATTCCAAGTATCCCACTCATCTCTTCTGTGGGTGTATTGCATTTCCCCAACAGTCTCTCACTATTTTTTTGTCACTTGTCCTGCCAAAGTGGTCATTCCAATCCCTTTTTTCACCTTCTGACAAATCTGGCTACATCCTCGAATTAACCAGTCTTATGTCACAATTTTCTGTTCTGTCACGTCTCTTTTTCTAATAATTATAATGAGTGTACTCACTTCTATCATCCTCAACAGTCATTTTGTTTTACTAGTGTCAACCCGTGTGTCAGTTCCATAAGTCCGCACTGGTCATACCATCATCTTGTATATTTTCACTTTATCTTCAAGTCCAAGGTATTTAGTTTTCCAGGTTACATCCCTTAAATATCCAGAAATACGAGCTCCTTTTAGTGCCTGTCTTCTTGCTTCCTCATAGGTATTTCAGTCACTATAGATGTCTGTCCCTAAATGTTTAAACTCCACGACCTATTGAAAGTCCAAGACCTATATCTTTCCTTCCAAATTCCAGTTTACATCAAATGGTATCTTTTGAAATTACCATCGACTTGGTCTTGTCTCTTGAGACTACAATGTCAAAATTTTGTTGTTGTTATTATGCATTTATGAAGAAGCCTCTGCAAATTATCTTCTGAATCTGCTATGATCACTGCATCATCTGCATAGGACATGATACATATCTGCTTATTATTCATATTATACCCACTCACTAGCTATTATACTCATGGCTTCTACCACATCCTTTTCTTTTAATTGCCATTGTTTTCAGTTTCTTCAATTGCTGCTGTCATACTGAAAGATGTCATCTGAAAGCATGAATTGTATCTCCGAATATTTTAGAGAAAATGCTTGAATTCTGAAGTCGTTCCTGACATGTATGAACGAAGTGGTTCTGGTGGTTGATTCAATGGTTGTAAAATTACTTTTCCAATAGCTCATCCCATTTCCAATGGAGATTCAGTTTTAAATTTTTTGGCTTGACAGAATTCGCATATCACATCGATTTTGCCAATTGTAACTTTTGGATGTGATGAATAGTGTTACAACACAAAAAGCCACCCCAATACCAGGGAAAAAACTATGAATCAACTATGTTAAATGAATGAAAATAAAATGACTATGACGAGACAAATGACTATGACCCAACCCAAGTGATTGACTCAATAAAGAAAATAAAATGAGAAGGTATATGGAAAAGACACAAACAAATAATAAAGAACAGAAAAGGAGAAATATTAAATTCAAATGATGATGAAAAAGAATCAAACGAATAATAAATGTAAATGATAAATATTAAAATTAAAAATGGATATACATCAAAAATTAAAATTCACACTTGAATTAGAACAAAACAATAGCATAAACTTTCTGGACATTACAATTACCAAAACAAACAACACACACACATACAAAATATACAGAAAACCCACCACAACAGACATGGTCATACATAACTCTTCCAACCACCCAACTCAACACACAAACATGCAGTTTTCAACTATATGCTCCATAGGCTCACATCAATACCCCAAAATACACATGACTACCAAGAAGAACTCAACACAATTAAATATATAGCAGTCAAAAATGGATACAATCCCGATTTAATAAACAAACTACACAAACGCATCCTAAACACAAAAAGTAAAACACATAAAACCAACAGCACAAAACCCAGTAAATACATCACACTCACATACTACAATTCCAACACACAAAATTGCTAACACATTTAGGAAACACAATTATAAAGTAGCCTACAGAACTAACAACACCATCATGAAACACATAAATAATACTAACAAAGACACAGACACATACAGCAAAACAGGGGTTTATAAATTAAACTGCAATGACTGTCACCAGTTCTACATCGGCCAGACGGGAAGATCTTTTTCCTCTAGATATTCTGAACATTTAAAAGCCCTCACCACAAACTACATACATTCCACATTTGCCGCACATTTACAAAACGAAAACCATAGTTACACAAACATAGAGCACAACATGGAAATACTACACTACTTACCTAAAAGTAGAAAACTAAACACAGAACAATTTGAAATATACAGATATCACACACTACAACCAAACAACATATTAAACGAACAATTACATTATAGATCACACATACTTTTCGATACACTGATTCCAACACAAAATTCGAATCCCAGCGCCAATTCCCTCCCACCAGCAACCTACACCACACACACCTACATCCCATAACCGATACTGTACAGACATTCAGTATTTAAATCCCAGTGAAGAAGACGAATACCACGTCGAAATGTCTGGGTAACAAAAGCAAAAAGTAAGTGTTCATAGTGGAAGTTTAATATATATATATATATATATATATATATATATATATATATATATAATATTAAAATCAAATAAAGTAATGTCAACTAAAGTACACTAACCAAAGAAATAGATATTAAATGTTATGAATAACTATATAATGATAAGTGAATCAGAACATGAAACTTGTTAACAGTATAACTAATAATTGTGAATAAAACAACAAAAACCCCAGAAGTGAGAGATAGGTAGGGAGTGAAGGTGAATAAGTGAGAAAAGAGAAATTAATATTAGGGAATACCCACTAGTAATACTAAAGTACCATAAAAAAGTGCGAAGTGCCAGTGTAAACCCCAAAATAAATAGAAAACCCTACAGATAGGTATAGACACCTAAAACCAGTGATAAACACTACAGTTTAATGGTGAAAAGTGCCAGAGAATAAGAATATTATTGTTATTAGAATTAAGAGTGGTTGTAGATTAGGAATACAATGGTATTCAGGGTAAACATCCCATAATGAATAAAAATATTAGTGTTACAATGTTTAGGTAGAGAGAAAATATATAGTAAAATTTAGAAGAAAAATATATTAAAGAATATAAGTGCAAAATAAGTAAAACGTCCTATGTTCAAAAGGATAATTAGTAAGATAAAGTAAATGGTGTTATAATGTTAGTCACCAAAATAGTTAAGAATAAACTAAATATAAACAAGATTAGCATAGTAACTGTTAAAAGATTTGTTCAATTAAGTTTATGAGGAGGAATATGGCTGAAAAAAGTATACAGACCATAAACCTAATTTTTGTGTTATGTTTTATAAGTAATAGAGATAAATTCTGACAAACATAATAATACAGGAAAAGAAATTAGAGAATAATAGACAGGCCATGATTTTTAAAGTAATAAGAACGAACATACAATTATTATGAATCAGCCCAAATTAATTCAAAAGGTAAACAAGTCATTAGTGACACAAAGCAAAACATGAGTAAATGTAAAATAATCTTTAATTTGTGTAAAATAAGAAGATATAGCCAATTACTACTTAGGCCTAGAAAATGCCTAACTGTATAAATCCAAAATCAACAAATTGTAAGAAATTAACTATTGTATTAGAAAATCCAGGGCAAGTAACTAGTTAAATACAATTAGTGAATCATATTAAGATGTAAAAGTTAAATTAAAAACATAAAATAAGAAAGAAATGTAATTACATAATATTAACATTATTGTCAAAACTTTAATACATAAACAAACCCAGCTTTGTGGGATGTCAAAATGATCTCTGAAAGAAAATATAAACAGTTGTGATAATATCTCATACATAGATAAGAAGACAGAAGAATAATAGTAATCAGAAGATATTTAGTCATTTTGAATTAAAATTCAAATATTATAACAAAGGGCATAAGATATGAATAGCCAATGAGAGACAGACAGTTGCCATAACAACCGAACGTTATTTATTATTATTCCGTTAAAAATTGTTAGTTCATTATTGACGCTCAAGACCTATAGACGCCAAACCGTAATCGACTCAATTTTAATTTAAAACAGTAAAAAAAGCAATCAAAATCTTTAACATGAAGATGCAAGAAGTCTGATGAAGAACTAGTCCATTCAACCGAGACCACAGACCAGATTATTAAATTATAAATTAATTATTTAAACCACAACATCTGAAAAAGAAGCCAGGCATAATTAAATTCATAAATGAAGAAAGATTGATGACGGAATAGATCCAACCTAGCGAAGAACTGAGTAACTAGTCACCCGAATTCAACAGATTTGATAAGTATTGCTGAATTACCCGAATTTATGGAATAAATTCTTATTAACGTTTTCTCACAACACAATTAACTCTCACTACGAACTGATAATCAAATTTCTTTCAAGGATTAATTGAAAATAAAAAACTAAACTTGTATGAAACCAGAAAATAACCTGGGTAAAAATTACGAACTTTTAACACACACTTTTTAACACTTCAGGAACGAATTGTAATCAAACCTAATAGTATATAAATACCATCAATGTAAGGTAGTGTACTTTATTATAATCACATTAATATTTTTTTGTAACCAAAAGAACTCAGAGGTAATGAACGATAGAAAATAAACATTTGTCGGCGCCATGTCGAAGTAAAATCGTTCTAAACCAACGTTCGCCAACCTGAGAAATAATTGTCTTTTTATTGCCGGAGCAACTTTGTTTAATAACCACATATAATTTTGTATAATATTGAATAACAGCTAATTACAAGTTAATAAACTAGTACAGAGTTGTAACCACCGTTCTTTATTTCATGGTAAATTGCATTATATAATTTGTGTACTTTAGCGACGAGCGAAATTGACGGCAAGCGCTAGACGCCGGCAACTCAGCGAACTACCAGCGAGATTAATAAGCCTGCAAATTGCGGGGGTAATTCGAATCAGCCATACCATCTAGAACGACCGCTCGATAGTCATATTTTTTAATTGTTTTTAGTTTAGGGGTACTTGGGGCACAATGAGACACTCATTTTATTTTAAATCATAAATTTTCATGTGTAAAAGATATGGATTTTGTAAGGAGTACATTTTGTACAGTAGGCATTTGTCTATTTTGTAAAACAACATTCACCTTCAAAATGTGCATAGGAAAAATTAAATCCACAAAATAAAAAATGTCTACCAGTGTCTCATTGTTCCCCACACATGGGGTACATTGAGACACGCACCGGGGTACAATGAGAAAGAAGCATATTGTTTTTCATTTTTTAAGTATTTATTTTGTAGTTTAGTTATCTTGATTTATTCTAAAAGTACAACATTTAGGAAAGTTAACACATTCTTTTTATAGCCAAATTATCATACTGCGTAACTTAGAATAATGATTGTAAGTTTTTTAAAAATACAGATTAATTATTACTTAAAATAGGAACAAAATTCATAACAATAATTGTTACTTTCCTCATTAATTATGTAATAATTAAAAAACTATGTTTTAAATTAACACAACTAGGTAGTGTGTTATAATAACAATATTTCTGTTATATACCATAACTTTGTCACTACAATAAAAAACCATCACCTGACCATTGTCATAAAAAACATAATAAAAACATTATAAAAATTAATTAATTAATATAAAACATTATAAAAATATTATAAAATTAATTAACAAATATAGAAAAAAACTAGTTAATCTTAATATTTAAACACTGAAAATTTACGTCATTTTTAAAATAACTCTTTTGCGTCTTTGTTTGGCCATAATATGTTGGCTGAGGCAATATCATTTTTATATCCTTTAATACCACAGCTTTTATTTCATGAATCTCTGGATACTTAAACTTTTGGCATTCTTCTGACATTCTTAAATAGCTTATATCAAATTCGTCATCATCATTTGATTTATTGCTTATTAATTTACCAACATAATAAATTTCACTACGCTTTGTAAGGAACTGCACAAGAACAAAATCCCCCTCGGTTGGTTCCCTATCTAACTCCCCAAACCCTTGTGGTTCTTCTAAGTCAGAAAAGGTTTTGTCTAAACATGATTCCGAAGAAGAAGATAAGCGTAATGGTTCTGGTTCATCCGAATCTTTACTCTCTACCTTAAATATTTTTTTGGGTTTGAGTTTTCTTTTGGGCACTTTCCTCAGTGCATCACGAGAAGCAATTTCATTTTCTCGGGCGTGTTGGTTGCAACAATGCATTTTCCTTTTTTCCTACCCATGTTAGAAAGTTTTTGTGGGCCTGCTTTAGGATACCCTTTAAATACAGCTGGGCTAATAAATGTTTTCAGGTTTGCATCATCATAAGGTTACCTACTGCTGGTCACGGCAGCTGGAATTTCTTGTATAGAAGAAGAGGTTGATGGACCATCCTGTGGTAAATCAGTAAGAAATATAGGTCTGTCTGAATTTGGTAGAGTAGAATTACTATTCTGAGGAGCAGGCCTGTCAGTGATATAGGATGGAAGAAAATCAGCATCTGTGAATATTTCTTTAACATAAGGGAAAATACCCGTTTTACGAAAACCAGCTATGATATTTTGGGGTCTCATCAACCTTTCCCATGCTGTTTTAACACAAAATGCAATTTGGTATATTGTAAAAGGAGTTCCTACATGTGAATCTAACCATGATTTTACTGCTGCATTATAGTAAGTTTTGAATGATGAAAACACGGCTACATCTAAGGGTTGCATTTTTTCAGAACAGTGATGAGGCAATGTTAAAATGGTTACACCATTGTCTTTTGCAAGGTCTAAGCACTTAATTGACAGGTGACTTTCATGGTTATCTTATAAAAGTAATGTTGGATTACTTTTAGACGAGCAAGTGTATTTGATGAAATGGTGAATTACTTCAACAAACAATTCTGCAGTCATCCAACCAGACTGCTTGGTGAGGCCTAAAGTGTTAGCTGGTGCATCATTTAGCATGTGTGGTTTAAAATGAACTCTAGGAAAAATCATTGCCGGTGGAAGGCTATTACCAATTGCACCAATGATACAACAAACGGTGACTAGAGACTCATTTTCACCACTGGTTATTTGATAAACCTGTTTAGCACCCTTTTCACCAATCACTTTTCGAGGAGTCTGCACTGTAGTTACACTTGTTTCGTCAAGGTAGTATACTCTGCTACCATTAGCAAACATTTCATTTCTTGACATAACATCAGAAAGCTTTTCAAAAAATATATTTACATTAAATCTATTAAAAGATGTTGCTGGACTAAGACTACGAGCCTCAGGTAATCTTAAACTAAGATGTTTGTTACGTTGCATAAAACCTAGCAATCAATCGATTCCTGCTAATTTACTAGCAGCCCAGGAATCAGGAAGGTTTGTCTTATTATTTTTTATAACAGTTTCATACGCTAGACGACGACAGTCAGTTGTTGAAAGTGGAAAATTCATTTTTGAACAAGTCAATAAATATTCTGCCAGTTGTGATTCTTGTTCGCTGGTGAAAATTTTACGGTTATCATACCGAGGAATCATATATATAACTGTGCCTGGTTCTGCAGTTTCCATTTTCTTTACGTACCTGAACATAGAATCACAAAACAATCTATTTATTAACCAGAATTATATTACGGATTGTTAGTTTTAATTATCTGGCCTATAATTTTGTATAGGTGTAACCTTATAAATTAAGCTATAGGCTACTTACCGGGACACAGTTTGAAAAGAAAGACCTTTCATTTCTGCTACTCTCCGAATACTAAGTCCATAATTAATAACCATATTTACTGCATCTTTCATAGCTTCAGAAGTGAAGGAACCCTTTTCTGTTTTACGCAAATAAAGTCGCACCATTTTCTGAACATTCCTGAAAATAAAAGTTAATTTTAACTGTATTTCGATGGTGGTTTAGCTTATATAGGACTAAATTTATATATATAAACATGCACCTAAGTATATATTGGCTTATATACACATTTATATTTGTTTATGTAATTTTAAGTACAAATGAGTCTACGTATAGTTAGTTTTTAACTAGCTCAGATTCAACATTATGATTATTTTTTTCATTTTAACAAGAGCAAGTTCTATGTTTAAAACTGGTGGACTTTAATATCAATTATCTGTATTAGCTGTGTTCCTCGTGTGTAGAATTTCACACCAAAGTAACATTGGTTAATGAATGGGGCACAATGAGACGTCTCATTGTGCCCCCACACTTTGTCTCATTGTGCCCCACAAGAACCATATTGAAATAATGACAAAGAACTAGTATTTTCAACTAACCTCTCAACTTCCAAACATGTATTAATATACACAAACTGATACACATTACAGTAGTAATATCATTATTGTACTTAATGAAATAGTAAAACATTTTTAACACAAAAAAGCGGTTATTAAAAAAATACTTTTCTTACCTTAGAAGAAGAAATATTTTGTAAAAACCAACTGCTGCATATAATGGCTTCCACAACACAGCCACACTACTACATGTAGTACCACTGTTTACCACTATATTGCCAGCGCTCCAGTGTTACCAGTCTGAGGGAAATTATCAATGTCTCATTGTACCCCGTGTCTCATTGTGCCCCAAGTCCCCCTAAACAATTTGGCGCCACCCGGGAAATACAATAACATATTAAAGGACAGGTAAGGTTCACACTCACGAGTACTCGTAATTCGTGAGATCGCGACGGACATCGTCAGCGTAACCAAAAGTAAGTAAAGTAACGACTACAACGTGTGAGGCGAACACACATAAAACACACTTTTACAGAGTTCAGAGACGATAAGAGTCTTCTCGTTACAAATTGACGCAACAACGTGTGGCTTAAAAGAGGCATACGGAACGTCTCGTTACAATAGTCATAATGTGGATCATACTGAAAAGCCTCTAAAATCAAATTACCTCGTCTGCTCACTTGTCTTACTTGAGCATGCTGCATGCGGTCATTTTTAAGCCGTTATTCACGTCATTCTGGTAATTTCACATC
Organism: Magicicada septendecula; assembly: GCA_034769895.1. Lineage (NCBI taxonomy): Eukaryota > Metazoa > Arthropoda > Insecta > Hemiptera > Cicadidae > Magicicada > Magicicada septendecula. The sequence goes on from CM068372.1 coordinate 131,962,575, forward strand.
CCTTAATTCAGTCTACCTCATGCATTTCTGCTCGACGCGCTCCCCATGCTCCTCAGCGACGTTCAGTTCAGTTTGAGTTGCGAGTTATTGTTGGACGATACTCTGTGCGTTTAAGTGGTGATTTACATAGTGCGGTTTGAAGTATCATGGCGAAGTCTTATGTGTTTTATAAACAAACAACTTGTACACGCATTTGCGAGTCTTCTCGATGCCACCAGCCGTGCGGACTGTGTCAAGGCCGCAGTTAATTACGTAGTTCATACGGACACGAAGACGCAATTAGGAATCGTCTAGATTTTCGGCGGCTATAAATACAATTACTCAGGTACGCTCAAGTCAGTATTAGTGCAACATATTGACAGCGCGGTTCGAGAGTTATTGTCGGGAGAAATTACTGTGCGCGTTCAAGTGGTTATTAGTTAAGTGTTTTATAATCGGGCGGTAATTGTAATACAATTGTGTTTTATATCAATTAACATTTTCATTGCGTGTGAACAAATTTTATTTGATTTGTTGTAAGTGACTGCCTTGTTGATTACAAATTGTTTAATTGTGATAATTAAAGCCGGTGATTAATGACGTAACTGGTGACTTGTATTCTGTTTTCCACTGTACCATATGAGGACCAAGTAGACCGTCGTAACGTAGGGTCAGAAGTGCGACAGAAGCGTTAACAGTGGAAACAGTGGACCTTTGTACAAGACAAGCGTAATTCGTAATTAATCGGAAAACAATGGATGCCAGTCAGATGCTGGAAAATTTCCAGGCGCTGTTGTTGCAGACAGAGGAACAATGAAGACAGGGAAGAGAAGAAGCAGAGAAAAGGAGCCGATGGAAAGCAGAAGAAGCAGTAAGACATGACGAAAAACATAAGCGTGAAAATTAAATACCAGAGAAACGGCAAAAAGAACATTTTAGTCGTCAAGGAGACGACGTTGAGGCGTTCGTATAAGATGATAACACTGCAAAATTCGTCCTTTTACGAGGTAAGCTAAACAAACAAGTTGACAGAATATCTGAAATAGAAAAATCTTTGAAAACAAGTATTTCACGTTTAGAAGATTCTATTACAAATTCAATAAAACAAATTAAAAAGGAAGTCAAACATTTAGTAAAAGAAATAGTTGATAATGAAAGACCATTAATAAATGCTGAAGAAGATTCAAAATATCAGAGAAATCTAGCTGTAGTAGGGCCAGTTTACGCAAACGCTCCAACATTTAATGGAACCACTCATTGGGCAAATTATATTCGCCAATTTGAAGCTACCGCTCACTTAAATAAATGGACGGAAGAAGAGAAAGAACTTTCACTAATTCTTGCTTTAAAAGGGCCTGCCGCAGAGCTAATACAGAAAGTGCCATCTGACAGTCAGAACATCTATGCCGAATTAACAAAAGCTCTGGAATTACGGTACAGTGACCAGCATTTGTGCGAAGTATACTGTATTCAACTTAAAGCAAGGCGGCGGCGTTCAGGGGAGACCCTTCAAGAGTTTGAAGCGAATGTCGACCTACTGACAAGATTGGCTTATCCCGAAGAATTGGAGGACTTCCGGAAGTGGATTTCTCTCATTATGTTTATTGACGGTATCAGAGATAGTCAATTACAACAAGCGTTAAGAAAGCCACAGCATGATAATAAATCAGACGCTCTTGTTCATGCTGTCCGTTTTGAAGCTGCCAAGTCGGCGACCTACATTAATCAAAGTATGCCATCACGTTGTAGCCAAACAGATTCAATATCACAGTATCATAATAACGGACAGAATAAAGAGACAATTCAAGAACAACAGTTTAAGAAATCAGCAGCGCCACAACGATTTGAACAATGGGAAAAAGACACAAGACCGAAGTGTTACAACTGTGGCAAACGTGGTCACCTACAGGTAGACTGTTGGGAGAAGAAAATACCGAGAGAAGAGAGTGATCGCACAAATTGGAGAAGTAACGTAAAGCACCAGAACAGCACCACACAGTTTCCACGCTACATATGACTAGTGGAAACCTGACCGTTAATGGGTTTGCAGAAGGTAAACAAACATCATTTACAGCTGACACGGGGGCTACAGTGTCCGTTGTGCCCCCTGACTTAGTCAGCAACCGCCAGCCTCTAATTACCTCTTGTACAACACAGACTGTGACTGGAAGCTCCGTCAAGGTGTTAGGAAAGGTAGAAGTACGTGTACGCCTGGGTCTTCTCAAGTTTAGCCACCAAATGCTCGTTGCAGACATTGTCGATGCAGTGATTCTTTGCATGGACATTATGAATGCCTAAGGATTCGTTGTGGACTTAAGAGAGAATGTCCTGAGGGTTCGCCAAGAGAAGATAAAGCTTTGCATGGCTAAAATGACAGGGTCTACCAACCATTCGATTAAGCAAGTTGCATTGGCTGAAGAAAAAGTCAACAGGTCTGGCCAATAGGAACCTTCTCTATTGCAAGCAGAAATGGAGGAAGAACTGGCAGAGGAAATACAAGTAAGTGTAATGACAAAAGAAGTGGTTGGAAAGTCAACTATGGGTGTCGTCGAGACAAGACTCTTGCTTTTCCTGAGTTGATGGAAGAACCCGGGGAAAACATTACTAAAGATGAAGTCATGCAAGAGGTTGTTGATGAGAACCAATCAGACTTGGACTAGCTAATGGCGTATAGGTCATCAGTACACGTGCAACGGGAGTGATTCCCACAAAACTAGAGGTTGAGCGGATGACTCATATTCCTGAGAACTTGATGTTCGGGTCATACGAGACTGAATTCAAAGAACCGGAGAATTATCTTTCACAAGTAGACCAGCTATGTAGATCACCTAGCCGAGTATTACTTCAGAGATGGTTTGCCAGTTCGGGGCGAACAGGCTTAAGGAGGGGGCAGTGTTACGACATTACAGAACAATCTACGTGTTTATCGAATGTTCCACAGGAATCGGGCTGTAATGTTGTGTGCGTATGTAATTTCAACATGCACTCATGAAACTTTTCTACACGTCCCCAGCCACGCACACTGTGTCAAGGCTGGAATCAAGTGCGTCCTAGTGTAGAGCTGATGCGTAGTGTATGGATGTTTCTGGATTTTTGGCAGGCTATAAATACAAGTATTTAATGGATATTTATGCGTATTAATTGCATAAATGGGTTAATTATTAAATCTATAAATTTATCAATCTTTCACATGTATCTAGCCCCGAAGTTGGACGCCATTTACATTTAGTGGTGTAAATGTAATTTACATTTGTGGTAATTAATTGTGTAAACCATTTACACTTAGTGAATATTAATCTGTGCTAATTATCTGCGTGGATTAATTACTCAACAATTATGAATCATATTAATTAAAGATTTATGTTATACGTTAAATTTGATATATCTAAAATTGTTTCTATTCGTCAGATTTGACTCAACACAGTGACTAATTAAATACGATTTATGAGTCTATTAATCAGACGTTTCAATGGTCGAGTTTATTGTATCCATTGATGTTTAGCATAAGTTGTGAGATTTTTAGTGTAATACTTAGAATGAAATACATCAATAATAAAGGTTAAATTTCAATAATGAACGTATGAATACTGTAAATTAACTACTTATTTATTACACTTGTTACTGAAGTAAGTAACTATATCCTGCAAATTACATACATATTAAAACACATGATATAAATACAATTTATCAATTTATACGATGTTTCCTGAAACATAAACACATGGTACATTCAAATGCAGTAAGCAGTAAATAATGCACATATATATATAACATATACGAACAATAAACAATTAACAAATATACTTATTCCTACCTAAAATGCGTTCATTATTTCTCAGATAACGAATTACGTTAGTGTTATTTTATGATTCATATATATTTATTCTCTTAGGGTTAGTTCTTTGAAAAGAGGCAACAGAACAGTAGTATATACTACTAAGCTTAAGTAGACATAAAGTTTATCTTTTGAGAGTGTTTATCCATTATTCCGTCGTCGTGAGAAGACACTTTCTGGATGATTTGTCGAAGATCATAATCACTGTTATGAAGAGCACTGATAACTTCACTTCACTCCACTAAATCTCCACTCCCGTCATGTGTATGGTGTTGTGGTAACCCGCTGATGTCGAGTGTCCGGAGTTCAAATAGTGAGGTGTTAATGTTGTCATTACACTGAATTGTTCTGAACGTTTGCCATGTTTGTGTACTTGGTTAACTGTTCCGTCTATCTGGGTGTATCACGTACTGCGTGCTTAATTGTTTGGTATAGTTTATTCAATTAATTGTTCAACATGGTGATACATTGTGGTGTGAGAATGTTTGAAGTGTCACTCACTGTTCTACTTTAAATGCTAATTAGTATGTTACTATGTGCGCGTCAGTTGAGGTTTCAAGTCCCGTGCGCACTTATAGTTTATGTTACCCGCACAGAATTGTGTATAAGTGTGACTATATCGATGTCTCTGTTCACTTATGAATTTACAAATTTGTGAATCCGGTCGGTCGCACAAACTGTTTCTATCACGAACCGTATTACTGTTCCGACATAATCAATCGTCTGTCTATCGTACGTACTAACTTCTGACTATTAATTGCGACTATCAACTGCTACTATTAACTACATACTCTTGACTACCGACTGACTATTAACTGCGACTAACTGTTCGATTGAATGACTGACTGCCCGCTCCGCGTCTTCGCCAAACAGTTTTATTGGAACATCTTACCCATAAGTCTAAGTTTTGGATTTCTACGCCTTCTCGGATTCTTGATTGGTCGTACAAATTCCTACTCTTCTGCAGATCTCATCCTCTGTTTCACGATTCGTCGTCCAAACCCTTCCTACTCTCTCCACGAGCTCTCTTAGAAGATCCTTGACGCTGATCCTTGATCCTTGATCCTCGTCGTCATCCCCGGAGTGTTTCATGTGACGAGCGTAGCACGGATTCTAAGAAACTAGGGCAATTTCATGGCCTTCTGTTATCCTTTGTTTAGATTTTCCCTAAGGTTCTGACTGAGCTTTTGTTAACAGATTCCAGAGTCTTGGTTAATTGTTTAAGTTACTCGACGTTCGTTCCGCCGATTATCAACCCTTCGTTGGCGTCATTCTGGTGGAACTCTACTTTCCAGTCGTAAATCTCAGTAAACTGTCAAAGGTTTGTTTTCACGCTGTGCAGGATGCACTGGCAGTATTCACTGAGTTACGTCTATTGTCTATCTCTCCGTTAAAATTTCTCTGTACTCCTTTTGTAACATAGTAAAGCCTTTCATAATTGTGCAGTTACGCCTCACCTCCACAGCAGGCGTTCCATCTCGATTCCGTGTAACTCGGCAGCTGTACGAAGTCTTTGTTTCAGATTGTTGGGTGCTGTAAATTGTGACAAACGGCTAGCTGTCAGCGACGCCCTGAAATACTTATTGTGTGCAGTGCTCAGACGTTTTTTCTTTGTCTTCGCACTGTCATCGGGTTTGACGTGCCCCTGATTCGTCATTATTTATGACCTGGGCTTGTGTCCGTCGACTTGAGTGTGGGAACGTGTCACTTGATCGAGGAATTAAAATTTTTTTTAAATTTCGATCATTACAAGTACTCAGCGACGTTCAGTTTAGTTTGAGTGTGAGTTATTGTCGGGCGATACTCTGTGCCTTTAAGTGGTGATTTATATAGTGCGGTTTGAAGTATTATGGCGAAGTGTTATGTGTTTTATAAACAATTGTAATACAATTGTGTTTTATATCAGTTAAAATTTTTATTGCATGTGAACAATTTTTATTTGATTTGTTGTAAGAGACTGTCTTGTTGATTACAAACTGTTTAATTGTGATAATTAAAGCCGGTGATTAGTGACGTAACTGGTGTCTTGTATTCTGTTTTCCACTGTACCATACGATGACCAAGTAGACCGTCATAACAATATTTTCCAGCTGTGTATGCTAATATAATAGTAACTCTTTTTTAAATATACAGGTTTATTACACAGCATCAGTGTATACGTTTGATATACGGAATGTAGGAAAATCACTCCAGGCAATAAGTAACTTGTTAACAAATTTTCAATAATGCGTATTTTCATTGTGTTATTACAGTTTAATGGGATTGATTTCAGCCACTTTAAAGATAGTAATATTGATATGTCTTAACTTGTTTTTTCTTTTGTATGAAGCCGACCCCCCCCCCCACCAGGCCATATTCTAGATACAGCACTGATTTTAAGCAATACAATATTAGAATAAAAACTTAACTTAAAAAATTGTTAACATAGAATAAACGTTTTTGAAGTTTAAACGTATTCACTAATATGCTGAAGTTTCATAATGAATAAGCTGAAATCCTTTAAGTTTGTGCACTAACAGTACAATAATGAAGTATGACACACAAACTAAAGACGATTTGTTTGTCATTTCTCATTTGACAAAGTAGATGTTTTTTACAAACTCTTATAAGGCTGGAGCTAAGAATATTACTCCTTTGTAATAAATGCTGGTAATCTGGTAAAGTTCTACAAGCACAGAATTGGGCCAAAGTAATTTTACTACAATGAAATCTCTATAACATGAATCTCAAGGGGATTATAAAAAATTAGTGTTATCGAGGAATTTGTCAAAGTGAGGTTCGTGTTATCAAGATTAAGATAACAAAAGTTTGTGTTATCAAGGTCCGTGATTGTCCTGTTTCATAACATTCAGCTTACTGAGCTCGCTGCCATGGGTAATTCGTCTTATAGAGGTCAAATTCTTGCTATAGTGGTTCTGTTGAGTAAAAATTTGTGTTACAAAGGTTAATTGTTTGATCTCGTGTCAATGAAAATTCGACTTATCAAGGTATTTAACTAAGGAATTTTAGGCTGTAGAAGTATTTTTAACACTGAGTGTTATGGAACATTGAAAGGAACTGAAAAAAATTCGTGTTATCAAGGAATTCGTGTTATTGAGGTTCGCGGTATCGAGGTGCCACTGTATTTAAAAAACGCAATGACTATAACTAAAGGAATTATACAGGAATTAGATTGATTTATACCAATCATACCAAGATTTTAAATAAGATGCTTAATATCATCACAGAACACTCAATCAAAGGTAGAAAGGGACGATCAATGATGGGTGGAGTGTTCATATTATAGCAGATTATATACAAATACCCATACTTCAATACGGAAACATATAGATTTTGTTGATTTTGAAAAGTCTTTCAACAAAGTTAACAGACATAAGTTATGTAGAATTATGAAAAAAAGATACCCAAAACACTTAATTAGAGGGATACAAAGAATACAGTATACACACAGGAACACCAGCGTGGTAGAGAAAACGGCAGCTCAGCTCAGAATGGCAGTTGTCAGAGATACACACTAGTATCCTTTTCCACGTGTCCCATGTGTGTGTGTGTGGGGGGGGAGATGTATTGGGAGCGAAATTAGAAAAACGTAATTTAGGTATACAACGTTGAAAATGACCTGTGTAGAATAAACATTTTTTACACACTTGGGACATGTATAGGAGAAAGTCATGTGACCCAAGGCAACTGAGGGGAAGATGTAATTCACTTGCCGAACACCATATGTGAACTATACAGCATGCTGTTGATTAGAAAGGGAAGGTGGTAGTAAGACAGAGAAAGTGGGAGATGGAGGAGCCTTACTTCTACACCCTGCACATACTGAAGTCAGTGATGGCTGTTTTCAAAGTTGTCAGGCTATAGATGAACACACGTTACTGAATTCAATACTATGCAGAAAACCTGATATTGCTGTCACAGATGATTTACACAGGAAATGGATCTACATACTACCTATATCATATGGATATCAGAAGAATAACAGATTAGTTTTTTCATTATTTTACCCAGTAATAACTAAACAGTAAAAAATAACAAGTTGGCGGCTTTAAATATTTAGGGTATTATAACTGTAATAACTATACTGAACTGAACATTACAAGATTAGCAAGAATATGTGGAATACCAATTAAGTTCTTAAAAACAGAACAAGGAAAAAAAGACACATAACTGTCATTCTACAAGACTACTGCAATTCCAGTCCTCACATAGGGAAGGAAAGAATGGACAGTAACAGAAAAAAAAGAACAACGAATGTACATATAAGGAATGAAATTTTTCAGAAAAGTAAAAAGCTGAACACAATTTGACAGATGCAGAAATGAGGTCATAAGAAATTAAGTAAATACAAGGACTGTCCAGACTCTAAGAGCAATTCCCTACCACGTCTATGTATCAATGCATATCACCATGACTCAAGAATAGTTGACCTTGGCTGTATCCTGTTTGATGTTTTATTTTTTTTCTGAGTGACATTACATTAGTTTAAAATGAGGAAGTCAATAAAAAATCCTACAGATTATGAAGTGATTTGTTTTTTAAAACACAAAAATATTTACCCTAATGATATTCATCAGAATATTGTTTCTGCTTATGCAAAGAGGTTATGAATAAAGACAACATGAGGAAATAGTTCTGGCAACCAACATTCACAATGAGCCATGCCGAAGGCTAGCCTTCCATTATTACAGAAGAGTTCAAAGGGCAAACTGAAAAACACATCAAGCAGAACTGGCACTTCACCTTGAATGAGCTTAGTGAGCATTTTCAAATGCTGTCACAGTCTTTTGTGTGACTGGGTTCAAATGGGATGTTTTCGAACATCCATCTTGACATTACCTCAAGTAATTTCCATCTTTTTCCAAAGCTAAAGGAATTTTTTGGTGGTGACTCTGTCTGGAAAGTGATGTCGAGGTTAAGACAATAGTCTTTGCATGGCTTACGAGACTAGTGGCAGAATCTATGACGGTATGCAAAATTCTGTTTCATGCTATGACAAAAATGTTTGAATCCTGTTTGGTGATTATATAGAAAAATAGTATGAAATGTAGACTCTGCCATACATATGAGGATTCTTCAATAGAAACACATTTGATCTGCTCAGCAGTGACTTCGTCACCATGGCAACGGAATTCATTTACTATAAAACAGGTTAATTACCTTCTGTCACGCTTCTTAAAATCCAAATACAGGATAACTCGAGTTTCGACAACTAATGTGTCATCATCAGATCCTCATGAATATAGTTAAAAATTACATTTGTCGATGTTTACACATCTCGTTGAATAATAAAAACAACACATACATAGTATTAAACCTCCGCTCAACAGTCCGTTAAGGACCAAGGCGTACAGCACGGCTTTTTGTGTTAGTGTGACGGTGTATGGCTAGTACTACGCGCCACCAGCCGCTAGTTGCGATATTCACAGCCAGGAGGCAGCGCTGTTATCTCAGCGCCTACTCAGTTTGCCTCACAACGCTGAATGCACACCGTACGGAACCTCCGCCGGGAATTGAACCCGAGACCACGAGCTCATCAATCGCCCGCGTTAGCCACTAGACCACCTGGAGGCTCTACATACATAGTGTAAAAATATTAAATAATTTAACACACGGTAAAAATAAAACAATGAAACACAATACACGCGGCCACCATGAACCTGCACAGGAATGTGTTACACAGTAAAACTAATCGATACCGACTTGACCTTCGATTAACTTTATCGATCTGACATAGCTAATTTCTTGTTCTATATCATTGACTCTATTGAATAAAATATTATTTTTATGTATTGATTTTTCATTTAGGATGCAATCGTAATTCTCTTTAGTGGCTTTATATATCTCAAACCGTTTGAGAGTGTCCAGTTTAAGTGATTTCTTGCATTTATGTAATATGTCCAAACTCTCCCTAATACTTTTTATGTTGTGATCTTGTAAACTTAAATGTTCAGCAAATGTAGATCTTCCTATATTTGACTTAGAGCTTGGGATGTGTTCTTTATAACGCAATTTGAACGAACGACCCGTTTGTCCTATGTAGAATTGTGAACAGTCTGAACAATTAAGCCTGTATACACCAGTACCATCATATTCATCGAAAGATTTATTTTTGTTTTTAAACTTAAGTTTGTTCTCGAGCTTATTATTTGCATTTGAAGCCAATACAATATTTTGTTTTTTCAATTGGTTTTTTAAGGTATGATGTAACATTTTGCCATACTCTATTGCAATATATTTTACTTTTTCTTTAGGCACGTCAATATTTATTGGTCTATTTTGTTTCTTATTTATTATTTTACCTATTATGTTACTTTTATATCCATTGGCTGTGGATAACAAATAAATAATTGTTTGGAATTCATTTGTTTATATTGTCTGTTTAAGTACTAGTGACGCGTCTGTCAAAAATATTTGCAGTTTGCTCTTTTCTAAGCGTTGTGACTGAGTTGAAAAATGGCATATATGATAGAAAATCCATCCAAAGATAATCTGCATGGTGTTATTCAGTTTTTGGCTGCTGAAGGGCATCAGCCAATGGAAATTTATACGAGAATGAAAGCTGTATATGGTGACTGTAGTTATTATCATACAGCAGTGGTTGAATGGTGCAATAAATTTCGACAAGGAAGAGAATCCACTAAAGATTTGCCCTGTCCTGGACCTGCACATGTTGCAAGCATCAGACGAAAATGTGAGACAGCTGGAAATTGCTTTATGCGCAAATAGGTGCATTAAAGTTAGAGAACTTTCTCAAATGTTGAGAATCAGCATGGAACTGTTCATTCCATCATTCATAGTCTTGTCTATCAAAAAGTTGCTGTTCAGTGGATTCCAAGACTTCTTACTAATAAGCAGAAAAATTTGCATTCGGCCTTATCCATACAGCATTTGATGCTCTATCAACAACATGGTAATGCCTTTCTACACCAAATTGTGGTCAGTGATGAGCCTTAGTGTTATCATTATGAACCAGAATTCAAACGTCCGAGTATGCAGTGGAAGCATGCACAATCTCCGAAGGTGAAAAAATGCCAGTCCCAACCTTTGGCAGGAAAAGTAATGGTGACCGTACTTTTTTATTATCAGGTTGTGCTGGTCTTAGATTTGAAAGAACATAGTATCAACATCAATGCTGGGCGATATGCAGAATCTTAAAATGCTTACGGGTCAGCATCAACAAAAAACGTCCCGGGAAGTTCACAAGTGATGTCATTCTTTTGCATGATAATGCTCGACCCCATGTAGCCCAGACGATTCAAGATCTGCTTGATTGATGAAGTTGAAAGTCTTACAACATCCACCTTATAGTCCTGACTTGTTTCCATACAATTATCATGTTTTTGGCCCATTAAAGAAATCACTAAAAGGACGCCGGTTCAAATCGGATGCTGAGGTAGAGTTGCTGTTAGTGAATGGTTCTGCAAACAGCTGCAAGAATTTTACCAGCAGGGAATCTACAGATTAGTCCAAGTGGGACTCATGCCTTAAGGTTATTGGAGACTTCTTCTAAAATAGTTCAATAAAAAATTCTTTACAGCCTCTAAACGTGTTTCTATTGAACAATCCTTGTACATTATATTTAAATACACATTACCATTTGAATAAATGAATAAGCAGCTCTTAGTTTCTGGACAACCCTTGTGTATTTAGAATCAATGAGAGAATTAAAAAAAACAGAAGTCATAGAAAGAAGACCTATATGGATATGAACTAGTTACTTCTAGGACACTGAATTATAAATGCAGAGGGAATGTGGGTGAACCAAGAAGGAAATGGGTATCATAACAAGACTGTGTGCCTACTACCTGAAGAAGAAGAAGAAGAAGAAGAAGAAGAAGAAGAAGAAGAAGAAGGAGAAGAAGAAGAAGAAGAAGAAGGAGGAGAAGGAGAAGGAGAAGGAGAAGGAGAAGGAGAAGGAGAAGGAGAAGGAGAAGGAGAAGGAGAAGGAGAAGGAGAAGGAGAAGGAGAAGGAGAAGGAGAAGGAGAAGGAGAAGGAGAAGAAGAAGAAGAAGAAGAAGAAGAAGAAGAAGAAGAAGAAGAAGAAGAAGAAGAAGAAGAAGAAGAAGAAGAAGAAGAAGAAGAAGAAGAAGAAGAAGAAGAAGAAGAAGAAGAAGAAGAAGAAGAAGAAGAAGAAGAAGAAGTTAAATATATGTAGTCAACTCTCAGCTATCTACAGGAAGATTAACAATTTACAGATTATTGACAACAGTACAATAAATTTACGCAGAACCAAAAAATATATTCTGTAAAATTAAAAACATTACCTAAAGAATTAATGAAAATACATGATTATTTGTTTAAATAGTCTGTCAATGGGTCACAACAGTATAAAAATTTATGAAGAACAAAAATAATAGACATTATCTACAATTTAAAAACATTCAGTAATAGATAAATAAAACACGTTTATTGTGAATAATAACACGTAAAACATCTAAATAATTATACCATTAATTGAAATGTTATCTTATTAAAATATAATCTTACTGAACAAACTCTTTACTAAACATGTATTATTTTAATCTATAAAAACAGTGCATGCTTACTGTTTCACTGACATATACAACTGTCTTAATAATTACAATCCTAAACTAAATATGTTTTGTTGTACAAAAGGAAAATCATGTATCTTATTTAATACTTTACAGTTTTCAAATAGATTAATTTTTTATCAGAGGCAGCTGGTGGTGTCAAGAAGATGGGGTTACAAGTTTTCATGAATGTAGGATATTTGTCACTTTTTATATTCTTGGATTTCGTTGTCCATGACGTGTCCGTTACTTAACTAAATATCACTATAATATTGATGACTCGGAACACAAAGTTTTTTATAAGTAAAAACGTAAAGTTTTACCTTACAGCCTAAACTGGCTTTCACCTATAGAAGGCTTCATCAGAGGCTGTCGTTAGTAGCGCTGCTTGTCTTGTTGTTGGCGACGAGAAAGTGTTTCGAAAGATTGAAGCTGTGTGTGTGTGGTGAGATGTGTTCGAATAATGCGTGCGATTTGAATTGTGTCTGTTCGTTTAGGATGTCGTTTTTATTTGTTTTTGTGTGTTTGTATATTTCTAATTGTTCTAGAGTGTCTAGTTTTCGGCCTTTTGTGTGTACGTGTAGTATGTTCATGTTATTGTCGATGTTTTATATGTGTGGTTTGCTTCAATGAGGTGGTTTGCGAAGGTAGATTCTGTAGTGGTGTGGAGTGCTTTTGTGTGTTCAATGTATCTCTGTTTGAAGCTACGTCCTGTCTGGCCTATGTAGAATTTACTGCAATAATACATAAAAACATAACCTTCACTGCCGAATACGAACACAACAATACCATAAACTTCTTAGACCTCTCCATCACAAAACTAGAACACAGGCACAAATTCAGTATATACAGAAAACCAACTACAACTGACACACTAATACACAACACCTCCAATCACCCAATACAACACAAACTAGCTGCTTTTAGAACCATGATACATAGACTTAACAACATCCCCTTAGATGAAATAGACTACAAAGACGAACTAAACACGATAAAATATCTAGCAGAATCTAACGGTTATGACAGAACAATAGTCAGTAAACTCCTACACAAAACACAAAACAAACAACAGACAAAGACAGAAAACAACAAATTCATAACACTAACATACATCAACAAACAAACAGAAAAAATTGCCCACAAATTCAAAAAAGCAGGATACAGAATCGCTTACAAAACTACTAACAAAACAGAACACACACTATCAAAACGCATGCCCAAAGCACAAAACAAATTCGATCTACCCGGTGTATATAAACTAAATTGTTTAAATTGCAGTAAATTCTACATAGGCCAGACAGGACGTAGCTTCAAACAGAGATACATTGAACACACAAAAGCACTCCACACCACTACAGAATCTACCTTCGCAAACCACCTCATTGAAGCAAACCACACATATAAAAACATCGACAATAACATGAACATACTACACGTACACACAAAAGGCCGAAAACTAGACACTCTAGAACAATTAGAAATATACAAACACACAAAAACAAATAAAAACGACATCCTAAACGAACAGACACAATTCAAATCGCACGCATTATTCGAACACATCTCACCACACACACACAGCTTCAATCTTTCGAAACACTTTCTCGTCGCCAACAACAAGACGAGCAGCGCTACTAACGACAGCCTCTGATGAAGCCTTCTATAGGTGAAAGCCGGTTTAGGCTGTAAGGTAAAACTTTACGTTTTTACTTATAAAAAACTTTGTGTTCCGAGTCGTCAATATTATAGTGATATTTTTTATATTCCTCATTATGTTAACATAATTATAAGTGTAAAACTCAGATAGTGGTTTTTTTAGCATACACAATTGTTTTAAATACGAGGGTCATTCAATAAGAAAACAGACAAACAGCTGTGGAGCAAAAACTTTTTATTCAGTCAATACAAATTTTTTTTACTTTTCAACGTAATCTCCAGCAAGGTCTATGCACTTGTCCCATCTCTTTACAAGCTTTTTTATTTCCTCAGCAAAGAATTTTTTACCTTGATGTCGAAGCCAGTTTTGGACTTTTTCCTTCACTTCTTCATTGCTGTTGAACTTGACACCACGGAAAGTCTCCTTGAGTGGGCCAAACAAGGAAAAGTCAGATGGGGCAAGGTCAGGGCTATAAGGGGGATGAGGCAGGATCTCCCAACCTACTTTTTTTATTGTTTCGAGCATCAGTTTTGCCGTGTGTGGGCGGGCATTATCGTGAAGAAGAATCACACCTTTCCTCTGCCATCCCGGACATTTCTTTTTCAATGCAGGCTTAACTTTGTTCATAATCATGTCAGAATAGTACTGACTATTGACGGTACGCTGGTCTTGTAGGTAATCACATAAAATTGGGCCTTGGGAGCTCCAAAAGATGGTTAACATCACCTTACCAGCCGATGACTGGGTTTTGAATTTCTTTTTGGTGGGTGAACTGTGATGCTTCCACTCCATGCTTTGTTGCTTTGACTCAGGTTCAAAATAGTGAATCCAAGTTTCATCACACGTTAAAATTCTTTTCAAAAATTCATCACCTTCAGCCATAAAGTGATTTTTATAAAGTACTGTCCTCAAGAGGACACGCCATTGTAAATAAAACTGTATTGGTTATGTTTATGCAATATATTACTGAACAGCTGATCAAAACTCACAAAGACGTTGACAGGTAACATTCCTGAAAGTTTCAATCAGCTGCTACAATTAATTTCTTTTCTACAGCTGTTTGTCTGTTTACTTATTGAATGACCCTCGTATATCAAAATTTATCAGTTAAGTAAATTTTAAAAAATTGTAAATATCAAGCGTTGTTGCCATAAGTGCTAATTGTAAATATATATTTGCAATCATGAAATACAAATTTCATAGTCACAAGTCTCATAGTTATAAGCTTCAGTATCTTTATACAGATGTTTGTCAGGTTGTCTAAATTATGAAATACAGCCACTGGTGCCTAGTTAAGCTGTTATTTTACACCTCTGTTCACAGAATTTATACTCATACAAAAACATAGTAGGCTCTATTAATTCGTAAGCACTTACTGCACGTCAGCATAAACGTAGACGGACAGTCACTGGTGAACAATCGTATACAGTGCACATATCTATTGGAATGTTGCAGAACTACTGCAAACTGAGCAAAGATTTTCAATGCATATTAACTGTCCTATCCCATGACAGTTGAAAGTACACATCAGATTGTCAATATATCCATTAGTCACACATGAACGCCAGTTTGGCTGGATCTTGCAAACCTTGTCATGAACCGCATGGTTACAGTATACAATGAGGTTGGTTACATTTACCATACAAAAATGTTTTACAAAACCTGTAGAGCTACAATTTTTTTCTCAGCTTAATGTTTGAAAGGTTATAAATATTATGTATTTTATAAATAGGCGTAACACACATTGTTACAAATAGAACCACCTAGAATAGCTGAGAGAGTCCCCACCCCCTCCTCCTGCCAGTGTGGCACGTGTTGCCTCAGTCAAGGCTGCACACAAGTAGGTTCTAGTGTGTTCAAGAACACTTGAAATACGCATTAAGCCGGCGTGCAGTAAGGAGGGAAAACTACTGGACCTCTGCACGACCTATAAAAGCAAGAGCATCTGGGAGTTGTTAAGTTCAGTGGTGTTGAGAGATTTCTTTAGAGCAGATCGAGTGTTTGTAGAAGTTGTAAATTTATATACGTATAAATACCTTATAGTCCGTCTTGCGGTCTTGTAGTTTTTCAATATGTATCACTACATGCTTCGAAAGTAAACTTTCATCATCAGGTATATTGTAAACTTCCTCCTATTTTCTAGGGCTCGTCAGTGAAAGTAAAAAACAATAAATAAGTGAACAACATAACACAAATGTACTAGTCAATACGATTAACGTTGACATAATATCTCGTAGCAGTGCGCACTGTACTATTGTCAACACACAACTGAGTAAGCCTCAAATTTATCTTCATTACTGTGTCGTATAATATATTGGATTTAAAAAGGAGTTGGTCATTGAGTAAACACTTGTTATTAATTTTGGAAGCTCTGTAGATTTCGAATTCTTCTAGAGCATCCATAAGTCTGCCTTTGCTACATATGTGTAAGGGTACTAAATTATCTGTGAAACTAGTGTAACTATGGTTTTCATTTACAAGATGCATGGCGAATGTCGATTTCAAATTTCTAATGTCCCTTTTCGGCATATGTTCTTTGAATCTTTCTAAAAATCTACGTCCAGTCTGGCCGATATAGAACTTGTCGCAGTCACTACATTGTATCTTATATATTCCTGAACTGTTTTCCATTGCTCTAGGTAGTCTTAGTTTAAATATATTTTTTAGATTGTTGTTTGTTTGAAAGGAGACATTAATATTAAGTTTTTTGATTTCATTGCTAAGTATATTAGGCATCACATTGGTGTATTCTGCTGTGACATAATAGTTCTTGTCCTTGTCGGTTTTTGTTTTGTTTTTATTTTTATTTTTCATTTTGTATTTGTGTTTACGTATAAGCTTGTCAACTATGTCATCTTTATACCCATTATTTATAGCTATATATTTAATGGTATTTATCTCCTCTTGATAGTCATTACTACATAAAGGTATACTCAATAATCTGTGTATAAAGGCATTAAAAGGAGCCAATTTCAGAGTTTCAGGGTGATATGAATGAGCGTTGATAACCATGTCTGTGGTTGTTGGTTTTCTATATATACCTTATAGGTTAAAGAATTGTTCTCTTTTCGTACAGATAAGTCCAAGAAATTCAAGCAGCCATTGCATTCCAACTCCATTGTGAATTTGATCTTACTATTTAATCCATTCATATAACTGAGTAACTTATCTATTTGTCTGTCTGTACCATCAAATACAATAAAAGTATCGTCTACATATCGTGTGTACGAAATAATATTTTTGGATAGTATGTTGTTAGTAGGCAATAAATATTTATTCTCATAAAAGTTTAAGTAAACCTCTGTCAATAATCCATTCAAACCTTCTTCTTGTATGAAGAATTTACCATCATATGTGAAATAATTCTGTAGTAGTAAGATTTTTAAAACCGATAAAAGTTCATTAATCTGTTGTATGTTTAGTATAGCTGTTCTAATAAGGACAGTTCTAAGAATATCAATCGTCTCCAGTATTGGTATATTAGTATATAGGTTTATAATGTCAAATGATATCAATTTATACCTGGGTAACATGTCAATATTTTTAACCCTTTCAATAAATTCCATGTTGTTTTTAATGCTATAGTTGTTTTGTAGTTCGATACTGTTTTTTATTATACGTTGTAGTGTTTTTGCCAATTTGTATCCTGGTGCAGAAATGAAATTAATCAGTGGACGAATGGGTAGATTTTCTTTGTGGATTTTTGGTAAACCTGTGAACTTAGGTGCTTTGGCATTGATTTGTTTAACGTAATTCTTGGTATGTGTGTCAAATAATGTATTGCAATTGTTGATAGCTGAGTTTAATATTTTTGTGTAGTTTCGTGTGGGGTCCTTGTCTAAGGATCTAATGTTATTGTTATTAATAAAATCATATCCTTTTTGTATGTAATATTTTTGGTATATATACTAATATACCAATACTGGAGACGATTGATATTCTTAGAACTCTCCTTATTAGAACAGCTATACTAAACATACAACAGATTAATGACCTTTTATCGGTTTTAAAAATCTTACTACTACAGAATTATTTCACATATGATGGTAAATTCTTCATACAAGAAGAAGGTTTGGCAATGGGCTCCCCCTTGAGTGGATTATTGGCAGAGGTTTACTTAAACTTTTATGAGAATAAATATTTATTGTCTACTAACAACACACTATCCAAAAATATTATTTCGTACACACGACATATAGACGATACTTTTATGGTATTTGATGGTACAGACAGACAAATAGATAAGTTACTCAGTTATATGAATGGATTAAATAGTAAGATCAATTTCACAATGGAGTTGGAATGCAATGGCTGCTTGAATTTCTTGGACTTATCTGTATGAAAAGAGAACAATTCTTTAACCTATAAGGTCTATAGAAAACCAACGACCACAGACATGGTTATCAACGCTCATTCATATCACCCTGAAACTCTGAAATTGGCTCCTTTTAATGCCTTTATACACAGATTATTGAGTATACCTTTATGTAGTAATGACTATCAAGAGGAGATAAATACCATTAAATATATAGCTATAAATAATGGGTATAAAAATGACATAGTTGACAAGCTTATACGTAAACACAAATACAAAATGAAAAATAAAAATAAAAACAAAACAAAAACCGACAAGGACAAGAACTATTATGTCACAGCAGAATACACCAATGTGATGCCTAATATACTTAGCAATGAATTCAAAAAACTTAATATTAACGTCTCCTTTCAAACAAACAACAATCTAAAAAATATATTTAAACTAAGACCACCTAGAGCAATGGAAAACAGTTCAGGAATATATAAGATACAATGTAGTGACTGCGACAAGTTCTATATCGGCCAGACTGGACGTAGATTTTTAGAAAGATCAAAGAACATATGCCGAAAAGGGACATTAGAAATTTGAAATCGACATTCGCCATGCATCTTGTAAATGAAAACCATAGTTACACTAGTTTCACAGATAATATAGTACCCTTACACATATGTAGCAAAGGCAGACTTATGGATGCTCTAGAAGAATTCGAAATCTACAGAGCTTCCAAAATTAATAACAAGTGTTTACTCAATGACCAACTCCTTTTTAAATCCAATATATTATACGACACAGTAATGAAGATAAATTTGAGGCTTACTCAGTTGTGTGTTGACAATAGTACAGTACACACTGCTACAAGATATTACGTCAACGTTAATCGTATTGACTAGTACATTTGTGGTATGTTGTTCACTTATTTATTGTTTTTTATTTTCACTGACGAGCCCTAGAAAATAGGAGGAAGTTTACAATATACCTGATGATGAAAGTTTACTTTTGAAACATGTAGTGATACATATTGAAAACTACAAGACCGCAAGACGGACTATAACGTTTTTATACTTATATAAATTTACAATTATTAATGCGGTCTGGAGACTATACATACATAGGCCTAATGAAGTTTGTAGAAGTATTGTAGTGAAGTCTTGTTATTAGTGCAGAATTCTTTATAGTTGATATTATTATTGCTTGTAGACAAATTTAATTTGAATTATTGTTAGAGTTGATTACAAATTATTAATTGTGATAATTAAAGCTGGTTATTAGTGATTTCACTGGTGTCTTGTATGTTGTTTTCCACTGTACCATATGACGATCAGTGAGACCGTCATAACAGTGGGTCAGAAGTGGGACAGAACCGTTAACAGTGGAAACAGTAGACACTTTGTAAGACTAGTGTAATTAGTAATTAATCGGTAAACAACGGATGCCAGTCAGATGATGGAAAATTTCAAGGCACTGTTGTTGCAGACAGAGGAACGACGACGACAGGATGCAGAGGAAGCAGAGAAAAAAGACAAAAAGCACTGTTGCTCGAATCGGAAGAACGACAAGATGAGAAATGTAAAACAGGTGACATCAAATGGTTGATACATAAGCAAAAGCAGATGCAAGAACATACTGCTGCAGAGCTTGGTCTATTACGAGGCGGGCTTAATAAACAAGATATTAGAATATCGGAAGCACAAGAATCAGTGACATTAAAAATAGCTGAACTAGAAAAATCTGTTTTGAGTGTGGAAGAAGCTATGTCAAATAAAATGTCTGAATTTGAGGAGACTGTGACAACGATAAAAAACTCAGTTGCAAATATAAAAGAGCAGATTAAGAGTGAAGTTGAGCAGTTCATGGAGATACAACCAAAACAAATTTTTGAACAGACTGTACCAATGACAAAGATGGAAAACACAATAAAGAAAGTCACCTTGCCTGCGGTTGGTGCAGTTCATGTCAAGGCTCCAAACTATGACAGAAGCACTCACTGGGCGACGTACCTTAGGTAGTTTGAAGCTGCCGCATGTGCAAATAATTGGAAAGATAAAGAGAAGGGAGTTTCACTCGTTCTCACTTTAAAAGGACCTGCCACAAAGCTACTACAGGGTGCCACCCGACAGTCAGAACATCTATGACGATTTGATTAAAGCTCTAGAATTATGGTATGGTGATAAACATTTGCGAGATGTGTACTACGCTCAGTTGAGAACAAGACGACAACATTCTGGGGAGAGTCTTCAAGATTTGAAGCAAGCATCGACAGACTGACTTATCCCAAAGCACCAGAAGATTTTCGAATGAGATTTGCGGTGCAGACATTTATTGATGGCATCGGAGGTTGTGAACTTCAGCAAGACACCAAAATAGCTCAGAAGCTCTTGTTCACGCCCTCGAGTTTGAAGCTGCCATGTCAGTGTCCCGCTACAAAAATGGGTTTAAGCCATCACACTGTAGTCAGAAGATCCCAGTATCACATTGCTGTTACAATGAGGGCAGAAAAACAATGTTGTCAGAAAAACAATTCAAAAGTTCAAGAGCAACACTACGATTTGAACAATGGGAAAAAGACAGAAGACCAAGGTGTTACAAGTGTGGGAAATGTGGTCATCTACAGGTAGACTGTTCGGAGAAGAAAATACTGAGAGAAGAGAGTGACCGCACCAATTAGAGAAATAAAACCCAGAACAGCACACAGTTTCCATGCTGCATAACATCAGTGGAAACTTTATCATTAATGGACTGCCCAGAAGGTAAACCAATATCATTTACAGTTGACTTGGGCACTACAGTGTCCATTATGCGCCCTGACTTAGTCAGCAACCGCCAGCCTGAAATTAGCTCTTGTACAATACAGACTGAATGGAAGCCCTGTCAAAGTATGAGGTCAAGTAGACAAACACGTACGCCTGGGTCTTCTCGAGTTTAGCCACCAAATGCTCATTGCAGACATTGTCAATAAAGTGATTCTTGGCACGGACATTATGAATGCCTATGGATTCGTTGTGGCCTTAAGAGAGAATGTCCTGAGGGTTGGCCAAGAAAAGATAAAGCTTTGCATGGCTAAAATGACAGGGTCTACCAACCATTCAATCAAGCAAGTGGCATGGGCCAAAAAAGACGTCAATAGGTGTGATCAAGAGGAAAGACTCTTGCTTGTTCCTGAGTTGATGGAAACACCCGGGGAAAAAGACACTGAAGATGAAGTTATGCAAGAGGTTGTTGATGAAAACCAATCAGACTTGGACCAGCTAAAGGCATATAGGTCATCTGTACACGACGCAATGGGAGTGATTCCAACAAAACTAGTGGTTTAGCAGAAGATTCGTCTTCCTGGAGCTTTGATGTTCAGATCACCTGAGACTCAGTTCCAAGGGCCACAAAACTATTCCTCGCAACTAGAAAACCAACTGCGAGAAATGAACTGCTTGGTAAGAGGATGGCTGAAGGTAGCCAATGATAAAATGAAAACTCGGCATGACATTCGCAGCCAACAATAGTTTGGGTTTCCAAGAAGGAGATCAGGTTTGGTTGTTCAACCCAAAGTGCCGTCGTAGTCGCTCACCTAAACTTCAGACTAACTGGGAAGGACCTTACACTGTGAAAAAGAGAATCAACGATGTAGTCTATCGGCTTCAACAGGAAGGACAGCGAAAGTTCAAGGCTGTCCACTTAGATCGCCTGGCCAAGTATTACTTCAGAGATGGTTTGCCAGTTCGGGATGAACAGGCTTATGGAGGGGGCAGTGTTACGAATGGAACCACCTAGAATAGCCAAGATAGTCCCCACCCCATCCTCCCACCTAGTGTAACACGTGTTGCCTCAGTCAAGGCCACGCACAAGGAGGTTCTAGTGTGTTCAAGAACACTTGATACGCATTAAGCCGGCATGGAGTGACGAGGGAAAACTATACTGGACTTCTGCATGACCTATAAAAGGAAGAACGTCTGGTGTTGTCAAGTTCAGTGGTGTTGAGCGATTTCTTTAGCACGGATCGAGTGTTTGTAGAAGTATTGTAGCAAAGTGTTGTTATTAGTGCGGGTTTCTTTATAGTTGACATTATTATTGCGTGTAGACAAATTTAATTTGAATTATTGTACAGAGTTGATTACGAATTATTAATTGTGATAATTAAAGCTGGTTATTAGTGATTTCACTCGTGTCTTGTATTTTGTTTTCCACTGTACCATACAACGATCAGTGAGACCGTCGTAACAATATTATTAAGAAGCCACTTTTTTCTGGGAGTTGTGCAACCTTGTAACCCTATCACCAGCTGCCACTGATCTTGATATAGGATTTTAGATATAGGAAAATAGTAATTTAGAACAAGTACGATGTCATTAAAAGTTAACTTTTATATCTACTATTTTAAGTCTACATTTATTATCATGTTAATACCAACTCATTTAATTTGGCTGTTTTACTTTGTTGTCTCAATTTATATATAGATATAGTATAGGCCTAGTTTATAGATACATTCAGTATTCTGACAGACAGTTATGCAATATTATCTTTTAACATCGGTGCACTTCTTCCTCACACCTTAATATATTATCACATACCTAGTCAAAAATCTAGTGTTGGTGTAGATGATTGGAAATACCAATTTTTATTATCCATTTAAAGCAGCGACTACCTTGGATAAGCAAGTCTCTGTGTTATTTTATTAGATATGATGAGCATAGTTATATATGTATATGTAAACTGTTACTGAATATATTTTGGAATGACTATCACCTGGGAATCTATTAACAAGTTTGTGAAATCGGTCACTAGAACACTCTACAATGAAGGTATTATCTACTTATGAAACTATACGGTACACCAACCATACAAATGTTAAAATAAGTAACAACAAACTATACCCAATCTTCTTTTCCCAAATGAAATTAAATTACAATTAAAATAAATTATTCCAAACATCTAACCTAACCTTTCTTCTGTGTAATTCAAATCCCTTTGGAAATGCCTGTAATATTAACACGAATACTTAGTATGGTAATATAAAAATGGAAAACCTTTACTTTCTGCTGTGCAATACTGCTGGTGGGATTTAGTGTTTGATGTCAATGACAATGCTTCTTTTACTAATATTTATTTTTATTATATTTTTAGAAATCCGGTGTTACTAATATTCGTATTACATTGATAGGTAAGTTTATAAATTTATTATTGACAATATTCCGTTTATAATTAAAATTCTTAACCAAATTAACCTACAAAGTATTTGCTATACCATTTCCATTACAAGACACCTTACCTGCACTTCGAAAGTGAAGTATTTTTTAAGATTTTTAATGATCATAACTAAAAATGGCAATTTAATGCCCAAAGTCTTTTTCGGATCTGATGGGCATGTAATAAACGTAGTGCTCACATTCGTACCAACAATTTCTAACACTAGAGACTGGATGTCGTTATCTGTAATACGTTTAATATGCCCATTCCGAACTTTTTTGTCCCATATTTGTAGCGGCTTGCTTCCAATACTGTACAAAATGGAAAGAAATCCACTCTGAAATGTATTTTTAAACATGTTAAACTGACACTAATAATTTAGGTTATATACATCCTAAACAACACTGCAAAGGCACTTTAATATCGTTGTACCCACGCTTAATGTTTGTGTACGTATTCATAAGTAAACTAGAAAACTCTTTTTGGATAGGTTTATTATTATTTTAAGTGAAAAGAGTGTATATTTGACAACTTTAGATAATAAATCATTGAGAATGTAGTTTATACTTTATGATATTACTCTTTATTGAAAGCCGTGTATATGCTTGCATTCCAACTATCCCTCATTAAAATACTGCGAAAAAATTCAATTTTAACTTTATAAAGAAATGTAGCTATTGTAGCCTTAGAAGTGTTATTACCAAATTTGGCTTTCAGCAATTTTTTAAAAATGTAAGTACCGTAAACTTAACCAGCTGTTGACCAATTAGCAGCTGGTATTGGACAGTGATGTATTAACACTCGTCAGTTTTATTTTCTTCGGTTCATGTTGTCAGGTTCAGTTAAACTACAATTTAATGTTTAGATATTTAGGATATTTATTTAAAAAAGCGGTGAACTGTAAATCACATTATTTTAAGGACTCCTTTCTTTGGCATTCACTTGTGAATTAGAACATCTTTTTAGTTACCATTATTTCACAATGAGCTTCCTATTGTGAGTATACCAGTGCAGCGATTAATTTCTTAGATGTGTTTATTAGTTATAGAATCGTATTAGAAAATATGCAACTGTCATTTGTGATGTTTATTGTTAAATATGTATTGTACGTTCTGTGATGTCTATCTTTTAATATATAATAGGTGAATACTGAATCTTTTGTTCGCCAACATATAATTTTTTTAATAAATCTGTCGCACTTAGTAGGGAGCGTAATTAACTTAAATTTAATTATTAGTCATAAGAAAATAACATTATATTAATTTGTTTTTATCTCAGTAACAACACAGCAAATTTTGATTATATTTGATAATAGATTTAAAACTTTGATTGTAAAAGAAATAAGTACCCAGTTTTAAATCAAAATTGCACACGAAGAGATTGAAGTGTTGTATTTCCTTTAATTTTTGGCAGTAACAAAATTTTGCTACACAGTTGTGAGGTAATCAAAATTTTCAGCAGAGAACAGAACTATTTGGCAGATACTATGCGCATAAGTGACATACAGGAGGAAACATAAACGAGTTGACTAATTATTGTGATACAGTTATCACAGATTTTGTTTATTTTAGTACACAAGGTATGGAGTAAGGGTGTACATGATGTGTAGAATACAGCACAAAGATTAGATTTAACAGTTACTAAATATATATTTGAAGTAAAACCTCTCTAATTTGGATTATATGGGGCGAAGCCTAGTCCGAATTAGAGAAAAATCCGAATTATAGAATATTTTATAGAAATTCATACTACAGTGTAGGTAAAGTGCCGTAAAAATAAATATTAAAACTACGTAAATATTAATGGAAATTTAAATTTATTGTACTTACAAAATGGATAACTAAATTCACATAAACAACAATCTTTCACCATAAATGTTTTCAAGTTAAGTTCGCACACAAAAAGTTTATAAGTAATGCACACGTGCAATTATTAATGTACGTAAATATTAATGGAAATTTAATTTTATTGTATTTTACAAAACAGAAGAATAAATAATTTGACGATACCAACAAGAAAAACTTCACTGACAGTGTTTTCACTTTAGCACACAGAGAGATATGTAATATTAATGGCTGGTCCCTGAAGTTGACGGTTTTGATTCTTCCTGAACTGAAGCTACAGGCTTAAAAAAGGTTGAAATTGTAGACTGTTTTGCTCTGTTGTATTGTTTTTTAATAATTTCTTGACGCATTTCTTTGATGATTAAATAGTATTTTTGAAATCCTGGGTCAGTGTCAATAAAGTTAATAACTGCATCGAGATTTTCCCGCACCTTGGAAAGTGTAGGCTTAGGAACATTATCGTTGTCCTCTTCATCATCACTATCATCTCCAACTTCTTCTTTCTGACCTTGCATTTGATAGACGATCTCTTCCTCTGTTAAATTCTGGTAGCCTATGTCATCTTCATCGGCACCCAACCATTCTCTTATGTCTTCAAAGTTGGTAGCTCCAAAAGCACCTGCATAATCTTCATCTTCCAAACCTTGCAGGTCGATCTCTGGCTCTTTATCGTACAAAATCTTATTCCATGCATTGCATAATGTAGATATTTTGATCTCATTCCAGCTGTTTGTGTTTGCCCAATTATAAATAGCACTTTTAATACTGTATTCCTTTATTTTTTTAAGAGTTTGTTCACCCCTATTGTCCATTTCTTCATCGTCCATAAAAAATACCATGCATTCGTCGAGTTGTTTACGTCTGTAAAGGAGTTTGCAACTGAGGATTACTCCCTGATCCATTGGTTGGATAAGCGAAGTCGTACTGGGAGGCAAGTACATAGTTTTGATTTTTCCATCGCTGCTAGTCAATAAATTACCGGAGGGATGAGCAAGAGCATTGTCTAATATCAACAAAGCTTTGACATCCTCTTCTTTTATTTTTAAAACATCTAGCTGGAATTTTCTAACCTCTGGCACAAAATTATGAAAAAACCAATCGCTGGAAAATTTCTGAGTAAACCATGCAGTCTTGTTTGCTTTGTAAATAACTGGTAGGCTTTCCATAATGTTTTTAATTGCTCTAGGCTTAGCTGATTTTCCAACAACGACGGATGTTAGATGGTGAGACCCATCTGCGTTTGCACATAAGAGAGCAGATAGTCTTTGTTTATTTACCTTTCGGCCTGGTGTGGAATTGTCCATTCTATAGGCCTGATCATTCTGAGGAATGGATCTCCAAAACAAGCCTGTTTCGTCACCATCATAAATTTGGGAAAGAAGAAGTTTTTCATCAGTAATTACTGCTTTAAGTTTTTGGTGAAACGGTTCGACACTAGAAACATCGGAACTTAAACTTTCCCCAAATATTTTCCGGTTTACAATGGAATGTTGCTGCCGAAATTTAAAAAGCCATCCTGTACTAGCTTTAAAATCAGTTTCTCCCAATTTTTGAGCGAATCGTTCTGCCGCTGCCTGTAATTCTACACCTCTAACTCGAACACCAACTGAACGTTGCTGCTTGTACCAAGTGTATACAGCATCGTCAATATTACTGAACTTTGCTGCAGTCGTTCGTTTTCTTTTAACAATACTCACATTTGGCGTATCTTGCTTTAAAACAAAATTTGGAAATTTTTTTTCTGTCTTTTTTTATATCATAAAACGTAGACTTACTAATTCCAAACTCGTTAAAAATATTCTGCACAGAATAACCAGCGTCTATTTTACTCAACACTTTCATTTTGTCTTCTAAAGTTAAAGTCTTGTATTTACCTCTAGCACTCATATTGTAATACAGTACAGTACTGTAAATTAATACTAAACAGTGTTTGAAGAAAATGTGGTTTGAAAAGCTGTACGCAACTAAGAAATAACTTCAGTACAATAGAACGCACACGAATATAATAGCAATGACGCACACACTACCAAAGCAGCAGTTGAAACTGGACTAAACCCAGTCGGGGTGGGGATGCGTATCGCACATTTTGCCAACATAACACTTTAAGAATTCCCTAAAGGCAAATGTTTTCACAAAGAATTCACAAAATTAATTTTTTTTTGTGAATTATAATTTTTTTTAGGGAGTCCGAATTATATGTAAATTCCGAATTAGAGAAGTCCGAATTAGAGAGGTTTCACTGTAATTATAAGTATAATACTACTGACTCAGAACGTAAAGTTTTTTATTGGTAAAAATGTAAAATTTTTACCTTGTAGCCTGAACCAGTCTTCACTTATTACAAGCTTCGTCGTGAGTGGCAGCCTCTGACGAAGCTTGTAATAAGCGAAATCTGGTTCAGGCTACGAGGTAAAAATTTTACATTTTTACCAATAAAAATATCGGTATGGAGAACCATACATGACTTCCATATTCTAAGATTTATATTTAAAATTATTTTCGAAATGAAATATTACCATAGAAACTACTTCTTTCTACTTACTGCTTCGGCCTTAACCACAGTACTGTGGTCACTAGCATATACCACCTCACGTTATCGCACTCGATTTTCACTGATGATGGAAGTCAATGGCATTGCTGAAACGTCTGGTCTTGTAGAAAACATTGGACTACGGCCAAATATCCCGGGAAGGAATTTTAACAAAAACTACTTCTTTGTTGCCGATAACGTTGTACACATATATATAAAATATATGCATAAAATTAATGGCTTGTATAAGTTAATGATTGATCTCCATTAAGTAGTGCTCAGGTTTCCAAAGTTTTAATATTATGATGTCCGTAATTAAAACATCAGAGCAGGTTTAGTGTGAATGAGGGTACACTGTGGACAAAAATTTAAACATTTCCTATTGAGCGTTGCTTAGAGTAAAGCTGCGAATCTACAGTGTATGTTTCACAGAACAAACACGCGAAAAAGAAGGAGCGCTCCGAAGTCACTCATGGACCCTCACCATCTTGCAGAGGGTTCATTCCCTAAAGACGAAAAGTCTGTCTGTGAATCGTTCCTCTGTAAACACGTGCAGTTACATTGCCCAGCGATCCACAGGAAGCAAATTGATGTCCATTTTTTCGGCTTGCACGCGTTATGTTGGTATGGGTTTCGGCACTTTCCATTTAAAAAGCGTGCAAATGTAAGAAAATAAACATGAGTGAGGCCAGAAATAACGTGAATTGTGTGTGTGTGTGTGTTACCTGCCTTTTTATTGCTGTAGGCATAATAATAAAATGGAAACGTAAACATTACATAACTGAGATATGCTTACCTGCCACGAACGATATATTATTTTATACATGGAGGAGTTCAGTGACATACACACGTACAGAAGTCATCTTCAAAAATACTAGAAGTCGTCCACGCTTTTATGTTGGCAGTGTAACTTACAGGAAGTTTTTTGATGTTTTTAAAACATCTAGGATGCAAACTTTTCCCGATAACTAAAAGTTTCCTTTTTTCGGTTCCCGTCATGTTCGCACAAACAAAAACTGTAACTCTCTGTTTAGAGAGCTTCCCACCAACGCACCTTTCATTTTTAAATTTGAAAGTCTTATCTGGAGTTAATTTATAAAAAATTCCGGCTTCATGTCCATTAAAGATGTCTTCATCTTTATATGATCGTCTAATTTCTGGCCAAGTGTTACGCACCCAATCGCCTGTAACGTTCAGATCTACGCATTTTGCCTCACCACAAATTTTTGCAAAGGAAATCGAGTGTCAGGCCTTAAATCGATCTAGCCATCCGTTGGAGCACGTAAAATGGCTGGCGCCGGCAGTCCTGTTACAGTGCTTATCGCTTGCATACAATGTATGTCTGTAGCCATGGGCTAGCGCGTGCGCGCGCACATATATACGTTTATATGAAATTTAGAGTAAAATATCTGAGAAATATTTGACGCTATAACAGAGTAGTACAATATTTAGTGATGTTAAAACCGGGAATTTTTATAATGTTAAAGATATCAGTTTGACCGGACTTATGACAACATAACGCTACACCCGAGTTGACGTAACAGCCGAGGCCGTAATAACCAAGTTCCACTGTATATATAAAGATATTAACTCAAACATAATATACATTAAAATGAAAAAATTATAATATTATTGCCTGGCAACAAAATTATTTTATTTTTAACAATTACCATTGTTTGAAAAAGTTTAAATAAATTTTCAAGTACTTTACTCTTGTAAAAACGTAAAACGTTGCAGGTAAACTACCCCTTCCCCTTAACCGATCTTCACCAAAATCTAAAGGCCTTGAGTCCTCTACAATTCACTGACGTATGCAAAAAATTATTTGATTCTGTTTGAATTTGCGGCTGTTATCGTTTGCCATAGAAAATACGCTCGATAAAAAACGTTGCAGGTAAACTACCCCTTCCCCTCAACCGATCTTCACCAAAAACAATAGGTCTTGAGTACTCTACAAATCAGGGCTGTATGCAGAAAATTATTTGATTCTGTTTGAATTTGCGGCTGTTATCGTTTGCCATAGAAAATACCCTTGTTAAAAAAACGTTGTAGGTAAACTACCCCTTTCCCTTAACCGAT
Organism: Magicicada septendecula; assembly: GCA_034769895.1. Lineage (NCBI taxonomy): Eukaryota > Metazoa > Arthropoda > Insecta > Hemiptera > Cicadidae > Magicicada > Magicicada septendecula. The sequence goes on from CM068372.1 coordinate 131,992,529, forward strand.
CTTCACCAAAAACAATAGGTCTTGAGAAATCTACAATTCAGGGCTGTATGCGAAACATTATTTGATTCTGTTTGAATTTGCGGCTGTTATCGTTTGCAAAAAAAAAAAAATTCCCTTGATAAAAAAAAACCATTGCAGGTAAACTACCCCTTTCCCTCAACCGATCTTCACCAAAAACAATAGGTCATGAGTACTCTACAAATCAGGGCTGTATGCAAAAAATTATTTGATTCTGTTTGAATTTGCGGCTGTTATCGTTTGCCATAGAAAAAAAATCTAGACACAAAGACAGACAGACACACACAGACACTTTTCGAAAAACGACTTTTTTTCATGTTTTGAGTGTAGTACAATCAGAATCTGCAATAATCTCGAACACGATTTTTTTTGCCATCACCATACTTCCATTCCTTAAGGAATATGGAAGTAAAAATTTCCCTTGATAAAAAATATCGGTATGGAGAACCATACATGACTTCCATATTCTAAGATTTATATTTAAATCTTAATATCGCCTGCCAAGCGCGATATATTATCTCTTATACATGATGTACATTAAAATGAAAAAAATTTAATTTTATTGCTTGGCAACAAAATTATTTTATTTTTAACAATTACCATTGTTTGAAAAAGTTTAAATAAATTTTCAAGTACTTTACTCTTGTTAAAACGTAAAAGGTTGCAGGTAAACTACCCCTTCCCCTTAACCAATCTTCACCAAAATCGAAAGTCCTTGAGACCTCTACAATTCAGGGACGTATGCAAACAATTATTTGATTCTGTTTGAATTTGCGGCAGTTATCGTTTGCCATAGAAAATACGCTTGATAAAAAAACGTTGCAGGTAACTACACCTTCCCCTTAACCGATCTTCACCAAAAACAAAAGGCCTTGAGTACTCTACAAATCAGGGCTGTATGCAAAACATTATTTGATTCTGTTTGAATTTGCGGCTGTTATCGTTTGCCATAAAAAATACCCTTGTTAAAAAAACGTTGCAGGTAAACTACCCCCTTCCCTCAACCGATCTTCACCAAAAACAACAGGTCTTGAGAACTCTACAATTTAGGGCTGTATACAAATAATCTTTTGATTCTGTTTGAATTTGCGGCTGTTATCGTTTGCCAAAAAAAGAAAAAATTCCCTTGATAAAAAAAAACCGTTGCAGGTAAACTACCCCTTCCCCTCAACCGATCTTCACCAAAAACAATAGGTCGCGAGTACTCTACAAACCAGGGCTGTATGCAAAAAATTATTTGAATCTGTTTGAATTTGCGGCAGTTATCGTTTGCCATAGAAAATACGCTTGACAAAAAACGTTGCCGGTAAACTACCCCTTCCCCTCAACCGATCTTCACCAAAAACAATAGGTCTTGAGTACTCTACAAATCAGGGCTGTATGCAGAAAATTATTTGATTCTGTTTGAATTTGCGGCTGTTATCGTTTGTCATAGAAAATACCCTTGTTAAAAAAACGTTGCAGGTAAACTACCCCTTTCCCTCAACCGATCTTCACCAAAAACAATAGGTCTTGAGAACTCTACAATTTAGGGCTGTATGCAAATAATCTTTTGATTCTGTTTGAATTTGCGGCTGTTATCGTTTGCCATAGGAAATACCCTTGTTAAAACATAAAACGTTACAGGTAAACTACCCCTTTCCCTTAACCGATCTTCACCAAAAACAATAGGTCTTGAGTACTCTACAAATCAGGGCTGTATGCAAAACATTATTTGATTCTGTTTGAATTTGCGGCTGTTATTGTTTGCCATAGAAAATACCCCTGTTAAAAAAACGTTGCAGGTAAACTACCCCTTTCCCTCAACCGATCTTCACCAAAAACAATAGGTCTTGAGAACTCTACAATTTAGGGCTGTATGCAAATAATCTTTTGATTCTGTTTGAATTTGCGGCTGTTATCGTTTGCCATAGGAAATACCCTTGTTAAAACATAAAATGTTACAGGTAAACTACCCCTTTCCCTTAACCGATCTTCACCAAAATCAACAGATCTTGAGAACTCTACAATTCAGGGCTGTATGCGAAACATTATTTGATTCTGTTTGAATTTGCGGCTGTTATCGTTTGCCAAACAAACAAAATTACCCTTGCTAAAAAAAACCGTTGCCGGTAAACTACCCCTTTCCCTCGACCGATCTTCACCAAAAACAATAGGTCGCGAGTACTCTGCAAATGAGGGCTCCATGCAAAAAATTATTTGATTCTGTTTGAATTTGCGGCAGTTATCGTTTGCCATAGAAAAAAAATCTACAGACACACAGACACTTTTCGGAAAACGACTTTTTTTCATGTTTTGAGTGTAGTAGAATCAGAATCTGCAATAATCTCGAACACGATTTTTTTTGCCATCACCATACTTCCATTCCTTAAGGAATATGGAAGTAAAAAACTGTTGCAGGTAAACTACCCCTTTCCCTCAACCGATCTTCACCAAAAACAATAGGTCGTGAGTACTCTACAAATCAGGGCTGTATGCAAAAAATTATTTGATTCTGTTTGAATTTGCGGCAGTTATCGTTTGCCATAGAAAAAAAATCTACACACAGACAGACACACAGACACTTTTCCGAAAACGACTTTTTTTCATGTTTTGAGTGTAGTAGAATCAGAATCTGCAATAATCTCGAACACGATTTTTTTTGCCATCACCATACTTCCATTCCTTAAGGAATATGGAAGTAAAACTTTGTTCTGAGTCAGTAGTATTATACTTGTAATTAGTTAATCAACAGACATGTCATGGACAACAAAATCCAAGAATATATTTGATGATAATTAATAAACAGAAAATAGATGTGAGGCATGGTATTGAGGAAGTTACCGTGGTAATTATCGGTTTTCTATCCAATGCTGGTATTGAAGTGATATATTTTTTTTCCATTCTTCTGTGTTATATAAACACGGGAAAAATAATTTTAAACGGCGGTCGAAGCTATTTACGAAGTAAAAAAATAAAATAAATACTCCCATAAGCGCGCATGGAAAGTGAATGAGCTCCATATTAACTGAGTAGTTAGTGGGATCACTGCAGTCGGGCGATGGCGCACTAATGCACAGCGAATGACGAGTTATGATGTCATTGCGTGGATTACATATCGCTGCAGTTCATCAAGTTTACGCGCGTTTTTCTACTACTAAATAAAATTAAAAAATCTTTAAAGTCATTTGTCACAGTTAATATGGCGTTTTTTGGCGTCTTATGGGAGTAATTATTTTATTTTTTTTCGTAAATAGGTTCGACCACCGTTTAAAATTATTTTTCCCGTGTTTATATTACATAGAACAATAGAAAAAAAATTTCACACGCGCGCGTGCTCACATGTCGGGGGATACAACTCGGCTGCAGCTCTGAAGAAGGCATGGAGGCGGAATTTTTCTGTGTGGCGCCTCTTAAACATAAATTCCACAAGGTATCCCACGAAATGTTGTTTTCTGCGCCCGAATCGTGGGATACCCTGTCGCACTTCTCTCCATGCCCTCTCAGCCGTGTTTGTGTGAGCGCCGCTAGCGGTGTCCACGAAGTTTAGTTGATGATTCACACTAAGATGAACGAACCCCGCTTCTTCCAGGCAATCATAGGCTTTCCAGCAGTCACTGATCATAGTTGTGCCTGGAAGAATCCACTCCTCAATTATGTTGAGGAGAGTAGTGGAATCCCCGCGCTCAACCGGTACCAGTAAACACTTCCCAGAACCGCGTTTCACTCCCCCGAACACCCACTGTCCTTCAATGGCCCTGCCCCGATTATATTTCTGATGCCCAAATTTGGCTTTGTCGACTTCTACGGTCTTTCTAGGGCCCCCCAGCTTAGATGAAGTGTGCTGGGCATCGAAAATAAAAACTTATCGACAAAAACTGTACCAGTCGACGACGAATTCAATGGTCACATCATAATTCCACATGAAATGACATTGATGAGGCGGAGGGGTATGAAGGATGTAGCAGACCAGGTAAAAGTAGGTTGTGAGAGGATGGTGGGTCTTAGACAGGAAACTACCTTCTTGTGCAGAACGTTTGATTTCACATCTCCTCTTTTTTTTTTGCAACGACTTCTCGCAAATTGTGATACCAAAAATATAATGTCTGTCTATTCAGTGCTAATAGGCACCCACACGAAGGACAATTTATTGACTCTTTAATTACCCCTTGGGCAATAAAAAAGTCGATAATGTCAGACTCATTCATTTGAATCCAATTGTCCGACTTCCTACTGCACTGAATGTCTTGGCAGGCCATTGTACTTTTAAATTGTTTAATTTAAGAATAATAAGAATCAGCTGTTTCCTAATAACACCACACAATAACACAAACGAAAACACTGAAATTCACAAAATAAATACCGGACACGATAATACACTACCTATAAGGTCGGGCTCAACAACGCGAATGAATAGTGTTAGCGCGTTTTGTCTTAACGGACACACACGCACTAACGAGAAACCAATTGCATTTGAGAATATGCAAAATTTTGAAATTAACGGTTTATTAAGGCGCTAGTTATTTGTTTCTACCAATCAGGTGTCAGCCTGAGCGTCTTAATAATTTATAAGCGGTCTTAATAAATTCGCGGGTTTTTCGTGTCAGACGTTCCCATTGGTTGCTTCGCTGTGACGTCACCGCATGGAAGGAATTCGCGCGAACCTTGATTTAGCAATGCAATCTTACCTGAAACACTGCCCTAGAAGAATAGAAAAAAATATATATTTGCCACCACCTCAAATGTTCTACAATCAAAATATTTACAGAAATTACAATCAGTACCTTACCATTATCTAACACACCTAATTCTAGCGCCTACAAATAGTAGCTTTACAACTCAGACTCAATATTTGGCCCACTCAACTCAGATTTCCGGCACATCCGCCGAGAGTTTTTCTGAGTAGCCGGCTGAACTCAAATGAGTTAGTCTTCGGCACCTTTGGCGCCTCTGAGATTAACTATATGTAACTCATATGGATACCCAATTCGAAGATTGGATGTCGAAAGCGCGTCATTATCGCGTTATGTACTCAAAACTCGCGCTTCGCGCTAGTTTCTCTGTGCATGGAACACCTAGACTCACTCCTCGGCCTTTGGCCTCGGTTCTAGTGAGGCGTTCAACTCAGAATTGGGATCTATAGACTTAGTATATCTAGGGTAACACACTTTCCGTACACTATGCTTATACCTAAATGGAGAACCTACAACACCAACCCTTTTAAAAAAATTTGCCTTATTAGGTTCCTTTATAACCAAATCCTTATCACCATCAGTACATTTCCAAAAATATTGAACATAATTGGACGGATTATCACGGTTAAACCCATGATCATACCAATCGGCATTTTCAAAAGGAAACCAGTTCGCAACATTAACTCCACTTAAATTTAGAACAGTTTCAACAACAGCTGGACCTCCCCTGCGTGAATTTGTTCAAAAGTAAAAGGTTAATGGTGCTATTGTGAATTGTGATGTTCGTGATCCAAAACTATAGTGAAACAATTCGAAAAATAGTATACAGTGACATCAGTGAAGGCGTTATCGCATATAAATGACTGTGTAAGCAAGATAGGTTAAATGTCATTTCTCACTGTCGACACAGTCAATATGGCACTCATTCACCATTGCATGCGTTCTTATGGGAGTCATTATTTTATTTTTTTCTCCGTAAATAGGTGCGACGCCGTTTAAAATTATTTTTCGTGTGTTTATATAACATAGAAGAATAGAAAAAAAATATGTCACTCCAATACCAGCATTGGATAGAAAACCGATAATTACCATTAGCGTATACAAAGTAGGTATGGATTCTTTACAAAAATTACCATATTGAGGAGGAGTGTCATTAGTAATTCTGCGTTATTGTATCACCCTCAGTTTCCTTCTTATTGAAATATACGTCAAGTTTAGTAGTCTCTAGACCATTTGTAAAAGTAATAAGGGTCAGAAAGGTAAGATAATTTTACTCTATAATAATATAAAACAGTCAGGAATGAGACATATAAGTACGAGTATATTTTTTTTTTTCAAAATACAACTGTAAGCACAAAAACCATCAGACTCCTTTTTTATGCTGCTGAACTGTTAGGTTAAAAAAAAAGAACATAGAGAATATAACATTACTTACAGATCAGGCAGTGGTATGAACTACTAGTCAGCAGCCATAAATGTATGAAAAACAAGGTTAGATTTTTTAACCAGAACAGCTTGTCTGGATTTTTTATTTTATTTATACAACTTCCAGTTTTTCTAGCAACATATTTATATGAAACTAGTTTCCATTATTAATTTTGAACACAGTTGTTTCCTTTGTGTAAACTTCTTTTTCTTGGAAATGCAGTTTTTTTTTTATAAATCAGAATATCTAGCCAAACTATTCTTACCTAACCATACATTATACATACATTGTAAACTTTTTTTTAATCGAGTCAAAAATTTGCATCAACCATACTTACCCTGATCACATGACATCATTGATCCAATCATACAATATGTAGAGTATTTTTTTCTTATCCATGGATTCAGATAAATACTGTATGAGATTTTTGCTATGAGAAAAGTGGGCCCAAATAGCATCAGGTTTCCTTAGTACGTAACTGCTAATGTGTTATAAACAGTGGTGTAGCTAGGCTTTTTGGCGCCCGGGGCAAGAAGATCGTCGGCCGCCTCGCCTTCACAGTTAAAAGGGGACAAAAGAGCAAAAATGAAGGCCCAACCAGTGAACAAAGTACTTAATAAGTACAAATGTATAGAATTTTATGAAAGCACGTCCAGAAACATCTTAAGAATATTTGTTAAGTCAAAATTTAGAAATTACATATTATAAGTTTAATATTACTGGTATTCAGTTTGTATACATTTGTTAGTAACAAATGTAGACTATAAAAAATGTAGTAATATAACAAACTTATAACATAAAAATGTTCTAATAAATATGCAAATTCCTTGTAGGTCTAAAGCACATCACCAAAACAATATCCTAAAGCAATATAAAGTTAAACAAAGAATTACATTAAAAGTAATAAAATAAATCACTTTTTACCATTACGGTTAATGGCTCCGTCTTCTATTAATAAACCCTTAATATTTATTTTTAATATTTAATAAATATTTAAAATGAGACGTTCTAAAATTTAAGACTTTCCTGGTCTTAATTGCTGCAAAATCTGTTATTAAATCACTATAATCTAAAGACGAAGCAATGTCATTTTCAATTGAAAGTATCACTAGATTTGATACCCTGTCCTGAGATATTGTTGATCGTAGGTACGATTTAATCAATTTAAGTTTACTAAACGATCTTTGACAACAAGACACTGACACTGGTAAAGTAAGAAAAATTTTTAAAGCTGTTGCTAGTGTTTTGTAGGCTTCTAATCCCATTGAAGAAATATATTGTAGCAGTCCCTGAGGTGTAAAGTCCATTTGTTCTCTCCGTTAACGTTTGCCCTTTTTAATAAAAGTACGTCTTTCAAGTCACTGAACAATTCTTCACTGTTTAGGTCATGTGGATATAGTTTTGCAAGCACTGTGCACTTAATATTGATTTGAGAAAGCTGTTCCTTAATATGTATATCACCATAATTTACGTACGCCTGAAATTTACAGAGGAACCCAAAGCGTTTTTCTAACACTTTTATGTTAGAGAAACAGCTTGAAATTTCAACTGACAGTTTGCCCAAAATTTCTATTAGAGAACGTCGCATTTCTTGCTGAACGGTTAATGCAGAGTCGTCTGCGTACTCCCCTGGCATTGTGCGCTTCTTTCTTATCCTTTTTGTGATACTGATGCCCCATTCATTAAATACCTGCTCTGCCTTAGAAATGACATTATCACACATCACATTCCTCCAAACTTTTAATTTGTCCGTTAGTGTCTCTAAAAGTGTCAATGCTTGACTAAAGCTTATACCTTTGCTCTGCAAGATTTTCTGGATTTTGTCCATAGAAGAAAGAATATCTGTCCAGAAAAAGAGAAAGGTCACAAAATTAAAGTTTTCTATCGCATTAAATATTAATGCTGCATCTTCCCTCGTATCGATTGTTTCAGTCAGTGTATCCCTCAGTTTCTCCAGTGCAGCGATCACTTCATCCAGCTGAGTGGATATTGCTTTCACATCTGCTTTTGAGCTCCACCTGGTATCACAATGTCCTTTTAGTATAATATTTATGAAGTCTTTAAGAACACTCCATCGATGAGTGGAACAGGAAAAGAAGGTGAATAAACGTTCTGCTGTCCCAAAAAATGTCACTGCCTGAACATTTACATGAGCTGCATGAACTCCAACCAAGTTAAGTAAATGGTTGTCACAGGGAACAAACACAGCTAGTGGATTCAAATCTAATATTCTCTTTTGAACTGAATGGATACCAGCCATTGTTGCATGATTGTCATACGACTGACCTCTGCAATCGCTAAGATTCAATCCATCTCTCTCAAGTTTACTTGTAATAGCTTCTGTGATCCCCTCCCCTCCTTGCAATAGCTTCTAAAGGAATAAAATCTATAAATGCTTTCTTGATATCAACAGAATTGCATTTAATTTCAACAACTCTTATAATCTGAGAGATTTGTTCTACATGTGCAGCATCTGATGAGGCAAATATAATACTAAAGTACTTCGCCTTCTTACATTGTGCTATGTCATATATCTTTGAATAAACATAAATGTATTTGTAATAGGAAATGTCAAGTAACCTATATTCAGGTTTGTTTACATTACTTGAATGAAGCACGTGTGTTACGTACACCATAATTATGGTACTTACCATAAGTTGAGAATCTGGTTACTTCGATCTTGTTGTTTTTATAATTACCTAAGGTCCAAGGATTCAACTCAGCGAGATTGCTGACAGAGATGGTCACAGAAATGAGAATACGTTTATTTGAAGCAGTTACCATTAATCTTCATTTATTCAGTAATTTCGTTAAGCGTGTACACAGTATAACATTTAAACATGGCGGACATTACTTCTTTCGGCCCTTTGCTATAAAACTCCTTTATGTTTGATTAAACGCTAATTCATCCAATTCTGTTTACTGACTATGCATTAGTTTCATGGTCATTTGACTTTTATTATATCTAATTATCGTTAACGCAAACCAACCCCCATTTAGAAGTCGACATTTAACGTTCACGCACCGCTCTCTCTGTCACATCCATACAGACAATTTTCAATTTACTTTTGATTGTGTACACATAAGAACTGTAAATTTTTGATTAAAAGAGCTCTTTAAATAAAATTTTGGGTTGCCACTTCCCTTGTAAGTAGACTGGAAGTTCTGGTAGCGGTTCACATGTTGTTTCCAAAATGGAGTGGTTACATCTTTCTGAATACACTGATTCTACTTATACTTTTGAAAAATATTACTTCACACTGTCTAGATTTTTTGTAGTTAACACTGGTTTACATTTTGATTACATTGTTAATTCTTTAAAGCACTTAAGCTGACAGTTTCAGGCCAGCACAATTGTTAGCGTGTTATCGCCATGATGAATTTCTGCAGACTGGGGCAGACGTTTTATATCTAGCTTTCGTCTGTCTTTTACACTGAATTTACATGGTGGTTATTGTTATTTGTTCACTATTTACTTTTAATTACATCTTGTTAATTGAAATAAAACACTAGCTGACTATTTTCGGCCAGCACAATTTCAACGTGTTACTGCCATGGTGATGTTCTGGCGACTGGGGTAGATACTATGTAAATTTTACGTATGTGTGTGTGAGTAAACGTCATCGTTCTTTGTCTCTTGTTATATAATCGCCTTGTTAGTTACGTATTTTAATCACGTCATTGTGGTTTTAATGACGTTTGGCGTGTTCGACCAATGACACAGAAGTATGAAGCGCCGTTATTAGTGGCTGTAACCATTATAAGTCTTTTTATCTGCACGTACACTGCTGTCCTTGAAATTATTTTGTTGTCTCGGAACTGCGTCGTTGCAGGCAAAAACCAAGGGAAATTGTATTACCCATAGAAATGACTTTAAAAACATCGAAATACAATAATTTACTACCTTGCATACCATACTTTTTATATCAGACTTTTTGTACTGTCACAAAACCCCCTCAATGAAAGGTTTTGTGTCGAGACACAAAAACTTTCATTGACTCATTCACACCTCTCTAAAAGGATCAGCTCAGATATGGAGCCACAACCCCCTGTAGTGTTATTAGAAAAAAAAATTCAATCACTTACCCTTGGTCCCATGATGAGGTTCGCACCTTCTGACCTTACTGGACTTCTCCAGAGAGATCCCTATGCCATAAGGCCATGAGGCACTTTACGCTCCTGTTCTGACGCACCGGCCAGCTCAGGACCGCGGTCACCACACCATAAAACTCTGAAACATCCAATACAAAATTTTAAAATAGTGGCCTTCGCTATATCCATATCCATAACTGATATGTTTCCTCTTAGTACGTTGGTTTGCGTTTTGGGGCATTGGTTTGCTTAACTCTACAAGTTTCAAACAATGTATATCAAGAATTAACATAGGAAATTACTTCTCCTTTTAACAATCCGGTATCTAGTACACCCTTCTGACTCCTGTCAATTATATTCACTCTCCTTATCACATGAATAAATTTGTTCTTAACCTAAACAACAATATACTTAACTGTTTTAGCAACCACCATTAACTCTAATATTTTACTTCATATAATCTTACAATATCTAATTGCCAATATCTCATGGCAAACAATTTTAAAGCTTTATAATTTCTTTACGATCTTTTCTTTTCTTATGTTTAACTTTCTTTATAACAGAATCATTTCTAGAGAATGGACAACCTTCACAAAATTTTAATATTACAATCGTTACCATCCTGGTAGTAACCTCCTATCCACACACACTATCATCAACATAATAAAACACAATAAAACATTGTACATCATAAGCATTAAACACTAACATTGAACAATTCACATTACTTAATTCATATTTACCCAACTTGTAGAAGAACTTTATAACATTTTTTATTATCAACTCTCTATTAACTTTTATCATTTAACATTCATTTAGATTCTATACAAAACAATTTCCACTTTATCATTTACCTTACCTTCCTACCATGAATTTCTTTTTCTAACCCTTTCTATCCTTAACTAGTTTGGGTGACTCTCTATTATTCATTTTTTCTATATCTTATTTTGGCATTGTCAATCTAACCTTACTCACCTCCTTTTAACTATTAACAACCGCTTCTAACTATTAATATAATATGACACCAATATCTCTATAATAACCCCCTTCACAAATCCCATTTAAAACCTCTGGCACCGCTCATTTTTGTACTAGTATGTGTGTATTCCCTCTAACCAACTCATTCCCTTATCGGTTCCTGGCCCTTTCAGATAACCCTTTCCGGCGCTAATCGGTCCCTTCCTGTCTCAGCATCTCTCGTTGCAGACTCCTACACCAATACCCTTATTACAAAATATCACCATCAACAACAAATATAATTACCATGCACATTACTCAACTCTACTTATATAATCACTAACCTACTGTGTCCCTAAAATATCTAACACCTCTTTATATATATTATCAGCATCTCAGCACTTTATTTTCCCAAACCTCTTTACAACATTTCAACTTAATACACCATTAGAAAATTCATCACTTATCTACTAACAACAATACCTCTCCAAATCCAAATACATAACATGCTTAATCATTTATTAACCCTTAGAATCTGAATCTCATAATATCATTTAAACTTTCTTCAGTTATTTAAAATCCTACAATACATAGTTTACATAAAAAATACATAAAATACACAACAGCAAAGTACACAAATACATTGACATTAATATACACAAAAATATACAATCCACATAATCATTAAATCATTTACCATAAATCAATCATAATCAGTCCATCCTAAAAACACTGGTCACATAATTAAATGTTCATAACACAATAAAAGGTCTACCCTCCATCGTCAAACAATAGTCTTATCTTTGGTCTGTACAATTTATTTTTTATTAAATACATTATATTAACATATTAACATCATTAATATAACACTTATTTAAATTCTTATATTTTACAAAACCGTCATCATTAATAGGGTTATTACCTATCAATTCATCATACAACCTGTCACGATTGGTTATTGTCCTGTCACCTCCAGTATAGTTAGTCACCACTAGGTACGTTATAAAGTCATTATTTTCATTATCATCTTCTCCTACTGCTATATCAGCTTCATTACCAGGTAAGTATTTACTTTTATTATCAATCATCTCTACTCCTAACCTTTCCATAAATTCTTCATAAGTTCTACTCATCTTAAAAATCTCTATTTCTCTCTTTCTCTCACCATATTTCTCACACTACCTCTCTACACTCTCTCTCTCTCAATACATCTCTCTCTATCACACCAAGCTACATTCTCTCTTTCAACATTTGCAGGGGACACTAATTCACAATTACTGCACCACCTGTGAAGTGCACTAAAAAAACCAGGGACAACTTTATTTGTAGACTTTTTGTCTTCCAAATACGCACGTGAAGCCTTTTCTTCACCCCCGACTACAACATTACGGGAAAAATTTACCCCCTGCAACCCCTTTATCTGTAAATTCTCTCTATACTTTCTCTCTAATTCATCAACACTTTTTATCACTTCATTATCAAATTCTACTCCCATTATACTTTTATCACCACTCTCAATACTCACACAATTATTTTCTAACACCATATTTTTAATTCTATTATCATAATTCTCACCACTACTTACCTTGTCTTTATTTTCATTCAATTTATTTGATTCTCTACTATTCTCTACCCCCATTTTACTCTCGTAATTTTCATCTACTTTATTCTTTTGTCTATCAAACTTCTCATTAACTAATGCAACTATTTTCTCTTCCGTTTTATCGAAACGTGCGTGCATTTCATCCATTCGTTTATCAAAATTAAAATTTTGTTTTTAGATTTCGTTTTTTATTTCGTCAAATTTTACATTAAAATTATTGTTCTGTGTATTGAAAAGCATTTGCATCATTTTCATAATTTCGTTGTTTTCAGCCCTGTTATTTGGGACTGGTGTTGAGTGAACAACTCCTTCACTCATGACTATTGATTCTGTCATACTTATTTGACTGTTATTCATACTATCAGTTATGCTTAATAAGGAACTATTTTCTTTATTTTCTGCCATTATAAAAAATTGTTAATGGTTTGTCGCTTTATATTATCGTTACCACCTAACCTACAACCGTATTCTCAGTTTCAATGTCCACTCTGCCACCATTCAGGCTTATTATATAAAATACATTAATCTATTTTTATATAGTCACCAGTTCGGGCAGCCATTTGTGCTATGTCATATATCTTTAAATAAATATAAATGTATTTGCAATAGGAAATGTCAAGTAACCTATATTCAGGTTTGTTTACATTACTTGAATGAAGCACGTGTGTTACGTACACCATAATTATGGTACTTACCATAAGTTGAGAATCTGGTTACTTCGATCTTGTTGTTTTTATAATTACCTAAGGTCCAAGGATTCAACTCGGCGAGATTGCTGACAGAGATGGTCACAGAAATGAGAATACGTTTATTTGAAGCAGTTACCATTAATCTTCATTTATTCAGTAATTTCGTTAAGCGTGTACACAGTATAACATTTAAACATGGCGGACATTACTTCTTTCGGCCCTTTGCTATAAAACTCCTTTATGTTTGATTAAACGCTAATTCATCCAATTCTGTTTACTGACTATGCATTAGTTTCATGGTCATTTGACTTTTATTATATCTAATTATCGTTAACGCAAACCAACCCCCATTTAGAAGTCGACATTTAACGTTCACGCACCGCTTTCTCTCTCACATCCATACAGACAATTTTCAATTTACTTTTGATTGTGTACACATAAGAACTGTAAATTTTTGATTAAAAGAGCTCTTTAAATAAAATTTTGGGTTGCCACTTCCCTTGTAAGTAGACTGGAAGTTCTGGTAGCGGTTCACATGTTGTTTCCAAAACGGAGTGGTTACATCTTTCTGAATACACTGATTCTACTTATACTTTTGAAAAATATTACTTCACACTGTCTAGATTTTTTGTAGTTAACACTGGTTTACATTTTGATTACACTGTTAATTCTTTAAAGCACTTAAGCTGACAGTTTCAGGCCAGCACAATTGTTAGCGTGTTATCGCCATGATGAATTTCTGCAGACTGGGGCAGACGTTTTATATCTAGCTTTCATCTGTCTTTTACACTGAATTTACATGGTGGTTATTGTTATTTGTTCACTATTTACTTTTAATTACATCTTGTTAATTGAAATAAAACACTAGCTGACTATTTTCGGCCAGCACAATTTCAACGTGTTACTGCCATGGTGATGTTCTGGCGACTGGGGCAGATACTATGTAAATTTTACGTATGTGTGTGTGAGTAAACGTCATCGTTCTTTGTCTCTTGTTATATAATCGCCTTGTTAGTTACGTATTTTAATCACGTCATTGTGGTTTTAATGACGTTTGGCGTGTTCGACCAATGACACAGAAGTATGAAGCGCCGTTATTAGTGGCTGTAACCATTATAAGTCTTTTTATCTGCACATACACTGCTGTCCTTGAAATTATTTTGTTGTCTCGGAACTGCGTCGTTGTAGGCAAAAACCAAGGGAAATTGTATTACCCATAGAAATGACTTTAAAAACATCGAAATACAATAATTTACTACCTTGCATACCATACTTTTTATATCAGACTTTTTGTACTGTCACAACATGCAGTAATAATATATTTGCGCACTCTTTCTCCTAACAGGTATATTATTTCATTTTGAATAGTTGGCGAAAGATACGATATACACCCAGATTTATGAGAGTCAGAATCCAAATGAGATCTCATGACAGGGTCAAATTTAGCCAAGTATTTTAACAAAGCCAGAAAGTTTCCAGGATTAGGATCGTTAGTAATTGACTCTCGATGTCCTCTCAGTGCCAGATTCTGTTGTGCAAGAGTTTGTACTGTGGAAATGACCCATTCGAGGATTTCTTTCTATGTCTTAGCTGCTTTACTCATTTGTTCCTGAAGTAGATCATCAGTAAGTCTTCCTCTGTTTAAAGAACGTTGCAATTCCTTCCATTCCAAAAATGCAGACCGATGAGCAGGACTATTTTCATGATCCTGAATACAGCGATTTAACTTTCGCCACGACAAAAACCCATTTTCACTATTGAACTGGCTTCTTTGATAGTTTTTTTGTGGAAATAAAGTGCAACAAAAACAAAATAGAGAATTTTTTGGTTGGAGAAAAACACATCCAAGTGCTATTTATCTTTTCACCATTTTGCAAGGTTTTATCAAACCAGTACTTGTTTAAGGATCGTCCATCGTCATCTTCAGGAAAATGGCTGTCCTTGTTCTGCAACTGACATGTTCCTCTATTCACCATTATATCTCGGAAGGATTGAGACATTTCACTTGGCCAAACTCCCATGTCTTGTAGAGCAGCACCGAGAACACGGTCTACATTGATGCTAGTAATGTTCTGCCCTTAATTCCTTGTAATTTCAAGACTGCATGATGCAACAATGGTACTAGAACCAACTGAATCTTGTAACTGTACTTTGACACTTTCACAGTTTGAAGTATTCACGTCGTTAACTTGACTGTATTTATCAACATCCTCGTCGCTAACAACATCCATTTTGTGGTCACAAGTTGATTCCTTGTTAATTGTAATATTTTGACACTCATGGTTCGATTTTCCTTGAATAAAAGACTTCATAAACTCTTTGGAACTTGTAGCTCTTAATATTTCTTCCTTCTTCTTCCAAAACTGGGCACCACTGAGTTTACTTAGTTTCATATCAGCTTCAAATAAAATTAAAATAAAATGATTTTCAATAATAGTGTTAGTATGGTGGCATACACGTAAAGTATTATAGATATACCCAGTACGCACAAGACTACTGTTTATACCCAAGACCCACAAACCAAAAACAAACCGCACACTCAAGATACTCATAAACAACTGATAATCAACATGTTTGCTGCGTTGAACTGGGAAGAACTGTACATACGTAGCCCACGTAACATTTTTTTATACGTTTACAAATAATATTGTTATGACATCACAGAACAATCTACGTGTTTATCGAATGTTCCAGAGGGCTCTGGAATGTAATGCGTGTGGCGTACATGATTCTCGATGCATTAGCTAGACTGTGCCAGAAGCCACGCGGACTGTGTCAAGGCCGCAGTTTACATCGTAGTTAAAACTAACGCGCAGTTTGGAATAATATAGTATTTGGGGGGGGGTATAAATACCAGTACTCAACGATGTACAGTTTCAGTTATTGTTGCCATATATTACAGGTTATTACTGTGTGCGTTCAAGTGGTTATTAGTGAAGTGTTGTGTTTTATAATCAGGTGGTAATACAATTGTGTTTTATATCAGTTGACATTTTATTGAGTGTGAACAATTTTTATTTGATTTGTTGTAAGAGACTGTGTTGTTAAATACGAACTGTTTAATTGTGAAAATTAAATCTGGTGATTAGTGACTTAATTGGTGTCTTGTATTTTGTTTTCCACTGTACCTATGACGGATCAAGTAGACCATCGTAACAGTGGATAGAACCGTTAACAATGGAAACAGTACAATCTTTGTAAAAGGCTAGTGTAAATTCGTAATTAATCTGTAAACATGGATGACAGTCAGATGATGGAAGCTTTCCAAACGCTGCTGCGGCAGACAAGATGCCAAAAATGACAGGATGAGAAATGCAGACAAGAGGCGGAAGAAGCAGAAAAACGACAGGATGACAAACGAAAACAAGAAAGAGAGAAAGCAGAAAAATGACTGGATGAAAAACATAAGCAGGAAGGAGATAAAACGGAAGCTCTTTTTGGAGCTATGCAGAAACAGTTGGAAGAACATACTACTGCAGAATTGGGTCTCCTACGTGGTGGTGTAAGTGAATTACGATGTGAGCTTAATAATCAGATTACCAGAATATCTGATGTAGAAGAATCCATGTCAAATAAAATAGCTGAAGTAGAAAAATCTGTCTTGACTGTGGAAGAAGTTATGACAACAAATATATCTCCAGTAGAAAACTCAATGGCAAACATAAGAGAACAAATTAAAAGTGAAATTGAGCACTTCATAAAGATACAACAAAAACACATTTCTGAACAGACTGTACCAATGATAAAGACAGAAAAAGACGCAGAAAATAAGTTATTTGCCTGCAGTAGGGACAGTTCATGTAAAAGCTCCAACCTTTGACGGAAGCAGTCACTGGGCAATGTACCTCCACCAATTTGAAGCTGCTGCATGCGCAAAAATTGGACGGAGAAGGACAAGGCAGTTTCACTCTTTCTCATTAAAAGGACCCACGGCAGAACTACTACAGAAAGTGCCACCTGACAGCCAAAACACCTATGCCGAATTGATAAAAGCTCTGGAATTATGGTATGGTGATAAACATGTGCAAGGTGTGTACTATGCTCAGTTGAGAACAAGGCGACAACGTTCTGGGAAGAGTCTTCAAGAGTTTGAAGGAAGTATCGACATACTGATTAGATTGGCCTATCCTGAAGCACCAGGAGATTTTCGAATAAGGTTTGCGGTGCAGACATTTATTGATGGCATTGGAGATTGTGCACTTCAGCAAGAGTTACGAATGGCAAGACACCAAAATAGCTCAGAAGCTCTTGTTCACGCCCTAGAATTTGAAGCTGCCAAGTCAGCGTCCCGCTACATTAATGGGTTTGTGCCATCACATTGCAGTCAGAAGATCCCTGTATCGCATTGCCGTTACGATGGGTGCAGAAAAACAATGTTGTCGGACAAACAATTCTGAAGTTCAAGAGAGTCGCAATGATTTGAACGATGGGAAAAAGACAGAAGACCGAAATGTTACAACTGTGAGTAATGTGGTCATCTATAGGTAGACTGTTGGGAGAAGAAATTACCGAGAGTAGAGAATGATCGCACCAATTGGAGAAGTAAAGCCCCAGAACAGCACAGTTCCCACGCTACATAAGACCAGTAGAAACTTGATTGTTAATGGACTGCCCAGAAGGTAAACAAACATCATTTACAGTTGACTTGGGCACTACAGTGTCCGTTGTGCACCCTGACTTAGTCAGCAACCGCCAGCCTCAAATTAGCTCTTGTACAATACAGATTGACTGGAAGCCCTGTCAAAGTATGAGGTCAAGTAGACGAACCTGTATGCCTGGGTCTTCTCGAGTTTAACCACCAAATGCTCGTTGCAGACATTGTCGATGAAGTGATTCTTGGCACGGACATTATGAATGCCTACGGATTCATTGTGGACTTTAGAGAGAATGTCCTGAAGGTTGGCCAAGAGAAGATACAGCTTTGCATGGCTAAAATGACAGGGTCTACCAATCATTCGATTAAGCAAGTGGCATTAGTCGAAGAAAAAGTCAACAGGTCTGGTCAAGAGGAATGCTTCCTATTGCAAGGAGAAATGGAGGAAGAACTAGCAGAGGAAGTACAGATAAGTGTAACGACAAAAGAAGTGATTGGAAAGCCAACTATGGGTGTCGCGACAAGAATCTTGCTTGTTCCTGAGCTGTTAGCAACCTGGGGGAAAAGTTGCTGAAGATGAAGTTACACAAGAGGTTGTTGACGAGAACCAAACAGACATGGATCACCCAGTGATGTTTAGGTCATCAGTACATGATGCAACGGGAGTGATTCCAGCAAAACTAGTGGTTGACCGAAAGACTTGCATTCCGGGGAACATGATGTTCGGATCACACGAGACTGAATTTGAAGAACCGGAGAATTATCTTTCGCAAGGACGTCCACCTAGATCGCCTGGTCGAGTATTACTTCAGAGATGATTTGCCAGATTGGGAAAACAGGCTTTAGGAGGGGGCAGTGTTACAACATCACAGAACAATCTACGTGTTTATCGAATGTTCCAGAGGGATCTGGAATGTAATGTGTGTGGCGTACGTGATTCTCGACGCATTAGGTAGACTAATGCGGCGTGTAGACTGATACGACATGTGCCAGAAGCCGCACAGACAGTATCAATGCCACAAGTAATAATGTCGTAGTTAGACATTACTACTGCAGTTTGGAATAATCTAGTATCGTGGTTGTGGGGGGGGGGGTATAAATTACCAGTACTCAACGACATTCAGTTTCAGTTATAGTTGTGATATATTACAGGTGATTACTGTGTGCGTTCAAGTGGTTATTAGTGAAGTGTTGTGTTTTATAATCGGGCATACAATTGTGTTTTATATCAGTTGACATTTTATTGCGTGTGAACAATTTTTATTTGATTTGTTGTAAGAGACTGTGTTGTTAATTACGAACTGTTTAACTGCGAAAATTAAAGCTGGTGATTAGTGACTTAATTGGTGTGTTTTATTTAGTTTTCCACTGCACCTACGAAGGACAAGTAGACCAGCGTAACAATATATTTGTCTGTATACGAATAACAATTAAGAATATCTGTACAAAGCTAATACTGTATGATTATCAGTTCTTTGCGGCACGACTCACTACAAAGTCGCAAAAAATATTGGAGGCAGCAAGTGAATACAAAGGGCATGGACACTGATAAAAAACCGTACTGACTAAACGTCTACTCATCACTCGCACGTAAGATAATAAAACTCATTTAAAACAGCATGCACCATTTAAAAACACCCAGATAAAGAAACCGCATAGACTAAACATCCGTCACCAACTAAGGCATAGTGAACACGGAGAATGAAATACTGAATTGTACAGAGAGGGACAAATAGCCTCTGTTACAGCATAATTTGTGGTCATAATGTTTATACTATTTATTTATAAATATACAGATTTAAAAAAAACATTATTTATTAATTATTTATTTTTTGATATTTATTTTCATATATAAACATCGATACTACGCCGTTTGCGTTTATTGACGGTTTCTGTTATTGGAATCACAATTATTTAATACTTCTTTCCATACAACGATTCTTGTATGTAAGAACTTTTAAGCCACTTCGCCTTTTGACTCTGGAAAATGCTACATACAACATGCCATGCATAAACACAGGGATTGATAAGTGAATTCCCACCACTTCAAATGTTTGACCTTGAGCCTTGTGAATAGTAATAGCAAAAGCTGCTCTGACGGGAAATTGATGCCTTTGCATAGTGCACCCAAGCTGACTTTTGCTGGAATCTATTGTAATCCTTGGAATATGAACTTCTCGGCCTGAATATTCACCCGTGATAACCTTGGCTTTAATAATGTTATTACATAATTCAGTCACGACCAATCTCATTCCATTGCACAGCCCTTCAGAGATGTCCAAGTTTCGTAAAAGCATTATTATTGTATTTTTTTTAAGCTTTAATTCGTGTGGTGGTAAGTCAGCCATCTCAACAGAATTTAGAAATTCAGAAGTGAATTGAAGAGCTCCTTCTGGTTGATCTTTAACAGAATCGTAGCTTTTATATACTTTATAATATTCTCCAGGAAGCTTTTAATAATTTCGTCGTTAATTTTATTTACGTCTTTATTCAAAGGTGCTAACATAGCTCTGTCTTTCATATCTTCATATCTGTTGTTTGCCAGACAATCACCAAATACTTCAGCAATAAGATTCCCGTTAGACAGAATATGACTACCACTTACCTCAGAGAATGCAAAAAACACAACAGCGTATAGAAAACACTTAATAGTTTAGATTATGTATATACCTCAGAGAATGCAAAAAACACAACAGCGTATACAGAACACTTAATAGTTTAGATTATGTATATCAGATAGACTGTACAAAAATCGTTGCGCAGAAACCCACAATTGTATGTCAACTCTTAGTTTGTTTATTTACAGTCATAGCAACATCTGTTTATATTATTTATAAACATCGATACTGTGCCGTTTAGGTCGCAGGTTAAAGACCTATAAAGACCCTACGGTATCGTTAGAGCCGTTTCAAGGACATACATAGATTAGATTGTATGTCTCAACTCTTAGTTTGTTTATTTACATTCATAACAACAGCTATTTATATTTATTTATAAACATCGATACTGGGATTGTATGTCTCAACTCTTAGTTTGTTTATTTACATTCATTGCAACAGCTATTTTATATTATTTATAAACATCGATAAGATCTATTCTTTATGAACAGAATTAAAATTAACGTTTTAATTTCAAATAAAAAATATTTTTTTTAAATATTTGTTGCTGGGTGACAGAGTTATAACAATAGCAATTGTTGTGTGAATATTTAAACCTACATGAATTAAAATGTTTACTTAAAAGACCCTACGGTTTAGGCCTTAGGCAATTTTTGCGGAAAATGAGACCTAGCCCAATCGATTTTTAGTGTCCAAATACGCTTAAGTACCAAATTTCGAGAAAATCGTTAGAGCCGTTTCCGAGAAAATAAGGACATACATACAAAGATTGCTCGCTTAATAGTATAAGATTTAAACCATTTGCCTTGTGAGTGTGTAGCCAGTATTAAAGCTGTATTGGTTACAGGATGATACTTATCAACAACACTCCCCTTTTGAGGGAAGAAGTGCATCCATTATTTCCTTGCAATGGGAAATTTGTAAAATTCTCACAAGGTGTGTGTGTTGAAATTTTACCATAATGAACTCTTTAAGTGGATCAAGGAAACATCAATTATAAATACTGTTAGTGAGATCAAAACAGGCAGTGGCTTAATATGTTTACTGAAGTTGGTGGGAATGATCCCTTTAACTGAACTTGTCAGCAAGAAGTTTCTTTGTTCTGCCAAACATTGATCAGAAACAAACCTTGTTCATGGGCTTACACGGCTGGAGTCAGTGTTGTTAAAATTTCTTCCCAGGCTGTTTGGCTGTGGTCCTACGTTTTCTGCAAAACCAGATGTTTCGGCAGTGCCATCAACTGCCATCTTTAGTGAAAATCGAGTACGCTAACATAAGGTGGTATACGTTAGTGACTACAGTACTGTGCTTAAGCCACTGCCGAAACGTCTGGTGTTACAGAAAACATTGGACCACAGCCGAACAGCCCAGGAAGGAATTTTAACAACAAAACCTTGTTCAGTTTGTAGCATTGCTGTTTGGAATTGCAAAATGAATCTGGTAAATTTTAAAAAGAATTCACACAATATTGAATTGTTGACATTACTTTTAAAAACTACTGCTTATAAAGAGGTAGGGCTAAATTTGGTCTACACCATGTGTGTGCTGACATGAATTCTTAAACTGGAACCCTGACACAGTGGCGTGCGGTCAAGGGAAGCAAATGAAGCACTGCTTCAATAATGGTTGATTACATGCTGACTACAGTGATTATTTAGAGTAGATCTTATTATTTAATTGAATCTAATTTTAATTAACCAAAATAAAAATTCTCCATAATTATGTAACGCAGCTATGTAGACTGACTTTATGTGTGCTGGCACTGCTACAGTAGGTGAAGCTGGTTTGTCACAGTGTGAAGTAGCCTTGTGTAGAGAGATACTGGCGCAGGTAGAACAAGATAGAAAACCACCATTGCAGCGGTCACTGCTAACTTCCGTTGAGTTGGACTGCATGGTGTTGAGTTTGCTGGTATCTCTGTGCGTGTTACGTTTTATTTAGTACCATATTTAAACCATATGCGTTATCCATTTTTAACATTTGAAGTTATAGTTATACCTTATTAAATAGTGCGTCTTACA
The DNA here is from genome assembly GCA_034769895.1 of Magicicada septendecula. Classification (NCBI taxonomy): domain Eukaryota; kingdom Metazoa; phylum Arthropoda; class Insecta; order Hemiptera; family Cicadidae; genus Magicicada; species Magicicada septendecula. The sequence goes on from CM068372.1 coordinate 132,015,220, forward strand.
CTTTATTTACGTTGCATTTAAACGATGTACATTATATTTGAAGTTAGTTACATACTTTAGAATAGTTTCAGTGTTGGTTTAAATATTTTCTACAAAGTCAGTTTGTATAAAAAAAAGATCTTTTGGCAAAGCCTTTTTCTTCCCTGACATTTAACAAAAAAAACTGACATCAAAATTGGTAGGCCGACCCCGGATCTTTCAATGCACACCAAGTTTGAGTGGTTGGCTGGTACAGCTAGTGGAAATCCACTATTTTGCTGGTATTGTTTGTTGTTTGGAAAGGACAGGAACACTAAATGAGCCAAGACTGGATTCAAACATTTAAAAACCCTAGTTAAATCTATTGCTGGCCATGAAATTACTGTGAATTATCTTCGTTCGTCATTGTGTATTGGTGCTTTCCGTCAGAGTAGAATAGAAGCTGCTTTACCAATATAAATTGGAGATATCAGCTCACAACCAGAAGGTTCAATGCATTGGAGACATTCTTAGGGGGCTATTAATGCTGTTTGTTTTCTAGATAATCAAGAATTACCATTTCAGGCACACGACGAAACGGAAAAGTCAGTTAATCGAGGCAGTTACGTAGAACGTCTAAAGTATACAGCCAAATATGAACCTCTTATTGAGGATATGGAAATGTCTACTGTATTTAGGGGACTGTCTAATCAAATACAAAATGATCTCATTGAAGCGGTTAGCTCAGCTCCTTTAGTGGCTATAAAAAAATTAATAAATGAGGCAAACTTTGTAGCTGTATTAGTTCATGAAACCACAGACGTTTCAAATCAAACACAGTTCTCTATATTTTTGCATTATTGGTATGCTTACGATGGGGAAGTAAAAGAGATATTTTTAGGATTTACTGATGTAAGTTGTGATCGACATGCTCAGCCTATTATAAAGCTCATTCGCCAAGTGCTGATTGAATTTGAATTTGCAGTGAAAAACTAGTTGCTCAAGCGTACAATGGCCCATCAACAATGGCAGAAAATTAAAGTGAAGTACAGACCTAAGTATGGTATCTGATATAACTCACATTCACCAAAATTTTTACCTACCGCACGCCACTGCTCTAATATACATGGTTATGTGTTCCAATCAGTGGCGAAGCTAGTAGTTAATGAATGGGTAGGCAAAAATCTTATTTTAATTTTTTTTTAAGGAATCACTAAAAGGATGGTGGTTCAAATCGGACGCTGAGGTAGAGTTTGCTGTAAGCGAATGGTTCCACAAACAGCCGTAAGAATTTTACTAGCGGGGAATCTACAGGTTGGTGCAACAGTGGAACTCATGTCTTAATGTTAATGGAGACTTCTTTTAAAATCGTTGAATAAAAAATGCCTTACAGCTCTATACGTATTTCTATTGAACAATCCTTGTATAGTCATACACAATAATACAACTGATTGAACTTCAAATTTTTAAACTTGATTAGTTTCTATATATATGTTTAATGTTACAAATAATTCAAATAACAATCTTGATCATCTGTTAGTTCAGCGGAATAACAGGGACACTTTTAATAACCGCATAAAATAAACACAGTTATAAACAACACAGCGCGCTTTTCCTTCACTTCCCTATCACTCCAGCACATTGCTTACATACGATGTATACAAAAAACGCTGAGGCAAGTTCAGGTTGCCTCATTCGCTTTAAACGAGCTATGCCGAGTCTCACCTGTCACCATCTAGTGGTCGCTCAGTAAAGCACGTTTCGGCCTAATAAATTCGACAGTCACGGTAACAGTGTATAATCTTTATGTTATGTAGTTCATACGTATTTATAATTTTTATTCTACAGAATTTTTTAGGGTAGGCATTGCCTCAATTGCCTCCATATAACTTCGCCACTGGTTCCAATGCCTCAGTGTGAGTCATATGACATGACCTGTACAAGTTTTTGTATTATTTTGCACAAGAGACTACAAAACATAGAATAAACATAAACATTTTTAAATAGCAAGGAAAAACGATGTAAAAATGTGCCAACCATAATTAAATATGGTAAGAAAACGGGACATTTCTGACAAAAATAAAATGGCAGTTGTAGATCCGGATAGATTTCTTGGCCCACATCTTGCCAGTTACTTACTTTCAATCTGAACATTTTGCATCCAGTGTTTCTTTATTAATATCTGTAAATCAAAAATTTTTACATCGAGTACTCCCCTTGACATAATAAACAGGATTAAGAAGTTTTCATCAAAATTACGAGCTAGTTAGTATTTCTATAATAATGTGTTTTTAAGGTTTGGTTAAATTGTCTACTACTGGAATTTACAATTGAAATTATTGTTTAAGGAGGACTAGTCATCCAGGTCTTTTTATTTTGATTTTTTTTCTCATTTATCTTTGTAAAAAAATCTTTTAAGTTTTTTTCTATGATATTAAACATCAATAAAAAAACATACATTTCAGTAAAAAATAATAAAAAGCGTATTCAATATTATTATCACAGTTACACAAAATTATTCTAATTTTAAAACCTCAAACTAATGTACTTTAACTGAAGCACAGAATAATTTTTAATACTACAGTGGGAACAGCTTAAAAATGAACAAGGCTGTACTGTTTTAAGAATGCGCTACAGCGCTACTACTGGTAATGTTACAAATTATGTGCAGCAACTTAACTTAGTTATACATATTACATACATGTATGTACAGTGAACTCTGCCATTTCCTGCTAAAGTTGCAGACCACCAGTGTATCACAAGCCTACACACCGCATTTGAATTTTAGACAGATACATCGTACAGAAACTAACATGGTTTCTATTGCAATTTATGACACCATTAACTGTTTAATTTTTCACACTTTATGTTTTAATTTTATGATTCTGAACTGGTGGGTGTGCAATTTTGTAGCCATTACAATGAGTGTACACTGTAATTTACAGAACATCAGGAACAAGTAAGTCATTAAAAGTAATCTAGTAATTGAGGTGTACCTTGAACATCCTGCAATAATGTGTTCTGCCAACAATGCTGAACATTAACATATTCTTACTCTTCAGATACAGATAGTCCCCCCTGTTCAATAGTTTGAGTCACAGAGAAATTTAAGTACTTAAAGAATAAAATTAAAGTTATCTCAAATGTCCTTCAGAGTTTGTATAAGTATTTTCATAATATAAATCATGCAAATAGCAGCATTGTATTAATAAAGCACTATTGTGGAAATCTTATTGTTTTGTAGGTCTAATTGAAAAGTTATGAATAATAAATTTTGTTTCATTAGTGGAAGCCGATCATCGAAGACATTTAAACCAAAGAAAAACATCCCAGAAGGTACACACCAGTATGATTTAATGAAACATGCTGCTGCTACATTGGGTTCCGGTAATTTGCGATTGGCTGTGATGTTGCCTGAGGGTGAAGATCTCAATGAGTGGGTTGCTGTTAATAGTAAGTTTTTTTGTTATACTTTTATCATACTGTTATTTATCTCTAGCATCGGTCTTTGTCAAGTCAACCAATAAATACACTTTCCAAATTCATGTAAAATGATTGCTCCATGTGGGATCAATATGATTCGTGGAGGGTTATCTCATCCATAAGTGATTAAATAAAAAGTAAGACTTTTTAGTCACTTGGTTTTTACATGTATGGCTGTTTAAAATGATGAGATGTAAGTGAATGTCGAGCAATCAAGAATCAAGCAATTAGAAAAATCCATTTTCTTAATCCATAGTAAAGCGAGGGACTTCTCTGTAAAATAAATTGGATGTATTTGAAAACTCTTTAAATAATTATTTCATGTTACTTGGCCTCGGAAATTCAAAATTCCATAAAAAATGTATTTTTTGTAATACCAAAATATATCTTTATTTGTAGCAAGTTGGTGTATGGGGTAACACGGTTGCTATATCAAAAAAAGTAACATGTATTGTATTATTGTATGTAATGTAGTATCAAATTATTAGTCTGCTGTTATTTTTTATGAACACTTTCCGTATCATGTCTTTTGTGCAATTGGAAATTTTTTTTTCAGTAATTATAATATGTTATATATTTCAGCTGTAGACTTCTTCAACCAAATCAACATGTTATATGGAACAATCACAGAATTCTGTACCGAGGAGAGTTGTCCAATAATGTCAGCAGGTCCAAAATATGAATATCATTGGGCAGATGGGCACACAGTCAAAAAACCTATTAAATGTTCAGCGCCAAAATATATTGACTACTTGATGACATGGGTCCAAGATCAGCTTGATGATGAAACACTGTTTCCATCAAAAATAGGTGGGTTCACTTCAGTTTTGTATTCAGATTTTTATGTTAAATTTTCTGGACTTTGTGTAATCAAAAGTTATGGTTTCAGGTGTTCCTTTTCCGAAAAACTTCTTGTCGATAGCTAAAACTATTTTAAAACGACTGTTCAGAGTATATGCGCACATTTATCATCAGCACTTCTCTGAAGTTGTTCAGCTCGGTGAAGAGGCACATCTGAACACGTCCTTCAAACATTTCATTTTCTTTGTTCAGGTAAAGACTGTTTGTTTTTTAATACAAGCCTTAAAGCAAGTAAAGTAAAGTAAAGAGACAAAAAGCAGCAAAAGTTTTTAAAATGTTTATTTACATACCTTTGACTAAAAATTTCTTAAATACATACTGTATATATTTTTTATTTTTATACATAATGCCACTGTCTAAGCACTTATTAAGCCTGGAAACCATTTTTTGTTTTCCTGAATCATAGAAGTCTGCTGCCAGTGCTTTGAATCATGTTGTGACCTCATCTTTCACCTCATTGACTAGAGCAGTAGTCAGTAATTAACACAAATTTCTCTTTTGACAAAATCTCTTCTTCTTCTTCTTTAACTTCCTTGTTAGGATCCTGTCCTGTTCTATAACAAAGGTCCTACATAGTGTCACTCCACCTCTTCCTTGCCGACCAGTGCTCCTCTTGGTGTTTGGTTGGCTATCTCTTGCCTTTTTCACCAGCCTTGTGTCATCCATTCTTGATATGTGTTCATTCCATATCCTTCTTCTTTCCGCAATCCAAGAATTAATATCTGTTACATTACATGTTTCTCTTATACTATTCTTTGTCAACATGTTGTACCTTGTCTTTCTTAGTACCCTCCGTAATATAGTCATTTCTATAGTTTGTCGTTTTTTGAGGTATTGTTGTATCTGGCTTGATCTCTGATGCATAGGATTACTGGACGTAATGTGCTTTCATAAACCTAGTTTTTCGTGTTTGTGTGGGGTATTTATTATTCCATACAAGGTTATGCATGCATCTAGCAATTTTTCTTGCTTTCATCAACTGATATTCTATTTGACAAAATGAAGTGTTCTTTTTTTCTAACAAAATCAAGTATTTAGTAAGTTTGACATCCATTTTGATGTGAGCTTTGTATTCTACTATAAACTGAGTGCATTTTGTTTAATGGTATATGTTCAGTATTTTGGCACACAAAATATATATATGCTTGAACTCAAATCGCGTGTACTATGCATATGTAGTCAGTTCAGTATTACTATCTAAGGGGCTGCATATAGTTGGGACCCATTCACCATCATATGGCCACATAGCATCTGTTTAAGGAACCTTTGCCCCTCCAGACTGTCACTAAATTCTTTATTCTTCATTGATGCAGGTAATCGCATTTGTTCCTTACCACCTTTTCATCCTGCTTTCCCCAGTTTTTAAATCTTCATGAAGTGTGAGGAATTTGCAATAAGGTGAGCCGAATCTATGGTTTAAATATTATTTTTAACAACTCACCACTCGCTCAAGTCTCACACAATTTTACACTATGTGAGGTTCTTGTAATTTTTACGTAACTTAAAAACCTCACATAGTTCCTACCACAGGGATTATGTGTAAATTATTCTATCATAGGTTACACGAAATACACATAAGATGTTTTTCGAGTATACTTGAGTTTAAATACAATTTTTCGGCTTCACCTTTTTTGAATAACGATTTGCATAGTATGTGTTTGTTCTGAGGTTGGTCTCAGACTGTTCAGTTTGTACATAACACGTACTTTATGGTAAATTTCGGCAGATGCATGTGATAATCCTAGTGGGGTTAAACATTTCCTCACATGTGTATTTTTCTTTGTGGTGTAACCCATGTGTTTTCATGTTTGTGACATTTCAAAACCTCTACGGTAATTTTCTACCATGTGGCAGAGCTTATCGGCAAGATTGCCGTTAGCAACATGTTTTACATGGTGGTAAAGCCATTGTTTACTGTGAGTTTTGTGGTTTTATTGGTGCAATATATACTAAATGTTAATATGTATAAATTATCATCCTTTATATGGTGTCTTGCACCTTTCTGTCATTTGCCATTGTTATAGGCTAGGTTTGGGGTTATGCTTGGTTCATCTGTGTTAAGTTTGTATTTTTTGCCAATATATATATACTTTTCGGAAAATTGGTTACGAATTATTAATAATTGCATATTTTTAGCGTTATTATGCTTTGTATTTAGATTACATATTTTATAACCTGATATTAATTAGCTAGTTGCAAATTGCCCTTATTTGGGATTTTTGCTTTTGACTTTTGTGTGTTGCTCTGTATTATTATATATCATATTGATATTTGAATTTTGTATTTTGCATATTTTTGCAGAACAGCATGTTGTATAATTGTTTGAGGTAATCGTATCGTGTATTGTTTAACTTGTATTTATAATTATATTGTATAACTTTAAAAGTATAAAATATTTTTCTGTTGTGGATTTTGTCAAGTTCCCCTCTGAGCCACTTTTAGGATTTGTTTTTTGATTTTGTAGTTCTGTTTCTGTGGAGGTGAGTACAATGACTACAAGGTTGTCTGCTGCTGTGTTTCAGAGACTGTCATCGTTAGGGGCTATTTCCCTCCAGACCCTGGTTGTGCAGTTGGATTCTCTAAAGTGTACTTTGCCAGCCGATGTGGAAGAGGCGGAGTTCCTGTCCAAATAACTGCAGACTTTGTACCAGTCTGGTAAGACATCAGTAGAACCATACTTCAGTGCAGAGAGTCTGCCTGAGGGTCTGGAGGAGTTGGATGTTCCTGCTGCTTTGAGACTTGTTCCTTCTCAGTCTGCTTCTTGGGTAGCATGTCATCATCTGTCTGGCACCTCGGTCAATTCAGCTGAACTGCCCCAGCGGACTCTATCCACCTTTATGGTCATTTGCCAGCCTGGCCAGAGTTCTATTGAAAATTCATTACTCTGAGAATATCGCCTTCACACCTAAAGAAAAATTGTTGTTTATTGTCACATTTCAAAGGAGCAGCTTATAAGAAAATCTTGACTCTGCCAGTGAACGACAACAGCTATGATATTGATATATATCCATCTTCACAGAGCAATGCCTCAACAAAAGGCTAGCAGTCTAAACCTGTTGCCAGAATCTTCTACAGCTTCCTGCCATCGCAGTGAAGTCTTCAAGGGTGATTCGTGATTTCATAGACACATTCACTTCTAATTTTCAGTCATTGCAGTACTAAAGGGTTGAGGATATTTTTCAGGATGTCTTTTCAGTCTTTCTCATGTCAAAATTGGGTATGCCATTGAGAAAAAGACTCGAGGCCTACTCAGGTTCTTCAGACCATGTTCCTAAGGTGGAGTTCCTTATCAAATTCCTGACCCCCATGGCTGAACAAAAGGAACAGGCCGTGCTGTCTAGATCACTCGCAAGGCTGTCTTACCCCCACGGACTTGTAACTCCTCAGAAATCTTCTTATGTTACATCGCTAACTACTACAGCCCAGGACTCCAGACGATAGTGCCACATCTGTTAAGTCCCATCATCCAGTTGCGGAGTGCAAGAAATTTCTGAACCTGAGCCTGTCTGACTGTTACAAACAGGTCAAGCGCTAAAATTATGCACAGTCTGCTTGTCATCTGCCCAAAAGGGTAAATATCCTGGTATGTGTGCAGTTTGCAGTGGCATTTCCTATCATGCAGTTCCTCATTCTCCCAACAAGCCAGCTGCTCACAGAGGTGAATAGTCATCCAACAGAGGTTACCAGCCCTTGGTTCCTCCACCACCATTGTGAACACTTCACAAACTCTTGCCACCTCTATTGGTAAAAACAGGGTAGTGCTCTTGGCTACTTGCCTGGTGTCGCTGCACTTTAATGAGGTTTTCTGTTGCCAGAGCCATTCTGGAGACTGCATTCAGGCCTCATTCATTTTAGGGAATTGTGTGCAACACTTGGGATGTCCGGACATGTGCAGTACGTTGGTTGTGGACAGTATTGGAACTGCTCAGGTCCTGTCTCAAGGTGTTTGTAATTTTCCTTCCAGACATTAAGAGAGGAGGTGATCGCTCTTAGTCACACTTTGCCATAATGAGGAACATCAATCACAATATTCCTTGGTATATTGATTTGTGGTGTCATCTGCTGTTAGGGAGGCTACAAGGAGGTTGGTGTTAGCCAATCCTACTTTTGACACTTGGGCTGCGGTGGATGTTTTGTTGGGAGTAGACGTGGAGTATTCTCACAGGGTAGGTGTTTTCTTGGCCTGTGGTCTTTCAACCATTGTTGGGATCAAATTTGGTTTTCTTATTATGAGCTCTGCTCCACCTCCCTCTGTTGCACTTTGCCCTGTGAACGTCTACTGACATTTATAACTCCTGATGCAGTTTGCTCCTATCAGCTCCATGTAGTGTACCGCCAGGTTCCAGTGGCTACTTGTGTGGCTTTACAGCTTCACTGACTCCTCTGCAAGATGATGATCCATTGGCATAATGTGAAGTATTCTGCAACCCCAAGAACCCCCAGCTCTTCTAGCTCCGAGACAGCCAGAGGACTTTATGGCTGAGGATTTCTATGAACAAACAACCTCACAATTATCTTCAGGCTGCTATGTTGTCAAATATCCGTTCAGGCCCAATCCTCCGGTGGCTCTTGGGGCTTGTACAGTAGTTCTCTATCCCGTCTCCTAAGTTTAGAGCAGAGATTGCCCATGACCCAAAATTTAAAGTGTTGTATGTTAAATTCATTGATGATTATGTTGCCTAGGGACAGATGGTACCTATTACTGACACAGTCTTGTATTCCCCATCACTGGGTTTTCAAAAATAAAGATGATACAGAGAAGATTCAACTCATTTTCAATGCTAGTTCACCAACCACTAGTTGTGTGCCTTTGAGCAATCTATTGTTAATGGGCCTAAACGTGAGACCTTGGTCTCTGTTGTCATCACTATTGTTCTGATGTCTTGGTGTATTGTTTCGATAGTGTTTTCTTGCATTTTATCTGATATTGAACAAACGTACTGCCAGATACCGGTCCAATGTGAGGATTCAGCATTCGCCTATATTTTGTGGAGGATATCTCCTTCAGATCTAAAGAGGATTTTTGTCCTGTGAACTGTTACTTATGGTCTCATACATGCTTCACTCTTAGCTTTGCGGACCCTGAAACAATTGGCAGTTGGTGGATTGCACCAATATCTTTTGACATCCAAAGCCTTGCTGAATAACATTTTTGTTGATGACATCGTTACCGGCGGAGACAACTTGAAGGGAGGCACTGACTCTATGGGATCAACTGTAGAATGTCCTTGCATCCTTAGGGTGTGTTTTAAAGAAGTGGGGTGGCAGCAATATTGCTGTGATGAAGGGTCTCCCACTAGCACACATTGACAATAATTGTCGAAGGGTGTATTGGGGCTTGTATGGAACTTCCCCAACACCCTTTGTGGAAAAAGGCCTTTTTCAGCTCCTTTGGGTTAGATCTCTGAACCTTTATTACCAAACATTTGGTTCTTTCCACACTAGCCCAACTCTATGACCCGTATGGTTGGATAGCCCCAGTCACTTTCCTCATCAAGACTTTTTTTTCAGTTCCTGTGGTGTCTATCTCTGGACTTGGACACTCCTCTTCCACCTGGATTATGTAAAACTTGGGAGAAACTGCTTCATTCTCTTTCCACTCTCTCAACTTTTCTGGTGCCTCACCCCATTGTTTCACCCTTGTCAGACTAGTATGTCCTTCATGGCTTCACAACAGGGATGCACAGCTTATTTATATGTGTCTGGACAAAGGGCCAATCGTCATTCTTGTTTGCTCAGTTAAAACTAAAGTGGTACCTTTAAAGTCACTGTTTATTCATTGCCTTGAGTTATTAGGGACTTGTCTTCTCGCAAGAACCGGTACACCATTATGTTCAGCTATTCTAGTCGTTTTTGTCATTTAATAAAATTTGCCTTTGGACTAACTCCATGAGTGTCCTTACATTGATCAACATGCCACCATGCAAACTTAAAACTTTTGTTAGCAGTTGGGTGGCTGCTGTTGTTGAAGGGACGACATTGTCATCTTGGCGACGCATTACTTCTCATTTACATCCTGCTGACTGTGTTTCCCATGGTCTTTTGGCTGAATCTGTCATTGACCAATTTGTTTGTGATGGTCTGGTCCTCCATTCCTTCTTGAAGACCAGTCCACTTGGCCATCATCTTCTTCTCTGCTGAGTAGTGGCAACCTTGAATTGAACTTGGTTTTCAGTATTGTATGACTGCAGTATCGCCTGCCTTTTGTGACATTTCTTCCTAGGCTTGTTTGGTGGGAGTATTTAGTTTGTTTGTGAAATGGCTCAAGTCCCATTCGGGGATTGTATTGTCTTCACTCTCCGTGAGGCAGTTGGCCATTATGGTCAGCCTTGCTTCTTCCCTGCATAACTTCAGGATATTATGGCTGGTTGTGCTACTTGTCCTGGATCCAGCAGCTGGCACTGTTTGTGGATGAGTTTGGGTTGATAGATGTCATAATCAAACTAACCATTGTGGACCTGTCTGTTGTCCTATCATACTGCGTAAGGTCATCAATTTGTTGTGCTCCTAATCAGGCACATTTATGCTTGGCTAGGACATGCTTGTCCATTCCTGACTCAAAGTCAATTGTCAAATACTTTCTGAATTCTGTTTGGGTGTCAGGCTATCAGGAGTTGTCTAAAACACTGCACTGTTTTAGGGTGAAGCCTTGTACCATGTGTCATTTCCTGGAGGATTTATCTTCTGTTTGCTGTAACCCCTGATTGCCATTAGTCAATGTGGGGATGAATTATGCTGGACCTTATCTTTTAAGGGCATTAGCATTGTGTAAGGCCTCTCATATTAAGTAAGACCTATATGTGCCTTTTCATCTGCTTGACTACCAAGGCAGTTCACGTGGAGCTTGCCCTGGATCTTTCTACTGAGGTGTTTTTCCATGTTCTTTGCCGGTTTGTTAGTCGGCGTGGTTGCCCACAGCATGTGTATTCAGACTGTGGCTGTAACCTCATTGGCACAGGATCGTTGCTATAACCATTGGCACCAGATCGGAGCTTCACCATTTCATGCTCAATGAATCACACCAAGAGGCAGTCAAGGGCCTTTGCAGTGGCCAATAGTATTAATTTTCAGTTTCTTCTCCCGACTGCTTTGCACTGGGTGAATTTTGGGAGAGGGCAATCTAGTCCATGATATTGCAGTTGAGGCATGTGGCTGGCTGGGCTACTCTTTCAGTTTGGCAATTCCAGTCACTTCTGGTTAGGATGAAGTCTATTTTAAATTCTTGCCCCATTACCCTCATCCAACGATCTGGGAGATTTAAGTGCCCTTACCCTAGGCCAGTTTCTTATTGTTTCTCACCTTTACAGCTCTGGTTGAATCTGAACCGCATGGGGATGGTTTCAACCAAGCATTACTGGGCCATTTGACACCTCCTTCAGTAATTCTGGAGGAGATGGAGGTTAGAATACTTCCCTTCCTTGCAGGTTCGTACTCAGTGGATTCATCCTACCTCCAACATGGATGTTGGGGGAGGGAGATTTTGTTTGTAGTCGTAGAGGAGTAGTGGTAGTGGTAAACTCTCCTCTTTTTTAGCCTCTGGGGTGTATCATCCCTGTTGTACCTGGTAGGTTAGGTTAGGTGTACAACCATCAAAATTGGTGGAGGGACTATCGACAGGCCAGCAATTAAGTTGTATCGTTTGCTTGTCGAGGAAACCAGGTCTCAGATGCATCTGCCATAAACTTTGAGGGGGTGTAATCTTGTGTCTTGCTGTTGTGTGTTTTATGTTTATTTTACTTCCATGTTCCTTAAGGAAATGGAAGTATGGTGATGGCAAAAAAAAATCGTGTTCGAGATTATTGCAGATTCTGATTGTACTACACTCAAAACATGAAAAAAAGTCGTTTTTCGAAAAGTGTCTGTGTGTGTCTGTCTGTCTGTCTGTTTGTCTGTCTGTGTGTCTGTAGATTTTTTTTCTATGGCAAACGATAACAGCCGCAAATTCAAACAGAATCAAATCATTTTTTGCATACAGCCCTGATTTGTAGAGTACTCGGGACGTATTGTTTTTGGTGAAGATCGGTTGAGGGAAAGGGGTAGTTTACCTGCAACGGTTTTTTTTTTGTCAAGGGAAATTTTTTTTGTTTGGCAAACGATAACAGCCGCAAATTCAAACAGAATCAAATAATGTTTCGCATACAGCCCTGTATTGTAGAGTTCTCAATACCTATTGGTGTTGGTGAAGATCGGTTAAGGGAAAGGGGTAGTTTACCAGCAACATTTTATGTTGTAACAAGAGAAATGTTTCCATGACGAACGATAACTGCCGCACATTCAAACTGAATCAAATATTTTTTTGCATGCATCCCTGCATTGTAGAGGACGGAAGGAATATTGATTTTGGAGAAGATCGGTTAAGAGAAAGGGGTAGTTTACCTGAAACATTTAATGATTTAACAAGAGTAAAGTACAGTACTTAATTTTTATAAAAAAAGTATCCCGATAAGAAGCTCATAGTAATCCACTGTAGAAACGTAGATGAAATATCTATAATTGAAGAGGTTAGGTGAACGGGGTGGGGGTAATTTTCTATTATTAAAAATTATAGTTGAAGGTGGAGGGGAGAATTTTTTATATGTGTACTACGTTATCGGCAACAAAGAAGTAGTTTTTTGTTAAAATTGCTTCCTGGGCTCTTTAACCGTAGTCCAGTGTTTTCTGCAAAACCAGACTTTTCGGCAGTGCCATTGACTGCAATCATCGGTGAAAATCGAGTGCGAAAACGTGAGGTGGTATACATTAGTGACCACAGTACTGTGGTTAATGCTGAAGCAATAAGTAGAAAGACGTAGTTTCTATGGAAATATTTCATTTCGATTATGATTTTAAATATAAATCTTAGAACATGGAAGTCATGTATGGTTCTCCATACCGATATTTTACTTCCATGTTCCTTAAGGAAATGGAAGTCTGGTGATGGCAAAAAAAATCGTGTTCGAGATTATTGCAGATTCTGATTGTACTACACTCAAAACATGAAAAAAAGTCGTTTTTAAAAAGTGTCCGTGTGTCTGAATGTCTGTAGTTTTTTTCTATGGCAAACGATAACAGCCGCAGATTCAAACAGAATCAAATAATTTTTTGCATACAGCCCTGATTTGTAGAGTACTCACGACCTATTGTTTTTGGTGAAGATCGGTTGAGGGAAAGGGGTACTTTACCAGCAACGGTTTTTTTTATCAAGGATAATTTTGTTTGTTTGGCAAACGATAACAGCTGCAAATTCAAACAGAATCAAAAAATGTTTCGCGTACGGCCCTGAATTGTAGAGTTCTCAAGATCTGTTGATTTTGGTAAAGATCGGTTAAGGGAAAGGGGTAGTTTACCTGCAACGTTTTATGTTTTAACAAGGGTATTTTCTATGGCAAACGATAACAGCCGCAAATTCAAACATAATCAAATAATGTTTTGCATACTGCCCTGAATTGTAGAGTTCTCAAGACCTTTTGTTTTTGGTGAAGATCGGTTAAGGGAAAGGGGTAGTTTACCAGCAACGTTTTATGTTTTAAAAGGGTATTTTCTATGGCAAACGATAAGAGCCGCAAATTCAAACAGAATCAAATACGTTTTTGCATACAGCCCTGATTACTTGAGTACTAAAGACCTATTGTTTTTGGTGAAGATCGTTTACGGGAAAGGGGTAGTTTACCTGCGACGTTTTTTGTTTTATCAAGGGTATTTTGTATGGCAAACGATAACAGCCGCAAATTCAAACAGAATCATATAATATTTTGCATACAGCCCTGAATTGTAGAGTTCTCAAGACCTATCGTTTTTGGTGAAGATCGGTTAATGGAAAGGGGTAGTTTACCTGCAACGGTTTTTTATCAAGGGTAATTTTATTTACTTCCATGTTCCTTAAGGAAATGGAAGTATGGTGATGGCAAAAAAAATCGTGTTCGAGAATATTGCAGATTCTGATTGTACTACACTCAAAACATGAAAAAAAGTCGTTTTTCGAAAAGTGTCTGTGTGTGTGTCTGTCTGTGTGTCTGTAGATTTTTTACTTCCATATTCCTTAAGGAATGGAAGTATGGTGATGGCAAAAAAAATCGTGTTCGAGATTATTGCAGATTCTGATTCTACTACATTCAAAACATGAAAAAAAGTCGTTTTCCGAAAAGTGTCTGTGTGTGTGTCTGTCTGTCTGTCTTAGATTTTTTTTCTATGGCAAACGATAACTGCCGCAAATTCAAACAGAATCAAATAATTTTTTGCATACAGCCCTGATTTGTAGAGTACTCGCGACCTATTGTTTTTGGTGAAGATCGGTTGAGGGAAAGGGGTAGTTTACCTGCAACGGTTTTTTTTTATCAAGGGAAATTTTTTTTTTTGGCAAACGATAACAGCCGCAAATTCAAACAGAATCAAATAATGTTTCGCATACAGCCCTGAATTGATGAGTTCTCAAGACCTATTGTTTTTGGTGAAGATCGGTTAAGGGAAAGGGGTAGTTTACCTGTAACGTTTTATGTTTTAACAAGGGTATTTCCTATGGCAAACGATAACAGCCGCAAATTCAAACAGAATCAAAAGATTATTTGCATACAGCCCGAAATTGTAGAGTTCTCAAGACCTATTGTTTTTGGTGAAGATCGGTTAAGGGAAAGTGGTAGTTTACCTACAACGTTTTTTTAACAAGGGTATTTTCTATGGCAAACGATAACAGCCGCAAGTTCAAACAGAATCAAATAATTTTCTGCATACAGCCCTGATTTGTAGAGTACTCAAGACCTATTGTTTTTGGTGAAGATCGGTTGAGGGGAAGGGGTAGTTTACCTGCAACGTTTTTTTTTTCTATGGCAAACGATAACTGCCGCAAATTCAAACAGAATCAAATAATTTTTTGCATACATCCCTGAATTGTAGAGGTCTCAAGGACTTTCGATTTTGGTGAAGATCGGTTAAGGAGAAGGGGTAGTTTACCTGCAACCTTTTACGTTTTAACAAGAGTAAAGTACTTGAAAATTTATTTAAACTTTTTGAAACAATGGTAATTGTTGAAAATAAAATAATTTTGTTGCCAGGTAACAAAAATAAAGTCATTTTGATTATAAAATATAAATATTTACAACAAGAAAAGAATTTTCAGTTTTCAAAATTTAAATATATTTTTATAAAACAATGGGTTCTTCATTGAGGTGGGGACCATGTCACTCACTCCATCTCAAGCCTCTCCCATTTTGCAGAAAAAGAGGACCCTGTCAAGGCTGATACTTTGACGACAGTGACAGGGCTTTCCACCAAATTCAGCAGAGTGACAGGTAGGCCCAACTCTGATTGGCTCCTCAGATTTCCCCAGCGTTAGTAGGTTCTATGAAAATATTTTATTTCAAAAATGATTTTAAATATAAATCTTAGATATGTTTTATAAATCTCATGTTTTATGTTTTAACATGGGTAATTTTTTATATGACGAACCATAACTGCCGTAAATTCAAACAGAATCAAATAATTTTTTACATATGTGCCTGAGCTATAGAGAACTCAATGTCTGTTGATTTTGGTGAAGATCGGTTACGGGGAAAGGGCAGTTTACCTGAAACATTTTTTGTTGTAACATGAGTAAAGTACTTAATTTTGATAAAGTATCCTGATAAGATCTTAATAATCCACTGTAGAAACGTAGATGAAATATCTATAAATGAAGAGGCTAGTTGAACGGGCTGGGGGTAATTTTCTATAAATCAAAATTATAGTTGAAGGGGGAGGGGATAATTTTTTTTTATATGTGTACTACGTTATTGGCAACAAAGAAGTATTTTTTTGTTAAAATTCCTTCCCTGGCTATTTGGCTGAAAATGATTTTAAATATAAATCTTAGAATATGGAAGTCATGTATGGTTCTCCATACCGATATTTTTCTATGGCAAACGATAACAGCCGCAAATTCAAACAGAATCAAATAATTTTTTGCATACAGCCCTGATTTGTAGAGTACTCGCGACCTATTGTTTTTGGTGAAGATCGGTTAAGGGAAAAGGGTAGTTTACCTGCAACGGTTTTTTTTTATCAAGGGTAACTTTGTTTGTTTGGCAAACGATAACAGCCGTAAATTCAAACAGAATCAAATAATGTTTCGCATACAGCCCTAAATTGTAGAGTTCTCAAGATCTGTTAATTTTGGTACAGATCGGTTAAGGGAAAGGGGTAGTTTACCTGCAACTTTTATGTTTTAACAAGGGTATTTCCTATGGCAAACGATAACAGCCGCAAATTCAAACATAATCAAATTATGTTTTGCATACTGCCCTGAATTGTAGAGTTCTCAAGACCTTTTGGTTTTGGTAAAGATCGGTTAAGGAAAAGGGGTAGTTTACCTGCAACGTTTTATGTTTTAAAAGGGCATTTTCTATGGCAAACGATAAGAGCCGCAAATTCAAACAGAATCAAATAGGTTTTTGCATACAGCCCTGATTTCTTGAGTACTAAAGACCTATTGTTTTTGGTGAAGATCGTTTGAGGGAAAGGGGTAGTTTACCTGCCACGTTTTTGTTTTATCAAGGGTATTTTGTATGGCAAACGATAACAGCCGCAAATTCAAACAAAATCATATAATATTTTACATACAACCCTGAATTGTAGAGTTCTCAAGGCATGTCGTTTTTGGTGAAGATCGGTTAAGGGAAAGGGGTAGTTTACCTGCAACGGTTTTTTATCAAGGGTAATTTTTTTCTCTGGTAAACGGGTAAACGATAACAGCCGCAAATTCAAACAGAATCAAATGATGTTTTGCATACAGCCCTGTATTGTAGAGTTCTCAATACCTATTGGTGTTGGTGAAGATCGGTTAAGGGAAATGGGTAGTTTACCTGCAACGTTTTATGTTTTAAAAGGGTATTTTCTATGGCAAACGATAAGAGCCGCAAATTCAAACAGAATCAAATACGTTTTTGCATACAGCCCTGTTTTGTTGAGTACTAAAGACCTATTGTTTTTGGTGAAGATCGGTTAAGGGAAAGGGGTAGTTTACCTGACACGTTTTTACTTCCATGTTCCTTAAGGAAATGGAAGTATGGTGATGGGAAAAAAAATCGTGTTCGAGATTATTGCAGATTCTGATTGTACTACACTCAAAACGTGAAAAAAAGTCGTTTTTACTTCCATATTTCCTTAAGGAATGGAAGTATGGTGATGGCAAAAAAAATCGTGTTCGAGATTATTGCAGATTCTGATTCTACTACACTCAAAACATGAAAAAAAGTCGTTTTCCGAAATGTGTGTGTGTGTGTGTGTGTGTGTGTGTGTGTGTGTGTGTGTGTGTGTGTGTGTGTGTGTGTGTGTGTGTGTGTGTGTGTGTGTGTGTGTGTGTGTGTGTGTGTGTGTGTGTGTGTGTGTGTGTGTGTGTAGATTTTTTTTCTATGGCAAACGATAACTGCCGCAAATTCAAACAGAATCAAATAATTTTTTGCATACAGCCCTGATTTGTAGAGGACTCGCGACCTATTGTTTTTGGTGAAGATCGGTTGATGGAAAGGGGTAGTTTACCTGCAACGGTTTTTTTTTATCAAGGGAAATTTTTTTTTTTTGCAAACGATAACAGCCGCAAATTCAAACAGAATCAAATAATGTTTCGTATACAGCCCTGAATTGTAGAGTTCTCAAGACCTTTTGTTTTTGGTGAAGATCGGTTAAGGGAAAGGGGTAGTTTACTTGTAACGTTTTATGTTTTAACAAGGGTATTTCTTATGGCAAACGATAACAGCCGCAAATTCAAACAGAATCAAAAGATTATTTGCATACAGCCCTAAATTGTAGAGTTCTCAAGACCTATTGTTTTTGGTGAAGATCGGTTAAGGGAAAGGGGTAGTTTACCTACAACGTTTTTTTAACAAGGGTATTTTCTATGGCAAACGATAACAGCCGCAAATTCAAACAGAATCAAATAATTTTCTGCATACAGCCCTGATTTGTAGAGTACTCAAGACCTATTGTTTTTGGTGAAGATCGTTTGAGGGAAAGGGGTAGTTTACCTCCAACATTTTTTATCAAGCGTATTTTCTATGGCAAACGATAACAGCCGCAAATTCAAACAGAATCAAATAATTTTTTGCATACAGCCCTGATTTGTAGAGTACTCGCGACCTATTGTTTTTGGTGAAGATCGGTTGAGGGGAAGGGGTAGTTTACCTGCAACGGTTTTTTTTATCAAGGGATATTTTTTTTTGGCAAACGATAACAGCCGCAAATTCAAACAGACTTAAATAATGTTTCGTATACAGCCCTGAATTGTAGAGTTTTCACGACCTATTGTTTTTGGTGAAGATCGGTTAAAGGAAAGGGGTAGTTTACTTGCAACATTTTTTTAACAAGGGTATTTTCTATGGCAAACGATAACAGCCGCAAATTCAAACAGAATCAAATAATGTTTTGCATACAGCCCTGATTTGTAGAGTACTCAAGACCTATTGTTTTTGGTGAAGATCTGTTAAGGGGAAGGGGTAGTTTACCTGCACCGTTTTTTTATCAAGCGTATTTTCTATGGCAAACGATAACAGCCGCAAATTCAAACAGAATCAAATAATTTTTTGCATACATCCCTGAATTGTAGAGGTCTCAAGGACTTTCGATTTTGGTGAAGATCGGTTAAGGGGAAGGGGTAGTTTACCTGCAACCTTTTACGTTTTAACAAGAGTAAAGTACTTGCAAATTTATTTAAACTTTTTGAAACAATGGTAATTGTTAAAAATAAAATAATTTTGTTGCCAGACAATAAAATTAAAATTTTTTAATTTTAATGTAATATAATATTTTTCATTTAATACGGCAATAAAAAGGCAGGTAAGACACAAACACACAATTCACGTTATTTCTGGCCTCACTCATGTTTATTTTCTTACGTTTGCACGCTTTTTAAATGGAAAGTGCCGAAACCCACACCAACATAACGCGTGCAAGCCGAAAAAATGGACATCAATTTGCTTACTGGCGAAGCTAGTAGTTAATGAATGGATAGGCAAAAATCTTATCTTAAATTTTTTTTAAGGAATCACTAAAAGGACGGTGGGTCAAATCGGACGCTGAGGTAGAGTTGCTGTAACCGAATGGTTCCACAAACAGCCGTAAGAATTTTACTAGCAGGGAATCTACAGGTTAGCGCAACAGTGGAACTCATGTCTTAATGTTATTGGAGACTTCTTTTAAAATCGTTGAATAAAAAATGCTTTACAGCTCTATACGTGTGTCTATTGAACAATCCTTGTATTAGTCATACACAATAATACAACTGATTGAACTTCAAATTTTTAAACTTGATTAGTTTCTATATATATGTTTAATGTTACAAATAATTCAAATAACAATCTTGATCATCTGTTAGTTCAGCGGAATAACAGTGACACTTTTAATAACCGCATAAAATAAACACTTAGAAACAACACAGGCGCTTTAACTTAACTGTTTGGACCACAGAAGTGAGGCATGCCTCAACGCTCTATGTGTACAGCGCGGGACAATCCCCCCTCCCTACACTTCCCTATCACACCACTACATTGCTTACATACGATGTATACAAAAAACGCTGAGGCAAGTTCAGGTTGCCTCATTCGCTTTAAACGAACTATGCCGAATCTCACCTGTCACCATCTAGCGGTCGCTCAATAAAGCACGTTTCGGTTTAATAAATTTGACAGTCCCAGTAACAATGTATAATCTTTACGTTATGTAGTTCATACGTATTTATAATTTTTATTCTACAGAATTTGTTAGGGTAGGCATTGCCTCAATTGCCTCCATGTAACTTCGCCACCGATATATATATGTGTACAACGTTATCGGCAACAAAGAAGTAGTTTTTGTTAAAATTCCTTCCCGGGATATTTGACCGTAGTCCAATGTTTTCTACAAAACCAGACGTTTCGGCAATGCCATCGACTTCCATCATCAGTGAAAATCGAGTGCGATAACGTGAGGTGGTATACGTTAGTGACCACAGTACTGTGGTTAAGGCTGAAGCAGTAAGTAGAAAGAAGTAGTTTCTATGGTAATATTTCATTTCGAAAATGATTTTAAATATAAATCTTAGAATATGGAAGTCATGTATGGTTCTCCATACCGATATTTTGAAAAGTGTCTGTGTGTGTGTCTGTCTGTGTCTGTAGATTTTTTTTCTATGGCAAACGATAACAGCCGCAAATTCAAACAGAATCAAATCATTTTTTGCATACAGCCCTGATTTGTAGAGTACTCGCGACCTATTGATTTTGGTGAAGATCGGTTGAGGGAAAGGGGTAGTTTACCAGCAACGGTTTTTTCTTATCAAGGGTAATTTTGTTTGTTTGGCAAACGATAACAGCCGCAAATTCAAACAGAATCAAATAATGTTTCGCATACAGCCCTGAATTGTAGAGTTCTCAAGATCTGTTGATTTTGGTAAAGATCGGTTAAGGGAAAGGGGTAGTTTACCTGCAACGTTTTATGTTTTAAAAGGGTATTTTGTATGGCAAACGATAGGAGCCGCAAATTCAAACAGAATCAAATAAGTTTTTGCATACAGTCCTGATTTCTTAAGTACTAAAGACCTATTGTTTTTGGTGAAGATCGTTTAAGGGAAAGGGGTAGTTTACCTGCCACATTTTTTGTTTTATCAAGGGTATTTTGTATGGCAAACGATAACAGCTGCAAATTCAAACAAAATCATATAATATTTTACATACAGCCCTGAATTGTAGAGTTCTCAAGACCTATCGTTTTTGGTGAAGATCGGTTAAGGGAAAGGGGTAGTTTACCAGCAACGGTTTTTTATCAAGGGTAATTTTTTTCTATGGTAAACGATAACAGCCGCAAATTCAAACAGAATCAAATGATGTTTTGCATACAGCCCTGTATTGTAGAGTTCTCAATACCTATTGGTGTTCGTGAAGATCGGTTAAGGGAAAGGGGTAGTTTACCTGCAACGTTTTATGTTTTAAAAGGGTATTTTCTATGGCAAACGATAAGAGCCGCAAATTCAAACAGAATCAAATACGTTTTTGCATACAGCCCTGTTTTGTTGAGTACTAAAGACCTATTGTTTTTGGTGAAGATCGGTTAAGGGAAAGGGGTAGTTTACCTGACACATTTTTTGTTTTATCAAGGGTATTTTATATGGCAAACGATAACAGCCGCAAATTCAAACAGAATCATATAATATTTTGCATACAGCCCTGAAATGTAGAGTTCTCAAGACCTGCTGGTTTTGGTGAAGATCGGTTAAGGGAATAGGATTGTTTACCAGCAACATTTTATGTTATATCAAGGGTAATTTTTTTTTTGACGAACGATAACTGCCGTAAATTAAAACAGAATCAACTACTCTTCTGCATACCTTTTTGAATTATACAGAACTCAAGGTCTGTTGATTTTGTTGAAGATCGGTTAAGGGAAAGGGGTAGTTTACCTGCAACGTGTTATGTTTTAACAAGGGTATTTTTCATATGACGAATGATAACTGCCGTAAATTCAAAGAGAATCAACTAATGTTTTGCATACAGCCCTGAATTGTATAGAGTTCTCAAGACCTATTGTTTTTGGTGAAGATCGGTTAATGGAATAGGGTAGTTTACCAGCAACGTTTTATGTTTTATCAAGGGTGTTTTCTATGGGAAACGATAATAGCCGCAAATTCAAACAGAATCAAATAATTGTTTGCATACAGGCATGAATTGTAGAGTACCTAACACCTGTCGTTTTTGATGAAGATCGGTTAAGGGAAAGGGGTAGTTTACCTGCAACGGTTTTTTATCAAGGGTAATTTTTTTTCTATCGTAAACGATAACAGCCGCAAATTCAAACAGAATCAAATGATGTTTTGCATACAGCCCTGTATTGTAGAGTTCTCAATACGTATTGGTGTTGGTGAAGATCGGTTAAGGGAAAGGGGTAGTTTACCAGCAACATTTTATGTTTTAAAAAGGGTTATTTTTTATATGACGAACGATAACTGCCGTAAATTCAAACAGAATCAACTAGGTTTCTACATACCTTTTTGAACTAAAGAGAACTCAAGGTCTGTTGATTTTGTTGAAGATCGGTTAAGGGAAGGGGTAGTTTATCAGCAACGTTTTATGTTTTAAAAAGGGTAATTTTTTTATGACGAACGATAACTGCCGAAAATTCAATGAGAATCAAATAATTTTTTGCACCCCCTGAGTTGCAGAGAGCTCAAGGTCTATTGATTTTGGTGAAGATCGGTTAAGGGAAAGGGGTAGTTTACCTGCAACATTTTATGTTGTAACAAGAGAAATGTTTCCATGACGAACGATAACTGCCGCACATTCAAACAGAATCAAATATTTTTTTGCATGCTTCGCTGAATTGTAGAGGACGGAAGGTCTGTTGATTTTGGAGAAGATCGGTTAAGAGAAAGGGGTAGTTTACCTGAAGCATTTTATGATTTAACAAGAGTAAAGTACAGTAATCCCTCGCCAACCGCGGGTTCTCCAACCGCGGAATTCATTTATACGCGGTTTTATAAATGCGCAGTAGTTTCCAACCGCAGGGCTGAAATTCGCTTATACGCGGTTTGTAGCAGCATCCGCTAGGCAGCGCTTCGTGCACACATATCCTTCAAATCGTATTGAAGTCAGTCAGTCGCGCGTTGCTCTTCTGCCATGACGTATTGCGTGTTCTTTAGTTTTTAGTGTGCGTTGTTCTTATTATCTAAGTGTTAATTTACTCTTTTATAAACTATCCTTTCGTCATAATGTGTTCCAAACGTTCGGAAAACATAATTGGCGGTGATAAGCTAGCCAAAAGGGCTAGGAATGTACTTTCGCTGGAGAAAAAGCTCGATGTTTTGAACAGGTTAGGGCGCGACGAGAGCGCTGCATCTGTGGCCAGGTTAATGGCTGTCAATGAGTCAACTATAAGAACAATAATGTAAAATCTTTACAGAGCTATTTCCATTGTGTTCCAAAGATTTCATTACCATTTGCATTGGTACGCAGTTGTTACCGATTTCAAACGGGGTCTCTTTCTGATCATCGTCAACAAACACAGTAAGAATTTTTCAGTGATACGATACATTTAAATTTTTCTATCAAAATTTAATTTTACGATCTTAAATGGATTCTGTCAGAAAGTATCCGCATTTAAACAATGATTTGCAATTACCACATCATGAGCTCTCTTCCCATGATCTTCGATATCGCTTTGATCTGCACCAACCATTGTTTTTCCCTCTTTAAAAATTCTTAAACTAATCGTTCGCCTCATGCAGGCTTCCGCGTATGCTTAATTGAAAACCAGAATGTCTCAGAAAAGTTTTAACCTAGTTTTGCTGCAAAATTTCATATGCACATGTTGTTCTCGCGGTCTTTCTTAATCGCTTTGTCACTAATCCGCTGGCCAGCGTGTGCAGCAGTATATCACTCAATGTGATATACCTCAAAGACTACTGCTAATAGCGGAACACAATAAGTGGCAGTTTGTTGTCAAAAACTATCGCTAAGTGCGCGCAAAGTCCTGGCGCGTCGTTTGTGCGGGTTGATGTTTTACTCAAAACGTTTGGTCTTTTTATGAACACACCTCGTATAATTAAGAGTTGTACAGTATTTTATATTTCTGGCTTTGTTTCAGATTCCCCTAACCTTACTTTTCCCATATAAAGTTAACTTCACCAACTGCGGATTCACTAACCGCGATATTTTGTAGGAACCTAACCCCCGCGGTTGGCGAGGGAATACTCTTAATTTTTATAAATAAAGTATCCTGATAAGAAGCTCATAGTAATCCACTGTAGAAACGTAGATGAAATATCTATAAATGAAGAAGTTAGGTGAACGGGGTGGGGGTAATTTTCTATTATTAAAAATTATAGTTGAAGGTGGAGGGGAGAATTTTTTATATGTGTACTACGTTATCGGCAACAAAGAAGTAGTTTTTTGTTAAAATTGCTTCCCGGGCTCTTTAGCCGTAGTCCAATGTTTTCTGCAAAACCAGACTTTTCGGCAGTGCCACCGACTGCCATCATCGGTGAAAATCGAGTGCGAAAACGTGAGGTGGTATACGTTAGTGACCACAGTACTGTGGTTAATGCTGAAGCAATAAGTAGAAAGACGTAGTTTCTATGGAAATATTTCATTTCGAATATGATTTTAAATATAAATCTTAGAACATGGAAGTCATGTATGGTTCTCCATACCGATATTTTTCTATGGTAAACGATAACAGCCGCAAATTCAAACAGAATCAAATGATGTTTTGCATACAGCCCTGTATTGTAGAGTTCTCAATACCTATTGGTGTTGGTGAAGATCGGTTAAGGGAAAGGGTAGTTTACCTGCAACGTTTTATGTTTTGAAAGGGTATTTTCTATGGCAAACGATAAGAGCCGCAAATTCAAACAGAATCAAATAAGTTTTTGCATATAGCCCTGATTTCATGAGTACTAAAGACCTATGGTTTTTGGTGAAGATCGTTTAAGGGAAAGGGGTAGTTTACCTTCCACGTTTTTTGTTTTATCAAGGGTATTTTTTACTTCCATATTCCTTAAGGAAATGGAAGTATGGTGATGGCAAAAAAAATCGTGTTCGAGATTATTGCAGATTCTGATTCTACTACACTCAAAACATGAAAAAAAGTCGTTTTCCGATAAGTGTGTGTGTGTGTGTGTGTGTGTGTGGATTTTTTTCTATGGCAAACGATAACAGCCGCAAATTCAAACAGAATCAAATAATTTTTTTGCATACGTCCATGAATTGTAGAGATCTCAAGGACTTTCGATTTTGGTGAAGATCGATTAAGGGGAAGGGGTAGTTTACCTGCAACCTTTTGCGTTTTAACAACAGTAAAGTACTTGAAAATTCATTTACACTTTTTCAAACAGTGGTAATTGTTAAAAATAAAACAATTTTGTTGCCAGGCAATAAAATTATAATGTTTTCATTTTAATGTAAATTATGTATGAGTTAATATACATGTGTAAAATAATATATCATTCGTGGCAGGTAAGCATATCTCAGTTATGTAATGTTTACGTTTCCATTTTATTATTATGACTACAGCAATAAAAAGGCAGGGAAGACACACACACACACACACAAAATTCGCGTTATTTCTGGTCTCACTCATGTTTATTTTCTTACATTTGCACGCTTTTTAAATGGAAAGTGCCGAAACTCACACCAACATAACGCGAGCAAGCCGAAAAAATGGACATCAATTTGCTTCCTGTGGATCGCTGGGCAGTGTAACTGCACGTGTTTACAAAGGAACGATTCAAAGACAGACTTTTCGTCTTTAGGGAATGAACCCTCTGCAAGATGCTGAGGGTCCATGAGTGACTTCGGAGCGCTCCTTCTTTTTCGCGTGTTTGTTCTGTGAAACATACACTGTAGATTCGCAGCTTTACTCTAAGCAACGCTCAATAGGAAATGTTGAAAATTTTTTCCACGGTGTACCCTCATTCACACTAAACCTGCTTTGATGTTTTAATTACTGACATCATAATATTAAAACTTTGGAAACTTGAGCACTACTTAATGTAGATCTCAATCATTAAACTTATACAAGCCATTAATTTTATGCATATTTTTTATATATATGTGTACAACTTTATCGGCAACAAAGAAGTAGTTTTTGTTAAAATTCCTTCCCGGGATATTTGGCCGTAGTCCAATGTTTTCTACAAAACCAGACGTTTCGGCAATGCCATCGACTTCCATCATCAATGAAAATCGAGTGCGATAACGTGAGGTGGTGTACGTTAGTGACCACAGTACTGTGGTTAAGGCTGAAGCAGTAAGTAGAAAGAAGTAGTTTCTATGGTAATATTTCATTTCGAAAATGATTTTAAATATAAATCTTAGAATATGGAAGTCATGTATGGTTCTCCATACCGATATTTACTTTCATATTCCTTAAGGGAATGGAAGTATGGTGATGGCAAAAAAAATTGTGTTCGAGATTATTGCAGATTCTGATTGTACTACACTCAAAACATGAAAAAAAGTCGTTTGTCAAAAAGTGTCTGTGTGTGTGTCTGTCTGTCTGTGTGTGTCTGTCTTAGATTTTTTTCTGTGGCAAACGATAACTGCCGCAAATTCAAACAGAATCAAATAATGTTTCGCATACAGCCCTGAATTGTAGAGTTCTCAAGACCTATTGTTTTTGGTGAAGATCGGTTAAGGGAAGGGGGTAGTTTACCTGCAACGTTTTATGTTTTAACAAGGGTATTTTCTATGGCAAACGATAACAGCCGCAAATTCAAACAGAATCAAAAGATTATTTGCATACAGCCCTAAATTGTAGATTTCTCAAGACCTGTTGTTTTTGGTGAAGATCAGTTAAGGGAAAGGGGTAGTTTACCTCCAACGTTTTATGTTTTAACAAGGGTATTTTCTATGGCAAACGATAACAGCCGCAAATTCAAACAGAATCAAAAGATTATTTGCATCCAGCCCTAAATTGTAGAGTTCTCAAGACCTATTGTTTTTGGTGAAGATCGGTTAAGGAAAAGGGGTAGTTTACCTGCAACGCTTTATGTTTTAACAAGGGTTATTTTTTATATGACGAACGATAACTGCCGTAAATTCAAACAGAATCAACTAGGTTTTTACATACCTTTTTGAACTAAAGAGAACTCAAGGTCTGTTGATTTTGTTGATGATCGGTTAAGGGAAGGGGCAGTTTATCAGCAACGTTTTATGTTTTAAAAAGGGTAATTTTTTTATGACGAACGATAACTGCCGAAAATTCAATGAGAATCAAATAATTTTTTGCACCCCCTGAGTTGCAGAGAGCTCAAGGTGTATTGATTTTGGTGAAGATCGGTTAAGGGAAAGGGGTAGTTTACCTGCAACATTTTATGTTGTAACAAGAGAAATGTTTCCATGACGAACGATAACTGCCGCACATTCAAACAGAATCAAATATTTTTTTGCATGCTTTGCTGAATTGTAGAGGACGGAAGGTCTGTTGATTTTGGAGAAGATCGGTTAAGAGAAAGGGGTAGTTTACCTGAAACATTTTATGATTTAACAAGAGTAAAGTACTTAATTTTTATAAATAAAGTATCCTGATAAGAAGCTCATAGTAATCCACTGTAGAAACGTAGATGAAATATCTATAAATGAAAAATTTAGGTGAACGGGGTGGGGGTAATTTTCTATTATTAAAAATTATAGTTGAAGGTGGAGGGGAGAATTTTTTATATGTGTACTACGTTATCGGCAACAAAGAAGTAGTTTTTTGTTAAAATTGCTTCCCGGGCTCTTTAGCCGTAGTCCAATGTTTTCTGCAAAACCAGACTTTTCGGCAGTGCCATCGACTGCCATCATCGGTGAAAATCGAGTGCGAAAACGTGAGGTGGTATACGTTAGTGACCACAGTACTGTGGTTAATGCTGAAGCAATAAGTAGAAAGACGTAGTTTCTATGGAATATTTCATTTCGAATATGATTTTAAATATAAATCTTAGAACATGGAAGTCATGTATGGTTCTCCATACCGATATTTTTCTATGGTAAACGATAACAGCCGCAAATTCAAACAGAATCAAATGATGTTTTGCATACAGCCCTGTATTGTAGAGTTCTCAATACCTATTGGTGTTGGTGAAGATCGGTTAAGGGAAAGGGGTAGTTTACCTGCAACGTTTTATGTTTTGAAAGGGTATTTTCTATGGCAAACGATAAGAGCCGCAAATTCAAACAGAATCAAATAAGTTTTTGCATATAGCCCTGATTTCATGAGTACTAAAGACCTATGGTTTTTGGTGAAGATCGTTTAAGGGAAAGGGGTAGTTTACCTTCCACGTTTTTTGTTTTATCAAGGGTATTTTTTACTTCCATATTCCTTAAGGAAATGGAAGTATGGTGATGGCAAAAAAAATCGTGTTCGAGATTATTGCAGATTCTGATTGTACTACACTCAAAACATGAAAAAAAGTCGTTTTCCGATAAGTGTGTGTGTGTGTGTGTGTGTGTGTGTGTGTGTGTGTGTGTGTGTGTGTGTGTGTGTGTGTGTGTGTGTGTGTGTGTGTGTGTGTGTGTGTGTGTGTGTGTGTGTGTGTGTGTGTGTGTGTGTGTGGATTTTTTTCTATGGCAAACGATAACAGCCGCAAATTCAAACAGAATCAAATAATTTTTTGCATATGTCCATGAATTGTAGAGATCTAAAGGACTTTCGATTTTGGTGAAGATCGATTAAGGGGAAGGGGTAGTTTACTTGCAACCTTTTGCGTTTTAACAACAGTAAAGTACTTGAAAATTCATTTACACTTTTTCAAACAATGGTAATTGTTAAAAATAAAATAATTTTGTTGCCAGGCAATAAAATTATAATTTTTTCATTTTAATGTAAATTATGTATGAGTTAATATCTTTATATATATAATTCTTCTGTACGTGTGTATGTCACTGAACTCCTCCATGTATAAAATAATATATCGTTCGTGGCAGGTAAGCATATCTCAGTTATGTAAAGTTTACGTTTCCATTTTATTATTATGCCTACAGCAATAAGAAGGCAGGGAAGACACACACACACACACACAAAATTCGCGTTATTTCTGGTCTCACTCATGTTTATTTTCTTACATTTGCACGCTTTTTAAATGGAAAGTGCCGAAACTCACACCAACATAACGCGAGCAAGCCGAAAAAATGGACATCAATTTGCTTCCTGTGGATCGCTGGGCAGTGTAACTGCACGAGTTTACAAAGGAACGATTCAAAGACAGACTTTTCGTCTTTAGGGAATGAACCCTCTGCAAGATGCTGAGGGTCCATGAGTGACTTCGGAGCGCTCCTTCTTTTTCGCGTGTTTGTTCTGTGAAACATACACTGTAGATTCGCAGCTTTACTCTAAGCAACGCTCAATAGGAAATGTTGAAAATTTTTTCCACGGTGTACCCTCATTCACACTAAACCTGCTCTGATGTTTTAATTACGGACATCATAATATTAAAACTTTGGAAACTTGAGCACTACTTAATGTAGATCTCAATCATTAAACTTATACAAGCCATTAATTTTATGCATATTTTTTATATATATGTGTACAACGTTATCGGCAACAAAGAAGTAGTTTTTGTTAAAATTCCTTCCCGGGATATTTGGCCGTAGTCCAATGTTTTCTACAAAACCAGACGTTTCGGCAATGCCATCGACTTCCATCATCAATGAAAATCGAGTGCGATAACGTGAGGTGGTGTACGTTAGTGACCACAGTACTGTGGTTAAGGCTGAAGCAGTAAGTAGAAAGAAGTAGTTTCTATGGTAATATTTCATTTCGCAAATGATTTTAAATATAAATCTTAGAACATGGAAGTCATGTATGGTTCTCCATACCGATATTTTTCTATGGTAAACGATAACAGCCGCAAATTCAAACAGAATCAAATGATGTTTTGCATACAGCCCTGTATTGTAGAGTTCTCAATACCTATTGGTGTTGGTGAAGATCGGTTAAGGGAAAGGGGTAGTTTACCTGCAACGTTTTATGTTTTGAAAGGGTATTTTCTATGGCAAACGATAAGAGCCGCAAATTCAAACAGAATCAAATAAGTTTTTGCATATAGCCCTGATTTCATGAGTACTAAAGACCTATGGTTTTTGGTGAAGATCGTTAAAGGGAAAGGGGTAGTTTACCTTCCACGTTTTTTGTTTTATCAAGGGTATTTTTTACTTCCATATTCCTTAAGGAAATGGAAGTATGGTGATGGCAAAAAAAATCGTGTTCGAGATTATTGCAGATTCTGATTGTACTACACTCAAAACATGAAAAAAAGTCGTTTTCCGATATGTGTGTGTGTGTGTGTGTGTGTGTGTGTGTGTGTGTGTGTGTGTGTGTGTGTGTGTGTGTGTGTGTGTGTGTGTGTGTGTGTGTGTGTGTGTGTGTGTGTGTGGATTTTTTTCTATGGCAAACGATAACAGCCGCAAATTCAAACAGAATCAAATAATTTTTTTGCATACGTCCATGAATTGTAGAGATCTCAAGGACTTTCGATTTTGGTGAAGATCGATTAAGGGGAAGGGGTAGTTTACCTGCAACCTTTTGCGTTTTAACAACAGTAAAGTACTTGAAAATTCATTTACACTTTTTCAAACAGTGGTAATTGTTAAAAATAAAACAATTTTGTTGCCAGGCAATAAAATTATAATTTTTTCATTTTAATGTAAATTATGTATGAGTTAATATACATGTGTAAAATAATATATCATTCGTGGCAGGTAAGCATATCTCAGTTATGTAATGTTTACGTTTCCATTTTATTATTATGACTACAGAAATAAAAAGGCAGGGAAGACACACACACACACACACACACACAAAATTCGCGTTATTTCTGGTCTCACTCATGTTTATTTTCTTACATTTGCACGCTTTTTAAATGGAAAGTGCCGAAACTCACACCAACATAACGCGAGCAAGCCGAAAAAATGGACATCAATTTGCTTCCTGTGGATCGCTGGGCAGTGTAACTGCACGTGTTTACAAAGGAACGATTCAAAGACAGACTTTTCGTCTTTAGGGAATGAACCCTCTGCAAGATGCTGAGGGTCCATGAGTGACTTCGGAGCGCTCCTTCTTTTTCGCGTGTTTGTTCTGTGAAACATACACTGTAGATTCGCAGCTTTACTCTAAGCAATGCTCAATAGGAAATGTTGAAAATTTTTTCCACGGTGTACCCTCATTCACACTAAACCTGCTCTGATGTTTTAATTACGGACATCATAATATTAAAACTTTGGAAACTTGAGCACTACTTAATGTAGATCTCAATCATTAAACTTATACAAGCCATTAATTTTATGCATATTTTTTATATATATGTGTACAACGTTATCGGCAACAAAGAAGTAGTTTTTGTTAAAATTCCTTCCCGGGATATTTGGCCGTAGTCCAATGTTTTCTACAAAACCAGACGTTTCGGCAATGCCATCGACTTCCATCATCAATGAAAATCGAGTGCGATAACGTGAGGTGGTGTACGTTAGTGACCACAGTACTGTGGTTAAGGCTGAAGCAGTAAGTAGAAAGAAGTAGTTTCTATGGTAATATTTCATTTCGAAAATGATTTTAAATATAAATCTTAGAATATGGAAGTCATGTATGGTTCTCCATACCGATATTTACTTTCATATTCCTTAAGGAAATGGAAGTATGGTGATGGCAAAAAAAATCGTGTTCGAGATTATTGCAGATTCTGATTGTACTACACTCAAAACATGAAAAAAAGTCGTTTGTCAAAAAGTGTCTGTGTGTGTGTCTGTCTGTCTGTGTGTGTCTGTCTTAGATTTTTTTCTGTGGCAAACGATAACTGCCGCAAATTCAAACAGAATCAAATAATGTTTCGCATACAGCCCTGAATTGTAGAGTTCTCAAGACCTATTGTTTTTGGTGAAGATCGGTTAAGGGAAGGGGGTAGTTTACCTGCAACGTTTTATGTTTTAACAAGGGTATTTTCTATGGCAAACGATAACAGCCGCAAATTCAAACAGAATCAAAAGATTATTTGCATACAGCCCTAAATTGTAGAGTTCTCAAGACCTGTTGTTTTTGGTGAAGATCAGTTAAGGGAAAGGGGTAGTTTACCTCCAACGTTTTATGTTTTAACAAGGGTATTTTTTATGGCAAACGATAACAGCCGCAAATTCAAACAGAATCAAAAGATTATTTGCATCCAGCCCTAAATTGTAGAGTTCTCAAGACCTATTGTTTTTGGTGAAGATCGGTTAAGGAAAAGGGGTAGTTTACCTGCAACGCTTTATGTTTTAACAAGGGTTATTTTTTATATGACGAACGATAACTGCCGTAAATTCAAACAGAATCAACTAGGTTTTTACATACCTTTTTGAACTAAAGAGAACTCAAGGTCTGTTGATTTTGTTGATGATCGGTTAAGGGAAGGGGCAGTTTATCAGCAACGTTTTATGTTTTAAAAAGGGTAATTTTTTTATGACGAACGATAACTGCCGAAAATTCAATGAGAATCAAATAATTTTTTGCACCCCCTGAGTTGCAGAGAGCTCAAGGTCTATTGATTTTGGTGAAGATCGGTTAAGGGAAAGGGGTAGTTTACCTGCAACATTTTATGTTGTAACAAGAGAAATGTTTCCATGACGAACGATAACTGCCGCACATTCAAACAGAATCAAATATTTTTTTGCATGCTTTGCTGAATTGTAGAGGACGGAAGGTCTGTTGATTTTGGAGAAGATCGGTTAAGAGAAAGGGGTAGTTTACCTGAAACATTTTATGATTTAACAAGAGTAAAGTACTTAATTTTTATAAATAAAGTATCCTGATAAGAAGCTCATAGTAATCCACTGTAGAAACGTAGATGAAATATCTATAAATGAAAAATTTAGGTGAACGGGGTGGGGGTAATTTTCTATTATTAAAAATTATAGTTGAAGGTGGAGGGGAGAATTTTTTATATGTGTACTACGTTATCGGCAACAAAGAAGTAGTTTTTTGTTAAAATTGCTTCCCGGGCTCTTTAGCCGTAGTCCAATGTTTTCTGCAAAACCAGACTTTTCGGCAGTGCCATCGACTGCCATCATCGGTGAAAATCGAGTGCGAAAACGTGAGGTGGTATACGTTAGTGACCACAGTACTGTGGTTAATGCTGAAGCAATAAGTAGAAAGACGTAGTTTCTATGGAATATTTCATTTCGAATATGATTTTAAATATAAATCTTAGAACATGGAAGTCATGTATGGTTCTCCATACCGATATTTTTCTATGGTAAACGATAACAGCCGCAAATTCAAACAGAATCAAATGATGTTTTGCATACAGCCCTGTATTGTAGAGTTCTCAATACCTATTGGTGTTGGTGAAGATCGGTTAAGGGAAAGGGGTAGTTTACCTGCAACGTTTTATGTTTTGAAAGGGTATTTTCTATGGCAAATGATAAGAGCCGCAAATTCAAACAGAATCAAATAAGTTTTTGCATATAGCCCTGATTTCATGAGTACTAAAGACCTATGGTTTTTGGTGAAGATCGTTTAAGGGAAAGGGGTAGTTTACCTTCCACGTTTTTTGTTTTATCAAGGGTATTTTTTACTTCCATATTCCTTAAGGAAATGGAAGTATGGTGATGGCAAAAAAAATCGTGTTCGAGATTATTGCAGATTCTGATTGTACTACACTCAAAACATGAAAAAAAGTCGTTTTCCGATAAGTGTGTGTGTGTGTGTGTGTGTGTGTGTGTGTGTGTGTGTGTGTGTGTGTGTGTGTGTGTGTGTGTGTGTGTGTGTGTGTGTGTGTGTGTGTGTGTGGATTTTTTTCTATGGCAAACGATAACAGCCGCAAATTCAAACAGAATCAAATAATTTTTTGCATATGTCCATGAATTGTAGAGATCTAAAGGACTTTCGATTTTGGTGAAGATCGATTAAGGGGAAGGGGTAGTTTACCTGCAACCTTTTGCGTTTTAACAACAGTAAAGTACTTGAAAATTCATTTACACTTTTTCAAACAATGGTAATTGTTAAAAATAAAATAATTTTGTTGCCAGGCAATAAAATTATAATTTTTTCATTTTAATGTAAATTATGTATGAGTTAATATCTTTATATATATAATTCTTCTGTACGTGTGTATGTCACTGAACTCCTCCATGTATAAAATAATATATCGTTCGTGGCAGGTAAGCATATCTCAGTTATGTAATGTTTACGTTTCCATTTTATTATTATGCCTACAGCAATAAGAAGGCAGGGAAGACACACACACACACACAAAATTCGCGTTATTTCTGGTCTCACTCATGTTTATTTTCTTACATTTGCACGCTTTTTAAATGGAAAGTGCCGAAACTCACACCAACATAACGCGAGCAAGCCGAAAAAATGGACATCAATTTGCTTCCTGTGGATCGCTGGGCAGTGTAACTGCACGTGAATACAAAGGAACGATTCATAGACAGACTTTTCGTCTTTAGGGAATGAACCCTCTGCAAGATGCTGAGGGTCCATGAGTGACTTCGGAGCGCTCCTTCTTTTTCGCGTGTTTGTTCTGTGAAACATACACTGTAGATTCGCAGCTTTACTCTAAGCAACGCTCAATAGGAAATGTTGAAAATTTTTTCCACGGTGTACCCTCATTCACACTAAACCTGCTCTGATGTTTTAATTACGGACATCATAATATTAAAACTTTGGAAACTTGAGCACTACTTAATGTAGATCTCAATCATTAAACTTATACAAGCCATTAATATGCATATTTTTTATATATATGTGTACAACGTTATCGGCAACAAAGAAGTAGTTTTTGTTAAAATTCCTTCCCGGGATATTTGGCCGTAGTCCAATGTTTTCTACAAAACCAGACGTTTCGGCAATGCCATCGACTTCCATCATCAATGAAAATCGAGTGCGATAACGTGAGGTGGTGTACGTTAGTGACCACAGTACTGTGGTTAAGGCTGAAGCAGTAAGTAGAAAGAAGTAGTTTCTATGGTAATATTTCATTTCGAAAATGATTTTAAATATAAATCTTAGAATATGGAAGTCATGTATGGTTCTCCATACCGATATTTACTTTCATATTCCTTAAGGAAATGGAAGTATGGTGATGGCAAAAAAAATCGTGTGCGAGATTATTGCAGATTCTGATTGTACTACACTCAAAACATGAAAAAAAGTCGTTTGTCAAAAAGTGTCTGTGTGTGTGTCTGTCTGTCTGTCTGTGTGTGTCTGTCTTAGATTTTTTTCTGTGGCAAACGATAACTGCCGCAAATTCAAACAGAATCAAATAATGTTTCGCATACAGCCCTGAATTGTAGAGAACTCAAGGCCTTTTGATTTTGGTGAAGATCGGTTAAGGGGAAGGGGTAGTTTTCCTGCAACCTTTTACGTTTTAACAACAGTAAAGTACTTGAAAATTCATTTAAACTTTTTCAAACAATGGTACAGTAATTGTTAAAAATAAAATAATTTTGTTGGCAGGCAATAAAATTATAATTTTTTCATTTTAATGTAAATCATGTATGAGAGAAAATATATCGTTCGTGGCAGGCAAGCATATCTCAGTTACGTAATGTTTACGTTTCCATTTTATTATTATGACTACCGCAATAAAAAGGCAGGGAATACACACACACACACACACACACAAACACAAAATTTGCGTTATTTCTGACCTCATTCATGTTTATTTTCTCACATTTGCACGCTTTTTAAATGGAAAGTGCTGAAACCCATACTAACATAACGCCGAAAAAGTTTCCAGCGTGGATAGCGATTTGCTTCCTGTGGATTGCTGGGCAGTGTAACTGTACGTGTTTACAGAGGAACGACTCATAGACAGACTTTTCGTCTTTAGGGAATGAACCCTCTGCAAGATGCTGAGGGTCCATGAGCGACTTCGGAGCGCTCCTTTTTCGCGTGTTTGTTCTGTGAAATGTACACTGTAGATTCGCAGCTTTACTCTAAGCAACGCTCAGTAGGAAATGTTGAAAATTTTTGTCCACAGTGTACCCTCATACACACTAAACCTGCTCTGATGTTTTAATTACGGACATCATAATATTAAAACTTTGGAAACTTGAGCACTACTTAATGGAGATCAATCATTAACTTATACAAGCCATTAATTTTATGCATATTTTTTATATATATGTGTACAACATTATCGGCAACAAAGAAGTAGTTTTTGTTAAAATTCCTTCCCGGGATATTTGGCCGTAGTCCAATGTTTTCTACAAAACCAGACGTTTCGGCAATGCCATCGACTTCCGTCATCAGTGAAAATCGAGTGCGATAACGTGAGGTGGTATACGTTAGTGACCACAGTACTGTGGTTAAGGCTGAAGCAGTAAGTAGAAAGAAGTAGTTTCTATGGTAATATTTCATTTCGAAAATGATTTTAAATATAAATCTTAGAATATGGAAGTCATATATGGTTCTCCATACCGATATTTGGGTCTTGGGATATGATACATTTTTTCAATTTATTGGTTTCTTGTCTTGTATGTATATATACCTAATATATTGTTACGTAATATGGAATATTCTACAAGTATCTTGGCTGTCCCAGCAGAGCCCAGCTGTAATGTGTGTATGTGCATACATATTGCTGCTGCTTTGTGCTGCAAGCACAGAACACTTGCCACAGCCACTTATGTGACACTTATCATGCGTCAACTGTGCAGTCAGCATACTGAGTTCAAGGACACTCTTTCTAGTGGATTCAAGAATGCCTGTTTGTTTAACATGTCATCCAAAGTGACAGATTATTCTCAAATCTCAGCTGGGTATAAATATAAGCATTCAGCAACGCTTAGTTTCAGTTGACGTCGGGCAATTACTCAGTGCATTTAAGTGGCGATTTATTCAAGTGAGATTCGAAGTATTGTGGCGAAGTGTTATTGTGCGGGACTCTATTAGTTGACATTATTATTGCATGTGGACAAATTTAACTGAATTATTGCACGAGTATAATCTTGTTGAATAACTTGTTGATTTCAAACTGTTAATTGTGATAATTAAAGCTGTTGATTAGTGGTTCCATTGGTGTCTTGTATTTTGTTTTCCACTGTACCATACGACTAGTGAAACTGTCAGTACAATATATTGTTCTTATGTTGGTTGGCCAACCGGAGGTGGTGTTGAGTATTTTGGCATGCGAAATATATACGTGCTTGAACTCGGATAAATTGGAGCACCTAGTTAGTGGTCTTGCTTGTTTAACCCAATCAAGAGGAACAGCCTACAAGATTTTCTAGTTAGCCTTCCAGTTCAAACTTCTGTTTGGTTCAAATTTCTTTGTTTTGTACAGTTCTGAACTTTTATCTTTGGTTTGTTCAGTATTGTAGATAATGCTGAGTTTCAGGTTTAGATTGAATTCCTCAGATTGAATGCTTGAAGTTAATTTTTTTCTATGAAGCAAGAGAACAGTTTTCTTTCATCTCCAGATTCACTTCTGGACTGCAAGGATAAATTTTGAAATATAACTTACCATCTACTTACTTGACTCTCAATACAGTAAAGATTATAACAGATAAAGAAGATTGTACAGTGAAAGGTAGACAGTCAAACAGTAAAATCTATGCTTCCATTTGCCATATGTAAAATACTGGACACACACAGAACAATTGAATTGAACTCGCTAATGAATCCACAGCCAG
This sequence comes from Magicicada septendecula, assembly GCA_034769895.1. NCBI lineage: Eukaryota > Metazoa > Arthropoda > Insecta > Hemiptera > Cicadidae > Magicicada > Magicicada septendecula. The sequence continues at coordinate 132,052,587 of CM068372.1, forward strand.
TTGTAGAACTCTCTCTCTCTCTCTCTCTCTCTCCCCTTCCCTCCCTCCCTGTGCACGTGCGAGTGTGTGTGTAAGGGGACACATTTATTTTTCAAAAAATGAATGAATTAAATGGTTTTACTGTAATTTAAAAGAATATTAATAATTGTAATTTTATTATTTTTTAGCAGCATACCGTGCAAATATATGTACTACAGTCTGATAGACGACGTTTATGGAAACACAATTGCTGTGATTGTGAATTATAAAAGATAGATTGTAAAAAGTAGTTTTAGTGAAGTCAGTAGTTTTATGAAAAGTATTTAATATAAACTGTATTCTTTGCTTGCAGGAATTCAATTTAATTGACAGGCGAGAGCTTGCTCCATTGCAGGAACTCATTGAAAAGCTGACGGCAAAAGATCCACGATGAGATTGTAACAACTGAAGGCATAATTGATAAAACCTAGTCTTTCCTCATAATTTTGGGGTTTATTTTTTCACTGCAGCATAATATATATGTATTGCAATTGATTTCCAAATTTGCACTGATTCACTTTCATAATGAAATTATGAGGGAGTTATATTATGACCCATTGTGTTTAGATAAAAACATCGTACTGTTATGAAGAATTACTTTGATTACACCATGCTTTTGTCGTTAAATAACAGTGGAGCAATTAAATGTTGCTATTAAATGGAGCAATAACATGTAGTTTGTTGCACATTTGCACTTAACACGACGATATATTAACAAAGTAACAGTTTTTTTTATCTATAGTTGTCTATAGTGAATCTCCATCAATAGCGTTTAAATGTTTTTAAGAAAGATAACTTAAATTTTTAAAATAAGAAATGAAGTATGATTCAATTTGGTTGCAATGTAAGTATATAAATATATATTTGTATCAGTCATTTTTCACGTATTTATATTTCGAATTGAAGTGCCTCCAACCAATATTTATTTTTATCTCCTCGAAGCATTTACAACATAAAAAGTTATGTCTTCAAAAACAAAATATTTACGAATGAAAAATGAAAGTTTTAGTGTAATAGTATTGTTGTGATATTGAGATCTCTTACTTTGATTGTCTTTTGCTTCCTCTTTGAACGGTATTGCTAACAGTGTATACTAATATACGCACAGATAAGAAACTACATTCATAAACCTGTTTTTATGGTCATATATGTATGTGTACAAACATACATAATTCATTTGTAACAGAATTATTGAATGGTAAAAATATTATTCATAACCACTAGCAGCTCAATGGCCGTTGATCTGAACAACAGGGAGTAAACAAAATAATCTGTTTTTCTAGGTTTCTTAAGAAAAATAAATACAGTACAAAGTTCACAATTTCAGACAAAGCTGAGAAAAGTATTACTCTCAAATTGGCTTAATTATGGTCTTGTTCAATACATATAAGGAATGTAGAATGTTATATAAATATGTCCTGAATTCCAGTCTTATGAAGTCATGCTAGAAAATATGAAGAAATCCATTTTAAGAACTGAAGTTCTAACCAGTCAAGAAATTAGTATAACACTATTAAGAGTGATCATGTCTTTCAAAAATTTTCAGTTTAAATTGAGAGGACTGAGGAAAATTAAATTAGAAAAACTTTTCCTATATCAGGCACCACAGTTGTAAACAGTTTCAGCTGTGCTTTCATCCTGTTACCATTTCAATTTGCAGGATACTGGAGCAAATCTATTGGGATTGGAGGTTGGGTCATTTTCCTGTTGCAGCAACAATATGATCTTGTCACTATTAACATTCAGTGCACTGCAGTGGGTTCCATAGGGTGTTTTGTGACTTACATATCTGTGGCATCTACATCCCAAAAATGTTTATCTGGTTGAGGTCTTGTTATTTATTGGATTCTTTCAGTTGAAAAGTTTGGTGGTAATTTTCCTATACTGTAATTTTTGTCATGAATTCGAAGCGTCGGAAGTGTAATAAATAAAGTTTTACTTCTTGTGCTCAAAAGGTTTTCAATGGCAATTACAGATTTTGAGTGTGTCTGTGATATCATCTTGTATCACTTTACACATTGAAATTCATGTGAGAATTGTTTTACATATGTTAGCATACAGTGAATATCAATTATAGGAATCTCATGTAATGCGTGTTTACAGAAGGCTTCTTTGCTGTCTACTATTTTGTTTCTCTGTCATTAAAGGTCATGGCATCATCACCCAATCTTAATGATTTGATAAAAGATGTATATTTCTTTTAGACAATATTACAGCATTCTGCTGTTGATGGTGGGCTTGTGTTTAATGTAGGGTTTTTTGTATTTGTTATGACAATGCACAATTTACTGTACCATTTAAAAACTGGTTTCAAGTATAGGTTGCAGCACCTTGATGCTACTGTGATTATTAGGATAAATGTCTTGCTTTCATTAGGCTTTAACTCCTTCATATTTGGATCATATTACTCTTCTAAACTCTGAAGAGTTTCACTCATCTTGCAAAGGGTTTTTTTAGGTTGTACAAATAGTAAATTGTGCAACATATACAACTGATTGTAGTAAACATTATTTTTCTTTTTGTTTGTAATATACTTTTATTTAGAGGTTGAGCTTTAAAAGATGTGTGACACACTCAAACCAGCACAGTAAAAACTTTTAACTTTAATAATTTAAACTTGCTCACAGTGAACCACTTGTGAGTAAAAAGTTGTATCAAACCTTATTTGTACCAAATGAATGGAATGTGTGTCATGTATACAATATTGTGAGAGCTGAAGTTTTCACACTAAATAATTAGGAACAAATTAATTGCTCGTATATGTAATGAAGTCAAAGCAATGGAAATGCAAGTGACAATTGTGCATGTGATAATTCAATGAACTGATAATTTTACTTTATCTGTTCGAGGAGGAGTTAAAATGAAAATAGATAAATGAGAACAAATGAATGAAAAGTGATTGTATTTTTTCTACTGCTGCATCATCAGGTTAATAAATATATGTAATTGTATTTATTTAGTTCCTTTTACTCTTGCTGGTGCTTATGATTTTTAAACAGTCGATTAAAAAAAAAAGTTAGTATTTAGGTGATTACTTTCATTAATTGTCTTAGCATTTTAAGACTTGTAATGAACTGCGAATTCTTTTGTACATGTTAACTGCTTTTAGTTCTTGCCAATTACAGATTGTGTGTAGCAAACGTTTTGTTATAACTGAACAAGGTTCTTTTTAAATGACTGCAAACTCAATTTAAAAATAAATATCTCTGTCTGTAAATATTGTGTTTTTGTTGTTCCTTTCATTTCTGTATACACAGTGTTTTAAATACGTTGGCAGTGAACTGTTTTAACTGAAAATTTTAGTAATTCTCTCAGAATGAATAAATGTTTGGTGCTTATTGTGTTAGCAATACTGTTGTTTTTTATCATTATATTAGATTATTTATTGTGTACATTTTATATACATAATCATTTTTGTATTATGTTAAGTAATTAATTACATAAATCCACCTGTAGTTAATGTGTCTCTGACTTGCACTGTTTAAGCAAGAGCTTAATATATTGCAGATTTTGTTAGCAAATATATATACATTACATTTTTGTACTTAATTGTGTTGTTTAGTAATGTGCCTAATATATAGCCTGTTTTTTGTTTATCCATTTATTGAACAAATAAAATCAGTACTTGTAATGTAAGAGTTTTGTGTTTACTCTGTGATCCACTTTGACATTGGTTGCAAATTGTCATTCAGCCATCTTGCTGTTTTATGATTTTAATGTGTATAGTGTATGCATGCTCCAGCCTGCTGTGCTTGAATATTCTTCTTGTGTCCATGTGTTGGTGCATCAGTAACCTTGTCCGTGGTTACTCATCAGTTGTTTAATTTGTACTAAATATACATAAAAACTACTATAGTGAAATCCATCAAACTTAGCAAATTCATTGTTTTCCAATGAATTATGTAGAAGAAGAAATAAAACATTTGTTTGAAATACTTCACTGGTCATAAAGTCATAAAGAAATAGACACAATACAGAGAGCTTACAGTGGAATGGTACCCTCTTAAACAATTAAAAGCATTAACACTATTTGTTTGTTTTTTATTGGTAGAAAAAGTATTATGTTATTCACTGATAACTAACTCCTATCTTCTGAATCGTTTTTGTCTGGGAACAGGTGTATGAATGGATAACTATAGTGATTTTCAAATGGAAAGCTGTTTGCCCTTGATATGTGTACGTATTAAGTACTACCAAATCTACATTTCATAACTGTAGTCTCATACAGTCACAGTGACAGCAATATTCTTCAGAGGCCTTGCCTAACGCATTACTAGTAATGATTCCACCAGTGACCACTATTTCTGTCTCTTAGGAAGCACAGTGGACCTCCAACAGATTACCGACTTCAACAGCTTTAACAAGGAATAAGAACCGTATCTCTGTTTTTGAGTTTTATATAAAGGTGAATTCCCAACCGTGCAAAAATTGCTCCAGCTTTGAAAGCCAAACTTTTATATAAAGGTTCAGATTCATCTTTATGTGGAATACTCCAAAGTGTGGACTTAATGTACAAAAACACGAATGATGGCTACAAATTCTTAATGGAGAGAATTGCGATTCTGGCAGCAAGATACAGTAGCAGTACATTGTTTGATAGTACAGTTATTGTATCTCTTTAGTGCTGGAGTGAGGTGGGTAGGATGTTAATCTATTATAATTTGGACTGCCCTTGAATGTAGACTGAAAACTGTGTCCAATGTCCGTAGTTGGGAGTCCAGCTGTGTGGCATGCCTGTAATAATGTAGATCGTAGAGTGTCTCAGGGTCGCTTTCGAGTAATCAAAATCCATGGATTAAACTTGATACAAGTGTGGTGTATTGGCTTTACACCAAACCCACTACGCTTCAAGCATCTTTCCAAACCTATGCATACAATCTTCCACTAACCATTGTGTTGCATTGCGTGATGTTAGCAGGTCATCTTAATGCATGTGGCCTGATTGGAGCTTTTGGGACATGTTCAATGACTGTGAGTATTTGATCTATATCAGAGGTGGTGGTTCTGTCGTACTAATGGTTCTCAGGTAGGGAAAGGAAGAGACCACTGTCAAAGTAAAGAGAGTTTTGGCTAGCAACTGGACAAGGCGGCAAGAGTAGGAACTCAAAGACCTCCGCAAATTATGCAACTACTGACAAATGATGGAGATCCCGACAAGGAACAGAGGGTTTTGGACTGAAAACGTTCAAATTTACACTTGTTGGAAGTCAACAAGAGCAACCACCAAGCAGATGCAGCATAGGACAAGTACTGACCGATGAAACAGAAGATAGATAATTACTCTTGTGCACAGAACCAGGCGGCTGCAACACGAGAGCATGGGAAACAGTTTGGCTTGGACACTGCAAGCCTTGCTTAGGGTTTCAGTTACGTGGGCATTGAAACTTAAGACACCAGTCAAGTTGGACACCTAAGCACTTCACCAACTCTTTCCAGGTGATAGACCTCTCTTCTAGGAAGAGGGACTGGTATTGGGAAATGGACTTATGAGTGAAGCAAGTCATCTTGGATTTCTCCATGTTGGTCGAATCTGCCATTTACTTAGCCATACACTATCCTGGAAAGCATTCATTTTAACTGCAGTCAGAACTACACTTGTTTATAATATTTATGTAACCCAAAGATTTCTCTCCCTCATCAGCAGATACAATGTGGTGAATTCGGAGACCTGTGGCTGTTTCCTCCGAACTTATTGTTTGTAGGGAGGCCCACAAGCGTCATGATTGAATAACCATTGTTAAGCTCTACCGAGCTGTACTAAATGTTGACCAAAATTTTAAAGCTCTGGTTGGTCAGTCGCTTACTCATTACAATCACATCATGTAAATTTCAGCTTATTCTGGTCAAGAATTGTTTTGAACTTGCAGAGAAATTATCTAAAATTTTATGTTCTTTTTATGACTTTTCTAGTATGCATCATACACAAAATAAATATTGTGGTTTTGTGATGTATGAACTTTCAGTACAAAGTGCAGTGGTAAATAAAAGAGTACTATTCTGGAATTTTATGCCACTCATGTGAAGCTATTCATAGAAAACTGCCAGATTTATGTATGGATAATTTACAGAATTGTAACCCGATAATGTACCAGAACGCATGTCATTGTTTGTTTAAGAATTGTAGGGAAAAAAGTAATGTCACCGCAACTGTCGCATTCACCAGGTATGATGTTTCTTCTTCCTAATAATAAGTGGTACTACAAAAGAATAGTGTTTCGTGACTGCTGAGAGACAAAACAAAAATTGCTAAACGAGCACAAGACTATACCATGAGGTGCATTCAAGAAATGATTGAAGACTGCAAAACATTCGATTAATCATGTTATATCTAACTGAGGCTACTTTGAAGGGGCCAATAAAAGTGCATATGAATCAAGGCATGGTGGACTTGGCCATAATTATCGGAGTGACTACTGCACCGATTTCAGCTTTGTAAAGTGAAACCCTGAACAGAGACATGAAGTTCCATTTGGTTTAGTGACAATGGATAAGCACTTTAGCAAAATAACATACATGAACTGGCTAACTTATACAGGGTTCATACTGAAATTTTGAATTTGATTTCCCTGACTTTCCATGACCAAATCCGCAAATTTTCCCTAACCAGCGTATGCGTTATTTTTTGCGTACAATACCAATTTTTCAATATATAAATTACCTATTAAACATTATTGTAACCTATGTACTCAGTTTAAAATATTAGTTTTTAGTGAAATTTATTTTTATTTGTAAGCATGAAACATTCATACATTATCTTATTGTAAAATTTACTTTAGTGCTTAACAATGGATGAATTTAAATAAATATTTATTTTTTTAGTAATCGGCCTCCACCTTCCCCATAGCCATCCAACGCACTCCTTTTTATTTTTTCCAAAAAGTAAACAGTTGTATTTATACAAAAAACAATAACAAAATTATATTAAAAAATAAATAGCTTATATTAAAAAATTACAATAAATGTACATTATTAGGTTAAAATATCACAAAAAACTGCATAAAAATCTAAAGGAAACATACAAAGCAACAAAGAGATTGTATTATTCTTTAAAACTAAAACACTCTTTGATACAGGTAACCTAAAATTCCATACCTGATTTTAATAGATACATGAATACAAATTTAATTATCATAGCCTAGGTAAATAAAGTCGACCGTGATCATAAAAGTCCTAAATGGGGAGATTTAGCCTAACTTTTTCTTCTCAAGAATCTGAATTTTTGATTTTATATTGTCTTCTTCTTTCAAAGCTTGCAGTTTTAACATCTTTCTCTGCTCTTCAAGTTTCTTGATCTCTATGGATAATTTTCTTTTTTCAACCTTTTTCTTCTCTTCTTCTTTTTGGTTCTGTTTTGACTCTTTGAGATGTTCTTCATATCTCCTACGGGCAGCTCTTACATTTGTCAACATTGTTTGAGTGATAGGAACTTTAAGAATACTTTCGTGATATCTTGCAGCATTTTCCACTGTTCTTTGAGCAAAAAGACTATGTTCTTGCAAATTCTCCACTAATAATGTTTATTTACAGAAAACCCTCCTTCTACTGTTGCATTTCCATGCAAAAATATCTGTCCTAATTTAATAATTTGCCACAATTCTGAATAACATTTATTCCCAAGTAATAAAGAAGAAAAAAAATCATCAAGTCTCTTGGAAGGAAACTCACCATCCAAAAATATTTTGAACTGTAATTGAAGGGTAGAATGAGCTTCACTGCAAAGTCGAGTGTATTGTGCTTTTGCTTTCTCAGCAACAGAATCTGTGATTCGGTTATTGGTGTACACTGCCTCTAGCAATAAACCAAATCTTTGTATCCCTAGTTCTGGCTTATGAAAAATTATATTAGGATCCAATGATGAGAGCCCTTGGACAGGCTTGTACTTCAGAGGACATCTTTCTAATATCTTTTCTGTCATTTTGACTAGCACAGTCTGGCATTCAAGTTTGAATTTTAGGATATCACTTTCTTTTGAAGTGGCTTCTTTGAGAAGTTTTTTTGTATGCAATCTGAGATGAATACTTTTTACATCATGCAAATTATCTTTGTCATGTAAATCTAATGAAAAAAGCTTAGTTGTTGTAGTACGCATTTTACTCGATTTAAGAAATCTCTCCATCAAATTTTGTACGAGACTTTGCAAATCTGTGAACAGGAATGGACCAAGTGGGTCTGAGGTTTGGAACTTTCGTAAAAATGGTTCACATTCCAAGGAAAGCATTTTTAAAAAAGCCAGTTTGCATTTCAGAAATATATCTTTGGTTTGAACAGAAACATTTTTTAATGGTTTTGTATTGAGATATTTTCGGCTGTCAACAAATTTCTTTATATCATCAAAAGTACTTAAAACTCTGTCAATAGAAGGCACATTTTCAAGCCATCTGGTTGTACAGTGTTTTAAAGGAAAAATAGATTTTCCAGTAAGTTCAATGAACTTAGCACGGCGGGCTGGTGAATCATTAAAGATGTAATAAAAATCTCGCAAAAAGCTATCCACATATACATATTCAGGTCCATTACAGAGCAGCAAAGAATTCATGCAGTTCTTCATGAAACTTGGATCATCTTCATACATTTTGTGTGACTGGTCATAGTAAAAAATTTCCCTGACTTTCTGAAAAATATACTTAATTTCCCTGACTTTCGGCATATCTTAAAATGTTTCCCTGACTTATTTTGATTTCCCTGACTTTCCAGGCCAGTATGAACCTTGTTATATCTACGTATTTAAGAATGTATGAGAAAATGACAAATAGTATCTTAAAAAATTATATATTCTTTCTTAGTACACATGTATTTGCTAACGGTAAATTGTACAGAAATCATATATTCAGATACCAGGTTTGTTTAAATCTTATGCAGTCCTAATTCCCCATAACTGTGTCTTTCTGTGAAACCATCCACACTTGCATAATATGACTTGATATCTTCACAAAACTCTACGAGTCAGAGTCATATTATCCAGCGGCCAAAAAAAAAAAATTGAATAAGCGACTCCACACCACCGGGCGCTGTCGCACAGCCTAACAATGCCCAGCAGCGGAGTTCAAAATGTATGCTTATTAAAGGTACTATAGTAAAACTTTTTTACATGTTTTTCACACCTACTCATTTTTGCTCCCAAGGTATCCTATACTTCACATGTGATTCAGTTTCGATTATAAATTTCTTATACCTATGCAATCATATTCTTTAGTCCCTGGAGATACAAAACATCATTTACATTGTTACAATGGTCTCCTTGATTGTAGTATGGTATAGTGGAAAATAAAATACAAGACACCAATGAAGTCACTAAAAACCAGCTTTAATTATCACAATTAACTGTTTGTAATCAACAAATTATTCAACAAGATTATACTCGTACAATAATTCAAATTAATCTGTCCACACAAACAATAATGTCAACTAATAGAGTCCCACACAACAATCACTTGAAACGCACTGAGTAATCGCCCAGAGTATATTGAAACTAAATGACAGGTGAGGGTATTTATAGTCTGCATGGTTTCATAATATGCATCCTTAACAAGCACTTGAAAATTCTAGAGGATACTTCAGTGCAGCCTTGGCAGAAACACATACCATTGAGCTAGTTGAGAAGCTTGTTGACCAACACTATGTAACTATATAATTTTATTTGCTATAATAAAATTTTTTGAACTTCCACCTACCTTAAATTCTTATGAGTCTTGGCCGGATCTCTTAGTGGTGAACTAACCCCATTCGTACGACGAACTGATCAGTGCAGCAAATGAAATGAGGTGTTTGAAATGATTTAACAAATTATATAATATAGCAGATAACATTTTATTTACTAGTAATATGATATTTATTCTTCCCACTTCCTTCTATGCATGATATAAAAAATAAAAAAAATGTAAACCTTTTTTTTTTAACCTATGAAATACATCATCATCGTTTTTATCTATATCAAAGCTTTAACTAACATCGATTATTCTAAAAGAACCAATACCTTTTATTTTTATTTTCTTATCTACACACACAACTCCCATACAAAATTATTTGAGATCTCATTTATTTCCTTTTAGTTTCTGCCCATTTATATAAAATAAAAAAAAATTGTTACGTGTTCAAGACTTACGTGGTACCACTCTGTTGCGTCACGCGTGTTTACGCACTTTCACTATTTTACCGAATTTGGTTAAATTTTGTTCTTTGCTATTACTTCAGCAACTCCTACGTTATTCTTCTATCATATTTGTTGACAGTTAAAACATTTGATTAAAATTAGACTCGGTTTTTTATGAGTCTAGTCCAATTCCACCCGGCCGGGTTTGTGACTGAGCTGAGAGAGCCCACAAAACTCCCCACTATACTCTGTTGCTGAACGGGAAGGCACTGTCTTCAGGCTGGGACTTTTTCGTCGCCGTACACGAAGTATGGACTGTCTATGTGCCAATTGAGCTAACGATGTTAAGCGGTGACGATATAAGAGGCTTTGGCGGGTGGAGCCTCTTCGTTGATTTCCTCCATCTCCAAAGCACATGGCAAGAAACTCTTTTTCCTTAGCCATTTTTGTCGCGTCGGTTCCCACTGTTGTGCGTAGAAGCTGCGCCCGGGTTTGTGTACGCGCATGCCGTACGTGACAAACATTCGATTCACAACCAAGTATTGCGTTCTCTGACAACACCCAGCCCAAAACGTTATGTTACCGTTCATTGTTTGAATACCACGCTATTTCACATGGGACTTGCAATGATGATTTTAAATAAATTTACTGAAAAATAAAAGCCCCCATTTTGACACATTACAGTAACCCCCCCCCCCAATGAGAGGTTTTATGCCCAAGAGCATATAAACTCTCATTGCCTAACCTAAAGGGATCAGTGCGGATGTGGAGCCATAACCCCCCTTTAATCCTTTATCACAAACACTGTGGGTTTAACTACCCCCCTAGTCAAGTGGCTGTGGAAACATCTATCCAACTTTGCTGGACTTTCTTCGAGAGAATCCCAACACCACAAAGTCAAACAGATCCGAGACTTCGCTGCTCCGACAGGGTCAGAACAGGTAAGCCCCACAGTATCACTTGGCTTTTAAACATTCAGTAAAAATATCTAATAATGTTCTTTTCATTCTTCTACATCCTCCACTGATGCGTTTCCCTTTAATTGTAAATAATTGTATTGGTTCGCTAAAAGCAAAGCATTGGTTCTTGTTTATACTTAATCATACATATATATTCCTAAACAGTAATGTAAACATTCGTTATTTACTATACATGTTGACCTGTCCGGTCTGAAACATCAAAACAATTTAAAAAAATAAAAATTCCAAAATCTTCAGATTTGCACATAGATTTGTACATACATAAATTCATCATAATACATTTCGTTCAAAGTAAACACCAAAATTAAACAAAATTGTGGGTACATGTTATACATATAAAACAAAAAAATACAACTTAATCTAACATACATTACATTTCAAAATAATTACATATCAATTCCCCATGTCATGAGCATATCCTACAATCATGTTGACCTACTATACATACTCTGAATAAAAAAGAAAAACTCATCAGGAAATAGTAACTACTAGGTACATAAAAACAAGTTACATAACATATTAATTACTTGAAGTGGCCAAGTACATAGAAACAAATGCACACACATTACTACATTTAAAATATTATACTTTTATAATCTCCAAGTCATGAAATTAGTTATTTCTGGTAAGTGAATATAATGTACGTCATAAGCAATTATAGCAATAATCAGACCATCAGTACAATTTGAGACAACAATGCCGACTGAACAGTATCCGTGGTGTTCATTGCTATGAGCACAATAATAATCATTTAGTCATCTCATCAACTAATCAACATATGTCAGTTTAAAGTTTTAATTCGTTACTCCCCAGAGTAACCTCCCTTCCACACACACTATGACCCCCCCTGGACTGTGGCGTCCAGTTGCTTCCACAAGGACTGAATTAGTGGAGGAATTTTGGCATCTCCTGTCCTTGCTTCGGCCTTACATTTCTAAATTGCCAGATATCATCATATCTGAATGTTACATAGTTATACCCTTAAGACGGGTCTATCACCTGCTTTGCTGTTCCTACTCGAACAAGGTGATACCCGCTGTTCCATAGTTCCGGGGATTTCCCCTAAGTGGCCCCCCGTTAATTTCAATTTTCACCAATTTCATGGACAACCAACCATGGTCAGTTTTACAATTGCTGCCCACAGCTGGTTGTCGTCCAAAACCACGATTAGTGCTGGTAAGACAGTAATCGCCCGAAAAGGCGGGGAAATTTTATCTCATTCGCATGTTTTCACTTCGTCTTTAGAATACACTGCACGGTAGCAATTAACATATAATATAAAATTATATAAGTGGTTGTGCAGTGTATATACGCCAGTTTAGGCCTCCGATGATGGTAACGTACCTTGACGTTACTCATCAACCCTTACTGCTATCTACAGTGGCACATGCCGCCACTGCAATAGCCTACTTATATATAAACTTATGTCCTTCTACATTTGCTGTCTCTACATTCCACAATTGATTTACACTTCTAATAACACCAAACAACCCCCCAAAATCGCCCATTAATCTTGTATAATAACATAATATACATGAACAATATCATTGCTACATTTACCCAAACAATTCACATTTAAATAATTTTTATAAAAATTATAAACACTACTAATATCATTTTCCTCAACTCTTTTATATCAAACTTCTAATTATTCATTATTGTACCATTTAATTCTATAAAAATTCAAATTTATTATTAACATTATAACATCGCCAAATTCAGATCATATTTGATAACTATAAGTATGTAAGAAATGCTAAAAAATAATATATTTTAATAAATAAATAATGAAGAAAATAAAAATATGAAATGTAATTAAGAAAGAAGGAGGAAGAATGATAAACTAAAAGTGATTATTAAAGAAACTCACCAACTAGACTGACAGACAAACGACTTTGACCCAACCCCAGTGCATATGCAAACCCAATGAGTCGCGATATCGTGTTAAATGACCACCTGAACTTTGTATCCAACTGATTGTACGATACCGCCTTGAGTCTGCTCGCTGGGGCTACGATAAGGTAGCAACCGCTCAGTGGCAGAGTGAACTTGAACGGGTGCGCACCCAAATCCGCATACGGTTCATATGCAAATCTTGACATTTTAACTTCATAACGATCTCGCAAGAGTGACAGTTTTAACTTTTAATATCTGATGATGGAGCATACGCTCTGAAACGCGTCATAGACGAAGCATAAGAAATCACACGGCGGATAATTTAAGGTAATTAATTTATTAAAACACTAAAGGTTTAATAGTGAACGATAATTTTAAGAAAGTAGTTAAGAATAATATTTAAAATAACCATTAATTAAGTAGTAATGAACACTGAAGAGTGATATTAACTGTAGTGATTAGAAAAGAATATTCTTGTAGCGTTTAAAAGTATATAGTAGAATTTAAAGGTGAGAACCACATGAAAATGTAATCAGATGGTGTTAACATGGAATGAAGGCAAAGAGTTTTTATAAAATAAGAAGTTTAAAACAATCAATAAACACCCATGTTATAAGGGATGATTATTGAAGCAAGTTCAAAAGAGGTGAAGTTGTTTATCACCCAAAAAATAAAATCAAAGGTAATGAATTGTACACCAATATTAGATATTAAGTGTTAAATAATTGTTTAAACAAACTTATGAATAGGATATGGATGGGGTAATTATACCAACAATGGACCTAAATGTTGTATTTTATATGATGAAAAAATAGTAATTAATAGCCATATTGTTGACATTGGCGGAGTAAATAAATAAGAAAAGAAAGCAATGTTTGATTTAGAAAACGAGAAAACCAGTGAGTAATTAGTTAGCAAGACATAATAAATAAAACAGTAGTAACATACAAATCACACAAAAACAGGACCAAAACATCAATAGATAATAAACCTAGTTATAAGAACAAAATAAAGCTCTAGGCTAAAATGAGATGTAATGTACATGAAATAATCAAGAATCCGTAATGGCTACTTAGATTTGAGAAAGGCCTAACTGTCAAACACCAACAAATACTAATTGTACGAAATTAACCAAGTAATTAACAAATCCAAGGTGACTAATCAACCAAGGATAAATTGTAAATCTTATTAAAAGCAAAATATTAGAATAAGGAGTTAAATTAACAGAAAAATGTAATTAGGAAATATTAAAATAATTGTAAATTTATAAAACATGAAATAACCCAATCTTGTGGGATACCAAAATAATCTTTGGAAGAAAATACAAATAACAGTGCTAATAATTAATACTTAGGAAGGAAGATAATGGAATGAAGACAGTCAGAAGATATATGAGGATTTTGAAAAGAATTCAAATTTTGATAACAATGGATTTATGCCTTATTACCCAATCAGATTTTATTGTGTAACCATAGCAACCACCGTTAAGTACGGATTTATCGTTGAATATTGTTACTCGTAAAGTGACGCTCTTGGAAAACAGAAGCCAAATTTTGAACAACCGATTTTTTAATTTAAAATGTTATAAAAGTTAACCAAAGTACCAAAATTGAACGAGAAGGAGGCAGACTATGACTGAAACCAATTAACTGATGGCGAAGACCTTTTAATTCCAAACGAAGTGAATAAATTAATCCAAGTAAATTGAAAAAGATGGCCAGAAGCCCGAATAATTGAAAATTGAATACGATTGCAGCTACAGTCCTTTGTACCAGACCAACTGATTAACCCGTCTACGAAGTTGTTAAATATCCTATAAATTATCCAAATTTCTGAAAAAACGCACTTTAAATATTTCTCACTATACTATGAAATATCACTAAACTGAATTTATTCTCTTTCAAAGATTAAATAAAAATACTAAGACACTGAAACTTTGTCAAATAATAAAATTAACCTATTGTTAGTTTATGAACCTTTAAAACACTTTTACTACACTCCCACAAACCAATTATAGCTACACATCATAATATTTAAGTAGAAATATTGTAATGTTGTGTATTTTTATTATTGCAATTGCATCTAATCCTTTTATCGTAATCTAAAGAATCCAGACGATCGAACGAAAATATTTTGTGTATTAATTCAACAGATGCCACCACTATCTGTTATGTTCAAAATCGATTTGTAAAACCCAGAGAGAGATTGTCTCATAGATAAATGACCGGTGCAAAATAATATAACAAACCAAATATAACTTGTGTCAATGAAAAAGTAATAACCATTCATTAATAAATCAATACTGTGTATAACCAATGTGTTTTATTTTCAGTAGAAAAGTGTATTCTTAATATTGTACATTGTAGCGGACATCTATGAATCGGCGACTAGCGCTCAAGCAGTGAAAACAGCAAACTGCTGGCTGGGTTGTAAAAATCGATAAGCGGCGGGACAAGTTTGAATTCTACACACTGCCTGAGCGGAACCGCTGATAATAATAAATTTTTTTAATTGTTTAAAATAAACAATTTGGCGCCATCCGGGATTATACACTCCTAGTGAACCTCAGGTAAGGACTACGATACCTGGTTATTCGTACGTTCACGACAGACTCAAGCAGCGTAAGTTACGTTACCGAGTGATGACGGATTGGTAAGACACATTATACAAGTTACACTCTGACACTTCTACATTTTACAAAATTCATTAAGAACGACGGCACACGGCACTATTACAAATTGGCGACCAACTGGTGGGACTAGAAGAAAGGGAGATACGAAATTCTAGCGGCGATTACGAAAGTAGATCAAGATGCATACAAGAGGATTATTGAAAAAGTTGGCGAAGGACAAAGAAATGGAAGAAAATAGAGGGGAAGAAGAGGAAGAAACATCGATTGAAGAGGTGGAGACAACAGAACCAGCCCAAGACAAAGAAATGGAACAACAGGCGGGTGACGGAGAACTAGCTAGAGGAGGTCTGAGGTCAACGGAATTACAGAAGTTAATGGATTTCATAGCCGAACAAAATAAAGGTATGAACAAAAAATTTGACAGCATGATGAAAGAAACCAGTGAAAATTTTAAGAAACAGAAGGAAGAAACCAATGAAAATTTTAAGAAACAGGAGGAGAAATTCGACAAGAACGAGGAGAGTCTGAAACAGATGAACGATAAATTCGACAAGAGTGAAGAGAGCCTAAAACAAATTAATGAAAAATTTGACAAGGATGAGGAGAGTTTGAAACAAATCAATGAAAAAATAATTAGTACCAACGAAAGTACTAAGGAAGAGTTAAGACAAACAATTAACCAAAACAACGAAACATTACAACACCAATTAATGGAGTACTGGCAAGAAACCAAACAACAAATCGCCGAAACAAATGAGAAGTTAGAGGAGACGTTGGAGAGACTGGAGAAAACCAACAAAACTGTTTCAGAAGTCCGTGAGGAAGTACTAAATAAAATAAACAACCTCGAAGGAGAAAATAAAAGGAGAATTGAGGAATGTCATGAAGAAACAGCCAAAAGATGTGAACAGGTGAACCAGGACATGCATCAAGTCCGGGAAGAGAACCAGAAGGAGATGGCAGCTGTACGAACATACCTGGGAGAAAGAATGGAAGGAGTGTACAGCAATTTAAAATCGACAGCAAGGTGGACAAAAACAAACAAAGAATTGATGAGATGCACAGACGAGAAGAATCATTACGGGAAGAAGTGGATGCCTGGCGTGACCGGCCATGTAACACTAACCATATCATTAACACTGACAATCGGGATATGATCAACTTCCACAATTATAAGAAAAACCCAATTGAATTCCTGAAAAGGGTGGAAGAGCTGATAGTAAAAAATCGTGAGACCCGATGGACAACAGTGAGGGGAATGCTGGACGAGATGTTCAAAGAAACATATGACAACTGGTGGACCGCCACAAGACCAGACATCCAGAGCATCCAAGACCCAATTCAAGGTGAAATACTGGTCTGAATCGACCCAGAACATGGTCCGCAACAACTTAAGCAACGGGAGGTATGAGAGTCAGAACGGACAATCTCTCACATCCTACTTCCTCGGAAAGATCTGCATGGCAAGAAATTTGGAACCCCGCATTCTGGAAGAGTGTCTTGTGATACAATTGTCTTACCATTATGACGACGCCATACAGAAAGCCCGGATGTACAGTCAGGTCAAGACCATTCAAGACATGGCTAGTCTGTTAGAGAGCCATGAGCACGAATGGCAATACCGAAAGAATAGATTCTCGAGCTTCAGAAATAGTAAGGTAAACGAAGGACCATCATCACCAAACCAACAGGGTGATAACAAGCCACCACAAAACAACCCTAATAATTATCCAGGGAATCAACGTGGTAATAATGCATCCAGGAACTTTACACGAAAGGGGAACAACAATAGCAATTTTAGAAACAACCCACAGAATGGTCCTAACAATTATTATCACCCTGGAAACGGTAATAATAACAACAACCAAGGATACCAACCACAAGTGAATTACGTGAAAGGACAAACACAGCGGAGTCCAGGAAGAAACTATTCCCAAGCAAATTACCGACGAGCGTACTTTAACCAGGTACCAGACACAAGAAGCCACACATTCGAGGAAAATACCGGGAATGATGGAGGTAACATGAACAACCGACAGGAGCCAGTAAAGAACCAACAAATAAACACTAATGAAGTCAGGGACAATGAGGCCAGTCCTCATTTAAACGCCTAAGGTCAGTGAAAACTGTGAACAGCCCATCACTGGACCAATCTCTTGGGGAATTTAAGACGACAGACAAAAAGATCACTATAATACATACAAATTACTTAAAAAATATAAGAGACGAGTTGATTGAAGAAAGTAACCAACCGATGCCTAGCCGAAACAGTGAGATAGTGTACATAAGTGCCCAAATAAATGTAATCATGTCAACATTAATGATCGATACAGGATCTAATATATCTTTGATCGACCAAGTGGAGTTAAGCAGACTACAGCAGGAAAGTAGTATACCTATACCAACTCTACCAATAAACAATGTGACCATCATCGATGCTACAGGCAGACAAAACAAAACTGTCAGGAAACAAGTGTCCTTGGAACTTAACAGTAAAGGCCTAACATTTACTATGTCATTTCTTGTTGCTAGCGGCCTGCCATTCTCTATACTTGTTGGATGTGATGTACTCAGACAATACTCTGCCATAATTGATCTGCGGAAAGGAGAAGTATCACTAAACACTGAACAAGGAATATGGACAACTGATATAGTGAAGGGTAGTAACTTACCTTCAATAACAACCAACTGCACATTGTTACAAAACAATTATTGGCAACAATCACACGGAAGGGTAGTAAATGAATGGAAGGATGAAGAACTATGGTCGAGCAAGCTGGAGGAGATCAGACAATTCCAACGAGAAGGACAAGAGCAACAGATTAGTGTACACCAGTCAGAGGATCTCATAAACATTTACAATAAATATCGACATATTTTTTCTGACACCCCAGGAAAAGTAAAAGACTACCAATGTAAAATCATCTTTAAAGAACCCGTTGATTTTAAGAAAAAATCTTACCCTATCGCCTACTCACAAAGGAATGCAGTGAGGGCAGAGATCAACCAAATGATGGAAGACGATATAATAGAATTGAGTCAATCACCATATACCAGTCCAATAGTGGCGATACCGAAAAAGGACGGAAAAGTAAGAATATGCCTCGATGCAAGAGAGATCAATAAAATGATCGTAAATGACAGAACATCCCCAGGGGAAATTGAAGAGATTCTAAAGAAATTCCATGGTACAAAATACATCAGCGCATGGGATACAGTATATGGATACTGGCAGGTGGAGCTACATCCGAACAGTAGAAAATACTTAGCTTTTCTGTTCGATGGGAGGAACTATCAATTCAAAAGACTGCCATTTGGACTGATAAATTCGGTTGCAGTATTCGTTAAGTGTATGGATCAGATATTGGGACAAGAGGTGCTGAATTTTACCACCGTATACGTAGATGACTTGCTGATAACATCATCAAATTGGCAAGAACACTGTGCTAGAGTGGAGACGGTATTAGAAAAGTTATCAGATAACCACATCACCCTTAAGCTGGATAAGTCGAAGTTTATAGCCCGAAAGGTACAATTTCTAGGGTTTAATCTAACAGAAGAAGGCATCTCCCCTTCATCAGAAAATGTTGAAGCGATACAATGATTCCCCACACCTAAAAACAAAAAACAGCTACAGTCTTTCCTTGGAATCTGCAATTATTATCGGAAATTCCAGGACAATTATTCCAAGTTAACAGCTCAATTTAAAAAACAATTATCAACTAAAGATAAATGGACATGGGGAGCCGAACAAGATGAAATATTTAAACAAATAAAAGAAAAATTTTTAAACACCGTTATTTTACACCATCCAGACTTCAAAAAGCCATTCTTCATGAACTGTGATGCGAGCGATGTGAGTGTAGGTGCTGTATTATATCAAGAAGATGATAAGGGGCAACATATGGTCATAAGCTTTGCAAGTAGAACCTTAAATGGATGTGAAAGGAACTACCACGTCACGGAGAAAGAACTACTTAGTGTTGTGTTCGCCTGCAACAAATTCAGGACTTACATTTTAGGATACAACATAACCGTGAGAAGTGACCATAGATCCATATCTTTCCTTAAGCAGTGTAAGCTCAGTCATGGAAGACTAACCCGATGGATTTTATTACTACAAGAATACCATATTAACTGGGAATACATACCAGGGAAGAAAAACACAGCTGCTGATATATTATCCCGTATCAACATCCAGCAACAAACTTTCGAGGGAGAGAAAGAACAGTTAGTTAAGGTGTATAACATAATCAAGGATAGAACAGATCTGGAAAAAATAACGCTGGAAATAAGCAAACATCAAGATGTAGACCCAAAAATAATGAGTATCCCGGAGAGAATATTGCAAGAAGAAGAACCCATTGTACAGTATTATAAAGTACACAATAACCTGTTATTCATTAAAAACAACCCTAATGGAAACTAGTAATCCCGTCTACTGTAGAAAAACAACTCATCTTGGACTACCACATTCGGTACGGCCATATGGGTGCCATGAAAGTAATAAAAGCATTAGAGGAACAACTGTATATAAAGAATATTTATCGAAAGGTGAGCAAAACTATACAAAAATGCAGTATTTGCCAAATGGTAAAGTGCAGCAATTCGAAAAAAGAAAAGTTTACAACAGGATCGCAGAGAAGGTAGAGCAACAAAAGAATAAATATTTTAAGAACCATCAAAATACTATCAAATACCAGATAGGAGAAAGTGTGCTGATAAAAAACAGAGAATTACCCAGCTCAATAGAAGGCATTACAAAAAAGTTACTATTATTATACGTGGGACCATACACTATCACAAGAGACAAGGGCAATAACACTTATGAAATCACTAACCCCATCACTAAGAAAATAAAGGGGGTATACAAACAGGCATCAATTAAGAAATATTATGACAGCCAAACATGACTGAAAAAACTTAATGTAAAAAACCAACCAAATTACTTTGAATAAAAAGAGATAACAAGACAAACAAATAAGTTTGCAAATAAATAATAAAGAAAAGTATAAGATGAATTTCAAAATTCAAAAGTTATGTAAGGCCAACTTCCACAAATATTTCGATAATATATTAGACCAATTAAAAAATGAAGGAATAAAGTTACCAAAAATTCCTACAAAGTAAGATCAACTTACAATAATCTTTAGCCAACATATGAGGAAAAAAAAGCAAAACATACTATAAAGGAATAAGCTACAAAAATTCCTAACTAGTAAGAAACACTAACTTACTATGATATATAAAAAATTATGAAAAAAATATCAATCAAAATGATCAACTTACACAACTATTTAGAAAAATATGGGAAGTAAAATAAACAAACCAATGATCAAAAAACGAAATAAATAAAATAAATATTCTAAGAGTTATAATATGAAATGAGATGAAACAAAGAGTAATTAAAAATGAATAAAAATGTTAAGTGTATCAATAAAAAGCAACGCTTCAAGTATTATCAAATAGTATCAATAAAGAAAGATGAAAAAATATGACTCGAACTGAGCAATAATGAAATACAAAAGTAAAAGATTCCCAACAAATATTATTATTATTATTATTATTATTATTATTATTATTATGAGTCATGAGATGACTATATTGAAGATTCATTAATTGAGATTGACTGTTGAATAAGTCCAGCAATCATTTAACTGAGCAGGGATGATGTTCCCCTGACCTCAGAAAAAGAGTAGTTTTGAACGACGGAGTTAGGTAAGCCAATAGAGCCTGTGTTATTTTATTTTATTACATGTAATTATTAAACTTTTATTCATTTTAAAACTCACCTCTTAAGCCAAAGTCCGTTGCATGAAACTGCGAAATACAAATATGACCTTCAGGTTATCTGAATAACGTACTCGACTCACTTTTCACTTGAAACAAATCTAATTTAAATGCATTTTTTTTTCTTTCTTTAAATACACACTCTCTACTCATCCTCCTTCAAATCACATATTACAGCTCATTTTCTACTTTTAAAAGACAGACACTACATTACATACATTTGCGTAATCATTTCTTATTCTAATATAGTTGTAAACCTATTAAAAGCGACCCAGCTTACCCATTCATACGAAACCCCTTTTACATATGAAGGGTCAGGGGGAAAAACGATGAGAGTCAAGAAATTGACAATTTTGAGATAGTGATATCATCTTGTAGAATATTTAAAATACTTTCTTGCCATGAAACGGGTTTTGAGGAAAACGATGAGGGTCAGGAGATATTTAAGCAAAAAGATATGTTGTAAGGGGGAAAAGTGATGAGAGTCAGTTGCAAAAGTGGGAAGAACGATGATAGTCAACAATCAGCTGTTTTGTTCAGCTGTTTCCTGGCCCTGTTTAGTCTTTGAGGTTGTGTTTGATGTTTGTTACTGTGCGGAAAGTTATGTTGTGATGTGGTACATGTTTGTGGTGGTGTTATTGTGTTTTAATTAATATTTTAACCAATTCAAAATGGAATCTGTTGGTGATTCGACTCAGGTAGTACCGAAAAAGAAACCAAAACTTGGTAGACTGTCTGAAGTGAAAAAGAAACTGTTAAAACAAAGTCATGACATTGGGCCTGATTGCCACTGCTCTAGGTTAAGATGTTTTGATGTTGTTAATGACACTGCAAGGAAAGACATAATTAGTAAGTTTAATGCCATGACTGATTATAATGAGCAGAACCTTTATCTAGGTGGCTTGATAGCAAGCGCTTTTGTAAAACAACGCCGGCCTAGACCTGGTAATAATGAACCTGTCAGCCATTCTTATTCATACTCATATAAAGTTAGGTTCATGAAAGATGGCACTTTGATTGAAGTGCCTATTTGTTATAAAGGGTTCATTTCAATCCATGGCATTACCCCTAGACGTGTCCAAACATTACAGACGATGTTAACAACCAAGGGGAAAATTGTGAAAGACGGTCGGGGCTGTCACAATAATAGGCCTAATTAAATCCCAGATGAAAGTGTGGATAAAATACACGAACATATCCAGTCACTAAAGGGCCGCAGGTCACATTATAGTAGGCACGATTCAAAAAAGATTTACCTAGATGACACTCTGGATATTAAGAAACTATACAGCCAATACTTGGAAGCTTATCCAAATAACCCTACTTCATATGACTCTTACAGAAATATATTCAATACCAAGTACAACATTGGGTTCGGTTATCCACGCACCGATACCTGTAGCTCCTGTGATGAATACAAAGCACGAGAAAAAGATTTGAAATTACAAATTTCTAATTCTAGTGGCGATTTAATAAGAAAACTTCAAGAAGATTTAAATGCTTTAAAAGTCGAGCATGAGTTACATCTTAGAAAGGCTGATAAATTTTATGAAAGAAAAAGATCTGCCAAGAAGGCCTCACAAAAGTCACCAGAAGTGGAAGCAATCTGCATGGATTACCAAAAGAACTTGTGTGCACCAAATATCTCAACCAATGAAGTTTATTATAAAAGACAACTCTCTTACTACTTATTTAATATACACACTCTTTCCACTAAAGAAAGTGTCTTTTATGCCTATGATCAAACCATAGGCAAAAAAGGATCAGATGAAGTCACTTCAATCCTAAATGATTTTATCCACAACTTTCTAAAACCAGAAGTTCGACACTTAACAATTTTTTGTGATTCCTGTGCGGGCCAAAATAAGAACTTTACACTTTTTAGGTTTGCCTACTATATTGTTCACGTGTGTGGTAGACTTGATAACTTGAAAATGGTGTTCCCCATCCATGGCCATTCGTACATGGAGTGTGATCGCAACATGGGATTTATTAATCAAAAGTCCTATGTTGAAGTCCCAGATGATTGGATCACTGTGATTGCAAATTCAAGGCAGAAACCATCGCCATTCTTAGTTAAGAAGTGTGGTCAATCACTTTTTCTTGGGTGGACCGCTTTCTTTGAAACCTTAAACTTTAAGGAAAAATGCCCCTTTAAATCGAGACCTATAAGAGAAGTAGAGGTTAATATTAAAAACCCAAGAATGATACTAGTTCGTGACTCATACAGTGGAGCCTTTTCGAGTACCTCCTTTGTTCAAAGTGTACATGAAGATGTAACTATAAATAAGAAAAAAAGAAGTAGGCCTAACAAAAGAGTGTCTAAGCCTACAGTTGAAATGGAATTGGGTTTACAAATAACTCCGTCACCTCTCTATACCCAAAAACTTCCGATTGCAAAAGCGAAGTTAAAGGATTTGATGGACCTAAAAAAATTTCTGCCAGAGAAGGCACAGGAGTTTTATAATAATCTGCTACCAGCTGGCGTTGAAGAAGAATCAGATGGTGACGAATATTTTGGGTAAGTTTAAAAAAAAAAAATTTTTATGAAAAATTTAGAATAATTTAAAATAATTATGGAAATAATTTTGTGATATTTATGAAATGTAACATATTTACAGGCAAAGAAAGAAATATTCAATAAATAACTCTAAAAATAGTTGGATAAAGTAAGCTCAGTTGTTTTTCCACATTTTATTATAGGAATTGATTTTTTCAGGATAACTACTGCCACCTAAAAATAAAGCAAGAGGAATGAAGTGCTTACTCAAGAAAGATAGCCTATAAATAATCATCAGGATAATGTCAATATTGTGAAAATTTTAAAGTTCATATAAATGTTCATAAAAGTTAATTAATCAAAGTTAATTAATATATTTTTATCAAAATATGCAGACTACTGTATTTAATAAAAATACATTTTCCATTACAATATTGTTTTTATTAGCATACTTCACCTTTCATCATTATTTCATCCCATTTTGTATTGACTCTCATCATTTTTCTACTTTTATAGTGACTCTCATCATTTTCCCCCAAAAAGTCAGGTAGTTTACTCACATAAAACTATAAACAGTATGGTATAAAAAGAAATCTCATGTAAAAAGTTAATTTTCTACAAACTTAATATGTGAAAAGTAGGAAAACTCAAAAACATAATAGATTTAATGGACTACTTAAAAGAGAAAGAGTGTTGAACCTTTAAATGCAGTTTTCTCAGTTTCAAGTCAAACTGACTCTTATCGTTTTTCCCCCTGACCCTTCATATAATTACTTTAAAAACCACCTTTTTACATGATTGTAATAATTTTGTGTTGGATACAATTAGTTACCCTGGCGTCCTCCTGTAACCGCATGGCACGTCACACACTCGATTTCTTTAAAAAAAAAATATGTTACCGTTTCATTGATTTTAAAGTTCCACTTCACCACTTGTCTATACTCTTGAACTTTGATTTACACTTTCTTATTCATGCATACTGTTATAGTCGGCCGACCTTTAATACGCTCGAGCTAAGATTTTATGACCGCGCGGTCTGAAGGTGCTATTGGACTGGCCGCACGTTATACTGTTTGTACGTTTTTTATAAAATAGAATAGATAGGCCGACTAATTATTACGGCCTATCTTACACTCCCGAGGCCACTGTTTTAAATTAACAAACTTTACTGTCTGATGCTGATGTTCATTCAGTGGTGACAATCTGCATACTGTCATTCACAAAGAACCTGCTGCTGGGCGGTTACGCAATACGTCTGTGCAATTGTTTTGGCTAACTGTGTGCATTGCTGTACTGAGGCTCCTCACAGGTGAAGTCTGGCAATTTGAAACGTGATTGACTTGATGATTTGAATTAATATAAAATTAAACTGGGGTAGCTCACATATATGAAGTGAATTGTGCAGTTTTAATAAAATCAAGACCAAAATTAATAAAACATAAAAAACCTCCTAATTCGCCCCATTACAATACCCCCCCAATGAGAAGTCTTCTGTCGAAACAGAAGAAATCTCATTGCTAAACCCCTAAGAGAACCGGTGAGGAACTGGTGCCAACAACCCCCCATGTGTTCTTATACCTCATGGGTAAACGACCCCCCTGGTTCGGCGACTATGGACGCATCTGAACGAGATCACTGGACTTCTCTGTAAGAGATCCCAACACCGAAAAATCGAACAGACCCGCACCACAGCGCGCCTCACCTTCTAACATGTTTCCCCAAAAAATCCACATCCCTGGCTTATATCATGCCAGATCCTCAACCGATATGTTCCCCCTTACATGCAAACTGGGTCGCCTTTGGCAAATACTGGGAGCATACATACATCTATAATATTTTCTAAACAAACTCATCCTTTAAAATTTAAGTTCAAAATCAGATTGTATCAAAACAAAACAAAATCTCTTTGTTATTATTACTAAAAAAAAACAAATAAATTGAATATTTAATTAAAATATGAACTGCCTTATCTTAAAATTTGATTATACATATATCCTAAACAATATAATTCAATAACGCTATTAATACGCATAACCAATAATACAATCAGAATTAATACAAACATCAATTTGATGGCAGGCACCAAAAACTTTTTTTTTTTTTTCTACCCCCCTTTTAATCCCTTAACCCCTAATACCCATTACATTCTACTGTGTGCAGCACTAGACTTCTTGGCCCTCGCAGACCTCAATCTAGCCATAATCACATCTCCCTCGTGACCTGTAACTGGGTCACCGCCCATCCACACTCACTATTACCCCCCCTAGACTGTAGCGTCTAGTTACTTTCACAAGGACTGATGCGGAAGGGGTGGACATTTTTTTCTTTTATTCCACCCCCATCCTTGCTTCGGCGTTACAATAAAATTCCGTATTACACCTACTACTTTTTATTTATACACCCCTAATGGACTACCACCCCTATCTGGGTGAAAATAGCCCTGTTCCAAAATTAGGTAGATTCCCCAAAAAATAACCCCCCTACTAAATTTAACAAACCACCAGGTTAACAAAATAAAACAAACCACAAGCCGGTTATATCAAGTAAAATTTATGATTTGCCACAATTAACTACTTTCACGGTCATGATCCGGTGAGGTCATGACCGCACTTAGGTGGGGAATCTACAGTTAAAACATAAAACATAGATTGTCCATTTATAAAAGTTACTCGAACAGTAGTATACACTTCCAAGTTTCCCAAACATTTTTGGATAGCATTCACACAAAATTTCTTTCAGGTTCCAGTTTAAGTAAAGTACATATTTCATTTATTTAACAATTACATTTGAAATTTGAGTCAAAATGAATTTAAATTTATTATTAGAATCATCTTTTCAATTATTTAATTATCAAATTAATTGACTTATATTTAATTTCTCAAACTCTAAGTTACAGGAATTACCTCATCATTATTTTGTCTGTAAAAAAATTAACTTCAATTCTTTCATGTCACAATAGGGTTTTGCTCAAGATACTGATTCATCAAGCTACAACAGTTATAAGCTTCCACGCCTGGCTATACACATTAGTCAAAACATTCAACACACCTGTTTACATAAACACTTGTATGCCAGACTTGTGTTATAAACACTCTCAGTTTCAACATTCATGGTTACGTCATATACTGACACACATACTCCCTACAAATTTTTTGTTTCTATAAATCTTTCAATGTTAACATATTTGTCAAAGTCTATTTATTACAGTTCAAACCAAATATAATTTTAATTCACCCTTTTAGTTATTATTACTTTTCAATTACAGTTTCTATTTAATACCATTATCTCAATTCATTTTTATTATTGAATTAAACTCTTTTCACACCTGTAAGCAATTTACTCTATCTGATTGGTACTATGAACTTTATACTTACAGTACATTGTCCACCTATTGACCTGAACACAAAATACACCACACACACACACACACACACACCCACCAATATTTCCACGTAGCCTCTGAAACATTTAACAACAGTGTTATTTCATACAAACAATTTAACATTTATTTATTAATATCAAACCTCATAAAACAATTTAAATCCATTAGAAAATTCAATTATACAACCTTTAAATTAATCGGGATATTTAAACATCTCAAATTATTTTAATTAAATTGATTACTGAAAATACACGTTTCATTTCCATCAAAACAATTACAATTAGCCAATTACTGTCTTCAAAATTAACATAGTTATTTATTTAAATTACCAAAATATTAATATTATTATTACAACCCTCTACACACACTTGTTAGCTTAACATTCTACAATGCACACAAACAAATTTACTATAATTATTTACAAACTTTTGTTATTCACTGTTCCGTTTTTCCACACTTCATTGTCCAAATCTGCCAGGTCAAAACCATAAAACAAAATATTTATAACTGTCCTTTATCGTTTTATAGCCTATCCTCCATCGTCATAGATAAGTCTTTGTTTTATATAGCATTGTTCAATTTCATTAACACACAAATTACTGTTTTGTGTGTCGTCACCATAAAACCCAAATTCATTCATTTTACCAAAATAATCATAAAACAAGTCAACGTTAAGTACATCGGTTAAGTCTCCATCAGTAATTACATTCATTATCAAGTCAGTTATTTTTTTATCATAAAGTAAATTATTATTATTTAAACATGTATCATCAAAATAATCTTCACTCTCAATTTTAACAGGTAAGTACTTCAAATCATTTAACATCTCTTTCAACTCATTATAATTTCTCTGCAACTTATATAATTCTATTTCTTTATCCACACACAACTCTCCATCTAAATCTCTCTCATCATAACACCATATCATACTTTCAACATCATTCCACACAGAGGGTACTAATTTATGCAAAAAAGGGATATAACTCAAATCTTCCATTAAATAGGGTCTCTTGCCCTCCAATAATAACATTTTTGAACACCTTGGTTCATCACAAATAAGGGGACAATTTACCCTCTGCCCTACACATTCGTCTACTCTCTTTCTCCATTCTTTTTCTAATTCATCAACACTAATTACTACTTCATTACAACATATAACTTTCTCTCTCTCACTCACTGTTTCACTATCTATTTTCAACGTTTCACTCTCTGATACCACCTTTTCAATTACATTACCACTTTCAATATCATTGTTACCATTTGTTATCTTACTCTCTACTACCACATTTTTAATTATATTCTCATTTTCGACCTTATTGTCATCGTTTGTATTTTTACTTTTAATCTGTTCTCCTACTGACTCTACTACTTTCTCAATGTTTCGTTTCAATTCATTACAACTATTTTCGCATTTCATTTTTACCTCATCAATGTCAAATTTAAGTACATCAAATTTACAATTAAATTCACTTTTAATTTCGGTCTTAATTTCATTCAATTTTATGTCATTATTGTCAAAACGATTATTTAATTCGTTAAATTTGGCATTCTGTACATCTAATTTCTCATTGACACTACTTTTAAATTCTTGAATTTCGTTTTTCTGTTCATCAAATTTGTTATTGAAATGACTATTTTTTACCATGTTTTCAGACATGGTTTGTATCAGGTTAAATATATCATTTATTGACAACTCTTTAATTCGTGTTGTCGGAGTAGATTGTGCTGCTACATTTCTATCAACGAAGCTGACTTCGTTATTACTACTTGTTAACATTGACTCTGTTTGGATACCTGAGTCGATATTTATTTGACTTTCTGTCTGACTGTCAGATAAGCTGACTTCATTATTGTCTGCCATTTTTATATTGTAAATTTACTACTTTTAATTTACATATACTGCTCTTGGACGTATTTCTACAACATCTTATATTTACTCTAACCTTAACTCATTGTCTTGCGTACTTTACGTAATTTTTCCGTATCGTTATTCAACCTTCAACCATACTTGTATTCGCTTTTAGGTGCCGATTTATAATTATTTTACAAATCGAGTCCCTGTTCGGGCGCCAATGTGTTATTTTATTTTATTACATTTAATTATTAAACTTTTATTCATTTTAAAACTCACCTCTTAAGCCAAAGTCCGTTGCACGAAACTGCGAAATACAAATATGACCTTCAGGTTATCTGAATAACGTACTCGACTCACTTTTCACTTGAAACAAATTAATTTAATTGCATTTTTTTTTCTTTCTTTAAATACACACTCTCTACTCATCCTCCTTCAAATCACATATTACAGCTCATTTTCTACTTTTAAAAGACAGACACTACATTACATACATTTGCGTAATCATTTCTTATTCTAATATAGTTGTAAACCTATTAAAAGCGACCCAGCTTACCCATTCACTCATTTATACGAAACCCCTTTTACATATAATTACTTTAAAAACCACCTTTTTACATGATTGTAATAATTTTGTGTTGGATACAATTAGTTACCCTGGCGTCCTCCTGTAACCGCATGGCACATCACACACTCGATTTCTTTAAAAAAAAATATGTTACCGTTTCATTGATTTTAAAGTACCACTTCACCACTTGTCTATATTCTTGAACTTTGATTTACACTTTCTTATTCATGCATACTGTTATAGTCGGCCGACCTTTAATACGCTTGAGCTAAGATTTTATGACCGCGCGGTCTGAAGGTGCTATTAGACTGGCCGCACGTTATACTGTTTGTACGTTTTTTATAAAATAGAATAGATAGGCCGACTAATTATTACGGCCTATCTTACACTCCCGAGGCCACTGTTTTAAATTAACAAACTTTACTGTCTGATGCGATGTTCATTCAGTGGTGACAATCTGCATACTGTCATTCACAAAGAACCTGCTGCTGGGCGGTTACGCAATACGTCTGTGCAATTGTTTTGGCTAACTGTGTGCATTGCTGTACTGAGGCTCCTCACAGGTGAAGTCTGGCAATTTGAAACGTGATTGACTTGATGATTTGAATTAATATAAAATTAAACTGGGGCAGCTCACATATATGAAGTGAATTGTGCAGTTTTAATAAAATCAAGACCAAAATTAATAAAACATAAAAAACCTCCTAATTCGCCCCATTACAAGCCCATCCGAATCGATTTCAGCTACCAAGTAGGGATAGTTAGGGAAAATAAGATTTATAGGGAATAATTTATAAAAAAAAAAATCAATAAGCCAGTTCGTAATAAGAGAAGATAATGAAGAAAAGAATCAGAAGAAAGGAAGTAGAAGATACAGAATTAAACAAAATTAAACATAAAAATGAACAAGAAGCAGGAGAATTTAAGAAGAAAATGATACAATACAATTGATAATTTCAACAAACTTAGAATCACATTTTATAAAATGATCAATTTTGGTGGAAGGGCATTATATAACATCGCCAAATTCAGATCATATTTGATAACTATAAGTATGTAAGAAATGCTAAAAAAATAATATATTTTAATAAATAAATAATGAAGAAAATACAAATATGAAATGTAATTAAGAAAGAAGGAGGAAGAATGATAAACTAAAAGTGATTATTAAAGAAACTCACCGACTAGACTGACAGACAAACGACTTTGACCCAACCCCAGAGATTGGCCAGATAAGAACCAAAATAAAAGTAAACAAGATGAGAAGCGAAGGAGAAGAAAAATGAGAACAAAGTGGGAACCAACCAAAATGAAGAAGCAAAAATGGAACAAGAAGAGAAAACACAGACAAGGAATAGAGAATAGAGAAGGGAGAAATAATATAACAAATATAATAAAGGAAAACAAAACCAGTAAAGAACCAATATAAAAAATAAATGTTAGTAATGATTGAGTGACAATTGTAATTAGTCATTAATAAAACACGATAGCTAAAAATACACTAGCCAAAGAATTAGAAGTACATGTAAGTTAGTAATAGAGAAAGACATGATATTAATAAGTATATATAATATGTGTAGAGAAGGAGAGAGATATTGAAATAGCGAGAAGTAAACGGAATTTAACATAGTGAAAGTGAAATTACCCTAAAGTGAAATGATAGAAAAAGAAACACTAAGTAAATTAGGATAAACACAAGATAATTTAAAAGTGCAGGTGATGAGTAAATAAAAAATATTGTCAATGATAGCAATAGGAAAAATAGTGAAAGCTAAGATAAACACTTAGTAAAGATAACAAACACTAAAGGTTTAATAGTGAACGATAATATTTAAGAAAGTAGTTAAGAATAATATTTAAAATAAACCATTAATTAAGTAGTAATGAACACTGAAGAGTGATATTAACTGTAGTGATTAGAAAAGACTATTCTTGTAGAGTTTAAAAGTATATAGTAGAATTTAAAGGCAGAGCTGCCAAGGGTCCCCAGAGTAACTGAGTGAGATCACTGGTCAGGAAGAGTGAGATTCAAGGAAAATGAGTGAGACAACAAAATTATTTTATATATCCATTTATTTCATAATTAATCATTATCAAACCACTTTTTATTATAATGCAAATTATTTTTATGTAACATTCATCAGTTTTGTGGAAAACAACAGAACACAAGTTAATATATACCAAATGTTGCACTTAATTGCAAACAATACAAATCTCACTCTTTATTGCTATGTGTTTTATTATACTGATATGTTGCTTTCTTAGCATTAGCCACCACTTCTTTTGGTGGTTCGAATGTGTGGCATGGCTCAGGGATGGCCATTTTCATGGTCAAGACAGATGATAATGTGCCATCCACGTTCATTGAAGGTCTAAAAGCTGTTTTATTTTTCCGTATCATAGAAAAAACACGTTCTTCGCCAGCATTAGAATGTGGAATTATCAAAACCAATTTTGCAACCTCAGATAGCCTCTTATACCTTAATTCTCCATTTGCTAGTTTCATCTGAGATAAATATGCCCAAATTACATCCATTCGGTAAATGTACCGACTTACTTGCTCCTCATCTTGGACTTTAGCACTTTCCCATACATCTTCAGGGATGCTGTCTTGTTTTAAAATTTTGTAATCCACAAATTCATCGTATAGTTGTTCTGTCTCGGTCACTG
The DNA here is from genome assembly GCA_034769895.1 of Magicicada septendecula. Lineage (NCBI taxonomy): Eukaryota > Metazoa > Arthropoda > Insecta > Hemiptera > Cicadidae > Magicicada > Magicicada septendecula. Next base: position 132,084,965 of record CM068372.1, read on the forward strand.
GGTGGATATGTGAAAGAATGTTACAGTACCTCAAGAGAAAAAATTCTACGTCACTAAACTGAACTGAACTTTTCTCAAAAAAGTCAACAAATCTGGCATGTTTCAGCAAGTTGTCGTTCAATGGTAACTTCTTGGTTGCCTCAGAAATTACTTCCTGGTAAAACTGCCTAACTGCAGTTAAAAATTCAGCATAGTCTTTAGGGCTAATGCTACCTTCATGAAACAGAGTAGTCAGTTTTTGTCGAGTTGCAATCCCAATAAATATTTCCTCATCATCCAGTTGATCTTCTCTTATATCAACTTTGAGATCTTTGAATCCAAAACCTTCTCAACCTCTTTAACTTTCTCAGGGGGGAGAATTTTACCTAGAACTTTTTTCATAAATTCATGCAAACATTGATAAGCAGCAAAGATACATGGATCCTCCCTCTGAAGATACTTGTTAATAATAGTGAACATTGGCAGAACTGCATTGTAAAAGAGCAAATACACTTCCAGAATTGGATTATTGAACAACGTTTTAAGTCTTTTAAAACGTGGCTCACTCTCAGAATTGGACAAAAAGTAAATCAGTCCATCAAATAAGGAAAGGATTCCCTCCACTGCTCTCTCAAGACTCAACCATCTAGTGTTTACATGTTTGACTACTTTGTAATATTCAACATCACAAAATAAGCAAAATGTTTTAAGATTTGATTTGCGCTTAGTGCTCTTATCAAAATAATAGTAGAGATCAACACACATATCTTCTACATCAAACCCACTTCTCTCAAGAAATTTGTCCGCAGCTCTCCTTGCAATATTATGTATTAGGTGACAGGGGCACCCCATGAAGTATCCTTATTCTGAAGAAGGACTCGTGACATGATGGAGTTCCTAACACCTATATTTACATTTGTATTGTCAACACCAAAAGCAACACAATTAATCCAGGGAATGCTGTTTTTCACTAGTACCTCTGAAATCTTGTCATAAATTGTGGCTGCTGTTGCTGCTCCAGTACCTGTGGTGGCGCACATGTCCAAAAAATGACTCATAACTTTCCGTGATCTTATATCAAAGATGCGTACAGTCAGTGGGTTTAATTTCTCAAGACCAGTGTCATTTGAACCATCTACAAGAACTGAATATGGATGAATCTGCATGTGTTGCACCAACTGAGAATGAAAGTATGGTGCGATAGCCCCATTCATAATGCATGTAGTTTTCCATCTGCAAGAAGGAATGATAAACGAATTAGGGTAAATCAGTGACAAGGTTCATGCTCTTCTATTGCTCACACGTTTCCATAAATTTATTTTTATAACCACATTCTCTTACATACCTTCCTGAAGCATAATTCTGAGCTATTGAAGAATCCGGGAAAATGTCCTTGAAGAGTGGACTCAAATGACTAGCAGTGGCAATTGGGATGCTGTGGCATGCAAGAAGGGTTGCTATTTTCACTTCTGCTCTACCAACCTGAAAATAAGGTATAACTATTATAAAATGTGGTTGGCCTAAAATTAAATTTTTTAACGGTGCCTCTTTACTTATCGACCACACGTTTTAAAATTACCATATCACGAAACAACCTAACCTATCGTTAAATAACCTCGTGAACATCAATCGATATATCGCAGTCGATCACTAATTTAACAGCTGAACATCGCCTAGCGTCATCCACTTCATAGGTTAGAGTGCAAAATGTGGTCGATCGGTAAAGAAATAAGTTTTTGGTGCCTTTGATAGGTAAAGAAATACGTTTTTAACTAATGCCAGTAAATAATAATTTATAACTAAAATACATAAACATTAGGCTACTTACTTTTTCCATTGTTCGATCGTCCTTAGGTCTGCTAAATACGTCAGATATTTTAGGCTGATTTCTGCTACTAGATTTCATAAACTTCTTATGAGCATCGGAGTCAACGTGTCTTTTGATATCCACCTCACCTTGATGTCCACAGGACAAAGTTCGTGCACACACATCACACCGAAAGGCAGATCCAGATGGATCATCAGCAACTGCAGATACAGGATACTTTACTTGCCAGGCAACGTTGAAGCGGGTTTTATATTTAGCAGCTCCCGCAAAAGATCTGGGATTTGTATTTCTTTTTGGAGAAGTTCCTCCCGGAGAAGGATCATCCTCCTTTTCTGAATCTGAAGACAACACAGACTGCACACGCTTCATTCTTCCATGAAACAACTTATGAGTGATGCGTCGAATCGGCCGTATGAGTTTCCTTCGAAGCCGGTAGAGGCGCTCCCGCCATCTGTTAGTGACAATCGCAATCTTTTATGCGACTATGGACTTATCTTTCACATCAATATTTAAATGACCGGTATTCAGAGTCTGTGAAACACAATAAACAGGAGTTAAAATAAAGTTAATTTCAAAATAAAATTTTAATTTCTTTCATTGATGAAATGCGTGAGATTTCAGTTCGTGTGCGCGTGAGCGTGAGATTGGCCTTGAATGCGTGTGTCTCACGCTCAATGCGTGAGACTTGGCAGGTCTGTAAAGGTGAGAACCACATGGCAATGTAATCAGATGGTGTTAACATGGAATGAAGTCAAAGAGTTTTTATAAAATAAGAAGTTTAAAACAATCAATAAACACCCATGTTATACGGGATGATTATTGAAGCAAGTTCAAAAGAAGTGAGGTTGTTTATCACCCAAAAAATAAAATCAAAGGTAATGAATTGTACACCAATATTAGATATTAAGTGTTAAATAATTGTTTAAACAAACTTATGAATAGGATATAGATGGGGTAATTATACCAACCATGGACCTAAATGTTGTATTTTATACGATGAAAAAATAGTAATTAATAGCCATATTGTTGACATTGGCGGAGTAAATAAATAAGAAAAGAAAGCAATGTTTGATTTAGAAAACGAGAAAACCAGTGAGTAATTAGTTAGCAAGACATAATAAATAAAACAGTAGTAACATACAAATCACACAAAAACAGGACCAAAACATCAATAGATAATAAACCTAGTTATAAGAACAAAATAAAGCTCTAGGCTAAAATGAGATGTAATGTATATGAAATAATCAAGAATCAGTAATGGCTACTTAGATTTGAGAAAGGCCTAACTGTCAAACACCAACAAATACTAATTGTATGAAATTAACCAAGTAATTAACGAATCCAAGGTGACTAATCAACCAAGGATAAATTGTAAATCTTATTAAAAGCAAAATATTAGAATAAGGAGTTAAATTAACAGAAAAATGTAATTAGGAAATATTAAAATAATTGTAAATTTATAAAACATGAAATAACCCAATCTTGTGGGATACCAAAATAATCTTTGGAAGAAAATACAAATAACAGTGCTAATAATTAATACTTAGGAAGGAAGATAATGGAATGAAGACAGTCAGAAGATATATGAGGATTTTGAAAAGAATTCAAATTTTGATAACAATGGATTTATGCCTTATTACCCAATCAGATTTTATTGTGTAACCATAGCAACCACCGTTAAGTATGGATTTACTGTTGAATATTTTTACTCGTAAAGTGACGCTCTTGGAAAACAGAAGCCAAATTTTGAACAACCGATTTTTTAATTTAAAATGTTATAAAAGTTAACCAAAGTACCAAAATTGAATGAGAAGGAGGCAGACTATGACTGAAACCAATTAACTGATGGCAAAGACCTTTTAATTCCAAACGAAGTGAATAAATTAATCCAAGTAAATTGAAAAAGATGCCAGAAGCCCGAATAATAGAAAATTGAATACGATTGCAGCTACAGTCCTTTGTACCAGACCAACTGATTAACCCCAGTCTACGAAGTTGTTAAATATCCTATAAATTATCCAAATTTCTGAAAAAACGCACTTTAAATATTTCTCACTATACTATGAAATATCACTAAACTGAATTTATTCTCTTTCAAAGATTAAATAAAAATACTAAGACACTGAAACTTTGTCAAATAATAAAATTAACCTATTGTTAGTTTACAAACCTTTAAAACACTTTTACTACACTCCCACAAACCAATTATAGCTACACATCATAATATTTAAGTAGAAATATTGTAAGGTTGTGTATTTTTATTATTGTAATTGCATCTAATCCTTTTATCGTAATCTAAAGAATCCAGATGATCGAACGAAAATATTTTGTGTATTAATTCAACAGACGCCACCACTACCTGTTATGTTCAAAATCGATTTGTAAAACCCAGAGAGAGATTGTCTCATAGATAAATGACCGGTGCAAAATAATATAACAAACCAAATATAACTTGTGTCAATGAAAAAGTAATAACCATTCATTAATAAATCAATACTGTGTATAACCAATGTGTTTTATTTTCAGTAGAAAAGTGTATTCTTAATATTGTACATTGTAGCGGACATCTATAAATCGGCGACTAGCGCTCAAGCAGTGAAAACAGCAAACTGCTGGCTGGATTGTAAAAATCGATAAGCGGCGGGACAAGTTTGAATTCTCCACACCGCCTGAGCGGAACCGCTGACAATAATAAATTTTTTTAATTGTTTAAAATAAACAATTTGGTGCCACCCGGGATTTATACACTCCTAGTGAACCTCAGGTAAGGACTACGATACCTGGTTATTCGTACGTTCGCAGCGGACTCAAGCAGCGTAAGTTACGTTACCGAGCAACGACGGATTGGTAAGACACATTATACAAGTTACACTCTGACACTTCTACATTTTACAGAATTCATTAAGAACGATGGCACACGACACTATTACAACATTCATGTTAAATCACATTTCATTTCTTATTACCTTTCTACTATGAATTTTCTTTTATTTAACATTTTGGTCATTAATGGGTTTGGGCGATTCTTAGTTATTCATAATAATTCGATTTACAAATGGGTATTTAAATATAACCCTACCCCTTCTTCCTTTCTAACAATCACTAACAGATTTACATAGGGTGGCACCAATCTCTCCATAATAACCCCCTTCAACACTAATTCTACTTACCTCAATTTATTCTCCTCTTATAATAAAATATCTTATACCCTCTTTGTACCTAGGATGTGTGTACCCTCCCTTATACTCATTTCCTTATTAGTTCCTGGTTCCTTCCCAGGTAACTCCGCCAAACCCCATTTAAAACTATTCCCTCCCGCCATAACGCCCGTCATTAAGGACTCCTTACCACACCACCCTCTTTACAAAATATCACCATCATTATTTGCTCTCCAATTATATCACTCTCATTGCTCTACATGTATACACTATCGCTACTGTGTCACTACTATTACCCTGTTTCTGTTACCTATATTCCAAAATTCTTATTTTCTCTGACACCCATTTAAACTTACCTTTGACCAACTTAAATGCCTTATTGAAATAATTATTGTCACCCAAACTCTAACTTTTACAACCTTTTACATTAAATTGTTCTTTGAAAATTACATTAGAAAACTCATAACTACCTCAAATTAATTTCATTATTTAATTTAAAACCTTTTAAACACATGTAAACATTTTACTTTATTTACTTGTATTATAATTCATACTTTTAGTACATCACTCATATACTGTCATAGCCACAAAATATAAACATTTGTCACCACCAAATCATGTACACAACTCCATGTATCTTCTGAAACATTTTAACAACCATATGATTCCACAACTAAATATATTTTACATTTATTCAATTACTGTTTATTCTCAAGTATAAATCATATAAAATCATTTAAATTCATTATCAAAATTTCTTTATACATTTTAAATTAATCAATTAATTCATCTCAAATTATTTGATTCAGTCAATTATTCAAACACAGAATTACTTTAATTACCTTTCCAAAACAATTCTAATTCGTTTATTACCACCTCTCATTATTTATTTTCTTTGATAAAATATTATTATTATTACATTAATTTCTACTACATACACACATTGTTTACATACCATATATTTTACAACACAAACAATTAATTTCACTATAAATTTATTTACAATTCTTCGTCATTATTTTTCTGTTTACCACACCTCATTTTCTAATTTAGCCAGGTCATTACCATAAACTAAAATATTTAAAATGTCCCTGCACTGAATTTTTATTTAACCCCCATCATCGTATAATAGTCTTATTTTTATATAACAATTATCATTTTTACTCACACTCAATTCATTATTATTATCATCATTATATAATAATCCTCTAATATTTCAAAATGTTCCGTAAAACCCACATAATAATCTACTGGATTATCCCACATTATTATTAAATCATATAGCCTGTCTACATCATTAGTTTTGGTCTGGTCACCGTCTGTATTATTATCTATCACTCTTAAGTACTTTAACCTCTCAATTTCAGAATCATCTACTACTAATACTCCACGTCTAAGCACAGGTAAGCATTCAATATAATTATCAACGTTATCATCATTTATTTCTGCACTATCTTCACAACAAGGTAAGTCAACAATATTACTAACTCTCTCTCTTTATTTTCTCTAGTAGCTCTTCATAACTTCTAACATCAAATAATATCATCTCTCTCTCTTTCTCTCTCAATATGAATAATTCTACCACCCTCTCACAATACCTCTCATCGTGACACCATCTCACTTTGTCTCTATCACTCCACACAAAAGGCAACATAACGTTATCATAACCCATCCTGATTCTTTCAGGGAACTCATGATACACAAAAGGGGACCTACTTATAGAGACACCTTGTCTCTATAACCACGGGAGGAAACTCTGTCCTCTTAACTCACTATTGGAGTCTTTACTCCATTTAAATCACGGGGAAAATTTGCCCTTTGTAAACCCAACCTATCTTCAACCACTATCTTATTGCTACTCTCTATTTCCACTAAAACTTCATCTCCCCTATTATTATTCACTTTATTTTCTAACACATTTTTAATTATCTCGTTGTTATCACTTGTTAACTCATTATTATAATTATCGGTACTCACCTTGTCTACCGCCACCTGTTTTGCATCTAAACTACCACCACTACTGTTAATACATATATCTCCGTTATTTTCATTTATTTTGCTCTTACCTGTATTTATTACCCACACTCCCATTCTCTCAACATTTCGTTCTAATTTGCTAACGTTACTGGTAAATATCTCATTGGTTTTCTCAACATTTTTATTGATTTCTTTAATATCGTTTTTTAATTCATTATTTTGCTTTTTTAATTCATTGAAATTCCCTTCACATTTTAATTTTTGTTGATGTAATTCACTTCTTAACTCGTCAAATTTGTTATTCTGTACTTCAAAACTACTCTTTATTTCTTTATTCAATTTATCAATTTGCTATCAAATTTTTCGTCATTTGCATCAAAATACATTGAAATCACTATTTTTTACCATGTTTTCAGACATAGTTTGCATCAGGTTGAATATATCATTCACTGACAACTCTTTTTCTTTAGTATTTGTTTTTATCACTAACGGAGTAGATTTTGCTTCAGCATTACTTATTATAATTGACTCGGTTAGGTCAGCGTTAGTTACTGATTGACTGCTCAAATCAGCTGTTGGCATTGGCCGACTTAATTCACTCGCACTCGGTGACGGGTTCAATTGACCCAAAGCCACTCTCATTCATAACTGAGTCTATCAAATTATTTTCTTTTTCGTTGTCAGACATTTTTAACTGATTTATAACTTATTTTTACTTATGTTATAATTACAATTGGTTAATCTTCCCTTCAAAACATTATACTATAACATAAATCTTACCAGAACTACGTAAATTTTACGTCAATTAAATTTTGCTTTCATAACCGTATTTCACTTCCTGCACTGTCAAAATAGGCCGCTGTAATACAATTTATGATTATATTACATCCTGGTCACGCCGCACCATTGAAACTATATAATTTTATTTGCTATAATAAAATTTTTTAAACTTCCACCTACCTTAAATTCTTATGAGTCTTGGCCGGATCTCTTAGTGGTGAACTAACCCCATTCGTACGACGAACTGATCAGTGCAGCAAATGAAATGAGGTGTTTGAAATGATTTGTTTAATAAATTATATAATATAGCAGACAACATTTTATTTACTAGTAATATGACATTTATTCTTCCCACTTCTTTCTATGCATGATATAAAAAATAAAAAAATGTAACCTTTTTTTTTTTAACCTATGAAATACATCATCATCATTTTTATCTATATCAAAGCTTTAACTAACATCGATTATTCTAAAAGAACCAATACCTTTTATTTTTATTTTCTTATCTACACACAACTCGCATACAAAATTATTTGAGATCTCATTTATTTCCTTTTAGTTTCTGCCCATTTATATAAAATAAAATAAAATTGTTATGTGTTCAAGACTTACGTGGTACCACTCTGTTGCGTCACGCGTGTTTACGCACTTTCACTATTTTACCGAATTTGGTTAAATTTTGTTCTTTGCTATTACTTCAGCAACTCCTACGTTATTCTTCTATCATATTTGTTGACATTTAAAACATTTTATTAAAATTAGACTCGGTTTTTTATGAGTCTAGTCCAATTCCACCCGGCCGGGTTTGTGACCGAGCTGCGAGTGCCCACAAAACTCCCCACTATACTCTGTTGCTGAACGGGAAGGCACTGCCTTCAGGCTGGGACTTTTTCGTCGCCGTACATGAAGTATGGACTGTCTTTGTGCCAATTGAGCTAACGATGTTAAGTGGTGACGATATAAGAGGCTTTGGTGGGTGGAGCCTCTTCGTTGATTTCCTCCATCTCCAAAGCACATGGCAAGAAACTCTTTTTTCTTAGCCATTTTTGTCGCGTCGGTTCCCACTGTTGTGCGTAGAAGCTGCGCCCGGGTTTGTGTACGCGCACGCCATACGTGACAAACATTCGATTCACAACCAAGTATTGCGTTCTCTGACAACACCCAGCCCAAAAAGTTATGTTACCGTTCATTGTTTGAATACAACGCTATTTCACATGGGACTTGCAATGATGATATTAAAGAAATTTAAATAAATTTACTGAAAAATAAAAGCCCCCATTTTGACACATTACAACTATCGACTGTATGAGAATTTACAGTATTATGTAACTGTCTAAATTGTAGACGCATGTTATGTATCACGTACGCACACAAACATTACAGCTGGGCTCTGCTGGGATAGCCGAGAAACATGTAGAACGTTCTGTAATGGCGTAACAATATGTTTAAATATTAATGCTGATTTATGACACATATCACAAATATGAATGGCTGAGCATATATACTTGGGTCAGACTACATTTCTATGGAACCATCAATGTGTAGTGCTGATTGGATGAGTTAGCAGCGAATCTTCAGGGGGGAGAAACATATGGTACAAAGTTCATTATTACAGTGTACTAGTTGTACATACTTTAGGGGGGTTGTAACATCCCCTTGGTGAACCACTGACCAAAGAGTTGGGGATTGGTTGGTGACTGTAAGTTTAATTCTGGCTAAAGCAATCAAAATTGTAGAAAGTACTTGTGTGTTTGGAAATTCTAGGAAAAAGCACACTTATTCAACATGTAAAGTATAAATGCTTCAAAGACTGTTGCAGTGGTTGTAGGAGCACAGGGCGGAAGGAATTTGTATCAGGGGACCAGTGCTTTGTGAAAAGGCAAACGAACTGGCAGACGATTTGGTGTCGAAGATTTTCATCCACCAACGGCTATATAAATTTTCACAAAAGAAATAATTTTCTAAAATTGGCGGGGCAAAACCAAAAATTTTTTTCTCCAATTCATAATGACAGTTGCCTGGTAACGAAAATGAATGATTGAACATATGAAAAGTGCTTTAATTACATCTGAAGAACGATAATGAATAACAATAAATACTGATGGTTTAGAAATAATATATCCAAATACTTGAACAATGATTCCTTCTTCAATGCTATTAATTATATTACAATGTCCAATTATAAATTTGCACACACACACACATTACACTAATATTTAAACCAGCAATGATCTGAGAAAATATCTATGTAGGTGGTAACCATACAATGAACCAACTACAGTGATTGCACATGAATACCAAAAAATATACATAAATAGAAAAAACCGTATATAAAAAAATCTTGTTTTTGAAGTGAGCTTAAAACAAGAATTTAATACTTAAATATTGACTGAATAAAGTACTATACCTTATTTTGTTTGTCCGTCTGGTGGCTTTATTTCTGTCTTCGTTACTACAACGCGTTTCGGGACACATGTCCCATCCTCAGGTATTGTCACTCAGCAGAGGTTGTCACTTAATTAAAATATCAAAACATAAAAACATTATAACATAATTTACTCATATTCAATACTAAAATGTTTAAACTTTGAAGCACGCACAAAGCCGAGATGTGCATCCCGGACTACAACGGATGACGGTCAATTTTAATTAAGTGACGACCTCTGCTGAGTGACAGTACCCGAGGATGGGACATATGTCCCGAAACGCGTTGTAGTAACGAAGATAGAAATAAAGCCACCAGACGGACAAACAAAATAAGGTATAGTACTTTATTCAGTCAATATATAAATAAGTGGCTTGGACACCAGTAAACATGAATATTAATACTTTAGTTCCTGTACCTGCTGGAGGTACATGCCACACCCAATCGTTATCAGTCAAGTCATTTTGAAACATTTCTTTCAGGGATTTGAACTGAATCGAAATTCCCTTAAAATTGGACATGTAGCATCAAATTGATGAATGTTGTCAATTTCATTAATATTGCAAAATGAACATTTACTTGCATAATTTATGCACTTTGCCATTTCTAACTAGCACATGTCATTCATGTGTAATTACTTACATCAACTGGTACTTTTCAGGCCATAATGTTTAAAAATTATAACCAAATGAAATACACATTATAACATTTATTTCTTACATTATGTATATGATTAATGACTAATAGCTACTCCTCTGGTTGTTGGATGTCAATTTATTAATGCAACTTATTTATGTTTCTGTTAGCCCCAAGTTGTTGGTGCCAATTTTATAATATTTACCTGGTGTTTATTTAAACTAATGAAATAAACAATTATTTGCTCTTGTCTCAGATTCTATAAAATTTATTGATACATTCTCTGTGACATATATTTAATTGTATTAACATTCAATGTCCCTTTCTTGGGTCGTAGCTCTCTTGAGTTTGATAACATGAAAACTCTATTTCTCAAGGTTAACATAAAAATAAAGTCTATGTACCGTCCAAGTCATACATAATATAAAATAAAACATAATACTTATAAATAAGGTTCAGTAATTTGGTGTTGTGTATATTGAGTCATGGGTCCTTTGGATCATACAAAAGAAACGAATTAAACAGAAACTATTACTAATAATAATTATAGTGAACAAATAAAATTCATAATTCTAATGTTTATATTGTTTTTGTTAGTGTTTCACTGTTCTTGCTCTTTAAATATTCTAGTTCTAATAACTAATTCATGCGTTTACGATGGACATCGTCAGCGTGAAAAGTTAGAAACAGTACGACTGTTATTTTTAAACATAAAGTAACGACTACAACGTGTGGGGCTAACACACGATAAAACACTTTTACAGAGACGATAAAGGTAGTATCGTTACACCATACATCTTCCTTAAATTGCTGTAGTTCCAGACTTGTTTGCTTGAGCTGTTCATTGGTTTCAGAAATTTGCTGTTTGTTTCATTATACTGTTCCATTTTCTGATTAATCTCAACCATTTCCCCTATGAACTGCCGTTTCAAATTCTCATTACTTTCTTCCATTTTGTTACTGTTATCCAGTGGCGTAGCTAGCAAGGGTGGCACCCGGGGCGGATATAGATGGTGTCACCCCATTAACCCGCGAGAACTCATGCCTATTTCTGGACCGGGAAAACTCGCACGTCTTTCTCTCACTCTTATTAAATTCTATTATTATTAAGTTTTTATTTTATTTTATTAATATATGTACTTTAATTTTTTTAACTTTAATAAATCAAGGTAATTAAAAAAAAAAATTTTCCAAATAATTACGTGTTTATTAGCTTACACTTAACGCTAAACATTAGTGACTAATCTTACAACTCAAAATAATATAATATACTGCACACTTATGCAAAAAAGATTATTTTAACTAAAATTCAAATAACAGAAAATTCAAAAATATAGTAATTTATAAATTTATTAAAAAATCAAAACATATGTATTTAAATATATAATACATGTATATATCTTTCTAGGCTGCAAGATTCAGAATTATTAGCATCATTTAATGTAGTGTAATTATTGTAAGGTTCAACAATTCTCTCCGTGTAGCAAGGTGTCCGCCCAAGGTTACTCTACTACATCAGCATGTTAGTTGTCTAGCTGCTACAGCACCAAATTTCTCTCCGTGTAGCCAACATACTCTAGGTAAAGGTAAACGTAAATGTGAACGCACACCTGTCCGCGAAGCACCGTCCGAATTTTCGAAATTCATATGAAAAAACTTCGCAATATGTACAAGCACGCGCACGGTTTTTTCATATTTTTTTGAAGTTTTTAATTTTTTAAATCGCGGGTGGGTGTCACCCCCAAAACGGGTGACACCCAGGGCGGACCGACCCCCCCCTAGCTTCGCCTCTGCTGTTATCTTTTAATTCTTCCATATTCTTACTGGTATCTTCGATTTCTTATTGTTATTTTCCATTTACTCTTCCATCCTCTTGCTATTATCTTCCACTTTCTGACTTAATTGTTTATTGTCATTTTTTAATTCTTCCATCATAAGTCTTATCATTTCTTGTATGCTTATGTTCTCTGTATATGATGGTTTGCCATGTTGATTTTCCTTCACATTGCTGGCTTCTACATCCACTTCTATTGCAGGTTGAGCCTCCTTCCCTTCCATATTCATATCAGTATTAACTGTCTTGTTTCTTCTACATGAGGTTCCTCTCTTGGCCATCTTGTTTCCTTTTCTATGATCGCCGGCTAGAAATGACAACTATAATTATAGGCGTGTGCACAGCGGGCGCCACAGCACCCACAAAAAACTTGGGAGAGGCGCCAAATTTGGATCGAACACAAAATTTGGGGGAAAGAGTCCTACAAATCGATTGGTCTTGGTCTCAATTTGTCGCAAAAATCACCTAAGGCCTAAACCTTAGGTACTGTGAGTGTGAGCAAAGGAAGGTGGTTTTAGTCGGTAACCCCCCCCTCGGTGTCTTTTAGAAGAATTCCTCCTGCATAAAAAAAAAATTCCCTCCTGTCTCCGTGAAGGGCAAGGGCAGAAGGTGGCATTTTCATCGTCGGCACCCACGATAGCACAATCCTGCGCATGCCTATGACTATAATTCTGTTCAATCTTTATTTATTTCCTTTTTCTAGCCCTCAAGTTGGTTGCCAATTTTATAACATTTATTTCTTACCTTATGTATGTGATTAATGACTAATAGCTACCCCTCTGGTTGTTGGATGTCAATTTATTAATGCAACTTATTTATGTTTCTGTTAGCCCCAAGTTGTTGGTGCCAATTTTATATTTACCTGGTGTTTATTTAAACTAATGAAATAAACAATTATTTGCTCTTGTCTCAGATTCTATAAAATTTATTGATACATTCTCTGTGACATATATTTAATTGTATTAACATTCAATGTCCTTTCTTGGGTCGTAGCTCTCTTGGGTTTGATAACATGAAAACTCTATTTCTCAAGGAGGTTAATATAAAAATAAAGTCTATGTACCGTCCAAGTCATACATAATATAAAATAAAACATAATACTTATAAATAAGGTTCAGTAATTTGGTGTTGTGTATGTATGTTGAGTCATGGGTCCTTTGGATCATACAAAAGAAACGACTTAAACAGAAACTATTACTAATAATAATTATAGTGAACAAATAAAATTCATAATTCTAATGTTTATATTATTTTTGTTACAGTGTTTCACTGTTCTTGCTCTTTAAATGGATTAATGTTTGTTCAAGTGTTTGTCTTAACATGATGGAACAATCTCACCAAATTTGTAGTTTCATTTACAGATTATTGCTTGATAATTTATCTTCTGGCCTTCACGTTTTCAGTATATTCCATTAAAACATTTAGTCTCCTCTTTATTTCCACAGTTTTTCTTCATTAATTCCTTTTATATCATAAATTATTTTGTAAAAATGTCCAGCATTAAATTAATGTGTTCTGGCTTGTTTTAGAATATTCCTCAACAATACAATTTCCTTTTACAAAATACCAATTCATTCAGCACAGCTCTTGGATAAATTATATTTATGGGTCACAGGTTCGGTTTCATATTTTATAATTAACCTGATTCAGTTGAATCTTATTTTTTCTTCGTCACTAATGTATATTATTAGTTTGTAACGTAATATTTCACTATTATCAATCATTATACACTTTTTTATATTAACCATAGTTGGTTTATACGAGGGCTGTCCAGAAAGTAACTTACATTTTAGAATAAATAAATAAAAAAACTAAAGAAATATTTTTTATTTACAGTTGAAAACTACATTCTTAAACTATTTTCCCACATAGTCGCCATTCAAGTTAAACCACTTATCGTAACGATTTACGAGTTTTTGAAAGCCCTCATCGTAAAAATCTGCTGCCTGTGATTTCAGCCATTCATTAACGCCCGCCTTCAGCTCTTCGTCGTCTTCAAAGCGCTGTGTTGCCAGCCACTTTTTCATACGCATGAACAGGTGATAATCGCTCGGTGCCAGATCAGGGCTGTATGGGGGATGATTGAAAAGCTCCCATCCAAACTTTCCCAGAAGTTTTTGCATTCGTGACGCTGTATGCGGTCGGACGTTGTCGTGGAAGAACAATACCCCGGAGCTCAACTTACCGCGTCGCTTGTTTTAGATTGCTCTCCGCAGCTTTTTTAAGGTTTCACAGTAAACCTCGGAGTTGATTGTGGTACCCCGTTCCATAAACTCTACCAGGAGAACCCATTTTCTGTCCCAAAAAACTGTCACCATCATTTTCCTTGCTGACAAGGTCAGCACACACTTCCTCGGTTTTTTGGGCGAGCAAGTATGGCCCCATTCCATGGATTGATTTTTTGTTTCACAATTAACGTACCTAACCCAGGTTTCATCCCCCGTTACAATACGGTCCAGTAGAGAATCACCATCCTTGTCGTAGGCATGAAGAAATGACAAT
The DNA here is from genome assembly GCA_034769895.1 of Magicicada septendecula. Taxonomy (NCBI): domain Eukaryota; kingdom Metazoa; phylum Arthropoda; class Insecta; order Hemiptera; family Cicadidae; genus Magicicada; species Magicicada septendecula. The sequence continues at coordinate 132,100,084 of CM068372.1, forward strand.
GCTGATGCCATCCGCTGGTTTTTGTGCATTTCTGTAAGCATTTTCAGGACCCATCGCGCACAAAACTTATGGTAATCAAGCTTTATTGTGACAACTTCATGAAGCAAACTACGTGAAATTTGAAGAAACTCAGTAATCATAAAGGGGCAATTTTCACAATTTTTTTATTGATTTTCTCCACCAATTTGTCAGTAAGAACACTCGGCCAGCCACTCCGCTCATCATCGTGCACATTGGTGCGGCCATTTTTAAACAGAACACACCACTGCCTTACTCCTCCCTCACTCACTACATTCTTCCCATACACCTCACACAGTCGCCGATGAATGTCCACCGGTCTGCAGTTTTCTGCTTGCAGAAATCGTATTACTGAGCGCACTTCACAGCTTGCGGGATTTTCAATCGCAGCACTCATTTTAAAAATTATTATTGAAGCACAGAAACACAATACAGACCTATACCGGCCCGAGCTGGATGCGTACTGAGTCATGCCTCCCGTGTCACCAAGATGGCGACGCTAGCCCCTCCCCATTACCGCCTACACTGAAACGTAAGTTACTTTCTGGACAGCCCTCATATAACTTATGTTTTATTCACAGTATATATTATAACTAGGTCCATTTCCTATTCACTTTCATTCTACACTGTTTTATAACGTTTATCACTGTTCTTTTCACTATGTTATATTATTAAACCACTTAACTTTTATAATTATAGCTTAATACTATTCTATTAATAAATTTTTGTCACTTATATTTTGTAGTTCTGACAGAAAATAACTGCTTGAGGTTCGCAGACCTCCCTCTAGTTTATTAGTCTAATGCTATAACCAATGTCTTTTTACTTATTTACTAGTTTTACCATTTATACACTATACTTATGTTTACTATAACTATTTACATTTTTATTATTCTTTGATCTTCTCTCCTGGGTATAATGGTCATAGTCAGTTATTGTCTTGTCACTGAAATTAAATTATTTAATTCTTAAGTTTTCATTCCCTATTTCCCAAGTATTTATTTATTATAATATTTCCCTTTTGTTTTGTATTACTTTTTACTCCTTGATATTATTATTTATCTTTAAATATTATATTTTGTTTTCATTTCTTTCTTTGTTAAGTTTATTTTGTACTTCTTTGTATTTTACTTCTAAAAAGATTGCGTTTAGACATATTTCACAACGAATTTGGATGAATTAATTGTCTTTATTCTGGGGTGTAATCTTGTTATGTTACAACATTAAGTGAAACTGAGATGTTATTTCTAAAAGTATTTTATACAATATAATAATAAATTTCTTTAATAACTGTCTTTAATTAAGTATTAGAATTTTCTGAATGCCTTCTAACTACATTCTAGTAATGCAAACGATCTCTGTAAGAGAACAAGAATTTCAAATTAATTCATATACATAATTACTGTATTTACTATTGTTTAATGGGTATGCAATGTAACTTACCTTAACAGTCAACATCATCATTATTGGAAGATTCACTCTGTCTGGGACTCTTGTTCAACGTCGCTGTCGTCAACAAGCGCTTTCATCCAGTGCGTTTGCGATGCACATCTTGAAACGTTTTGCCATTCTATCCACAGATTTCCGGATCTACTGGGACATTAAACTATTGAGAACACGAGATGGATGTTGCAGTGGTCATACAGGATGTCTCTTCCACCCAGTCACTTACCACTTTGTACTCTAACCATCTTTGAACATGTATTCCAAACAGAAATTTTATTCATTTTGGTATCGTTTTCCATTTAAAGATTACATAAGGTGCAAGTCTGTTGCCATTTAACATTATAGCAAGCATAACTGCAGCATAGCTTCTCTATTCCTGAAGTTCAGATTAATATGCTAGACAATCCCTTCTTGTCTATTGTTGTGATCTGCGACATCGAAAAAAAATGGGGTTTGACCCGTATTGCGAATCTGTCACAAATCATAAAATTCATCTTGTTAAATTTTTAATCGTATAACGTTGAAATGGAATCATTATGTCCATGTAATCCTTTGTTACTCTTTGGCAAAGATGTTTGTACGTTTTCTCAGTGAGAAGTTATGTTTCATAAACCCTGCAACCTACTCTCAACCTGCTATAAAATCTGTTCAAGAAATTTTTTAATTTCTGGTTATTTCTAAAGCACAATACATAAGCACTGTATGAGTGATGGCACATCAGTTGTTTCACAACTCGTGAATGTATTTTACAAGTTCCTTTTCTAAATCAGAGTTATTTTTCATTCTTTGGTCCTCATAAAGCCTGTTTGTCACTATTAGCACTAAATACAGTATCTTGTTTTTTCACAGAGACAGACATGCCCCTCACTTACACAAATTCTCTTCCACAACACGACTGCCACTTTCTTCAGTTTGTTTTAAATGCCCACTGTAAAGCTATCATATTTATTTAATCACTATATACATAATACCTGTGCATATATAGCAACTGATGTAAGATAAGGCACTCTAATGAGAAGTACAAAAACATAACAAGGAAATTTCTCACCAGTATTATCCACTTTGTCTCTGACTTTACTAGGCGAAGTAAATATTTTGACACAGCTTAATTTAGCTTATCGGACACATGTTCTTGAACATAATGAACAGGTTAGAAAGAACCATTACATTTTGAAACGTATTATTTGTTGTGTAAAATTTTGCAGTGCTTTTGAGTTGGCACTTAAAGAGGTCACCGCGAGATTGAAGAATCGGTAAATCATGGAATATTTAGAGAATTAGTTGATTTTTCTGCAGAACTAGATGTTGTGTTGCGAGAACATCTGCAGAACGCTACAGTGTTTAAGAGGACTTCTAAAAGTACACAGATATAAAGTATACAGAACGATATTTTAGATAGCTTAACGTATTTGGCTGTGTGTGAAGAAGAAATTTATAATCAAATTAAAAATTCCGATTTCTTGGCTATTCAATGTGATGAAAATACAGATGTTATGAATTGGGCCAAATGGTACTAATATTTAGATACGTTTTTGATGAAACTGTTCGTGAGAGCTTTTGGCGCTTTAGAAGAGTCAAGGATAAATTAGCAGAAGGGATACAAAAATGTATAGAAGAAATTGATGCTATAATTATGGAAAAACCACAAAAGTTAATCGCTCAAACATACGATGGCGCAAATGTAATGGTGGTGCTACAGGTGGTGTTCGAAGTTATATTAAGAAGAAATATCCTTACGCTCATTACATACATTGTTATGCTCACCAGCTTAATCGCTTGACCCAAAATGCAGTATCACAGCAGCGCGAGTGTTTTTTAATAATTTATCAGCAATTCCCACGTTTTTTCAAATTCTTCAAATAGGTGCGATATGTTAAAAAAAATAGTCAAGCACAGGTTACCAAAAGTAGCAACAACCAGACAGAACTATAACATTAGGACAGTCACTACTGTGTTTGAGAATCGAGCGAAGCTCATAGAAGTGTTTGAAGATAAATGCCTAAGAAGCGCTACTTTTAATGAAGCTTCTGGTCTCAGACGAGGTCTAGAAGACCCAGAATTTTTGTTTTGGCTCACATTTTTTCACAAACTTTTGCCTCATGTTGACATTCCTTATAATCAAATCCGGTCAAGAAATAAGGATAGTATCCAACTTCAAAGTGATATTCAAAATTTTGAGATTTGTGTTAAAAACGTTAGAAACGAGACTGAGACTATTCAAAGCAATATTGAAGAAAATTTTCATTCAACAAGGAGGAGAAGAAAAGAAGATAATTTACCAAGAAGTGCGTTTGCTAAAGAAGTATATGATGTAATTATTTTACAGATGAAAGACAGATTCTCATATCTTGGCCATCTGCAAGCAGCTCAGTGGTTTAATTCAGAATCAGTACCAAAATATTCAAAAGAATTTCTAGTGGGCATTTTGGATACAGTGTGTTCTTCATATCTATTTCTACACCAGACTCATTTAAAAACAGAATTAGAAGTTATTTACTCACGACCGGACTTTAGTCAAATAATTGGAGCCACAAACTTCCTTACATTACTACTGCAACATAACCTTACTGATATTTTCCTGGAAACTATAAAAATACTAAAAATAATTTTAACGCCGATGACAACTGCAGAATCAGAGCATTGTTTTTCAACTCTTAAAAGAGTCAAGACATAGTATTTTTTACGAAATACTATGGGTAATGATCGTTTAAATGCGTTGGCGATAATACCCATAAATAAAAATTTAGTGCAAGATATTGACAGTTTCGATGACAAAGTGTTGGAAAAGTTCATATCTATGAAAAATAGAAGGTGGTATTTACTTTTAAGAAATAATTGGCTTCATTCAATCCACTTTCCATTTCAGGTAAGATTTTACATTGTTAAAATTTTTATGATTGCGCCCCTCTGGCTGAAAGGTCACCAGCCACCACTGACTGTAGGCCTACTGGTGAAGGCGACACCAACCAGGTGTAAAATATTCTCACGCCCAATGAGAGGCGACCTGCATGGTGTGTGCGTCATACAGATGCATACAAGTCTCTCTCTTTCTTATGGCACTACAGCCCTTGTTGGGTCCTGGCCTTCAATTTCCCCCCCCATTCTCTTCTGTCGGTAGCCATCCTCCTCCAGGAACGCACTTTCAGTATTTCTTTCGCATCCTCCCATCTTCTCCTCGGTCTTCCCATTGGTCTTTTATGCATACAAGTCACCATTCCAGTATTTTCTAGGGCTGTAAACTATGCAATTATTCTCTAGGCATAACATAGAAAGCAGCATATTTTACCAAACATTGGTAGGGTATAAATATAAGCAGCCAGTGGCTGGTCAAATCAGTTTTGAATAGGTGATATTGGTGTCCATTATCGGAGTTGTTATTGTGACTTGTTAATTATTATTGTGTGGAAATTTGTAATTGGTTACTTGTAATATTTAGTGTTCCACTGTTAAATAGATGCCATTTATTGTTTGTTACATTAGCGTGTGTTGGACAACCATTAACTTGAGGAATTGTTGTATATGAGTGTTTATTGTTGTCTTTGTTACTTTACACTTCATTGAGGTTCTAGACAGTGATTTCACTGTATTCAGTTATTCTGTTTCCACTGTTTAAACACTGTGGACTGTTATATCATTGGTGTTAGAACTGGGTATGCAACATTTATAGCGGGCCTTAAAATGATATTAATTTTAGGTTTTTTCCTGCTGAATCATGTTCAGATTGTTGAGTGAGAAATGGTTTGCACTTTTATTTGTTGGCATGGATAAGATCCCTGTGGTTTAAACGTTTAGTGTTTACTGTCTTCAGTAATCATTTTTTACTTCAGGTTTAGGGAGTTGTTATAATGGAACTGGCAGGTTTGTGAGCCAACACAGTAACAAATATTAAAACAAAAACCTCAGCAGCAAAAAAAAACATTTTCTATATCGGTACAGGAGGAAAGCATTCATCAACAACAAACGACTGATTATTTTATATGTTACATACGATAATACATTATATTAATTACTCAATATATTTAGAAATGAAATTTATTGTTAGTCTGTGAAATAAAAAAATAATTTAATGCTTTTTCATTAAAACCGATTAATGGTTCTGAAGACAAATGTTTAAACATATTCTCCTTAAAAATGCTAGATCTATGTACTTGTAGAATGAGAATGGCTTAACCAATTCTGATGAAAGAAAGGCCACATAATTCATTTCTGTAACAAACATTGTGATTGTCCTAGGATAAACAAACAAACAAAATAAAAATGGTGGATCGAGAATTAAAAATGTTTAACTAGGCGTCATATAATTACTAAAAAAGTAATGTCCTGGGTTTTGTATTTTATCTTTCAAAACAGTGTAAGTAATAATGCTTATAAATAAAAACAAACATTTTGACACTTGTTTCATTAGACCTGATTAAATGGTTGCAAAGATACAGAGGTTGAAACAAACATCCCCAGACCAAAACCATTATTCTTCTTGCTAGCGCACACAGTAAGTTCATAATCAGTGGCAGTCATTGAATAAAGTTAAATCATTTGACACCAGCTTTATTATAATCAGTCCTGGTAATTGCTCTGTGAAAAAAATTCACCTTCCTTTGTGCAAGTGTAATTGAGTAATAATGCAAAGACATACAATCGAGTTGTTTGCAAGTCATCTTTATCTGACTAACATTCAATTCCAAAAACATCAGTTAAAACATGCTTCCTCTATATCTCTATATTTCATATTTATTAAAAACAAGATCTACAAATTAAAATAAATGATGCTTTTAGTACATAAAACTATTTATTTGTTGGCTGAATGCTGGTTTTAAATTAAAAATCATTTTTTTGTTGAACTTATATTTATTTGGGGTAAACTATCTCATACAATATATATACTGCCAACCATATGTTACACAGTCCATTAAAATAAATGGGAAAATAAAACATTAACAAAATAAAAATCTTAGTATACAATGAGAGAAATAGAAAAGAAAAATTATGTTGGTGGTGGTGGAGGTGGAGCAGAAAGTAGATTCGGAAGACTGACTTCCGGTGGAGCTTGAACAGGCTGAGGCGGTGGTACCATGTAGCCTTGCGACCAGAACACAGGAGGTGGCTGAGATGGTGGAGGCAAAGTTTGCTGCCATGGAGGTATATTGGGGGGTGGTAGGGATATTGTAGTAGAAGTGGTGGTAGGTTGTACTACTGGAGGTGTCGTCTGTGCCATCGTGGTAGGTGCTGTATTTGACATCCAAGGGAGCATGGGAGGCATTGGCTGCATTGGCATTTGAGAAGGTTGAGTTGGAGGAGGTACATGCAACATTGAAAGAGGAGGCATATTTACACCTTGAGCCTGCCAAGGGGGTGGTATGCTAACGCTTGGATTAGGAGGAGGTTGGGTCATGTTAGGTATGGGAGCCATATTAACTTGTGGTGGTTGCTGAGGCTGTTGTTGTTGATTCCAAGGTGGAGGGGGAAGTGAATTAGGAATTAACTGTGGTGGTGTCGGCAATGTCTGAGTAGGTGGAGGTGGTGCTATTGCTCTAGGTACCATCTGTCGATCGAACAGCGTTCCACTAGGAAAGTTTCGTCTGTTGGCACCAGCTGCAGCACCAAACCTATTGTCCTGACCAGGTGGTGGACCTTCACCTAGTTCTGCCATCAGTGACATATACTGCAAAACAAGATTCATTTGTTAGCAGACTCATCATAATAGACTAATCTCTAGAATATCTTAATGTTTGCTAAAACAATTTGTTTACTTATTTCACTTACTAGAAAACTTAATAACGAAGTCATAGTCATTTTTACACGTTCTGTACAAAAACATTCCCTCACCCTATCTCCAGCTGAGAAATTTTCAACACACGGTTTAAAAATCAGAAGAGAAAAAGATACACAGTGGTATAAACAGATGGAAACTACAGACCATATCTTAGTGGAAATGAACACAGCAGGGCAGAGGCAGAGGGTAAATGGCTTACCAAGTTCTAATATCATTAGCAATCATGTTTATTACTGACAAAGATGCAAAAACGACTTAAGAGGATTAAAATGTCAAAAAAGGTGAAGAACTGAATTTACATGAAATGATGAAGTCATGGGAGGAGAAAGTTTGAGAAACTGAAGCAAAATCAATTACTGAGAATAAAAAAACAAAATAAAGAAGCAGAAGATGCATGGCAAAGAATAAAAAAATAATGAAATTCCAGCACGGGGAATAACACGTGGGCACAACAACAGAGAAATATACATAACAACTCAAATGATTAACAAAATGTTAAAAGAAACAATATAAAAACCGATTGTTGTTGGAACTAATAAAACAATACACTGCAAATTAAAAAATGAATTAAGGGGAGAAGCACAGGTCATGGAAACATAGCTACAAGATATAGAATCTAGAAAGAACTATACTGTATAAGGTGAAAACAAGAGGTAGAACACATAATGAGGGAAGTTAAAAGATGAGAATAAAAGGGAGAAGTGCGCGCGCACGCGCGCGCACACACACACACACACACACAAGAAGAAAGGTAAAGAAGCAACAGGTGAGTATATGGAGGACTTAATGTTGTAAGAGAGAAATCAAAATTATCAAAGAAAGAAAGAGACAGAAATGACATGACAGCAAGTCGATATTAAAGATTAAATAAAACAAGACATCAGTGAGATGAAAAACAAAAATAAAATAGTGTAGATAAGTTACCAACAGAATTCTTCAAGTGTCTACATGAGGAGGGTACTAAAGAAATAGTAGCACTATGTACAATATGTAGCACTAGTATAGTAGGCCTATAAAATATGTACTAGAGGCCTGGATAATTCCATGTCAAATAATACAAGGGTCTGGACCTTGATGTCTCAATTTATATATATATATATATATATATATATATATATTATAACTATATGATCCGATCTGACCTGCAAAATGTGTACAATTTGTATATGTTATGTATAATTAGTGCGTTCGCCTCGCACTGGGTCGTTACAGTAATGTTGTGACTAGCGATGTTCGTAGCGTAGATATGATCACCTGTATACTACGACAGTAACCTTACCTGTTATTCATAGGGGGTGTGATAATCCCGGGTGGCGCCAAGTCGTTTTACAAAACAACTAAAATTATGTTTAAACAAGTTATCAGCGTTGCGGGTTGGTGCATTTGAATAGTTCCCGCTCGCACAGCCGTCCCAATCGTCGTCTCTGCGGTGTGAATGACAACCTGTTTACTGCTATGATTAAACATGAAGTTCTTAAACACAAGTAATTATTATATAGCACTCCCTATGAAATGATAACGCTGGTTACTCCCTGTAATAAATATTTTTTAATGGGTGATAACTGAAAACATTTACATTTACAACAAAATAATTATCAATTCGCACCGACTGATTACATGAGATCTTGCCTTCAGGTTTGGCGAAGTAATTTAGGAACCATTTAACCTCGCTTTGCTGCTTACATGAAGCGTATTACGGTTATTATTGGTTTCCCAAATTGTGGATCCTTTTGGCTATGAGTTAAAGAACTCCAATGGTTACAATAAAAATATAAATTACCTTAATCTAAGTGTACATAAAGAATAAAGTGTGCTGTTACAATCTGTTGTGTTGTGTCGTAAAAGTGTTCTGTAAGTTCGTGTTTAATTCTTAGGTTATTCAATGTTAACAAAGTTCTATTAAGTTTTAATTTGCTCAAATATTCTATGAAAGAGAAATATTGTTTCTATAGTGCGGTAAATTTACCTTTCAAAATTATTTAAAGTGATTAGGGTTGGTGGAAAATAAATAATTGGATGGTACTTAACACCTCAACGTGTCTAGGTGCCTTCGTAGTTTATTCGAGGTAGGATTTGGCTGCATAAATTCAGTTTTCATGGATTTTGGGCTTCACTAAATGTGGCGTCTTTTTCGTCATGGGTTTTGACATTCTTTTCAAGGATAATTTCTATTTAATTGGTCTTGGGTCTTGAAATATCTGCTACAGTGGTCATCTGCTTCTTTAATGATCAAGTTCAGGAACTTTGAATAACTATTTGCATGATTTACACTGAAAAAACGCTCTTCCAAATTTTTGCATCTGCAATGGCTTAATGACGCTTCACTTCTTGTTAATTTTCAACGGTATTCTCGTCTTCAACCACCGTTTCCATAGTAACGGTATTATTCTGATTGGTTGATTTTGAGATGATGTATTGTTATCAAAATTCGAATTCTTCGTATATCTTCTGATTACTGTTATTCCTCCATCTTCCTTCCTGGTTATTAAATATTGTCACTATAGTATTTATTCTCGTTCATAGATTATTTTTGATACCCCACAAGCTTGGGTAATTTCAGATTTTAATTTTTTACAATTATGTTAATGCTTGTTAATTACATTTCTTTTTGTATGATAACGCCTATTACAATATTTTGCGTTATAAATGATTTACAATTTATTCTTGGTGATTCCTTCACCTCAGATTTTCTAAACTCTTATTCAATTTGTTATAATTTTTGGTTGTTTGGTTCTGACAGTTATGTTTTTTTCTAGGCCTGAGTAGCCATTATAGTAATTCACTTATTTCGTTCAAATCACATTTTGTTTCAGCCTATTGGTCTTTACTTTGTTATTTTTATTAGTTGTGTTGTGTCTTGAGTCAGTAGGTGTGTTGTTTACTGTTCAATATTGCTTTCTCTATTTCAATCTTTACAACATAACATTAGGCTTATGGACTGCACATTTCATTCAGCCATATCCTATTCATAACATTAACATGAACAATTTTTTATAAGTTATTAGAGTTATTATTTTGATCAAGAAATATTATTACTTCCTTCTAACTTATCCTTATTTGCTATTTTTTTTTTGTTTATAACACATATTATTTTTGTTGTGATAAACAACATCACTTTCTATTAAATTAATAACAGTCCCTTATAACTTAGGTGTCTTTGTTAGTTTTTGATTTCTTAATCTCTAAACAATTTTTATATTCCCTCCATGGTAACACCTTCAATTTATTCTATTCTGGAATCCTCCCTTTTTACTTACTACCGGCTATAATTAAACTTAACTCTATTGAACATCTTTTCTTAAATAAAAAAGTCATCATCACTTCTAGTGTTTACTATACCTTATTCTATAATTCACACTTAATACTATTTATTCATCAGCTATTTATTCACTGTTAATTTCCAACCTTTATCTTACCTTCACTTGTAAATTATTTATTGTTAATTATAACTTCACTAGTGTCACACTTCACTTTGGGGTTTTTACACCTACACTATTGCACTGTATCACTGTTTATATTATTTGTTTTATAGTGGGTGATCCCTATACTTATTTCTCTTTCATCTCCTTAATACTAATGGCAATTAATACTTAATAATTAATACTTACTAACTAATAACAATTTTTATCTGTGGTTTAGGTTGCCTTTTTAATGGGTAGTAACCGTTATCTCTCCTTTCTCCGGATAACCATTGTTTTGGTTTCAATATTCTTGTTGAGTGCTTTATTACTTGTTTTGGTGAACCACTATTGGTTTTCACTTCTCCTTGTCTCCCTCCTTTTCATTTTCCTTATTTGATTAATACATTATGTTTTTTCATCCATTTCTTTGGGTATTTTGGGGTCGTTTAAACCCATGAACTTGTTTCCTTTTGGTTTGGGTTTATTACTTCCTTATTCTCGTTGTTTATTTGTGTGGTTCCCTTCTTTATTTGTTTCTTGTTGTTGGGTCAATCACTTGGGTTAGGTCAAAGTCGTCGTTTGTCGAGTCATATTCCTTATATTTTAATTAAAATCAATCAGTTTATTTGATAAGAAGTATTTTTACATTTATAAATATATTTTTTATCTCTGGTACTGGGTTGGCTATTTGTGTCGTAACAATATATATATATATATATATATATATATATATATATTGTAATAAAATGAATAATGATGATTCTGATGTTCTGATGTAATCAAGCCCCACTGTTTGGGCTAGCCAATTTATAATAATATTAATAAATTAGATTGAGTCTGTGTGTTCTTAATTGGTGTGGCTCTCGACGTCTTACTGGCCTGAAACACTTCCTTAAGTTTCCCAGCTGGTCGAGTTCCAATTGCAGCAAGACCTGTCAGATAGCGTAATGTTGTTGAAGAAATGTATATGTAGCTTCACCAAAAGTTTCAAAACACAAGTTGTTGTTTTGAAGAAAATTTAAAAAAAAATTATGTTTAAAAAAAAATATAATTAAAAAAAAAATTCCTTTTTATTAATTAATTAATTATAATCAATTAATTAATAGTGCTGTGAAGTTTTAAAAAGCATAACACTCTTCTGAAAAATTTTATTAAAGTTCTGGTATTTTTTAAATAAACTACCACCACTCATAAGATTGTCTCCAAACCAATCGATACTTGTTTACCTTTTCGTTTTTGTAGGTTATATTCACTTATAGGTGGTAAAGTCCTGGTATATTGTTAATTAGAATTATATTAGTGGAATTAGTAATATTTGTGAAATAAAGAACTATTTAGTAGTGAAAAGTATTAGGATTTTATTAGATAATAGCAATATTGACTCTTATCGATTATAATATCGACTCTCAGGATATCGAAACAGTTACAAAGTATATTATATAAAATTCAAACAGGGTTCTTTAAACAGCCAATTATTATCAAAGTCAGAGAAATCGGGCCAATATTTAAAAAGTATAACGTTACAACAAGTTAATAATTATTACTAGATACAGACATTGAATAATAAATTTGAAAATAATATAATTGTTTTCACCAACAGCTGACGTGAGCACGGAAGCATTGAGATTGGCAAAAGCAAATGGCCGCCATCCAGTTGATCAAAATGTCACTCGTTCCTGCTATGTTCCGAATAATGTATTTTCTGGCAGTATTCCTGTTCTGGTGTCTGCAAATCTCTTTTTAAATGTTGTGTAGTGCCTTGTGTAAAGTTTCTGGGTTGTCTTTTGTGTATCTATGTAATTATAAGTTCAAACACTTTTCCCGATTCCGACACTAATATGGTTATTATATTATACAGTTTTCTGGTGTTTTGTGGTGTTTTTCGGGGTAGATATGTATTGTTCAGTGTTATTTAATCTTTCTTGATTGTTTCGGTCATAATGTGAGTGTTCTAGAAGTATTTTATAAGCCACTCGCTATTTCACAAAAACGTACTATTCACTCGCTCGACATTACCGTTGTAAGTTAGGTTAGATTCGTCATAAAACGCTTGTCAAATTCACCGTTCAAATACCAATAATCAACTATCTTATTTCCTTCAGTTTCAATTAAACTCTTAGCCAATATAATATTATTCTTAACATTGTTCAAATATAATTTCATATCCTGTGCATATATAATAATACACTATATGATTACCTAAACTTTGGTTATTTATCAATTTTATTTACTAGATGTTATTTAAATTAATCTTTCAGTTCATTCGGCTTATTTTAAGATTAAATAATGCCGTTTTATAGTGTTTTCTGTCCAAAATTAGTAATTTTACTTTCATTTTGTATTCTCTGAAAAGTCAAAACATCTCCAAAATTTACTTCCTGTTATTATGTAAATTCAGCCATTTTACCAGTTATATTTAATATTAATAATCTTATATTGTATTAAAAGGTTTATATTCCCTTATTTTCTTGTAATTAATTGAATTAGTTGTATTCTAAAACATTATTCTGGAATATATGACTCCCATGTCCAAATTTCTGAGTTTAGTCATTTTCATTTTTATTTATAATTCTGAATATAATTTATTAAAATCTTTCTAAATGGTATGTGCAAATATATGGCTTGATCTCAAGTTTATTTTGTCTAAACCCCTTTTGTTTATTTGCATTTAAATGAGTAATTTCTCTGTGTTGATGAAGTTTGGTTTTCTTTCTTTGGCCTAGGTTTTTAAACAATTTTTTCTTACAAAATATTTTACAAACAATATATGATGTGTGATACCCTCTCTGACTTTTAAATATAGTCTTATAAACTAAACATTTTTCCAAATTACACAATAACAATTAGTATTGGTTACAATACAAATAACAGTTAAACAAATAAAGAATATTTTTTAAATAAATGGTTGTCTTCAACCTTCAGACATTTTACAACAAAATCCTTATTTTTAACATGGAAATATGGTTCACAAAAAAAAAATTTTCTACTAACTAACATCTTAATTACTTCGTACTATTTACCAGTAGTAATTTTTTTTACAGTTCTGATGTTAGTTGTAGCAGACCCAAACAAATGGCCTTATATCTAATACATTTTTAAACATCCTTATACTATATTCATAAAAACCTTATATCTATATTCTTGTTGCTAACTATTATTATAAGTAGGATTCTACAGTTTTCATACCGTCTTTTACACATTGTCTTTGGGGAATTGTACCCTGTCATAAATAAATAAATAGTATAAATTGTTCAAATAGTATTATGAAATCTGTTTTTCTTTTTGCATATAAAACAAAATGTTATTTTAAACAGATTTATGTCTTATAAGTAACATATTCTCACAGTACACATTTCAAGTCATTGAAAGTTGCATATTTCATTGTATTCAATGTTTGTGATTGCCAAGAATGAAACACAAGGTTTATTTTCTATAATACCCAAAACTATCACTGGTTCACTTTGCACTTTTATATTATGTTATTGCTAAATGGTCGTATAGTCTTATTAACATAATAAATTGGTTAGTGTTTTACAATGGAGTTTTGTTCCATGGGTACTATATTATTGTTTCATCTTAGTTCACTGGCAACTTTTACTTTATACACTTCTCTCTCTTAATTTTATGTACATGTGGTTATCATTTCGTTATACTTTTATTGGTTAATGATTTATTTTGGGGGTATGGGGATTTGGGTGTCTTTTATAAGAGCATGACATCTTCTTCAGGATGCTGCCTTCTTCTTCTTTCATCAGTCTTCTTTTCTCCTGCCTTCTGGGACTGGTATCTTCTCCATCTCCTTCTTGATGCCATCAGGTTTCTTGGGATCTTCTCCATCTTCTTCTTGGTTTTAGAAATACACCACCTGTATTGGTTGATCTTGGCTTATTCAGGGTTTCTATTCTATTTATTCTTCCTCATTGTGGGTTTGGTCATATTCTGTACTGCTTGGTTATTCACTTTCTTACCTTCCTGGGTTATAATTTGAAAACCTTTGGTTATGAGACTGGTTTTGGATGACTCATCACTAGTAACTCATTTTATTTGAACTTGTATTTTTTAAATAATACTGATTTCTTTCCACAGTTGCTATGAATTAATCTTTTTATATTAAACTTAATGCTTTCTTCCAAATTTAAATATTATAACTTTATTATTCTAATGATCAATTGCCATTCAATATTATGCATACATCTGTCACGTTACAATATATATATATATATATATATATATATATATATATATATTGTAACGTATTCGAGTGTACGGCTATCGTTTTATTCTGTAAAATGTGAATCATGTACAATTGTGTATAATGAGTGTAACGTGTCTTCTCTATCCGTCGTTCAAATGAATGCAACTTCCGCAGATTTTGTCCGTTGCGAACGTACGAATAACCAGGTCTCGATGTTCTTACCTGTTGTTCACTAGGGGTGTGAAAATCCTGGTGGCGCCAAATTGTTTTATTAAAACAATTAAAAAAATTTAAATGTGTATGGCTAGCGCCGCTCAGGCGGTTTGAATAATTCAAATGTTTCTGCCTGTCTCGGCCATCTGAAGCGGCCAGTAGTTCGTTGCGTTGGCTGTGCGGTCGCTAGTCGTCAACACTACTTGTCTGCTAAAATGTACATAAATTATTATCCATCTCCTAATGAAATTATAACACCGTGGTTACACTCAATACTTATTTATTTTTTATTAATGATTAATTATTCATTTAATACAAATAATATTTCCTTTTGTAATACAATTGCTCCGGTTATATATGAGACAACTCTACAGGGTTTGACAAATCGATATCTGAACTGATTAACAGACTTTCAGTAATGGCGTCTGTGGAAATTATACACAAAATTATTATTGTTCGTTTGTCACGGGTTCTTGAGATTGCGTTAAAAGGATTACTAATGTTCAAAACAATAAAAATACACACCCTTACATCAGTTAAACTTAAATAATATATTGTGTAGATATAATTTGTTTAGTGTAGTGTAGTAAAAGTGTTTACAAGCTATTGATAATTAATAACAGGTTATCTTTGTCAGTTTATAAATTTTCAGTGACTTAGTTTTTTAATCTTTGAAAGTAACTATGTTCAGTTTAGTGAGATTTCGACCTTTAGTGAGAAATAATTAACGAGAGTTTATTCAGAAATTTAGGTAATTTAATAGGTACTTATCACTTCAGTAGACAGGACGAACTCATTTGATCTGGTATTAAGGATTTAGGCTGCAATCATCTTTAATTTTCTTTGGTTCAGGACTTCGGGCATCTTTTCCAAGTTAATCGGCTGGATTTTATTTTCTTTTTCTTTAATTCGGCTTCGACTTAGTTATATGGTTTCAGCCATCGTCTTCATTCTTGGGGTTCACTTGCTAGTAATTTGATTTGATATTTTTGGCGTTTTAATTAACAATTTTGATCATTCCAAAACTAGCGTCTATTCAACAAAAGCGTCATATAACGAGTAAAGAAATCTAACGGTAATTAGCAACCAAACGACTGTTGTCATAGTAACCAATTAATCCCGACTGGTTAATTCTGAAGTAGTCTACTGTTATCAAATTTTGAATTTTTATTCAAAATAGCTGTATATCTTCTTATTGATAATATTCTTCTGTCCTCTTCCCTACATATTAAATATTATCACCACTGTTATTATTTCCTTTCAAAGATTAATTTGGTATCCCAT
Organism: Magicicada septendecula; assembly: GCA_034769895.1. NCBI lineage: Eukaryota > Metazoa > Arthropoda > Insecta > Hemiptera > Cicadidae > Magicicada > Magicicada septendecula. The sequence goes on from CM068372.1 coordinate 132,116,411, forward strand.
AATGTATGGTTTTATGAAATATCAATGCTTGTACAAATCTGTTAATATTTGGTATTTACATTTCTCCTTTAAACTAAGTTCTTATTCTAATATTTTTCCTTTAAACTGATTTACAAATTATTCTCGGCTATTTACTTGCCTTGAATTTCTTAATTTCCTGGTGGTTTTTATACAGTTTGCAATTATTTGTCATTGACCATTATACATTTCCTAGGCCTTAGTAGCCATTGATTATTTTTATTTAATTTATTCTAATTATATTTCATTTCATTACAAAGTTTTTTGTTCTGTTGTATAATTGATTTGTTTAGTGGTTGTTGTGTCTTGATTTTGTTTTTGTTCTGATCATATGTCAAGATTATTTTCTATGTCTTAATACTTAAAATATAACAATTAGGCCTATAAACTGTAAGTTCCCTTCAGCCATATCCTCTTCATAACATTGAAATAAACAATTCTTTACAAGTTATTACTTTGAGTGATAATCATTCTTACTTCTTGTAAACTTACTAAAGTTATTTCCCCTTTTAACATGGGGTGTTTTATTCATTGTATATTTAATTTTAAAACAAAACCTTATTTCACTATTACTATCTCCTCCATTCCACATTAATACAAACTGTTTTTATCTGGGCTTTCTCCCCTGAATAATATTGTATCCTTTATCTATTTCTACTCTAAATACTATTTCTAATTACCCTTAACTATATAATTTTTACAATCCCACTCTTAAATCCTTCATTGGTCCATCATTGATTTATTGAGTGTTTACTTATCTATCACTACCTTTTTAATTATACTATTGTGTACAATATTCTTTTTCACACATCACTTTCACTGTTATCACTTTTTATTTTACACGTTTATTGGTGGGTAAACCCTATTATTATTATTTTTCTTTGTCACTTAGTTATTTTCATTATATTTCTCACTATCTCACTATCTTTACAAATTTTATTTGTATCTAATAAGTTCATGTCTTTTTCTAGATTTCTTACTTACATATACTACTAATTCGTGGGTTAGTGTATTTTTATTTAATGGGTTTTTATTAATTATGAGTTACAGTTGTCACTTAGACAATACTAATATTTCTTTTTTATATTGGTTATTCACCGGTTTCGTTTCCTTTATGATATTGGATGGTATCATCTCCCCCTTCCCTATTCTACACTATTTGTATGTGTTTCATCACCTTGGTTCATTTTATTTTCTTTGTAGTTGGGTTGTTCCATTTTTAAATTCATTTTTCTTCTCCTTCACTTCCATCTTGTTTCACTTTATTTTGGTTATTATCTGGCCAATCTCTGGGGTTGGGTCAATGTCGTTTGTCTGTTAGTCTAGTTTGTATTTCTTATATAATAATCACCTTTGGTTTACTATTCTTCCTCCTTCCCTCTTAATTATATTTACTATTTTCGTTCTCTTTATTATTTATTTATTAAAATATATTATTTCTTGGCATTTTTTACATACTTATTGATGTCAAATATGATCTGGGTTTGGCAATGTTATAATATATATTATAACAACACAAATTAAATGTAATTTAATTTGAGTAGCCCCACGCTTTTGGAGCGCCAAATTTATATAACTATTATTTGGAGCGCCAAATAAATATATGTATTAGTTAACTGATGTTTAGTTAATTTATAAAAATGAACCTGTCATCATGGAATTTATGTTAAAATTTATATAGAGTAAATATTTTATAACTACATTGAATAGATAATGGTTGTGTTGTTAGATTATAATTGTAAACTTGGCCAGGAAGGCAATAATTGGTGATAATATTCCAAAGGGTTTTACTGTAACTATGTTATGGACATATGAAGGGTTCTATACTAAAAAACTATGTAATGATAAATTAAAAACCAGAATGGAGTAAAAATTTGAATTATTGGCCCTAAGCATTGTACAGGAAGCCATGTCAGAAAAGTTAGGCAACCAAGCAATGTAAAGACACTACATTTTATATAATAAATTAGAAGTAATAGTAGTTATTAATAGCAGATAAGTGCCATAAATTACAATAAAAAACATAATATATGTAATAGGAGAATAGGTCCCAAAATTAGTATTTAGTAATGAGGAGATAGTACTTGTTAGAATGATAAGATTAAGATGAGAAAGGTACCAAAATGTATGTAATTTTATACCAAAGAATCTGTGAAAATTCAATATGATATAACGTGACTTTTGTAAAGGAGTATTTTATTAAGTAAGTGCAAGAACATTTTTTAATTATGGCCGGTATTAGATGGCTCAAGGATTACAAATATTAACCAATAACAGAACAGAGATTGGTTGTCAAGGACCACATAAAGGCAAGAAAGTTTGTTGATTCCATTGTTAATGGTGAAAGAGGATAGTCCAGCTTTATGAGTAGAAATAAAAATGAAAAAGTCTAAACTAATTTTCAAGATAATTCAAATAACTATTAATTCAAAATGAAAGTACTAAATTATAAATAAAATGAAGAGGACAAATGACATTAAGAAATTAATGCAATAAATTACAGTAAAAAAGAAAATTAAAATCGAATGCTAAACCTCACTTTCTTATAACCAAGTAAAAAAAAACTATTGCTACACAAAATCCATGGTAATCCATGACCACGAGAAACTTCAACATTACTGAAGATTAAGAATTGGAACTCTACTCCATCCAGGGACAAATACACCAAACTTTTATTTTCGGAACTGGAGATTGGCGACAATACGATGCAGACATCTGGTTAAGCGGCCATCACGGAAATATCTGTACTCTGCCATTACGAGTGAACCTCGTCGTCAGACGGTAAAACCAACTTACGTTTAAAGATATTAGTTAATATTTTTTATATTTAAATTTGTAATACCTTGTACTTTTATTTGGCATTTTCTGACCTTCCTAATAGTCACAAGAACCTTTTGAACCCTGAGATTAAGAAAAAATAATAATATAGTTAAAATTTAATATCTGAAAATCGAATGCTGTAACATAGTCGATTCACTTAAGTGTGGTCGATCTGTTGAAACCAAGCGATGAGAAAACGTCTGTTTAAAAAAAAATAAAATAAAGAATCCTTCATGAAAATGATGACTTATTATTTGCTGACTATTTAGTGCGTTTTAGATAATTTGTAGTTTACAGAGAGAGAAACGAGAGATATACTGCGACTGGAAAAACTTAACCTCAAATAATTGGCTGACAATAAACCACAGCACAAGCACTCATACAGTAGTCGAACTGCGAGAGAAGAGGAAAACAATTCACGGCTTATACTCCCCTCTCTTAACGTTGTTGTACCGTCTAGGCCTTAATATGAATGATCTAACCACCAAATATACTAAACTAATATTACACGCTACTCGTTCAGGGCTGATTTACTTGTTATAATATATTAGAGATTAACTTCAACAACGCTAGAACCTAGCAACATAATAATACATCACCAACCAAATTGTTTTGAGAGAATTAAACTCGTATCTCTGAAAATCTCTCTGAACTCCCTTTTCTTAACGACTTTTTATAAATAAACCATATAGACAGTGAAAATACAACACATTCATCTTTTATTTAGATTACAAATTGACGCTTATAACGTGAGGGTAAATTAAATTATTAATCCATTACATATTGGCACCACAACGTGGATAAGATATAAGAGCACATTCTCTATTTAGTTATATAGCAAATTGACGCCTACAACAGTGGGGCAGAAATTAAAGAGCGACACATCGAATCAATCTATCATTTATTTAGATTACAAATTGGCGCTCAACTTGCAGGGCTTGAGTTAAGTAAAACATACTCCATCACTATTAATTAACTTGAGCAGGCGACTATCAGAGGCACAGGAATGCATACAAGAGGGGTTTCCAAAAGGATGGCGAAGGACCAAGAAACGGAAGAAGATAGACGGGAAGAAGAAGCAGAGATAGAGACAGACAGACAGACAGACAGGGAGGGAGGGAGATGGAAAAATATAGATAATAAAATTAGTTGGCAACTTAACAACAACCAGGTTCCAATCAGAATAAAGGAACGAAAACATGTTACTAGATCCCTTGTACATACAATTCTGAGGAGGATGGGAAACTGTTTAAGACATGTTATACAAGGGAAGAGGGTGTAACGGATCTAAAGAACATGACTGGGCCAGTAGCAATTAGAGATGACAGTTGTGTACAGGACCTGACAATCAGCAGAATCCTGTACGCAATGATGATGTCATGCTGATCTTATCATTTGAGGTCAATACAGACGTGGTGTTAAAAAATCTAACTACATTATCTGAAGTTAGAAGCTTAGTTAAATCTAATGTAACCCACTTGGTTCTGTCAATTCCATACAGAGCAATATATGTTGTTAGTTAAATTTATCTCATATTACCTTAAGAAATCAGAACTGTAATAACAAAGCATAAAATTTTAAGAAGCATTCAGATATGAAAGCTCACACTACACAGCTTACTCTTGAGGCAGGGTTGAATGTACTTCAGAAATGTACTTCGAAATATTATATGTTGTGAAAGGCCGAAGAAGAAAATCCTCAGATAAAAAAAGACATGAACGCTCAATAAAAAAGAAAGTTTTTTCATGTGTAGTAACATGAATGTTCCCTGTCAGGCCACGTTGACAATTTCGAGGCCATTGTTTAGATACATAAAAATGATTTTAAAATCCAACAAATTTACCAAGTTCACCGTTTTCAAAATACATACACTGTAACGGTACCAACCTATGGGTATTTATAATTTTAATCTTTTCAATTTTATTACATCAAATAAAAATGTGGACCAACTATATCGTCAAGGCTGGTGTGAATTGGCATTGGAATGCAAACTTTCAACGAGGGTGCGTATGCGTCCCCACGTGTGCGCTCAGCCGGCCAAGGTTCTCAGGCGTTTGGTCACGTATTAATACATTCCTCAGCGCAGTGCGCAGAGAGAACAAAGGCAGTCAACTAAAAACCATCCATCCGGCCGGATGATCACAACAGGCTCGCGAGCCGAAATTTTATTAAAAGGTATCAAGTGTGAACTCGAGAAAACAGTAATAAGTCGTCAGTGCTCACCCATGAAAACATCTTTCGGCAATTAATATCAAACAGTGCGGACGTGAGCATTTCCGCTCGCCGCCGGCTGCATACCTTTATGCCCGCAACAAAAAATGTGAACACAGCACGTAAAAATATAAAATAACAAACTTATAACTTTATCAGAATGTGTTAGCAGTTTAAAAATACATAAAGTCAGTGAACATTAGAAAACCAACATCCGTAGTGCGTGTGGAGCCATGAGACGTCTTCTGGACAGATTTTCAGCTAAGTAACAAATAAGAGATAAAACCAAATTTTCAGTATTTTATTTAGATTCAATAAAATGAGCTCAATTAGGGAAGTTAATGAAATTGTACTGCATGAATGAGTGCGTGATTGCGTGAATATAAAAAATATAAATTTAAGAATTGCTGGGTTGTGAAATATATATAATTCTATAATTTAAGACATGATTGATTATGTTTATTTTGGTGGGTATGAAAAATATTAATGGGAAAGAAATTTTAACTTGATTCAATAACTACGCCTCATGGTGAATAGCAATGTAAATTATATTAAAAAAAATAAAACAATAAAATAGTTTTAGTGATTTTCACTCGCCATTTATTAAAATTATATATACATGACAGCTGTTTCGGCAACACAGTGCCTTCATCAGACGGTGTAAGCTGACTAATTTTCGTACAATATAATACAGAGTATAAAATATAAGGCAAGTGGTATTGTTTAGAGAGCGATAGTAATCTCGTGTCAATAAGATTTAATACACATTACACAAACATATAACATAACATAAACCAAGTCTATTTATACAAATTAAGCAGAGGCGAGCTATTTAGATCTAACTGATCATTTAATAATACATTTAAATATTTGATTTAAATGGAATAAATCCTATTTTAGTCCCAAGCCACGTGTTTGTTAACCAAATACACTGTACTCACTGTCTATGGCTTTTTTCCGTGATGTTTTTTCCGTGTTTACATGTTTCAAGGCACTTGCCTCATCATCAGAACTTATAAAATCAATCTCTGTCATAAATAATGACATTTGTCAAAATATTAAAAACACAATACGGCAATTAAACTATGTACATAAATTCGCTTTAAAAATGTTCGGTGTGCCTTGCAAGACAACACGCGCCGTACTGACGTAATCTAAGCCTTATCTCGACCATATCTCATAGCGGTATCGTACAGTATATTTGATTTATACTGTAATTGGTCGTTCAACATATGTGGCTTGGTACTGGCGTCGTTGTATGCTTTGTAAATTTCATATTCTTCAAGGGCGTTCAAATAACTCCCTTTACTGCAGAAATGAAGGGGTATTAAATTTGAGCTAAAATCCGTATAACTGTGACTGTTGTCTATGAGGTGCTTGGCGAAATTTGACTTGATATTGTCGAAGTTGTAAACTCGTGTAGCTAACCGGTATACAAATGTACCGGTGAGTGAAACCTTACGCCTATTAAGATCTAACCTTGTTAACACCAATAAACTGGATGCTAATTGCATAAATGAAATATTAGAATTGTTGGAAGTGATTTTGGACCAGAATTATTTCACACATAAACAGTTTTTCAGACAGCTGGAGGGGTTAGCTATGGGTTCCCCACTCTCTAGTATTCTAGCGGAGGTATACCTAAATTACTTTGAAAATTCTTTCTTGTTTGCAAACCCTACATATAATTACAATGTGGTGTTCTATGGTAGATATGTCGACGACACTTTTATGGTGTATAAAGGCACAAATCGCCAAATTGACAAGCTCCACAATTACTTGAATGGCATTAACAACAAGATACAGTTTACTTTGGAGAATGAAGTTGGAGGTCGGTTACATTTTCTGGATTTGACAGTAACTAAGAATTTTGTTACTAAAAAACTATGTTTTAATATATTTAGGAAGCCCACGATGACTGACGCTGTCATACATGCCTCATCGTTCCACCCCATTTCACAGAAATTAGCTGCATTCCATAGCATGATACATCGCTTGTTGTCTATACCCCTTAGCATCGAGGATTATATCGAAGAGTTAAATACCATTAAAGTCATTGCGTTTAACAACGGGTATAACGAAAGAATAATAGATAATATTTTAAAAAAACAAAAGAAAAAGAAGAGTAACACTATTAAAAATGAAACTAAAGATATAAATAATAGAAATGAGAACCTCGAAACAAAGGCACGCAAGTACATTGCGGCACCTTATACGCATTTCATGCCGGGGATTTTTAAGTCAACCATTAATAAAGTCAACAACATAGTCGTTTCCTATAAGACTAGTAATAACATCCTGAATAATCTCCGCACCCGTGAACGTACCAGTCTTGAAAATAAAACGGGTGTTTATAAGCTAGTCTGCAACGACTGTGAGGCTTTTTATGTGGGCCAGACGGGTCGAGGTTTTTTGAAAAGATTTTCTGAACATAGACCCCCTACACGAGTTTACAACTTCGACAATATCAAGTCAAATTTCGCCAAGCACCTCATAGACAACAGTCACAGTTACACGGATTTTAGCTCAAATTTAATACCCCTTCATTTCTGCAGTAAAGGGAGTTATTTGAACGCCCTTGAAGAATATGAAATTTACAAAGCATACAACGATGCCAGTACCAAGCCACATGTGTTGAACGACCAATTACAGTATAAATCAAATATACTGTACGATACCGCTATGAGATATGGTCGAGATAAGGCTTAGATTACGTCAGTACGGCGCGTGTTGTCTTGCAAGGCACACCGAACATTTTTAAAGCGAATTTATGTACATAGTTTAATTGCCGTATTGTGTTTTTAATATTTTGACAAATGTCATTATTTATGACATAGATTGATTTTATAAGTTCTGATGATGAGGCAAGTGCCTTGAAACATGTAAACACGGAAAAAACATCACGGAAAAAAGCCATAGACGGTGAGTACAGTGTATTTGGTTTAAATATTTGTATTTATTAATTTCAAGGGTTTCTAATAAATCAAGCTTTGGACTTTTTTCAGATAAATGTAAAATTTTAAAATTGTCATTATAACTATGGTCTTTTTCTAACAGGTGATTTGCATAATTTGATTTGCCATCATTATATCTAAAACTATAATTGTGACCATACATTCTTTTTTCGAAAGATCGACCTGTTTGTCTTTATCACAAGACCCACAAGATAATTTGTATACACCAGACTTTTGCAGTTTATCTGTTTTACTCTTATTATTTTTAATATATTTTCCCAATGAAGACTGCGTCTTAAAAGCTATATTTATATTCTTTTGTATGAAATATTTACCAATATTATCAGAAGCAGAACCTATGTAAGCAAGAGTGTGATATCTTTTAATCTGTGTTGAGGGAGGGTAAACTAGTTTTAAAGCTTGTGAATAAATTTTTTTTTATTAAACAGGTGATCTATGAGGCTAGGTTGGTAACCATTGTTAACAGCTATTTGTTTAATAATGTTAAGTTCTAATTGGAAATTTGAGTCTGACAACGGAATACTAACTAGTCTGTGGATAAAACTGTGAAAAGCGGCCAATTTATGTGAGTATGGATGTGTGGAAGTATTGTGTATTGTCATATCTGTATGTGTAGGCTTATGAAAAATACCGAAGTTTAATTTATTATTGTATTTTGTTATTGTAAGGTCCAAAAAATTAATGCTATTGTTATCTTCTAATTCTATGGTAAAGCTAATATTTTTGTGTAAATTGTTAATAAAATTAAGAAAGATCTGTAATTGTCTACGTGTACCTAGAAAAATTGCTAAAATATCGTCCACATATCTATACCAAAAAATAAACAATTTGAAATAAGGGTGTGCTCTAATTTTAGTTTCTATGTAGTCCATAAAGATTTCAGCTGCCAATGGGCTAAGTGGGTTTCCCATTGCAAGCCCTTCTTTGCCAATATAGATCTTTCCATTAAATTCAAAGTAGTTTTGATTAAGGCAAACCTTCAATAAATTCAAGATATCCTCTCTCAAAAACCTCTAAAGTCAATTCACCACACGTATTTGGTTGCAAATAATATTGAAAAGATTTAACTTACAAAGCCCTATAGGTCTGTACCGTTACAATACCCCCCCCCCAAATGAGAGGTTTTCTGCCGAAACAGAAGAACTCTCATTGCTAACCCTAAGAGGATCGGTGAGGATATGGCGCCAACAACCCCCCTTTAATTCTTAACACATCATGGGTAAACTACCCCCCCTAGCTCGGCGACTATGGCTGGACCCAAACGAGATTACTGGACTTCTCTGTGCCAGATCCCAACACCATAAAATCGGACAGATACACACCATAGTACCACTTAACCTCAAATCATTCCATCAAAAAATCAAAACTGGCCTTATACCATACCAGATCCTCAACCGATATGTCTCCCCTTACATACACACTGGGTTGCCTTTAGCAAGTACTGGGTGCATACACATTTTCCTTATCAACTACATATTACCTCCATCTATCAATTATTAAAGGAAACTCCACAAACCTTCTATATTTGCTTCTACACAGATGAATTCTCCGTTTTCAAACAAAATATTTTTGTTCTGATATTATTTTAAAATAAATTCAATTAATTAAACTTTATTCCACTAGTGAAAACAACCTAAGTCCATTATCAAAATCCCCATCCCAGTTAGTCTACCTCATTTCTTTCTATTCCTTAAGTTCATTGCAAATTTTAAATTTTCCCAAAATTTCCAAAATCATTCAAATGCATTTACTTTAATAAACAAATAAACAATATAATAAACAATATAATAGTAAACAACCTATGTCTACCGTAACTTCAAACATAGCTACACTTGACTACCAAGATAACATAAGATACACATCATGAATTATCTGACCTTTTTTCTACTTATATTGAAACTTGTAATTTAACATAAAATTCTTTACTGCCAAGAATAGAAAAAAAATTTTTTTTTTCAAAAAACTAATATCCAAAATAATTATGAAAAGCATCAACTATTTTTTAATTAATTTAATTTGTCTAAATTTTAATTAATTATGTCATTCAAAAATTTTCATTTCCATTAACTCATCTAAAATTATTTAACTGCTTCTCAAATTACACTAAACTCTATCCCAAGTTCCATTATCAACGTTAAATTCAAATAATTTTCAAACTAATTTTCAAATATGGTGTACACACACAAATTCATCATAATACATTTGGTTCAAAGTAAACACCAAAATTAAACAAAATTGTAGGTACATGTTATACATATAAAACACAAAAAAATACAACTTAATCTAACATACATTACATTTCAAAATAATTACATATCAATTCCCCATGTCATGAGCATATCCTACAATCATGTTGACCTACTATACATACTCTGAATAAACAAGAAAAACTCATCAGGAAATATTAATTACTAAAAATACTAGGTACATACAAACAAGTTATATAAAATATTAATTACTTGAAATGGCCAAGTACATAAAAACAGATGCATACACATTATTACATTTAAAATATTTTACTTTTATAATCTCCATGTCATGAAATTAGTTTTTTCTGGTAAGTGAGTATAATGTACGTCATAAGCAATTATACCAATAATCAGACCATCAGGACAATTTGAGACAACAATGCCGACTGCACAGTATCCGTGGTGTTCATTGCTATGAGCACAATAATCATTTAGTCATCTCATCAACTCATCAACATACGTCAGTTTAAAGTTTTAATTCGTTACTCCCCAGAGTAACCTCCCTTCCACACACACTATGACCCCCCCTGGAATGTGGCGTCCAGTTGCTTCCACAAGGACTGAATTTTTGGAGGAATTTTGACATCTCCTGCCCTTGCTTCGGCCTTACATTTTTAAATTGCCAGATATTATATCTGAATTTTATATTTATAACCTTAAAACGGGTCCATTGACCCAAGGTCACTCTCATTCATAACTGTGTCTATCAAATTATTTTCTTTTTCGTTGTCAGACATTTTTCGTTCTATTTTACTGGTCTATTAAATACTTATTAAATTTTACTTGTAATCTAACATGCACAATTGATCAACACCTCGTAATTTTATTTTGCATATGTTACGTAAATTTTACATAAGTAATTTTCGGCTTCCGCCAACCCTATTCCATTCTCTGTGGTTTAAAATAGGCCAATTTGGAATAAATACATTATTTATTCCAAATCCTGGTCACAGCACCATTTGTCGTGTTTTATAACTTTTTAAATAATCACACCCTCCCAACTTACCTTTAATTTGTACTTTCTCTGGCCAATCGTCTAGTGGTGTAACCCTATTTCGTATAGCGAATTTACCAGCACAGAAAATGAAATCAGGTACTAGAAATGATTATTCACACATATATATCAAGTGAAATAATGTAATGGATTTATTCTTTTTAATACATTTCTTTATATTCTCTTTTTAAATTTCTTACTTCCCATCTTTATCTTTTCTTTGAACAATTACTGATACTAATGTTACATCGAACTTTTAATATAGCTTTCCTATTCTAGTTAGCTTAAATATTTCTTTCTTATATATATATATATATATATAGATAAGACAGCCCAGTTTGCTCACTCTCACATTCATTCCGTTAAACCCCATTTATGTTAAAGAGCTCATTTAATAAAAAAATGTTATAATCAATTAAAAGGGATTTACGTGTGGCTATTTCCTTAATGTGGATCCAGACGTCAATTGTTGTGGTTCTGTCGTTTTGATGGTTTACTGTTTCGTCCAAAAAAGTTTTTGTAATTAAAATTTATTCACGTTCTCACTTTAAACTTTCACTGTATTCGGTCCAAAAAGTCTGTGTTTAAAATTATTACTTCATTGAATTAGTACTGCTTCTATCTTTATTGGTATCACTCTCTAGTCGATATTTTAATAAGTTTTGGCCCGCAGGCCTTTTACTGAGAACCACGCGGTTCACTTGCTGGGATGCAACAGACAGTTTTCTGCGCACACAGTGCGAAAATATGTACCTGTTCGTGCCGTTAGTGTGAGAACGTTCGCCGCCTGAGTGCGCTCGCTCGAGCGCGTACGCCCCCTCGTTACCAATTTCACATTCCTGGGCTGAGCCGTACCAGTCACGACGCAAAAGTCAATTCACCACACGTATTTGGTTGCAAATAATATTGAAAAGATTTAACTTACAAAGCCCTATAGGTCTGTACCATTACAGGACATTTTAAATATTTTAGTTTATGGTGATGACCTGGCTAGATTATGAAATGAGGTGTGGTAAACAGAAAAATAATGACAAGAAATTGTAAATAAATTTATAGTGAAATTAATTGTGTCTATGTTGTAAAATGTACTTTAGGTAAACAATGTGTACATGTAGTAGAAATTGATTTAACAATAATAATAATACTTTATTAAACTAAATAAATAATGAGTTTGTAATAAATGAATTGTAATTGTTTTGGAAGAAGGTAATTAAAGTAATGTTGTGTTTTAAATAACTGATGGAATTATAATAATTTGAGATGAATTAATTGATTAATTTAAAATGTTGTATAAAGAGATTTTGATGATGAATTTAAATTATTTTGATGAGATTTGAACTTGATAATAAATAGTAAATGAAGAAATGTAAAATGTTTAGTTGTGGAGTCATATGATTGTTATGTTTCAGAAAGTACGTATGGTTGTACGTGATATTTGTGGTAATGAATGTTTATAATTGTGTGTTATGACAAGAATCATGTGTTTGTTCAATTGAGTGATGTAATGTAAGTATGAAGTTTATAATGCAATTTAAATAAAGTAAAATGTTTAATGTTTGAATAATAAATTTTAAATGTGTTTTAAAGATTTAAATTAAATGACGAAATTAATTTGAGGTAGTTATGAATTTTCTAAGGTAATTTTCAATGATCATATTAATGTAAAGTTGTAAAAGATAGTCTGGGTGATAATTATTTCAATAAGGCATTTGAGTCAATCAAAGTTAATTCTAATGGGTGTTAGACAGAATAAGAATTGTAGAATAAAAGTAATACAGAGACAGTGTAGTAGTAGGGACACAGTAGTGGGGGTGCATATATGTAGAGAAAGAGAGTAATGTAAATGGAGATTAAATAGTTGATGAAATTTTGTAGTGAGGGTAGTGGTGTAGGGAATGATCAACGTGCGTCGTTGGGCAGGTAATTGTGAAGGGTTGAAGAGGGTTTGCCGAGATTATGGGAAGGGCAAAAGGATATGAATGGGATTGCCGGCTTGGGAACACACATCCTAGTTACAAAGAGGGTATCAGATATTTTATTATAAGAGGGGAAGGATTTAAGTAGAATTAGTGTTGAGGGGGTTATTATTGAGAGATTGGTGTCACCCTATGCAAATCTGTTAGTGGTTGTTAGAAGGAAGAAAGGGAGTAAGATTATATAATATGAATGCCTATTCAATAAATCGAATCATGGTGAATGACTGAGAATCACCCAAACCAATTAATGATGAAAAATACTTAATAAAAAATTCACAGTTAAAATGTAATAATAAATGAAATGTTATGTAAAATGAAGGTTGATAACAAAGTAAAAAATGTTTTGAAAAGTTAATGGTATAGTAAATGATAAATGATTGATGGCTAATTAATAAAAGTTCAATTGAAGTTAAAATGTAATGTTTATAATTTCATATGCAAATTTAAAGATGTAAAGGTGTGTAATTTTTGGTCAAGCTTAAATGTGAATTGTTTATTTTAATGTAATAATCGCAATGTTAATTATAAGTGTATTATGTATTAAGTTAGTGTGTAGGAATCTTAACTTGTATAAAGGTATAACATGTTTTTTGAATAGATTCCCCACTTTCGGGCGATCTCGGCCTTACCAACCCAGATCGTGGTTTTGGATGACAATCAGCTGTGGGCAGAATTATTGTAAAACTGACCATAGTTGGTTGCCCTTGAAATTGGTTCAACATAGAAATTTAATGGGGTTTAATAAAGGAGTCTAAGATTATTTTGAACACAGGCTATTTTCACCCAAATAGGGGTGGTAGACCTTGGGGCATATGTTAAGATAATGAGTAGGGGTACTTACCCTGAAGTTTCTTGTAACGCTGAAGCAAGAATGGGAATGAGAAAAAAGGAAAAAGTGCTCACTCCTTCCGCCTCAGTCCCTGTGGAGGCAACTGGATGCAACAGTCCAGGGGGGGCCAATAGTGTGTGTGGAGGAGAAAAAGGTGATTATTATTAACAGCGCCGGATAAATAGAATTTCTGTTAATAATATTTTTATAAAATGTTAAATGAGTTTGAATTGTTTTAGATACAAAAGGGAAAATGGTTAAGAATTGTAGAAAAAGGGAGACATAGATGAATTGTATTTGAGTAAATTTTGATAATGTGTTTAAATATTTTGGAAGTATTATTGCATTAGTATAAAGATTTGTATTTCTTCTTGTTAATGGGAAAGGATTAATTATTATCGATTGGAATCGAAAATTTTATAAATGTTAATGGGAGTGAACTAAGAGAATGGAACGTCTGTATAATAAATCTTGTAATCATATAGGTGTTAGGAGTTAAAGAAAACCCAGTGCTCTTAACACAAACCAGCACATAGCTAAGGGGAAACAGATCAGTTAGGGGTATGGTATTATACAAGGGCACTATTTAATTTTTAATTTGATGTTTCAGTGTTTGGTGATGCTGTGGCGGCGGTCCTGAGCTGGCCAGCACGTCAGACCAGGAGCGTTAAGTGCCTGACTGGCCTTGCGGTGTTGGGATCTCGAAGAGAAGTCCAGTAAGGTCATGCAGGTACTGTCACAATCACTGGACCAAGAGGTAAGTTATCTATATTCTTTTTATATAAACAATACAGGGGGTTGTGGCGACATATCCTGGCTGATCCCTTTAGGAAGTATGAATGTGTCAATGAGAGTTTTTATGCTTCGTCATAAAACCTCTCATTGAGGGGGTCTTGTAACGGTACCAACCTATCGGTATTTATAATTTTAATCTTTTCAATTTTATTCCATCAAATAAAATGTGGACCAACTATATCGTCAAGGCTGGTGTGAATTGGCATTGGAATGCAAACTTTCAACGAGGGTGCGTATGCGTTCCCACGTGCGCGCTCAGGCGGCCAAGGTTCTCAGGTGTTTGGTCACGTATTAATATATTCCTCAGCACAGTGCGCAGAGAGAACAAAGGCAGTCAACTAAAAACCATCCATCCGGCCAGATGATCACAACAGGCTCGCGAGCCGAAATTTTATTAAAAGGTATACAAGTGTGAACTCGAGAAAACAGTAAAAAGTCGTCAGTGCTCACCCATGAAAACATCTTTTGGCAATTAATATCAAACAGTGCGGACGTGAGCATTTCGGAGGCACAGGAATGCATACAAGAGGGGTTTCTAAAAGGATGGCGAAGGACCAAGAAATGGAAGAAGATAGACGGGAAGAAGAAGCAGAGGTGGTTACAGACAGACAGATAGACAGACAGGGAGGGAGGGCGGGAGGGAGATGGAAAAATATAGATAATAAAATTAGTTGGCAACTTAACAACAAGCAGGTTCCAATCAGAATAAAGGAATGAAAACATGTTACTAGATCCCTTGTAGATACAATTCTGAGGAGGATGGGAAACTGTTTAAGACATGTTATACAAGGGAAGAGGGTGTAACGGATCTAAAGAACATGACTGGGACAGTAGCAATTTGAGATGATAGTTGTGTACAGGACCTGACAATCAGCAGAATCCTGTATGCAATGATGATGTCATGCTGATCTTATCATCTGAGGCCAATACAGATGTGGTGTTAAAAAATCTAACTACATTATCTGAAGTTAGAAGCTCAGTTAAATCTAATGTAACCCACTTGGTTCTGTCAATTCCATACAGAGCAATACATGTTGTTAGTTAAATTTATCTCATATTACCTTAAGAAATCAGAATTGTAATAACAAAGAATAAAATTTTAAGAAGCATTCAGATATGAAAGCTCACACTACACAGCTTACTCTTGAGGCAGGGTTGAATGTACTTCCAAATATTATATGTTCTGAAAGGCCGAAGAAGAAAATCCTCAGATAAAAAAAGACATGAACGCTCAATAAAAAAGAAAGTTTTTTCATGTGTAGTAACATGAATGTTCCCTGTCAGGCCACGTTGACAATTTCAAGGCCATTGTTTATATACTGTAACGGGGCTAAAATGAGGGGTTTTTTATTTTATTGAGATATTTTTAAATTCATTTTCCACCTGTGTGATCAGCCACGTGTTAAAAATTTTGTTCAAACAGAGAACGCATAATGCGAAGTTAATACAATGGAATGCGTCAACGTGCGACCACGCCATACCATTCTGAGAATTTTGACTGTGTGACACACACCCACAAACGCGCAAGCACCAACATCTGCGGAGCGCCTAAACGACGCCAAGAAGCGAAAAACAAAAATGGCTTGAAGAAGAATTTTGTTAAACACATGGTCAGAGACATGACCGGAAACGAAACTAGACCACGCCCTTACCGTGACGTAAACCTCTGGATACCAAATATCGTCAACGTCCAACTCACGAAAATCTCGTGTGTAGTGTGTGTAACTAATGAGACTTTGACAACGAAGGCTGTGTGCAGCGATGAAATTGGTTCGCAGGCAAGGCAGTGATGTCCGCCCGCATGTAGAGGGAGTCGAGATACAGTAGCGGCGTCGGCCGGACGCTCGCTTCGACTCAGTGGTCCCATGTAAATTACTAAAAAATGTAAAAGTTGTAAACCGGCATAAATGGGTGGAACGGTATCCCGAAACGTAATAAGTGAAGTGCAGAAGGAGGAAAATTAAACGTGTGCGTGACTGACAGACATTCGGATGCATCTGGTGTAGTGCGCGGCGAGGAGAGGCGCCGGCCGTTGCGTAACCAAATATCACTATTCAATTTTCAATCATTCAGTATTTTAAGTCTCGAGCAAAATAAAAGGGGGATATAAGAATGTGTGTGTGTGTGTGTGTGTGGATGGCAAACTGGGTTCGTTTTTTTAGATTAAGGATTGTACTAAGAATACGTAAAGAAAAATGTCAAGTGAAGGTTTTGTTTTATTACTGTTTTATTTTGTTTTTCATAATTACAAATGAGGTTTTGGGTAGAATAAATTAAAAGGTTCGTTGGTATATAAATATGTGTTAGTGTAGTTATTTCGTCATTACCACTTCCTAACTTTCTGTGCTAAAAGATACGTCTAACGTTCCGGGTTCTTCTGAATTATTATGGGGAGGTAGTCAGATTGCAAAATTGTCCCAATTTTATTAAGGTAGAGTGTTAAGGTTTCGATATATAACCTAACCAAAAATATCGTGGCGACTCTGGGCTTCTGATGAAAATTTATGAAAGGTAAGTAAGTGAAAATATCGCAGGTAAGTTTCTGGCAGTATTTCTATTTATTTATTTCGATTAAGTTTGTTTCTCAACAATTGGCGACCAAGCTGCCAGGATCCTGATATAATTTTATACGAGGTCGACCTATTTTAAAGCACAAAAAATAGGAATTGGTAACGGCGTATTTGTAAAAATTTTATCGTATATAATTACGTAAAATAAGGTTATGTTTTGGTAGGAGTATGATGTGTACAATGGTGTTAGATGTTTTGATTTTATGTGTGTAGTTTAATAATAGTTTTTTTTAATATATAAAGAGGTTATATAAATAAATTTGAATATGACCGAGGTACTAGAGAATATTGGTTTCGCGTGGGATGAATGGGAGAGCGAATTTAGAGGGGTTGTAGGTGAAATGATGGACGAGGAGTGGGGTAAGTTAGATGATAGTTTAACGCGGATGGAAGAACAAGAAGAGGGGATATTCGCAGAAATTAAGAAACATAGTGAGATGACAAATAATAAAGGTAAGGTAGTTGAAGCGATAGTGGTAGAAAATAAGACAGTGAATAGGCCTAATGATGACGATAGTGTAGGGGTGGAAGAAAAAGAGTATTCATTGAATGATGTGATGAATCTTTTGAAAACAATGTATGATGAAATAAGTGGTGTTATTAATAAACGTTTTGACGAGACGGACAAAATGATGGACAAACGTTTTGACGAGTTACACACAAAATTAGATGAAACCAAGGAAGTAATGGATAAGGGTTTTGATGTGATGAACAAACATTTTGACGAGATGGATAAACTTATGGGAGAGTGGCAAACAGATAGAGGTGAATCAAAACAGGTAAGTATGTGTGGTGGTAGCAATATAACGAAAAATAATGATGGAATAGTAGACAAGATAAGTGACGGTGGTAAAATAAGTAAGTATAATGGTGAAATAACGTTAAATAAGAATAATGATGATGTAGCTTAAAATGGGGTATCTAAGAATGATACGGTAAGTGATGGTGAAAATAAGAGTAGAAAGTTAGTTGGTGTTAGTAACGTGGTAATGAGTAGTATTGAAGAGTTGGAGAAAGAATGGAGAGATAATTTAAAGGGTGAACAGGGGGCAAAATTTTATGGGGTTAAATGTGAAGCAGAGACTTCACAAGTGTTGATGGAGGACAAGAGTTCCTCAATAGTTTTTATAGAAGACAAAAGGTCTTCAGAATGTCATATAAGTTTTTTGTGTTTATCTGGTAGGGCCAGATGGTGTTTAAAGAATTTGGTGTTATTGCCCTCTGCATGGAGTGAGAGAGAGAATGTGAAAGGGTGTGGTGATGCAAGTGATTATGAGAGAGAGAAAGAGTTAGAGTGGTTCAAGATAAATAGAGGTTATGGGGAGTTGATAGAGAAGATGAATATTAAGAGAATTATGATAAATAATGTAGACATACCTTGTGCAGTAGTAGACAATGACTATATTGATGATAAACATGTACCTGTAGGAAGAATTAGTGTACTTGTAGTGGAGGAATATGATGAGAAAATAACTTACCTGGGTGTAACAACAAATACTTACGGAGACTGGATAAAAATAAATAATAGTGACAAGTTTTATGAAATAATAAAAGGGAAGATGAATGATAGAGGTAATGGTTTATAATAAGAATAATCATAATAAATTGGATGTAAATAAAAATGGTTTATGCTATAAATATGTTAGGTATATACACGACGATGGAGGTTGAACATACACGTAATAAATGAACGTTATAAATAGTTTAAGTTGTAGTTATGACCTTGCTGCTTTTGGAAATGAAGTGTGGAAAATTGAACAATTAATGACGAATAATTTGTAAATAATTGATAGTGAAATTGGTTGTGTGTATTGTAACAAGTATATAATGTAAACAATGGTGTAAGTAATTGTTTTAATAATAATAAGAGTATTTCAGTAGACTAAATAAATAACAAAAATAATTTTGAAGACGGTAATTAACGAATTGTAATTGTTTTGGTAATGATTGAACTTGTTGTATTTCCATAATTAATTTAATTAAAATAATTTGAGATGTTTAAATATTTTTGATGGATTTAAATGTTATATAATTGAATTTTTCTAATAAGTTTAAATTATTTTATGAGATGTGAATTTGATAATTAATAAGTAAATAAATGTTAAATTGTTTAGTATGGAATAACATTGTTGTTAAAATGTTTCAGAAGGTACAGGGAGTTACTGATATGTATATTTGAGTGTTATGACAGGGTATGAGCGAGGTACTGTGAGTATAAATTTTATAATACAAATTAAATAGAGTAAAATGTTTACAGTTGTTGAAAAGATTTTAATTCAATAATGAAACTAATTTGAGATACTTGTACTAAATAGAAACCATAGTCAAAAGGTGGTAATAACTGAAATATGAGATAAAATAAATGTTAATAATAATTTTGAAATTTGTGAGGAATATAATTGTAGTAAGTGATAAATAATTTAAATGATGATAGATAAAAGAGATAATAAAAATTTCAAGTTACAATGTTTATAATTTTCTATATAAATTATTTAAAAGAGAATTGTTTATTCAATGTGAATGTAACAATGCTAAAATCAAGGTTAATGTCGATTTGTTTATTATGTTATGTAATGTTATCATCCAAGATATATGGGTAATTTTGGGGGGTTGAGTGGTGTTAATAGAAGTGCTATACTTATGGAGTGCAGAAACTGCAAAGGTAGACGGGTTAGTTTAGTTATTAAGTGGCTAGTACCATGGTGGCATGTGCCACGGTAGGTAGCAGTAAGTGTTGGGGGTGACCGAGAGTGTTACCTCCATCGGAGGCCAAAATGGCATAAAATACACGGCACACCCTTTTATATAATTTTATATTATATCCTGATAGATTGCCGTGCCGTGTATAATAATGATGTAGAGAACATGCTTGAATTTAGAGTCGATTTCCCCGACTTTTCGGGCAATTACTGCCTTACCAGCACTAATTGTGGTTTTGGCTAGCGGTCAGCTATGGCCATAATGTAAGAACCTTGACCATAGCTGGCTTGAAATTGGTGTATATTTGAAATTGATGGGGGGTGACATTAGGGGAAATCCCCGGAACTATGGAACAGCGGCTGCCACTCTGTTCGAGTAGGAACAGCAAGGCCAGGTGGTAGACCCGTTTTAAGGGCATATAAATTTGTAACATAGATATGATGATATCTGCTAATTTTAAATGTAACGCTGAAGCAAGGACATGGAGATGATAAATTCCTCCACCAATGCCGTCCTTGTGGAGGCAAATGGGCGCAACAGTCCAACAGCAGAAAACAATAGTGTGTGTGGCAGGGTGGTTGCTCAGGGGAGCAACGAATTAAAATTTTGTAGCTTAGAAATGGCAACTAGCTCTTGAAGTAATTAAATAATTGTTTGATTTGAGAAAATGGATACAGTAGATGTTTCTCATATTTTGGTTATCATGTTTTAGTGGGTCATTAATATTGTTATGTTAGAATGTAAGAATTATAAATATGTGTTATGTATTTTTTGTTATATAATTTTGCGTAGCATTTTGAACAAAGGTCATTCGCCTGCCCTAGAAAATCAGCTGATCCGCTGTAGAATATCACTTATAAATGTTTGCAAATTTCCAATGTAATTAATGTTTGAATATGATGATTTTAATGTGTTAAAAGATTTTAATTTAAATAATGGATGTAATTTGAGATAGTTGAGAATTTTAAATGATTTGTAAAAGATGGTAAATATTAGAAGTTGGGTGATTATTATTGTGTTAGGACATGTAGATCAGTCCAAGTTGAGTTTAGAAGTGGAGTTGAATAGAATAATAATATTGTTATGAATAATGTAATGTAGAATTTGAGAAGTATTGATAGTGACACAGTAGTTATGGGGAAAATATGTAGCGTATTGTTTGATATATTGAGTTAATAAATAAGTGGAAATATTTTGTAATAGTTGGAAGTGATGTATTGGGAGAGTAATTAAGAGTGGATGGGAATTTTGTAAGGGGGTGGTGTGATGAGGAGTCCGCAACGAAAGGTGTTGGGACAGGAAGGGACCGTTTAGCGCCGGAAAGGGTTGCCTAGGAATGAAGTCCAGGGACCAGATAAGGGAATGAGCTTTGGGAGGGGACATGCATCCTGAGTACAAAGGGGTAGAGAGTATTTTTTTTATATATATAAGGATAGAATGATGCGAGTTGAGTGGAGTAGTAAGTTGGGTTTAGAGATTGTTTGATAGAGAGGGGTGTCATATTAGTTAAAGCTGTTAATGAGTGTTAGAGTCAGAGGGGTAAAGATTATAAGTATACATGCCAAGTTGTGAATCATGTTACTATGAATAATTAAATCACCCAAACTAATGGGGATTGAGAATGTTAAAGAAAGAGAGTTATAGTAAAAATATAAAATTAATGGAAACAAGTGACAGATTTTAATAGAAGTTGAACTAATTAGAGCAATAAATGTGTAAATTTTAATTAATTTAAATGTCAATTTTATTGTTAATTGTAATAATAACCATGTTAATTTTGAATGTCTTATTATATTATGTTTGAAGATAAAAAATTTTAAAGATGTTTAAGGTATTTTATGATGTAGCCTAGGTATAACCTATGTAGGTCAAGGTTGTGGACTTGACCCAGTTTGATCAGCTGATGGTTGATGTTATAAACTAGACCAGTTTTGGCAATGAAGTGATGCAAATTTTGTTGTTTAATTGATTTAAATAATTTTAAATTTTCTGAATATTGAGAAAAGTATATTTTAATAAATTTAAATTTTTGAAAAAAAAAAAAATTCTGATTTTTGTGCCTGCCATGTAATTGATGTTTTGAGTGTATTATTGTTTAGGTGTATTACTAGTGTTGTTTATTGAATTGTTTTGGTTAGTATGTATGTATAATCAAATGTTAGGACAAATGAGTTCATGTTTTAATTAGATGTTCAATTTATTTGTTTTTCTGATTATTAAGAGTAATGAAGAAAATTCATAGATTCAGATAAGAGATTTCGTTTTGATTTTTTGAGAGAGAATAATGGTAATATAAAAATTTGGTTTTAATTTAAATGAAACTTTTAAATTTGAAAATAAATTTTGTTGGTATGTATTAACAAGTATATGTATGCGCCCAGTATTGCTGAAAACGACCCAGTATGCGTGATAAGGGGGAACATATCGGTTGAGGATCTGGCATGGAATAAGGCCAGGGATTCGGAGTTTGGGGGGTAGCATGTTAGAAGGTTAGGTGTGCTGTGGTGCGTGTCTGTTCGATTTTATGGTGTTGGGATCTCATATAGAGAAGTCCAGTAATCTCATTCAGGTGCGGCCATAGTCGCCGAGCCAGGGGGGTAGTTTACCCATGATGCATAAGAACTAAAGGGGGGTTGTTGGCACCATATCCTCACCGGTCCTCTTAGGGGTTAGCAATGAGATTTCTTCTGTTTTGACAGAAGATCTCTCATTGGGGGGGGGTATTGTAACGGGGCTAAAATGAGGGTTTTTTTATTTTATTGAGATGTTTTTAAATTCATTTTCCACCTGTGTGATCAGCCACGTGTTAAAAGGTTTGTTCAAGCAAAGAACGCATAATTCGAAGTTAATACAATGGAATGCGTCAACGTGCGACCACGCCATACCATTCTGAGAATTTTGAGACTGTGTGACACACACCCACAAACGCGCAAGCACCAACATCTGTGGAGCGCCTAAACGACGCCAAGAAGCGAAAAACAAAAATGGCTTGAAGAAGAATTTTGTTAAACACGTGGTCAGAGACATGACGGAAACGAAACTAGACCACACCCTTACCGTGACGTAAACCTCTGGACACCAAATATCGTCAATGTCCAACTCACGAAAATCTCGTGTGTAGTGTGTGTAACTAATGAGACTTTGACAACGAAGGCTGTGTGCAGCGATGAAATTGGTTCGCAGGCAAGGCAGTGATGTCCGCCCGCATGTAGAGGGAGTCGAGATACAGTAGCGGCGTCGGCCGGACGCTCGCTTCGACTCAGTGGTCCCATGTAAATTACTAAAAAATGTAAAAGTTGTAAACCGGCATAAATGGGTGGAACGGTATCCCGAAACGTAATAAGTGAAGTGCAGAAGGAGGAAAATTAAACGTGTGCGTGACTGACAGACATTCGGATGCATCTGGTGTAGTGCGCGGCGAGGAGAGGCGCCGGCCGTTGCGTAACCAACTATCACTATTCAATTTTCAATCATTCAGTATTTTAAGTCTCGAGCAAAATAAAAGGGGGATATAAGAATGTGTGTGTGTGTGTGTGTGTGTGGATGGCAAACTGGGTTCGTTTTTTTAGATTAAGGATTGGACTAAGAATACGTAAAGAAAAATGTTAAGTGAAGGTTTTGTTTTATTACTGTTTTATTTTGTTTTTCATAATTACAAATGAGGTTTTGGGTAGAATAAATTAAAAGGTTCGTTGGTATATAAATATGTGTTAGTGTAGTTATTTCGTCATTACCACTTCCTAACTTTCTGTGCTAAAAGATTCGTCTAACGTTCCGGGTTCTTCTGAATTATTATGGGGAGGTAGTCGGATTGCAAAATTGTCCCAATTTTATTAAGGTAGAGTGTTAAGGTTTCGATATATAACCTAACCAAAAATATCGTGGCGACTCTGGGCTTCTGATGAAAATTTATGAAAGGTAAGTAAGTGAAAAGATCGCAGGTAAGTTTCTGGCAGTATTTCTATTTATTTATTTCGATTAAGTTTGTTTCTCAACAATACATAAAAATGATTTTAAAATCCAACAAATTTACCAAGTTCACTGTTTTCAAAATACATACACTGTAATGGTACCAACCTATGGGTATTTATAATTTTAATCTTTTCAATTCTATTCCATCAAATAAAAATGTGGACCAACTATATCGTCAAGGCTGGTGTGAATTGGCATTGGAATGCAAACTTTCAACGAGGGTGCGTATGCGTCCCCACGTGCGCACTCAGCCGGCCAAGGTTCTCAGGCGTTTGGTCACGTATTAATACATTCCTCAGCGCAGTGCGCAGAGAGAACAAAGGCAGTCAACTAAAAACCATCCATCCGGCCGGATGATCACAACAGGCTCGCGAGCCGAAATTTTATTACAAGGTATACAAGTGTGAACTCGAGAAAACAGTAAAACAGTAATAAGTCGTCAGTGCTCACCCATGAAAACATCTTTCGGCAATTAATATCAAACAGTGCGGACGTGAGCATTTCCGCTCGCCGCCGGCTGCATACCTTTATGCCCGCAACAAAAAATGTGAACACAGCACGTAAAAATATAAAATAACAAACTTATAACTTTATCAGAATGTGTTAGCAGTTTAAAAATACATAAAGTCAGTGAACATTAGAAAACCAACATCCGTAGTGTGTGTGGAGCCATGAGACGTCTTCTGGACAGATTTTCAGCTAAGTAACAAATAAGAGATAAAACCAAATTTTCAGTATTTTATTTAGATTCAATAAAATGAGCTCAATTAGGGAAGTTAATGAAATTGTACTGCATGATTGCGTGAATATAAAAAATATAAATTTAAGAAGTGCTGGGTTGTGAAATATATATAATTCTATAATTTAAGACATTATTGATTATGTTTATTTTGGTGGGTATGAAAAATATTAATGGGAAAGAAATTTTAACTTGATTCAATAACTACGCCTCATGGCGAATAGCAATGTGCTTTGTTTTCAAAGTAGAATCTCATGTAACTATGTGTGGCTTGATAATAAAAGGTAATGTCATTGGTAAATATTACAATTAAGAGTAAGTTATTTCAAGTAACAAGATCTGCTGTTTCTGGTTCGCTTAAACGAACTTGGCCCAAAAAGGTAAGCATATTTGAATTTTCTTTGTTGATGACAACATGGGGCCCGAACGAAATGGTTAATACAGAAAGTAAACAGTATGTAACTCAATTAATAAAAGCATAAAAGAAAGAAAACATTACAACACATATCAGAAAACACTAATCTGAAATGCCTTACTGTAACAAACAGCTTTATCAGTCATGGAGAAATACATACCTACCTACACAAAACCTTAAAAGTATACACACGTCACTTTTCTACCTCTAAAATCACTTTCTTTTAAGCCTACCCACTTAGTTGTCTCTACTTCTTCTGTTTATGCTTCTTCAATCTTCCACAAAAAGTTTTCAAATATTAACACAATTTAGAAGCTCTTTATGAATACATAATGAATGCACAAAATACTCTGGATTCAAAAACTTGCTTGTTCTGAACTTTTTAGGAATCTCAATTCTGAATATAAACAATTCTCAATTCTGTCAAAATCATCACATTTTGCAACTTCATGTTTATTTTGGGAACAAATTTGCAATTGACATTCTCTACAGTTTTACACTACCAGACTTTATTCATATTATTCCAGTACATTTCTATACTCAAGCTATTGAGTAAACAACTCTTGACATTTCGCTGCAACATTGCCAACTGACATGGGAAGCTTTAGGTTTACCAAGCGCTGCACCATGCAAAACTGACCACATGTTTATCGGTGTAAGAATGTGGCAACACAGTACTATTACAGCCTGTTTCTATGGTGACACGAACGAAATCCTGTAACGTGATTGGCAGAGGTTTTTACACACGCTTTTACTCTCACATGTATCAAACGTCAGAATCGCTTACTCAAAGATATTCTAGTCTAACTGTAGTAAAATTACTTACCTCTTCATCTATTTTTGCTTTATCCTGGCGATTAGGTTGTGGCATAGGACCAGCACCGGGTCGTTTTTGTCTACAATCCTTTGCAATATGACCTGCACCTCCACACGATGAACAAACTATGTTGTTTGTTACATTTGGCTTATCCGGACACTGAAAACATCCAAAATAATAATATAAATACACACCACACATTATTTGTTTAAAGATATGCTTGAATGGCCTCTTACTATTTGTATGCATATATATTTTTTTAATACCATAAGTAATACAAAAATTGAATAACTGATCTTATTTACAAAAATACAAAACACACATGTAGCACACAATATCTACCATAAACATCATTAACATGGAGTCTGAATGAAGTAATGAGTAAATTAGGAACTTTATCCAAACACAAAACAATTTATTTCCATATCAATTATGCAGGATGAATGATCATTCAAATCACGACCAGACAGATAATTTCATAATTCTGTCCCACAATATTGTGGCTACATTACGTTCCAAAAGAATTGTTCTAAAGCTCAAAAATGGATTTGAAAAACACAATCTTTTAGGTATGGGATATATTTACTTTGTCAAATTACTAATAAACAAATAAAACTTAAAACATTCGTAAAGACCTTCTCACATAGACATCTGAGAAAATGTTTTTATGTAAAATCAACTGAAAACAAAAAAGTTAGGAAATTTCACAAAAAATGAGAAATTAAATTAAGACCAGTTTAATAATAAAAATTACATAATAAATTACAAAATTCTTTCATGTTCAAAAATTATTTTTAAAACTCAAGCTGCACTATTATGCCGGTTTGTCAGCAAACCGGCGCTTGTATAATAAAAATTATATATATATAAAATAATTATATTTGTGTCAGACGCGAAATTGCTAGCTGTCTTAATTCAGCTGCGTAAATTTGTTGCTCCGTTGGGTTGTAGTACTCGCCGCGCATTCTAGTGGGGAAAATATGCGTAATTTGGTCTCTGCGCTGACAAGTACAGAATTTCCAGTCTACCTTTGCCTGCCACTCCGTGTACATCTGCCCCGTCCGACAGAGTTGAAGTTTTCTTTTAATCGTCTTGTACCGCTATCCATGACTAGATAATCTCGCCAAGATCTAAGGTGAGTAAATTAGAATGTATTTTATGGTTTACGTAAAATAAAATCTGAATTTGAATGTTAGGTGAGTGGATGGAGACGGATAGCTTTTGAATAATGCACACCACGTGGCGTGGACTTAAAGTATTCAGTGTTATAGAATTTTTAATTTTTCTAAACTCTTATTTAATTAATTTATATTGTAATTAAGATACAGCAATTGCCCATCACATTAGTGGAGTAAAATTGTGTAATTCCGTGATACTTACAAGGTTTCAAATGCATTAGCACGTGGCTGCGTCCAAAGCTGAACAGGGTGTGGTGTGTCAAACTTTCTGCTCACGTTGGCATAATTAGTAACTGTGAAACTTATAAATTGATTTTATGTGCGTCTGTGAGAATATTATAAATGGCAAAAGAGGAGACGTTATATTTTAATTAATTCGAGCTTTGTTTAAATGGTCAGGGGGCCTGTTCAAATTTGTTCTGGACTGGTTCAAGCGAGGGTGCGCGTGTGAGTTATGCTATGAAAATAAGTGTGTGGTCATCTATCTAATTATCATTTATGCTTAGGGACCTGGCCCAAGACGAAGATCCAGCCCAGGCATGTCCATCTGCTCCTGAACTTAGCAAAAGGCTCTCGGCTTCACCTGTCGGAAGGACGGCAAGATCACCATGCCCCGGCAATACTTCATAACCTAGCCGTTAGACTCACTGACCACTGAACACCTGGGAATCCACTTCATAGACAAGGTGATATTTAATCAGTTTAATTCTTATTTGGTCTACATAGAAGCCATCTATTTGTGCCGTTACCAATCAATAAAACTCAAATGGTATTTTGTGACACACCATGACATTTGTTATCTTAATGACGTTTTAATTGGGCCCCGGTCCAACGCGACAATTTTGTGCGTGGATTTTGGGCACTTTATGTATAAAATTACTTACATTCGACCTTAAGTGTAAGCCCGGGGGTTGGCATGTGTCTGAGGCTCCTTAGATTTCATGCACTCTTTTCCTTACTCGGATACTGTAAAGGGGGTTGTTTAAGTATTTGGGGACCGGTATTTCAGACATGTAGGTGGGTGCTGTTGGTGACAGGATAGACCCGACCGGCTGGTCGGGTTCAGTTATAATTCCTGTTCGGTTATCTATGGTAACTACAGTTAATACATATTTAAATTAGGTTTTGGGTCACATAAGGGTTGTAAGTTTTTTTTATTCAAGTTTCAGTCCGGTCCCCTAATAAGACCTTGGGTAGGCAGGTTTTGCATGCAGATTTATGCAGGCCCCATGCACATGTTAAATTATGTCCGGTCATGCTTAGGAACATGCCGGCTTCCAGGTCAAACCAGATTGTCTAAGAAATTATAAATTCACACAGGCTGTTAATGTCACATAAAAAGTTGTAACTTGTATTTTTAAATTATTTTTGTCAAACCAGATTTTCTAAGAAATGATAGTCACACAGGATGTTCATGTCACATAAAAAGCTGTAACTTGTATTTTTTGAATTATTCTTGTCAATTCAGATTTTCGCAAATAACTTGTAATTATAATTCTAACAGTAATTATAACTTGTAATTTAGAGTTGTAACTTGTATTCTGGCCCACCCAGATTCTTGTGGGGGGGCACTAGATGTATGTATACGGATGTATGTATGGGTATTGTAGTTTGAAATTTCCATATGATGGGGCAATATATATATATATATATATATATATATATATATATATAGAGAGAGAGAGAGAGAGAGAGAGATAGGCAGGTGGCAAGGCTTTCATGTATAATGTTGTTTGTTATGTATATTTGTGATATTGAATATTTGTCTATGATATGTATATACGTTTATGGGTATTTATGTTGAAGCAAGTAATGAAAAGGCTATTGAAATTTAAGGGGGCGAGTTGGATAAAAGATGATGTTATGACTTCAGGGCATATATATATTTAATGTAAATTGTGATGGGGAATATTTGAAGGGGAATTGATATATACGTATGCATACAAAATATGATCTCAAGAATTTTCTCAAATTATGTAAAGGAAATGTTTTTAAGACCTAATAAAAACTGTTATTATTGGTTAACAGCTAGTTTGATTGCAAGTCCCGTCCCACTGGACCCAGCGCATTTTATGCTTCTCTAGGCCTTCTGCCTAGTTTTAAATCTAGTGGCCCCTCTTTAAAAAAAAAATTATTTCAAAAAATTTTATAAAGTATAAAAGGGTTTAAAGAGGGGTTACACTATAGAGGACATTTTGAAGAATTTACGTAGTTATAAGTTAAAAAAAAAATTTTTTTTAATTTATTGTAACTAGTTAATTTTGTTTATACAGTTTTCCCAATATTACAAGAGTTATATTCTGAATAATGTTTTTCATTTTAGCAGTCTTCATCATCTGAACTTTGTTGCTGACTGTTGCATCATACTGAATAAGGTCTTTCGGTGTGACCTCATTCAGTTTGGTAATCACCATTACCAAGCTGAAAATGACCTTGTTTCGAACTTGATTAACAGTTGTGACAACAAAAGGCCTTGTTAAAACACAGCAGCTACTAGTTTAGCATCAAATCATGACAAAAGTTGGAAATTTATATTTTGACTTAAAATTATCAGTTTTCTAGCAGGTTATGTTCTACTTTGTTATAAAAATTAAATTTCTTAAAATTGCCTGTTTTCAAATTTGCTACGCTGGTTAATTTTTTTATTGACTCCCAAAATAGTTTTTCACGAAACTTAAAAAATTGTTTTTCGAATCCATTGTTGTGACTTTACAACCTTTCTCTTGAAAAGTACTGGAGGTACAGGCCGCCATAGGACAAATTTTTTTTAATTTGTCAGGGCATGAAATGTAAAAAAAGTTTTGCCCCATTTGTGTCCCAAAAATTTTAGTATAGGCTTACTTTTTCTTTGCTGTGAAATCTTGAAGTTTTCACTAGCCATAATTAAAAAACATGGTCTGTTTATCTGGAACTTTATAAACTGTCTTCTTTGTTTTAACTAGTAGAACAAACCATAAAATTAATTGTTTCTTAATGTGACATCATGTTCTACATTCTAAATGTAAAGATAGTTTATAGTATATAACATGTCACATTCAAGCACTAATGAAGCTATAATATTTATTTCTTTTTTTATAAAACTAAATGCAACTTCAAATAATCAAAATATTTTAAAACTGTTTAGTTAATGCTACAAATAATTAGTAAATAAACTATAGTATTACACACAATGAACACCATATAGCAGAGTAGAAATACAAAAATTACCATCCATGACTTGTGATCTGATGAACCACAATTTGAACACCGCGGCCCATCATTTTCTCGTAATGTTCCGTTAAGTAATGCCAACTCACGCAACTGCATGCGTCGCAAGTCATTCTGTCCCTCGGGCACTTCAACACCTTGCCTTATTATCTCCTTTATCTAAATAGACAAAAACATTTCATTTTCATACAAACTTTGAACTCTGTACAAAGTAACAATCTTGTCCTCATAATGTACTTTCTTAAGGGTACCCCGGTTAAGATAAGTCAAATGCCCTAAATCATGGATTTTCAAATAAACCCAATAATATTGTTAGTTGAACTAAAAAATAAGGTACACACAGTCCGTATCTCGATAATCCCCCTTTCCTCCCCCTAAGGGGCAAAAAAAGTGGATTTTTCGGTTTCTATGTTTTTAAAAAGAGATTTTATCATGGGAATCTGAAAAATTCTGAAATGTAGTGGGTGTGAAGATCTTATCTGGTGAATTTTCTCAAGGTCACAAAGGTCATTATGGGCTCTAAAAAAATTCTCAGAACATAAAAATTTGAATTTTTAAGTTTTGAGGAAAAAAAATTCTACAGTTTTATAGAGACCATTAAACAATACTTTAATGCATTTTTTATTTTGTGCAACACATTTAAAAATTCAATTTTTTTTAATTTTTACATTTTCTTTTTAGGTGGAATGTACCATTTATAGAAAAAACGTAACACCATTTTAAAGCTTATAAAAAGACGCGTATTTTGGTTTTTTATTATCACTTTTCGTTTCCAATTTTTTCATTAAGATACCATTTTTTTGACATTATCATGGCATACATCGCATATAGCGTAAAACAGCATGTAGCACTTTAGCACCATTACTCTGGACCGACGGAGGGTTGGTGATGTTTCCGGTGGCTCCTGAAGCATGGCGTGTGGTGCCTTGGACACCCAGTACTAAAGGAAAGGCCATTGCATTAACTGGTGGTGACCCTACAGTTTGGAAACTTTTCCCTTGGCTCACGCTTCTTCAAGACAGTGTGAGAGTCCAAACAATACTTCAGGTATACTGAAGCTAACATGTTGATTTAAAGTATGTGACCTGTTTCAATACAAGACTGGATCCTTAGTGGAATAAGGTCGAAATGTCATGAGCTAATGACGGTTCACTGCACTTGATCCTAGCCAATAATGCTACTTCCTTGAGGAACTTCTGAGAATAATTCACCATATTCCTGGTCAGTGGTCTAAGTACATTAATCTCTTGTTTGTGTGAAAAAGTCCCATCCCCTCTTGCCAATGCTTACTGAGTGGGTGGAAAGTATGGATTTTTTCTGAAAAAGTCCCATCCCCTTTTCTGCCTTCATTGGGAAACAAGTATGTTTCTATTAGAGATGTTAGATACTGTATAACTGACACTGACCACAACAGATCAAAGATTAGTATGGTATTCCAAACAACTGACCTCCACTCAATGAAAAACCAGGGATGAAATATACCAAAAGGAGTTTCTCCATTTATTCAGTAATGTTTTGGTCTCTGAGGAAGGCTAAATGATGACATGACCAGAATACGAGTTACAGCCTATGCCCTACAAGACACCTAAGAGAAGTAGACCCACCTGATAGAGCCTTGGGATTTGTACGTAATTTTCAATTTACTCAAAAGCTTAACTAAAGCTCCACAATTGACAGGAATAAAAATATAAGCTTATAAATTAACAATACAATTTTCACCTTGTCGACAGCTTTCTTCACACATTCTGGATTATTAGCTGTCACATAAGCATGTAAGGGCTCATCTTCACCTGGTAATGGTTGTCCATCTTTGCGACCCACCTTCCCTTCTTTCACAGATCCTTTTCCACGGATTATAATCTTTGCCCCAGTGTCCCGTTCCATAGCTACAACATAATTTAATAAAAATTAACCACATTCTTATAGATATTAAAATCTTTTCAGTGTTGAAACTGCTATTACCTGCTGGGCTGTTATGCCGTGGTCCACAGTTGCTGCTGCTGACAATTTGTTTTTTCTGAGGTGAATTGGTGGACACTGTGCCAATCTTAGACACTGACGATGGGGCCGAAAATGTTTGTAAACCACAAAAACTGTGGATCACGGCCTAACAGCCCAGCTGATAATACCAATTTCAACAATGTTGAAACTGGTTCTGAAAGCTTAAGAACTTGCATAAGCCTTAAAGTTTCAAAAATTTTAGGGGAGCAGGTCATGAAACATTTCAAAAATTAATTTATAGTTTTTAGCATTAAAATGTTCTCCTGTCTTTCTGTTTAAAATTATATTTAATATACTTTAATATTTATGACGATTTTACCTCAAGATGTTTTCTCCTTATTTGGAACAAATCCAATAAATATTACATAGTACAAACAAGAAAAACAACTGAAAAAACATTGGTTTTGAACACCTAAATGCATACAAAAAACCAGAAATATATAAACCTAATTTGGCCACACATGCAATGAACACTGGACATGAATTCTCACAAATAACCAATATGACACTAATAAAACACATACCACACAAGGGCACAATATGAACGTTTGGGAAAATTTACAAATATACAAACATAAAACAAAACAAACTAATACATGAACAAATACAAATCAACACAATTTTCAAAGCACTCAACATCGAAAATACACGAAGTACTAACATATACACCACAATCTGAATCACACAAAATAGGCTAATACCAATTTAAAGTGCCAAAGGCCAACAGAAAACCACAACAACCAACCAACACACAAGTACTTCACAAGGCTCAAAATTAGGAAGGCTGAGGACAGGAACACAAAGCGTCCCGAAACATGTTCCAAATAAGGAGAAAACATCTTGAGGTAAAATCATCATAAATATTAAATAGATTATATACATCAAGAAATAGACTGTAGCAAAAAGTGTTTGAATATATATTGCAACAGTACAAATGTATAATAGGTTACTGTGCATTGCACGAAGTAATTAAAAGAATTAATTAGAATAAATAAATAATTCATTTTAATAATAATCGTTCAGCTTGCAATATGAACGACTAAACATGCCGGTTGGAACAGGTGAAACACGCCAGCTGTTCTGCCGGTGTGTACACACGTATATTACGTGTGTGTGTGTGTGTGTGTGTGTGTGTGTGTGCGACCTGTCCATTCCTGAAAAGCATCAACCCTTCAGGAATGCTATCAATTATTTGCATTTATTTAATTTGTAATACTTTTGTGCATAATAGCACAAAACCAAATACACCAAAATGTGTATAAAATTAGACAAACGTGTGTATAAAAAATAGTGAAGAACGGATAAAAAGTGTAATGATAGGATGTAATGGTACAAACCGATGAAGAAATGTAATTTAAATCTTTTCATTTTTTATTTCACAAGAGTATATTTTTGGTCACCGACTATAGCTCCGTGACTGGTACGGTGAGGTACAAAAATGCAGACTGTCAGAAAGGGTACGTATTCATGCGTATGCGCGCAACGTGTCGGCCAATGTTCACACAGAAAAGTCACGTCTGAAAAAATTCCTTCTCGCCTAGTGTGTAGAGAACAAAGGCAGTCGGCATATAACTTCGGAACCGCGCAGAGGCGTTAGTGCGTGGTCCCGCCTAAAATACATTAAAATCATGTAGACCGACCGGCTGAAGATGGGAGAATTGGTGTAAATAGCCGGTTCGATAAACAGGCTCTCGAGCCGAAAAATCCATTAAATTGGTAATAGTGTGACTAAATTGCAACTAAAAATGATATAAAGTAACGTTAAATTGAAACATCAAATTACCTTCAGTGAACCAGTGAGAATATATTTTCGGCAGTGATCAAAATTTTAACAGTGCGAGTGTAATTTGGACGACTAAAGGAACAAAGAATGAACTAACTTCAAAACGTGGCGGAGGCGATATCAGGAAAGTAAACTGACAATCTAAATTACACCCAATATAAAAAATAAAATTTATATAATGCATAAAGAGATCTCTTATTTTAAATAAAAGGGGGTAAAAGTGTGAAAGAAGTGTGTGAGCAAATGCTGGGTTGCCTTATGATAAGAAAATATTTAAACTAGTTCGTAGCATAAGTAAATGCCAATGTTTGTTTTTGTATTTTGAAAAGAGAGTAAAAAGAGCAGTAAGAGTTTTGAGAAGAGAAATGAATAAAAAGTAAATTTAAAAGTAATATAAAAGAAATGTTGAATAAAACACAACTATTTAATGCCATAAATGAGTGTAATTTATTAAAGAACGTAACTCTAAATCACTTATAGGTCACGAGTTCACCTATATTTTTTATTAAGTATTATTTGGTCGTTAAATTGTACTTTCACAACGGCGCTCCGAACTGGGACAGTTTGTGTAAATTAACTTGTGTACAGAGTCTACTCGTGAATATAAGGTGATTTAGAGGTTAAGGCAGAATACGTGTAAATGACGAAAAACGATGTTATGCTAGAACATGTTATACATAAGTGATGCTTATACTATTGAATAATAGTGAATGCATGTAAAATAAGGACTATTAAGATATAGGAAAATCTTGTAATTTAAAAAAGATGGCAGAAAATAATGAAAATAATACGATTAACGTAAATGACTTTAATGAATCAGCTGTCATGAATGGCCTGGGAGTTCATTCAACTCCAAATGTAGGTCAAGATGAATCGAATGTCACAGATGATTCGGGAATTCAATTAACACCAATTGCAACTAATGACAGTAATGAATCTGAAAAAGATATGATGAAATATTTGTGTAGCACCCTGTGCAGTATGAATAACAAATCTGGTACGTTTGAAAACAGGGTTTGATGAAATGAGTATAATTTTAATGAAAAGTTTGATAAGATAAATAATCTGTTTTATCCAAACAAAAGTAATTTTAATGAAATTAGAAATGAAATTATGCAAGTTAATAAAAGTGTTGAGAAAACCAATAAGATAATTGAAAGTAAAAACGAAGTAGAACGAAATATTGAGGATGGGAGTGTGGAGAATAAATACAGGTGAGTGTAACGAGAACAAAAATAATGAAGAAATAATTAACGAGGTAAGTGACAGTTGTAAAAACGAATTAACAGTTAGTGGTAAGATAGTTGAAAAGGTAAGTGAGAATAATGGTGGTATAATTAAAAATGTGGTGTTAGAGAGCAAGGTTCTGAATAATAAGAGTGGCAATGAAGTGTTAGTGGAAGTAGAATTTATTATTAACGGAGTGTTAGCGAGTGTTGATGAAATTGATGAGGGCAAAGGGCAAATTTTCCCCGTGATGTAAGTGGAGTAAGGACTCAGCTAGTCGTGACGTTTGAGGACAAAGGTTCCTCCAGAGGTTATGTGGAAGACGAGGTGTCTTCGAGTAGTCCCTTCATTTTTTGTGGTGTTCTTGGAAGAGCCAGGAAGTGTTGTAGTAAGTTTGTTGTGCCCTTTGCATGGAATGAAGTAGTTCAGGGGTGTTGTGACAAGTGTTATGATGAGAAATATGTGGAGAGAGAGAGAGAGAGAGAGAGAGAGAGAGAGAGAGAGAGAGAGAGAGAGAGAGAGAGAGAGAGAGAGAGAGAGAGAGAGAGGATGATAGAGATGTTTAAGTAGAAGTTATAAAGAGTTGATAGAGAGGTTAGAATTGGAGAAAATAGACGATATGAAATACTTACTGGTTGTAGTAGAGGTTGATGATTATTCTGATGAGACCACTGTCAATGATGAGCACTTACCTTGTGATGTGATTGATATAGTAGACGAATATGATGATATAACTTGCATGGGAATAACGAATAATACTAAGCAAGACTGGACGAAAAATACCAATGTAGAAGGGTTTTATGAATTAATAGTGGGGAGTAATCTGGGGAATTATTCTTGCGATATAGGGGATGAATCAGCAGTAAAGGGTTATTATATAAATAATAATAATGTAATGAGAGTAAGTAAAGATGAAAATTGTTATGTGAAAGTAAGACTAATTTTCGATGATGGTGGTTAGAGAAAGTGAATGAACATTTAATTATTTTAGTTTATGGTGATGACTTGGCTAACTTATGTAATGAGGTGTGGTAAACAATAATATGATATGACGAAAAATTGTAGATAAATTTATAGTGAGGTTAATTGTGTTTGTGTAGTAGGTCATTTTATACTATGTATTTTATGTAAACAATGTATGTATGCAGTAGGAATTGATTTTAATAATAATAATGGTATACCAGACTAAATAAATAATGAGACTAATTATGAAGTTTGTAATGGGGCAAAAAGGAGGTTTTTATTCTTTATTAAATTTATTTAACTTTCAACTGTAATTCCCACATAACCAGGTTCTATTCAAACAATGAACAGTGACATAGCTTTGTGAACGGGGTGTTGTAATAGAACGCAATACTGTTTTAGTAAATCGAGTGTTTTGTCATGCACAGAGTACGCGTAAAACGAGCACGTGCGCAGATCATGCACCTCAGACTGAAACGACGCTTCGAAAAAAATGGCGAGGCTGAACAATTATATCACAATGTGCTCTGATGCTGAAGGAAATTAAGTAGAGGCCACACCTACCTGTGCCTCCTGTATCGTTGCCGGTTAATATCGTCAACAACTTGGGCACATTGAAAATCCACGCTACATTTATAGTGACGAACAGTTCGTAACACGAAGGC
Source organism: Magicicada septendecula (assembly GCA_034769895.1). Taxonomy (NCBI): domain Eukaryota; kingdom Metazoa; phylum Arthropoda; class Insecta; order Hemiptera; family Cicadidae; genus Magicicada; species Magicicada septendecula. The sequence continues at coordinate 132,153,515 of CM068372.1, forward strand.
AGTGCCTTCCCTGTTAAACCACCAGCAAAGGTGGGGAGCGGTGTACAGAGTTGTTGCCCAGTCGACTTAAACTCCAGACCACGCGTGGTCAGTAAAAACATTTTGTGCAAGCAAATTAGGGTCGGGCGACCAACCAAGTGTGTAAATCAGTAGAAAAGTTTAAAACAAAATGGAACACAGTAAAACCAAGTGAATTCTTTATCAAAAGTAAAATAACAACAGTTTGGACATAGTGCGAGCGAACCATGCAGGACGCGCCACCCGGTCGACAGTGACGCCGTTTCAGAAAGTAACAGTATTCCACCAAACCCATTATTATTATTTTACATAATCTGTATGTGTGCGAGTATGAGCAAACTGGGTAGCCTTATTATTATTACTATGATTATAATTTAAGATTGTTAGCAATAAGTAATTCAACAAGTTTTTATTTCATGTATAATAGATAAATAACAATGTTTTCTGAGAAAAAGGGAAAAATAACAAAAAAGTAACGTAAAATCAAATATTTAAATGAATGTGAAATAAATAGTAGTTTTTTGAAGATAATGAGTAATACAGAAATTAAAGTTGAATGAATATTCCAGCAGTTATTATCGATGTAACGTAAAAGAAATTGTTGATGTGCGAGTTTTGGTATCATCTGATAATAAAATCAGATAAAATAAAAAGGTGTTAATTAACAATATAAACATGTATTTGTCATTGCATCCACCTGTTTTTCCTCTGCTAAAGTACACCAGACGACAACCTTGGTAAATTACGAAAGGTAGTTAACATTTCAAATTTCAATAATTTAAGAATTAATTAACGTATACTATTTCAAATAACGTCCACACAGGGACGATTTAAATATTTCAATCTTTAATTAACTTGAACTGCTTCAGTTGACGCCCTAAACAGGGACGAATTTACAGATTTTAATAACCAAATAACAAGTCATGCTTCAAGTTTATAATGCAAATGAATTGTAATTGTTTTGGAGTAAGGAGATTAAAATAACTTTGTGTTTTAGAAACTGAATTCAATAAATTTGAGATGAATTGATTGATTAATTAATGGTGTATACATGAACTTTGGTAATAAATTTAAATGATTTTCCTAAGATTTGAACTGTATAATAAATAAGAAATGAGTATAGGTAGAATGTGTTTAGTTGTGGAGTCATATGGTTATTATGATGTATCAGAAGGTACATATGGTTTTGTACGTTATATTTGTGGTGGTAAATGGTTATAATTGGGAGTTTATGATAGTAAACATGTTTTTATTTGATTGAGTAATTGACCATATGTAGGTAGGAATTTTATGACAGTAAAATAAAAGAGTCTTATAATGATGGCATTAGATGAGTCTGAAAGAATTTAACTTAGGTAAGGTGTAGAATTTTTAGTAAAAGTTGCATTTGAAATGTTATGTAGAATGAATGTCGATAATCAATTTGAATTTTCTGGAGAATTTAATGATCCAATAAATGATAAATAATCCAAGGTGGAGGACTAAAAGGTTCAATTAAAATTAAGGTTTAAATGTTTGTAAAGTTGATTCAGATGCAAATGAGATGTTTATTTTAATGAAATGAGGTTTATGTTCTTTATGAATGTTTATGTTGTATTATGTTTATTATGTTAGTGTGTAGGAATTTTAAACATGTATTATGTATTTTGCATGTGATTCCCCACTTTCGGGCGGTCACGGCGTCACTGAACCCTGACCGTGGATTTGGATTATTGGTAGCAAGTGTCGTTAGGTAGATTGTATCCTAGCCATACTTGTTATTATTTTCAAAATTGGTGACTTTAGAAATTAACCGGGGGGTTATAATGGGGAATCGTCAGAACTATGGAACAGCGGCTATCATCGAAGGGGGTGATAGTGCCGGTTAAGGGCATATAAATAAAATTTAGTAGGATTACTGGTGTCCTCGGGCATCAGTAATGCCAAAGTTTTTATAACGCTGAAACAAGAACGGTGTAGGCAACGTCTACACCTTATATAAACTTCAGTTCTTGTGGATGCAAATGGGCGCTACAGTCCACCATAAGGAAAAAATAGTGTGTGTGGAAAAGGAGCTGGCCGTTACAAGCCAGGGGTGTAGATAACGCATCTATGCACAAGGTAGATACCTGATCCGGTTTACCTGGCAGGTGATTTACCTAATTGTAACTGGGTTAAAGGGGGGTATACTAAATTGATGTAGAAGGAGAAGTAACTGAGAAATCAGTGAGTATGAATGACCATAACAGTGGTAAAGTCAAGTTTACTGTGCTCTAAATAAAGAGTTTGTTATTGATGACCCAATTACTGTTCTATAATGGTTACTATGTGCTGTGTAATTCAATGATTAGTGATGACCATTCACTTATGAGAATAAATGATTTTAAAAACTAGACTCAATGTTGTAATAATTTTATGATCACAAGGACATTTTATGACTTAAATTGGATAATTTTGTGTATTTGTGTTACTTGAACTCAGTGTACCTAGAGTAAGGTCATTCACCTGGTAATAAGACATCAGTTGATGACTGGTGTTAAATGTAGTCTGTTTCGGGTAATTAATTCATAAGTTCAGTTGAATTGATGGTAGTAACAATTTTGTTTCTTTTGATTAATTGTCAAAATATATATTTCTAAAATTTAAATTCATATTCTTGCAAAAAAAAAAAAATTATTTTTTTATTTGAAGTAAAGATTGTATTTTGTTTTCATGTTCGCTATATGAGGTGATGCTATGTTGGTAATGTATCAGCTGAGTCATAGTGTTTTGTGTAGATTATATTTGTGTAACCAAGTGTAGTTGCAATTAAGCTGATGATAGTAATAAGTTGTTTATTTTATAATAATTGTTGTTGCATGCTCAACGCTCTCGAATAATTCTAGAGTTAGTATTTGTCATGCGAAGTGCTGCTGGTAAAGGAATAGGAAATGTGTTTTTTTAAATGAAAAGGTGGACTGTATAATCTGAATTAAATAGCCATTTATTGAAGAATTATATAATGAAGCGCATGGCCCATGCAATTACGTATGGCGTACATTGCCAAGATAAATACCGATAGAAGAAAGAAAATTGTATAAAGAAGTTACATAATTAAATTTCATATCGCCGCGGCTAGCAAATGGAAGCGAGTACTGATCGGATGAAGGCTGAGTTTTAACTAACTAACTGTAGCAGCTCGCGGTAGCGAACTGTACTTTAAGCTGATGACGTAAGTGCGTGGGCTGATTGCGCACGAGTATATAAACAAATATAGATTTAACAATTGTCAACATACAATTATAAAGATTTATAATTAAAATTAAATTCATTTAAAGGAGGAACATTTTGAAAGTAAATTTGAAAGCTGGATGCAAAGGTCATGGGAGGAATGATGAAGTAAATGAATGTAAAATGAAGTTAGAATTAACTGACTGGTTTTGAATAATGCAATTAGAATGATTAATTGAATGAGATGATGTAAATTAACTTAAAATGTGAACTTTGGTAATGAGCTTAGATATGTTTTAATAAATTAATTAAATTTAAATAATTTATTTTTGGTTTGAAATGATATTGCCAGACAAACATTTAAAAGTTGAGTAATGTGAGGGAATTGTATTCATATGGAAGGATGAAATGTTTATGGTAGATTGAAGTTAATTAAGCCTATTATGAGGTTAAGGTTTGTAAAATAAGGAATGTTTAGTTGAGTTAAGATGTACTATTCTAAGATAAGAAAGCACATATGTACGCACCCAGTACTTTGCTAAACGCAATCCAGTATGTATAAGGGGAAACAAATCAGTTGGGGATTCGTATAAGGCCAGTTATTGAATTTTACTGAAATGTTACAAGGTTAGCGAAACTGGTGAGTGCCTGTCTCATTTTACGGTGTTGGGATCTCGAACAGAGAAGTCCAGTAGAGTCATTCAGGTACAGCCATAGTCGCCGAACTAGGGGGTAGATTACCCATGACTTGTTAAGGAATTAAGAGGGTTTGTTGGCACCATATCCTCACTGGTCCTCTTAGGTTTTAGCAATGAGAGTTTTTCTGTTTCGGCAGAAAACCTTTCATTGAGGGGGTATTGTAACGGTACAAACCGATGATGATATGTAATTTAAATCTTTTCATTTTTTATTTCACAAGAGTATATTTTTGGTCACCGACTATAGCTCCATGACTGATACAGTGAGGTACAAAAATGCAGACTGTCAGAAAGGGTGCGTATTCATGCGTATGCGCGTACGTGTCGGCCAATGTTCACACGGAAAAGTCACGTCTGAAAAAATTCCTTCTCGCCTAGAGCGTGGAGAACAAAGGCAGTCGGCATATAACTTCGGAACCGCGCAGAGGCGTTTGTGCATGGTCCCGCCTAAAATACATTAAAATCATGTAGATCGACCGGCCGAAGATGGGAGAATTTATGTAAATAGCCGGTTCGATAAACAGGCTCTCGAGCTGAAAAATCCATTAAATTGGTAATAGTGTGACTAAATTGCAACTAAAAATGATATAAAGTAACGTTAAATTGAAACATCAAATTACCTTCAGTGAACCAGTGAGAACATATTTTCGGCAGTGATCAAAATTTTAACAGTGCGAGTGTAATTTGGACGACTAAAGGAACAAAGAATGAACTAACTTCAAAACGTGGCGGAGGCGATATCAGGAAAGTAAACTGACAATCTAAATTACACCCAATATAAAAAATAAAATTTATATAATGAATAAAGAGATCTCTTATTTTAAATAAAAGGGGGTAAAAGTGTGAAAGAAGTGTGTGAGCAAATGCTGGGTTGCCTTATGATAAGAAAATATTTAAACTAGTTCGTAGCATAAGTAAATGCCAATGTTTGTTTTTGTATTTTGAAAAGAGATTAAAAAGAGCAGTAAGAGTTTTGAGAAGAGAAATGAATAACAAGTAAATTTAAAAGTAATATAAAAGAAATGTTGAATAAAACACAACTATTTAATGCCATAAATGAGAGTGTAATTTATTAAAGAACACAACCCTAAATCACTTATAGGTCACGAGTTCACGTGAAGACCTTGGGACCCGATAAAGGTAAGAAGTGGATGATGAGTATTTTTTATTAAGAATTATTTGGTCGTTAAATTGTACTCTCACAAGGAGAATAAAAATAAATAGTACTTATGTTAATTAAGATAAAGAAAAACGGTTTGTGCATGATGAACACATATAAATTACCGACAGAATGAATATCGGGTAATGTGCAAAAGACTTCGCAATTCGCGAAGACGAACAAAGTAAGTGTGACAAGAATCGTGGGTTAGAAGTGACGCCTCGACAATCTCAAACATGCAGAATATTGTCGAAACATGATTTTGGCGCCCTGGGTATAAATACAGGGGACGCGCTAACATCATTCTCTTCCAAAATCAACCATCATAGCGGCCGGAGGCTCTGATTGACGAGTACAACTTTTTTCTTGATCAACTACTATGGCAGCCAGAGACTCTGCATAGAGACAACAACAGTTACATCTCAAACACAGCAGCAGTCAGGGAACTTCACGACCACTCATCAGTTCGTATAAGCACTTGCAACCTGAGGCCATGATGGGAGACGAGGGAGCATCCAAGTACATGCAGTAATCCAGAGTATGAGAATCCGATGGACGGAGGACCAGGACTCCAAGACTCCACGAATCCAGGACAGCAAAGGAGCATCCAGTATCAAGGACCGAAGAGGACACGCTGTCGATGTACCACAACAATAAGGTGACAAACAACCATGCACTTGAAAACCGACACTTAATCAAAAGACAATAATTAACAAAGAAAGAAAGAGACAATTCAATTCAAATATGAATTAATAAATTGTATAACTTTAAAAACTTGTTTGTATAATAATTAACGTAATATTTAAAGAATTTTTAACAATAATTTTTTATCTGTAACGTAGAAGATATAATTTGAAATCTATAATTTTTGGTATTTAAATTGATAAAGTCATTAGAGAATTTTATTAGAAAGCAATGCATATTGTAACAAACGAGTTGTTCTGGTGGTTTTTATTGGTTATAAGCCACATGTTGGTGTGCCAATTTGTTATATTATATCTATCTTTGGGTTAATTGGTCTTGACTGCGTTGACATCAATTTATAATAAATAACGGGTGTACTTTATTATTTATTTATTTAAAAATTATTTAATATTACTGTTTGTTATGAAACAATATGGTGTTTTACTGATCACTGTTGTTTAACACTGAATAAAAAATGCACTCGCCACCGATCTGGACTACGCTGCTTCACTAACCCTAAAGTAACTCTCAATGAATATGTTAAGGGTCTATGTTTTAGCACTTACTTGGATTGTGAAGTAATTATGGTCGATCACTCTAGTAGTTTGTATTAAATGCACTTCTGTAAAATTATTAATGTTCGATTCGCTTCACTCAATTTGTCAGAGTGGTTAGCAACCAATTCCAAAAGTAAACATCGCCTATCTTTTGGTTCTTCATAATTTACTGATAAAAGAAATAAGCGTATCAATCCAGTAATGCTGTCAATATGGCGATTTATTTATGACAGGTATTCAGTATTAAAGTTGATTTTATACATTTGAATTCATTTATAATTCTTTATACATTTGTTCATTGTTGACTCTTGCATCTCAGGGTTAATTAAATTGGTTAGTTTAAAAAGATTTTTACATATAAAGTGAGTTCTTGGAACTGCAACATACGAATTCTGAACGTCTTTGTTCTCACAAAACTTGATAATAATAATAATAGTAATCATAGGAGAGCGATTACATTAAAAGTAATAACTTATCATTCTAACACAAGTAAATTAATTGAACTAAACATTGACATGAACTTTGGAGGTTATTTGTTTACAAAATGAACAGGTAGGTTAATTAATCAAATCGTATCCTTTTAATTATCTTTTACAAGTAATTAATTAGGTTATTCTTTACTGAAACCAAAATAATAGTATCAGGATTGATTTCATCATTTCATAGTTGGTCACTATGTGCCTTAAAGTCGTTTGTTGACATACGAAAATGCATTAATTATTCTCTAAGTTCTTTGAACTGGAACCTTGTAACTAGGAATGGTGATAATTATTCGTTAACTATTGAAAAACGATATCGATTAACATATGAAGGTATGGTAATTCTTAAAAGGCTGACACCATTGCAGGTTATCTTTTAACCCCCCAAAAATTAATAAGTTTTACTATGAATAAAAATAAAATAATGGTTCACAAATAGCATTGGTTGACTAATAATGTTCTGTTAGGTAGTGTAGAGTTAACAACACATTTACAATTGTCTTATAATGTCCATTGGCATTAACCTATACGTTACAAAACTTTTTTCAAGTATACATTATTTTTTATTAACCCTCCGAATACCATGGGGTCGTTAATGACCCCAGTCTCACGGAATTTCAACAAAAATATATTGTAAAACTGGAAGGAATTAATTGTGTCTGTGACTTTTTTTTTAACTATATACTACCACTTTCATCTTCATTCCTGCTGAATACTTCAATATCACAACTGTAATCACGTAGTGTTTCCTAAAAAATGTGGCTGGAGTCCTCGCGAGACCCCCGTTGTATTCTGTGTACCCTTTTTCTCAAAATGAAATCGTTGTGTAATTTCGTAATATTGCATCACTAGAGTCAGTTTATGAAGTGTAAACACAGCTGACGTAACATTGCATCACTTGAGTCAGTTTATGAAGTGTAAACACAGCTGCGGTTCCAAAAAGCCATTTTCCCCTTTTTACAAACAAGATCTTCCTAGAAATTGGGAGCATAGAGTTGTAGCTACGTCTACCTACTCGTAATAAACTTTGCCCTCACTCACTGTTGTTCACTTACTGCCCCCCTTTGTCCTACTCGTTGTTTAGTTATCTCTTTCCTTCAAGTTCAGTTTGATTCTAAGTTCAGTGTGTACGTGTTGTGAAATGGATCGTCTTGTGTCTTCAAAAACCAAACTTCTTGTGGAGAGGGCTTGAGTTGTAGCCAATGACCTTCTCGATGAGGTACAAGAAACTACAGAATGTACTGCAGCTGAGGATGTTGTTCAAATAGCTGATGAAAAAGATGATGAAATTCAAGGCGAACTTGATGAAGAAATTGTGGGAGACTTTGGAGACATGTTTGTCTCAAAGGATGATATTTTTTGGCTGAAAAATCCATTCATTCGCAGACGACAGAGATCTTCCAACATTATTCGAGTTCCCCCCCGGTGTCTCATCAGATGTGGATAGACAAGGTAACATTTTATATTTCTTCAAGTTATTCATTTCTCCTGCAATTGTAGATATTATTGTCACAGACACGAACCAGAGAGGTGCTTGGGAAACTGAAAATTATAATGAAAAGACGAAGGGAGAGAAAAGAAAGTGGGCTGATGTAGATGAGACCGAAATATATGCTTTTATTGGATTAGTCATCTGCAGTGGAGCCACAAAAAGCAATCGTGAACCAGTTTCTATGTTATGGTGTTCAGACTACCTTTTCCAGAGACCAATTTATGCAGCAACCATGTAAAGGACTCGATTTTTCACCATATCAGCTTATCTCAGATTTGATGACTTTAGTCGTAATGAAAGAGTAGCGACAGATAAGTTAGCATCGATTCATGAGATAACAGATCTATTTACTTTATACTGTCAACAATATTACAACCCTGAGACTCTGTAGATGAAAGATTGGTTCCATTCAGAGGATATGCACCTTTTCGTGTATACATGAAATCAAAACCAGGAAAATATGGTATCAAGATCTGGGTACTGGCTGACAGCGACACAGATTACTATAAAAATTTTCAAATCTATCTAGGTAAAAAAAGATGGAAAGCCAGAAAAAAATCAGGGGAAAAGAGTGGTTCTTGATTTAGTGAACATCTTGGAGGCTGGATATGGGATCACTACTGATAATTTTTTCACATCGCTGGATTTGGCTGAAGAACTCATTGATAGAAAGCTAACACTTTGTGGGACTCTCAGAAAAAACAAAACTTTTATCCCCCCCGAATTTCTTCCTTCAAAACAACGGCCATTGTACTCTTCGATTTTTGGCTACCAAGCTGAAGCTACATTAGTTTCTCATGTCACACACCTGAATAGATGTGTAGTGTTGCTCTCTACTGAACACTATTCTGGTGAAATTGATGAGGAAGCTGATAAGAAGACACCTGAAATTACAACACATTACAACGAGATGAAAGGAGGAGTTGATACCCTGGATCGTATGGCAGGCGAGTACATATGTCAGAGGATGACATGCAGATGGCCCATGGTGCTCTTCATGAATATGATTGACTTAGTAGGAGTGAATGCATATGTCTTATGGAAAGATATTTACCCAGAATGGCATGAATCTCGAAGACGCCTATTTTTGCTCAAGCTTGCCAAAAAACTCGTTGATCCTATGACAAGGAGACGGCTCAATGACCCATCTATTCGGAAAACACAACCCACAGCCATGATACAGATGATGTCCAATTGTCTGGAAACCATTTCTGAAACCAGCGAAGAAGGTGAACCAGCTACAGAGCCAAGACCTACAACTTCATCACACACTGCAAAGAAACGTTCCCGATGCTACATGTGCCCCAGGAAAAATGATACAAAAGTGAACATCTTCTGTTCAGTATGTAAGAAGTTTGTTTGCAAGGCTCATCACTCAGAAAAAGCAATGTGTTTATGTTGTGAACAATTTTCTGTTCTTTTTTTTTACTTCTACACTTCATAATTGTCACTTTTTCAAAATAAATACTTTCTGAGCAAGTATTATTAATTTTAATCATTTTCTAAGATGATTTTCCTTTTCCTAAGTACCAACAGGTGTGAAGTGAAAGAGTTGAACCACCCGACACACAAAACGTTGTCAAGAACCAAAATTAAGAATGGGGTCTCCCAAAGACCCCCGTGGTATTCTATGTTCCAGCTGGACCGTGGTATTCGGAGGGTTAATTGCACTATACTTCCTTTTAATCCGTATGGCATTTAGTTTCACTACACTTTTAATGCTTGATTGAGGATTCAAGGCTATTATTCGCCATTACTGCACTACACTGTTATTTAATTTCGATTCACTTTGCCTTGACTAGGTTATCCGTTTGTTTACATATGTCGCCGCACATAACTATGGGTAAAGATGGCGGATTTCTTAGCGCGGAGCGATGAACTTTTCTCACTGAATACTCTTGACCAACTGTGTAAAATTTCGTGTCCTCCTCGCCGTTCCCATCAGGACCCGCGGTGTGAATCTCGATTTTAATCGATCTGATTGGTCAAAACTTGATGACATTACATTGTTTAAACACACTTCCTGGTCAACAAAATTAATTACTTTGTTAAAAGCGTGTGTTTTTGGGTTGGAGAGTTTAAAAGTGATGCTCACTTTTTTTCTAAAACTAATGAAATATTTTAAAACAGATATAAATTCCTTATAACACCTGGGATCTTTAATCCACCTTTATAATCATTTGTCAAATGTCTTGCTGATTACTTCAATATCCCACATGCCATAATTCTGTTTCTGTTTAATAAAGATCACTTTTATAGCTTATGTCTACTACAATGTTTCTTTATTAAATCTATCTTATAATATTTTAACTAACACTTTGCAACTTATAATACATAGTTTCACTATTATACAGTCCTTTTATGTTGTTTAGTTACTAAATAGTCACTGAATTGATAATAAAACACTAAGTTTAGGCCTAAGCTTCACTGTGCTTGAGCCATCATGCATTGCATTTACTTATTCTGAGTTAAAGGTTGCATCTTATTAGTGTGTAATATGTCATACTTAATCCTAAACAACCATAACAACTTCTGGTCACCTCTGTTTGATTCATTGATGCCTTTTTTAATGTATTTTGTTTGCTATTTAAAAACCCATGACTTATTTGCACAAGCATGCATCATGTCATTTATTCTTATTGATACAAATACATCTTTATTCAGTTAATATTTTGATTCATAATCATTGTCATTGACTATTAGCAAGTATTATAATATGTGGTTTTACCTTTACATACCTTCTTGCCTCAAATATTGACTTATGTACTAGGCTTCTGTAGGCCTATGACTCTATTGGTTATTTTTACTTGTTATATTATAATTAATTATTCTCACTAGTTGATACTGTCTCATACTTATGGTTAATTACATGATTCAACTTCTGGTGAATTTAATTTTGTCCTAGAGAGGCCCTTTTTCTTACATTTTCTCATGAAATTCATATAATTTTGGGTGTACAGTTAGGCATCATGCTAATTACTCTTAATTCCAGGTAATACATGGTTTAGTATGTCATTACATTATTCTAAATTGAATATCTTACTTACTAACAAGTTTCACAATACATTTTCCTTGTTTGATATTCTAAATTATTTGTAATTGTGATTAATGAACTTGCATCTGACTGCCATGGTCATGTTCCTTTAATATTTTATTAATAATAGATTAATCAGTATAAATACTATTTGGTTTCTTCACCAATAGTTAGTCCTTTATACACTGATCATGAAGACTATTTACAGATAGTTACACTTTGTATATTTGTTGTGATTAATTATACACTATGTGTACTTTTATAATATGTCATATGCTTGATGTTGTTTTACATTAGTTTCATCAACTGTTACATCTAATTGATCTAATTTCTGTATCAGAATTGTCTTTAGTTATTCTAGTTTCACATGAGTATTACACACATTGGTTTTACATGATTTTTACTCCTTATTTTACTACTTATTAATGTAAATTCTTTATGGGCTAGGTTAGGCTGACCATTGTTGATACTTTCTGATTACAATCAGTTTACATGTTTGCATTTCACTATTTATTTTATACATTGTAGATTATTCATAAATTATATCATTTATTATTTATTATCCTGAACGTCATTGTTCAGTAATTCTTATAATTTAAATACATTTATCAATTATTCAGTTGTTTTTTCATTGTCATTGGGTAACAAAATGATTTTTGTTGTACATACCATTTAATTTTTGGATTTTATTTTAAACACTAGTTTATTATTCACAATCATCTGATCTGGTCATTACTTTACTCTCCTACTTTTTGTTATATATCTTTTATTTAAATTAAGTTTCATTTAATGTCATGGTTAAGTCATTGAATAGGGTTTGTATATTGTTTTTTATTAATTATTTTTCTCAATCGGTAGCATTATTTTCTATTCTCTTCCTTTGGTATATTATTATTTATTTATTCTCTTGGTTAAGTCCATTCTTCCCTATTTAAAAAACTTATTTGTTTAACATCATTCACTTAATTTCATTTTATGGATGTTTCAGTCTTCGTCTCACCGCCTGATCTTATAATGCCAAAATCAGAAATTTTAAAAAATTTCTTATTTTGATTTGAGATGTATCATTAAGCGCCATGACAGGGAATTGATGTATTAAAAGCAGAAGTTTGTACACAACGAAGTGAAAGCTAGGGTATACGCAGAAGTGATTGACAGGCAATAAAAGCATGTAACAGCTCCAATGCGCTCACGGAAAGCAGACAGAGTTCATCGCTCTCCATACTAAGAAACGTTAGATTTTTGACAACTACCTCAAATCCTTAGAAAAAAAGTACAAACGGGAACGAACCCATTTGAAGAGCAAATGTAAGTATTAACAATAGACCAAATTACGTATACACGCCAGCTGCATATAGTGAAACAAAAAAATGGGTATACGTTATTGAAAGACTCTAATGGTCAACGACAGGACTTCGACCTTACTCAAAAGAAAGAAAGCTCGGGTGTAATGTCCGAACTCAAGGAAAGATGTTTTGATGGAAACGTAGACAAAGAAACGGACATACAAAGGAAGTTTGGTGACAATAGTGATGCCATTAGAACGACCAAGTGCAGAAAACAATACTTCAACAAGAAAGTTACGGGTAGCTTTTGTATACTCCAAAAAAAGCGACAGTCAAGAATTTATTGCTACAGTATCTAGCAGCGACGACGACCTCAGTATAGTGACCTAGGGAAGAAATCTGGTGGGAATCCAAAAGCCTATCAGAGAGGTGCTTTCGGAAAAATAAGTGGTCTCTAGATCTGGAGGGTGGTAAAGTAGAACCAATTAGAACACAGCGTAGAAAAAATTTGAAATTAGTGGGAGTGATGCTGAATTCCATATATGGACGTGATAAAGGCGCGCTCGAGGAGTTCTAACTAAAATTTTGACAGAAACGGGAGTGTAAGTCCGCGACAGAGATTTCATAATTATTGGACATAGAGAATTTTCGGTACAATGGTTAGCAAAGTAATATCGGACTTAAAACAAATTTGGTAAAAGAACTGTAATTTTATTAGTGATATACAAGTGAATTAATACAACACGAATAATAATTCAGTAACGCTGTAAATTAGTTTTGCAAATACGTAACAATAACTTTATCAAGTAATATTACGAGACGAACTAAACTCGTAAATAACATTAGTTTCAATCATAACGCAGTTGATAAATAATAATCAATAATGTCTGTGGAAGCGGATAACAATAATAACAACTAACCCGAACTAATTCCGAATGAGTGAAGTTTGGTGTTGTGCTGTGCCTTTGAGACTCCACGGGATTCAACGATACAATCTGCTAATCCGGAGGGAATTATTGCCGTCACGCCAGACGATCAACATGCGAACTGCACCATATAAACCTCTACCAGATTTGGATACATACCAAAAGTAAACTTATCATGCCATAATTAGTCTTAGGTCCACTGTCTGTTCACTTAAAGAACTCACACGAATTAATTAAAGAATTAAGATAAAATTTCAATTAAAAAATAATATCAGGTAGCTATGGAAGTTAAATTTATTGATGAGCACCGATTTTAAATGAATCCAGATCAGTAATTAACTATGTTATAGTATTTAAAATTTAAGAGAATAATTATTAAAAGTTTTTTTTTTAAATAAGAATTACAATATTTGAATTATTAGAGCATTTAATATGAGTAATGAAAATAAGATTTATGAAAATGAATATGTTTATATTTTGATTAGAGACTGCATAAGTCATGTGTCAATGATAAATATGATACTCAATCATAAATAATTGTTAATAAATCGAAAAACTATTTATAAGAATAAGTCTACATTTTATTTTATAAACCCTGAGAAAAGAGCAATCAAAGTAAAATGTTAAATTGGCGCCGCACCGCACGGCTTAATTAAAGAAATTAGGCTAGGACAGTGACAGACAGTGGTTAGAGATAAGTTATATAAGTAAGTGTTAGTAGAATAAGAACGTTATTATTGTTGTTTGTCGCTAAGTATCTGAATGATAACCCGACAAAAGGCAAAAATGGCGACAAGGGAAGAAAATTCCGAGGAATTCGAAATTAACAATCAGATGGGCATGGAGCAGTCTGAGGATAGAAATGTAGTGAATGAAGAGAGCACTACAACGAGTGAAGAGAATGGGGCCCGGGGACCACAGTCATCTGAAGTCAATTTCCAAATATTAATCTCATTCATGAAACAAAAGTTTGAAGAATCGGAAAAGAAGAATGAAGAAAGAGATGAAAAACAAAGACAACAGAATGAAGAAATGAAAAAGCTACATGAAGAAACAAGAAAACACAGACGAAAAGATTGAAGAAACGAAAAAACAGAATAAAGAAATAGGTAAACAACTCGCCAAGAAATTAGACGAAAAATAGAGTTAATGAGAGGAGATTTACAAGGACAAATCCACCAGGTGGGTACTGAACTACAAAGACAGTCAGAAAAGTTAGAAGTGCAAAAGAAGAACGAAAGCGGAATTAAGGAATTAAGCAGAGAAATAAAGAAACAGGCAAAAGAAAACAAAGAAACTCGCGAGATGGACCGGAAGGAATGGCAAGACGCCATAATCAACAATCAACATCAAAATAAACTACAGATCGACGGAATTGAACAGCAAGTAAGGAGCATAAAAGAAGCTAACCGAAGTACGGAAGAGAAGATAAACGAAGTATCTACAGAGAAGGGGCGAAAACTCGATGAGATCGCCAACAACCTAACAACGGTTCGCGAGAATCAACAACGAGTACAACGTAGGCTAGAGGAAATCGAACAAAGACCGGCTGTAGCCATGAATACAGCGATCGTAAACAAGGAAGCCACTTTTGACGGGGAGGATAATTTCCCAATGGAGTTCTTGAAGGAGTTACAGAAAATTCAGGAAACATATTATGGTGAGAATACCCGGTGGGTCAGACGGCACATGACCAGTGAAGCGGCTCTCTGGTGGAGGATCGTGAGGGAGCAGGTAAGGACGTTTAAGGAGTTCGAGGAAGCCTTCATGAGCAAATATTGGAGTGCAACTCAATATGAAAAGGTCCGCGACCAACTTGAGTACGGGCGCTATAATCCACATGGATCGCTTAATATGATCCAATACATGGAGCGATGTGTTTTAAAAAGCAAGCAGTTAATCCCGATCCTGTCTGACAAACATACGATCACAAAATTAGCTAGGCATTATAACCATGAGTTGCAAATCGCTGTAGTTACAAGAGGAGTATCAACCATAAATGGTTTTGAAGCACTTTTTCGTGAATATATGAACATAAATACAAGAGGCAGCAATAACGAGCAGAAAGTGGGTGACCGACAAGCCATAAATTACTAAAGGGACACGCCGTCTCGCCAGCCGAACAATGAAAGCAGTAAGCTGCGTGTTGGTTGGAGGGAAAACTATCAACAAAAGGAAGCGATAGCTAGGAGCAGCGGCGGAGAAGGTAGACAAACCACCATAAACAGTGTCACCATTGAACGACAAAAGGCTGTAAAACCGGATGAACGACCTTCTAGTTCGAAGCAATGACTCCAGACTTCAAGTATAATAAACCTAAAGGGTAAAGAGAAAAACAAAATAAATACAGACAATGTAAGTATTACTACATTTTTTACAATCATCAAGGAAGAGTTAATGGAAGAAGCATAGCGATATATTGATGTCAAGTTAATAAAAAGTCCCGAATTAGCGATTAGAATAAATCAGGTTCCGGTAAATGCTCTCATCGATACAGGTAGTGCGGTGAATGCATTATCTGAGGAATGGTATGAAAGCAATAAAAAACAGATTGGACATCATGAAACCCTCAGCGTTAATAACACCACTATAGTTAGCGCTGTGGGAAACAGGTCAAAAAGTATTAGGAAACAAGTATTTTAGAAGTAGTATTAAGTAGTAATTTACGTGTCGATTGTGTGTTTCTAATAGTACCAGGTTTAGTGAGAAATTGTATTCTTGGTATGAACTTCCTGCAGTAATCGAAGGGGGTAATTAACATACCAGAAGGGTGGATACGGGTACGACCGGAGATAGTAACAAATGCGGAAGAACATCCTTATGAAGTACCTTTACTAACCATAGAAGAAAATGTGTGCGACATTGAAACTGAAATCTGAATTAGGAACAATGGATCAGACAAGGTTAAGTCATTTGGGGCAGTTGCTGGATAAAAACAAGTAGATCTTTACAGATAGGCCAGGGATCATAACGAGATACCAGCATAGCTTCCTGGTTACCGACAGCACACCTTACCTGCAAAAGGGGTGGGCCGTCCCCATCACCAGAAGGCAGTTCAGGATAAGATTCAAAGGATGCTGGAATTTGAGATAATAGAACGAGCCCACAGCCCTTACATCCAACCTCTGGTAGCTGTGATTAAAAGGGACGGGAGGGTGCGATTATGCCTAGACGCCCGAAAGGTGAATAGTATCACTATCCCAGATTATGAGGGACCTCCGCCGATCAACGAGATTCTCACAAGGTGCAGCAACATCAAAGTTATGTCCACAATAGACTTAACAAACAGTTGCTGGCAGATTCCACTCACGGAGGAATGTCAAAATCACACTGGCTTCTTATACGAAGGTAAGAGCTACAGATTTAAAGTAACGACGTTTGGATTGAGCACCAGCCTAGCAGGCTTGGTCAGGGGACTCGACCATGTGCTGACCGAGGAAGTTAAGCAACATACGATTATCTAAGTTGATGACATCTTGTGTTTCTCACAAAGTGAGGAAGAACATATGGAACACTTAAAAAGCTTGTTGGACAACTTAAAGAAAGCCAATATCACTGTCAATTTAAAGAAATCTCAGTTCTCAGGAAAGAAATACAATATTTGGGTTACTGTCTAACTACAAAAGGAATCAAACCAACAACGGATAAAGTTTCAGCAATTTTAAATTTCCCATCTCCATGAAACCCAAAGCAATTAAAAGGTTTCTTGGGTTTAACAAACTTTTATAATAAATTCACTGGTAAGTACGCGGAGTGCACACAACCATTATTGCAACTACTACAGAAAGGCAGTAAGTTTAAATGGGATAAAACAATGGAGGAGCAATTCCAACTTGTAAAAGAATTATTTATAGAGTCTGTGGTGTTAAAATTTCCTATGCAGGGACGCCGTTTCTATCTGCAGTGTGACGCAAGCAGCTATGCTTATGGAGGTCAACTATACCAGATCGACCAGGAAGGGGAGATCGCCGTAATAGCGTACACTAGCCATTCAAAAATGCGGAGAAAAACTATTTTACTACTGAAAAGGAGCTATTAGCAATCGTCCAATGTTTAAATAAATTCAGAATATATATATTATGCCAACCTCTTACTATAATAACCGATAATAAAGCGTTAACGTTTATACAAAAATGTCATTTAAATAATACCAGGATCACAAGATTGTGATGGTACAATCATGGTACATTGTATAATTACATAAAATATGGTAACGAGATCATAAATATTGTATTTTCCTATTTTTTGACATACCCAACCCAACCTCAAACACCCTATATAGAATTTACGGTGAGTGGACTATATTACAGTATTTGCCAGGATTTGAACTAATTCATGACAAAAAACGGTGTCACATCACAAAAACAGTGTACAGTTATTGAGATAAGCAGAGCCAAGCCTTCGTTACGTCAGAGGCGGAGAATGTGTTGACAACTACAAACGGCGATGTCAACAACTTAGACAAAGGAATGTGACGTCAATACACCCCACTTCCGCAGATTTCAACCAGAAATTGCCGTCATTTCATCTGCCGCTCTGATTTGAGCCGGCCGGCCGCCCATTCACTTACGAGTGAATTTTAACTTTTTAGACCACTGTAGGTGGTTAATAAACAATATAAATATAATAAGTACAGTGCGCCAACTTCAAGATGTGACCGGGAAAAACTCGCCGAACTCGCGGTGCGCGAAGTTCGTGCAAACCGAGAACAACCAGCAACACGGAAATTGGTGAGAGCGTTCCTTAAATACTTTGAATCCTTTCTTTCCCAATATATGTTATTGTAGAAATCAATCATTTAACAAATTATTCAAAATTTCAATCAAAATTTAAGGAGCTCCAAAATTTAAATAAGTTGTACCATGATAATGAAAGGGTGAGTGGTTGTGTGCGTGCATAATTATTCTAAGTGCTGGGTTGAGCACCACTATATAAATATAAATATATACATGTTATTATTGTATAATCATTTAATCATATAATCATTAAACTTAATCAAATTTATTATTACACATTATGTTTTTGGAAGGGTTACAGTTGGTTTTAAAAAATGTTATGTAACAAAGTAAAGAATAAAAAGGGGTATTTCATTGGTAACAATTAGAACAGCTGTTTTGTTATTTCAAGCAATTTCCGTTTCCTATGACTTCGCGTAACGAACTTCTGGCCCATGACTTAGTTAATTGCATAGATGGCGTCTTAGTTTTTGTATACATAACCACATTTGTGAGATATATCGTATTTATAAATTCAAAAATAACGTAACTGTACAGGTGGCGCCCGAACAGGGACCTTATGTAATATTATGTATGTATATTATTACATGGGATACGCCTAGAAAGAACACGGGAAAAAATTGCTTGAGGTAACAGACAAAATTTTATAACTAGTAAACATAACCCCACAATTAGGTTAGACAATTGTATGCATGCGTGCATTACACAATTGCCAAAATGAGTACTAATGACAATATTACGTTAGAAATAGGTACAACTAATGTAAATTTGACTGGCGAGATGGATGTACAAACACCTCAAACTAGTCAGATTGACGAGGCGCATACGCCTGTATCTGTAGAAATAACGAAAGTCAATACATCCATTTCAACTAGTTTAGATAGTAAGCAGGATGAAACTAATGCAATGATGCAACTTTTATTAAATAAATTTGACAGTTTTGATAAAAAACTAGATGAACAGAAAATCGATTCTAATATTAAATTCAATGAATTAAAGAATGAAATAAAAGTGAGTCACAATAAACTTATTAAAAAATGTGACCAGCTGATTACAAAATTAGATAAGTTACATGTGGTAGAAAGTAAATTAGAAAGTCAGAAAGTACTAGATAGTAGTACCCAGCAAAATGCTGTACTGGATAACCTATTTAAAACTGATAATTCCAAAAATGAATGTACTCTAGATAATACAAATAATACAGGTAGTAAGATTGTGGTGGTAGAAGAGGATAAACATGATAATGAAAATATAATGCATGACAATGAAATATTTGAGTTTATGAAGTCAGAAAGAAAGTTGAGAGAAAGTATTTTAGTACAAGGAATGCAGGGGGTAGAATTTTCTTTTAATGTTGTATTAGGGGGTGAAGACAAGTCTTCATGTAGTTTGATAGACGATAGTTCTACAAATAAAGTTTCTTTTAGTTTTTGTGTACCTAAGAGGTGCAACGATTTTATGATAGGGACCCTTGTATATTTGGAGAGAGAAAGTGTATTTTGGTGTTATGGAGAGAAATGTATTAAGAGAGAAAGTATAGAGAGATATTGTGAGAGTAAGAGAGTAATAAAAATATTTAAAGTAAAAAGAAATTACAGACAACGGTTAGAAAGGTTAGGGTTATATGTGGTATATGAAAATGATGACTACTTACCTGATAATAACAATAAATTGAAAATAACAAGAAATGAGAATAAAGACATTAGGTACTTACCTGTGGTGGAATATTATGGGGATAATTATAGTATAAACCGATTAATGACATATGATACTAAGACAAACGGAACTCTACTTGATAGTAACTGGAAGTATTTGATTAATAACAATTGCATACAGGAATATAAATATAATGTTGCAAATAATAAAATCTATGTATTAAATAAGAATTTATATAGACCTAAGATTCGTTTATTGTTTAATGATGGTGGATAGACTGTTATATTGTGATATGAACATTAAATAATAATGTGCAAAGTGGTTTTGAATTGGACTGTTATGGACTGATTTCGATTAATGACACAATAATGAAGTTGGAGTGTATATTTTATTGTATTAACTGTATTTATATATCCATGTATTTTGATGTGTATTATGTATTACAGGTACCCCAGTGTGTATTATTATATATTCTATATATGTAACATGTTTAATAATAATATTTTAATTAATTACTAATGAATAATAATGAATGTTTAAATAATTATTATATTTGAATTTTGAAAAGAGGTATTGTTATAAGTAGGTAGGAGAGGAATTTTATAAGAGAATTGTCAATGATTATAGTAAGTGTTTAAACAGGAATAGAGCCTTGGTATAGATAAAGTGCAGGTGAGTAATGCAATTAATGTAAATGGAGTTAGAAAGATAAGAATTTTAAGAAAATACAAAGAGAATTATTAGATATTTAGGGACACAGTAGTTAGTGATTATTTGTAGAGAGGGTGTTTAAGTAAAGGTACATACATATATTTGTTGTTGGTGAATTCTGTAATGGGGGTGAGGTGATAAGGAGTAGCCAACCAATAGTGTTGTGGCAGGTATTAGCATAAATTTAAGGGAGTGTTTGCCGAAATTTTTGGAAGGGCAAAATATTAGAGATGTATATAGCCAGTTAGGGAACACCCAACCCAGTGCAAAGACGAGCGGTGCCATAAGATTTAAATGAAAGTAGTAATGGAGTATATAATTGAGATATTGGTGTCAATGATAGGTAAATTTGATGGTTAGTTAGAAGAAGGTGAGTAAAATTATATAATGAAGTATAGTGAATATAGGAGTTATCCAGACTAAACAGTGATAGAAGGTGAAAGGTTAGGTAGTTAAGGAGGTAGAAAGTTCAGAGGAGAGAGGTAGTAGAAAATGAATAATGAAATAATAATGTAATATGAATAGTAACAATAAGTTCAAAATGTATTTTATTATTATAAATAAATAAATTTGATGTTTAATTAATAACTGAAATGGTAAATTTTAATTTAAATACAACTTTTAAGTAAATTATACAAATATATAATTTGATATGATTAAATATGATTGAGTATTTAAAATGTATTAACTGTATTATTAATATATCAGTGTTAATTATTAATGTATTATGTATTTATTTGAAAACTTTTTAACATGATGTTATAATATGTGTAGGAAGAAAAAAAAATTTTTAAATGGCGTTGTTTATCAGCCAGATGATTAACTGTTAATAATAATAATAATAATAATAATAATAATACTAATAATCATAATAAAAGTTTATTTTAAGGGTTATAAATAAATAAATCGATTTATTAAATTTCTTGATTTGTTTTCTCCAAGTTTGGGAGATATAATTATATTTTATATTATATATATTTTATATTTTCAATTATATTTCATTCAATTTTAATCCTTTTTCATATTCTTTTTAATCCTTGAGATTTATTATTTTTATAATTTTTATACTTTCTAATTTTATTTAATATAATTTATAATTTTATAAATAGTAAGCCAACCCAGTGCTTATTGGCACAAACCAGCACTTAGCTAAGGGGAACCAGATCAGTTGAGGATGGAGTGATTCAATAAGCCACTATATTAATATTTTTTATAAATTGTTTCAGTGTTTGGGGTGTGACAGCGGTCCTGAGCTGGCCAACGAGTCAGAGCAGGGGCGTTAAGAGCCTAAGTGGCCTTATGGTGTTGGGATCTCGCAGGAGAAGTCCAGTAAGGTCATGAAGGTACGGTCCTCATCACCAGACCAAGGGCGAGTTATTGTTATTTTTTATATAAAATTGTAAGGGGGTTGTGGCGACTTGTCCTGACTGATCCCTTTAGGAAGTATGAAAGGGTCAATGAAAGTTTGTGTGCTTCGTCACACCATCTTTCATTGAGGGGGTTTTGTGATGGTACAATCATGGTACATTGTATAATTACATAAAATATGGTAACGAGATCATAAATATTGTATTTTCCTATTTTTTGACATACCCAACCCAACCTCAAACACCCTATATAGAATTTACGGTGAGTGGACTATATTACAGTATTTGCCAGGATTTGAACTAATTCATGACAAAAAACGGTGTCACATCACAAAAACAGTGTGCAGTTATTGAGATAAGCAGAGCCAAGCCTTCGTTACGTCAGAGGCGGAGAATGTGTTGACAACTACAAACGGCGATGTCAACAACTTAGACAAAGGAATGTGACGTCAATACACCCCACTTCCGCAGATTTCAACCAGAAATTGCCGTCATTTCATCTGCCGCTCTGATTTGAGCCGGCCGGCCGCCCATTCACTTACGAGTGAATTTTAACTTTTTAGACCACTGTAGGTGGTTAATAAACAATATAAATATAATAAGTACAGTGCGCCAACTTCAAGATGTGACCGGGAAAAACTCGCCGAACTCGCGGTGCGCGAAGTTCGTGCAAACTGAGAACAACCAGCAACACGGAAATTGGTGAGAGCGTTCCTTAAATACTTTGAATCCTTTCTTTCCCAATATATGTTATTGTAGAAATCAATCATTTAACAAATTATTCAAAATTTCAATCAAAATTTAAGGAGCTCCAAAATTTAAATAAGTTGTACCATGATAATGAAAGGGTGAGTGGTTGTGTGCGTGCATAATTATTCTAAGTGCTGGGTTGAGCACCACTATATAAATATAAATATATACATGTTATTATTGTATAATCATTTAATCATATAATCATTAAACTTAATCAAATTTATTATTACACATTATGTTTTTGGAAGGGTTACAGTTGGTTTTAAAAAATGTTATGTAACAAAGTAAAGAATAAAAAGGGGTATTTCATTGGTAACAATTAGAACAGCTGTTTTGTTATTTCAAGCATTTTCCGTTTCCTATGACTTCGCGTAACGAACTTCTGGCCCATGACTTAGTTAATTGCATAGATGGCGTCTTAGTTTTTGTATACATAACCACATTTGTGAGATATATCGTATTTATAAATTCAAAAATAACGTAACTGTACAAGATGGATACTTGCAATACAAGAGTATAACTTCGAGATGTTATACCGCAAGGGTAAAGACAATGTTGTTGCCAACCTCTTAAACAGGTACACAGAAGGTGATACTATAAACGAACCCATCGACGAGAAATACGAATACTACATCCACACAAAAGAAATAAAAATGAACAAAGATATAACAACAAAGTTAAGAAAAAATACACCTGCTACAAATGGAAAACCAGAAGTTAAGACAATTGATCAACAGAGTTACGGAGGGAGACCATGATAAATTAAACCAACATTTCAAAGTAATAAACAATAAACTATATAGGAGATGGAAGACGCAGTGGAAATTATACATCCCAAAGGAATTTCGAAAGGAGTTGATCCAAGAAATCCACCAGATATATGGACACCCACGTACAAAAAGGACTCTGCAGCTTCTGAAGGAGCACTTTATTCGAAGAAATGTGCAAGAGTGTCAGCCAGCTGATCAGATGTTGTGACCTGTGTCAGAGGTGTAAAGACAGTGGGAATCGACTCATTTCTGGAGAAATAAGACCCATCCTTCCTACAAAAAAGGGAGAACTCATAAGCATGGACTATTACGGACCTCTACTGATGTCCAGTGGTGGAGTGAGGTACCTATTAGTTATTGTGGACAATTTTACGAAATACGTGGAGTTGTATGCTTTACGTAGAGCCACCACAAACATAACATTGAAAAGACTACAACAGTACATTGATATACATGGTAAACCGGATAGTGTGTTGACAGACAATGGCACGCAATTCACGTCTCGGAAATGGATGCAGGGTCTGAATGAGCTAAACATTAAACCTAAATACACAGCAATTCGGAATCCGTGCACTAATATTGCGGAAAGGTGGAACCGGCAGCTCGGAAACCTGTTCCGTATTTTTGTCAGAGAGAGACACACTAAATGGGCAAGATACATAAAAACAATCAAGTCGTGTCTGAATGAAACATACCAGGAGACAATAAAGGTTACGCCATACGAAGCCCAGTTTGGAAAAAAGCCAACCAGGCATTGGGAACAATATATAGACCCTATTGTGATCAACAATGAAGGAGTAAATGTAGAAAGACTACAATTACGAATCAAGGAAAGGGGAGAGCGACAAGCGGCCCGAATAAATAAATCAAAGAAAATTACAGAATTTGGAGTGGGAGAAAGAGTTCTGATACGAGCGCATCATATATCGGACGCTACTCAGAATATAATAGGAAAATTCTGTGCGGTATATGAGGGTCCGTACACAATAGTAAGACAAATCGGAAGCGCTATGTACCAATTACAGGATGACCAGAATAACGATTCTATACGAGGAGTATTCAACACTAGGCAACTAAAGACGTATCATTCAGATTCTTAGTTGACGCCAGTGAAAAGGTATAAATTATAAAGAAATTGTAAGATTCAATAGAATACTAAATGAAATGTAGTAATTTTAACATTACTTAAACTAAAACGATAATTGTACAAACGATGAAGTAAAATAACTAACAACGTGTAGTAGTAACTATAACCTTCATGATAACAAAATGTGGACTAAAATTTAGTGATAATCGTATTGACATGAGTGCAGAGACAATATATATGTGTTAAATGAATGCAAGTGTAAGAACAATTAATATGGTTAGAATAAGATTGTTTAATATATGTGTTTAATATAACAATTGAATGTGAACAATCAATAAAATTAGAATAGTGATACACAGTGCATTCAAAAAGTCCCGGGACTGATGCTGCTATAGACATACAGATGGAGCTATCTCTGTGTCACAGCTGGAACACTATGTGACAACCTTCACCCACTTCCTGTGACAATTGCATTGTTGAGGACTCATTCCATAGTAAACAGCGACACTGTTAAGTTTATCTGGTTTTTCCTTGTTGTCATAATTTTCGAGATGGAGCAAAGAGCTGCAATTAAATTTTGTTTTAAATGTGGAAAAAGTGCGACAGAAACGTTTTCGATAATGCAACTTGCATATGGAAAAGATTGTTTAAGTCGTAGCAAAGTGTTCGAGTAGTATGCACGTTTTAAAAATGGTCGTGAGTCTCTAGAAGATGATCCAAGAGATGGGCGCCCCTCCACAAGTGTGACTGATGAGAATGTCAAGCGTGTCTGTGCTGCACTGTCCGTCAACCGTCGGCTGAGCGTCCAGATTTTATCAGAAGAGATCGGCATCAGTGTGGGTAGTATTTACACTATCATGCATGACGTACTCGGCAAACGGAAACTGTGTGCCAGGTTCGTTCCACACTCGTTAACAGCAGAGCAAAAAGAACGTGTGGAAGTGTCGCAAAGTCTCGTTGAATGGGCCGATGACAACCCGAATTTCTTACAGAACATTGTCACAGGTGACGAATCGTGGTGTTTCCAGTATGACCCATCTACCAAACGTCAAACAGCTGAATGGCGCGACCCAGGAGATGGCAGACCCATGAAAGTGAGGGCCACAAAATCAAAAGTGAAAACAATGCTGATCACATTTTTTGATTCAAGGGGACTGATCCACAAAGAATTCTTGCCACCTGGCCAGACTGTAACTGGACCATTTTACAAAGAGGTACTTGATCGCCTTTTGAAAAGAATTCGCAGGGTTAGGCCAGAAATGTACCGATCAGGGGAGTGGTTTCTTCTGCATGACAATGCTCCAGTCCACTCATCATTGATTGTCTCACAATTTCTCGCTGGAAAATCAGTCACAGTGATTAACCATCCACCTTACTCACCAGATTTGGCTCCGGCTGACTTCTTTCTGTTCCCTAAGCTGAAGGTGGCACTGAAGGGGCAGCGTTTTGGTAATATAGAGACAATTCAGAAGAATGTGACAGCTGTTTTAAACATGATTTCGAAGGAGAACTATGCGCATGCCTTTCAACGATTGTATGAGCGATCTAAAATCTGTATAGAGAGGGAAGGGATGTATGTTGAATAATAAATAATAAAATTTCATTTATCTGAAAAGTTGTGTCCTTAATAGCGTTAGTCCCGGAACTTTTTGAATGCAGTATGTATGTATACATACGAGGGGGGACCCTGTAACTACAATTCCCATTTTACCTTTTTTATTAATAATATTTTTATTTGTACTTACCTTGTAACTGAAGATACACATCCGGTATGCACACGTGGCTTTGTGGCCACCATTACTTTTCTCACTAAGGGCCAGGATACGTTATTAAGCGAGCACAGAAACAGTTTGGGCGTTCGAAATAATAAGCCTAACAACATTTAGGTTCAACAAAACTTGTGGTTTAATATTTCTGAATTTCAATCGTTAGAATTTACAAAAACCAAAATGGAGTTGTATACACACAAAACAAAATGGCGGCTATGTACTTGCGCCCAACTAACTACACATCAATTTTAATTATTCATTTCTTGTATCTCCTGTATTTAATTTATAACAAGAGTATTTTTTATTAAACTGCAGTTATCATTGATTTTATTTACTATGTATCAGATTATATTACAACACAAACCAATGCCTCATTGTATAACTTGTAGATGCCGGCATTCTCTCGCACGCACACACACTCTCTCTCTCTCCCCATGCATTAATTAGTGGTACATATTTTGATTTAGAATTTTTTGAGCTCAGATTATAAAATTGATATGGTTATAAATTTTGAACTTTTCTGAATTGGACGTCGCAGTTTCTCCTCAGACGCTCTCCATTTCCAGCAGGTGGTCGGCGACCTTTACTGTTGAGTCTGTTCCTTCACTGCACTGAATTTACTTTACATTTTTGCTTTTCTGATTAGTTAATGGTACTTGCTACCTTTCAATTACATTTTTGTACTGTTTGAAACACTTTGGCTGGCAATAATCGGCCAGCGAATTTTGTAGCGTGCTACTGCACTGAATGTAGGTTGAAGACTGGGGCGGATATTATGTTGCAAATTCGGCAGGTGGAAGGGATTACTCGTCATCAACCTTTTGTTCACGGCTGATGACGGCATTGTCTTACGTCTCAGTTGTTACGTTTGTCGTATTTATTATGACGTTTTTGTATGGTTCGATTCTTGCTTTGTCTGAATATGTGTCATATGTCAATATGTCACGTAGGCCAGTGACCTTGGCGTCGAGTTGCTCTGGCAAACTGCGTTGTATGGTATATATTGGGAAATTTTAACCTCACCACTTTTAATACATTAAATCACAATAAATTAATTTTGCCTGTACCGACAAATTCCCACACGGACTTATGTACCGTTACAACCCAAAAGTAACGAGAATTTTTCTCTGGCAGTTGGTAGAACGCTAGTTCCGACTTCTCCCGCTAGATGCCTTCACTAGACACCATTTTGTATCAGTTGCCCTAGCCGTAGAGGTGGGCTAAACTGTTATTTTTAAATACTGTATGAAAATACCGTTCCAAAAAAACAACAGGTACAAATACCTGTTATTATATACTATATACACATAACCTATATTATCCTTTATAAGTAACTCGTTTTGAGTTTCCTGCAGGTCTCCTATGTAATATCTTCAAATAAATACACTGCAAGTAGGTTTATTTTCACCTAGATAAACCTATTAATATATTAATAAATCTACTTGCAGTGTATTTATTTGAAGATATTATATAACCTATACTATATAATTTGTTATAAGAAATAAATTGAAACTAAAAGTATTAACAGTGTTACTTTACACTGTGACTTTATTAAACTATTACTATTTAAAAGAAAATAAGAAACAAGAGAATTTATAGGCCTATCTCCCTTTGGGAATACCAATTTAAGTTTTCACTAGGAGTAAAACTAACATTGGTTAGACTTTAGACAAATCAGTTGCGAAACTCGGGGCAATGAAATAATTTAGAGTACACGTAATACCACAACAAATAATGTGATAAAAACATCAGAAACATATAATAAAAACACAACAGTAAGCCACAAGAGTGAATGAGAATAAACAAAATTTTACAAATAAAAATAATAAAAACAACTGTAATAAAATAAATATAAATAAATAAATAAAAACTTATAAATAACGAAAGGCTATGGAGGGTTGTTAATAATAATAGACTTGGTAGAAACTTAAAGGAAGATGGTTATATAAATTACATCTATGATGAAAATAAACACAACATTTTTGAACCAAATAAAATATGTAATATATTGAACTCATATTTTTGTAATGTAGGTTTCGAACTCAGCAAAAAAATCCAACCGCCTGATACAGAAATAAAGTTACCACATGTTAATCCTAAAACTATGTTTATTACCCCAACAACTATTAAAGAAATTGAAAATATTATCAAAAATTTGAAACTTAAAAATGGTGGTGTTGATAATATTAATACAAAAACAATTGTAATACTTGCCAACTTTATTTCGGAACCCTTGGCTCATATAGTCAATTTATGTATTGAGAAAGCTATTTGGCCAGACGCACTAAAAAGAGCTGTTATTAAACCAATTCACAAAGGTAAAGATAAGCATTCTACCTCAAATTACAGACCAATATCTTTGATATCTAACTTGGCAAAAATACTTGAAAAAATTATTCATCATAGAATTCTAAACTTCATTATAAAACATAAAATTATATCAAAGCAACAATATGGTTTTATGAAAAATTTAGGCACTAAAGATGCACTTAATTACATAACCAATTTGATTTATGAAAAACTTGACAAAAGTACACCTTTGCTATTACTTTTCTGGATCTAGCCAAAGCTTTTGATACTGTAAATCATAAAATTTTACTAGATAAGCTATATAACTATGGCATTAGAGGTAAAGCACATGAGCTTATTTTGAGTTACTTACAAAATAGAAAACAATGTGTTAAGTGTAACGATTATGTTAGTGATTATTGTGAAATAAATACAGGTGTACCCCAAGGAACTGTACTCGGACCATTGTTGTTTATTCTATATGTAAATGACTTACTGACCAGTATGCATGGTGATTTAATTGTATCTTTTGCTGATGATACAGCTGTTATATCGACTGATAAAACTTGGAAGTTAGTGGAATTAAATATGATCAATTATTTAGATATGGTTTCTAAATGGCTTGCATTGAACCAACTATCTCTAAACTTGGACAAGACAGTTTTTATGACTTTTGGAAACTATTGTGATAGTGTTCCTTATGATATTAGTATTTCTATGAATGGTAAATTATTGAATCGGGTTGAAAGTTGTAAATATTTGGGGATTGTATTTGATTATAGAATGATTTGGAATGAACATATTGAGTATATTTTAAATAAAACAAAATATTTAGTGTTTATTTTTCATAAAATCTCCAAATATGTGCATACTGAGACTCTTAGAATGCTTTACTATGCATTCTTTCAGAGCATAATTAGCTATGGACTTATTGCCTGGGGAGGAGCATATGTAGGCAAATTAAAATTGATACAAGAGTTGCAAAAAAAATTCTGAAAATTGTTAACAGGAATCATTTCATACCTCACAACAATCCACTAAATTGTAGAACAATTATTTTCCTTTGAGGCATTAAAGCTTCATTACAATGATTTGAAAACTAAATTTATAAACTCTAATAGTATTACTAGAAATAGAAGTGTTCCTATTCCTTTGAGATCTAAGACAGTTGGTGGTAGAAGCAGTTTTGTCAGAGCCATAAGACTGTTTAACGGCCTTCCAAATGATCTCAAAATATTACGTCAAATTAGCTCTATAGCTCTAGGAAAACCAAATTAAAGAAATGGATTAAAGCCAATATATAAGAATGTTAAGTTAACATATTTTGTCTATATCTTTGAAATTGTATGTGATAAATAATACCATATATAAAATAATTGTAATTAATTACTATTGTCATGGAAATTTGATTATATTAATATATTCATTGTATTAAGTTAGCATTAGCTGACTATGTAGTTTTAAGTTTTTTTGCCAGCCCTGCGAACAGGTATCAAAGTATACCTCTGTAGGTTTACTTACTTTTATAAATGTATTGTTTGTAAGATGTAATGTAAATGTTCTGGTTAATAAAATAAAATAAAATAAATAAATAATAAGCAACAACAAAAGTAAATTAAATGGATTACATACTTGGATAATCTTCACATTCATTCACTAATGTACACAGAATATACAAGTTATGAACTGTCACACCTATTTACATTACAATCTGCTTCACTTAACACATTATAAATAAAATTAAACACTTGGATTTCGTTGTCCATGACGTGTCCGTTACTTAACTAAATACCACTATTATATTAACGACTCGGAACACAAAGTTTTTTATAAGTAAAAACATAAAGTTTTACCTTACAACCTGAACCGGTTTTAGTTACAAGTTGATGACTAGTATAATATATAATTTATTAGCATATAATCTTATAACATATAAAGCCCCAGAGGTCACTCACTGACTGACATAAATTCTAACCCATTAGGAAGCCTCGGAGCGAAAAAACACAAGAGACCTTTTGGTCAAACTTTGTACCCATGTGTACTTTGTATTCTAAATACTGTATTGCGAAGCATGTAGATGACATCACGTTTGTTCTCTGTTATCGGCAGCCGGGATTCAGACAGGCTGACTGCAGTTAAATTTAAATCAGTTCTACTCCAGACTCCGAGCTGATCACACGTATTCACTTGCCGCCGCAGCTACTTAAAGTTTTTTCAGTATTTAATACTAGTAGCATGCTCACCATGCGACTATTTATTTAGACGATTTCGGCTTACGTGTTGTAATGCACGCCCCCGTTTTATTTCTATTTAATTCTCCGGCACTTATGCCGTGTTAAAATCTGCACACTTCAGCAATCAAATATGTCAATTTAAATTTCAATAGGCATTCAAATATGTCTCTTTAACTCAATTATTTCATCTCAAACCAGCCAACTCCAATAGCGTTCCTAAGAACAACTCACGATTATTCAAGAGCTTCTAAGACGCAACATTTTTGGTCCTCACGGGACGGATTTCGCATTCTATGGTCCACAAGCAACCGCATTTTTGTCCACAGCGACAGCATTTTTGGTCCACAGCGACAACATTAATATTTCATTTAATGGGTCCAAACGGCATTTGGTTCAAGCCCCAACATTCTCAACTTTGGATTGCTGACAGTTGCGTGCCTCTATTATTTTCAAAAATTACGTCACAATCAACACTACAAAATTCTGCAGAGCAGTAAACCAGAGACGATGGGACACGACAGGACAGCATTAGTTATTCTACATCAAAAAAGTTCCACAGCTTTAAAGTTATGGAGAGCTGCAACATCAGGCGTCATCTGACTGGTAGAGACAAGAGGTGCAACAACTCCTAACAGGATCGAGCAACGAGATTGAAGCCAGCTTCAGCACGCCTGGATCAACGTCCACGTGATTATGAACTTTTATTTTTTATGATCTTTTCACATAATTATGATAATCTAAGTAACTTTTTTGGTACACAGTTAATAACATTTAATACAACACATTATTAATAAGTTCTACAGAAACAGATATCATTGTCAAGTGGCCATAAGCTTATTATCATGTCGAATGATTTATATTTTCGATAACATTCACCACTAGTTTTAAGCAAATTAAGTACCTATTATAATCAGTTATATATTGAGGTGTACACAGATCACTGGCTCCCGCATTATATCAAATTGTACTAAATTATTCTAAATTCCAACGACTGTTCACCTTCCCTGCATTTAATTTTCGGTTTCAAATTACATTTTAAAATTTCGGTCATGGCTGATGTGAAGGCCTTGATAAATAAACGCGGCACAATCAAGGCCTCCATATCTCGCATGAATACTTTCGCGGATAACTTCGATCCAGACATAAGCGATCATCATGCCTTAAAAATAAAGCTCCGCCATTTGATGGAATTGTCCACTAAATATGACGATATTCAGACTCAAATCGAGGCTGACGATTCAGATTTCGCTCCAGTCAGTGACAGAGTTCAAACCGAGGATGATCTCTGCAATATCGAATGCAAATTGCACCATTTATTGAAACAAGTATAGGAGGTGAACCAGAAACCGTTAATTCAAACCATAATTATGCCAATTAAACCCCCCCGATACAATTAGAACCGATTAAATTGCCTTCCTTCAAAGGAAGCATTACTGATTGGCGACACTATTACAATATATTTGTGGAGTTAATACACGTCAGAACTGATCTGACAGATTTTCAAAAATTACACTACTTACACTCTTCATTGAGTGGCGAGGCATTAAATGTAATAAAAGCTCTTCCAATAACTCATGAAAATTATGCAGTAGCCATTGATTTATTAAAAAACAGATACGATAGCAAATTAATTGTATCAGCCCATCACATTGGGAATGTCTTGGGCATCAAGTCCGTACAACAAGAGTCAAGGGTTAGCATTTCTAGGTTCATTGACGAGATCACTGCAAATATAAATGCCTTAAATTCATTAAATCTACCCGTAAATACATTTGAAATGATTTTAGTTCAACACTTAACGCAGAAACTCGATACACATACGTATCGGCTCTGGAAAGAAGGCTTGTCGGACGAGCGACTTCCTAATTTTAGTAATTTTATAAAATTTTTAAATAACCGAAGGCAGGTATTACAAAACTTAGATAGCGTGCCCAGCGCCGTAAACAAGATAAACATTAGCGATACGAGTCTATATCGCAAAGCAATTAAACCGATTAATATTAATAGGACTGCATTCCATGCTCATATCTGCAATAACATATGTCAGCTGTGCAAGGCTAAACACCGTCTTACTGAGTGTCCGCAATTTGTAGCGATTACTCCTCTCGAGAGATAAAATATCCTAATTAAAAATAAACTTTGCCTAAACTGCATACGCCCAGGCCACGACTTTGCACACTGTCCCTCCAAATTTTCTTGCAGAACGTGCGCTAAACGCCATCACACAATGATCCATATATCTAGCAATAACGCTTTGTCCAGTAGCAATCAGTGTTCGTTAAAATTGCAAACAAACAGATCGATATTATTGTCCACCGCAGTCTGCATGACAACTGACCAAGCATGTAGGAAGCACCCAGTTAGGATTTTATTGGACTCAGGATCCCAAGCTAATTTCTGCACCATGAGTTTCGCTCACTGCATGGGTCTAAAACTGATTAAATCTCAATTACCCACAACGGGTATAAATAATTCACTATCTCAAGCTGATTTCAGTACCAGAGTAAGATTGCATTCACGTTATACAAGTTTTAATTTGAACATACATTGTGCTGTGCTTCCCAGTATCACTAATAATCTCCCTGCTGAATCATTTGACCTCTCCTCCCTAAACTTACCAAAGGGCATATTTCTAGCTGACCCGCAGCTGAACTTTTCGTCGCAAATCGATATATTGCTCGGTGCTCAGTATTACTTGCAATTAATTGAACCTGTCAAATTTATCCGCAGCCCACATTTCCCCATAATACAGGAGACTAAATTGGGATTCATTCTTCCAGGTAACTTGCCATTTAATGTAGATATGACAAAACCGGTTTCATCATTATGTGAAGATGATAATGCCATTTCCTCCCAACTAAAGGACTTTTGGAAGTTAGAGGACGTTGCAATTCGCGCTCCCTCCATTGAGGATTCGGATTGCGAGAATCATTTTGTATCGAATACTGTCCGTAATAAGGATGGCAGATTTGTGGTATCCCTGCCACGCAGCTTATATAATTGTCATTTAGGCGATTCTCTTATCCGGCGCTATCCGCAGGTTCCAATCACTGGAACCCAAGTTCAAGCAGAAACGTAACCGTTTTTCACATGGTCCATCCTGGTTATCCCACGAGTCACCATCATGGCCTATCTGTGGCTTCGATGCCCATTCTCCCTGCACTCATCCTGAGCTTGAGCTGGAACAACGGAAACAGGTCCAAACCTCATTGATTGTCGCATTATCCACATCTAATTATGTTGAGAACTACTCATCGCTCTCAAAACTCCTTCGCGTGTTTTCGTATTGTCGTCGATTCATCCGAAACTCTAGGATTCCCACAGAGGATAGGAACACTTCCTTTTTAACCTCCCATGAGTTACATGGTACACTTTTGGTTTTTTATTCGCCAGTCCCAGAAGTCACACTTTGGCGTCGAAATTAAGAAACTTGAGGAACAACGCTGCATCCCTAATAACAGTAAAATTCTTTCTCTTCACCCCTTTCTGGACAAATAAGGAAAACTACGCGTAGGGGGACGCCTTCAGCACTCTCAGCTCAATTACGAGAGCAAACACCAAATCATACTACACCCACACTCTCATCTCAGTAAATTAATTATACAAAGCGAGCACCTTCGTTTATTACACGCTGGTGTACAATTGACTCAGTTCTCTTTACGACGGAAATATTGGATACTTAATGACAAATCTTATATACGTTCGGTAATACATAAATGTATCACCTATTTTAGATTCCGTGCTACGGGCGCAAACCAATTACTAGGACAATTACCCCCCTCCCTTGTTACGCCTGCTAAACCATTTTCCCAACAATCGGCAGTCGACTATGCTGGTCCGATATTTGTACGTCATGGCGAGAAGCATTCAAAATCAACTTCCAAGGCTTATATTGCTTTATTTATATGCATGACCACTAAGGCAATTCACTTGGAACTTGTCTCAGATCTGACATCAGACGCCTTTATAGCTGCCTTAAAATGGTTTATTGCGCGTAGAGGTATCCCTGATCAGATATTTTCCGACAACGGAACAAATTTTCGTCGTGCAAGTAGCATGCTTCACGAATTATATAAACTTTTGCAGTCTAAGGGTTTTGAGCAGTCCGTCCAGGGTTTTACCAGTGCCCAAGGCATTAATTGGTCCTTTATTCCTCCCTCAGCACCGCATTTTGGCGGCCTGTGGGAAAGCGGAGTCAAGAGCGTCAGGTTTCATTTGCGACGTCTGTTAGGTGGAACCATTCTTACCTTCGAGTATTACACCATTTTAACCCAGATATAGGCTTGCCTTAACTCACGCCCCTTGTTCGCCATATCCAATGACTCTAGGGACCCCGAACCTTTTAACTCCAGCTCATTTTCTGGTTGGTTCTCCGCTCACTGCTCTCCCGGAACCTGACTATTCCCAAATCAATATTACTCGTTTGGGCAGATGGCAACTGCTCCAAAGATTCACCCAATCCATTTGGAACAGGTGGTCAAAAGATTACTTGCACCAGTTGCAACAGTGCACAAAAGGCACATTACGTCAAAAAATTTAACTCCCGGACAACTAGTCCTTATTCTAGATGACAATCCCCCCCCCTCAGTGGAAACGCGGGGTAGTCACGAATGTTTATTCGGGTCAGGACTCAATAGTGCGCGTCGCGGACGTTCGCACCTCACATGGTATTCTACATCGACCCATCCATAAATTATGTCCACTTCCAGTGGACTCCGATTAATTGCATGCATTCTTGCGACATGCATCATTGTAACATTTATCATGCTTTCTATTTGTTGCTTGTATTATATTATTATTATGTTTTTATTATTTTTTTCCTGTGTATCATTATCATGTTATTATTATATCTTTGAATTTTTCGGCAATTGTTATTATAATATTACTGTATCGATTATTATGTTTTTTTTCACTATTGTATTTGCTCTATGGTTGTGTATTTTTGGATTTTTTAGGGATTGTTATTCCAATATCATGCATGTAAATTATTATGTCTTGTCATTGTATTGTTAATTGTTACATATTATTGAATTCTGTGATCTTTATTATACTATTATGTACTATTAACTATTATGTCAATCCTTATGTATTATGCATACTCATACACTCATGTTATGCATTTTTGCATCAATTGGATATGTCTACCATATCGCCATGTACTATTGAACTTTGATATCATGATACTAATACTACACATGTACATTATTATGTCTTAATATGTGTATTACTATATTGAATCAGTGTTGAGGATGTTTTCTTTTATATAAATTAAGGGTTGTCACTTACGTTTTGTTAAAAATTAAATATATGTATTTAATGTCCAAATGTTCATGCTTCAAGAGAGACCATGTTTAGTTGTGTAAAGGCTTGTTTTTATCACGACTTTTTATTTTGACATTTTCTAGCACAGAAATTGTTTTGTTTTGCTTTTGAGTTTTGCCTGATAGCTTAATGAATTTTGTTATTTACAAATTTTTATGTCAGAGATGATTTACTTTAAACAAAGGGTCAATTTAATGTATAAGGCTTTCAAGTATATTGTGTACTGTCTTTGTATACAACATTTGATAATAATTTGTAATGGACTTATTCACACAATTAATTTAAGTTGCAAAATCGCCCCGATTTTGTGTGGGCAGTATGGTCAAACTTTGTACCCACGTGTACTTGTATTCTAAATACTGTATTGCGATGCGTGTAGATGACGTCACGTTTGTTCTCTGTTTTCAGCAGCCGGGATTCAGACAGGCTGACTACAGTTAAATTTAAATCAGTTCTACTCCAGACTCCGAGCTGATCACACGTATTCACTCGCCGCCGCGGCTACTTAAAGTTTTTTCAGTATTTAATACTAGTAGCATGCTCACCATGCGACTATTTATTTAGACGATTTCGGCTTACGTGTTGTAATGCACGCCCCCGTTTTATTTTTATTTAATTCTCCGGCACTTATGCCGTGTTAAAATCTGCACGCTTCAGCAATCAAATATGTCAATTTAAATGTCAATAAGCATTCAAATATGTCTCTTTAACTCAATTATTTCATCTTAAACCAGCCAACTCCAATAGCGTTCCTAAGAACAACTCACGATTATTCAAGAGCTTCTAAGACGCAACACCTTTTTTATTCCCCGTCTGAAGTAACTTGGGGAAAAATTATAAAACCAAAGCTTTGTGCAACCGGAAGCCCAAAAAAAAACGAATTTCGTCTGACCGATTTTCATACCGGAATAAGGAAGCCTCGGAGCGAAAAAACACAAGAGACCTGTTTTATTCCCCGTCCGAAGTAACTTGTGGAAAAATTATAAAACCAAAGCTTTGTACAACTGGAAGCCCGAAAAAACGAATTTCGTCTGACCAATTTTCATATCGGATATAAGGAAACCTCAGAGCGAAAAAACGCAAGAGACCTTTTTTATTCCCCGTCCGAAGTAACTTGGGGAAAAATTATAAAACCAAAGCTTTGTGCAACCGGAAGCCTGAAAAAACGAATTTTGTCTGACCGATTTTTATACCGGATATAAGAGGGGAGCCTATCTCGAGAACGGTTAGCGCTATCGAGCTGGGAGTAATTTTAATCCAGTCGACTCGCCTGACTAAATGTAAACCGATTATCGGTTGTTTGAAATTTACAAATAACTTTATTGTTTCTTGTTTGTTTTATGGCCCAGTGGGGGACTGGTATTAGTTTCTTATTTTGAGCAGTTGTTTTCTGCAATAAACGTACCATTTACCATGTATTTAAATGTAGAAATACAAAATGAAAGGTACTGCGCAATATTGCACAATCGATGAGTCATCCTGTTACGTCAGAATGTTATGCAATCGATATGACGTCAGCATTGACGTAAATGCGCAATGCTAGAATCTTCAGTGTAATGCACATCCTATCCCCTCTCGTTGTTGCGCAGTATGAACTGTTTCAATCACTGCGCATCCCCCACTACCAATTCTCCCCACCACCGATCCTACCTTTATAAAGGCTTGCCTCCACATCAGAGCTCAGTATGAGATCAGGAGCCGAAGAGTAAACAAGTAAAAAAGGGGGAACCCATGCTACTTTGTTACTCAATTTTCTGAAATCACACTTTTCACTTCACTTCAACTATACGACTACAGCGAGGATCATCACGCAGCACATCTGAAAAACATTTTGCAGAGGAAAATTAGCAGCTGACAACTCAGAAGCCATCAGTCCAGATTTCAAGACATCACAGTTTGCAGTTCATCTATATTTCTGCGGTCTGGATCATCATTGAAGACATCTGATAACCTGACGAGGATTAGCAGCTATAGAGGATCCATACGTCATCAGTTCCAGATTATCGTAGGAACAGGATTAACGCAGGCTGGTGATTTGACGACATCGTTTTATGTGAGTTAAAAAAATTTAATACTTTATTATTTTCGTTTTTACTGCATGATAATTTTGTATTTATATTATTAGTATCATATTTATTGTTTATTTATATTTTTCCTTTACATTGTAAGCAATTATTATTTTTTTTTGTTTATTTCTAAGATTTTTTTGAAATTATTTTTAAAGATGTTGCGTTTGGAATGCATAGCCTCCGGTACCATTTCCCAGGCCAATCAGCGATTTAGTGAAACTCGTAACGTTCAATGTGTTTGCATTTCAGTCGCAACCTGTTGCTTCATCGAAAATGTGCGTAGAGATTATCTCACAACACACGATATTGGCCGCTTGATAGTTCAGGGCGATTGTTATTATAAACAAACAAAACGGACACTCGGGGAAAACCACTGCCACGCTTTTTTAACGGTAAACGAGGTAGCCAAATATCTCAAATTAGAAAGTCAAACTTTTAAAATTGAATCGCACTTTGAAGATTACGGTGTTTATCCATCTTCGGATAATGATTTAGGGTCTTGCATGGAGGAATTGAAAGAAAAGC
This sequence comes from Magicicada septendecula, assembly GCA_034769895.1. NCBI lineage: Eukaryota > Metazoa > Arthropoda > Insecta > Hemiptera > Cicadidae > Magicicada > Magicicada septendecula. Next base: position 132,192,325 of record CM068372.1, read on the forward strand.
TTACAAATTTATTCGAAAATTACGCGGACTCGGCTTTCGTTTTTATCAGATTACACGTCACGGTTTCGCTTTGGAAATGCAACTCCCGATATTTTATTTTCAATTCCCACGCGGTAAACGAGAATGGAACCCTCTCTCCTGACGGTGTCGGCCGTCTATTCGCGTTTTCTAATTTGAAAGAAAGAAATGGCAAGGTTTCTTATGAAAAGGTCTCCTTTTAATGGTTTAATTAACCAATATGAAATTACGCGGGTGGTAGCAACAAGAGGTCAGGAGCCCCAGTGTTCTACAAAGAGACCAATTCCACTCAAACTTAAGTCGGATCCGAAATTTAAAGCGCGAATATTGGTAGTTTTGGAAGATATTGGGGGATTAGACATCACTGAGCTTTCAAGGATAAAACTGCGCCAAAAAGAAAAGCCGGAAGGCCTCCGAAAAGGCCCCGTGGTCGTCCAAAGACTTCCTCGTCGAGCACAAGAGATCAGCACCGAGAAGCGGTTCAACGATACACCGAATGCCATCCAGAGGTACACAGAAAAGCTGTAGAAAAATACACGCAAACACATCCGGAGGTAAACAGAAAAGCGGTAGGAAAATACACACAAGAACATCCTGAGGTACACAGAAAGGCTGTCAAAAATTACTCGCAAGAACATCCTGAGGTAAACATAAAGGCGGTAGGGAAATATAGAAAAGAAAATCCGGAGGTAAATAAAGGGGCAGTCAAGAAATACAAAGATTCTCATCCTGGACCTCCACCGACAGTGCTTAGAAAAGGACCAATAATTGCTGAACAGACGGGAAAATCTTTGGATGAAATAAAGGCCTATCGTCTTAAAACTCTCTACTTGATGGAACCCACAAGTGTTCTCACTGTGGAACGCGACTCTTCGAGGAGGAAGATGGAAGAACACAGTGGTGCTGCGGACTAGGAAAGTACAATGTGATGGATTTTCCAATTTTCAGATAAAATTTATTCGGACAAGCGGTTCCTAAAACATCCGTGGAGGTATAACGACCTCTTCTCTTTTTGTGCCCTTTCGGTTCCCTTAGGCTATCACCACCCTAAAGGACTCACTTTTATGAAAATATTAGGTCGGACATACCACTTGGTGTATGATTTAAATTGCGGAGGCCGGAATAATAGTTTTCCTTATATAGACGACGGTAATGCGCGGATCGCTGAGGGCCAACAGAAGCAACTTGAAACAGAAATAATACGCGAAATCCAACAATTTCTTGGATCCCGAAACCCATACGTTTCCCTTTACAAGAAGTTACATGAGGAACCTTCAGAAAATGCCCGCCTTGAATTCGAAACCGCCTTGCGACGAACACACGGACCGGTTTTAGGTGACAGGCCGCTTTCGACTGAAGTCTCGGCAGTCCTCAGTTGTGACGAATCAGAACCACCGCAGGGAAAATTCTGCGTTTGGAAAAAGGGATCAACAGAGCCGAGAATTATACACGCCAACAATTTTTTGGTCGAACCTTTCCAATACCCTCTTCTGTATCCCGAAGGCCAACCGGGTTGGCACTTGGGTAGGTCAGATAACAAGGGACAAAAATTGTCCCTCTTGAAGTATACTCGGTGTTTACTTCTTTCGGAAGATAGGTTTTCAAGGTTCGGCCCTCTTTCGGAAACTTGGCTGATCGACATGTATGCGTGGATCGAAGGACGGCGATTGTTCTTTTTTCAGAACGAGCAGAAGAAAGCACAAAAACCAGGAGGACTTCGAACTGGCCCAATGGATGAGGTGCAAGCTGCGGTTGAGAAAGAGATATTACGTGACGAAACGGTGCAAGGAGAAGGAAAAAGTTGCTGGAAGAATATATCTTCCTCACACATTTACCGGTGGCCCGAGATATATGAAAATTTGTTACATGGACGCGATGGCCCTCGTATCCCGATTAGGCGGCCCCACGTATTTCCTAACTTTTACAGCTTGCGGGGGCTGGGAAGAAATTAAAAAATCCAAACACCCCAGCAGTAGACATGAGCCCCACTTATGTAACCGGGTTTTCGAACTTAAAAGGCGAGAATTAATGCGCGATGATGTTCAAAGTGGTAGATTATTCGGGGAAATCGCGTATATAGTATGGGTAATAGAATTTCAATGCGCGATTCCCTCACGCGCATATTTGTTTTAGGGTTAAAGATGGTGGCCCAAAACAGAACACGGAAATAGACAGGATAATTAGGGCAGATATTCCGGGCGAAGAAGATGCTGGCGGCAGACTAAGAAGTCTTGTCTTGCGGCACATGAAACACGGACTTTGCGGGTCCCCATACAGAACAGATTTGCCGTGCTGGGATCGAGAACTGCAGAAATGCAATAAATTTTATCCAAAACCCCATACGGACATCACGTACACTACAAGCGGAACAGCGAAAACAAAACGACCGTACAATTTAAACATCAAATGATAGAGGTCGATGATAGGTGGATAGTGCCATACAATGCGGCGTTACTGCTGAAGTATGAATGCCATGCTAACCTGGAAATTGCGTCGGCCCGCAGAGTAGTAAAATATCTTTTCAAATACATTTCGAAGGGTTCTCCGCTTCGGCGCATGACAGTAGTTCGGGAAGATGAAGAAGTCGACGAAGTTGAAGAATACGTAACAAAACGGTACAGAGGAGCTTCAGATGCTGCTTGGCGATCTAACAGGCCGCAAACCAACAGTTATAAATTTGCCGGTTCACCTAAAAGGAAAGCACAACGTCGTTTTTCGTCTCGGTAACGAACAGGAAGTGTGTGAAAAATCAATGTCCCTTTTAATTTTATACTTCGGTCGCCCTGATACTCCGGAAATGAATGACCTCACTTATTTAGATTTTTACGAGCAGTACAGAATCCACCCGAGCAATCCAAAATCCTCCCTTAATGCGGTTCGGCATTCGGACGGGAAACATTTTATAACGCGAAGACAGAGGGGTGATTGTGTCGCGAGACTCTTTTGGGTCGCTCTCTCCAGAGGTGAGCAGTATTATCTGAGAATGCTGCTATGCAGGTATCCATGCCGTGGGTATGAGGACTTGTACGCTCTCGGAGGCCCTGATTGCAAAACGTTCCAGCGGGCGGCTAGGGAATTGGGACTCGCGGATGATAAAAAAGTATACTTTGACGCTCTTGAAGAGGCTGCACGCTTCATGAAAGCCGACAGATTGAGGCAATTTTTTGTTATGCTCTCGGCGATAGGATCTCCGGTGCCGGAAATGTGGGAGAAATATAAAGCAAATTTATGCGAGGATTTTTTGGAACATTTTCACGAAGATGAGGAAAGAGCGTATAAGTTAGGGTCTTATTCACATAGATAGGTGTTTGCGCCGACATGGATCTTCGCTTCTAGAGGCCGGTCTTCCCGTAGTTGAAGATGATTCCATGGAATTAGGTCGCGAAAAACTTCAATACAGCGTCTCAGTTCAGAATGCTTTTGTCGAGGAATGGGAATCGCGACTTTCTTCTGATCAATCTAGGGTTTTTGATTACTTTAAGTTGCTCATGCGCGGCGAACAAAATGAAGAAGTTCTCTTCTTGGACGGTCCTGGCGGTTCGGGAAAAATGCTCCTTCTTAAAATTATTTCAGCTTTCGCATGGTCTCAAGATAAAGTCGTCTTATGCATAGCCAGTTCCGGCATCGCCGCTCAAAATCTCACCGGAGGTACGACTGCACATAGCCTTTTCAGATTACCCCTAGATATACGCGATGACGGTTTCTGGTCGATAACAAACGGGACACGGAGAGCTGAACTCATCCGAGAGGCGACTTTACTGATTTTCGATGAAGCGGCTATGGCGCATAAAAAACTAATCGAAATGTTGGACCGGTCTCTCAGAGACCTGATGCAAAAGGACGAGTTGTTTGGCGGTAAAATAATAATTTTCTCGGGAGATTTCAGGCAAATTCCTCCGGTAGTAGAAAACGCTAAGACAAATGCCGATATCGTTTGTGCGTCAGTTCGCTGATCTTATATCTGGAAAAAAGTCAAGTCATTCACGCTTACAACGGCTCATAGGTTAACGGGCGAAGGATATTATGAAGAATTTTTAATGAAGATAGGTTCCGACTCCACCGAAAAACACGAGCTCGGCGAAGAGCGTAATTTGGAAAAATTCGTGGCAGTACCACAGCTATCCTACGTGACTAAGCTTCGCGAATTGATTGACTTTGTTTTCACCAAAGAAATTTTACAGAAGCCTGATGAATGTGCAAATATCGGTATGGAGAACCATACATGACTTCCATATTCTAAGATTTATATTTAAAATCATTTTCAGCCAAACAGCCAGGCTGTGTCTTACCTGCCTTTTTATTGCTGTATTAAATGAAAAATATTATATTACATTAAAATGAAAAAATTATAATTTTATTGCCTGGCAACAAAATTATTTTATTTTTAACAATTACCATTGTTTCAAAAAGTTTAAATAAATGTTCAAGTACTTTACTCTTGTTAAAACGTAAAAGGTTGCAGGTAAGCTACCCCTTCCCCTTAACCGATCTTCACCAAAATCGAAAGTCATTGAGACCTCTACAATTCAGGGACGTATGCAAAAAATTATTTGATTCTGTTTGAATTTGCGGCTGTTATCGTTTGCCATAGAAAATACGCTTGATAAAAAAACGTTGCAGGTAAACTACCCCTTCCCCTTAACCGATCTTCACCAAAAACAATAGGTCTTGAGTACTCTACAAATCAGGGCCGTATGCAAAACATTATTTGATTCTGTTTGAATTTGCGGCTGTTATCGTTTGCCATAGAAAATACCCTTGTTAAAAAAACGTTGCAGGTAAACTACCCCTTTCCCTTAACCGATCTTCACCAAAAACAACAGGTCTTGAGAACTCCATAACTTAGGGCTGTATGCAAATAATCTTTTGATTCTGTTTGAATTTGCGGCTGTTATCGTTTGCCATAGGAAATACCCTTGTTAAAACATAAAACGTTACAGGTAAACTACCCCTTTCCCTTAACCGATCTTCACCAAAATCAACAGATCTTGAGAGCTCTACAATTCAGGGCTGTATGCAAAACATTATTTGATTCTGTTTGAATTTGCGGCTGTTATCGTTTGCCAAACAAACAAAATTACCCTTGCTAAAAAAAAACCGTTGCAGGTAAACTACCCCTTTCCCTCAACCGATCTTCACCAAAAACAATAGGTCGCGAGCACACTGCAAATCAGGACTGTATGCAAAAAATTATTTGATTCTGTATGAATTTGCGGCAGTTATCATTTGCCATAGAAAAAAAATCTACAGACAGACAGACACACACACAGACACTTTTCGGAAAACGACTTTTTTCATGTTTTGAGTGTAGTAGAATCAGAATCTGCAATAATCTCGAACACGATTTTTTTTGCCATCACCATACTTCCATTCCTTAAGGAATATGGAAGTAAAAAGGGTTGTAATATGCACTCTGAATAATAATGTCAAAGAAATTAACGGTATAGTATTACAGGCGCTCGACGGGGAAATTCAAAATTTATATAGTATCGACAGTGTAGCCGAGGAGGACAGAGCGGGAATAGATGTTGATGAGTCCCTATTACATCCGGCTCAAGGGAAAGGAAATCCAGAACACATTCTCAGGCTTAAGGTAGGATCGGTTTGCATGGTGATGCGAAATTTAAATTTTGATCTCGGCTTAGTCAACGGCACAAAAGTAATTATCGTCGCAATTACTCGTCGACTTATCACATGCTGAATAACAGGCTCTGACAAGCTTTTTGGCATCCCAAGAATAACTTTTAAATTTCCGATCTTCCCAAATAGTCCCATCGAAATGTACAGGCGGCAGTTTCCCCTCCAACTTTGTTACGCGATAACGATCCACAAAAGTCAAGGGCAAACCACAGATTTCGTGGGATTAGATTTACGGTCCGACCCTTTTACCCACGGGCAACTTTACGTCACGCTTAGCTGGGTAAGATCTCCGAAAAAAATTCACTTACTTGTTCCTCCCGACCGGGTTATAGATGGCGTTCCTCACACAAGAAACACAGTGTATAAAGAACTATTATAAATAATGTATTCTCGGCAATAAGCTTTCCACCCTGTAAATATGTAATATAATAATGTTTAAGTTGTGTAATATTGAAGTTTGCATGTTAAAATAAGTGATTGTAAATATTCAGATATTGTAAATAAATAAAAGGCATTACCGAGAATACATTGTCTCAGATAGGTTCGTTCGGAGGCCGTTGTAAATATGTACATAGCTCCCCCGACGTTCGTCGGATCGGGGCGTCCACCGAGGGGGTCTGGGGGGCAAAGCCGCGAGTCTGTATTATATATATCTGCATATCACACGAGAATAAATGTAACATCAGGATAAATTTTTTCCTTTATTAAAAACAGCTTCGTCTCTTTGCACAGAATGAAGTATTCAGGAGGAAAAAGTGGTTGCATACTAGTTCCTACTCGAAATACCCTTGATACTACCTGTTACTAAAATACTAGGTGTTCCTAAAATACTACTGTTCCTCTGATATGCTTAGTATTTTGTGTATCGGTGATACCCCTAGTATTTGAAATACTGGTTGTTCCTTGCGTACCAGCGATATTTTTGTACGCCTAGTATTTGGCCTTGGCGTATTCATTTACGTGATACTTGCATACTTTTTGTGTGTGTGTGTGTGTCTGTATAGGAGCATAGGGCACATGCCTCGACTCAGAACAGCGAGGGCGGCGTGTCTCAACTCGGAACAGCGTCGCTGCGAATAACAGGTATTTCATCTTTTCAGTCACTGTTACATCCGTTCCACAAAAATATCATTCCAAAATACCTGTTACAGGTATATCGGCCCACCTCTATCTAGTGGCATTGTTGTGGAAACATTAGCGCGGTCAGTGTGACTATTTTTATTAGCACTGTTTCACGTTTTCGGCGATTTGTCAATGGCAGACATTAAATACCAATGTGCTAACATCAGGTTCTGTTTCCTGTTAGGGAAATCAGCAGTAGAAACTGTCGCAATGCTTCGGACAGCTTATGGGGAGGAAGCTTTGAGCCAGGCAAGGATTTTGAGCCGACAAGAAAGAACATGCGGAACGAATTTTGCTGCAACACGTTTCATCTTCAGATCTTCAGTCAAAATTCGTTGGCATGAACTCCAGGATATTCCAGTCATTTCCTCCAATTCATCGATTGTTCTACGGCGATCAAACATGATCATAACACGGATTTTTTCAATGTTTTCGTCTGTTTTGGAAGTCGAGGTACGTCCCGGTCGTGGTTAGTCTTCAATTGACATTTGACCACTTTTAAAACGAGAAAACCACTCGTAAATCCTTGCCTGGCTCAAAGCTTCCTCCCCATAAGCCGTCCGAAGCATTGCGACAGTTTCTGCTGCTGATTTCCCTAACAGGAAACAGAACCTAATGTTAGCACGTTGGTATTTAATGTCTGCCATTGACAAATCGCCGAAAACGTGAAACAGCGCTTACAAAAAATAGTCACACTGACCGCGCTAATGTTTCCACAACAATGCCGCTAGGGCAACTGATACAAAATGGTGTCTAGTGAAGGCACCTAGCGGGAGAAGTCAGAACTAGCGTTCTACCAACTGCCAGAGAAAAATTCTCGTTATGTTTGAGTCCCCCCTCGTATATGTGCTACAGGGACTCTTAAAATTCAAGTAAATAGTGAAATGATTGAGATGTGACAATAAATAAGAGATGGACGATCAAAGGACATTAATAGCGAATTATTGTAGAAAACTTGATTAATTTGTCATTGAAATCTATAATATTATTAGAATATCAAGATGTAATTGGTGAATTAGTAATAGTAAAAAAAAATTTTTGATAGTAACTAATATTTTATTAATACTGCAAGGTACTACAGAGTAAATTAATGTGAATATGATAACGAATAGTTAAATTAAAGGTTAACATAATGATTAACATGTGTTAAAATTGTACAAGGAAAAGAGAGGATTCTAAAAAATTTTACAGAAATATAAAATATAGTGATATGATAAATGATACTAGTATTGAATAAAATTTGCTAAATTACTTTTGGAAATATTATAGGTCATGTAAGCGATATATAAGGAGTTGTATTAAATTAATGCTGAATGACGAATTTAAATTTAATGTCTAAAGGTTATTTTGTAAGTATAATTTTATGTTAAATACGGGTTGTAAGAAAAGAAAGCTAAAATATATATATGTAATGGATTCATTTAAAAACGGAAAGCGAAATTTAAAAAATCTCTTATTTTGATTTGAGATGTATCATTAAGCGCCGTGACAGGGAATTGATGTATTAAAAGCATAAGTTTGTACACAACGAAGTGAAAGCTAGGGTATACGCAGAAGTGATTGACAGGCAATAAAAGCATGTAACAGCTCCAACGCGCTCACGGAAAGCAGACAGAGTTCATCGCTCTCCATACTAAGAAACATTAGTTTTTTGACAACTACCTCAAATCCTTAGAAAAAAAGTACAAACGTGAACGAACCCATTTGAAGAGCAAATGTAAGTATTAACAATAGACCAAATTATACGTATATTCGCCAGCTGCATATAGTGAAACAAAAAAGGGTATACGTTATTGAAAGACTCTAACGGTCAACGACAGGACTTCGACCTTACTCAGAAGAAAGAAAGCTCGGGCGTAATGTCCGAATTCAAGGAAAGATGTTTTGATGGAAACATAGACAAAGAAACGGACATACAAAGGAAGTTTGGTGAGGCCCTTGAGTGACAATAGTTGATGCCATTAGAACGACCAAGTGAAGAAAACAATACTTCGATGAGAAAGTTAAGGGTTGCTTTTGTATACTCCAAAAAGAGCGACAGTCAAGAATTTATTGCTACAGTATCTAGCAGCGACGACGACCTCAGTATAGTGACCTAGGGAAGAAATCTGGTGGGAATCCAAAAGCCTAACAGAGAGGTACTTTCGGAAAAATAGGTGGTCTCTAGATCTGGAGGGTGGTAAAGTAGAACCAATTAGAACACAGCGTAGAAAAAATCAGAAATTAGTGGGAGTGATGCTGAATTCCATATATGGACGTAATAAAGGCGCGCTCGAGGAGTTCTAACTAAAATTTTGACGGAAACGGGAGTGTAAGTCCGCGACAGAGATTTCATAATTATTGGACATAGAGAATTTTCGGTACGATGGTTAGCAAAGAAATATCGGACTTAAAACAAATTCGGTAAAAGAACTGTAATTTTATTAGTGATATACAAGTGAATTAATACAACACGAATAATAATTCAGTAACGCTGTAAATTAGTTTTACAAATATGTAACAATAACTTTATCATCAAGTAATATTACGAGACGAACTAAACTCGTAAATAACATTAGTTTCAATCATAACGCAGTTGATAAATAATAATCAATAATGTCTGTGGAAGCAAATAACAATAATAACAAACTAACACGAACTAATTCAGAATGAGTGAAGTTTGGTGTTGTGCTGTGTCTTGTGTGACTCCATGGGATTCTACGATACAATCTGCTAATCAGGAGGGAATTATCGCCGTCACGCCAGACGATCAACATGCGAACCGCACCATATAAACCTCTAACAGATTTTGATACATACCAAAAGTAAACTTATCATGCCATAATTAGTCTTAGGTCCACTGTCTGTTCAGTTAAAGAACTCACACAAATTAATTAAAGAACTAAGATAAAATTTCAATTAAAAAATAATATCATCAGGAAGCTATGGAAGTTAAATTTATTGATGAGCACCGATTTTAAATGAATCCAGATCAGTAATTAACTATGTTATAGTATTTAAAATTTAAGAGAATAATTATTAAAAGTTTCTTTTAAATAAGAATTACAATATTTGAATTATTAGAGCATTTAATATGAGTAATGAAAATAAGATTTATGAAAATGAATATGTTTATATTTTGATTAGAGATTGCATAAGTCATGTGTCAATGATAAATATGATACTCAATCATAACTAACTGTTAATAAATCGAAAAACTATTTATAAGAATAAGTCTACATTTTATTTTATAAACCCTGAGAAAAGAGCAATCAAAGTAAAATGTTAAAATCGATTGGGTCAATGTTGGTCTAGTTCACTGTCAGTTGTCTTCGTTTCTTTAATAGTCAAGTATATTTATTAAGCATGATTTCTTTACTTTTCTCAGTTAGTTCATAATTTGGTCTACTTCCTCCTTCAAAGTTTAAATTTTTGTTGTTCTGGTAGCATTTGATTGATTAAGAATGTTACTTGTTGATGTTTGTGGTATAGTGATGATGTGTACTGTTACAATATGCAGTAATTTAAAAAGAGATTAGATGATTAGAAAATTAGATAATCTAATCAGGATAATACAGATGAGCTAACTGAGAGCAATATAAAAATTATAACGATGTATTAGAATATAATGTTGTATAACATGTCTATGTGTAATATAAGAGTATTAATTATGTGTAATTATTAGATGTGCAAATAATAATGATTTTGATTCGTAACAAATAAGAAATTTTATTAATAAATATTGAATGATTTTTACCAGATTACATAGCGTTATTATTATTACGATTACACCTTTCATCAAATACACACGCAAATTTAATGTGTTATAGTGTTATGTAAAGATTTGTCGCACAGTAAAATCGTTTGTAGTGTTGTAACATGGCTTCCAAAAACATGGGCTTAACACATTAAAATCGTAAGTGTTGTAAATGGCACCCAACGGGGGGAGGGGGGCGACCATGGTATTTAACGATTTAAAAGTTAAATGTATGTTCTAAACAAAAGTGTGTTAAATGCAAAAATATATTGTATGTAATAACTAATATTATATGAAATATTATTTGAATGATATTTCAAATTGTTGTGTAGTATAATAACACAGCTGGCGCTCAACAGGTAAATTGTAAATGAAGTGTAATCGTAATGGTAATATAATATCAGTAATAATAATTAAAATAATAAATTAAAAAAGTATAGGATACCCGGGAATCACCAATAATAATTATTTTAAAATATAATAAATAATTCAACATGGCAGAACCAGGAAGTTTAAGTATGGAAAAGGCAATCGTAAATATGATGTGACCCATGTTAGAAGAATTAATTATAAAACAAACAGAATAATTTAAAGAAGTATTAAAAGAATGTAATTTAAAACTAACACAAGAATTAAAACAAAATATAAATAAAAAACGGAGGATATAAACGATAAACTAGGCGAAGTAAAACAAGATAAGATAGGTGAATTCAGACAGGAATTAAAACAAGCTATAAGAGATTGTACTACATTGTTAGGAGATAAAATGATCGACACGAATAAATGCATAAATGCACTAGAAAATACAATCGAAACAACACTGTATGAACAAACTATTGTAATCGCAAATATGCAAGAACAAACGTTAATAATTAATACCGACGATTCTAAGGAAATAATTAGTACTACAGAAGAGTATAAAATCTCAACAATCGTACCTCGTTAGCAAGAATATCCAATGCGCTGTGCACACACACAGTATTAAAACAATTAAAGAAGTAACACGATCGAAGCACATCACTTGCGACGAGAGTAAACGACACAAATATCAACCTAACATTAATTATAACAATAATCACAATTATAATTATAAACACTACAGTGATTATTATTCTACACTGCGGCGAAGCACGACAAGGCTATCAGCTGTTTGTGTAGGTCACATACAAACTAGTAAGGAATGCGTTCGTCAAGAGAGGGTTTATGTTTGGCCTTCGCCATAAAGAAAAAAATTCTCACCGTATGAACAGGTGGTTTACACGGTCAAAACAAACGATAACATGAAGAGGGTGTGAAACAGAAATTGGCATACAGATGGCTACTTAACGACTACTATGACTGACGGCGGTGAACAAAAGAACAATACCAAACGTTCTGTCGACGGACACAATGCATTGTTTAGCTTAGAGAAGGGTGTGAATTAGGGGACACACACAATGCTACTGTAAATAATAATTACTTGTAAGATACTACGATTTTAACTATTAATAATATGCGAAATAATGTTAATAATAAGATGTAAATACATCAAGAATTGTCATTTTTATGGAAATATAATGTAATGAACTCTTGTGTAATGAAATGAAATTTAGCCAGAAGTAAGGGAGGAGATCTACAAATAAAGAAGAACGCAGTACGTTACAGAAGAATGTGAAGAGACCTACGATAAAGAAGATAATGAACTACATCTATTACCTATTCAATTTGAAGCTAGCAACGAAGTAAGAAGAATGCTACACAAAATTTAGCAGCAGAACAGAATGAAGATATTACCTTAAGAAATCTAAAAAATCAATCTCACCTACCAGCTCAATATAAGATACATAACAACATTCTTTTCAAATTAATAAGACATGATTGGAAAGTTGTATTGACAAACGAGATGTTAATTAACCTAATAAAACCAACTCATGAGAGCTTAGCTCATGCATCGGCATTAAAATGTTATTTATCCCTTAGAGAAGATTTTACAGTCAACAACCTGTGGAGAAAAATTAAAAATGAATTGAAGAAATGTTATGATTGCCAGACTGCTAAGCAACCTAATCTTCACACATATGTGGAAATGCAAAGTATACAGAAGGAAGCGAAGGGAGAATTAATTGCAGTGGATTTCTTAGGGCCTTCACCACGATCAAGTCGGGGGTTAAACACATACTAGTCTGTATAGACGTGTTTTCTAAGGCAGTTCATCTGTATCCAATTATGTCCTAAAAATTCTGTTACAGAAGTATATTCCAACACATGGTAAGATGAAGAGTATTCTTAGTGATCAAGGAGTGCAATTTCAAAGTGAGGTATGGCATAGAATATTAAGAGAAAATGGAATACAACCCATACTCACATCCATCAGACATCCACAGAAAAATTTGGGCGAGAGAGTGAATAAAGAGTTGGATAAGTACCTACGAATCTACTGCCATAACCAACATAATAAATGGGCAAGAGACTGAACAAAGAGTTGGGTAAGTACCTATGAATCTACTGCCATAACCAACATAATAAATGGGCAGAGTATTTACCATTCTTTGAGAAAGCTATTAATGAAAATTACAGTGAAGCTACGAGCAACACACCAATAGAGATTGAACAAGATTGTCAGCCCAACAAGTTTTGGAAAAGGTATGTTCAGAAACCTGCTAATCAGAACTTACCAATACCATTAAGCATTAAGACTGCACATGCGAAATGAAGAATAATAGAAAAAGGTAATAAGAGAATAGAACGATTCAACGGAACTCACAAGTTGCAGACGTTAAATGTTGGAGAGAATATATTATTAAAGACCAGCCCAGTGAGAAAGTGTGCTGATAATACTGTGAAAAAATTCTTCCGATTATACGATGAACCTTACATAAGACAAATCGGCAAACAGACTTTCATTGTGTATGATGACATAAAACTGAAAGAAGTGGGCAAATATCACGCCAGCAGTTTAATTTGAACACCTAAATGCATACAAAAAACCAGAAATATATAAATCCAATTTAGCCACACATGCAATAAACACAGGACATGAATTCCCAGACATAATCAATGTAACACTAATAAAACATATACCACACAAAGGCACCATAATGAACATTTGGGAAAATTTACAAATATACAAACATAAAACAAAAAACAAACTAATACCTGAACAAATACAAATCAATACAAAACATGACACAATATTCAAAGCACTCAACATTGAAAATACACAAAAAACTAACACATACACCACAATCACACACAATAAAACCAATTTGAAATACCAGAAGCCAACAGGAAGCCACAATAATAATAGTCAACCAACAACACATATGTACTTCACCAGACAAAAAAACCGGAAGGCTGAGGATGGGTACAAGATAGTACCCGAAACATGTTCCTAATAAGAAAAAAAAGGTATATCTTGAAGTAAATTTATTTATAAATATTAAATGTAATATATATATATATATATATATATTGTTACGACACAAATAGCCAACCCAGTACCAGAGATAAAAAATATATTTATAAATGTAAAAATACTTCTTATCAAATAAACTGAATGATCTTAATTAAAATATAAGGAATATGACTCGACAAACGACGACTTTGACCTAACCCAAGTGATTTGAACGAAATAAGTAAATTACTATAATGGCTACTCAGGCCTAGAAAAAACATAACTGTCAGAACCAAACAACCAAAAATTATAACAAACTGAATAAGAATTTAGAAAATCTGACGTGAAGGAATCACCAAGAATAAATTGTAAATCATTTATAACGCAAAATATTGTAATAGGCATTATCATACAAAAAGAAATGTAATTAACAAGCATTAACACAATTGTAAAAACTTAAAATCTGAAATTACCCAAGCTTGTGGGGTATCAAAATAATCTATGAACGAGAATAAATACTATAGTGACAATATTTAATAACCAGGAAGGAAGATGGAGGAATAACAGTAATCAGAAGATATACGAAGAATTCGAATTTTGATAACAATACATCATCTCAAAATCAACCAATCAGAATAATACCGTTACTATGGAAACGGCGGTTGAAGACGAGAATACCGTTGAAAATTAACAAGAAGTGAAGCGTCATTAAGCCATTGCAGATGCAAAAATTTGGAAGAGCGTTTTTTCAGTGTAAATCATGCAAATAATTATTCAAAGTTGCTGAACTTGATCATTGAAGAAGCAGATGACCGTTGTAGCAGATATTTCAAGACCCAAGACCAATTAAATAGAAATTATCCTCGAGAAGAATGTCAAAACCCATGACGAAAAAGATGCCACATTTAGTGAAGCCCAAAATCCATGAAAACTGAATGTATGCAGCCAAATCCTATCCGAATAAACTACAAAGGCACCTAGATACGTTGAGGTGTTAAGTACCATCCAATTATTTATTTTCCACCAACCCTAATCACTTTAAATAATTTTGAAGGGTAAATTTACCGCACTATAGAAACAATATTTCTCTTTCATAGAATATTTGAACAAATTAACACTTAAATAGAAACTTTGTTAACATTGACTAACCTAAGAATTAAACACGAACTTACAGAACACTTTTACGACACAACACAACAGATTGTAACAGCACACTTTATTCTTTATGTACACTTAGATTAAGGTAATTTATATTTTTATTGTAACCATTGGAGTTCTTTAACTCATAGCCAAAAGGATCCACAATTTGGGAAACCAATAATAACTGTAATACGCTTCACGTAAGCAGCAAAGCGAGGTTAAATGGTTCCTAAATTACTTCGCCAAACCTGAAGGCAAGATCTCATGTAATCAGTCGGTGGAATTGATAATTATTTTGTTGTAAATGTAAATGTTTTCAGTTATCACCCATTAAAAAATATTTATTACAGGGAGTAACCAGCGTTATCATTTCATAGGGAGTGCTATATAATAATTACTTGTGTTTAAGAATAAATCATAGCAGTAAACAGGTTGTCATTCACACCACAGAGGCGACGATTGGGACGGCTGTGCGAGCGGGAACTATTCAAATGCACCAACCCGTAACGCTGATAACTTGTTTAAACATAATTTTAGTTGTTTTGTAAAACGAAGTGGCGCCACCCGGGATTATCACACCCCTATAAATAACAAGTAAGGTTACTGCCGTAGTATACAGGTGATCATATCTACGCTACGAACATCGCTAGCCACAACATTACTGTAACGACCCAGTGCGAGGCGAACGCACTAATTATACACAACATATACAAATTGTACACATTTTGCAGGTCAGATCGCCTCTATTCGTTACAGATTGACGAATACCAGGTGAGGATTGAAAGAAGGCGGGACGACCGTGCAATTAATACGTTACAGATTGGCGACCAACCGGTGAGGCCGTAAAAGAAGGCCAACGGCGGCTATGAAGAGACACTCAATGGTTACCAGGAAGGACACACAGAAAGGAATTGAAGGTGAAGGCCAGCCAGAAGAGATGGAAGAAATTGAAGAAATAATCGGGGAGCTAGTCGAAGAGGACGTTCAGGAAAACCAACCAGGAAATCCAACCCAACCAGAACCGGAAGTGGAAGTAATGGTAGGGGACCAACCTAGCAAACCCACTCAGAAAGAAGACATGAGCATGCAGGAGATGCTCAGGATGATGATGGAACAAATGAATGATATCAAGGAAACTTCAAAGAAAACAAATGAACAAATGTACCAAGACAAGGAAGAGAGAAGACAAGACAAGGAAGAATTGAATAAAAAATTAGAGTCAAACAATACAAAATTAGAATCACTGCAAGAGGGAAGGAAACAAGACAGAGAATTCTTGAATAAAAAATTGGAGTCAGACAAGGAAGAATTGAATAACAAACTGGACCAAAATAAGGAAGAATTGAAGAAGCAATTCAAGGAGGACTTAGAGATCCTGAATAACAAAATGGAAAACAACCGAGAGGCGTTAGAAAAGAAGAGTGAGGAGTTGAAGAGACAAATAAAAAAGGATCTTGAAGTGTTAAATAACAAGATTGATAATAATCATGAAACACTCCTACGACAGATGGAGGAAGATGGTGAGAAGAACAGAGAAGAGTTAAGATTCATGCTAGTAGAGTTTCGTGAAGAAATCAAACCGGCGAAAACGGGGATGAACAAGAGATGGGAAGAAACGAGTTACCCAGCAGACCAACTTAAAGAAACATTAGACAGCGATTTCAAACCAGTGGATGACAAACTAGACAGCACTCCTGGAAGTATCAAAGAAACGTTGGATGAGAACATGGAACCGGGGAATCAGAAAATAACACAGAAGGAGATGGAAATTGTAGAAGAAACAAATATATTGTTTTCTGAACATACAGATAACAATGACACCAAGAAAATCAAGCACATAAAAACCGACAACAGAAGAGGAAGAAAGAAGAACCGAACAATTAAGAAAATAGAGGAATTGGGAAGAGTGTATAAAAAGAAACCGATAAAAACCAGAGAAGAATTAGAAATGATGAAGAGCGGACTTATTGACGTGTTTAATTTGCCACTTACCTACCAAAGCAAATTAATGAAATATAAGGATTGTAGGAGGACTCCGAGGGAAATTATAAAAGGAACGCACAACCAACCAGTGGATGAAAATTTCAGCAAATCTATGCTTAAATGGAAAATACCCAAGTTTGAAAAGACTCACAACAAGATAATGTGCCACAGATTAAAAGGGTATCTAAAACGCTTGAATACGCAAGAAATACAAATGCAAAATAAAAAAGCAATAATAACATTAACGAAGGAGGTACAATTAACAACTTCTTTGATTAATCAAAATGTATTGAATAACGTAGGCATGGATACAAATGAACAAATGATGTTAGAAGAATTGTGGTACAAGATAGAAGATACCTATTTCACCAGCAAGGAAATAGTTATACACACCCAGATTATCCGAACCACAAATGCAGAGGAAATGATGGACCATGGGTAAACAAAGTGAAGGTACCACGCACCAAGAAAAGGGACTGATCTTCGAAATAATGACCAAGCAACCCAATGGAATAGAAGGAGGTATTAAAATTACATGAAGCCACTGAACAATCACCAAAACAAGAGAGTACTAATCAAAAACAGGGAACTACCCAGTACACTTGAAGGAATAGCCAAAAAATTGCTATTATTATATGTTGGACCGTATGTCATCACCAAGGACAATGGAAACAACACTTACGAGATAAGCAATATAACCACCAAAAAAGTAAAAGGAGTGTACAACCAAGCGTCAATAAAGAAGTTCTATGAAGAAAACTAAATAACTGAAATACGTCCATCCAGAATAAGTGTGAATATCAAACACTTGAAGGAGAAGAGGTGAAGAATAACGAAGTGTCGAACAAAAAGGAGAAGGCTATAATATGGAATGGAAATGATAATATAATAAATCCACAACCGTGAGAATTGAATTGATACCAAAATATGTGAGCTTCATCCAGAATAAGTGTGAATATCAAACACTTGAAGGAAAAGAGGTGAAGAATAACGAAGTGTCGAACAAAAAGGAGAAGGCTATAATATGGAATGGAAATGATAATATAATAAATCCACAACCGTGAGAATTGAATTGATACCAAAATAAACTTAGGTATAATAAAATGTACGACCATATGTCATCACAAAGGACAAGTAACTGTAAATAAAATACAGATTTCAAAATTCAAAAATTATGTGAGCACAACTTGCAACATTTCGATGACTTATGAGGCCTAAAATAAAATAAAAAAATATAAAAACAAAGGAATGAGTTACATAAATTCCTACTAAGTGAAATCAACTTACAATTTATTAAAAAGTTGATGTGTGAAGTATATGAAATAATTAAACAAAATGTACCAAAATAGGAATACGCTACAAAAATTCCTATGATGTAAGAAAATTAACTTACAAAGAATTATCAAGAATGACTTTTAATACAAACTGAAATATACAAAAATAAAATCAAACCAAAAAACTGATAAGATAAATACCTGGAATTATAATAAATCAAAGGTATTCAAAAAATAAATAAAAAATCTAAACTGGTACAAAGAGAAAGAGGGAGATTATGTATAAAACCAATATACAGATATGGCTAAAGCAGAATCCTGCTAAATGACTAAGAAAAAAAAAAAAAATGTCTAAGACAATTAAAATGATCACAATGAGAATTGAAAACCGAATAATGAAAAGTTAATGATGAAATTAACATGTAAATAAATAAGAAACAATCAATTGTATGAGCAAATGATAGTATATAGTTAAGGTACAGCGGAAGGAAGAATGAGTAAAAGGCCAAAGTGATCTAAAAACAAACCACAAGGTGGACAATCCCAAAGTATATTAATTCAAGTCACAAGTTGACAAAAAAGGTATTTATGATTGACTGTTGAAAAGTCCAGCAATCAAATAAACTGAGCAGAGATGATGTGCCTCTGGTCTCAGAAAAATGAGTAGTAATGGGAGAAACCAGCTACTAAAGTTAGGGAAAAAATTGTGTATAAGGGAGAACACACCAATGGAAATAAAATGAAAAACAGATCCAAATACAATGGAATGAATTCAGTAAGAAGAGAAACAAAGAATGGAGAAACAACCAAGAAAGAAAAGGAAAAAGATTATATATAACTGATAATTTCATAAAAAACTATGCTAGTGTTTTATCAAAATGATCAATTTTAAAGGAGAGGCATTATGTTACGACACAAATAGCCAACCCAGTAGCAGAGATAAAAAATATATTTATAAATGTAAAAATACTTCTTATCAAATAAACTGAATGATCTTAATTAAAATATAAGGAATATGACTCGACAAACGACGACTTTGACCTAACCCAAGTGATTTGAACGAAATAAGTAAATTACTATAATGGCTACTCAGGCCTAGATAAAACATAACTGTCAGAACCAAACAACCAAAAATTATAACAAATTGAATAAGAATTTAGAAAATCTGAGGTGAAGGAATCACCAAGAATAAATTGTAAATCATTTATAACGCAAAATATTGTAATAGGCGTTATCATACAAAAAGAAATGTAATTAACAAGCATTAACATAATTGTAAAAACTTAAAATTTGAAATTACCCAAGCTTGTGGGGTATCAAAATAATCTATGAACGAGAATAAATACTATAGTGACAATATTTAATAACCAGGAAGGAAGATGGAGGAATAACAGTAATCAGAAGATATACGAAGAATTCGAATTTTGATAACAATACATCATCTCAAAATCAACCAATCAGAATAATACCGTTACTATGGAAACGGCGGTTGAAGACGAGAATACCGTTGAAAATTAACAAGAAGTGAAGCGTCATTAAGCCATTGCAGATGCAAAAATTTGGAAGAGCGTTTTTTCAGTGTAAATCATGCAAATAATTATTCAAAGTTGCTGAACTTGATCATTGAAGAAGCAGATGACCGTTGTAGCAGATATTTCAAGACCCAAGACCAATTAAATAGAAATTATCCTCGAGAAGAATGTCAAAACCCATGACGAAAAAGACGCCACATTTAGTGAAGCCCAAAATCCATGAAAACTGAATGTATGCAGCCAAATCCTATCCGAATAAACTACGAAGGCACCTAGACACGTTGAGGTGTTAAGTACCAATTATTTATTTTCCACCAACCCTAATCACTTTAAATAATTTTGAAGGGTAAATTTACCGCACTATAGAAACAATATTTCTCTTTCATAGAATATTTGAACAAATTAAAACTTAAATAGAAACTTTGTTAACATTGACTAACCTAAGAATTAAACACGAACTTACAGAACACTTTTACGACACAACACAACAGATTGTAACAGCACACTTTATTCTTTATGTACACTTAGATTAAGGTAATTTATATTTTTATTGTAACCATTGGAGTTCTTTAACTCATAGCCAAAAGGATCCACAATTTGGGAAACCAATAATAACTGTAATACGCTTCACGTAAGCAGCAAAGCGAGGTTAAATGGTTCCTAAATTACTTCGCCAAACCTGAAGGCAAGATCTCATGTAATCAGTCGGTGCGAATTGATAATTATTTTGTTGTAAATGTAAATGTTTTCAGTTATCACCCATTAAAAAATATTTATTACAGGGAGTAACCAGCGTTATCATTTCATAGGGAGTGCTATATAATAATTACTTGTGTTTAAGAATAAATCATAGCAGTAAACAGGTTGTCATTCACACCGCAGAGGCGACGATTGGGACGGCTGTGCGAGCGGGAACTATTCAAATGCACCAACCCGTAACGCTGATAACTTGTTTAAACATAATTTTAGTTGTTTTGTAAAACGACTTGGCGCCACCCGGGATTATCACACCCCTATAAATAACAGGTAAGGTTACTGCCGTAGTATACAGGTGATCATATCTACGCTACGAACATCGCTAGCCACAACATTACTGTAACGACCCAGTGCGATGCGAACGCACTAATTATACACAACATATACAAATTGTACACATTTTGCAGGTCAGATCGCCTCTATTCGTTACAGATTGACGAATACCAGGTGAGGATTGAAAGGTGGGACGACCGTGCAATTAATACGTTACAATATATATATATATATAAAAGATATTATTTGTCTAATGTAAAAAAAGCCAAAAATTTAATAAACCTGTTTATTTAATTTTTTTGTATTAAGCAGGCAGGAAGCCACAATAATAATAGTCAACCAACAACACATATGTACTTCACCAGATAAAAAACCGGAAGGCTGAGGATGGGTACAAGATAGTACCCGAAACATGTTCCTAATAAGAAAAAAAAGGTATATCTTGAAGTAAATTTATTTATAAATATTAAATGTAATATATATATAAAAGATACTATTTGTCTAATGTAAAAAAAGCCAAAAATTTAATAAACCTGTTTATTAAATTTTTTTGTATTAAGCAGGGAAATAATGCAACAGTACAAATGTATAGGTTACTGTGCTTTGCACGAAGTAATTAAAAGAATTAATTAGTATAAATAATTCATTTTAATAATAATGATCGTTCAGCTTGCAATATGAACGACTAAACATGCCGGTTGGAACAGGTGAAACACGCCAGCTGCTCTGCCTGTGTGTACACACGTATATATTGTGTGTGTGTGTGTGTGTGTGCGTGCGACCTGTCCATTCCTTGTAACTTCTCGAATTAAGTCCCTAGTTCTGGGCGCCATCTGTAACTTCTCACCTCTACTTAACATAATAATAATTAATAATAATAATAAATGTATGGTAATTAATTATTATGTGATTTGCATAATTTACCACACATCCGGTGTAACCCGTGCTCAGTTTTGTTGAGTGCATTAGGCTTTTGGATCCAAAGTTGCGTTAAGCAGAAAAGACAGAGTTTCTCGGGGTATTGAAATAACCAGTTACACAACATAAGGATAATAAATTCTATTTTTTTATGTTAATTGCGCTATAGGTTATAAACAATGAGAGTCAGCTATGAGTGTTAAATTTTCAAAATGGCGGCGACATTATTTCTGCTTTCGCCATGCGTTTAATGCTATATGCATGTGTTTTTACTTTATTTGAAATAATTCTTTTTAAACTATACTGCAGTTACTTTAAATTCCTTTTTTATTTCTATGAATATAATGGTTACTCTGTAATCATACACAAACCAACGCCCCAAATATAAAGTATTTAAGGTTGGCCAACGATCACTTTCATTCGCTCACTTTCACTCTCACACATGCGGTAATATTGAACACTTGTTAATTATTCTGAATTGAGCTCATTCTTTTAGATTTTTAAATTTAGAAAAAGAATTTATAAGGGCTTTCCTGAATTTGATGCGGCGTAGATTCCTCAGCAGACTTCCATGGTAGTTGGCAGGTGTTCGGCCGAACCTTTACTGTTATTTTTAGTGCACTGAATTTACTTAATTCTCATTTTTGTTGTCCACTGATTCTATGTACTGTTAATGATTACATTTTTGAAAACAATTACTTCATTTTTGAAAACAATTACTGCATTTTATGGCAAAATCTGCCCACTGCACTAGTCGAGCGTGTATGCTTGGTGAACTGTTTAGACGACTGGGCGGAATCAGACGCAATTGTTCTGCAAAGTGGTTGTGTGTCTGACGTCATTATGCATTGTTCTTTAGCCAACGCCCGGGTTAATACGTAATTGTTTCATGCCGTCATTGCTGATTTGTGACGATCTGGCTTTGTGGACCAATGAAAAGTTCGTATTATTAGTTCGTTCCATTTATACCGCCATTACACATGTCAAATTCTGCTCGTACCACGATGACCTTGGCTTGGCTCCCCTCTTGCGAATCTGCGTAGTTATTGGGACTTGTGCAAAACTAACTTTGCCCTTGTTAACATTCATGATCAGAATAAAATTTACAATAAAATATTCCTGAACCCCATAATTATGGTAACAGGTATTTCTGTACTGTCACATCCTGAAAAGCGTCAACGCTTCAGGAACGCTATCAATTATTTGCATTTATTTAATTTGTAATACTTGTGTGCACAATAGCACAAAACCAAATACACAAAATGTGTATAAAAATTAGACAAATGTGTGTATAAAAAATAGTGAAGAACGGATAAAAAGTGTAATGATAGGAGAATAAAAATAGATAGTACTTATGTTAATTAAGATAAAGAAAAATGGTTTGTGCATGATGAACACATATAAATTACTGACAGAATGAATATCAGGTAATGTGCAAAAGACTTTGAAATTCGTGAAGACGAGCAAATTAAGTGTGACAAGAATCGTGGGTTAGAAGTGACGCTTCGACAATCTCAAACATGCAGAATATGGTTGATTTTGGCACCCTGGGTATAAATACAGGGGACGCACTAACATCATTCTCTTCCTAAATCAACCATCGTAGCGGCTGGAGGCTCTGCTTGACGAGTACAGCTTTTTTCTTGATCGACTACTATGGCAGCCAGAGACTCTGCGTAGAGACAACAACAGTTACATCTCAAACACAGCAGCAGTCAGGAACTTCACGACCACTCATCAGTTCGTGTGAGCACTTGCAACCTGAGACCATGACGGGAGACGAGGGAGCAGCCAAGTACATGCAGTAATCCAGAGTACGAGAATCCGACAGACGGAGGACCAGGACTCAAAGACTCCATGAATCCAGGACAACAAAGGAGCATCCAGTATCAAGGACCGAAGAGGACACACTGTCGATGTACCACAACAATAAGGTGACAAACAACCATGCACTTGAAAATCGAGACTTAATCAAAAGACAATAATTAACAAAGAAAGAAAGAGACAATTCAATTCAAATATGAATTAATAAATTGTATAACTGTAAATACTTGTTTGTATAATAATTAACGTAATATTTAAAGAATGTTTAACGATAATTTTTTATCTGTAACATAGAAGATATAATTTGAAATCTATAATTTTTGGTATTTAAATTGATAAAGTAATTAGATAATTTTATTAGAAAGCAATGCACATGCAGTAATTTAAGAAGAGATTAGATGATTAGAAAATTAGATAAATCTGATCAGCATAACACAAATGAGCTAGCTGAGAGCAATATAAAAATTATAACGATGTATTAGAATATAATGTTGTATAACATGTCTATGTGTAATATAAGAGTATTAATTATGTGTAATTATTAGACGTGCAAATAATAATGATTTTGATTCACAACAAATAAGAAATTTTATTAATAAATTGTAACGGTCCAAATTTATGGGTATTTTTATTTGGTTTCATTTCGGGGTTTTCTAAAAAATTTGTGTAAAGTTTGATTTCAACAAAGACCAGAACACGTGTATAGAACAGTGTAACGAGGCAGCAACGCAATATTACGTTGCAAAATCAGTCAAGGAATGTGCACCACCTCAGATTTCCAAGAACTTTGTTGAATGTGACAGCGCACACGCACGCATCAAGTGAGTATGCGCTCGGAGTGACGCTACTTCAGAAACTCACAATGGCCTAGAGGGGAATTGTTGCCTTGCACACGTCCCCATAAGGCAGATATGAAAACTTAAGAACCGCCCATCTCGTGACGTTAGCCAGTGCCTCACTGAGATCGTATACTGTCGTCACCCCAACAACTACATGCATTGCATGGGACGAAACTCCTGCGACGAAGCCCAAGGCAGTGATTTCCTCAAAAGTATGAGATCACGTTAGCTACACCTGCGACGTTTTCCCTCCCAGTTTGTTAACTGATCGCTCCGGCGCCGGACCGAGCCAAGTTAGGCTCTTTACAAAACTTCATATTTTAACAGTAAAAAGTGGAATAAGAGAAAAATTTATGTGACCGCGGTCGAGTTAAAAAGTGGAGAACGTAATTTTATAACTTTCGGACAACAAAAAATAAATCCAGAAAAATGAAACGGAGTGCGCTAGCTATAAACACGTTGCCGGCAGTGGGGTATTCCACAAGGTTAAAGGTTTTTTTATTAATTAAAATGATCACGGGAGGGTTTTCTTTTTTAAATTAGTGTGAGTGAGAGAGAGAGCAGGCTGGGCGGCCTACCTAGATATAAGATGTTTCCTGTTAATTGGTATGTATATTTTAATATTATGTCGTATTAATCAACAAGTAAATAATTGTACCCTTGGTAAAATATATAGAGAAATAATTGATTCTGTTTATTTTGGTAGTAACAGGTGGATAAAACTTTAAATGGGAAATGTATTGTTTGATTGCACAACTACGCCACATGGCGAGGCGCATGTAGAGATGTGGGTGTAATTGGGAGTAATTGCAATTTTAAGATAATAAAACAGAATTTTCTTTCTTTTTCACTACATATGTTGTTAGAATAATTATTTCGTAACCCCACACTGTTTCTGACCTCGCTTATGAAAGAACCCTGGGACCCGAGAAATATCCAAATATTGGTAAGTACGAGCTATGAACTATGATTATTAACAACTAATAAAAAATTAAATCAATTTGTTTTTATACAAATGGCTGCCCGAACGATGGACATTATATAAAATAATTATATAAATAAGCCAGAATTCAGAAACAGAGTGGGTATCGAAAAAATATATAATACGTAAAAATAAGGTTATGTTTGTGTTAGTAAGGTATACAGTTGTGTTAGGTGTTTTGATTTTACAATAATAGTGGTTTTTTATACATAAAAGTGTCAGAGAAATAAATTTTAAATATGGGGGAAGTAGGAAATAACGAAATAATAAAAATGATGCTACACTTTTTAGCGAACAGAAAAATGAAATTAGAGAAGTTCAAAATAATCTTAACGTAACATTCGAGGAAATGAAAAAAGAAATTCAGGAACAAGGCTGTATTTATGATAAAAGATTGAGTGAAATAGAGACGCGGTTAGGCGAAATAGAATTAGAAAATGAGAAAGTAATAAACAAATTAAAATCGAACAAAGATGACAGGGTAAGTAGTAGTGGAAAGGATAATTTAAATAATGAGGTTACAAGTAATAACAATGACAATACAAATAAAAATATGGTGTTAAAAAATGATTGTGTAGATATTGATAATGATAACGAAATGGTAGAAATTGTAGAAGTTGATAAAAAGATGTTTGTGTGTGATGAATCAGAGAGAGAATAGAAAGAATTTACAGGTAGAGTGGATGCAGGGGGTAGATTTTTCCCGTGATGTTGTAGTGGGGGGTGAAGAAATGGCTTCACGTGAGTATTTGGAAGACGATATGTCTGTAAATAAATTTCCCTGGGTTTTTTGTGCACTTCATAGGTGGTGCCGTAATGATAAGTTAGCGTCCACTGCATATTTTGAGAGAGAGAGTGTAGCTTGACGTGATGGTGAGAAATGTTTTGAGAGAGAGAGAAAGAGAGAAATAGAGATATTTAAAGTAAAGAAAAATTATGAAGAATTCGTGGAAAGGTTAGGCGTAGAGAGAAGTAATAATAAGAATGAGTACTTACCGTACAGTGAAACTGAGATAGCAGTAGATGAGGTTAACAATGATAATATAACTCACCTGATTTTAACAGATAATTCTAACGAAGACTGGACAAAATTGACCAATATTGAACAGGTATATGAACCAACAGAAGTGATAATGAATGACATAGAAGTAAGGGATTATTATAATAATGATAATAAATTTGATATAAATAAGAATGATCTATGTTACAAATATGTTAGACTATTATTCGACGATATGGGGTAATTGTTTATTGTTCATGAACATTTAATTATATGAATAATATGGTTTTGAAGTGCATTGTCTTATGGAACGATTTGTGGTTAATGATAAGAAATAATAAGTTGGACTGTATATTCTTTTATGTGTAGATGTCATTATGTTAAATGTGTTTGTGTACTACATTATAGTGTACGATATGTTATGTAAACAATGTGTATGTATAGGAGAAATTGATAACATTAATTGTCAGTTAAATTAAATTTGCAATTAACCAGTATAAATTAACAATAATTATAAAATTTTACAGACTAATTAAGCGATGAAAATAATTGTGAACTGTCCAATAATTGAATTAAATAATTGAATAATAATTACTTAATTAAGGTCGTATAAAAGAAAGTTTGAGAATGAAGTTAAATGATTTTATGAAATTAAGATTCTATAATGATTGGTAGATGATTAAACAGATAATACGTTCAAATTGAGGTATGTTATTATAAGGGGAGAAGTGATGAATTTTCTAGTGTTATATCAAGGTGAAATGTTGTAAAAAGGGTTTGGGTGATAATGAAATAAGGCAGGTGAGTTAAGTAGAACTAAAGTTAATGGGAGTTAAAGAGAATAAGAATTTTGAAATACTGGTAACACACAAAAAATAGGGTTAGATATTTTAGGGACACAGTAGTAGTGAGTATATGTAGAGAGATGAGTAATGTGAATGGTAAATATATTTGTTGATGATGATATTTTGTAGTAAGGGTGAGGTGGTAAGGTGTGAGCAGCGTGCGGCGTTGTGGCGGGGATAGAGTAGTTTAAGGGAGTGTTTGCCGATATTTTGGAGGGGCATTGGTTCGTATGTAGATAGCCAAGTTGGGAACACACATCCTAGTACAAAGATGAGCGGTGCCAGAGGTAAGTGGAATTAGTGAAGGTATTTATAATTGAAAGATTGGTGTCATAGTTTGTTAATAGTGGTTGTTAGTAGTAAGAAAGGGAGTAAGATTAAAATGTCTATTGGATTGAAAGTATAGAGAATACAGGGGTCACCCAGATTAAGCAATGATTGAAATGTGAAGAGTTAGAAAGAAAATTCATAATAGAAAGGTAATCAGAGATGAAATATAATGTAACAGGAAGGTTAATAATAAATTTGAATTGCATAGAATCAAATGATAAATAATTGATGGTTAATTAATAACAGTTCAATTGAAATTAAAATGTAATGTTTATAATTTTATAAAGATGTAGGGTGTGTAGAGTTTGACCAAAGTTAAATGTGATTTGGTGATTTTGAGGTAATAATCGCAATGTTAATTATAAAGGTATACAGGCCAAGTGGCAAATCAAGTTATTACAAATAATTAAATCACCCAGAGTAAGGGAGAATAAGATGTTTAAATAAAACGATTTAGAATAAAGATATAAAAATTTTTTATTGCAGCCAGTGACAAATTTTGATAGAATTTGTAAAGGTAAAGCTATAAAGTGTTTATTTTGAATAATTTAAATGTCAATTTGATTGTTATTTATAATAATATTTTGTTATTTTACAGGTTTTATTTTATTATGTTTTTGGGTGTTTTAAGACAGAATTTTACAGAAGCTTAATGTATTCACAGATGTAACTTATGCATAACACATGTAGGTCAAGGTTGTGGACTTGACCTAGTTTTTGATCAGCTGATAGTGAAGTCATGTACTAGGCATGTTAGCAAGGAAGTTAATCCAACTTTTGTTTTTAACTGATTTAAATAATTTCAATATGAAAAGAAAAATATTTTAAGAAAGTTAAATTTTTTGGAATTTAAGATTTTTTTTTGGAAATTTTGAATTTAAAATTTGAAAAAAAAAAAAAAAATTTCTTGATTTTCGCCTGCCAGATAATGGATAATTTTAAACTTTGATTACATTATTTAGTTTGAAGTACTAACCATGTTTATTCTTATTGAATTATTTTATTGAATTGTATTGTTAGACTTTAGGTAATCACATGTTAGGCTACAGATGTTTTTTATTTTTAAGAAGTGTTCCAATGATGTAATTTTTTGATAACAAAAAACAAAACAAAAAAAAAACCAATAAAGAGAATAATTCCAAAATAGATACAAAATTTGTGATTTGATTTTAAATGGAAACAACCAGTGAGTTGTAATTTAAACAAAATTTTAAAGAATTTTTCAATTTATAATATGTAATGTGAGTGTGTGTGAGCCCAGTATCTGCTAAAGGCATCCCAGCTTGCATATAAGGGGAAACATATCGGCTGAGGATCTGGCATAATCTAAGCCAGGGATTGAGGATTTTTGGGGTAGCATGATAGAAGGCGAGGTGCGCTGTGGTGCGTGTCTGTTCGATTTTTCGGTGTTGGGATCTCGCACAGAGAAGTCCAGTTATCTCGTTCAGATGCGTCCATGGTCGCCGAGCCAAAGGGGTCGTGTACCCATGCAGTATAAGAACAAAAGGGGGTTGTTGGCACCAGTTCCTCACCAGTCCTCTTAGGGGTTTTATCAATGAGATTTCTTCTGTTTTGAACAGAAGACTTCTCATTGAGGGGGTATTGTAACGGTCCAAATTTATGGGTATTTTTATTTGGTTTCATTTCGGGGTTTTCTAAAAAATTTGTGTAAAGTTTGATTTCAACAAAGACCAGAACACGTGTATAGAACAGTGTAACGAGGCAGCAACGCAATATTACGTTGCAAAATCAGTCAAGGAATGTGCACCACCTCAGATTTCCAAGAACTTTGTTGAATGTGACAGCGCGCACGCACGCGTCAAGTGAGTATGCGCTCGGAGTGACGCTACTTCAGAAACTCACAATGGCCTAGAGGGGAATTGTTGCCTTGCACACGTCCCCATGAAGGCGGATATGAAAACTTAAGAACCGCCCATCTCGTGACGTTAGCCAGTGCCTCACTGAGATCATATACTGTCGTCACCCCAACAACTACATGCATTGCATGGGACGAAACTCCTGCGACGAAGCCCAAGGCAGTGATTCCCTCAAAAGTATGAGATCACGTTAGCTACACCTGCGACGTTTTCCCTCCCAGTTTGTTAACTGATCGCTCCGGCGCCGGACCGAGCCAAGTTAGGCTCTTTACAAAACTTCATATTTTAAAAGTAAAAAGTGGAATAAGAGAAAAATTTATGCGACCGCGGTCGAGTTAAAAAGTGGAGAACGTAATTTTATAACTTTCGGACAACAAAAAATAAATCCAGAAAAATGAAACGGAGTGCGCTAGCTATAAACACGTTGCCGGCAGTGGGGTATTCCACAAGGTTAAAGGTTTTTTATTAATTAAAATGATCACGGGAGGGTTTTCTTTTTTAAATTAGTGTGAGTGAGAGAGAGAGCAGGCTTGGCGGCCTACCTAGATATAAGATGTTTCCTGTTAATTGGTATGTATATTTTAATATTACGTCGTAATAATCAACAAGTAAATAATTGTACCCTTGGTAAAATATAGAGAGAAATAACTGATTCTGTTTATTTTGGTAGTAACAGGTGGACAAAACTTTAAATGGGAAATGTATTGTTTGATTGCACAACTACGCCACATGGCGAGGTGCATGTAGAGATGTGGGTGTAATTGGGAGTCATTGCAATTTTAAGATAATAAAACAGAATTTTCTTTCTTTTTCACTACATATGTAGTTAGAATAATTATTTCGTAACCCCACACTGTTTCTGACCTCGCTTATGAAAGAACCCTGGGACCCGAGAAATATCCAAATATTGGTAAGTACGAGCTATGAACTATGATTATTAACAACTAATAAAAAATTAAATCAATTTGTTTTTATACAAAATATTGAAATGCTTTTTAACCAGATTACATAGCGTTATTATTATTATGATTACACCTTTCATCAAATACACACACAAATTTAATGTGTTGTAGTGTTATGTAAAGATCTGTCGCACAGTAAAATCGTTTGTAGTGTTGTAAAATGGCTTCCAAAAACATGGGCGTAACACATTGAAACCGTAAGTGTTGTAATATATATATATAGTAACAAAACAAAATTATCTGTATGAATGTTGTTTAACTAAGTTCCACGTTGGAAACGCCAATTTGGTAACAATCCGTAAAATTCGATTTTCGGAGTTACAAAAATTTATTATAACTTGTTAAAAAATTTTGTTTGAAAATAAAAAAAATTTCTATATATTTTATTTTTATTTTTTATGATTTATTAATTTATTAATTATTTATTTTTGTTCTAAATTCCTTGAATTATTAATTTAGTTAATTTATTATGTTCGAATAACAAGAATTGTTTTTCCGCGTTAACTAGATTATAAAATGTAATAATCGATTAGTGGTCTTCCATTATTCAAAGAGTTATTCTCTTCTTTTCTTGGAGTCCAGGTGTCAAATATTATCTGAAATTCTTCTATCTATATGTTTACTAATAAATAAAACTCCAAATTATAATATTCAATGAATTTATTAATGTTATAGAGACTAATCGATTTTGAATCGATCTGCTAATCGACAGCTCGCAAACTCATATCTCAGGGCAATTGATTTCATTATATAAATTATTAATATTGGATTACAGGTTCTTTTAGCTGTTATTTAAATAGTCAGAGAAAGGGCAAAGCTGAAAAGTACAACACTTACAATACAAATTCTTAATTATAAAAATAGAAAGATTATTCAATATAAAAATGTTAATAAATTAGATTTCTCGAACCAACGACTCTGGGTGAAGGTTGATGTCATCTCAGCTGATGCTCGACTCGAAGTATTCAAAATGGCTGCTCCCTTGCTGCATATGTAGTAGGAGTCTTCACAATGGAATTTCTTCAAATAAATGTTTATTCTCTAGGTGTTCCTCATCCAAGCAGTAGTGATTAATTTCTCTTCGTAACAGTGTAATTATCCTGGATTAGTGGTCAGTTATTCGGCTCGGCAATCAGTGTTCAAATGTGTTCTTGTTCCATATAGTTCATAAGGTTTACAATGGCGAATTTCGTATCGATAAAATTCTGAATTAACGTTTATATTTTCTAATATCTGTATTATGCCTTCCAATCTTCATAAATAGATTAATCTGGTTTATTCCATTTGAACTCAGTGTTTACGACTCTTATTTAAAAAAATTTTTTTTTTATTTTTATAGTTTTAGTTCATATCCAAAATTATATCTTCTAGCTTTTTTAATTAATCAATTGGTGTGAGATCATTCCGATGTGTGCATCTCAACGTTTAACAATCAACTAACTCTCTTTCTTCTTCATACAAAAGGTCCTGGCTGATATAATATTAAAATGACATTGTTTTAACCATCTGGCATTTCCGCCTCAATTATATGTTGAACTAAATAATTGACTTTTACATTATATGATTAATTACATTTTGCTTATTACTTATTTTTATTAAATACTAATTACATAATCAATTTCCTTATTTAATTCTGCGTTATTTAATTCCAAACATGATATACTTTATAGTATTTTCTAACTCAAAAAGTCATATTTACTGTATATTTGGATGTAGGCTTTAACTATTGTACTTCCTGCCACATTATATGGTTTACAATTTCTGTTATATTCTAATTATCATTGAACAAGATCATTGATTGAATTAAAATGGTTTGTTTTCTTTAATTCTCAGTAATTTTATGATTTGTAATTTGAATATTATCTTTAATTTAGGGTTTTCCTTAGATTCCAGGGTGATTACACTTGCATTTTTTCTAATAATATTTTATACATTCCTTCAATACCTTCACAAATTGTTGTTACAGTTATTATACACAGTGATTGATTTACATTATACAATTTTCATCAATTTAATTAATTTCCTTAACCTATTTACTAATTATAATGTGGGTGATATTTACCATTTGTCCTATATTTTATGTTAGTTCACATACAATGCTTATTATTATTTCAGCTTGCTAATACCCTGTCTGACATATAATTCTTATAAAATCTTAACTAAATTGCCCTTACTTAATTACAGTAATCATTATTATTAATTGATACCATTAAAACATAATAAATATTCTATAACAAAAAAATATACTCAATCTCAAACATTCCAGCCTTGAGTTCAATGAACTGTTAATATAAACAAAACACATCTGTTTTTTCATTTAAATTATTTATTAAAATTAATTTTTATGCAGTCTTTTGCTGTTTTTGGGTTTTAGTTTAGGGATTTCCCCTTGTTCACTTCACTATTTACTGCATTCTCTTATCTTATTTTTAGTCATTTTATCTAATATTGTGAGATAAAGAATAGCACTTACATGGGATCATTAGTAGATTTTCATAACAAAAATAAATTGCACTGGTCCACTGTTATTCTCCGATCTTATTTCTATACATTTTAACAGTCTTATAAGATCAAGAATCTCACTTGGAGGATCATTAAGATTTGCTTTTCATTATAAAAATAAATTGCACTGGTACACCTTTCATTATATATATATATAGAACCTTTACTTACACATACTTTACATTGATTCTTATTTTATTGTGTTATACTTTTCTTATGGACATTTAATCTTTTTTGGGGGTTTCTATTTTTTTTTTTTTAATGTGTGGTTGTTTTTTCTCAAAAGTTATCTTTTTATTATGGAGGTTTGTTTATTCTGGGTATTTCCTTACATGCTCCTGTACTACCTGGGTATTATTACTCTATACCTTGGATTATCATTATTTTCCTATAATTTATTATATATTGCTTGGTTGTTTTTACTTCACTTTCTTTCTTCGAAACCATGATTTCAATTAACTGTGGTCCTTGATTAATTTTTATAGTAATTTTCATTTAAGGCATTTTATTTATATTTTATACAAGATTATTTTTTAAATTAGAACAAGGTGGATTTTCTGTAATGCTACAGATTGCTCTCCTCCAGAAGTGATTAATGCAGATCATACGTTTAGTATGTATGAAATAATTGCTTATGATATTTATTGGTGATTATATTCTTTGTCTTACTACCCATTTCTATATCTGCTGCTTCGTAATTGAGCTTTAGGTTATTTTTTTCCTTGAATTTATTCTTATTCGATAGTTATCGTTATCTGAGGTATATCATTATTATTATATTTATTTTTTCCTTTACTTAGTGCTTTATCCATGGGATATTCATTCCCTAACACGTGAGCTGGGGCAGTCCAGAGAGGCACTTGTGGCTACATATACTCTGCTGGCCATACTACACTTTATTTGAGATCAGAGGAACATCAACTCTGCTCAAAATATAATACTGCTGGAATTCATCTACAGACAGTCATTAAATAAAAATTATATAAGAATAGTCTACTTCTCGACTAATAAAAACATCCTTGGATACCTCACTTCGTGGTTGCTCAGATTTGCTAATAATTTCTATCTCATTTATTCTTCTGATGTTTTATCGCTCTGCTGATATATATTTTTTTTTTCATGGTTGGAAGTTCTGTTGATATAATTTATCACTAGTTATTGGGTATAAATTTTTTCGTCTGAATTCTCTTTATTTCTTCTATTGTTCGCACAATCTTCTTCTGGTTATCAATATTAATAGCATTTTTTTTCCTTGGTTCTTATTAATTGTTCTACTGGTTTTATGTTATGACAGTCATTCTTCCAATTGTTCTTCTTATAATTCAAATTAAAGTAGTGATGATAGTTATATTATATATTTTTTCTCATAATTAATTTCTGTAAATTCTTAATATAAGTTGATCTTATTTAATTTTAGAATTTAATTAAATTAAAATTAAATTAAACCTCCGCTCAACAGTCCGTTAAGGACCAAGGCGTACCGCACGGCTTTTGTGTTAGTGTGACGGTGTATGGCTAGTACTACGCGCCACCAGCCGCTAGTTGCGGTATTCACAGCCAGGAGGCGGCGCTGTTATCTCAGCGCCTACTCAGTTTGCCTCACGACGCTGAGTGCACGCCGTACGGAGCCTCCGCCGTGAATTGAACCCGGGACCACGAGCGCATCAATCGCCCGCGTAATTTTAGAATTTAGTAATTATATTTCCATTCAAAATTAAATCCCGTAAATAACTGTTGTAAGTTGATCTTACTTTTCTTTTGGAATTTTTTTTTTCTTCAATTCAAAATTAAGTCCTGTAAATAATTGGTGTAAGTTGACCTTACAGTACTTTTCTTTTGGGATTTATCTAATTCAACACTATTAATTATGGATACATTAGCGCCCATATCAATTATTGTTTGAGCGAAAATCCCTTCAACTTCTGCGTTTATATATATTATTTCATTATTTTGACTATTGAGACTTGTATTGTTCTCTTCTAATAGTTCATTGCTTATATTTTTTAAATAATTACTACTAATAATGGTAATGTTCTTAAAGTTATTTGCACCTTGCAATTCTTGTTTATACCCAGGAGATAGGAACAGTGAAGGGTCGTGAAAATTTATCACTGCCTCCTCCCGTTTAAATTATCATTGTCGTTGTTATTAATTGGGCAGACCGGGATGTCGGTCTGGAAACCTTGAGTCGGTTCCTGCCGCTCAGTACGATGGTCAAATGGTGGTTCGTGGTTTGGTTGTCTGTCTTGATCATCCAAACTGGTACTTCGTCTGGGTCGATTGTATATAGGATTATCACGTTCCCCATTCATCTGCCGATTATCATAATCGTGAAAACTGTTCCGTCTCTGATGCGTATACCTCCTTTGACCATTACCTTCTGCCCTTATAAAATTTACTCTCGGTCTAGAAACTCTATTGTTATTATTGTTACTATTGGATTGATAATTCCTATTATTATTATTATAATGTTCTGTATTAACCTGGTTGGAGTTTCTCTGACTATTATAATTATTTCTATTATTTGGGTAGTTATTATTATTTCTGTTATTATTATGGTTATTATTATTATTAGAGTTGTTGCGGTTCCTGGGGCAGTTATTATTATTATGATTATTAGGGTACTGATGATCATTTCTCAAGTCCGGTCTATCATTTCTCCTCCTACTTTGACGATAGTAGTCTTCGTGTTCATAATTTTCTAGTATTTCTGCCATAGCTTGCACAGTTTTTATTTGGCTACCCCTCCGTGCTCTTATGATATCTTCATCATAGTGGTACGATAATTTATTTACCAGGCATTCCTCTGGTATGGTTGATTCCAAATGTTTTGCTAAACACACTTTCCCTAGGAAATATGCAGTCATTGCATTACCTACGTGGGCATTATATCTTCCGTGACAGATGTTATAGCGTATCAAGTTTTGTGTCGTCTCCGACCAATATTTTGCCTTGAACAGATTCTTAAATTGTTAGTAGTCAGTTATTTCACTCCTATTTGCCATCCACCAATTGTCTGTAATTTCTCTGAAGGATTCATCTAATAGTTCACGGTTTGTGCTCCATTTCCCCAATGTTTAGCAAAATATTCCTCAATCCTGGCCAAAAACTCCCTGGGTTTTCTTTTATATTGTCGAAAATTCAGCCATTCTCGGCTTTCATTAGTAGGGATACTAGTAAGTAATCTTAGTGGGTCGCTTTCGAATTAATTCTATCTCTTCTTGGCTCTGACGTACTTGACCGGTTATATTTGTCATGGCAACTTCAATACCATCACACTTTTCCGTGAATTGGTTCCGTACCTTCCCCAATTCTTCCTGTGTTTCTCTTCGGTTTTCTTTCAATTTATTCCTATTGTGTTCTTCGATATTAGTAATTTTGGTGTTTACTTCTTCCTTAAAATCTTGTACTTCCCGCTCAGTCTGACTACATCTTTCGTCAGCTTCCGTAATTTTTTGTTCTATCACGGTTATTGCCTCTCCCACCTTCTTGCTGGTTGCTTCATTATTCTCTACCATCTTCTGGCTCAACTCTTCCTTTAACAACTCTATCCTTTTGTCTAATTTGTCCATATTCTCCTGGTTAACCTCCGTCAATTCTTCTCTTAATAGTTGGTTATTCTCATCCATTTTCTCCTCCATCTTCTTGCTATTTTCTTCAATCTTCTTAATATTCTCCCGCAGAATTGGTTAACAGTTCTTAACAGTTGGTTGTCATCCTTTAATTCTTCCAACTTTTCCCCCATCTTTTCTTCCATCTTCTTATTGTTTTCCTCCATCTTCTCTTCCATCTTCTTACTATTCTCCCTTAACTCTACTTTTGTGGATTCTATATTTTTATTTATTGATTCTATGCTCTTCTGATTCTCTTCCCTGGTCTTCTTGTTATCTTCTTCCAGCTTCTTACTATTTTCCTCCATCTTCTTATTGGTTTCTCCAATTTTGTTACTTAATTCTCCCAATTCTTCCTTTAAGGATTGGTTGTCTTCTTTCCTTTCCTTACTCATTTGTAGGAACATTTCCATCATCTGATCCAATTTTGTATCTTCTGTCGTGGTGGATTTCTCTAACTCTTTCTCCTGGAGATTGACATCCCCTGTTTGGGTAGGTTTCTCGGGTTGTTCCTCCTGTTGTGCGGGTTGATTCGGTTCCGCTGGAGGTAATATTATCTCCATATCTTCCACTGGAGTTGCCTCTTTGTCGTCCATATCGATCTCTTTTTCGGCTTCTGCCGCCCTTTTCATTGATATTGCTCTTTTTGGCATTTTTATTCCTTTTACTGACCTTATAACAGCTGCCAGCTAAAATTAGAAATTGGGCAGATTATTTTTATCTCTTATGGCCTATCAATTACTAATTTCAGCCCCTTAAGTTGGACGCCAATTTTGTAACAAAACAAAATTTCCTGTATGTTTATTTTCATGCCACACGTTGTTGGCGTCAATTTTGTAAGAAAACGTAAAATTCGATTTTCGGAGTTACAAAAATTTATGATATAACTTGTTACAAAATTTTGTTTGAAAATAAAAAAAATGTCTATATTTTTTTATATTTTTTATGATTTATTAATTATTCATTTATTTGTTCTTAATTCCTTGAATTATTAATTTAGTTAATTTATTATGTTCGAATAACAAGAATTGTTTTTCCGCGTTAACTAGATTATAAAATGTAATAATCGATTAGTGGTCTTCCGTTATTCAATGAGTGTACTCCTTCAATGATGTTATTCTCTTCTTTTCTTGGAGACCAGGTGTCAAATATTATCTGAAATTCTTCTATCTATATGTTTACTAATAAATAAAACTCCAAATTATAATATTCAATGAATTTATTAATGTTATAGAGACTAATCGATTTTGAATCGATCTGCTAATCGACAGCTCGCAAACTCATATCTCAGGGCAATTGATTTTGTTATATAAATTATTAATATTGGATTACAGGTTCTTTTAGCTGTTATTTAAATAGTCAGAGAAAGGGCAAAGCTGAAAAGTACAACACTTACAATAAAAATTCTTAATTATAAAAATAGTAAGATTATTCAATATAAAAATGTTAATAAATTAGATTTCTCGAACCAACGACTCTGGGTGAAGGTTGACGTCATCTCAGCTGATGCTCGACTTGAGGTATTCAAAATGGCTGCTCCCTTGCTGCGTATGTAGTAGGAGTCTTCACAACGGAATTTCTTCAAATAAATGTTTATTCTCTAGGTGTTCCTCATCCAAGCAGTAGTGATTAATTTCTCTTCGTAACAGTGTAATTATCCTGGATTAGTGGTCAGTTATTCGGCTCGGCAATCAGTGTTCAAATGTGTTCCTGTTCCATATAGTTCATAAGGTTTACAATGGCGAATTTCGTATCGATAAAATTCTGAATTAACGTTTATATTTTCTAATATCTGTATTACGCCTTCCAATCTTCATAAATAGATTAATCTGGTTTATTCCATTTGAACTCAGTGTTTACGACTCTTATTTAAAAAAATTTTTTTTTATTTTGATAGTTTTAGTTCATATCCAAAATTATATCTTCTAGCTTTTTAATTAATCAATTGGTGTGAGATCGTTCCGATGTGTGCATCTCAACGTTTAACAATCAACTAACTCTCTTTCTTCTTCATACAAAAGGTCCTGGCTGATTTAATATTAAAATGACATTGTTTTAATCATCTGGCATTTCCGCCTCAATTATATGTTGAACTAAATAATTGACTTTTATATTATATGATTAATTATATTTTGCTTATTACTTATTTTTATTAAATACTAATTACATAATCAATTTCCTTATTTAATTCTGCGTTATTTAATTCCAAACATGATATACTTTATAGTATTTTCTAACTCAAAAAGTCATATTTACTGTATATTTGGATGTAGGCTTTAACTATTGTACTTCCTGCCACATTATATGGTTTACAATTTCTGTTATATTCTAATTATCATTGAACAAGATCATTGATTGAATTAAAATGGTTGGTTTTCTTTAATTCTCAGTAATTTTATGATTTGTAATTTGAATATTATCTTTAATTTACGGTTTTCCTTAGATTCCAGGGTGATTACACTTGCATTTTTTCTAATAATATTTTATACATTCCTTCAATACCTTCACAAATTGTTGTTACAGTTATTATACACAGTGATTGATTTACATTATACAATTTTCATCAATTTAATTAATTTCCTTAACCTATTTACTAATTATAATGTGGGTGATATTTACCATTTGTCCTATATTTTATGTTAGTTCACATACAATGCTTATTATTATTTCAGCTTGCTAATACCCTGTCTGACATATAATTCTTATAAAATCTTAACTAAATTGCCCTTACTTAATTACAGTAATCATTATTATTAATTGATACCATTAAAACATAATAAATATTCTATAACAAAAAAATATACTCAATCTCAAATATTCCAGCCTTGAGTTCAATGAACTGTTAATATAAACAAAACACATCTGTTTTTTCATTTAAATTATTTATTAAAATTAATTTTTATGCAGTCTTTTGCTGTTTTTGGGTTTTAGTTTAGGGATTTCCCCTTGTTCACTTCACTATTTACTGCATTCTCTTATCTTATTTTTAGTCATTTTATCTAATGCTGTGAGATAAAGAATAGCACTTACATGGGATCATTAGTAGATTTTCATAACAAAAATAAATTGCACTGGTCCACTGTTATTCTCCGATCTTATTTCTATACATTTTAACAGTCTTATAAGATCAAGAATTTCACTTGGAGGATCATTAAGATTTGCTTTTCATTATAAAAATAAATTGCACTGGTACACTTTTCATTATATATCTAGAACCTTTACTTACACATACTTTACATTGATTCTTATTTTATTGTGTTATACTTTTCTTATGGACATTTAATCTTTTTTGGGGGTTTCTATTTTTTTTTTTAATCTGTGGTTGTTTTTTCTCAAAAGTTATCTTTTTATTATGGAGGTTTGTTTATTCTGGGTATTTCCTTACATGCTCCTATACTACCTGAGTATTATTACTCTATACCTTGGATTATCATTATTTTCCTATAATTTATTATATATTGCTTGGTTGTTTTTACTTCACTTTCTTTCTTCGAAACCATGATTTCAATTAACTGTGGTCCTTGATTAATTTTTATAGTAATTTTCATTTAAGGCATTTTATTTATATTTTATACAAGATTATTTTTTAAATTAGAACAAAGTGGATTTTCTGTAATGCTACAGATTGCTCTCCTCCGGAAGTGATTAATGCAGATCATACGTTTAGTATGTATGAAATAATTGCTTATGATATTTACTGGTGATTATATTCTTTGTCTTCCTACCCATTTCTATATCTGCTGCTTCGTAATTGAGCTTTAGGTTATTTTTTTCCTTGAATTTATTCTTATTCGATAGTTATCGTTATCTGAGGTATATCATTATTATTATATTTATTTTTTCCTTTACTTAGTGCTTTATCCATGGGATATTCATTCCCTAACACGTGAGCTGGGGCAGTCCAGAGAGGCACTTGTGGCTACATATACTCTGCTGGCCATACTACACTTTATTTGAGATCAGAGGAACATCAACTCTGCTCAAAATATAATACTGCTGGAATTCATCTACAGACAGTCATTAAATAAAAATTATATAAGAATAGTCTACTTCTCGACTAATAAAAACATCCTTGGATACCTCACTTCGTGGTTGCTCAGATTTGCTAATAATTTCTATCTCATTTATTCTTCTGATGTTTTATCGCTCTGCTGATATATATTTTTTTTTTCATGGTTGGAAGTTCTGTTGATATAATTTATCACTAGTTATTGGGTATAAATTTTTTCGTCTGAATTCTCTTTATTTCTTCTATTGTTCGCACAATCTTCTTCTGGTTATCAATATTAATAGCATTTTTTTTCCTTGGTTCTTATTAATTGTTCTACTGGTTTTATGTTATGACAGTCATTCTTCCAATTGTTCTTCTTATAATTCAAATTAAAGTAGTGATGATAGTTATATTATATATTTTTTTTCATAATTAATTTCTGTAAATTCTTAATATAAGTTGATCTTATTTAATTTTAGAATTTAGTAATTATATTTCCATTCAAAATTAAATCCCGTAAATAACTGTTGTAAGTTGATCTTACTTTTCTTTTGGAATTTTTTTTTTCTTCAATTCAAAATTAAGTCCTGTAAATAATTGGTGTAAGTTGACCTTACAGTACTTTTCTTTTGGGATTTATCTAATTCAACACTATTAATTATGGATACATTAGCGCCCATATCAATTATTGTTTGAGCGAAAATCCCTTCAACTTCTGCGTTTATATATATTATTTCATTATTTTGACTATTGAGACTTGTATTGTTCTCTTCTAATAGTTCATTTCTTATATTTTTTAAATAATTACTACTAATAATGGTAATGTTCTTAAAGTTATTTGCACCTTGCAATTCTTGTTTATACCCAGGAGATAGGAACAGTGAAGGGTCGTGAAAATTTATCACTGCCTCCTCCCGTTTAAATTATCATTGTCGTTGTTATTAATTGGGCAGACCGGGATGTCGGTCTGGAAACCTTGAGTCGGTTCCTGCCGCTCAGTACGATGGTCAAATGGTGGTTCGTGGTTTGGTTGTCTGTCTTGATCATCCAAACTGGTACTTCGTCTGGGTCGATTGTATATAGGATTATCACGTTCCCCATTCATCTGCCGATTATCATAATCGTGAAAACTGTTCCGTCTCTGATGCGTATACCTCCTTTGACCATTACCTTCTGCCCTTATAAAATTTACTCTCGGTCTAGAAACTCTATTGTTATTATTGTTACTATTGGATTGATAATTCCTATTATTATTATTATAATGTTCTGTATTAACCTGGTTGGAGTTTCTCTGACTATTATAATTATTTCTATTATTTGGGTAGTTATTATTATTTCTGTTATTATTATGGTTATTATTATTATTAGAGTTGTTGCGGTTCCTGGGGCAGTTATTATTATTATGATTATTAGGGTACTGATGATCATTTCTCAAGTCCGGTCTATCATTTCTCCTCCTACTTTGACGATAGTAGTCTTCTTGTTCATAATTTTCTAGTAGTTCTGCCATAGCTTGCACAGTTTTTATTTGGCTACCCCTCCATGCTCTTATGATATCTTCATCATAGTGGTACGATAATTTATTTACCAGGCATTCCTCTGGTATGGTTGATTCCAAATGTTTTGCTAAACACACTTTCCCTAGGAAATATGCAGTCATTGCATTACCTACGTGGGCATTATATCTTCCGTGACAGATGTTATCGCGTATCAAGTTTTGTGTCGTCTCCGACCAATATTTTGCCTTGAACAGATTCTTAAATTGTTAGTAGTCAGTTATTTCACTCCTATTTGCCATCCACCAATTGTCTGTAATTTCTCTGAAGGATTCATCTAATAGTTCACGGTTTGTGCTCCATTTCCCCAATGTTTAGCAAAATATTCCTCAATCCTGGCCAAAAACTCCCTGGGTTTTCTTTTATATTGTCGAAAATTCAGCCATTCTCGGCTTTCATTAGTAGGGATACTAGTAAGTAATCTTAGTGGGTCGCTTTCGAATTAATTCTATCTCTTCTTGGCTCTGACGTACTTGACCGGTTATATTTGTCATGGCAACTTCAATACCATCACACTTTTCCGTGAATTGGTTCCGTACCTTCCCCAATTCTTCCTGTGTTTCTCTTCGGTTTTCTTTCAATTTATTCCTATTGTGTTCTTCGATATTAGTAATTTTGGTGTTTACTTCTTCCTTAAAATCTTGTACTTCCCGCTCAGTCTGACTACATCTTTCGTCAGCTTCCGTAATTTTTTGTTCTATCACGGTTATTGCCTCTCCCACCTTCTTGCTGGTTGCTTCATTATTCTCTACCATCTTCTGGCTCAACTCTTCCTTTAACAACTCTATCCTTTTGTCTAATTTGTCCATATTCTCCTGGTTAACCTCCGTCAATTCTTCTCTTAATAGTTGGTTATTCTCATCCATTTTCTCCTCCATCTTCTTGCTATTTTCTTCAATCTTCTTAATATTCTCCCGCAGAATTGGTTAACAGTTCTTAACAGTTGGTTGTCATCCTTTAATTCTTCCAACTTTTCCCCCATCTTTTCTTCCATCTTCTTATTGTTTTCCTCCATCTTCTCTTCCATCTTCTTACTATTCTCCCTTAACTCTACTTTTGTGGATTCTATATTTTTATTTATTGATTCTATGCTCTTCTGATTCTCTTCCCTGGTCTTCTTGTTATCTTCTTCTAGCTTCTTACTATTTTCCTCCATCTTCTT
The DNA here is from genome assembly GCA_034769895.1 of Magicicada septendecula. NCBI lineage: Eukaryota > Metazoa > Arthropoda > Insecta > Hemiptera > Cicadidae > Magicicada > Magicicada septendecula. The sequence goes on from CM068372.1 coordinate 132,235,571, forward strand.
ATTGGTTTCTCCAATTTTGTTACTTAATTCTCCCAATTCTTCCTTTAAGGATTGGTTGTCTTCTTTCCTTTCCTTACTCATTTGTAGGAACATTTCCATCATCTGATCCAATTTTGTATCTTCTGTCGTGGTGGATTTCTCTAACTCTTTCTCCTGGAGATTGACATCCCCTGTTTGGGTAGGTTTCTCGGGTTGTTCCTCCTGTTGTGCGGGTTGATTCGGTTCCGCTGGAGGTAATATTATCTCCATATCTTCCACTGGAGTTGCCTCTTTGTCGTCCATATCGATCTCTTTTTCGGCTTCTGCCGCCCTTTTCATTGATATTGCTCTTTTTGGCATTTTTATTCCTTTTACTGACCTTATAACAGCTGCCAGCTAAAATTAGAAATTGGGCAGATTATTTTTATCTCTTATGGCCTATCAATTACTAATTTCAGCCCCTTAAGTTGGACGCCAATTTTGTAACAAAACAAAATTTCCTGTATGTTTATTTTCATGCCACACGTTGTTGGCGTCAATTTTGTAAGAAAACGTAAAATTCGATTTTCGGAGTTACAAAAATTTATGATATAACTTGTTACAAAATTTTGTTTGAAAATAAAAAAAAGTCTATATTTTTTTATGATTTATTAATTATTCATTTATTTGTTCTTAATTCCTTGAATTATTAATTTAGTTAATTTATTATGTTCGAATAACAAGAATTGTTTTTCCGCGTTAACTAGATTATAAAATGTAATAATCGATTAGTGGTCTTCCGTTATTCAATGAGTGTACTCCTTCAATGATGTTATTCTCTTCTTTTCTTGGAGACCAGGTGTCAAATATTATCTGAAATTCTTCTATCTATATGTTTACTAATAAATAAAACTCCAAATTATAATATTCAATGAATTTATTAATGTTATAGAGACTAATCGATTTTGAATCGATCTGCTAATCGACAGCTCGCAAACTCATATCTCAGGGCAATTGATTTTGTTATATAAATTATTAATATTGGATTACAGGTTCTTTTAGCTGTTATTTAAATAGTCAGAGAAAGGGCAAAGCTGAAAAGTACAACACTTACAATAAAAATTCTTAATTATAAAAATAGTAAGATTATTCAATATAAAAATGTTAATAAATTAGATTTCTCGAACCAACGACTCTGGGTGAAGGTTGACGTCATCTCAGCTGATGCTCGACTTGAGGTATTCAAAATGGCTGCTCCCTTGCTGCGTATGTAGTAGGAGTCTTCACAACGGAATTTCTTCAAATAAATGTTTATTCTCTAGGTGTTCCTCATCCAAGCAGTAGTGATTAATTTCTCTTCGTAACAGTGTAATTATCCTGGATTAGTGGTCAGTTATTCGGCTCGGCAATCAGTGTTCAAATGTGTTCCTGTTCCATATAGTTCATAAGGTTTACAATGGCGAATTTCGTATCGATAAAATTCTGAATTAACGTTTATATTTTCTAATATCTGTATTACGCCTTCCAATCTTCATAAATAGATTAATCTGGTTTATTCCATTTGAACTCAGTGTTTACGACTCTTATTTAAAAATTTTTTTTTTTATTTTGATAGTTTTAGTTCATATCCAAAATTATATCTTCTAGCTTTTTAATTAATCAATTGGTGTGAGATCGTTCCGATGTGTGCATCTCAACGTTTAACAATCAACTAACTCTCTTTCTTCTTCATACAAAAGGTCCTGGCTGATTTAATATTAAAATGACATTGTTTTAATCATCTGGCATTTCCGCCTCAATTATATGTTGAACTAAATAATTGACTTTTATATTATATGATTAATTATATTTTGCTTATTACTTATTTTTATTAAATACTAATTACATAATCAATTTCCTTATTTAATTCTGCGTTATTTAATTCCAAACATGATATACTTTATAGTATTTTCTAACTCAAAAAGTCATATTTACTGTATATTTGGATGTAGGCTTTAACTATTGTACTTCCTGCCACATTATATGGTTTACAATTTCTGTTATATTCTAATTATCATTGAACAAGATCATTGATTGAATTAAAATGGTTGGTTTTCTTTAATTCTCAGTAATTTTATGATTTGTAATTTGAATATTATCTTTAATTTACGGTTTTCCTTAGATTCCAGGGTGATTACACTTGCATTTTTTCTAATAATATTTTATACATTCCTTCAATACCTTCACAAATTGTTGTTACAGTTATTATACACAGTGATTGATTTACATTATACAATTTTCATCAATTTAATTAATTTCCTTAACCTATTTACTAATTATAATGTGGGTGATATTTACCATTTGTCCTATATTTTATGTTAGTTCACATACAATGCTTATTATTATTTCAGCTTGCTAATACCCTGTCTGACATATAATTCTTATAAAATCTTAACTAAATTGCCCTTACTTAATTACAGTAATCATTATTATTAATTGATACCATTAAAACATAATAAATATTCTATAACAAAAAAATATACTCAATCTCAAATATTCCAGCCTTGAGTTCAATGAACTGTTAATATAAACAAAACACATCTGTTTTTTCATTTAAATTATTTATTAAAATTAATTTTTATGCAGTCTTTTGCTGTTTTTGGGTTTTAGTTTAGGGATTTCCCCTTGTTCACTTCACTATTTACTGCATTCTCTTATCTTATTTTTAGTCATTTTATCTAATGCTGTGAGATAAAGAATAGCACTTACATGGGATCATTAGTAGATTTTCATAACAAAAATAAATTGCACTGGTCCACTGTTATTCTCCGATCTTATTTCTATACATTTTAACAGTCTTATAAGATCAAGAATTTCACTTGGAGGATCATTAAGATTTGCTTTTCATTATAAAAATAAATTGCACTGGTACACTTTTCATTATATATCTAGAACCTTTACTTACACATACTTTACATTGATTCTTATTTTATTGTGTTATACTTTTCTTATGGACATTTAATCTTTTTTGGGGGTTTCTATTTTTTTTTTTAATCTGTGGTTGTTTTTTCTCAAAAGTTATCTTTTTATTATGGAGGTTTGTTTATTCTGGGTATTTCCTTACATGCTCCTATACTACCTGAGTATTATTACTCTATACCTTGGATTATCATTATTTTCCTATAATTTATTATATATTGCTTGGTTGTTTTTACTTCACTTTCTTTCTTCGAAACCATGATTTCAATTAACTGTGGTCCTTGATTAATTTTTATAGTAATTTTCATTTAAGGCATTTTATTTATATTTTATACAAGATTATTTTTTAAATTAGAACAAAGTGGATTATCTGTAATGCTACAGATTGCTCTCCTCCGGAAGTGATTAATGCAGATCATACGTTTAGTATGTATGAAATAATTGCTTATGATATTTACTGGTGATTATATTCTTTGTCTTCCTACCCATTTCTATATCTGCTGCTTCGTAATTGAGCTTTAGGTTATTTTTTTCCTTGAATTTATTCTTATTCGATAGTTATCGTTATCTGAGGTATATCATTATTATTATATTTATTTTTTCCTTTACTTAGTGCTTTATCCATGGGATATTCATTCCCTAACACGTGAGCTGGGGCAGTCCAGAGAGGCACTTGTGGCTACATATACTCTGCTGGCCATACTACACTTTATTTGAGATCAGAGGAACATCAACTCTGCTCAAAATACAATACTGCTGGAATTCATCTACAGACAGTCATTAAATAAAAATTATATAAGAATAGTCTACTTCTCGACTAATAAAAACATCCTTGGATACCTCACTTCGTGGTTGCTCAGATTTGCTAATAATTTCTATCTCATTTATTCTTCTGATGTTTTATCGCTCTGCTGATATATATTTTTTTTTTCATGGTTGGAAGTTCTGTTGATATAATTTATCACTAGTTATTGGGTATAAATTTTTTCGTCTGAATTCTCTTTATTTCTTCTATTGTTCGCACAATCTTCTTCTGGTTATCAATATTAATAGCATTTTTTTTCCTTGGTTCTTATTAATTGTTCTACTGGTTTTATGTTATGACAGTCATTCTTCCAATTGTTCTTCTTATAATTCAAATTAAAGTAGTGATGATAGTTATATTATATATTTTTTTTCATAATTAATTTCTGTAAATTCTTAATATAAGTTGATCTTATTTAATTTTAGAATTTAGTAATTATATTTCCATTCAAAATTAAATCCCGTAAATAACTGTTGTAAGTTGATCTTACTTTTCTTTTGGAATTTTTTTTTTCTTCAATTCAAAATTAAGTCCTGTAAATAATTGGTGTAAGTTGACCTTACAGTACTTTTCTTTTGGGATTTATCTAATTCAACACTATTAATTATGGATACATTAGCGCCCATATCAATTATTGTTTGAGCGAAAATCCCTTCAACTTCTGCGTTTATATATATTATTTCATTATTTTGACTATTGAGACTTGTATTGTTCTCTTCTAATAGTTCATTTCTTATATTTTTTAAATAATTACTACTAATAATGGTAATGTTCTTAAAGTTATTTGCACCTTGCAATTCTTGTTTATACCCAGGAGATAGGAACAGTGAAGGGTCGTGAAAAATTTATCACTGCCTCCTCCGTTTAAATTATCATTGTCGTTGTTATTAATTGGGCAGACCGGGATGTCGGTCTGGAAACCTTGAGTCGGTTCCTGCCGCTCAGTACGATGGTCAAATGGTGGTTCGTGGTTTGGTTGTCTGTCTTGATCATCCAAACTGGTACTTCGTCTGGGTCGATTGTATATAGGATTATCACGTTCCCCATTCATCTGCCGATTATCATAATCGTGAAAACTGTTCCGTCTCTGATGCGTATACCTCCTTTGACCATTACCTTCTGCCCTTATAAAATTTACTCTCGGTCTAGAAACTCTATTGTTATTATTGTTACTATTGGATTGATAATTCCTATTATTATTATTATAATGTTCTGTATTAACCTGGTTGGAGTTTCTCTGACTATTATAATTATTTCTATTATTTGGGTAGTTATTATTATTTCTGTTATTATTATGGTTATTATTATTATTAGAGTTGTTGCGGTTCCTGGGGCAGTTATTATTATTATGATTATTAGGGTACTGATGATCATTTCTCAAGTCCGGTCTATCATTTCTCCTCCTACTTTGACGATAGTAGTCTTCTTGTTCATAATTTTCTAGTAGTTCTGCCATAGCTTGCACAGTTTTTATTTGGCTACCCCTCCGTGCTCTTATGATATCTTCATCATAGTGGTACGATAATTTATTTACCAGGCATTCCTCTGGTATGGTTGATTCCAAATGTTTTGCTAAACACACTTTCCCTAGGAAATATGCAGTCATTGCATTACCTACGTGGGCATTATATCTTCCGTGACAGATGTTATCGCGTATCAAGTTTTGTGTCGTCTCCGACCAATATTTTGCCTTGAACAGATTCTTAAATTGTTAGTAGTCAGTTATTTCACTCCTATTTGCCATCCACCAATTGTCTGTAATTTCTCTGAAGGATTCATCTAATAGTTCACGGTTTGTGCTCCATTTCCCCAATGTTTAGCAAAATATTCCTCAATCCTGGCCAAAAACTCCCTGGGTTTTCTTTTATATTGTCGAAAATTCAGCCATTCTCGGCTTTCATTAGTAGGGATACTAGTAAGTAATCTTAGTGGGTCGCTTTCGAATTAATTCTATCTCTTCTTGGCTCTGACGTACTTGACCGGTTATATTTGTCATGGCAACTTCAATACCATCACACTTTTCCGTGAATTGGTTCCGTACCTTCCCCAATTCTTCCTGTGTTTCTCTTCGGTTTTCTTTCAATTTATTCCTATTGTGTTCTTCGATATTAGTAATTTTGGTGTTTACTTCTTCCTTAAAATCTTGTACTTCCCGCTCAGTCTGACTACATCTTTCGTCAGCTTCCGTAATTTTTTGTTCTATCACGGTTATTGCCTCTCCCACCTTCTTGCTGGTTGCTTCATTATTCTCTACCATCTTCTGGCTCAACTCTTCCTTTAACAACTCTATCCTTTTGTCTAATTTGTCCATATTCTCCTGGTTAACCTCCGTCAATTCTTCTCTTAATAGTTGGTTATTCTCATCCATTTTCTCCTCCATCTTCTTGCTATTTTCTTCAATCTTCTTAATATTCTCCCGCAGAATTGGTTAACAGTTCTTAACAGTTGGTTGTCATCCTTTAATTCTTCCAACTTTTCCCCCATCTTTTCTTCCATCTTCTTATTGTTTTCCTCCATCTTCTCTTCCATCTTCTTACTATTCTCCCTTAACTCTACTTTTGTGGATTCTATATTTTTATTTATTGATTCTATGCTCTTCTGATTCTCTTCCCTGGTCTTCTTGTTATCTTCTTCCAGCTTCTTACTATTTTCCTCCATCTTCTTATTGGTTTCTCCAATTTTGTTACTTAATTCTCCCAATTCTTCCTTTAAGGATTGGTTGTCTTCTTTCCTTTCCTTACTCATTTGTAGGAACATTTCCATCATCTGATCCAATTTTGTATCTTCTGTCGTGGTGGATTTCTCTAACTCTTTCTCCTGGAGATTGACATCCCCTGTTTGGGTAGGTTTCTCGGGTTGTTCCTCCTGTTGTGCGGGTTGATTCGGTTCCGCTGGAGGTAATATTATCTCCATATCTTCCACTGGAGTTGCCTCTTTGTCGTCCATATCGATCTCTTTTTCGGCTTCTGCGCCCTTTTCATTGATATTGCTCTTTTTGGCATTTTTATTCCTTTTACTGACCTTATAACAGCTGCCAGCTAAAATTAGAAATTGGGCAGATTATTTTTATCTCTTATGGCCTATCAATTACTAATTTCAGCCCCTTAAGTTGGACGCCAATTTTGTACAAACAAAATTTCCTGTATGTTTATTTTCATGCCACACGTTGTTGGCGTCAATTTTGTAAGAAAACGTAAAATTCGATTTTCGGAGTTACAAAATTTATGATATAACTTGTTACAAAATTTTGTTTGAAAATAAAAAAAAATGTCTATATTTTTTATGATTTATTAATTATTTATTTATTTGTTCTTAATTCTTTGAATTATTAATTTAGTTAATTTATTATGTTTGAATAACAAGAATTGTTTTTCCGCGTTAACTAGATTATAAAATGTAATAATCGATTAGTGGTCTTCCGTTATTCAATGAGTGTACTCCTTCAATGATGTTATTCTCTTCTTTTCTTGGAGACCAGGTGTCAAATATTATCTGAAATTCTTCTATCTATATGTTTACTAATAAATAAACTCCAATTATAATATTCAATGAATTTATTAATGTTATAGAGACTAATCGATTTTGAATCGATCTGCTAATCGACAGCTCGCAAACTCATATCTCAGGGCAATTGATTTTGTTATATAAATTATTAATATTGGATTACAGGTTCTTTTAGCTGTTATTTAAATAGTCAGAGAAAGGGCAAAGCTGAAAAGTACAACACTTACAATAAAAATTCTTAATTATAAAAATAGTAAGATTATTCAATATAAAAATGTTAATAAATTAGATTTCTCGAACCAACGACTCTGGGTGAAGGTTGACGTCATCTCAGCTGATGCTCGACTTGAGGTATTCAAAATGGCTGCTCCTTGCTGCGTATGTAGTAGGAGTCTTCACAACGGAATTTCTTCAAATAAATGTTTATTCTCTAGGTGTTCCTCATCCAAGCAGTAGTGATTAATTTCTCTTCGTAACAGTGTAATTATCCTGGATTAGTGGTCAGTTATTCGGCTCGGCAATCAGTGTTCAAATGTGTTCCTGTTCCATATAGTTCATAAGGTTTACAATGGCGAATTTCGTATCGATAAAATTCTGAATTAACGTTTATATTTTCTAATATCTGTATTACGCCTTCCAATCTTCATAAATAGATTAATCTGGTTTATTCCATTTGAACTCAGTGTTTACGACTCTTATTTAAAAATTTTTTTTTTATTTTTATAGTTTTAGTTCATATCCAAAATTATATCTTCTAGCTTTTTAATTAATCAATTGGTGTGAGATCGTTCCGATGTGTGCATCTCAACGTTTAACAATCAACTAACTCTCTTTCTTCTTCATACAAAAGGTCCTGGCTGATTTAATATTAAAATGACATTGTTTTAATCATCTGGCATTTCCGCCTCAATTATATGTTGAACTAAATAATTGACTTTTATATTATATGATTAATTATATTTTGCTTATTACTTATTTTTATTAAATACTAATTACATAATCAATTTCCTTATTTAATTCTGCGTTATTTAATTCCAAACATGATATACTTTATAGTATTTTCTAACTCAAAAAGTCATATTTACTGTATATTTGGATGTAGGCTTTAACTATTGTACTTCCTGCCACATTATATGGTTTACAATTTCTGTTATATTCTAATTATCATTGAACAAGATCATTGATTGAATTAAAATGGTTGGTTTTCTTTAATTCTCAGTAATTTTATGATTTGTAATTTGAATATTATCTTTAATTTACGGTTTTCCTTAGATTCCAGGGTGATTACACTTGCATTTTTTCTAATAATATTTTATACATTCCTTCAATACCTTCACAAATTGTTGTTACAGTTATTATACACAGTGATTGATTTACATTATACAATTTTCATCAATTTAATTAATTTCCTTAACCTATTTACTAATTATAATGTGGGTGATATTTACCATTTGTCCTATATTTTATGTTAGTTCACATACAATGCTTATTATTATTTCAGCTTGCTAATACCCTGTCTGACATATAATTCTTATAAAATCTTAACTAAATTGCCCTTACTTAATTACAGTAATCATTATTATTAATTGATACCATTAAAACATAATAAATATTCTATAACAAAAAAATATACTCAATCTCAAATATTCCAGCCTTGAGTTCAATGAACTGTTAATATAAACAAAACACATCTGTTTTTTCATTTAAATTATTTATTAAAATTAATTTTTATGCAGTCTTTTGCTGTTTTTGGGTTTTAGTTTAGGGATTTCCCCTTGTTCACTTCACTATTTACTGCATTCTCTTATCTTATTTTTAGTCATTTTATCTAATGCTGTGAGATAAAGAATAGCACTTACATGGGATCATTAGTAGATTTTCATAACAAAAATAAATTGCACTGGTCCACTGTTATTCTCCGATCTTATTTCTATACATTTTAACAGTCTTATAAGATCAAGAATTTCACTTGGAGGATCATTAAGATTTGCTTTTCATTATAAAAATAAATTGCACTGGTACACTTTTCATTATATATCTAGAACCTTTACTTACACATACTTTACATTGATTCTTATTTTATTGTGTTATACTTTTCTTATGGACATTTAATCTTTTTGGGGGTTTCTATTTTTTTTTTTAATCTGTGGTTGTTTTTTCTCAAAAGTTATCTTTTTATTATGGAGGTTTGTTTATTCTGGGTATTTCCTTACATGCTCCTATACTACCTGAGTATTATTACTCTATACCTTGGATTATCATTATTTTCCTATAATTTATTATATATTGCTTGGTTGTTTTTACTTCACTTTCTTTCTTCGAAACCATGATTTCAATTAACTGTGGTCCTTGATTAATTTTTATAGTAATTTTCATTTAAGGCATTTTATTTATATTTTATACAAGATTATTTTTTAAATTAGAACAAAGTGGATTTTCTGTAATGCTACAGATTGCTCTCCTCCGGAAGTGATTAATGCAGATCATACGTTTAGTATGTATGAAATAATTGCTTATGATATTTACTGGTGATTATATTCTTTGTCTTCCTACCCATTTCTATATCTGCTGCTTCGTAATTGAGCTTTAGGTTATTTTTTTCCTTGAATTTATTCTTATTCGATAGTTATCGTTATCTGAGGTATATCATTATTATTATATTTATTTTTTCCTTTACTTAGTGCTTTATCCATGGGATATTCATTCCCTAACACGTGAGCTGGGGCAGTCCAGAGAGGCACTTGTGGCTACATATACTCTGCTGGCCATACTACACTTTATTTGAGATCAGAGGAACATCAACTCTGCTCAAAATATAATACTGCTGGAATTCATCTACAGACAGTCATTAAATAAAAATTATATAAGAATAGTCTACTTCTCGACTAATAAAAACATCCTTGGATACCTCACTTCGTGGTTGCTCAGATTTGCTAATAATTTCTATCTCATTTATTCTTCTGATGTTTTATCGCTCTGCTGATATATATTTTTTTTTTCATGGTTGGAAGTTCTGTTGATATAATTTATCACTAGTTATTGGGTATAAATTTTTTCGTCTGAATTCTCTTTATTTCTTCTATTGTTCGCACAATCTTCTTCTGGTTATCAATATTAATAGCATTTTTTTTCCTTGGTTCTTATTAATTGTTCTACTGGTTTTATGTTATGACAGTCATTCTTCCAATTGTTCTTCTTATAATTCAAATTAAAGTAGTGATGATAGTTATATTATATATTTTTTTTCATAATTAATTTCTGTAAATTCTTAATATAAGTTGATCTTATTTAATTTTAGAATTTAGTAATTATATTTCCATTCAAAATTAAATCCCGTAAATAACTGTTGTAAGTTGATCTTACTTTTCTTTTGGAATTTTTTTTTTCTTCAATTCAAAATTAAGTCCTGTAAATAATTGGTGTAAGTTGATTGGACCTTACAGTACTTTTCTTTTGGGATTTATCTAATTCAACACTATTAATTATGGATACATTAGCGCCCATATCAATTATTGTTTGAGCGAAAATCCCTTCAACTTCTGCGTTTATATATATTATTTCATTATTTTGACTATTGAGACTTGTATTGTTCTCTTCTAATAGTTCATTTCTTATATTTTTTAAATAATTACTACTAATAATGGTAATGTTCTTAAAGTTATTTGCACCTTGCAATTCTTGTTTATACCCAGGAGACAGGAACAGTGAAGGGTCGTGAAAATTTATCACTGCCTCCTCCCGTTTAAATTATCATTGTCGTTGTTATTAATTGGGCAGACCGGGATGTCGGTCTGGAAACCTTGAGTCGGTTCCTGCCGCTCAGTACGATGGTCAAATGGTGGTTCGTGGTTTGGTTGTCTGTCTTGATCATCCAAACTGGTACTTCGTCTGGGTCGATTGTATATAGGATTATCACGTTCCCCATTCATCTGCCGATTATCATAATCGTGAAAACTGTTCCGTCTCTGATGCGTATACCTCCTTTGACCATTACCTTCTGCCCTTATAAAATTTACTCTCGGTCTAGAAACTCTATTGTTATTATTGTTACTATTGGATTGATAATTCCTATTATTATTATTATAATGTTCTGTATTAACCTGGTTGGAGTTTCTCTGACTATTATAATTATTTCTATTATTTGGGTAGTTATTATTATTTCTGTTATTATTATGGTTATTATTATTATTAGAGTTGTTGCGGTTCCTGGGCAGTTATTATTATTATGATTATTAGGGTACTGATGATCATTTCTCAAGTCCGGTCTATCATTTCTCCTCCTACTTGACGATAGTAGTCTTCTTGTTCATAATTTTCTAGTAGTTCTGCCATAGCTTGCACAGTTTTTATTTGGCTACCCCTCCGTGCTCTTATGATATCTTCATCATAGTGGTACGATAATTTATTTTACCAGGCATTCCTCTGGTATGGTTGATTCCAAATGTTTTGCTAAACACACTTTCCCTAGGAAATATGCAGTCATTGCATTACCTACGTGGGCATTATATCTTCCGTGACAGATGTTATCGCGTATCAAGTTTTGTGTCGTCTCCGACCAATATTTTGCCTTGAACAGATTCTTAAATTGTTAGTAGTCAGTTATTTCACTCCTATTTGCCATCCACCAATTGTCTGTAATTTCTCTGAAGGATTCATCTAATAGTTCACGGTTTGTGCTCCATTTCCCAATGTTTAGCAAAATATTCCTCAATCCTGGCCAAAAACTCCCTGGGTTTTCTTTTATATTGTCGAAAATTCAGCCATTCTCGGCTTTCATTAGTAGGGATACTAGTAAGTAATCTTAGTGGGTCGCTTTCGAATTAATTCTATCTCTTCTTGGCTCTGACGTACTTGACCGGTTAATATTTGTCATGGCAACTTCAATACCATCACACTTTTCCGTGAATTGGTTCCGTACCTTCCCCAATTCTTCCTGTGTTTCTCTTCGGTTTTCTTTCAATTTATTCCTATTGTGTCTTCGATATTAGTAATTTTGGTGTTTACTTCTTCCTTAAAATCTTGTACTTCCCGCTCAGTCTGACTACATCTTTCGTCAGCTTCCGTAATTTTTTGTTCTATCACGGTTATTGCCTCTCCCACCTTCTTGCTGGTTGCTTCATTATTCTCTACCATCTTCTGGCTCAACTCTTCCTTTAACAACTCTATCCTTTTGTCTAATTTGTCCATATTCTCCTGGTTAACCTCCGTCAATTCTTCTCTTAATAGTTGGTTATTCTCATCCATTTTCTCCTCCATCTTCTTGCTATTTTCTTCAATCTTCTTAATATTCTCCCGCAGAATTGGTTAACAGTTCTTAACAGTTGGTTGTCATCCTTTAATTCTTCCAACTTTTCCCCCATCTTTTCTTCCATCTTCTTATTGTTTCCTCCATCTTCTCTTCCATCTTCTTACTATTCTCCCTTAACTCTACTTTTGTGGATTCTATATTTTTATTTATTGATTCTATGCTCTTCTGATTCTCTTCCCTGGTCTTCTTGTTATCTTCTTCCAGCTTCTTACTATTTTCCTCCATCTTCTTATTGGTTTCTCCAATTTTGTTACTTAATTCTCCCAATTCTTCCTTTAAGGATTGGTTGTCTTCTTTCCTTTCCTTACTCATTTGTAGGAACATTTCCATCATCTGATCCAAATTTGTATCTTCTGTCGTGGTGGATTTCTCTAACTCTTTCTCCTGGAGATTGACATCCCCTGTTTGGGTAGGTTTCTCGGGTTGTTCCTCCTGTTGTGCGGGTTGATTCGGTTCCGCTGGAGGTAATATTATCTCCATATCTTCCACTGGAGTTGCCTCTTTGTCGTCCATATCGATCTCTTTTCGGCTTCTGCCGCCCTTTTCATTGATATTGCTCTTTTTGGCATTTTTATTCCTTTTACTGACCTTATAACAGCTGCCAGCTAAAATTAGAAATTGGGCAGATTATTTTTATCTCTTATGGCCTATCAATTACTAATTTCAGCCCTTAAGTTGGACGCCAATTTTGTAACAAAACAAAATTTCCTGTATGTTTATTTTCATGCCACACGTTGTTGGCGTCAATTTTGTAAGAAAACGTAAAATTCGATTTTCGGAGTTACAAAAATTTATGATATAACTTGTTACAAAATTTTGTTTGAAAATAAAAAAAATGTCTATATTTTTTATGATTTATTAATTATTTATTTATTTGTTCTTAATTCTTTGAATTATTAATTTAGTTAATTTATTATGTTTGAATAACAAGAATTGTTTTTCCGCGTTAACTAGATTATAAAATGTAATAATCGATTAGTGGTCTTCCGTTATTCAATGAGTGTACTCCTTCAATGATGTTATTCTCTTCTTTTCTTGGAGACCAGGTGTCAAATATTATCTGAAATTCTTCTATCTATATGTTTACTAATAAATAAAACTCCAAATTATAATATTCAATGAATTTATTAATGTTATAGAGACTAATCGATTTTGAATCGATCTGCTAATCGACAGCTCGCAAACTCATATCTCAGGGCAATTGATTTTGTTATATAAATTATTAATATTGGATTACAGGTTCTTTTAGCTGTTATTTAAATAGTCAGAGAAAGGGCAAAGCTGAAAAGTACAACACTTACAATAAAAATTCTTAATTATAAAAATAGTAAGATTATTCAATATAAAAATGTTAATAAATTAGATTTCTCGAACCAACGACTCTGGGTGAAGGTTGACGTCATCTCAGCTGATGCTCGACTTGAGGTATTCAAAATGGCTGCTCCCTTGCTGCGTATGTAGTAGGAGTCTTCACAACGGAATTTCTTCAAATAAATGTTTATTCTCTAGGTGTTCCTCATCCAAGCAGTAGTGATTAATTTCTCTTCGTAACAGTGTAATTATCCTGGATTAGTGGTCAGTTATTCGGCTCGGCAATCAGTGTTCAAATGTGTTCCTGTTCCATATAGTTCATAAGGTTTACAATGGCGAATTTCGTATCGATAAAATTCTGAATTAACGTTTATATTTTCTAATATCTGTATTACGCCTTCCAATCTTCATAAATAGATTAATCTGGTTTATTCCATTTGAACTCAGTGTTTACGACTCTTATTTAAAAAATTTTTTTTTTATTTTTATAGTTTTAGTTCATATCCAAAATTATATCTTCTAGCTTTTTAATTAATCAATTGGTGTGAGATCGTTCCGATGTGTGCATCTCAACGTTTAACAATCAACTAACTCTCTTTCTTCTTCATACAAAAGGTCCTGGCTGATTTAATATTAAAATGACATTGTTTTAATCATCTGGCATTTCCGCCTCAATTATATGTTGAACTAAATAATTGACTTTTATATTATATGATTAATTATATTTTGCTTATTACTTATTTTTATTAAATACTAATTACATAATCAATTTCCTTATTTAATTCTGCGTTATTTAATTCCAAACATGATATACTTTATAGTATTTTCTAACTCAAAAAGTCATATTTACTGTATATTTGGATGTAGGCTTTAACTATTGTACTTCCTGCCACATTATATGGTTTACAATTTCTGTTATATTCTAATTATCATTGAACAAGATCATTGATTGAATTAAAATGGTTGGTTTTCTTTAATTCTCAGTAATTTTATGATTTGTAATTTGAATATTATCTTTAATTTACGGTTTTCCTTAGATTCCAGGGTGATTACACTTGCATTTTTTCTAATAATATTTTATACATTCCTTCAATACCTTCACAAATTGTTGTTACAGTTATTATACACAGTGATTGATTTACATTATACAATTTTCATCAATTTAATTAATTTCCTTAACCTATTTACTAATTATAATGTGGGTGATATTTACCATTTGTCCTATATTTTATGTTAGTTCACATACAATGCTTATTATTATTTCAGCTTGCTAATACCCTGTCTGACATATAATTCTTATAAAATCTTAACTAAATTGCCCTTACTTAATTACAGTAATCATTATTATTAATTGATACCATTAAAACATAATAAATATTCTATAACAAAAAAATATACTCAATCTCAAATATTCCAGCCTTGAGTTCAATGAACTGTTAATATAAACAAAACACATCTGTTTTTTCATTTAAATTATTTATTAAAATTAATTTTTATGCAGTCTTTTGCTGTTTTTGGGTTTTAGTTTAGGGATTTCCCCTTGTTCACTTCACTATTTACTGCATTCTCTTATCTTATTTTTAGTCATTTTATCTAATGCTGTGAGATAAAGAATAGCACTTACATGGGATCATTAGTAGATTTTCATAACAAAAATAAATTGCACTGGTCCACTGTTATTCTCCGATCTTATTTCTATACATTTTAACAGTCTTATAAGATCAAGAATTTCACTTGGAGGATCATTAAGATTTGCTTTTCATTATAAAAATAAATTGCACTGGTACACTTTTCATTATATATCTAGAACCTTTACTTACACATACTTTACATTGATTCTTATTTTATTGTGTTATACTTTTCTTATGGACATTTAATCTTTTTTGGGGGTTTCTATTTTTTTTTTTAATCTGTGGTTGTTTTTTCTCAAAAGTTATCTTTTTATTATGGAGGTTTGTTTATTCTGGGTATTTCCTTACATGCTCCTATACTACCTGAGTATTATTACTCTATACCTTGGATTATCATTATTTTCCTATAATTTATTATATATTGCTTGGTTGTTTTTACTTCACTTTCTTTCTTCGAAACCATGATTTCAATTAACTGTGGTCCTTGATTAATTTTTATAGTAATTTTCATTTAAGGCATTTTATTTATATTTTATACAAGATTATTTTTTAAATTAGAACAAAGTGGATTTTCTGTAATGCTACAGATTGCTCTCCTCCGGAAGTGATTAATGCAGATCATACGTTTAGTATGTATGAAATAATTGCTTATGATATTTACTGGTGATTATATTCTTTGTCTTCCTACCCATTTCTATATCTGCTGCTTCGTAATTGAGCTTTAGGTTATTTTTTTCCTTGAATTTATTCTTATTCGATAGTTATCGTTATCTGAGGTATATCATTATTATTATATTTATTTTTTCCTTTACTTAGTGCTTTATCCATGGGATATTCATTCCCTAACACGTGAGCTGGGGCAGTCCAGAGAGGCACTTGTGGCTACATATACTCTGCTGGCCATACTACACTTTATTTGAGATCAGAGGAACATCAACTCTGCTCAAAATATAATACTGCTGGAATTCATCTACAGACAGTCATTAAATAAAAATTATATAAGAATAGTCTACTTCTCGACTAATAAAAACATCCTTGGATACCTCACTTCGTGGTTGCTCAGATTTGCTAATAATTTCTATCTCATTTATTCTTCTGATGTTTTATCGCTCTGCTGATATATATTTTTTTTTTCATGGTTGGAAGTTCTGTTGATATAATTTATCACTAGTTATTGGGTATAAATTTTTTCGTCTGAATTCTCTTTATTTCTTCTATTGTTCGCACAATCTTCTTCTGGTTATCAATATTAATAGCATTTTTTTTCCTTGGTTCTTATTAATTGTTCTACTGGTTTTATGTTATGACAGTCATTCTTCCAATTGTTCTTCTTATAATTCAAATTAAAGTAGTGATGATAGTTATATTATATATTTTTTTTCATAATTAATTTCTGTAAATTCTTAATATAAGTTGATCTTATTTAATTTTAGAATTTAGTAATTATATTTCCATTCAAAATTAAATCCCGTAAATAACTGTTGTAAGTTGATCTTACTTTTCTTTTGGAATTTTTTTTTTCTTCAATTCAAAATTAAGTCCTGTAAATAATTGGTGTAAGTTGACCTTACAGTACTTTTCTTTTGGGATTTATCTAATTCAACACTATTAATTATGGATACATTAGCGCCCATATCAATTATTGTTTGAGCGAAAATCCCTTCAACTTCTGCGTTTATATATATTATTTCATTATTTTGACTATTGAGACTTGTATTGTTCTCTTCTAATAGTTCATTTCTTATATTTTTTAAATAATTACTACTAATAATGGTAATGTTCTTAAAGTTATTTGCACCTTGCAATTCTTGTTTATACCCAGGAGACAGGAACAGTGAAGGGTCGTGAAAATTTATCACTGCCTCCTCCCGTTTAAATTATCATTGTCGTTGTTATTAATTGGGCAGACCGGGATGTCGGTCTGGAAACCTTGAGTCGGTTCCTGCCGCTCAGTACGATGGTCAAATGGTGGTTCGTGGTTTGGTTGTCTGTCTTGATCATCCAAACTGGTACTTCGTCTGGGTCGATTGTATATAGGATTATCACGTTCCCCATTCATCTGCCGATTATCATAATCGTGAAAACTGTTCCGTCTCTGATGCGTATACCTCCTTTGACCATTACCTTCTGCCCTTATAAAATTTACTCTCGGTCTAGAAACTCTATTGTTATTATTGTTACTATTGGATTGATAATTCCTATTATTATTATTATAATGTTCTGTATTAACCTGGTTGGAGTTTCTCTGACTATTATAATTATTTCTATTATTTGGGTAGTTATTATTATTTCTGTTATTATTATGGTTATTATTATTATTAGAGTTGTTGCGGTTCCTGGGGCAGTTATTATTATTATGATTATTAGGGTACTGATGATCATTTCTCAAGTCCGGTCTATCATTTCTCCTCCTACTTTGACGATAGTAGTCTTCTTGTTCATAATTTTCTAGTAGTTCTGCCATAGCTTGCACAGTTTTTATTTGGCTACCCCTCCGTGCTCTTATGATATCTTCATCATAGTGGTACGATAATTTATTTACCAGGCATTCCTCTGGTATGGTTGATTCCAAATGTTTTGCTAAACACACTTTCCCTAGGAAATATGCAGTCATTGCATTACCTACGTGGGCATTATATCTTCCGTGACAGATGTTATCGCGTATCAAGTTTTGTGTCGTCTCCGACCAATATTTTGCCTTGAACAGATTCTTAAATTGTTAGTAGTCAGTTATTTCACTCCTATTTGCCATCCACCAATTGTCTGTAATTTCTCTGAAGGATTCATCTAATAGTTCACGGTTTGTGCTCCATTTCCCCAATGTTTAGCAAAATATTCCTCAATCCTGGCCAAAAACTCCCTGGGTTTTCTTTTATATTGTCGAAAATTCAGCCATTCTCGGCTTTCATTAGTAGGGATACTAGTAAGTAATCTTAGTGGGTCGCTTTCGAATTAATTCTATCTCTTCTTGGCTCTGACGTACTTGACCGGTTATATTTGTCATGGCAACTTCAATACCATCACACTTTTCCGTGAATTGGTTCCGTACCTTCCCCAATTCTTCCTGTGTTTCTCTTCGGTTTTCTTTCAATTTATTCCTATTGTGTTCTTCGATATTAGTAATTTTGGTGTTTACTTCTTCCTTAAAATCTTGTACTTCCCGCTCAGTCTGACTACATCTTTCGTCAGCTTCCGTAATTTTTTGTTCTATCACGGTTATTGCCTCTCCCACCTTCTTGCTGGTTGCTTCATTATTCTCTACCATCTTCTGGCTCAACTCTTCCTTTAACAACTCTATCCTTTTGTCTAATTTGTCCATATTCTCCTGGTTAACCTCCGTCAATTCTTCTCTTAATAGTTGGTTATTCTCATCCATTTTCTCCTCCATCTTCTTGCTATTTTCTTCAATCTTCTTAATATTCTCCCGCAGAATTGGTTAACAGTTCTTAACAGTTGGTTGTCATCCTTTAATTCTTCCAACTTTTCCCCCATCTTTTCTTCCATCTTCTTATTGTTTTCCTCCATCTTCTCTTCCATCTTCTTACTATTCTCCCTTAACTCTACTTTTGTGGATTCTATATTTTTATTTATTGATTCTATGCTCTTCTGATTCTCTTCCCTGGTCTTCTTGTTATCTTCTTCCAGCTTCTTACTATTTTCCTCCATCTTCTTATTGGTTTCTCCAATTTTGTTACTTAATTCTCCCAATTCTTCCTTTAAGGATTGGTTGTCTTCTTTCCTTTCCTTACTCATTTGTAGGAACATTTCCATCATCTGATCCAATTTTGTATCTTCTGTCGTGGTGGATTTCTCTAACTCTTTCTCCTGGAGATTGACATCCCCTGTTTGGGTAGGTTTCTCGGGTTGTTCCTCCTGTTGTGCGGGTTGATTCGGTTCCGCTGGAGGTAATATTATCTCCATATCTTCCACTGGAGTTGCCTCTTTGTCGTCCATATCGATCTCTTTTTCGGCTTCTGCCGCCCTTTTCATTGATATTGCTCTTTTTGGCATTTTTATTCCTTTTACTGACCTTATAACAGCTGCCAGCTAAAATTAGAAATTGGGCAGATTATTTTTATCTCTTATGGCCTATCAATTACTAATTTCAGCCCCTTAAGTTGGACGCCAATTTTGTAACAAAACAAAATTTCCTGTATGTTTATTTTCATGCCACACGTTGTTGGCGTCAATTTTGTAAGAAAACGTAAAATTCGATTTTCGGAGTTACAAAAATTTATGATATAACTTGTTACAAAATTTTGTTTGAAAATAAAAAAAATGTCTATATTTTTTATGATTTATTAATTATTTATTCATTTGTTCTTAATTCTTTGAATTATTAATTTAGTTAATTTATTATGTTCGAATAACAAGAATTGTTTTTCCGCGTTAACTAGATTATAAAATGTAATAATCGATTAGTGGTCTTCCGTTATTCAATGAGTGTACTCCTTCAATGATGTTATTCTCTTCTTTTCTTGGAGACCAGGTGTCAAATATTATCTGAAATTCTTCTATCTATATGTTTACTAATAAATAAAACTCCAAATTATAATATTCAATGAATTTATTAATGTTATAGAGACTAATCGATTTTGAATCGATCTGCTAATCGACAGCTCGCAAACTCATATCTCAGGGCAATTGATTTTGTTATATAAATTATTAATATTGGATTACAGGTTCTTTTAGCTGTTATTTAAATAGTCAGAGAAAGGGCAAAGCTGAAAAGTACAACACTTACAATAAAAATTCTTAATTATAAAAATAGTAAGATTATTCAATATAAAAATGTTAATAAATTAGATTTCTCGAACCAACGACTCTGGGTGAAGGTTGACGTCATCTCAGCTGATGCTCGACTTGAGGTATTCAAAATGGCTGCTCCCTTGCTGCGTATGTAGTAGGAGTCTTCACAACGGAATTTCTTCAAATAAATGTTTATTCTCTAGGTGTTCCTCATCCAAGCAGTAGTGATTAATTTCTCTTCGTAACAGTGTAATTATCCTGGATTAGTGGTCAGTTATTCGGCTCGGCAATCAGTGTTCAAATGTGTTCCTGTTCCATATAGTTCATAAGGTTTACAATGGCGAATTTCGTATCGATAAAATTCTGAATTAACGTTTATATTTTCTAATATCTGTATTACGCCTTCCAATCTTCATAAATAGATTAATCTGGTTTATTCCATTTGAACTCAGTGTTTACGACTCTTATTTAAAAAATTTTTTTTTTATTTTGATAGTTTTAGTTCATATCCAAAATTATATCTTCTAGCTTTTTAATTAATCAATTGGTGTGAGATCGTTCCGATGTGTGCATCTCAACGTTTAACAATCAACTAACTCTCTTTCTTCTTCATACAAAAGGTCCTGGCTGATTTAATATTAAAATGACATTGTTTTAATCATCTGGCATTTCCGCCTCAATTATATGTTGAACTAAATAATTGACTTTTATATTATATGATTAATTATATTTTGCTTATTACTTATTTTTATTAAATACTAATTACATAATCAATTTCCTTATTTAATTCTGCGTTATTTAATTCCAAACATGATATACTTTATAGTATTTTCTAACTCAAAAAGTCATATTTACTGTATATTTGGATGTAGGCTTTAACTATTGTACTTCCTGCCACATTATATGGTTTACAATTTCTGTTATATTCTAATTATCATTGAACAAGATCATTGATTGAATTAAAATGGTTGGTTTTCTTTAATTCTCAGTAATTTTATGATTTGTAATTTGAATATTATCTTTAATTTACGGTTTTCCTTAGATTCCAGGGTGATTACACTTGCATTTTTTCTAATAATATTTTATACATTCCTTCAATACCTTCACAAATTGTTGTTACAGTTATTATACACAGTGATTGATTTACATTATACAATTTTCATCAATTTAATTAATTTCCTTAACCTATTTACTAATTATAATGTGGGTGATATTTACCATTTGTCCTATATTTTATGTTAGTTCACATACAATGCTTATTATTATTTCAGCTTGCTAATACCCTGTCTGACATATAATTCTTATAAAATCTTAACTAAATTGCCCTTACTTAATTACAGTAATCATTATTATTAATTGATACCATTAAAACATAATAAATATTCTATAACAAAAAAATATACTCAATCTCAAATATTCCAGCCTTGAGTTCAATGAACTGTTAATATAAACAAAACACATCTGTTTTTTCATTTAAATTATTTATTAAAATTAATTTTTATGCAGTCTTTTGCTGTTTTTGGGTTTTAGTTTAGGGATTTCCCCTTGTTCACTTCACTATTTACTGCATTCTCTTATCTTATTTTTAGTCATTTTATCTAATGCTGTGAGATAAAGAATAGCACTTACATGGGATCATTAGTAGATTTTCATAACAAAAATAAATTGCACTGGTCCACTGTTATTCTCCGATCTTATTTCTATACATTTTAACAGTCTTATAAGATCAAGAATTTCACTTGGAGGATCATTAAGATTTGCTTTTCATTATAAAAATAAATTGCACTGGTACACTTTTCATTATATATCTAGAACCTTTACTTACACATACTTTACATTGATTCTTATTTTATTGTGTTATACTTTTCTTATGGACATTTAATCTTTTTTGGGGGTTTCTATTTTTTTTTTTAATCTGTGGTTGTTTTTTCTCAAAAGTTATCTTTTTATTATGGAGGTTTGTTTATTCTGGGTATTTCCTTACATGCTCCATTTCCTTACATGCTCGTATACTACCTGGGTATTATTACTCTATACCTTGGATTATCATTATTTTCCTATAATTTATTATATATTGCTTGGTTGTTTGTACTTCACTTTCTTTCTTCAATACCATGATTTCAATTAACTGTGGTCCTTGATTAATTTTTATAGTAATTTTCATTTAAGGCATTTTATTTATATTTTATACAAGATTATTTTTTAAATTAGAACAAGGTGCATTTTCTGTAATGCTACAGATTGCTCTCCTCCGGAAGTGATTAATTCAGATCATACGTTTAGTATGTATGAAATAATTGCTTATGATATTTATTGGTGATTATATTCTTTGTCTTCCTACCCATTTCTATATCTGCTGCTTCGTAATTGAGCTTTAGGTTATTTTTTTCCTTGAATTTATTCTTATTCGATAGTTATCGTTATCTGAGGTATATCATTATTATTATATTTATTTTTTCCTTTACTTAGTGCTTTATCCATGGGATATTCATTCCCTAACACGTGAGCTGGGGCAGTCCAGAGAGGCACTTGTGGCTACATATACTCTGCTGGCCATACTACACTTTATTTGAGATCAGAGGAACATCAACTCTGCTCAAAATATAATACTGCTGGAATTCATCTACAGACAGTCATTAAATAAAAATTATATAAGAATAGTCTACTTCTCGACTAATAAAAACATCCTTGGATACCTCACTTCGTGGTTGCTCAGATTTGCTAATAATTTCTATCTCATTTATTCTTCTGATGTTTTATCGCTCTGCTGATATATATTTTTTTTTTCATGGTTGGAAGTTCTGTTGATATAATTTATCACTAGTTATTGGGTATAAATTTTTTCGTCTGAATTCTCTTTATTTCTTCTATTGTTCGCACAATCTTCTTCTGGTTATCAATATTAATAGCATTTTTTTTCCTTGGTTCTTATTAATTGTTCTACTGGTTTTATGTTATGACAGTCATTCTTCCAATTGTTCTTCTTATAATTCAAATTAAAGTAGTGATGATAGTTATATTATATATTTTTTTTCATAATTAATTTCTGTAAATTCTTAATATAAGTTGATCTTATTTAATTTTAGAATTTAGTAATTATATTTCCATTCAAAATTAAATCCCGTAAATAACTGTTGTAAGTTGATCTTACTTTTCTTTTGGAATTTTTTTTTTCTTCAATTCAAAATTAAGTCCTGTAAATAATTGGTGTAAGTTGACCTTACAGTACTTTTCTTTTGGGATTTATCTAATTCAACACTATTAATTATGGATACATTAGCGCCCATATCAATTATTGTTTGAGCGAAAATCCCTTCAACTTCTGCGTTTATATATATTATTTCATTATTTTGACTATTGAGACTTGTATTGTTCTCTTCTAATAGTTCATTTCTTATATTTTTTAAATAATTACTACTAATAATGGTAATGTTCTTAAAGTTATTTGCACCTTGCAATTCTTGTTTATACCCAGGAGATAGGAACAGTGAAGGGTCGTGAAAATTTATCACTGCCTCCTCCCGTTTAAATTATCATTGTCGTTGTTATTAATTGGGCAGACCGGGATGTCGGTCTGGAAACCTTGAGTCGGTTCCTGCCGCTCAGTACGATGGTCAAATGGTGGTTCGTGGTTTGGTTGTCTGTCTTGATCATCCAAACTGGTACTTCGTCTGGGTCGATTGTATATAGGATTATCACGTCCCCCATTCATCTGCCGATTATCATAATCGTGAAAACTGTTCCGTCTCTGATGCGTATACCTCCTTTGACCATTACCTTCTGCCCTTATAAAATTTACTCTCGGTCTAGAAACTCTATTGTTATTATTGTTACTATTGGATTGATAATTCCTATTATTATTATTATAATGTTCTGTATTAACCTGGTTGGAGTTTCTCTGACTATTATAATTATTTCTATTATTTGGGTAGTTATTATTATTTCTGTTATTATTATGGTTATTATTATTATTAGAGTTGTTGCGGTTCCTGGGGCAGTTATTATTATTATTATTATTAGGGTACTGATGATTATTTCTCAAGTCCGGTCTATCATTTCTCCTCCTACTTTGACGATAGTAGTCTTCATGTTCATAATTTTCTAGTAGTTCTGCCATAGCTTGCACAGTTTTTATTTGGCTACCCCTCCGTGCTCTTATGATATCTTCATCATAGTGGTACGATAATTTATTTACCAGGCATTCCTCTGATATGGTTGATTCCAAATGTTTTGCTAAACACACTTTCCCTAGGAAATATGCAGTCATTGCATTACCTACGTGGGCATTATATCTTCCGTGACACATGTTATCGCGTATCAAGTTTTGTGTCGTCTCCGACCAATATTTTGCCTTGAACAGATTCTTAAATTGTTAGTAGTCAGTTATTTCACTCCTATTTGCCATCCACCAATTGTCTGTAATTTCTCTGAAGGATTCATCTAATAGTTCACGGTTTGTGCTCCATTTCCCCAATGTTTAGCAAAATATTCCTCAATCCTGGCCAAAAACTCCCTGGGTTTTCTTTTATATTGTCGAAAATTCAGCCATTCTCGGCTTTCATTAGTAGGGATACTAGTAAGTAATCTTAGTGGGTCGCTTTCGAATTAATTCTATCTCTTCTTGGCTCTGACGTACTTGACCGGTTATATTTGTCATGGCAACTTCAATACCATCACACTTTTCCGTGAATTGGTTCCGTACCTTCCCCAATTCTTCCTGTGTTTCTCTTCGGTTTTCTTTCAATTTATTCCTATTGTGTTCTTCGATATTAGTAATTTTGGTGTTTACTTCTTCCTTAAAATCTTGTACTTCCCGCTCAGTCTGACTACATCTTTCGTCAGCTTCCGTAATTTTTTGTTCTATCACGGTTATTGCCTCTCCCACCTTCTTGCTGGTTGCTTCATTATTCTCTACCATCTTCTGGCTCAACTCTTCCTTTAACAACTCTATCCTTTTGTCTAATTTGTCCATATTCTCCTGGTTAACCTCCGTCAATTCTTCTCTTAATAGTTGGTTATTCTCATCCATTTTCTCCTCCATCTTCTTGCTATTTTCTTCAATCTTCTTAATATTCTCCCGCAGAATTGGTTAACAGTTCTTAACAGTTGGTTGTCATCCTTTAATTCTTCCAACTTTTCCCCCATCTTTTCTTCCATCTTCTTATTGTTTTCCTCCATCTTCTTACTATTCTCCCTTAACTCTACTTTTGTGGATTCTATATTTTTATTTATTGATTCTATGCTCTTCTGATTCTCTTCCCTGGTCTTCTTGTTATCTTCTTCCAGCTTCTTACTATTTTCCTCCATCTTCTTATTGGTTTCTCCAATTTTGTTACTTAATTCTCCCAATTCTTCCTTTAAGGATTGGTTGTCTTCTTTCCTTTCCTTACTCATTTGTAGGAACATTTCCATCATCTGATCCAATTTTGTATCTTCTGTCGTGGTGGATTTCTCTAACTCTTTCTCCTGGAGATTGACATCCCCTGTTTGGGTAGGTTTCTCGGGTTGTTCCTCCTGTTGTGCGGGTTGATTCGGTTCCGCTGGAGGTAATATCTCCATATCTTCCACTGGAGTTGCCTCTTTGTCGTCCATATCGATCTCTTTTTCGGCTTCTGCCGCCCTTTTCATTGATATTGCTCTTTTTGGCATTTTTATTCCTTTTACTGACCTTATAACAGCTGCCAGCTAAAATTAGAAATTGGGCAGATTATTTTTATCTCTTATGGCCTATCAATTACTAATTTCAGCCCCTTAAGTTGGACGCCAATTTTGTAACAAAACAAAATTTCCTGTATGTTTATTTTCATGCCACACGTTGTTGGCGTCAATTTTGTAAGAAAACGTAAAATTCGATTTTCGGAGTTACAAAAATTTATGATATAACTTGTTACAAAATTTTGTTTGAAAATAAAAAAAATGTCTATATTTTTTATATTTTTTATGATTTATTAATTATTCATTTATTTGTTCTTAATTCCTTGAATTATTAATTTAGTTAATTTATTATGTTCGAATAACAAGAATTGTTTTTCCGCGTTAACTAGATTATAAAATGTAATAATCGATTAGTGGTCTTCCGTTATTCAATGAGTGTACTCCTTCAATGATGTTATTCTCTTCTTTTCTTGGAGACCAGGTGTCAAATATTATCTGAAATTCTTCTATCTATATGTTTACTAATAAATAAAACTCCAAATTATAATATTCAATGAATTTATTAATGTTATAGAGACTAATCGATTTTGAATCGATCTGCTAATCGACAGCTCGCAAACTCATATCTCAGGGCAATTGATTTTGTTATATAAATTATTAATATTGGATTACAGGTTCTTTTAGCTGTTATTTAAATAGTCAGAGAAAGGGCAAAGCTGAAAAGTACAACACTTACAATAAAAATTCTTAATTATAAAAATAGTAAGATTATTCAATATAAAAATGTTAATAAATTAGATTTCTCGAACCAACGACTCTGGGTGAAGGTTGACGACATCTCAGCTGATGCTCGACTTGAGGTATTCAAAATGGCTGCTCCCTTGCTGCATATGTAGTAGGAGTCTTCACAACGGAATTTCTTCAAATAAATGTTTATTCTCTAGGTGTTCCTCATCCAAGCCGTAGTGATTAATTTCTCTTCGTAACAGTGTAATTATCCTGGATTAGTGGTCAGTTATTCGGCTCGGCAATCAGTGTTCAAATGTGTTCCTGTTCCATATAGTTCATAAGGTTTACAATGGCGAATTTCGTATCGATAAAATTCTGAATTAACGTTTATATTTTCTAATATCTGTATTACGCCTTCCAATCTTCATAAATAGATTAATCTGGTTTATTCCATTTGAACTCAGTGTTTACGACTCTTATTTAAAAAATTTTTTTTTTATTTTTATAGTTTTAGTTCATATCCAAAATTATATCTTCTAGCTTTTTAATTAATCAATTGGTGTGAGATCGTTTCGATGTGTGCATCTCAACGTTTAACAATCAACTAACTCTCTTTCTTCTTCATACAAAAGGTCCTGGCTGATTTAATATTAAAATGACATTGTTTTAATCATCTGGCATTTCCGCCTCAATTATATGTTGAACTAAATAATTGACTTTTATATTATATGATTAATTACATTTTGCTTATTACTTATTTTTATTAAATACTAATTACATAATCAATTTCCTTATTTAATTCTGCGTTATTTAATTCCAAACATGATATACTTTATAGTATTTTCTAACTCAAAAAGTCATATTTACTGTATATTTGGATGTAGGCTTTAACTATTGTACTTCCTGCCACATTATATGGTTTACAATTTCTGTTATATTCTAATTATCATTGAACAAGATCATTGATTGAATTAAAATGGTTGGTTTTCTTTAATTCTCAGTAATTTTATGATTTATAATTTGAATATTACCTTTAATTTAGGGTTTTCCTTAGATTCCAGGGTGATTATACTTGCATTTTTTCTAATAATATTTTATACATTCCTTCAATACCTTCACAAATTGTTGTTACAGTTATTATACACAGTGATTGATTTACATTATACAATTTTCATCAATTTAATTAATTTCCTTAACCTATTTACTAATTATAATGTGGGTGATATTTACCATTTGGCCTATATTTTATGTTAGTTCACATACAATGCTTATTATTATTTCAGCTTGCTAATACCCTGTCTGACATATAATTCTTATAAAATCTTAACTAAATTGCCCTTACTTAATTACAGTAATCTTTATTATTCATTGATACCATTAAAACATAATAAATATTCTATAACAAAAAAATATACTCAATCTCAAACATTCCAGCCTTGAGTTCAATGAACTGTTAATATAAACAAAACACACGTTTTTTCATTTAAATTATTTATTAAAATTAATTTTTATGCAGTCTTTTGCTGTTTTTGGGTTTTAGTTTAGGGATTTCCCCTTGTTCACTTCACTATTTACTGCATTCTCTTATCTTATTTTTTGTCATTTTTATCTAATATTGTGAGATAAAGAATAGCACTTACATGGGATCATCATTAGTAGATTTTCATAACAAAAATAAATTGCACTGGTCCACTGTTATTCTCTGATCTCATTTCTATTCATTTTAACAGTCTTATAAGATCAAGAATCTCACTTAGGGGATCATTAAGATTTGCTTTTCATTATAAAAATAAATCGCACTGGTACACTTTTCATTATATATTACAACGATACAAAATGGAAAATTTAATATAATTTAAATTTCTGGAGCCCCACGATCTTGGAGCACCATATTATACAACGATACGCTATACATAAAAATAGGCGTGTCTGGCCTCACGTTCAAGAGCGACAAATTATGTAACAATATAACATTTAATTTGGGTTTCAGGTGTATCTGTAATAAGAACTCTATGTAACTTGCAACAGTATTTCAAATTTATTTGATATTATTAAAATTTGTGCACATGGCACTTACTTCGACTTAAAACATTCGTTATTATTTCGTTATTATGCCGTAAGGCTTATGCTATATACATCCTTACTGACTAAAAATTCTATTCTACTAATTATTGTATTAACGAAAAATCTCACTTCCAGACTACTCAGTCAATTAGTGTGTTTCAAAATATCAATATTTAAATATTTTCTTATATATTGCAATGTAACTCAAAAATATCAATCGTTACTGAATTTATCTTTTGTTTCTCAGTACTGATTTATATCAAACACTAATTTTTAATTAAATGCTTTGTATTCTTTTCATTCAATACTACTTTGAGCTCTTGTTTACGTTAATCTTATTTCAATAACAGCTATGATTTTAATTCTAATTTTACAATAAACATTGACTCTTACTTTTAAATAGAACAAGAATGTCCTTAATTGTCTTTACGTTAATTGTTCGATTAAGAGATAAATACGTTGTTTATCACCTTATCGTCGTCAATCATACTCAATCATTGGATCCCTCTGTAATCGTCCTCGTCTCGAACTTCAGCATCACTCGCTCTTCTCCTCTTGTCCAGCGTCGCCTCTATCTTCTCCTCTTGTCCAGCGTCGCCTCTCTCTTCTCCTCTTATCCAGCGTCGACTTCCTCTCTTGTCCAGCGTCTCCTTTCTCTTCTCTTCTTGTCCAGCGTCGACTCTCTCTCTGTCCAGCGTCGTATCGCTCTCTGGAACTTCTCCTCGTGCTGTTTCGGACGTCAGTTGATCTTCTTATATAATTTTTGTTACTACTTAAAAATTGTTTGTTTTACAATCCAGTTACATAATTGTATGTAACTGGAAGGATGAAACTATTTACAAAAATTTAAATATTCTGTGCGGACAGGCAGAAGCTCCCGCTGCACCGTGGATGATTCAAGAAATAGAACCACTGTAGCTTGTGTGTTCTATTTATACCCATGTCTTGGTCAACATCTGCAGTGGTACGAAATCGACATGTCAGAAACTGTCTCTGCGTTCAGTTCCCCCACTCTTTTGTCAATTTCGCTATTTCTTATATTTCTGCGAATTGCAGAGTCCTGTAAGTATACTCTTATACTTATCTTATAACTATTTTTTCAACACATGTTCACTGTAATTTTGGACATTGCAACTTAACCCTTTCGATTTGTACACAGTTATTTCACTATTACACTCGTACGGTGTGGCACTTTCACGTGGTTTTCGTACATAGTATTTAGTAAATTTTCTTATATTTTATTGTGTTTTTGGATTTTACTTCTTAATTATAGTTTATGAATAATTACGGAAAAACAGTAATTATGCAATTATTCATCTTGGGGTGGTAAACTCGCCTGCATAGACCTGCGTTCACACACACTAGCAAAATACTGGTGTACACACTTTCAGTTACATTTGTGTGTGTGTGTGTGTGCACATCGATTCAGGTCGAAACACCTGTTCATATTTTTGTCTGAGCCAAGCTTGCAATCCCTGACATGCTTATTTCTAATACATTATTAATTATTTACAGTTTATTAGGTATATTTAAATTTTTAATTCAATGCTCAGTACATCACTTATTTGTACTGTCGCAATATCTAGAACCTTTACTTACACATACTTTACACTGATTCTTATTTTATTGTGTTATACTTTTCTTATGGACATTTAATCTTTTTTGGGGGTTTCTATTTTTTTTTTTTAATCTGTGGTTGTTTTTTCTCAAAAGTTATCCTTTTATTATGGAGGTTTGTTTATTCTGGGTATTTCGTTACATGCTCCTATACTACCTGGGTATTATTACTCTATACCTTGGATTATCATTATTTTCCTATAATTTATTATATATTGCTTGGTTGTTTTTACTTCACTTTCTTTCTTCGAAACCATGATTTCAATTAACTGTGGTCCTTGATTAATTTTTATAGTAATTTTCATTTAAGGCATTTTATTTATATTTTATACAAGATTATTTTTTAAATTAGAACAAGGTGGATTTTCTGTCATGCTACAATATATATATATTATAACATCGCCAAATTCAGATCATATTTGATATCTATAAGTATGTAAGAAACGCTAAAAAGTAATATATTTTGATAAATAAATAATGAAGAAAAAATATAAAATGTAATTAAGAAAGAAGAAGGAAGAATTGTAAACACAAGTAATTATTAAAAGAATAGACTAGACTGACAAACAAAAGACTTTGACCCAACCCCAGAGATTGGCCAGATAAAAAACTCAAATAAAATGAAACAAAATGGAAATGAAGGAGAAGAAAAATGAAAATAAAAATGGAGCAAACCAAATATAAAGGAAATAAAATGAAACAAGATGATAAAACACAGACAAATAATATAAATAGGGAAGGGAGAAATGATACACTCAAATATCATAAAGGAAACGAAACCAGTAAATAACCGATATAAAAAAATAAGTATTAGTATTGACTAAGTGACAAATGTAATTAATAATTGATAAAAACCGATAAATAAAAATACACTAACCCAAGAATTAGAAATATATGTAAGTAAGAACTCTAGAAAGACATGAACTTATTAAGTATAAATAATATTTGTAAAGAAAGAGAGAGATAGTGAGACAGTGAGAAATAAAAATAACTAAGTGACAAAGAAAAAGTAATGGCAGGGATTAACCACTAATAAACACTTAAAATAAAAAGTTTAAGAAGTGCCAAAAGTGAAAGTGTAAAAAACCCCAAAATAATGAGTAAATCAGTGATAAACACCAGCTAGTTTAAAAGTGAAGGTTATGAATAAAAAAGAATATTGTAAATGATAGTATGATGAAAAATAATGATAGATAAGAAAACACCTAGTAAATCAGTGATAAACACTAAACGATTTAATAGTGAACATATACGAATTGTATTGTTAATAGTAATTAAAAATAGTATTTAGATTAGATATAAATGAAGGATACGATGTTCGTCAGGGGAGAAAGCCCATGTAAGGTAAACAGTTAGTGTTACCATGGATTGGAGGGAGAGATTATTAAAGAAATAAGAAATTAAAAATGCAATCAATAAACACCCCATGATATAAGGGATAATCGATTAAATAAGTTTAAAAGGAGTGATGATGTTTCTCACCCAAAAAATAGTAAAGAATGAAATGAATTTTAAACCAACATTACCTAATAACTGGTAAAGATTGTTCAATTAAATTTATGCATAGGATATGGCTGAAGGAAGTATACAGTCCATAGGCCTAATTGTTATATTTTATGTAATAAAGAATAGTAAATAATAGCCATATTGTTGACAATGGCAAGTTAAATAAATAAGAAGGTAAATCAATACAGAAATAATAAACAATGGAAAATCAGTTAGGAAATAACTGACAAGCCATGATGTAAAAAATAATGTTGACACATAATCAGTACAAAAACAGATTCAAAACACATTAACCAATAAACCAATCAATTATAATAACAAAACAAAACACTTTAGAGTAAAATGAGATATAATTGGTATAAAATAAGTAAATATAATCAATGGCTACTTAGGCCTATGAAATGCCCAACTGTAAAAAACAAATAAATACAAATTGTATAAAATCAACAAAGAAATTAACAAATCCAAGGCGAGTAACCAGCCAAGGATAATTTGTAAATGATATTAAAAGAAAAATGTTAGAATAAGGACTTAAATTAAAAGAGAAATATAATTAACAAATATTAAAATAATTGTACGAACATTAATATTTTGAAGAACCCAACCTTATGGGATATCAAAATAATCTTTGAAAGGAAATAATAACAGTAGTGATAATATTTAATATGTAGGGAAGAAGACAGAGGAATAAAAGAAATTAGAAGATATACAGCTATTTTGAATAAAAATTCAAAATTGATAACAATGGTTATAAGACAAGATTAACCAATCAGAATTAATTTGTAACCATGAAAACAGACGTTGGTTACAAATTTTCTGTTAGATCTTATTACTCGTAATGTGACGCTCTTGTAGAATAGACGCCAAGTCGTGAACGGCCAAAATTCTAATTTAAAAAGTCAAAATAGTAAACAAAATTACAACAAATGAACAAGAAAGAAGCAGACGATGACTGAAACCATTTAACTGATGTCGAGGACCAATTAAATAAAAAAGAAATGAATAAATTGCTACGATTAATTTGAAAAAGATGCCAGACACCCTAGACAATTGAAAATTGAATATGATTGCAGCCCAATTCCTTTTTACCTGAACAACTGAGTACACCCAGTCTACTGATGAAACTCACTTTAAATATTTCTCACAGTAATCTGAACTCACACTATAAACTGCATATAATTTCTTTCAAAGATTAAATAAAAAAATAAGACACTGAAAATTTGTCAACTAGTAAAAATAACCTGTTGTTAGTTTACGAACTTTTGAAACACTTTTACTACACTCCAGGAACAAGTTACAGATACACATTATATTATTTAAGTATAAATAATGTAAGGTAGTGTATTTTTATTGTTGTAATCATTAATAATCCTTTTATCGTAATCACAAGAATCCAAGACATTTGAACGAAAATATTTGTAAACAACTCCTACAGTCGCCACCATTGACTGTCGGATACGTTCAAAAATCGATTTGTCAAACCCTAGAGAAATTGTCTTATATTAACTGCCAGTGCAAATGTATTACAAAACAAAATATAATCTGTGTTAAACTGAATAATTAATAATCACCAAATAATAAACAAGTACTGAGTGTAACCACTGTGTTTTAATTTCATTAGGAAGGTGTATTATAATTTGTGTACATTTTAGCGAACAGCTAGTATTGACGGCAAGCGCTCATGTAGCCAACTCAACGAACTACCGGCCTGATTAAGAAGGTCGAACCGAGGCAGGAATAAATTTGAATTCTCCACACCGCCTGAGCTGAACTCGCCCTATCATCATAAAATTTTTTAATTGTTTTAATTAGACAATTTGGCACCACCCAGGATTTACACACCCCTAGTGAACAACCGGTAAAGACTTCGATACCTGGTTATTCGTACGTTCACGACGGACACAATCAGCGTAAGTTACGTTCCAGAGCGACAACGGATTGATAAGACACGTTACACCAATTACACTTATACACGTTTACAATTAGACAGACATCGTTTAGTTACAAAATTGACGCATCCAATGTGTGGCAAAATAACACGGGAGCTACAGAGTTTCATAATAAATATATATATATATAATTCAAAATTAAGAAGGCTAAGGATGGGAACAATAAGTGTCCCAAAACATGTTCCAAATAAGGGAAAAAACATCTTGAGGTAAAGTTATTATAAATATTAAATATATTATATGCATCAATAAATAGACTGCAGCAAAAAGTGTTTGAATATATATAATTCAAAATTAAGAAGGCTGAGGATGGGAACAATAAGTGTCCCAAAACATGTTCCAAATAAAGGAAAAAACATCTTGAGGTAATGTTATAATAAATATTAAATATATTATATGCATCAAGAAATAGACTGTAGCAAAAAGTGTTTGAATATATATATTGTCATACCACATATTTTATTTAATATCATTTTATATGTTTATTTCATTGACCATTTCAAACAAAAATGTCAATATTTTATAATATTATTGGCTATAAAATGAGGATTCTGGAAACAAATAAGAGTGTTCTGGAAAGATGTAAGGAAAAGGCAGTTAAAAAGGAAGAGAGATGAGAGTAATGAAGAAGGAGTGTATAGTGCAGGTGCATTTTGATTAAAACATTACAAAACTTTAAATGCGATTTTCCATATTTTTCATATTTACGTCATATAACTTAGCACTGGAGCGTGCTAGAGACTTGAATTTTTTTTATTGTGTTTGTCTCATAACCCTTCTTATACTGAACCTATAATGATGTATGATATCTTATGTAAGTATTTAGTATCTTTTCAAAAAGAAGTTAAAAATTATGCATTTTTTAAAACTTTCTTTGAAAAATCACCTTAATTACTCTTTTATGAAGACATGTATTTAATTAGGTTCCCTGCATGCTCTATGTATTTATCTTTCAGTGAAAAAGTATCATAAAGATATCTTCAATGGTTTAAAAAAAAATATATATATATTATGTTACAACACAAAAAGCCACCCCAATACCAGGGAAAAAACTATGAATCAACTATATTAAACTAATGAAAATAAAATGACTATGACGAGACAAATGACTATGACCCAACCCAAGTGATTGACCCAATAAAAGAAAATAGGTAGATAAAAAGACACAAACAAATAATAATGAAAAGAAAATGAGAAATATTAAACTCAAACGATGATGAAAAAGACACAAACAAATAATAAATGTAAATGATAAATATTAAAATCAAATAAAGTAATATCAACTAAAGTACACTAACCAAAGAAATAGATATGAAATGTATTGAATAACTCTATAATGATAAGTGAATCAGAACATGAAATTTGTTAACATTATAACTAATAGTTGCGAATAAAACAATAAAAAACCCAGAAGTAAGAGATAGGTAGGGAGTGAAGGTGATTAAGTGAGTAAAGAGAAATCAATATTAGGGAATAACCACTAGTAACACTCAAGTACCATAAAAAAGTGCAAAGTGCCAGTGTAAACCCAAAATAAATAGAAAACCCAACATATAGGTATAGACGCCTAAAAGCAGTGAATAACACTATAGTTTAATGGTGAAAAATACCAAAAAATAAGAATGTTATTCTTATTATAATTAAAAGTGATAGTAGAATAGGAATACAGTGGTATTCAGGGTAAAAACCCCATAAGGAATAAGAATGTTATTGTTACAATGGTTAAGTAGTAAAAATATAGAGTAAATGTTAAAAGAAAAATATACTAAATAATATTTCAATCACTTTCTGCTACAGTCCGTTTCTTGATGTATATAATACTTTAATATTTATACTAAATTTACCTCAAGATGTTTTTCCTATTTGGGACATGTTTCGAGAGTTCCTGTTCTCTCATCTTCAGCCTTCGCCATCTTGTTTCTGGTGAAGTATTTGTGTGTTGGCTGCTGGATGTTATTAAGGTTGTTTGTTGGTCTTTGGTCTTTTAAAGTTGTATTATTGTATGTGGTTGTGGTATATGTTTTTGTATTTTGTGTATTTTCGATGTTGAGTGCTTTGAATATTGTGTCATGTTTTGTATTGATTTGTATTTGTTCTGGTATTAGTTTGTTTTGTGTTTTATGTTTGTATATTTGTAGATTTTCCCAAATGTTCATTATGGTGACTTTGTGTGGTATATGTTTTATTAGTGATACATTATTAGTGATTTAAAAGACCAAAGACCAACAAACAACCTTAATAACATCCAGCAGCCAACACACAAATACTTCACCAGAAACAAGATGGCGAAGGCTGAAGATGAGAGAACAGGAACTCTCGAAACATGTCCCAAATAGAAAAAACATCTTGAGGTAAATTTAGTATAAATATTAAAGTACTAAATAATATAAGTGCAAAATAAGTAAAACATTCTTGGATCTTAAAATGTTCAAAGGGATAATTAGCAAGATAAAATAAATGGTGTTATAATGTTCTTCACCAAGTAGTTATTTGTTCAAATAAGTTTATAAGAAGGAATATGGCTGAAAAAAGTAAACAGACCATAAACCTAATTTTTGTGTTATATTTTATAAGTAATATTAAATGATAGACAAGTTATAAAAAATGACAATATAGATAAGTAAGGAAATAAATTCTTACAAACATCATAATACAGGAAAAGAAATTATAGAATAATAGACAGGCCATGATTTTGTAAAGTAATAAGAACATACAATTATTGTAAAACAGCCCAAATTAATTCAAAATGTAAACAAGTCATAAGTGACACCAAGCAAAACATATGTAAATGTAAAATAATCTTTTATTTGTGTAAAATCAGAAGATATACCCAATTACTACTTAGGCCTATAAAATGCCTAACTGTATAAATCCAAAATAAACAAATTGTAAGAAATTAACTATAGTATTAGAAAATCCAGGGCAAGTAACTAGTTAAGTACAATTAGTGAGTCTTATAAAGATGTCAAAGTTAAATTAAAAACATAAAATAAGAAAGAAATGTAATTACATAATATTAACATTATTGTCAAAACTTTAATACATAAACAAACCCAGCTTTGTGGGATGTCAAAATGATCTTTGAAAGAAAATATAAACAGTTGTGATAATATCTCATACATAGATAAGAAGACAGAAGAATAATAGACATCAGAAGATATTTATTCATTTTGAATTAAAATTCAAATATTATAACAATAGACATAAAATATGAGTAGCCAATGAGAGTACAGACAGTTGCCATAACAACGGAACGTTATTTATTATTATTCCGTTAAAAATTGTTAGTTCATTATTGACGCTCAAGACGAATAGAAGGCAAACCATACTTGACTCAATTTTAATTTATAATAGTAAAATTAAGTAAAAATTTGATAAAATGAAGACGCAAGAAGTCTGATGAAGAACTAGTCCATTCAACAGAGACCACAGACCAAATTTTCAAATTCTAAATTAATTATTTAATCCACATTATCCGAAAAAGAAGTCAGGCGTACTCCAAATCATAAATGATGGAAGACTGATGATCAAAAGGACCCAACCTAACTAGAACTGAGGAACTCTTCACCCGAATTCAACAGATTTGATAAGTATATCTGAAATACCCGAATTTATGGAATAAATTCTTATTAACTTTTTCTCACAACACAAATAACTCTCACTACGAACTGATAATCAAATTTCTTTCAAGAAATACTTGAAAATAAAAAACTAAACTTGTATGAAACCAGAAAATAACCTGGGTATAAATTACGAACTCTTAACACACACTTTTTAACACTTCAGGAACGAATTGTAATTAAATCTAATAGTATATAAGTACCATCAATGTAAGGTAGTGTACTTTATTATCATCTTATTAATATTTTTTCGTAACCAAAAGAACTCAGATTGAACGAACAGTAAAAAATAAACACAAAGCGACAGCCACATGTCGATTTAATAACGTTTGATCAAATTTAGCCAACCTTGGGAAAAAATTGTCTATTTATTGCCGGAGCAACTTTGTTTAATAACAGCATATAATTTTGTATTGAATTGAATAACTGATAATGTCACGTTAATAAACTAGTACTGAGTTGTAATAACCTTCCTTTATTTCATGGTAAATTGCATTATAAAGTTTGTGTACTTTAGCGACGAGCGAAACTGACGGCCAGCGTTAGACGTCGGCAACACGGCGAACTACTAGTGAGATTCATACGCCTGCCCATTGCGAGGGTAATTTGAAACAGACAACACCGTCTAGAACGACCCCTCGATCTCATATTTTTTAATTGTTTTCATAAACAATTTGGCGCCACCCGGGAATGAAATATACTCATACAAAGGACAGGTAAGGTTTACACTCGCGAGATATTGTACTGGTAATTCGTGAGATCACGACGGACATCGTCAGCATAACAAAAAGTAAGTAAACGTAAAGTAACGACTACAACGTGTGGGGCTAACACACGATAAAACATATTTTAACAGAGACGATAAGAGTCTCGTCGTTACAATATATATATTCAAACACTTTCTGCTACAGTCCGTTTCTTGATGTATATAATATATATTTTATATTATATTTTGAGGTAGTCATAATATATATTCAAACAATTTTTTTGGTACAGTCCGTTTCTTGATGTACTGTATACAATATATTTAATATTTATACTGAAATTACCTCAAGATATTTTATTTTCCTTATTAGGAACATGTTTCGAGAAGCCCTGTGTTACGAAGGCTGAGGATGAGAACACAGATCTTCTCGAAACATGTTCCTAATAAGGAAAATAAAATATCTTGAGGTAATTTCAGTATAAATATTAAATATATATATATATATATATATATATATATAAAAGCACCGTTCAGCACATGGTTAACAGATAAGCACCATTCCATTTGATTAACATGGGACAGGCCTTCACGACCTGGTCCCCTTAAGCATTTCCCTGCTATACCAATACGTCTCTGCACACGATGTATACTAGATTTTATTTTTATTTTAAATTAAAATATTTAAACACCACATGCAGGATAATACAGCATTATTTTTTATCTTTTAATTCTACAAAAGTGACAATCCAACAGTAACTATAATTACATTTCAGTGTATTTCCACGAGGTCCAATCAGCAAACCAACAAAATTAATGTCCGGATGTTCATCCTGTGGTATCATTACTTTGTCACTGACTCTAATAATTGGTGGCCTGAAAAAGAATATCATGATTAACATAAAGATTTATTTATTTAAGAGACAAATCATTTAATCTATGCTCAATAAACTAAAATTCTTTATTTTCTTTTAGTTTCTTATAACACTTATACAAAGATGATGGGGTTTTCTTTTGCCTACAGTATATTCTTTTATTGACTGTTTACGTATTTTATTTTCACTATGTAGGAATACTGTCATAAATGTTTTCAAACTATTCTTACAAGATTATACACAAAATCATGAAAATTAAAAGTTTTACTCAGTTTACATGAGTCCTATGTTTGAAAATAAATACATCTTCAAAAAAACCTACAGTAAAAGCCACACTTTATACGCACATAGCATTATTAGTAAGAATAGAAATTCTGGTTTAACCTAAAACCTGATAATTCAAGAATCTGATTGTAATATATGATATACTTAAACTTACTTATAATCTGCTGGTGGCTTAAATTCTGGATTTATCTTTATCATCTGTTGTATAAGACTATGCCTTTCCTCTTCAAGTCTTTTACGGGTACGATATTCCCTTGTGTTGAGACGCTTCCCATCGCTTCCATATATAGGTTCAGGTGATGGAGACCTCCACAACAAAAATATTTATACATTTATTTTTCCATAATTTCAGAAGCTATATTTTAAAATAGGAATTGTTATAACTGAAATATGTTCATTGAATTCTTTTTTTAAGCTAAGTCAACGGAAAGTAAACTGATTCAAAAGAGGCATTTTTCATCATACAAGTTGATTTGGCTTTTCATTTTTATATCTTCCTGTCATACTATTGAGGAACAGTCTTGGTTCCTCTACAAAATAAGAAACATGTGATTACTGAAAACTACTAAAAAAAAAGAAGTAGCTGCAAACAGGGCGACTTAACAAGAAATAAATGTACTATGCCATGTTCACATAAATAGATTTAAATAATTCTAGAATGCAGTCCTGCTATCCTGTAGCATTGATGGATGGTTTAACGGTGAGTATGGGTTATGTACTCATCAGTCTATCACAGGCACAGGCTTTACCAATATTTGTGAGAAGCAGATTGGATATCTCTGGCAGTGTTATATGCCATCAAAAACCACTTCACTGGATGGGGCATATACTGTTATCTATGTCTCAATTAAGCGAGAGGGAACAACCAGTAGGAAAACAAAGACTGTAGTGACAGCATAACAAATGATTATAGGAGCATGGTACTTGTTAGACGTCTGGAGAGAGGTAGTGAACCATAATACCTAGAAGAGATCCAATGAAGAGGCCAGAGTTCGATATATGGCCTGCAGTACCACTTGAATGGAATGTCAAGCATGAGTGAATTAAGTAGTATTGTAGAATGGGGGGGGGGTGCTTTGAATAGTGTGTTAACTCACGTCA
This sequence comes from Magicicada septendecula, assembly GCA_034769895.1. Classification (NCBI taxonomy): domain Eukaryota; kingdom Metazoa; phylum Arthropoda; class Insecta; order Hemiptera; family Cicadidae; genus Magicicada; species Magicicada septendecula. The sequence continues at coordinate 132,275,899 of CM068372.1, forward strand.
CCATGCAGCTTGCATGTCTCATCATCATCTTCACAACACAGCATAGGTGCTGCCTGTTCCGCCTTCAAAACTCTTCCAGCCATCTTTTCCTGGGTCTACCCACACACCTGTGTCCTATAGGTTTGTACTTCCAGACTTATTTAGTTAGCCTGGAATCTGACATTCTTTCTAAGTGTTCCTTCCACTGTTGTTGTAATCTTGTAATTTTCCACGGAAGTAAAAAACTTGTAACTCTTCTCTTATGGCCTCATTTCTTATGCGGTCAAGTTTAGTACACCTTTTAACTCCTTGTATGAACACCATTTCCGAGGCCTGTATTTTCCTGTCTTGTTTCTTGGTTGTTGTCCATAATTCACACCCACAGGATAGTACAGGAACTGCCATAACTTTGTGAAACTTTTAATTTTGTATCTCGATGTACCTTGTTTCTACGGTTGATTGTTCCACAGATCATCTGGAACTTACTTAACATCAATATCAATTTCTATCATAGCCAATATCATTTTCCAAATAAGTAAAGTGGTTCACCTGTTCTAGAATTTGATCACTAATCATTATTTTTGTTCTTATTGGCTCCTTACCTCGGAATACCATTACCTTTGTTTTTATAGTGGAGTTTTTCATATTGTATTGTTTGGAAATCTGATAAAGCTTAAAAACAGATTTTTGTAACTCAGATTCTTTATTGAAGTACAAGCAAATCGTCAGAAAACTACAGCACATTCAAAAAATGGTCTCGTGATAACTTAATACCAGGGTTCACTAGATGCTTCCATTTCCTTACTAGATTGTCAATATAAATGTTAAAAAGAGTAGGTGATATACTGCACCTTGTCTAACACCTTGACTGACGGATATTTCTTGTGATATCCTACAATTATTCTTATAAGTTGTTGAGGGTATCCCTGTTTTTCTAATATTTGCCACAATAAATTACAATTTACTTTATCAAGGGCCTTCTTAAAATCAACGAAAGCTATATGCATTTCTTTATTGAACTCCTGATGCTTCTCAATTATTTGTGTAATAATAAAAGCATTGTCTGTACAAGATCTGCTCTTCCTGAAGCTGTTTTGTTCTTTCAAAATAAGATGCTCGGAAATCATCTGCAGACGGTGGTTTATGATCCTTGCATATATTTTGTATCCAGTATCAACCAAACATACTACCCTATAGTTATGACAGTCATTCCATTTTCCAGGTTGTGTCTAATTCCCAAATATGTAATCTGGATTGTTAGATAAGTCAGATAACAGTATTCTTTCTAGTAACCCACCCCTACTTAGCCAGTCTGAATCAGCGTTAAACTGGAGGTCCTATACACTTATGACAAAATTTGTGAACATGTCATCTACAAGTATGTGTCGAGAGATCACCTACACCGTATTTGTGTATGGTGCTCTAATAAAAGAAGAATGTGGTGCATATTACCATGTGTGACTGGGAACAGCAATCGATAACTGTAAGTATTGTAACTTATTTGTAGTAATAAAACTTTTATAAATAATGGAATGTTCTGAGAGTAACAATAAAACTGAAAGCTGACAACTTGAGGTATGACAATCAAATTCATGAACTTGTCACAGTGTCTGTTATGTTCACAGTCAATACAAGGAATGGCCACACTGTTTTATTGGCACCACCAATAAAGTTCTGTAAAGGCTGAAAATTTTAAACTGAAAATACCTAAATCTTTTACCAGTGATTATGGATTTTGCATCACAACACAACTGCTCGCCAGGCAATGTCTCTAGGAGCATTTTTAGTGAGAAAAAATCACATCTTAGGGTTTTTCATTTGAATGTCCACTCTATTCACCAGACAAGGCCCCATCTACTTTTCTCCTTCAAAAGGGAAAGGGAACTGAATGAGATGCCTTTTGATGACATCAAGAACAGTGGGACAGAGCAGTTTTGAACATGATTCCACAAAAGTAGTTCCAAAGCTGCTTGGAAGAATGGACATGAGGTTTCACAAGATTAACTTCACAGAACTCCATTGGTATTCCCCAACTCTCTGACAAGAGGCATTTATCTATATATACGGAACTGTTGGCCTTTATTAGATGCATGTTTACACATGTTTATGGTAAGTAAATACAGTTTAAAAATGAATTTATACTAAGGTCTCAAATGAAAAATGAAAGCGCTGTTAGTAGAAACACACACACACACACACACACACACACACACACACACACACACACACACACACACACACACACACACACACACACACACACACACACACACACACACACACACACACACACACACACAGTTTCCTTAAATCGAATTGTTTTTTTAATCCCAATGCATGGATATTTTTTAGCAACAGGATTGTACAAATACTGTAACACGAAATAATTACACACTATAACATGCATAGTGATATGTAAGAAAAACAAGCATCAAAATTAGATTAGACAGCTAAAGATAATGGTTTATTTTATAATGAAAATTTAATGGGATCCTCCATAAAATTATAAAACCTGCAAACCCAAGATTATTATATGATAATACCATAAAATAAAATAAATTTTATCTGTTGTGCCTAAAATATGTCTGTGAAAACATTAAGGGTAATTAATAACAAACTTTTATAATAAAAACTATACACCATTGTTTTAGTCTAAAACCTGAATGTATATTTCTATAGAAGGGAATAATCTCTCTCTCTCTCTCTCTCTATATATATATATATATATATATATAACTTTAATATTTATAACTAAATTTACCTCAAGATATACTTTTTTCCTTATTAGGAACATGTTTCGAGAGTTCCTTTTCTCTCATCTTCAGCCTTCGCCATCTTGTTTCTGGTGAAGTATTTGTGTGTTGGCTTCTGGATGTTATTAAGGTAGTTTGTTGGTCTTTGGTCTTTTAAAGTTGCATTATTGTGTGTGGTTGTGGTATCTGTTTTTGTATTTTGTGTATTTTCGATGTTGAGTGCTTTGAATATTGTGTCATGTTTTGTATTGATTTGTATTTGTTCTGGTATTAGTTTGTTTTGTGTTTTATGTTTGTAAATCTGTAAATTTTCCGAAATGTTCATTATGGTGCCTGGCACCTCCATTTTACCCTCATCTATCTCCATTTACAATACGTAAAAAATAATTTTTATGCCAATTCTCAGAAAAGGTAAGATTACCAGCAAGTCTTTAAAGTTTTTACTGTAAACTAAAAGTTTATTGTAGTGACAAATGTCTGTAAAATATATGGTTATGTTTGGATACTTCTTTTGGATGCATGTAACTATGCATCTCATATTTCCTGTCAAGAGGTTATTTTTTTAAATAAAAATTAATCCATAATTTAACAACATTGCAATACCAAGTAGCAAACTTAAAGTTGCTTCTACATGAATGCTGAACAGTACTGTGATAAAGGGTAGAAAGAAACAATTAAGTACGGCTACAACAGTTAACTAATTACAAAAAACTTCTATAAAATAAATGTTAACATCAATAATGTTATGTACGCAGTCACTAAATATGATCACTTTTCATAATTTTGTGGTATAATTTTCTAACAGGCTATAGACAACTCTGTATGAGTGGTCATATAAAAGTATATTAAAAACAATAACGTAAAAAAAACTGAGGTGGAATCTCCTTCGGTGCAGCTAGACAAACTGAAATATTAGGGTTCTAATTATTGGTTAAATGTATCTTTGCGTTTATTTCATATATATATGTTAATAAATTAATCAATTAATAATGATTTACACAGTCATTAATTAATAATGATTACGCTGAAATACGAGTTTTAAATGAGCTGAAAAAGACATGGATTACTTCATTAATAAAAATTATAAGTACATACGGTTTGGATTAAATAAACACTGGAGATTGCTGTAATGTTTATTATTAATATTACCCTAGAATTAAATAACTTTTTTCAGAAAATCAACATTCACATCAACTAATTATATATTATAACACAATTGAACTAAAAATCAGTATTATTTTATTTTCCGTTCTCCATGCTGGAAAATGGAATATCGGTGTTAAGTTCTTTTCACCAATAAAATTTACTTCATTTCTAAACAGGACTACATATCAAATTTCCCATTACCTAGACACTTTTTGAAGTTAGTAATTAAAAAATCTCAATATCTGCTTTAAAAAACCAATTTACAATACTTTTTTCCAATTTTTACTTAAACAATAATGAGGATTATAGTGACATTAGGCCTACTATATGCAGTTGGAAAAAAATAGGAAATGGTAAGTTTATTCAAAGTGGGACTATAATCCAAATGAAAATTAGATTTAAAATTATTATTATCCCAGTTAAATAAAACTACTTCCTGCACTCAATTAAGAAACTAATGAATTAGTACGTATATAATAGGTGAACCAATCAGAAGTCATCTCCTTGAAATCATACCTATGCAATGTGTACCTAGGGTTAAATTAATTAATAATTAAAAAATAATTGATTATTATATAATTAGCATATTTAATTCAAACCACTCCTGCTGTAGTCACCTTTCCTCCGGATTTTGGTTGATGCCAAGATCTCCGGTACGTAGTTTTCGGCTCACTTCTTCTATCTGCAGCTGTACTGAAATAGAAACGGATTAGAGAAGGGCAAAATGCCCAAAAATTAGTATATGACAATAAAAAAAATATAACATCAATATGTATAATTTTAAGATATATACATACATTCTTTAAAATTCCTACACAATGGATAAACTTTACCTGGTAAACCTTTCTATCAAGTATGTTGATTATTCTAATTTTTCTCTTACTAATTTGACCCTAAAAAAAATGTGGCCATTTTCTGAAGCTGTGGGGGGAGGAGGTGAACGACTTTATAAAAAGACCTAACAACAATCTACATTATAGTTAGGACAACTGCTATGATCGGCTTCTCAGGACGACCAGTTTTTTGGGGTCGAAATGAGAGGAAAGAAAAAATTATAGCATTGGAGATGGTGCAGCAGGATGTTTTACCAGACATACAAGGTGTGTTAAAAAAGGACCAAACTTTTTGAATAACACATCAACCAGCACAAACAACGCGCTCTGACTCTGGACCCACCTAGTGACAATTTTTGACAACAAATTGCCATTTATTCTGTTCCGCTATTAGCACTAGCCTTTGATCTATATCAGATTGAGTGGGGATGTGTGCCTGCTGACCGTCGGATTAGTGACAAAATGATTAAGAAAGACTTTGAAGAACAACGTGTGCCTATGAAACTTAGTAGCAAAACTTGGTTAAAACTTTACAGACAGTCTGGTTATTCAATTAAGCATATGCGGAGGCATGCATGAGACCAACGATTATTTTAAAATTTGTACAGAGGGGAAAAACAATGGTTGGTGCACAACAAAGCGATGTCAAATATCATGGCAAGAGGCCTCGTGATGTAATTGTAAATCATCATTTAACTGCTGATACTTTCTGAGAGAATGCGCATATAAGATGGTAAAATTAAATTTTGATAGAAAAACAAAACTTGTATGATAAATATTGTTTGATAAAAAATGTATCTTATCACTGAAAAATTCGTATTGCAATTGTTGACTGATGATCAGAAAGAGACCCACTTTGAAATCGATCAGCAACTGCATACCAACGCAAATGATAATGATAAATTAGGAATGCAATGGAAATTGCTCTGTAAAGATTTTACGAAGTTTGCTGTACAATTTTACATACACGTTGTGCTCAGATCTTCATTCTCACTTCGTTATAAATCTGCTAAACGGTGTATGCTCGTGCCCACTACAGTGTGTGTAGCTCCTAGACTGATGATCATGACGGGACAGAGGTAACAGCATTCCAGCATCAAAACCAGTCGCTAGCAGCACTTAATTGTGAAGCTCGCTCTATAATTGTCCAGAATATTGTGTTTATATTCTCTGCTAGGTTTTCTTACAGTGTAATTATTACCAAATGTTTGTGCCAATGAGGAGATAGAGGGAAACAAAGAGACAAACAGACACACTACGGCTAATGTTAAGAGGAGGTGCGTCTGAGTTAATGGCGGTACAAATAACAGGATTTGACGTGTTACACAAATAGTTCAGTCTTTTTTTGAACACACCTCGTACATATTGTTACAATGTATCTGTACAATTAAATATTTCTATTTTGTTAAACAAAAAACAAACAAGATGTTATACAAAACCAACTGACATGTTTTAACACTGACTGAGCAAGTGATTGCTTTATAACTGACCACACACACACACACACACACACACACACACACCTGTTTTTTCCCCCATCAAACGTCTGTTGTCACTAAACGAAATTACAAAAATAGTAATATACATCATTGTGTCCTACACAATCTGTTTATATATATCAACTGTGTTTCTTTTACCTGTCAGCCTACTTTTATTTTTCTGAGGCATATGTGAGAATTTATGCTTTATATATATTCAGAATATGTTATGAAAACAAACTTACAGGAGCTTTTAAACAAGTGTCCCACTCTCTTCAATTTCTGCTGCTCTTTTTATTTGAAAATTTCCAGATAAATTTTCATTATCTTCCTTGTTATCCAGAAACGAATTTAACTTCCAGAATGTTCATCATACGAAGTCATTATTGCTTTATGAAAATGTGCAAAAATTTATAACTTATTTCACTGTATTCGAAAAGTCTGAATCAATACAAACTGCTGAAACCCTACCAACAGGAGTACAGAATATGTCCGAACGTGCAAACGTGGTTCGGGGGAATTGGGAAATTTTTATCAGTGACGAAAAATAGAAATCACGACAAAAATATCAATGGATGTTGTATTCACATCATTTTTATAATTATTAACTAGATTAATTTATCTTTAAAATAAGTTTTGAAAAGAAACATTCATCCTAATGAGAACAAAGATAGCAACATCATTCCTGGCAAGTTACTCATAGAACTTTAATTTATCTTTAAAATAAGTTTTGAAAAAAAAACATTCATCCTAATGAGAACAAAGATAGCAACATCATTCCTGGCAAGTTACTCATAGAACTTTTATTACTTTTCTTTTTATCATCCGTCACATACAACAAATTTTTTGCTAAAACATAATAAACCCTCGCGTTAGTTTTGGGGAAATTTCCTACAAAGAAAATTGTGTTCAAGGGAAATTTCAGGGGTCTGAACATTTTCTGCACCCCTGCCTACCAATCTAATGTTGACCCAGTCTATTTGAATTACTTAAATTCCAATCATAAGACAAGAAATAGTCCGTATGTTTCTGTAAATGTATAGATTGTCTAATGACAATATGTGCCAAGTCCAACACTCGTATACAAAACATATGTAATTCCGAATGAATAAATGTAGTAAACCTTTACAAAAAACCACTATAGTATTAAAACACAAATATATTTTATTTAACTTTACAGTACACAAAACTGGGATCTTTTCGGTTAAGTGGCAGCATGCAGTGAGCAATTACTCTACGTAGCAATCGCCAGTAACAACGCATTTTGCAACTATTCCATGGTGACAGCATGCCCTGTGACTCTGTATGCCGCAGTCACAAGTAGGGATGAGCATCGATGGCCGATGTTCCAAAAACATCGATGCTTAACATTCGATGTTTTTACCATCGATGGTTCAGTTGCGATGTTTTCATACTATCGATGGTTTCGTTTCGATGTTTTCCTTTGAACGCTTTTTTAATTTGTAATGAAGACTTTTTTTAAGTTGATTGTTAAATTTAGTTTATTTTAAATCAACAAATTTTTATTTTAGATATTAATGGCTACGTAGTTTGCTCCCTAACCTAGGTAAACGATAAGTACCATGTATATGAGCTACGTAGTAGCGTAGTGGCATAATAATATGGTAAAACTATACAAAACCATTTTATAGGAGACTGTTACATAGGTTTCAACAGTTTCAAAGTTAGCTTTAGCTTACATACATGACATACGTACGAAATAACGGTTAACCTTTACGTTAGTCGTATTTGGTTTTCATTCAGATTTAGTTTTAGTTATTTTTCATACTGAGTATAGCATTTTTCTCTTTTAATTGTGATAGTGTTAATACATAATTTAAATAGTTTAAATTTGAATTTTTAATATCATCGGCATCGTTTATAATTATCTACCCGTTAATTATGCCACCTAAAAGTGAATTATGGAAACATTTTGTAAAAAATAGTGACAATAAAAGTGCAGTTTGTAGACACTGCTAAAATTATAAAAACAAGTGGAAATACTTCCAATCTCAAGTGCCATTTAGAGAGTAAACACTCGAACATTTTCAGTAGTGGAAAAAAAAGGTTCCAATTGAAAAGAAATCTTTATTGGAACAAAATGCTCTACCTCCACCAAAGGTACTAAAACTAAATTATAATATTGAGAAATCAGATGAAGAAACTGCTGAGGTTTCATTGGTAACTGTCTCTTCAGAATCGTCTTCTAGTTCTTCTTTATTACAGTTTCACTGTCAACCAAGTACAAGTGGACATCAAACCCCTAAATCAAGAAAACTGTAAGTGGTATTTTTCAAAAACAATTACAGATTCTTTTAAAAAAATGGAATCCTTTGAAGAAGGAGGTTCAATAAATCATAAAATAACGCAAGCCATATCATATATGATTTGCAAAAATTGTGAACCTTTTTCTATTGTAGAGCATAAGGGTTTCAAAAAATTGTTAAAAACTATTGCACCACTTTATGAGATTCCAAGTCGTTTTACTATAAAAAGACTGATAAATGATAAATATGAAGTAATAGTTTCTTTGATGAAAAACAAATTAATTAAGAAAGCAATTACTCTCAATACAGATATATGGACAGATACTCAAATGAGAAGTTTCATGAGCTTAACCATTCACTTCTATAATACTGATAATGAAGAACAAAATCTATTTAGTGGTACACTGGGAATATTTATTTTAGACAGTAGGCACACAGCAGAGTATTTAGGAGGGGAACTAAAAAGTATCTGCAAAGAGTGGGGCATTGCAGATGATCAGATAACTGCTGTTGTTACTGATAATGCTACCAATATTAAAAAATCTGTTGAAATAGCATTTGGTGCTAAAAAGCATATACCATGCTTTGCCCACACGTTGAATTTAATTGCTGAAAAGGCACTGGAAAAATCAGAGGAGGCAACGTAGTTAATTTTAAAAGTGAAGAACATAGTAAGTTGGTTCAAACACAGTGTCATAGCAAGTGACGAATTAAGGAAATTGGGGGATAAGAAACTTATTCAGTCAGTCCCGACACAGTGGAACTCAACATTTTATATGTTAAAAAGATTCATAGAACTTTGTCGCATTGTCAATGACATTGTAAATCGACACCCCACTGCACCACCCATGCTGAATGCTTCAGAAATTGAAGACATTACTGAGATTTGTGAAATTCTTCAGCCTTTAGAAGCAGCTACTTCAGAGATCAGTGGTGAGAATTATTTAACCACTAGCTTGGTTATACCACTTGTTAGCATAATGCACAGAAAAATCCAAAATTTAAACCCACAAAAACAAATTGGACAAAAATTATTAAAGGAGCTGTTCATGGGGTTTAATAGAAGATTTGGGGCAGTTGAACATGTCCATCTTTTAGCAATGGCAACTTTATTGGATCCTCGATTCAAGAAAATGTATTTTAAGAGTCCACTAACATGTTCCAAACACATAAATCATATTAGTGGCTTAATATCCAAGCAAGCTACACAACATGAACAAACTGATTCGTCCTCTTCAGATTCAGAAGTTATGGGTAAGATAAAACTTACTTGAATGATTCCATTACTCATTAGTTATTTTACTGTAAGATTTACTAAGATATTATAATTTGCAGAAACACAAGGTGGTCTGTTTAGCGAGCACAATAAATACATACAGAAAAAGTGGCGCACACAAGAAGAAAGTGACAATCAAGCTCAATCTTCTTCATTTAATCCAGAGCTCTCTTTGTATTTAGGTAGGCCTACTATTTATATATTCAATAAAAAAAATGTAATTTGAAAAATTTGTTCCATAAATATATATTTTGATTAAATTCAGATTGTAGATTGTTGAGTTATTTTAAATAATAAAAGCTTTTGAATGAATTTTTATCAAAATTGACCGTTTTAGGTGCTCCAGCTGAAAAAAATCCAGCAAAATCCCCTCCTTTTCTGGAAGCACATGTCACCAACTTATCCACTGTTGGCAGAGATTGCTCAAGTTTATTTGACGATGGTGGCTACATCTGTCCCCTCAGAACGACTTTTCTCAAAAGCCAGTCAGACATTGACAAAAGCAAGAAACTGTTTGGAAGGAAAAATGGTTTCTAAGCTTCTTTTCCTACATTCTATCAGTGATTCTATATGGTGTTAATTTTTATTAAAATATTCTTTATTTTTGACCTGTATTAACATAAATATATTGCAACGTTACAGGTATTTTTTAAATGAATTACACTTCTTTCCATGTACCCTATTTGTATTACTTTATCTCATATTCTGTTCTTTATAGAGGTGGGCTAAACTAGTATTCGAAAGTTACAGGTACCAACGTAACCATTCCGAAAAAATAACAGGTACGAATTACGAATATCTGTTATTATATACTTATTATACATTGTGATGTTATGTTTTCCCCTTACATAAAATAGGCCATAACTTAAACCATTTCATGACCATGATACATGAAGAACAAAATACTAAGTCATTAACTAACCGGATACTCAACAAAAAATTATTAATACAATAATTGGTTTCTAAGTACTAAAAAATGAAATCAAATAATAAATTCTATTTATGATTATGAATAGAATAATGTAAATCAAGAAGAGTATTAAATCTAGTGAGATAAGAATGTAATAAGAAAACAACAATGAAAATAAATGTAAGCCTATATGTAAGGTTATGTACCATCATAATGTTTTCAACAACAGAAAGAACAAAAAAGCTTTGTAAAATCCATGAATTGTAAATAGAAGGTGAAAACTTCTTATGAAGTAATATATGATATGATATGATATACTAATATCATAATAACTAGATAATAATGGTTATAATTTGAATTATAACATGAAGAAGAAATATGAGACATTGAAACTTGTCAATTGTATGTAAAAAGAACAGTTTTTAATGTAAAATAATTAAACAAACTATATTGTATAAATAATACTAGAATCTGTATTATTAGAATAATATTCTAGTAAGGAAGATATGATTAACCAATAAGTATAAACAAAGTAAATAATAAAACAAGATACATGGACTAAACCTTCAGAATACTGATCCTGAAGCTAATAACAACTAGAAAAACAATATTAAGTGACAAACTACGTTGTCAAAGTTTCAGTAAATTGTGAAGAATGTTGTAGAGTAATGATATAATAGGAAGAAACATGTATTGTCAAGATAAAGAACTTTAAAGTTAATTGATATTAGTGAACTGTTATTTACCAATATCGAATGCAGTAACCTTTTCAAACCTCAACATAGATACCTAAACGAAGTTCGAGCCACACTGGGTTATATATACTATTTGATGAGTTAAAATAACTATTAACTTTAGTTATTCACTTTAATTAATTAACAGAAAAGGTAAATCAGGTAGGTCAATGGCATATTCCTACAACAGTACTACTACAATACAGAGGTTCATCATCATTACTATATAGCCAATTGGCACTTCCAAAGCGAAGCTGCATGCATTAGCAAGAAGAAGAATTATATTATGGTTATAACCTTTTAATCAGTGTTACACATCATCATTGTTTATTTTACAAAATTGATGCAATCAATGGGTGGCGTGTACATACTGAACTGAGTAAATCATCAAACCGTTATAGAATAAAATTATAACAAACATTCTGTGGTAACATTACAAATTGGCGAGCAATGTGAGGAGTTTCAATCTCAACCAAACTTTTAAATAAACTCAAATAAAACTATAAAGATTATTCTGTAATCACGTTCTAACATATACCTGTATAATTTGTTATAATAAATAAATTGAAACTACAAGTATTAACAGTGTTACTTTACACTGTGATTTTATTAAGCTTTTACTGTTTAAAAGAAAATAGGAGAATTTATAGGCCTATCTCTCTTTGGAAATACTAATTTAAACTTTCACTAGGAGTAAACAAACATGACATAGATTTAAAGAGGTTTCTGTTTTTGTTAAAGTTTTATGTATGTTTGTTCAAAACACTTTATAATCATTATAATAATAAATAATAATGAACAGATTTAGTTAATTATGAATGTGAGTTAAATTATTTTAACATCACCTCGCCTTTACCTAACCTGTTCTCAACGAGTTTGTCAACGGCCCTGGAAATTCTGATACGGGAAAGTTAGATGTATTTAAATTGTTTTCTCGGGTACAGTGTTGAGGTTTCCACATTCCGCCTGTCAAAATATGGTGGTGACCCAAGGGCTTTTGGTTTTTCAGAACCTTCTGATAAGGTAAGTGAGTAAAGTATCGTGGTACATTATTCTTCTCTTTAATTATTTTTATTTATTATTCATCCCCAATTATTTGTACTATTACAAACATGTAAAAAGCATAATTTTTATTTGAATTGCAACATTGGCATAAAAACATCGATGTACTCTTCACGATGTTAACATCAATGGTTTTCTGGCGATGCTCATCCCTAGTCACAAGTGTAGTACTATCGTTGCGTATCATGAATTTCCTTCCGTTAACAGCACAGATTCCCGACAAAGATTCAGCGATACAGTTTCTAAGAGACAAAAATATTTTACACAACCCAAGAATTTGTACGAATGGCGATCAAATGAAACTGTATACGACAAGTAAAGACCGTTGGGTATGTTCTAAAAAGGACTGTCGGGAATCCAAATAAGTGCGACAGGATACATTACTAAATAATTATCGATTAGATTTCTGCACAATCGTATACTTCATTTACTGCTGGAGTAAGGAGTACACAACCGGGCAATACTGTCAAGATGAGTTGAAAATGAATCACTCCACATGCATGGATTGAAATTCATACATGCGAGAAGTGTGTGAGCACCATTTTATATAAATATAAAAAATATGTCAAAATGAAAATAAAAATACAAACTGTCACTGGTTATCACTACATGTGGAGGGGGAAATGCATTGTTACTGGCGATTGCTACGTAGAGTAATTGCTCACTGCATCCTGCCACTTAACCAAAAACATCCCAAAACTGCACTTAAGAGTGGGATTAAAAATTGTAGTTCTTTACAAAAAAATAATTAATTAAATATGTACAACTGTTTTCATTGGACACTACTTGGCAGCAGAAAGAAAAATCATGTTGCCTCATAACCTACAGTAGTTCTTTCCATCTAATCATACTCTAAGAAATTTATATTTGTCTTCTTTCAACTATCATTTCTAAGAATAGACAATTTGCAGATTAAAGTAAACTTCAATATATGTTTATTAAGTCCATCTAATACTTACAGATTTTGTTTAGAATTATCTGGTTAATCTCTTGAAAAACCTTAAGTCATTACGCTGTCACTCAGGTTAACACAATATGACATTACATATACACCGAGGCATACATAATTTACAAAACTCAAACAACTTCTTATAATTAATGACTGCTACTTTTAATGAACAACGGGTTTTACAATTTAAAAATTATCTGATATCCAATGTAATTTTTATCAATTCTTCATTTTATTTCCTGTAATGATGACCAGATACCATTCTACTGTTTACAAATACCCACTTTGCAATCACCGAAAGTAACTTATATTAATAAATAAATTTAATTAATGATTTGCGAACATTTTCATCAGATTTTCAAACAATACAATATGACAATTTCCACTATAAAAAAAAGGTAATGGCATTTCGAGGCAAGAAGCCAATAAGAACAAAAATAATTATATTAATGATCGAATTTTAGAACAGGTGAGAACCATTTCAATTATTTGGGAAATAATATTGTCTGTGATAGAAACTATGATACTGATGTTAAATTATGCAAGTTCCAAACGCTCTATGGGACAATAAACCGTATTTTAGACACACAGTACGTCGGGATACAAAATAAAAGTTCTATAAAGTTATGGTAGTCCCTGTACTGTCCTATTGGTACGAATTATGGACAAAAACCAAGAAACAAGACAGTAAAATACAGGCCTAGGCCTCGGAATGGTGTTATAAGAGGAGCTAAAAGGTGTTCTAAACTTGACCTTATAAAGAATTAGGCCATAAGAGAAAAGTTAAGAAAGCTACAACTTGAATGAAAAATTAAAAGATTACAGTGGAACGGACACTTAGAAAGAATGTCAGATTCCAGACTGACCAAACAAGTCTGGAAGTATGAACATATAGGACACAGGTGTGTGGGTAGACCCAGGAAGAGACGATTGGAGGATCTTTGAAGGTGGAACAGGCGGCACCTTTCCTACGCCGTGTTGTGAAAATGATGACGGTCATGATGAAAGAATTTTCATTGTAGTTTCATCTAATCTCATTACAGACTCAACGTATATAGGACACCTGTTAAAGTCTCACAAAATAGAAAACACAAACGCTAACCAGATAAATGACCATTCAACTGGTAGTTATTACTAATTACAGAAAAAAATTATTGTTGCAAATGCATTATTTTAAACTCCACAACACAATCTCTCTCCCCCCCTCTCTCTCTAGAAAACACAAACGCTAACCAGATAAATGACCATTCAACTGGTAGTTATTACTAATTACAGAAAAAAATTATTGTTGCAAATGCATTATTTTAAACTCCACAACACAATCTCCCCCCCTCTCTTCTCTCTCTTTCTCGCTCAATTCTCATGTGAGAACGTCTCCCCAAGTAATTATCTACACTTACAATCCTCGTTATGGTTACGAATATGCTTCATTACTCTACATTCATTTGATACATCTATACATTTAATCATTTAACAATCCCACCTACTGTGATTCTTGGACCATCTGTGGTCTTCTTAAATGGCAATCCTTGTTATACTATATAATATAGCTATCATTTTGTCTAACAAAAGAACCCATACTCTAATTTTAGAATTAGCTGTAAGGCTTTCAGTTTTCAATAAGTCTGGACATTAACATGTTACCCAGTCACCCAACTGATACAATGTGAATTGATACTTTATGTATTGGGGCAAACGTGATTTGGAAAAATTAAAAAATTAGTTCTCTTGAACAATTAATTACCTTTAATAAGTATTATCTAACAACGTATTAATAGCATATATCCAGAAAATTTACTACCGTATAAATGTTTTTTTCCAGTGATAACTGAAGTACAGTCGCTTGCTGACTTGAAACTCATGCAACTTAAGAACCGTTTGCACTTATGACTACACAATTTTCATCAAGATGTATCTTTTATATTTTGTTGTTTATTGTAATTTTATTATAATAAACAAATTGTTCCGTTTTCATGAAAAATTAAGACAAAAATATATTACACTAAAAAAAAAACTTGCTACAGGATACATTTTGGAACATTGTACGTTTTTTGAGAAATGTAGTCTTAGATGTAAAACATGGAACATTCGAAAATTGAATCTTAATATAAGGGGGGCTTATATACATATGAATCTATAAAATAATATATACGAGGTGTGGCAGAAAAGTAATGAGACTGGGAACACTGCAAGCAATCTGGCAATGCTGCGCTGTTGTCCTTGACAGAGCACGTGTATCAGCCCCCTCCCATCTCTCAGTGCGAGTTTCAACTCCTTCCGTTAACTACGTGATTGTTGTGACTGCTATTAGTGAAGTTGTGTTTTGGTTGTGCGTCACGCAAAATGGAACAGCGTAATTTGGAGCAACGTTGTGCCATTAAATTTTGTGTTAAGCTTGGAGAATCGGCAACTGTGACGTTTGAAAAGTTAAAACAAGCGTATGGGGAACATTCTTTATCCCGAGCTCAAGTTTTTCGCTGGCATAAATCATTTTTGGAAGGCAGAGAACACGTTGAAGATGAACACCGCTCAGGGAGGCCTTCAACTTCTAAAACCGACAAAAACATCGAACGTGTGAACACTCTTGTGAGATCAGACCGTCGATTAACATTAAGAATGTTAAGTGAAGAATTAAATTTGAACAGATTTACCGTTCATCAAATTTTGACTGAACATTTGCACATGCGAAAGGTCTGTGCCAAAATGGTGCCGACAAACCTCACAATTGAGCAGAAGGACAATCGAAAAAACAAGTGTCTTGATCTTCTTGACAGAATCGCCAATGAGCAAGATTTCTTTAGTCGTGTAATCACAGGTGATGAATCATGGATTTTTCAATACGATACTGAGACCAAGAGGCAAAGTGAGGAGTGGCACACTGCGAGTTCTCCTCGACCAAAGAAAGCTCGAATGAGCAAATCGAAGATCAAATCAATGCTGATTTGTTTTTTTGACAGAAGGGGAATCGTCCACAAAGAATTTGTTCCTCCAGGACAAACTGTCAACCAAGTTTTTTATAAATACGTCCTTGAAAGGCTCAGAAAAAGGGTCATTCGCGTGAGACCAGACATTGCAGACAAATGGATGCTCCATCATGACAACGCCCCATGTCACACTGCCCTCTCCGTCACAGAATTTTTGACCTCAAAAGGCATTCCTGTGGTTCCCCAGTCCCCCTATTCACCTGACCTCAGTCTCTGTGACTTTTTCCTATTTCCTAAACTGAAAAATGTCCTCAAAGGACAGCATTTAGGGACTTTAGAAAACATCCAAAAGAGTGTAACGGACATGCTACAGACCATACCGGTTGAAGACTTCCAGCGCTGCTACCAACAGTGGGAACAACGTCTCCATCGGTGTGTAGCTGCCCAAGGGAACTACTTTGAAGGGGATAAGATTGATGTTTGAAAAAAATAAAAACTTTGGTAAGTAAAAAATCAGTCTCATTACTTTTCTGCCACACCTCGTATGTATATTTTTACGTGACCGACTTATTACATCCAAATCGACTTATGACTGATTGACCAGAACAGAACCCTTTTGTAAGTCAGTGAGCGATTTGAAAAAAAAAAAATTAATTTTGCACAATTTTTTTTCAAAAACAGTAAGCAAAGCTCAAAAACACTGGTCAACACAAAAACAAAGTTGCACTTCCAAAAAGGTTTAATTATGTACATACTTGTTTAATTAGTTTGTTTTTTACTATTTCCTTTTATTTGTAATCAGTAAATATAATTTTCTCAAAATTTATTTATCAGCTTTATTTAATTCAACAAACTATCAATGTCTAAGTCAGCCAGGTCCAAAACAACTAAACAACAAAGACGTAAAAATTTTAATTTCTTTCCTGTTATACCTTTTCACAGTATTTTTATTTAATACCATGCATTTTATCTTCTTCTTGTCTGCTGTAGTTAATTAAAATAGCACCAAATAACAAAGAGAACATTCAAATTTAACTACACGCAAGAACAGTGAACCTAGATCCATACTGCCACATTGGTCAGTGAGAGAACTGGAAGTCACCAACAAAAATGTGAAACACTCAAATATATGTGCTTCCAATGTATTATAAGCCCCTACACTTGGATTAGAACCTTCAAATTTCATGCATTTTTAAAGAAAGAATGAGGCATGCTAATTGTGCTATTTAAATGTAACAGTTACATCCCCTTTATATAAAAATAAATTACATAAATGTGTTATATTTTGAGTGTGATAAGAAAAAGTCACTCTAGGAAGTTTTTTTTTTATTTTTGCATCTGCATAATTTGAAAAATGTCTAAAATTTAATGTTTTATTTGAATTTGTTTCTCCTGCAATTTGGGGTCAAATGCCATTACAGTGCTTGGCAAGCGCCCGCCATCCTCATCACACAATACTTAATGCCCACATTTGCAACTTTTTAATCATTATGTACATAATACAAATGTTTAAAACCCATTATAATAGTCTATATAACACAAATGCTATACAGTATAGAACAGCCTGTGTAATGCAATGGAGCCTAACAGCCGTTACAATTATTTACACTTTGCATATCATCAGGTATGGTGTACACCCATCAATAGAATTTACATTCATCTATGAATTTAAACAGAATTTATATACAATATTTCAGCCATTACTATTAATAGATGACAAGGCTTTCACAATTAGGCTTAACTGTGAATATTCTTATAATGTATTAATATAATTATCACTGTAAGGTGTATTTTAAAAACTTCAGACAATATTCTTTAACCAGACCCAGCTCCAGGCAGGGGCGAACCGTGCCACCGCCCAGGGTGGCAGATTCCGGGATGTTAAGTTTTAAAATTGAGAGAAAAATAAAATTAAGGTATATGATACATTACTTTTGTTATATTTCAATCATAATGAATTTTCTTCTTCTTCTTGTTAGCAAGTTTCCAGCCCCGAAGCACCGATCTCTCGATGTCTCTTGTATTTTTAGTTATGAATTTTAGTTAGTATTTTAGTGTGTTAAGTCATCACGTAGGCATACATTTTTATTGTCTCACGATTTCTTGTCTTGGCTCTACAATTTTTATTGTAGCCGTTCGTCGCATCATAAACGCAAAAAAGTTCTAGTTATTTGATAAACACAACAGACCAAACATTCCTAGTCGTCATGTGAAATCAGTCACAGTATCTTTAGAGTAGGTCTAGTGTGCCTGAATGTGTTCAGAATTAAAATAGGGAGGGGGCGGCACTCATAAATACTGCACAGGGCGGCAGAAGCGCTGGGGCCGGTCCTGTCTTTAACCATGTATTTATTAACAAAATGAAAATCAAAATTATCACACTTACTTTGATCTAACAAATATAAATAATACAATTATGTGCTGCAAGTGTGTGGCACTACGGTGACTAATACTCCGGCTGCTTATCTTGGTTGGTCTCTACTACGTTATACCTGGCTTCAGTACTCAGTACAGATGACCGCTCTCTGTACTATTCTGTGCTTTTTGGTTAATCCACCCTTACATAATCAGCAGTATATAAGGCCTGTATGTACATTAAATGGAAGAATAAGAGCTCTTAATGTAAATGGGAAATGGTATATAACATGTTTACTATAAAATCTCTTTAGCAGGAATGTACATGATGGATTTTATAAAATTTGTCCCACCTTACAGTCAAGTGATTAACAGTTTCTGACTCAATAGTTGATGAATTTTACTTACTACACTCACAAAATCCTTACCATTCGTGAACCATTTACGTTCGTCAATAAAGGTACAGTGTGTGTGTGTGTGTGTGTGTGTGTGTGTGTGTGTGTGTGTGTGTGTGTGTGTGTGTGTGTGTGTGTGTGTGTGTGTGTGTGTGTGTGTGTGTATGTGTGTGTGTGTGTGTGTGTGTGTGTGTGTGTGTGTGTGTGTGTGTGTGTGTGTGTGTGTGTGTGTGTGTGTGTGTGTGTGGCGTAACAAAACAAAGTATTTATTGTGAATGTAATACTCTAAACATTCTTTTTTATCACACTCACGCGATTGAAATAATTTTGTTGAGTATTAAAATATGATTGTGAATTAACCCATACAAACCACACTTTCAAACAGACTTGTACACCTTTAAGCAAGCTACCTGTGCAAATCTCTTCAGCCATTTAACCTTTTGAGAAATACTACTTAACTGTATCCCCTACAAAGCATGTACATACACATACATACATAAACTATTATAGTTCAAATTCCACAAAATTGGAAGATGAAACTGCACAGTAACACCAAAATAAAAAAAAAACTACGCATGACATAATTTTTCAATTGGCGAAAAGGCGGATAGTTCTTGGAGTGTTTAAATGAGTTGTGTATAGTAAATGCCTACAGGAGCTGTTTGATGTCAATAAATAGAATGAACCAAAAATATGATAGTGGAAATGTATATATTTAAATTCGTAGTATTCTAATCTTCTTTTATTGTAGATTAAAATGTAATCCATAATCTATACTGAATTTTTGAAAATGATGGGTTAGGCTTTTCCAGTGACAACGCGGTTATCCCTTTAATTACACTTTTACAAAACTTACAACAAAAAACTCTCTGAACTGTGGCTTATTATCACACACTGGCAGTTGTGAAGGACATTGAATGTAACATTTCATCCTGAAAAAGAACTCTCAGTACACTCTCAAGTTTATAACAAAACTAATAAAGTGCACCTGTTAATTTAAAATTATTAGTATCATAATATTACAGATATACGGATTAACAAAATACTTACTTTGTCGTTAATTTATTCATTTTCCATTTGAAAAAAACATCACAACAAAGGAACCAGAATTTTTCCCTATCCTATACACATCTGCCAAAGAAAGCCTGTATTATGACTGCTGGAATTACACAGGGATTACGTTTTATACAGTTAACAATAACAAGTTAAAATTCTGGTCAGTGACATTAAACAATTATACACAAATAATAACATAACAAACATTTCAGTTACACATTTTTATTATTTTGCCAGTGTTATTAACGGATCTAAAGTAACAGTAAAAGTATTTTTCATATAACTCTGTATACTCACATAAATAAGCAGCCTCTTGTTCTTTACTTAGGTTAGTTGGAAGTACGGTTGGCATGCCAAGAATAAAGGATTTGTCTTTTTCATCAGAACCCCATCTTGATTTCTTACGTTTCCTTCTTTCTTCTTTGGACTCACCTGTAATAATAATAAAAAGGACTTTAGTCATTAGTTATATTCCATACAGTTAATACTTTACACTTATCTAATTATACCCAACAAAATGGCAATTCAGTTTTGACAGCTTTATACTGGTCACCACACTATCATATATATATATATATATATATATATAAGCTAATCGTTTGAAACTATTTACATTCCTAGTTGACAATATTGCTGGAAACACTATGAGATATCCAATAGACCTTTCTCTGTTCACTTGAAACTAACAAAGCATAAGTGTTAATACATTGACAGTTATGTTTTCTTATGTTTAGCCTTCCACTTAATGGAGTATTTAATCGTAGCTTACATAATGAATGGTACAGTTGTATAATAAATGTACGTGAGAAACACAAGTTATCCTGCATGTATGCAATGCAGTAAATAATTTATAGGGTATAATTTACTTTACATTTCTATTTGCAGTTGTTCATATTATTTATTTATTCTAGGTAGTTTGAATAACAACTGCTCTTGTTTATATAGTAAAATCTGTACTTACAAGTTATGCATTTACAACATAGGTTACACACCAACCTTTCGCTTTCCTGCAGAAAAAAGAGAGGGTATGCCCAAACAAGTCACAAGAGTAACACACTGGATTTATTATTATTACTAATACTATTGTTATTGTACAAAGAGCACAAAAATTATTTTAAAAACAGCGGCTAAATCTACTGTAAACATATTTTTAAAGTGTCTTGTAACAAACTAGACACTTTGATGCATCCTTCTAAATTTTTAAATTGGAGAGAGGGAGAGAGAGAGAGAGAGAGAGAGAGAGAGAGAGAGAGAGAGAGAGAGAGAGAGAGAGCGCGCGCGCGCAAAGTACTGGTTTGCGTACAGATTTTATATTATACTTTTTGTCTATTAAATTTTGTTTCATTAATCGTAATAAAATTACAAGAAAACTAATATGTTTAATAAAAGTAAATATGATATTACTATAACCATGTGTTAGTGTAATTATTATGCCAAATTACCATAACCTATTCTGTGCCAAAAGCTCGCCTAAACGAACCTGTGTGTTAATAAATAATTATTTTATTATACTTGAGTGTGTCGCCATCTATGTCGGTCGCATTGAGTTATGTATCCTAGATACCTACGTTGTTATTTACATTATATGTGCGGTTGTCATGAGTGATTTACTGTATTGTTTAATGTAATAATAAATACACAATTCATTTAATTAGATCATTGTGTTTTATCAGTAACTGCTTCCTGGTAAATATAATAACAGGTTATGGGCCCAGAGAAGTAATAAAACACGTTGTTGAATTGAATTGTGGACAGTAATAATATGCAAGAACCCTTTTTTTTGTTGCACGTGTCAGTAAGAATTGAGTGCACAAAGTCAGTTGTAGAGAAGAAACTACATTAAACAATAGAAATGGATTTAGTCAGATCAAATTTAGAAATGTTGAGGTTCCAACTATGATTCATGGATATTCAAACTTAACCTAACCTTAAAATCAAAAGGTATTTATCAAATGGCAACGGCAGTTAAAATTAAACCTGAAGGAGATGAATCAAGCGCAGCTGTAAAAGAATGGATTGAAAAGGATTTAGAAGCACAAATATGAATTGGATTGAATGTTGACAGTAATATAGCCAAGAAAATTGCAAGGTGCCAGTCCGCAAATGCTGTGTTAGAAAAGTTGGAAACCTTATATGGAAAAAAAATCAAACGTTTCAGTTGAAGGCCTGCAAAGATTATTTTTTAATTATAAATATGATGAGCACAAATCAGTAATAGAAAATTGCATGACAATTCAACAATATGCTGATGAATTGTCTGCACTAGGTGAAAGCGTTAAAGAAAACTGGATTATGCAAAGGATATTAGGTATACTTCCAACAAGACTGCATCATTTTAGAACGTCTTGGGATAATGTTATTTCCACAGACAAAACGTTGAACAACATGTTTGAGCGTTTGAAACTTGAAGAAGACAGGCAAAAAGAAAGTGAACGTCAATAATGAGTGAATAATGAGTGAACGTCAATAAAGTGAAAGTGAATAATGAGCGTCAGAATGCTTTCATATCAAAGGGACAGAACAATAATAAAACAAAACAAGTGAACGTAAAGGAATGCTTTAAATGTGGACAAAAAGGGCACA
Source organism: Magicicada septendecula (assembly GCA_034769895.1). Taxonomy (NCBI): domain Eukaryota; kingdom Metazoa; phylum Arthropoda; class Insecta; order Hemiptera; family Cicadidae; genus Magicicada; species Magicicada septendecula. The sequence continues at coordinate 132,298,599 of CM068372.1, forward strand.
TAAAGAAGTACTGCAAGAATAAACCTAGTAAAAGTTACATTGAATATTGTAAGAAAAATTATCCGTGTAATAAGTGCAACAAAAAAGGTCACTTTGCCAAAAATTGTACCAAAAATGTAGATAGTAAGTCAGAAAAATCAGATAAATCTACGTCAAAAAGTAAATTGATGATTAATGTTGGATTGTCTGTTACTAATATACAATATATATCAATGAAGAATGACTATCAAGATCTATGGTACCAAGATTGTGGTGCCACTCAGCACACGACTTTAAGGAATGACTGGTTGAAAAATTATACTGTTTTACAAGAACCAGAAAAAGTCATGATTGGAGATTCAACACTTATAGAAGGTGTTGGTGTCGGAGACATAGATTTGTTAGCTTATAATGGTCAAGATTGGTGTAACATAACACTGAAAAATGTTTTGTATACATCAAAGATACCCTTTAACTTATTTTCCGTCACTAGTGCCTTGGATAAGGGTTATCGTCAGGAAGCAGACACAAATTGCTCGTATTTTTTTGATTCAGACACTGGTGTATTAACAGCCATGGCAAACAGAGATGGAAGATTGTTTAGAATGATGTTTCACTATGAAAACTTCGAAAAGTGTATTGTTGCTATGTCAATTAAAAAGTGGCATGAAAAATTAGCACATCAGAATATTAGTTATGTAAGACACGTTTTGAAGAAAAATAATATAAAGTATGTAGACGATTGGGATGACTATGTGTGTGAAGGATGCGTTTATGGCAAACACCATCGTCTCCCACATCCAAGAAATTTTGAAGTGGCAAAAGAGGTACTTGATGTAATTCATGTTGACTTGTGTGAAATGAATATAAATTCTTTTGAAGGAGCAAAATATTTTTTTATGCTCAAGGATGATTTCTCTCATTTTTGCACTGTCTATTTCTTAAAAACTAAAAATGAAACTTTTGAGAAATTGAAAATCTTCATGACTTTAGTTGAGAATCAGTTTAGAAAGAAAATACAAGTTTTAAAGTCTGATAATGGGAAAGAAATTAAAAATGGAGATACTAAGAAGTTTTGTGAAGAACTTGGAGTTTTCCACATTAAGTCGAATCCATACACTGCACCACAAAATGGTCGAATTGAGAGAGAGATGAGAACCATTGTAGAATCTGCTAGATCAGCTATACATGCAAGAAATCTAAATGAAAAGTTATGGGCAGAAGCAATTAGTTATGCTACATTTACACTGAATCAGACTGGAACAAGTTATGTGAAAGGTAAAAGTCCTGTGGATTTATGGTTTGGATTTAGAATTGATGTAAATAAGCTTAGAATCTTTGGATGTGATTGTTATGTTTTCATTCAGGATTTTAAGAGAGCCAAAACAAAGAAGAAATCAGAAAAAGGAATTTTCTTAGGATACAGTTTAGATTCAAGTAGTTACCGAGTTTACTTAAGAGACAAAAATGAAGTTGTAACATCAGGAGATGTGATATTTGATGAAAAAGTAAACAGTAAGTCTAGTTGTACAGAAATTGAAGCTACCTTGTCAAATGAAGAAAAGGAATACATAGTGTCAAGTGAAGAAGAAAAATCTGATAGTGAAAGTGTTTATGAAAGCGGTGTCTGACAATAATATGCAAAATTAATGTCAAGAAAATCATTGTGTAAAGTGGTTGGAACGAGATCAAACTGTTTGTATTCAACCAGAGAAAAGAAGTCTTCGAAACAGGGCTACTTTAAGGATGCCAGCAAGGATGGTAGATTATGTAGTTGAAAACAACAGAAACCAAAATGTAAATATGGCCATGATAGGTGAGGTAGAAGATATTTCCATTTTACAAGCACTACAGGATGAAAACTGGAAGAAAGCAATGTTAGAAGAGTATGAATCTTTGATGAAGATGAGAACTTGGAAACTAGTAAGTCTACCAAAAGAAGAAAAAGCCTTGACTTGTCAGTGGGTTTTATGCCAAGATGGGCGATACAAAGCCAGGCTAGTTGCAAGAAGGTTTGAGCAAGAACAAGGAATCCATTATACTGAGACCTTCAGTCCTGTTGCCAAACATGCATCCTTTCGACTGATACTCAGCATTTCAGCCTCCGATGGAATGCATCTGATGACTTTTGATGTGAAGACAGCGTTTTTACATGGATCTTTGGATGAGAAGATTTACATGTATCAACCGGTACATGATGGCTCAGGTAGAGTTTGTGAGTTGCTCAAGAGTATATATGGACTTAAACAGTCATCGAAAAATTTGAATGTGAAGTTCACAAACTACCTAAGGAAATTACATTTTGTTTGTTCTGACGATGATCCTTGCATTTATTATAATGGTGACAGAAGCATTATAATTGTACTTTTTGTAGATGATGGTGCTATTATAGGAAAAGAAAAACATAAAATGATAGATATACTAGATAAACTTAACAAAGAATTTGAAATTACTTATAATTCTGGGTCAGACAACAAATTAACTTACCTTGGCATGGAAATTGAAATTAGACATAAGGAAATTTTTGTAAGCCAACATCATTATACTGAAAAGATATTGAAAAGATTTAGAATGGAAGATTCAAATCAAAAGTCAACTCCAATGGAAATAGGTATGTTAACCGAAGAACAACATTTTCATAATGATCAGCCACTCGATAAATCTGTCCCATATCGTGAGGCAATAGGCAGTTTACTTTACTTAGCTACAGTATCTAGGCCAGATATCAGCTTTGCAGTAAACTACCTAAGTAGATATTCAAACAATCCCATGGTACGACACTGGAATATGGTAAAACATGTATTTCGATACTTGAAAGGCACTGTAAACTTTGGAATAAGTTTCAATGGAGATTCTGAACTCATTGCTTATTCAGATTCAGATTTTGGAGGAGACATTATCTCAAGACAGTCAACTACTGGAGTAATTATTATGAGAGGCGGTCCTATTGTATGGTTCACCCAAAAGCAGGGACTTGTTGCTACATCAACTGCAAAGCCAGAATTTCGAGCTGGTTTCATTGCTTGATGAAATTTGCTGGATAAAGAGACTTGGTATCGAACTTAGATATTTCAAGGATATTCCTACAAGGCTCTGTATAGATAATCAATCTGCAATTTTAATGTTACAAAATACTACAGAAGGCAAAATAACAAAAGGGAAGAAGCACATTGACATTCCTAGAAAATTTATACAGCAACACATTGGAAATACTGTTTTTTGGACAAAGTAAGCAGCGTTGACCAGTTGGGAGATATCTTGACAAAACCATTGTCAAAGAAAGTATTTGAACGACTTAGAAATAAAATTATTATGGAGGGTGTTTAATAAATAATTATTTTATTATACTTGAGTGTGTCGCCATCTATGTCGGTCGCATTGAGTTATGTATCCTAGATACCTACGTTGTTATTTACATTATATGTGCGGTTGTCATGAGTGATTTATTGCATTGTTTAATGTAATAATAAATATCAATTCATTTAATTAGATCATTGTGTTTTATCAGTAATTGCTTCCTGGTAAATATAATAACACTGTTTTATATATATATATTTCAATCACTTTCTGCTACAGTCCGTTTCTTGATGTATATAATACTTTAATATTTATACTAAATTTACCTCAAGATGTTTTTTCTATTTGGAACATGTTTCGAGAGTTCCTGTTCTCTCATCTTCTGAAGATGAAAGAACAGGAACTCTCGAAACATGTTCCAAATAGAAAAAACATCTTGAGGTAAATTTAGTATAAATATTAAAGTAATATATATATATATATATATATATATATTTATGGGGAATTAAATTATCTAAATTATTTAAAAGGGGAAGAGTGTAAAAGGTTTCTACATTTCCTTCTCCAAATGTAGTGGCGGCCCTGTAAGCTTTGTGGGATTTTCAGTGTTTAAGGTAAGTTCGTAAAAAGATCGTAGTCAACGGGGTAAGTAAAGTACAGTGGAAATCGGTTAACACGAAATGACGGGAACCAATTACTTTTTTCGTGTCAACCGAATTTCGCGTTAAGCGAACAAAAAGTGAAACAAAATGAGGAAGTGAACAAATAGTGTACTTTAGATTATTTATTGTACTGTCTAGTAAAATGCAACAAATACAACCTTTTATTTATCCTCATGGTTTATTATTGTTAATTTTTCTTAAAATTATTATTAGCTGTTCTAAATTTAGTCCTATGATTTAGGTTTTCTTATAGACTACTGTATGTCTTTCAACTTTACCGTAGTTTTCGTGTTTATCTTTATTTAAAATAATCCGTTATTTTCTTTTGCACACAATTTTGCACTATTTTATTTTCAACAAATTGTTCTAATTTATCAACGTGTTCAAACATTTCACCTTCCGAGTTGGCTTCAAAATATCGACGAACACGGCTCAGCAACGAAAGCATATCGGTAGCGGTAGGAACATTTTCACTACCATTTTCCGTGTCAAGTTCGTCGTCACTATCATCACCTTCACAGTTGTCAACTTGCACTGTTTCCACATATCGGTATCTGTTAATACGGGAGCCGTAGTTACGTTCTCGTCGACAGTCATGTACTCATTTAGAGAAATTGAAACATTTAATACAGATGACACACGATTAAACATTTCAGATAGTGTAGGATCAATTTCATTTTCTTCGGGTTGTTCAGTTTCTGAATTCAAAATGAATCAAGCATGAGCGAAACAATTTTGAATTGTTGTAGGCGTCACGAGGTTCCACGCTGTTCTTAACAAGTTACAAGCATCCAGAACATTTACACAGAAATCTTTTTTACCCTCAATAGTGGCCAAGTATTTCCGCAGAAGTAACTTTCTGTACTGAAATTTTAAATTTTGAATAATACCTTGATCACAAGGTTGTAGGACACTAGTCATGTTCGGTGGTACAAAAACAAGTTTAATTCCCATCAATTTTAGGTCACATGGGTGGGCAGGACAGTTGTCAATAATTAACACAATTTTCCTCTTCTGAGAAGTGAAATGTTCTTCTAACGAAACCAGCCATTCGGTAAAAATTTTAAACGTCATCCATGCTCGTTTGTTAGCTCTATCTGGCAACTTTTTAACATTTTTAAAACAGCGCTGCTTTAAACTTTTTCCTATAACAAGTAACGGAAGTTTTTCTGACCCATCAGCATTGCAAACTACCATCACTGTCACTCTCTCTTTGGACTTTTTACCACCAGAGCACTGCTCCCCTTTGAATGAAAGTGTTTTATGGGGCATACAATGGAAAAATAGTCCTGTTTCATCGGCGTTGAAAATATCCTTACGTGGATAGTCTTTTAAATTGCAGGCAGCGTAGAGTGCAACCACGATGATGTCATTTCTTGTGACACCTGTCTTGATTCGCCACAGATGTTTTTAAAGGTTATGCCATTTCGTTTTTTAAACCTTTCTAGCCAGCCAGGATTTGCAGTGAAATTTAAGTTCATCTGTTCAGCAAAAACGTTTGCTTTCTCCATCAGTAGTGGTCCAGAAATAGGACCATCTTGTGATCTTGCTTGCTTAAACCAAACAAGAAGAGCAGCCTCTAAGTTTTCGTGGTTTGCCTTACGGAACGTTTTCTGCCTGGTTCAAACTTGCCTGACTCATACAGTTCTAAAGTTTTATCTGTATTTTTTATAATCGTGGATAACGTCGAGTTTGTTATACCGAATGTTTTACAGATTTCTGTTTTAGTTCGAATACCCTCATTAACAGCTTGGAGGAGTTCAACTTTTTTTCTAAAGAGAGGGCACTTTGTTTACGCACTTTCTTCTCCATTTTACTTCCGGACTGCAAAAACGAAATTTACGAAAGCGTAACTTCACTTAACACGTACACGTCACACGCTTAACATCACTTAACTGGCTGTAAAAGACTAAGAAGTTTGTACAGTAAAAAAGTAAACAGTTAACCCTCACAAGTGAGTAAATTTTTTACAATAAAATGTTATCGGTACCGTACCACAAACTTTACCACCGCTGTACACACACAGAATACAACTGAACTGAACTCACCACACCCTATAGAGTAGGTAGTTAATGTAAGCGATAACGGTTTATTTGCGGTCAATGAACAACACATTTGGTGCTGAAGGAGAGGCTATGGTTTCTCGTAAACAACGGTACACTGTATACAGTACGTACTGTAAATAGAACTTGGTACTGAAGACAAAACAAAACAGGTAGACAAAACAAACTATGGTCACTACCTGCTCTTTCTCTTTTAGAGATGAAGAATGGATTCCTGTACATCGAAAACAAGCTTTTGGGCATACTTGTGTGGCTTTATTTTGTATGCAGTTACTTAAAAGCCAGCCAAAAAAAAATTATTTTTAACAAAAATTTTTCGTGTTAACCGATATTTTTCAGGTAAAGCTTTCGTATTAACCGTACAAATAATACACTGTACATAACAAACGGCGATCGGTACCCGAGTGGTACTTCGTGTTAACCGATATTTTGTGGTAACCGTTTTCGCGTTAAACGATTTCCACTGTAGTATATTATTGTCTTGTGTGTTTGGTAAAGTATGTTTTAACCATTACAATGTAATACACCAATTTAAGACTCACTGTTTTCATCAGGTCTTGCTATGAAAATGAATGCCTGTACAATCTTGTGGTTTATTTGGGTACTATTTAAGACCTGGTTTTGTTTTAAAAGAGCTCCAAGGACAAATTTATACAACACCAACATATGGAAATACAATCAACACACAGAACGTTAACTGACATCCACTGACTTCAAAATGTTTTGTAACATATTCTGTGAAATGTGATTTTTTTGGACACAGCATTTATATATATATATGTCGTTGAATAATTACAATGGCTTGAACTGAATACATCATCACCAACTTCAAGTACTACCACCATTTGTTTTTCAATGGAAACTAATTACAACTGTGAAAACTCAACACCTGCTTATGAGTTAAAAAAAAACGATACGCAAGTTCAACCACAATTCCAATTGTCAGTTTTTCTGTTCACATTATACCCTCTATTAGAATAATAAAACTGTACCCTGTGCAATGTATAATTACTCTTTGCACTTGTACTGCCTACATGCTCCCCCCCCCCCATTTCAATGGTTTCCAACAAACTCATTAATTCTTACAATTCTGTTTTACATTCACTTCTTTTTCAGACACTACAACTTAATCTGAACACTTAATTCAAATGTCTAATTATCTATTCAACAATACACACTCGCTTTACAACTTATGATTCTTTAAGTCTACTCTTATATAACATTAACTTTGCATCTTGTGGTGCGAATGGATAAAACTTTCAGAGTACAAAAAATTCCACAAGTACCGACAGTTTTGAAGGAGCTTCCTGTTTTTGTTATAACTCCCCACAATAGTTAACTTTTATATATTAAATAAAACTGAATAAAAACTCATTTCACCTATACAGTAAATATTACCCAAACATTTAAATTGGATAATACTTTAAACAAGCAATTCACATAAGCCTATAGTATTGGCTAAATACTTACAAAATGTGAAGACGAAGTTTGTTTACACACGATTATCACTGCTATGTGTACAAAGTAAAAGCACATTTGAAACGAAAGAAAGACAAACACTGCTGCCTACTTACAATTAGCTACATAAGAAACAGCCAACGATATTGAAAAAAAAAAATTAAAAAAAAATTCGATTTTAAAATAGCCATTCCACGTTCTGATAACAATTTTACCTACCTTCATTTTCACGTTTTGAGGACTCTTTTTCATTCGTTGATGGCATATTTGATCAAAGCAACTCTTTGTGTTTGTTATTCTTTAACTGAACTTCAAAACAAAACAACAAATCTACTTCAGCAGCGTGCCATTTATTCCAAACAAGACTCTTCTTCAGTCAATACACCAATATAATAATGGCGACTGGCAACCAATTGGCAACGTTCAGTATGACCATACCTGAAAAGAGAAATATACCTACTAAAGGATATCACTGATCTAAAAGAAAGATTTTGCATGTAAACATATTGTTGTGATGAACTCTAATTAATTTAATTATAAATTATATTTTATATTTCTAATTATAATTATAAATTGCTACTTTACTTGTTAATTTAATGTCCTTTTTCCGTTTTTTGCTAACCACTACAATTTTCTATATATAGGTAAATAAAGAAAGCGCATGCGCGCCATTGCTCACCGTCTTCCTCGTAGAGGTGGGAAAAATAGTTCATCCAAACCAAGGTTACTCTACTACAATAAGGTTGGGCCCGAACCGAAACGAATTGCAATTGGCTGTTGAAATGACGTCACAATCGAGGAACGAGCTGCGCGGTAAATACCTCTAAATACAAATATGTTATTTTTTTATTGACTACAGTTTGTTTGTTATTTATATTTTTATTTACGGAACTTATTTTATAATGAAGTACGTAATAATGTTATATGAAGCGAATGTTTGCGTAATTTAAATGTGTACGCTTTTAATATTAATCGTATAGCAACTGAAGAAGCAGTACGGATTTCCTATACATAATTTTTAATAAACCGATTGATAGTCGAAAAAATAATACCGAAACACCTTGCTAAAAATTAAATTTAGTAATTCGATCAGTCTAGACCGATATAAACAAAGCCCGAATACTAATGAAGCAAATTTTAGTAGACTAATTACAGAAGTGACTCATTTCATCAAACTGTACACTTATTTGTTAGAACGTTTCCATTCACCTGCATACAATAGACACGGTTTGAAAAAATTGAAAGTAATGACCATTACTCATTTTACTATTTTTAGTTCCTATTTTCTACACCCTTTTTTTATAATTTTTTTAAACACCTTGTTAGACTTTAGAAATCAAATTGCGCGCACACACATGTATTTTTTTCAACCACAACTTCCCCTCACGCTTTATCTAGGCTTGGGACTAGCCATATTCTGTACAAAATTAATTTAAAATTTTAATTTTAAAGAATATAGGCAGTTTAAAACTTATGGGCTAATTATACATTGAACCCGTTTGTTTATAGACAGAACCCAGAGTCCACTGGCCAGTTACTTATCAGACTTCTACTCAGTTCAAAGTCCAAACCAGACAGCGGCTGTCTAAGTTCCGCCTTCCTGCAAAGAACAATGATGCCCATAATACCATCCTAATTAATAAAAAAGTAGAAATATATTAATTAATGAGTGGGTTTAATAATAAAATTATCGGTACCTTCATGATACATTGGGCAATATATAGACGGGACCTCACGGGCCCCCATACGTCTTTAGTTATGCCAAGCCCCTACTGCCGCGTTGGTGGTAGCTCGGGATGGTGGGGATAGACTGAACGCAAGGCTGGTAGCCATGTGGGTGGCAAGAGCTTACTTAGGTAATTTATGGCTGTGTTCACTCGCACGCTCGCACTTCTAACATTTCCAAACTAAGGAAATAAAACAATAAACCTTAAAATCTTCCAACTGAATTATATAAGGAGGAGTCAATGATTTATATATAGTATATAGGAAGTAGGCCTATATTACGGACAAAAAAGATAAAATACAAGGACAGTGAACACCTTTTCCTAGTGTTATTTCAATGATGATCTAAAGTTTATTTGAACATACTGAAACTTTTAAAGACATTTTAATACAATTCTAATAATTAAAACAATTAAAAACATCAGTGGTATTATACAGACAATAAAATAAGATAAATAAAATCACAATGGAGATAATATTCACTTAAATAAAATTACTTTTCCACTAGATACAATATTTCATTGATTTTGAAATAATACACACTTGTTTAAATGTTGCCTAAGGAATGTCTTCTGCAAGTTATGGTTGTGTCTGGAAGCAATGTGATTTAATCTTATTTTCATGAACAATTTAACTACAGATCTTACCAACATAACAATATGATTTTCTGGCAATGCATTTTCTAATGAATGCTCATGTAGTTTATTAAATATATCACTATCAACAAACTTTTCAATAATTTTGTTACATAGCTTAAGACATTCACTACCCTTCGGTGGTTTCCCTCCATTTTCCACCAACACCATCCTAAACATTTTTTCAGAAACCGTACATAATTGTATAACATCATTGGAGGGCTTTATTAATCCACCATTGTCTTTATATCTTAAGAATCCATCTGAGGGTGTTATTTCCCCCGTATTAAACAAAGCAGACAAACAATGAGAACATTTTAGAGATTTGTTTAGACCTTTACTTACAAATCCAGCAATATATACAACAACATTTTCAACATATTCAGAAAGATTTTCTGGAAAAGCAAGACACCCTTGATCAGTTTCGTGATCTGTGATTTCTGCACTGGCAATACGTATACTCGTACTTTCATAATTTCTCCGATTTTCAGAAAATATTACTGGATCAAACATAGCATTGTTATCTGACATATTTTTTTACCATGACAGCAAAGGAATGTTACTGAGAGGGATACAGTTCCCAGTTACCTTTGATTTCACTTCATTTTTTACTAGCAACTGTTTGTAAGCTCTTCTAAATTCTAGGGCAGATGGATTATTATTCCATCCTAATCTGCCTCTGATCATACAAAAAAACATCTTAATATGGTCCTGACTGAATTTATACAACAACAAATATTTCAGGTCATTTGATTCAACCAAATCTTTAAATAGTCCCTTAATGCTGTGGATGAGACAAAGAAAACCAATGATAGGAGTTTTTCTATTTGTTTTGTATATTTCTTTACCTGAAATATCTTTCAAACCAAGTAAGTAATTCTCTGCAGTTACAAGAAATGATTCCTATATATTTTTTGAAAGCCCGAGTGCAGATTTATGGCCTTTAGCGAATGGACTTTTGCTGTTACCAATATCAAATAACTTGTCAAATATATCACAGAAATCTGCTGTAGGTTTACAATTGTTAAATCCTTTCATTTTGAGTTCATTGGAAAGATAACTGAGACTTGTACTTACAGATGAACTCAATACTCGTACAGCAAGCTTAACTTTCATTTTTTGTTTCTGAAAATACACACGATTTCTCCTTAATTTATTAGCTAATGTAAGACCCTCTTGATTTTGTGATTTTTCCAACTCTACTATATATTTCCAATTAATCTCATTGTCATTCATACCAAGTAGTTTCACTACAGTAGCAAACATTGTTAACAAACACACTAGTCACTGTTCGGGTCGTCATTTGTTAACAAACAAACTATGAGATATTATTTTTTTAGTGACTTACCTTTTTAGAAAATCTCGTTGCACTTATATTTTGTTTACGTTTGGATTCACCATGTGGAGCTGTTGCCAACATAACATTTTCTATTAGGGTCCAGGTTCTTTTTTAAGCGAGCACAGAAAACAGCATGGGTATTTGAAAATAACAACTTGGATAACATTTGGTTAAAAAGACTTGTGTTTAATAATCTGAATATTTCGATTATTGAAAAATACAAAACAAGATGGAGTCTTGATCAAATACAAAACAAAATGGCGGCGACGTATTTTCGCTGCATTAACTCTAAGTCAATCTCAATTACATACATATTTGTTATCTTCAATTTCCTAATTTATTATCAAATGAAGTTAGGAACATACTGCAGTCTAATATTTATATTGTTATGTAAACGGGTCACGTAACGTGAACCAATGCCTCGTGTTTTTTCTATATGTGCCAGCACATGCACACACACACACACATGCTTCCCACAAATTATTTTAAAGGTACATTCTTTTATAAATTTTAAATGAGCTCAAAAGTTAAACCGTTGTGATTGAAATTTCGATATTGGTTACTTTCCTGAATTCATGTGCTCAAAGACCAGCTCAGACGTCCCTCATGGTCACGCAGGTGTTATGCAGACTTATTAACTGTTTCTGTCTCCTTTCCCACTACACCACTGATTCTAATTTACATGTTATGTTGTTATTCTTTCTTACTGATTGAAACTGTTCACATTTTATCACTTTAAATACTTTCGCTGGCAATTGCTGACCAGCAGATTTTACAGCGTGCTGTTGCACGGACGGTGTTGTGTCGACTGGGCAGACAACATGGCGTATATTTCACTAGTGGAAAGGGTAATACGTCACTGAATCTATTGTTCTCTGATGATGACGGCTTTGTTTTACAGCTCAACGATTACATTTTTATATTTTTTATGACGTGTTTAGGAGTGTCCGGTTTTTGCTGCGTCTGACTTGCTGCTGCGGGTCACGTAAGCCAGTTGACCTTGAGGCAATTCGTCGTTACATATTGCATTGTAGTATATTGGGAAACTTTTATCCTCACTCTTCTTAATGTTGGAAATACAATAAAATTATTTTTGTCATGTACCTAAATTCCTTTACGGACCTAATGTACCATTACAACATATTTCTTGTTAGTTTTAGCATGTGACAAGGGTCTAAAATTATGTACACATTCTGTCCTGTAATCGGATGAGGAAAAAAGGGCTTCATATTATGTACATTTAAATTGGCACCAAGCAAAGAGGCCATAGCAAAATTACTTTGCAGCCCATCAAATGTAAGCCCAACTACCCTAACCCCTACGTCGTGCAGTAAAAACAAACTTTGCTTCACAATGCCAGCTTTCTCTTCTGAACTTAAGCCATTTACTAAAAAGTAACCTATCGGGATCTTCCAATCTACATTAACTCCTACTGCCATTACAACAAAAGCTTCTCTTGCTTCTATACAATCCCCACTCTCAACACCACATCCTCTGTCAATGTATCCTACAAATTGACTCCCATCCCAGTCAACTCGTTTTCTTATAGACATTTCATCGAAGGTCAGTGTTGCAATAATAGGCACAGCTGACATTTTTACCCTCTCAGATATTACAGCAAAAGATTCTTTTGTAAAACCAGGTTTTCCATCCACTGAATTATTATACCAGCTTCTTAAAGTGTTTGGGTGAGGCAACGATAAATCTAAGCTATTTCTCACGTAATTATAAGCACAAGGTGAATAAAAATACAAGGTTAATGCGAAAGACTTTAAAGTATCAGAGTACTCTGAATTTTTGCCCTCCGATATTCTTTTAAACAATTCCAGTGATATACCTGAAAAGCTCTCATTTATCAATTTAGCAGTTTTTTCATCAACCAATTTTTTATATTTTAAATCAGAAACCAAATCCTCAAAATTTTTAATTTTCTCTTCTTTTTTACAACTCTTACATTTTTCTAAATGCAATTTCTTTCTCAATTGAACAATTGTTTTGTCTTTCTTTGAAATTATTTGTGCGTAAGTTCTTTTCATTGACAAAGGACTCTTTACCATGCAATACGAATGTTCATTTTCATTTCTTACATTTTTTTCTAGTGACAATTGCTGCGATGATCCATGTAAGTGATCTATCCTTGAAGATGATGTAGAAGTATTAGCATCAGTTTCATGAAATTGTAACAGTATTTGTTGAAACAGCTTGTCTCGATGTTTTGGTGCATCTTGTATTGATTTCCTAAAATTATAAATGCCCATTGTATAATCTTGGCCCCTAAATGTGATAAGTTTTCATAATTTGGTAAAAATAATAAAAAGTTATAACGGTGCAGAAATCTGATCATATAAAGTATCCATAAGTATTATAGAAATGCAAAAAAGTAAGATAATTTAATAAAGAAATAATGAAGAAAAAATATAAAATGTAATTAAGAAAGAAGAAGGAAGAATTGTAAACAAAAGTAATTATTAAAAGAATAGACTAGACTGACAAACAAATGACTTTGACCCAACCCCAGAGATTGGCCAGATAAAGACAAAAAAGATGAGAAAAGATTCACAGAGATTGAGAAGACAAATCAATCATAAGAGACACAAATAACTAAAGAAAATATGTAATTAATAATGAATAAAACGATAATAAAGAAAGTACACTAACTATAAAAAATAAATAAGGCAATTATTGTTAAATAAAGTATATTGTTAAGGACCTTATAGTAATAAGAAAATAAGACACAAAATGTTAAAGAATAGTAGTAAAAGTATATTTAAAAGATCATTGAAACCAAGAGTGAGAGATAGGTAGGGAGTGATAAAGATAAACAATGAAGTGATGAGTGTATTAAAATAAACAACTTATAATATTAAGAAAAAAGAATAGTAAACAAGTGTGACAAACCAAAACATAATCAAATGATGAATGAGGAATTAAGTTAATTGTATTAGACTGTAAGAACCAGAGTAATTGTGGGTGTAAGGAATAGAAAAACGTATTATGTCAATATAAGAATCACCAGGGTGATTATCTTTATAGAAGAGGTGGTGTAGGTATAACACTCACCAAAATTGTTATTTTTAATTTAAAGAAAGTTAAGTTATTGGTTTAGTGTTTAAGGGAGTATATACAAGAAGAAATAATTTTATAGTAATATGTTTGTATGTTTTATGTAAGTAATGAAGTTATAAAGAGAGTAGTGGCAGGACCTTTATAAGTAGTAACAGGCAATATAATAATTATATTTAATGAGAAGAAACATGGCTGAACCATATACAGACCATTAAGTTATTTATATGTTATGTTTTATTATAGATTTAAGTATTAAAGATGTGTGTGAGAAACGGGAGTAGGTATAAAAATAGTAATGACATAAATTTAACAAAGCAACAAAGTAATAACTATAATATAAATTGAAAGCAAAATATCAGATAAGAAATAATTTTGTAAAGGCATAATAACACTAATAGATTGTAAAACAGTTTCAAAGTAATTCAAAAACCAATAAGTGCGAAATGAAAATAAGCAGACAAGATATGCTTAATAAATAATGTTTAAATAGAACAAAATAAAAAATTATAAGATCTTACAGTTTAGGCCTATAAATTACATAGCTATCTAAATTCAGAAAACCAATTGTAAACAACTGAAAACTATATTTAAATAATAAGACAAAGTAAATTATGTAATTACCTTCAACTAATAAAAATAACATGTCAGAATTATGATAAACAATAGAAATAAGTAAATTATGTATTAACATAGTATTATAAATTTTATACAAAAGCATTAATACATGGCTTAGACCAGTCGTGTGAGATGTCAAACTGATCTTTGAAAGAAAATAGGAACATCTATGTTAATATTTCAAGCATTGAAATTATCCCCAAGTAAATATAGTCATTATAAAATATTTATTCATTTTGAACAAAAAACCAGGATTTATAACAATAGTTTCAAATGTACTTAGCCAATCAGAGTTGAGTCAGTTACCATGACTACTGAACATTATTATAATTTTGACCGTTATGAAACGAGAGTTCCATTATTAACTATCCAGAGGGACAGATGCTATATTGATGCTGACCATTTGAAAGACAAATAACGAAGAAAATCAAACTGTAATGAAACCCAATTGATTAACTGATGTCGACCATAGTACCAGTAACACATGAAGGAACAATAAACTAATATTAAAACTATATTTAAATAAAAACTTGATGAAAAAAGAAACAGACGCCAGAAGTAGACGGCATCCCTATCTTTGGAAATAAACGAAAGAAATAATTCATTGGTGAAGACACTTGATGATCCATAACACGAACAACGTGATTTTGTTAAGTATGAAATAAATTATAAATAATTACGAACCAAATTGATTAACCATTTTCCTAATATATAACTCTCACTCTAAACTTTGAACACTAATTTCTTTCAAGGATTAATGATTCTTATTTAATAACACTGTATGTAAAAGAAAAGTCCTATGTCCTAAACTGATAAAACCGACACACACTTTTAACACAATAAAGTTGAATTTTCATGTAAACCTTGTTAGTATTTAAGTACCACAATTGTAAGGTAGTGTACTTTATTTAAACATCTTGTTATAAACCTTTTTTGTACTCAAAAGAATCCATTGGCAAATTAACTTGTGTAAATAAATACGCATGTCAGACATAGCAGTCTACGACTGAAGAGCTGCCACCCTGCTATTCGCTGAGTGAAAACTAATTTGCGGCCGAGGCATAAACTTTATTATAAAAACATTTGTTGTACGACAATTATACAAATTTAATGAATTGTCGAATTAAATAAATCAGTACGAATAATTACTAGCTGTACTGTGTCTATTTAATCTGTATTGTGTATGTTATGTACTTTAGCGGAGCATAGAATTCTTAACTAAATATCACTATAATATTGACGACTCGGAACACTAAGTTTTTTATAAGTAAAAACGTAAAGTTTTACCTTACAGCCTAAACCGGCTTTCACCTATAGAAGGCTTCATCAGAGGCTGTCGTTAGTAGCGCTGTTCGTCTTGTTGTTGGTGACGAGATAGTTTTTCGAAAGATCGAAGCTGTGTGTGTGTGGTGAGATGTGTTCGAATAATGCGTGCGATTTGAATTGTGTCTGTTCGTTTAGGATGTCGTTTTTATTTGTTTTTGTGTGTTTGTATATTTCTAATTGTTCTAGAGTGTCTAGTTTTCGGCCTTTTGTGTGTACGTGTAGTATGTTCATGTTATTGTCGATGTTTTTATATGTGTGGTTTGCTTCAATGAGGTGGTTTGCGAAGGTAGATTCTGTAGTGGTGTGGAGTGCTTTTGTGTGTTCAATGTATCTCTGTTTGAAGCTACGTCCTGTCTGGCCTATGTAGAATTTATTGCAATTTGAACAATTTAGCTTATATACACCGGGTAGATCGAATTTGTTTTGTGCTTTGTGCATGCATTTTGATAGTGTGTGTTCTGTTTTGTTAGTAGTTTTGAAAGCGATTCTGTATCCTGCTTTTTTGAATTTGTGGGCGATTTTTTTCTGTTTGTTTGTTGATGTATGTTAGTGTTATGAATTTGTTGTTTTCTGTCTTTGTCTGTTGTTTGTTTTGTGTTTTGTGTAGGAGTTTACTGACTATTGTTCTGTCATAACCGTTAGATTCTGCTAGATATTTTATCGTGTTTAGTTCGTCTTTGTAGTCTATTTCATCTAAGGGGATGTTGTTAAGTCTATGTATCATGGTTCTAAAAGCAGC
Organism: Magicicada septendecula; assembly: GCA_034769895.1. Classification (NCBI taxonomy): domain Eukaryota; kingdom Metazoa; phylum Arthropoda; class Insecta; order Hemiptera; family Cicadidae; genus Magicicada; species Magicicada septendecula. Next base: position 132,315,503 of record CM068372.1, read on the forward strand.
TAGTTTGTGTTGTATTGGGTGATTGGAGGTGTTGTGTATTAGTGTGTCAGTTGTAGTTGGTTTTCTGTATATACTGAATTTGTGCCTGTGTTCTAGTTTTGTGATGGAGAGGTCTAAGAAGTTTATGGTATTGTTGTGTTCGTATTCGGCAGTGAAGGTTATGTTTTTATGTATTTTGTTTATGTGCGTTAGTAACTGTTCACATTGTCTTTTGTTTCCCCTGTATAGTAAGACAATGTTTCACAAAGTCCTCCGGTGTAAAATGTTCAGAACATATATACATATATTTAGTCGCACGAAAATCTTTCCTTCTTATAGCATTTTCCCATTTCTTCAATAGTCCTGGTTTCGACAAAGGGAATCTGTAAGTAGGACACAGAAGAGATTATGCTTTGTATAGGCTTAATAGGGTTTCTTGAGAATAATTATTTTTATAGAATATTGATATTTTGAATATTTAATAAACGCTCTTACCTGTGAAATGTTATTTGCTGGCCCTTTTCAAATCTATTCTTGCAGTTATAAGCCATACAACTCTTAACCATTTTCTCTGCACAATACGACACTGACGTCTTCTTCCTTAATCTAACATAACTTGGAGCTACTTAATAACAAAATAAACGCCCTAAATACGTCTAGAACAACACAACACTATTTTCGTTCCACCAACGCGGCAATAGGGGCTTGTTTTCTCTAAACAAAACGTATTCAGCCTCGCAGCGGCGTAGCCAAGGGGGGGCTATTGGGCTGCAGCCCCCTTGGAATAATTGTAATAATAATAATAATAAATATATAGTATAGTACGAAATATAGTGGACTGTATAGTATAATACAAAGTTACTGCACGGTGTCTGATAAAGTGCGGAAAGCAAAATGTGCGTGTTCAAGTGAGAAGTGGGCATCGCACATCAAGTGGGCTATCTGTGCTCCCCACCACAGAGTATGAAATAACTCTGTGCTGTACACCACACAGTGTATTCGTACTCTGTGCTCCCCACTCCACTCGCCGGAACCATTGCAGGCTGCCATACGTAGTGAGTGAGCAAAGTGAGCACGTGGAAAAGTGTTAAAAGTAATTTTATTAGGTCTAGTAAGTGAGCACGTGGAGAAGTGTTAAAAGTGATTTTATTAGGTAAGTGTAAGTTAAATTTAATAATTATTTATATAACAGAATAGACAACGCGTTTTAACACAATTATCGCAAACCGCGCCACGCACGTGTAGGCTTGGCTCGTCAATGTGAGACGTTTACACGACGTATTCCCATTCGCCATTCGACAAACATAAAGATAAAATGCCCTTTTGACTCAAACGCTTTCAATAATACGCGCCGTGTAAACGAAAATACAAACGAGCGGCGCGTTTCCAGTTACGTTTCTTTGTTCTTAGAACCAAATAATAGCCTAGAGGGCAAATCACTGTGTTACAAAAAACAAAAATTCATTTTTACTGGATAAAAATTTGGTGACTTACAGGCATTTTTAAGCTGAATTCAGATCTATGCTTTGATTTTTTCTATCAGGGATAGTTCTTGATTTTTTAATTTTAAATTTTACTTACTTTTTTATATTATTAGAGGTTAGAATGATTATAATAAGTGTTACTATTTAATTTTAATAGTATCATGATAATTGTTACAGTGATTTTAACCTTTTCTAGCATATGAACATAAGAAGAGAATGAAGGAAATGTTTTACAGCAATTTTGTTATCAATTCTAGAATACAATTAAAATGAGAAAACAATACAAGCACTCAATACTTTTGTGTATTTTAAGAATTTATTGAATTTCAAAGGAATATAGCTTACAGTTTACAGTCCAACAATGGTTACCAAATCAATGTAGCCAACTTTACTAGTTATACATTACCTGTATGCTAGGGACCTAAAGAGAAACTAAGACTGAATGTTTCTGTATCTATAAAACTATCCCTCATATGCTATTTTTGGCCTTAAATTTGAATTCAGGATACAAAAATACACAAAGTACACATATTTTCACTACAGAAAAAAAATTTATTTGAACACACTGTTTATCAATGGCTATTTACACTAAAATTTAATTGTTTGTGAAATTTCTTACTCCTTAGCGAAGAGAAGAAAAACATTAATATTAGTTGCCATGCCGATTTTCAATAATTTAAAAGATGAATTTGTTTTCATTGCTAATCTAAACTGCAATTTAAAAGTAGCTAAATAAATTTTACATTCTCTCTTAAATTAAGGATTAAATTAGAAGGTTAAATAAAAAGTATTTCTTTAATTCTTTCATAATTATTTTTCAGTTTGCCCATAGTCATCATGATGAAAAGAAAAAAACACAAATACGCTTTTTGACTACTCCCAAAAAAAGAACAAAATTTCTCCAACCAATGAAAATAATTCTTCAGAAGGTCATTCATCAATCACTAATAATGAAAATGTTGTCAATGAAACAGCTGTTGAAAATGGTTCATCAGGGAGTGAAATTCAAAATCCAAGTGACACAAGTTTATATGATATTTCAAATTATGTTAATAATAAGTTAAATAATAATGAAAAACTTGATTTAATTGATAAATTATGGATACCAAATGACACTTATAAGTTTCCATCTACTACTTATAATAATCAAAAGCGTCGTTTTCAAAAAACTGGATAAAAAATTATGCATGGTTAATGTATTCCGCTATTGATGATGGAGCTTATTGCAAATTTTGTGTTTTCTTTCCAAAGGAAGAAGTCGGTTACAGACATTCCCAACAAACGGGAACTTTGGTAAAAAAACCTTACAAAGACTGGAAGCATGCTACAACTGAATTCAGTTACCATAATCAGTGCAAGTATCACATTGAAGCAATGAGTTGCATGGAATACTTGAAAAGGGAACATCGGGGAAAGCAATTACCTGTCAATTTTCAAATGGACCGTGAAAATTTAAAACAAATTGAAGCAAATAGAAAGAAACTCGTACCTATAATACAAACTGTTATTGCATGCGGAAGAAATGGTTGGCCGTTACGTGGACACCGTGATTCTGGAATTTTTGACATTAATGAAGATGGAATTAAGGGAGAAGGAAATTTTAGAGCATTGCTTCATTTGCTAATTTAAGCTGGAGACGAAATATTAAAAAATCACTTATTAACTTGCAATAAGAACGCAATATATATAAGCCCAGACATACAAAACCAAATCATAAATTGTTGTAACAAAATAATAATAAAAAAGCTTGTTTCTCAGATAAATGAAGCGCAGTGTTTTACAGTTTCAGCGGATGAAACCGCAGATATTAGTTGTATTGAACAGTATTCCATATGTGTAAGATATTTTAATGAAAATACAAAAAAAATTTGTGAGCACTTTCTTCAGCTTGTCCCTCTTACTTCTACAACTGGAAAAGATTTAGCAGCAACGCTGTTATCTTCATTAGAAAAATTTGGGATTGATTTAAAATATCTTAGAGGTCAAGGCTATTATGGTGCTCCAGTGAATACTGGCGAACATGAGGGTGTTCAAAAATACGTCAGTCAAAAATATCCGACAGCAGTTTTAGTTCATTGTGTTGGTCACTCATTAAATTTAGTTCTATCCCATGCTTCAAAAATTCGGGAAATAAACAATTGTCTTGGAATAGTAGAAAAGATTTATTCATTTTTTGAATCACCAAAAAGGAATTCCGTACTCTCTAATAAAATTGAGGAATACGCACCAGAATCAAACCGACAAAAATTGAAACATTGTGCCCTACGCACTGGGTTGAAAGACATGATTCTGTTATCATTATGGTGGAATTGTTGCAGCCCGTGCTGTATGTATGCATTGGAAGAAATAAGTTCCTGGAAGGATAAATCAACATCCTCATTGGCAGATTTATTACACACTGGAATTCAGAAATCAACTTTCTTAATTTCATTATTTGTAATAGAAAAAATATTTAGCTTCACATTACCATTATGTAAATACATGCAAAGTGAGAATATTGATTTATGTGCTGTAATTGAACACGTTGCAAAAGTTGAATCAATTTTTGGAAACATTCTCTTAAACTCTGAAGATGAATTTAAAATTATTTATGATAAAGCAGAAAAGCTTATTAGTAATTTATTTAATAACCATATCACCACACCAAGAATAGCAGGAAAACAAACATATAGAAGCAATATAGATTCAAACTCTCCAGAAATGTTTTACAGAACTACAATTTTTATTCCTTTTTTGATCTGTAATTTTTCAATTAAAATCCAGATTTTTAAATCATCGTAAAATATTAGAATCATTTCAATGTTTGATTCCAACTGGCCAATTTCCTACAACAGACAACAACGAAAGTTTTAAATCCTTGATAAGTTTTTATAAAAACGATATGAACGTTCCAAACGATGAAGTTGCCCTTAGTGAGTATTTACTGTGGTTTGCAAAATATTGTGATTCATCAAATAAACTTTCAAATGCTATGCAATCTATTATTGATTGTAATAAGAATCTGTTTCCAAATATTTTTAATTTATTAGAAATAAATATATAAATATATATTTTTAATTTATATATATATATATATATATATATATATATATATATATATATATATATATATATATATATATTTGTTACTTTGCCAGTAGCTACAGTCACTCCTGAGAGATCGTTTTCAACTTTAAAAAGGCTTAAAAATTATTTGAGAAATATGGTAGTGGAAGATCGACTGAATGGTTTAGCTAGTCATTGGGAAATAAAAGTACAAGAAGAAGAAGTTATAGAAGAAATGAAAACACAGCCTCGATGATTAGCATTATGAATGTTGCAATATTCTGTAAGTTCAAAATATTAAAATACATCTTATAAATCTAATTAATCTGTTTATGTATACTTTATTTAATGTCACTTAAAAATTCTCAGATGGTCTTTATGAAAGGTTTCGGCATCAGTCAGTTCTAGGTTAATCGTTAGAAACTGAAAACCCAATGCGGCATCAGTAACTCCGCAATGATCCCCTTTTGCATAACAGTCTCCCACATAAATAAATGCAGCTCACAGAAAGGTTACATAAAAAACTGACCAGTGGACAGAAAAAGTTTCACCAGTCCATTTACTACCTCCCACACTTGATTCTCCTATGGCTGGAATGTCTCAGAGGTGTGTTAATTGCTGATATGGTGCAGAGACCAATACGGACCTCCACCAAGACCCAAACTAGTTGCATTTGTCTCTAATCCAGGGAGCATCTGGAGCCTTACCTTGCACACTAGCCAAGAGAAAAGTTTTTAAGTGGTTATCCTTCCTCCACTATTTGTTATGTATATAAATATAATTTAATAATAATAGAATCTTCTGTACTTAGATAACAAATGGGTCTGTCACTGAGAGTCCGCCAGAACGAATCCCTTTGGGGTGCCCCTCGCCCCCACTGCGCGATTATTCAACTTGTCGTGTACGGCTGCCCCTACTTAGCCCCCCCCCCCATAGAGAAAATCCTGGCTACGCCTCTGCAGCCTCGCCTCGCAGCGATTCCACTCGTAAGTGAATGTTGCCACCCACATGGCCGGCCTGGCGTCCTTCAAGTTATCCCCGCTACACTAGCGCTGTCACTCCGTCTAGCTATATTTAGAACGTCTTTGAGTTACGCTACTGATGCGCTTTTCTGTTTGTCTCCACATTTCACTTGCGCAAAAAAATTTGTTTTCCCCTAAAGACATTTATAAGAAACAAGTAGTGCAGCAAAATAATATTTGTGACTAATGTCATATCTGTTTCAATTATCCATAAAATATTTTACTTCCGGGCTGTTGGGCCGTAGCCCAACGTTTTGGCTACTTCCGCGGTAGCTATCTTCAGTGGTCCTCCTCCGGCAATTGACGAGTTTGGTAGTCACAAAAATGGACCACGGCTCAACAGACCGCAAGTAAGACATTTTATGGAAATCGACTCCGGACGTGAAGTTTTTATTTTTAATGTATCAGTTATCTCCGGTAAAATGATCCCCAGTTTCTCAAATTAGAAAATTGAAATTACTCAAGCATATTTATCAAATATAATTTGATATTATATTATTTTAGTTAGTAAAATAATAAATTCAACATTTGAACAAATTTAAATGCACCGAGACTTGAGTTACGCGAGAGATGCGTTCCGCGGCAAAGTCGAATAACTCGAAGGTCAAATTACTATAATAAAACGCAGAAAACTGAATACCGACACTGTACTGTAAGAGTAAATTGTCAGAATATACCAGAATCATATATACGAATATCAGAAATGTAGTAACTAATGTAATCTGTATATACAAAGTAGTAATAAAACAGAAACTTAAAAATTATTTAACTGTTACTGCTTGCTTTGAATTCGTTATCACTTGTCCCCCACCACACCACACTGTACTGATCGTGTCGGCCTGCGCAGAGACGACTCAAGACGAGTATCAGTAGACGCTACGCTAGTGTCGGTCCGTGCTCGACGCTTGTTGGAAAACTTGTAGCTGAAAGATGATCTAACCGACAGATATCATAATTATAAAAAGTATTTATGAAAGATCTGTATGTTTACCGTTAAGTTATTTGTGGTGTAGGAGAAATGTTGCGCTCCCACGTGTAGTGTATAGTCTGTTTTTCTATATTGTAGCTATTTTAACGGCAACATTTTTCTATCAAGTGTTAACTTTTTCTAGAAAAGAAAGGTGCATTTTTTCATTTCGGAGAATATTACTGAAATGTTCTGCGTTAAACTCATTGTATTTTACAGAACGCCATAAACTTAACCTAACCAAGTAACAAAAGTTTTTCGTTCGGTATTTGTAAATTACATGCACTTCGTGGTTTAATACTATTTCTGTGATATACTGGTCGATATTACTATGACTTTTACTACTGCCCGATTAAAGTGGTTATGTTACGTTTACTGAGAAATTTTCTGTTTATGAGTGAACCATAGGGTTATTGAATCCCATAAAAATTTATCATGTTTATTTTTATAAGTATGTGTTAAGGCAGCATCGTATTTAGAGTAAAATATGGAGGAAGCTGAGAATCAGGTAATTAGATTATGCTTGGCTACACTATGCTTTATATATATATTTTCAATATTACGTTGTATGTAAAGTATTAAGTAAATCTGACTGCTTGAAATGTAATAACCTCACTTTCCCAACCTCCTCCGTTTTTGCAGATTTTTGTGTGTAAATTATTAATTTTTCTTTTCGAAAATTGAGATTATAACTTGGTATAATTGCCCATGCGTAACATTAAGCAAATCGGTCGGATTATTTATCTATCGGTTGTACAAATTATATTAGACTGTAGAGAGGGAAAATGTGATGAGATGTTATTCACCCCCCCCCCCCAAACGTGTGTTCAGATTCAGACTCTCCACATATTGAGGACAATTGGGAAACATATCCCCAAAATGACAGTTATGTTTATGATAAATGCCCAATGCACATCACACTAATTTACAATGCGTAGACCTAGTAGCTTATAAATGCATAATGTGTACAAAATTAATAAAAAAAAATTGAAAGTACACAGTTAACAACTTTTAATATTATTAAAACAAGCATATAGTTGTAAGTAGCTTATTCTTAATGTTTTTAAAAATATGTATGTATGTTTTGTGTAGGAAATGAAATTCAGATCATCCTTACTGAAACTGGTAGTATTTTTTATTATACATTATGTGTGTTTGTATATTTCTTTATAATGACAAATCTTCAATAAATAAAACAGTTGTAAATAGTAATGTATAAACTATAAAGTATTGTTATTATATTTACCAGGAAGCAATTACTGATAAAACACAATGATCTAATTAAATGAATTGATATTTATTTTTACATTAAACAATACAATAAATCACTCATGACAACCGCACATGTAATGTAAACAAAACGTAGGTATCTAGGATACATAACTCAATGCGACCGACATAGATGGCGACACACTCAAGTAATAAACATAATGATTTAAACTGCATTCAAAGTAGATTACATAAAATAATAAAGTATAATAAAATAATTATTTATTAACACTCCTCCATAATAATTTTATTTCTAAGTCGTTCATATACTTTCTTCGACAATGGTTTTGTCAAGATATCTGCCAACTGGTCAACGCTGCTTACTTTGTCCAAAGAAACAGTATTTCCAATGTGTTGCTGTATAACTTTTCTAGGAATGTCATTGTGCTTCTTCCCTTTTGTTATTTTGCCATCTGTAGTATTTTGTAACATTAAAATTGCAGATTGATTATCTATACAGAGCCTTGTAGGAATATCCTTGAAATATCTAAGTTCAATACCAAGTCTCTTTATCCAGCAAATTTCATCAAGCGATGAAACAGCAGCTCGAAATTCTGCCTCTGCAGTTGATGTAGCAACAAGTCCCTGCTTTTGGGTGAACCATACAATAGGACCACCTCTCATAATAATTACTCCAGTAGTTGACTGTCTTGAGATAATGTCTCCTCCAAAATCTGAATCTGAATAAGCAATGAGTTCAGAATCTCCATTGAAACTTATTCCAAAGTTTACAGTGCCTTTCAAGTATCGAAATACATGTTTTACCATATTCCAGTGCCGTACCATGGGATTGTTTGAATATCTACTTAGGTAGTTTACTGCAAAGCTGATATCTGGCCTAGATACTGTAGCTAAGTAAAGTAAACTGCCTATTGCCTCACGATATGGGACAGATTTATCGAGTGGCTGATCATTATGAAAATGTTGTTCTTTGGTTAACATACCTATTTCCATTGGAGTTGACTTTTGATTTGAATCTTCCATTCTAAATCTTTTCAATATCTTTTCAGTATAATGATGTTGGCTTACAAAAATTTCCTTATGTCTAATTTCAATTTCCATGCCAAGGTAAGTTAATTTGTTGTGTGACCCAGAATTATAAGTAATTTCAAATTCTTTGTTAAGTTTATCTAGTATATCTATCATTTTCTGTTTTTCTTTTCCTATAATAGCACCATCATCTACAAAAAGTACAATTATAATGCTTCTGTCACCATTATAATAAATACAAGGATCATCGTCAGAACAAACAAAATGTAATTTCCTTAGGTAGTTTGTGAACTTCACATTCAAATTTTTCGATGACTGTTTAAGTCCATATATACTCTTGAGCAACTCACAAACTCTACCTGAGCCATCATGTACCGGTTGATACATGTAAATCTTCTCATCCAAAGATCCATGTAAAAACGCTGTCTTCACATCAAAAGTCATCAGATGCATTCCATCGGAGGCTGAAATGCTGAGTATCAGTCGAAAGAATGCATGTTTGGCAACAGGACTGAAGGTCTCAGTATAATGGATTCCTTGTTCTTGCTCAAACACTCTTGCAACTAGCCTGGCCTTGTATCGCCCATCTTGTTTTTGGCATAAAACCCACCGACAAGTCAAAGCTTTTTCTTCTTTTGGTAGACTTACTAGTTTCCAAGTTCTCATCTTCATCAAAGATTCATACTCTTCTAACATTGCTTTCTTCCAGTTTTCATCCTGTAGTGCTTGTAAAATGGAAATATCTTCTACCTCACCTATCATGGCCATATTTACATTTTTGTTTCTGTTGTCTTCAACTACATAATCTACCATCCTTGCTGGCATCCTTAAAGTAGCCCTGTTTCGAAGACTGTCTTTTCTCTGGTTGAATACAAACAGTTTGATCTCGTTCCCAACACTTTACACAATGATTTTCTTGACATTAATTTTGCATATTATTGTCAGACCCAGAGAAGTAATAAAACACATTGTTGAGTCGAATTGTGGACAGTAAAAATACGCAAGAACCCTTTTTTCTTGTTGCACGTGTCAGTAAGAATTGAGTGCACAAAGTCAGTTGTAGAGAAGAAACTACATTAAACAATAGAAATGGATTTAGTCAGATCAAATTTAGAAATGTTGAGGTTCCAACTATGATTCATGGATATTCAAACTTATCCTAACCTTAAAATCAAAAGGTATTTATCAAATCGCAACGGCAGTTAAAATTAAGCCTGAAGGAGATGAATCAAGCGCAGCTGTAAAAGAATGGATTGAAAAGGATTTAGAAGCACAAATATGAATTGGATTGAATGTTGACAGTAATATAGCCAAGAAAATTGCAAGGTGCCAGTCCGGAAATGCTATGTTAGAAAAGTTGGAAACCTTATATGGAAAAAAATCAAACGTTTCAGTTGAAGGCCTGCAAAGATTATTTTTTAATTATAAGTATGATGAGCACAAATCAGTAATAGAAAATTGCATGACAATTCAACAATATGCTGATGAATTGTCTGCACTAGGTGAAAGCGTTAAAGAAAACTGGATTATGCAAAGGATATTAGGTATACTTCCAACAAGACTGGATCATTTTAGAACGTCTTGGGATAACGTTATTTCCATAGACAAAACGTTGAACAACATGCTTGAGCGTTTGAAACTTGAAGAAGACAGGCAAAAAGAAAGTGAACAGGCCAATAATGAGTGTCAGAATGCTTTCATCTCAAAGGGACAGAACAATAATAAAACAAAACAAGTGAACGTAAAGAAATGCTTTAAATGTGGACAAAAAGGGCACATAAAGAAGTACTGCAAGAATAAACCTAGTAAACATCAAGAAAATCATTGTGTAAAGTGTTTGGAACGAGATCAAACTGTTTGTATTCAACCACAGAAAAGAAGTCTTCGAAACAGGGCTACTTTAAGGATGCCAGCAAGGATGGTAGATTATGTAGTTGAAGACAACAGAAACAAAAATGTAAATATGGCCATGATAGGTGAGGTAGAAAATATTTCCATTTTACAAGCACTACAGGATGAAAACTGGAAGAAAGCAATGTTAGAAGAGTATGAATCTTTGATGAAGATGAGAACTTGGAAACTAGTAAGTCTACCAAAAGAAGAAAAAGCTTTGACTTGTCGGTGGGTTTTATGCCAAAAACAAGATTGGCGATACAAGGTCAGGCTAGTTGCAAGAGGGTTTGAGCAAGAACAAGGAATCCATTATACTGAGACCTTCAGTCCTGTTGCCAAACATGCATTCTTTCGACTGATACTCAGCATTTCAGCCTCCGATGGAATGCATCTGATGACTTTTGATGTGAAGACAGCGTTTTTACATGGATCTTTGGATGAGAAGATTTACATGTATCAACCGGTACATGATGGCTCAGGTAGAGTTTGTGAGTTGCTCAAGGGTATATATGGACTTAAACAGTCATCGAAAAATTGGAATGTGAAGTTCACAAACTACCTAAGGAAATTAAATTTTGTTTGTTCTGACGATGATCCTTGTATTTATTATAATGGCGACAGAAGCATTATAATTGTACTTTTTGTAGATGATGGTGCTATTATAGGAAAAGAAAAACATAAAATGATAGATATACTAGATAAACTTAACAAAGAATTTGAAATTACTTATAATTCTGGGTCAGACAACAAATTAACTTACCTTGGCATGGAAATTGAAATTAGACATAAGCAAATTTTTGTAAGCCAACATCATTACACTGAAAAGATTTAGAATGGAAGATTCAAATCAAAAGTCAATTCCAATGGAAATAGGTATGTTAACCGAAGAACAAGGGAGGGGATGGAGAAAGGAGGGAAGACCTGGCCCGAGATCAAGACGATGGCGCGGAACAGAGTCCGGTGGCGGAAGTTCGTTGATGCCCTATGCTCCACTTAGGAGATGCAGGAATAATGATGATGAACCGAAGAACAACATTTTCATAATGATCAGCCACTCGATAAATCTGTTCCATATCGTGAGGCAATAGGCAGTTTACTTTACTTAGCTACAGTATCTAGGCCAGATGTCAGCTTTGCAGTAAACTACCTAAGTAGATATTCAAACAATCCCATGGTACGGCACTGGAATATGGTAAAACGTATTTCGATACTTGAAAGGCACTGTAAACTTTGGAATAAGTTTCAATGGAGATTCTGAACTCATTGCTTATTCAGATTTAGATTTTGGAGGAGTCATTATCTCAAGACAGTCAACTACTGGAGTAATTATTATGAGAGGTGGTCCTATTGTATGGTTCACCCAAAAGCAGGGACTTGTTGCTACATCAACTGCAGAGGCAGAATTTTGAGCTGCTGTTTCATCGCTTGATGAAATTTGCTGGATAAAGAGACTTGGTATTGAACTTAGATATTTCAAGGATATTCCTACAAGGCTCTGTATAGATAATCAATCTGCAATTTTAATGTTACAAAATACTACAGAAGGCAAAATAACAAAAGGGAAGAAGCACATTGACATTCCTAGAAAAGTTATACAGCAACACATTGGAAATACTGTTTTTTTTTTGACAAAGTAAGCAGCGTTGACCAGTTGGCAGATATCTTGACAAAACCATTGTCGAAGAAAGTATTTGAACGACTTAGAAATAAAATTATTATGGAGGAGTGTTAATAAATAATTATTAACAAGTATTTTACAAATAGACAAGCCTGAACTTAAATAACTAACTTGTATCTTAATTTGTAGATTGCTTTATCAGTAACAGATGGTGACTTGGAGGAAGGGTGTGACCTACATAAACCGCATCAGATATTTTTTACAGATATTCCCATCAAGCAAGAACATTCTGAAGAAATGACAAATTATCAGCATGAAGATGGGGTATGTTGTGCTTGGTATTCATCTTTTGTCGATTGTGTAGGACTGCTGATAGTTGTTATTTAAATTTCATGTTTTTCTATAGCAGTGAGGAATGAAATGTATTTTCACACACAGACAAACACTCTTTTTTATAAACTATTAATACAATTTAAAGATGGTAGATGGTATAACTTTTTTTAAATAAAAAAAATAATTTAAAAATTTTAAAACACGACTGCCAAAAAAATAAATGAATAAATAAAAAATAAATTGATAAAAACACTAAATAAAAAAAACTAAATAAAAATAATATTTAGTAAAAATCACAAATCTAAACAAAGTCGATTTAAAAAGCCAAAAACAAGGTATTGAAATTCAGCTCTGATCAGATTTAACGAAAATGTTATGAATGATTAAACGCATAGTAATTTTATTAGATTTAAATTACTTTTCGATGTTGAATATATATCAATGCATCATATGAAGACTACAATTATAAAAAATATTGCTGATAAAATTTTGCTCTTCAATTTTAATTTTCAATGCAGTCTGTTTAATGAAAAGAACAAATCTATTTAGAAACAGCCCCCGACTGCATTGAAAATTAAAATTGAAGAGCAAAATTTTATCAGCAATATTTTTTATAATTGTAGTCTTCATATGATGCATTGATATATATTCAACATCGAAAAGTAATTTAAATCTAATAAAATTACTATGCGCTTAATCATTCATAACATTTTCGTTAAATCTGATCAGAGCTGAATTTCAATACCTTGTTTTTGGCTTTTTAAATCGACTTTATTTAGATTTGTGATTTTTACTAAATATTATTTTTATTTAGTTTTTTTATTTAGTGTTTTTATCAATTTATTTTTTATTTATTCATTTATTTTTTTGGCAGTCGTGTTTTAAAATTTTTAAATTATTTTTTTTATTTTATTCCTTTTTGTGTTTAAAAAGAGTATAATGGGAATGTGCAGTGTGTGCGTGCGTATGTGTGAAGTGCAAAAAAATTTCAATTTTTACATAGTTTTATTTAGAAACTTTATTATGTACATAGTATAATTAGCGTATGAACTTATAAACATAGTATAACTTTATTTTATATACTATTATATAACTAGTATAATACAAACATTTCGATAAATTGTTTTATAAATTATGTAATTAACTAAATAATTTCATTTATTAGAAATGATAAAGAAAAAGCTTTGGTCTACAGATTTCTGAGTCGATTTAATTCCTCAAGTGAGTTTTTATCGTGCGGTTCATGCAACAATTTTCGTGGATCCAGACAACTTATTGCTAATCCCTCTAATGTTTTCACACGACTTAGTGCGACGTAGGCCTGACCCTTGGCAAAAATATTACTACTCAAATCAACTGCTTTGTCTAAAGTAGTGCCTTGAAGTTTATGTACTGTTACAGCCCAACACAATATTAATGGCAGCATACGTTGTTCTACTTTGCCCTGGCCTCGCAAAGCGTCATATTCAACAGTGGTGGGCTCTATCTTTACTCCAATACCAGCAGTATTTCCCCTAATTGATCTGTCATCAAATTCTACAAATACGGCTTGTGGAAGCTCACCAGGTTGAAGCTGATCTCGACGTAGTGCAGGCCACTCAATTTTTCTAATGATGCCGATTGCTCCGTTGACCAGACCATGATTAACATTAATGTTTTTTCGCAACATTACCCTAGATCCGACACCGATTACTAAAGAGTTTGGAATACCTCCAGTTTTGTTTGGATCCGTTGGTATGAAGTCTTTCTTTAACTTTTGTCCGTAATTCTTAGCTTCGACAGACACATCCACCGCTGCAATATCGTAAACTTTAGATGATGTTTTCAACTTTTCAGTCATCATAGCATTATATTTTTCTACCTGTTTAGTGGTTGGGAAAATACGCAGACACTCGCCATCAGCAAATTCATCTGTCAAAGGAACTCTTCGACGATCTAAAATTTCTAGCTGCTGCATGGTGAGTTGGCCGACTCTTAAATTATTTAGAATGTCTATAAAAGTAGTGTCATTAGCTTGCCGCATATTTTGAGGTAATTCACAGAAACTAAACAGTGTCCACAAATTAATTTCAGCTGATAATTAATGAGGCTGCTTGAAGCAGTAGGTACCACCAACTGCTTTTGATACAGGTGGCAACTGCATTAGATCGCCAAACAAAATAATATTGATACCCCCGAAGAGAGCATCATTCATTTTAAGCTGTTGCAACCTTAAGTGAATATTTCTTAGGGTAGTATAGGGTACCATTGAGATTTCGTCAATGATTAGCCAATTAATATGCTTCCACCTTAGCCGTTCCCTTTGAAGACGCTCATCAGTAATAGGGCGAAGAGCTGTCACCTTGCCTTTTTCGATAGGAAGGGCAAAAGTAGAGTGCAAAGTGCTACCTCCAATCAATCTTGCAGTGACACCTGTGGGTGCTGCTACCGTAACAGCTCTGCTTGCATGTAAATGAGAAAGACGACGAATCTGTTGTACAATAATTTTCAGAGTAAAGGTTTTGCCGGTGCCTGCTCCTCCAGTAACGAACACACGTAATGGCTCAGTTTTATTTTCACTTGGAAGCAATCTGTCTGAAATCATTTGGAACAATTGGCGCTGCTGAAAATTCATTAAGTTTACTGCTGCGGCATATTGTTGATCCGTCATTTCATGTATTTCAGGTTCACCATATTTCGCAGAGAGAAATATATATAGCAAACCAATATATATATATATATAGATATACTTTCAGATCAGCTGTTCTCTGTTTCTCACGGATTGCACATCTATACTCTCACACAATAGCGCGCTAAACATAGTATTAGTGAGCGTGGTCTTAAATCGCGAGCACTATCTGGAGTGAACTTTACAGAATACCTTCCACTAGCGCCACCTGATGGACCAATAAACGAACAAAAAAAAATCCTTAGAACCGATCACTTGTATTCACTTCCGGTCAAAACCGGAAGTCAACTCATGGTGATATATAGCCTATGACACTTCTGGTGAAGTAAGGAATCCATCGAGCCATCGAACATCAAAATCGGTAAAGCCGTTAAAAAGTTATAGTGGAACAAACATACATACATACATACATACCCTACCACTGAAAACATAACACTCCTTTTTAGCAGTCGTGTAAAAAATAGGATTAACAAACGTGATAAGTTGATATAGAAATAAGTTTTTTTGAGAAGTCAAAAAATGTTTGTATCTTTACATACGTTTTGCTTTTTAATTGTGTGTGTGTGTGTGTGTGTGTGTAGATGACAGAATGTACTCTACTTAGGACTATAGAGCACTAATAAGTGGATCTAAAGTGAAGTCAATAATTAAAATTAGATTTGTAGTAAAAAGACCATATTTTTTTTTTAAACTACTAAACAAACGTGGGTTTCTGTCATCTACATTACAATATCTTAGATGTGGGATGCAAGGCATTAATAATTATATCTCAAAAATGTGAATTACACCAAATTTAAATATGGTCAGACCTTGGTAACTTGAACCTTGTTAACTCAAAAATCTTAGTTTATTTAAATTTTTAAAATTTCCCTTGACCATGTATAATGTAAACCTTTTTAAAGCCAAAAAATAATATCTAAAATAAACTTTTGAAGCCAGCCCATAATTTAATAATTACAGTTCCATCTAATCATTAGATGGTATGTTGTTGAATACATGTTATGTTTTATGAAGTGATGAGTTAAAATTTGCATAAAGCAAAATAATGAAATGTACCGAACAAATCTGTTATTATTGAGATAGCGCGTGCGCACACACACACACACACGCACGCATGCATGCATGTATGTGTGTGTATGGGTGTGTAAACTTATGTTAATTGTTTACTTTCAGTCAGGTTTTTTGGCTCCAATAAAGCTGGAAACTGTGACAGAAGTGTCAGGTGTATGCTCTGTCATAAAGGAGGAAGTCATAGTGGGAAACTTACACAATGAAGACATTAATGAAGTGGTATGTTGTATAAGAAAATAACCTGATAGCCTGGGGGGAACAGTAGTAGAGTAGTACCTCTATTAACCACGGTTACTAGACTAGATGGTACGGGTCGCGCACAGGTCTGCTGTGAGTGATGATGTAAGCTGGGCACCACAGACACCAACAACTCTCACATTACAATGACCGCCTGCACTAGTCCCATTAACATCAGCTTTGTTGTTATTTAAGAATACCCATAGTGTCCAATTACTGATTTATTTTTAATTTTTTTTAAGACAATTAATTATTAAACTGCAGCTGGGCACAACATTATAATATTGAGTTTTAAATTTATTCAGCAATTATACGTAATGAGTTGTAACAAGCATTGTTTTATGTATAGTATATATGTTTCGTTTCATGTGTTTGAAACATTTGCATTATTAATAGCTACAAAATAAATAGTATTTATTTAGTCATTGCTGCATAACGAAAATAAAAATTCCTTGTAAGTTTTTAATTATTAAAAAATAAGGCTGTAACAAAAAATGTCAAATTGGCTTTGTAAAACATCAATTATCGATCTCAGCAAAGGCATACAGTGCACTTATTTAGTCTTTTAATGGTTACTAAAACTTGTAATGCTTACCTTTATTTAGGAACACAGCTGTAGAATTATCTACTAGTTTCCACTACTACACCACTTTTTTAAACTTCTTTGTTTTTTTCCTACGTTCACTGTCCGACCGTCTTCTCTTGTCTCTACTTTTATTTATTTGTTTTATTCTAATAAATGTATGTGTCCTTACAAAGCACTGAACTACAAATTCATCGATGTCAGGATGGTCACTTTTAATTCTGTCATTCAATGATCTAAAAACACCGGGACACTGGTTTACAAAGCCACCATGAAAACGAGCAAATTCTTCTTCCATTTTCGTGACACTACCAACACACACTTGCGTGGGTTTCATTAATGATCCCCTTGATATTGTTTCCAGCCAGTTCTTTCCTGAAAGAGATATGTCTTGGGTTATACATCTATACTTGCTAGTGTTTCCTGGATATTTCTTCCTTACCCTGTATGCGATGTAACCGGCGATCATTTCCAGTAACTCTATGTTTTCTTCAATAGTTTTGTGTGTTGGTACTTTTTCATTTTTATGTGGTAAATGTTTAATGAGGCCTCGATGGCAGCTGAGAAGATCATCATCATCATCATCATCATCATCACAGTCTTTGTCAGTGTGTTTGAGTTGCGTGGACCTTTCATTTTCATCGTCATCAATATCATACTCACTTAACAAAGGAACTGAGTCTTGGGTAACTACAGACAGAATATCTGCACTCAAGAGTCTGAACTTCTGAATCAGATATATAGTTTTCACTATTAATCACTTCACCACCATGACGGCTTAAAATGAGTGACTTAATTCTTTGTGTTACGATGGTAGGCAAGGGATGGTCATAAAATCGCCCTAATCCTCGAATTTGAGAAAAGTAGTTCTCAAGGATGTCCTGATTACATCTAGATGCCATAATGTAGGTGTAATTTTCAGATTTTAAATCGACCTCGAAGGCTATTTATGGACATCAGAAACCCCTTTTGAAAAGGCAGAAGTTGTTCTTTTGGTTTATGTTTTCCAATTACTCTCATGGTAAGGATAAGGTGATATATTTTGTTCAAAGCATCATCCTGTTCTTGGAGACAGTTGCTGTAAGCACTTTTCAGTTTGTACGGTCCACACACTGGGATTCGAGAGTTTAACACGTCAAATCCATTGTTTAAAATTATTATAGATTCTCCTACGTGGATGAACTCGGGAAAATGATAGAGTATTGGTTTTCCAGCTGTAAGTGAAAACAGTTCAGTGGCTTTCCTCACATTTTCCCTCTCAGTCCCAGCTACAAGAATGTGCTTCATAGATAATTTAAGTGCATACTGCAAGTCTCTTCCATCACTTTGCATTTCAATTAACTTTATGAATGCTTCTTTTGTCACAAATTTTCCACATTCTAGTACGTATCCCTCGTCAAGCAGGTGATTTCATAATAGCTTCAGAGCGTGTGGTACATCACAAAAAGCCCATATGTTTCTGTCTTCACTGAATGGATTTTACAGAGACGGGTTATCCCACGAGATACTCAAATCGGTCATCAGTTTCCTGTTTGAAGGTCCCATGTCGCAGACAAATGCTCTAACTTTGAATCCAGTGTTTTCAATAATCTGAATGGTTTCCATAAGCAGTTCCTTTGTCACTGCAGTGTCAAAATTATAAAATATGGGTTGCATCCACTTTCCGGTTAAACTTCTTATAACCATGACTTTGGACATTTCTATGAGGGCCTCTGATTACTTCTTCTATTTGATCGAGACAAAGATCGCTGTTAACTTTCATCTCATCGAAGCTGAGTACATCTCTCTCAAAATTACTGAACAGACTTGCTTGAGTTTTTAAAATATTAATACTCAAATCGATAAATCCCGGTGAAACGGTAAATTGCCTAAGATGCCATTTGATGGTAACTTCACTGGGGAGGGGATATTTTAATACGGCTCTCACAAAACCCAGGGCTTTATATGATATGCAGCGTAACGTAACAGCCTTAGCAATATCGTCAGACGACCAACTAGAGCATCTCCCTTTTAAGAGGGTTTGTTGCTGACTTGCAGAAAATATGCCATCAAATAAATTAGAGTTTTTAAAATTTCGATAGCTCAGAATTTGCTGAATTTAGTTGTTCTTGCAGGTTCCTTATTTCTAGTTTTAACTTTTCATTTTCACACCTCACGGACTCTTAATTCTGCAGACAGTTTATCAACACTATAACATTCCTGTGTTCTATCACTGCATGTATCTTCATACACTTCTATGTTGTCTGTATCACTGTTTATTGATAACTGTAGAAGATTCTGTACTTCTTTGTGATTGTTTCGCTTTTCTGCCTGTATTTTACATTTGACACAAGTTGAACTACTCGACTTTACTAAGGCACTACACAACGGCAAATTTAAGTGAGGAACAGCATTAGGCTTTAGTACACAATTTTTAGGTAGATTTAATAGCTCAATCTTTAAATCGCGTGTATAGTCTGATTCATCGAAATGCACTGAACACACGCGAGCGATATGAACGGCAAATGATCGGCCCGTTTGCAAGCATTTATCCACTTCGATTTTATTTCAGTCTCTTTAGGAAAGTGGTGAAAATTTATTCCTAATCGTTTCTTATGTCTATCATGGTTCGTACAACCAGCAATCGCACAACACACCATAGTTACACACCCAAATTTTATAAAACGCCACTACTTTACATGTAAATGCACACGGCAATTTGGTTTCGCATGACGTCATGGGTGGGGCTTGTCACTCCGCATACTGTTGGTGACCCCTACTGTGTAGTCTAGTAACCGTGCTATTAACTGTCAGTGGTCAGGGCTGGAAGCTGGCTATTGGTAGAAAGTACATTAATTTGCCTTTAATTTTTCACTTATACAACTTGTATTCCCTCCAGGAAACTACTGCAGTTTTTATTTTTATTTTGTGTATGTTTCAAAAATATTTATCTTCTCTTTTATATCATATTCAGACTCATAGCTTACTGCACATCAGAGATATTTCAAATGGCTCGCTTGTTCTAAAGTGTTTGTAACTATGTTAGTCCTCACTGGATATTTACCAGTGGTAGTTTACCATTTTTTATTATACATTATGTGTGCTTATATATTTCTTTTAACGACAAATCTACAATAAATAAAACAGTTGTAAATAGTAATGTATAAACTGTAAAGTACTTTACAAACAGACAACCCTGAACTTAAATAACTAACTTATATCTGAATTTGCAGATTGCTTTATCAGTAACAGATGGTGACTTGGAGGAAGGGTGTGACCTATATAAACCGCATCAGATATTTTTTACAGATATTCCCATCAAGCAAGAACATTCTGAAGAAATGACAAATTATCAGCATGAAGATGAGGTATGTTGTGCTTGATATTTATCTTTTGTCGATTGTGTAGAACTGCTGATAGTTGTTATTTAAATTTCACTTTTTTCTATAGCAGTGAAGAATGAAACGTATGTTTATACACAGACAAACATTTTTTTTAAATAGGATTAACAAACCTGATAAGTTGATATAGAAAGAAGTTTTTTTGAGAAGTCAAAAAATGTTTGTATATTTTACATACGTTTTGCTTTTTAATTGTGTGTGTGTGTGTGTGTGTGTGTGTTTGTGTGTGTGTGTGTGTGTGTGTAGACGACAGAATGTACTCTGCTTAGGACTATAGAGTACTAAAAGTGAATCTAAAATTAAATCTAATAATTAAAATTAGATTTGTAGTAAAAAGACCATATTTTTTAAAACTAATAAACAAACCTGGGATTCAATCATCTACATTACAATATCTTAGATGTGGGATGCAAGGCGTTAATAATTATGTCTCAAGAATGTGAATTGCACCAAATTCACCAAATATGGTCAGATCTTGGTAACTTGAACCTTGTTAACTCAAAAATCTTTGTTTATTTGAATTTTTAAAGTTTTCCTTGTCCATGTATAATGTAAACCTTTTTAAAGCCAAAAAATAATATCTAAAACAAACTTCTGCAACCATTAGATCGTTTGGTCCATTGTTGAAACAGTCATCCCAATATTTCTTGTTCTATTGGTTTATTGAAGTAGCATTTGTTTTTAAAGATGTTTGTTCTATTTTCTTAACATGTGGTCCTCCTATCCTTGTCTGTATTTCATGATCAGAAAAATAAATATATAAATTATAAATGCCAATGCCCCCCTTACTGCCCTGCTTCTAACTATCTTTTTTTGTTGCACCTACATATCGTAGATTGGATTCTACTACAAGTTCCAGGCTTCACTTCAATATTTCATACTGAATCAAATGAGAAAAGTTTAAGGTGACACAACCTGCTAATATAGTTGTGAAAATATTATGTTATTAAAATTTTCCAAAATATCCTTAAAATGTTAATTTTTGAAATGGTTGTGTAGGATACAATTTTCGAAGTATGTTTCAGACTGAATCAATTGAAATTCGTGTCAAGTTGATACAACCACCCATAACAGCGATCTGGTTAATTTTTTCTCATAAATTTATCACTGTAATTGTGATGAAGGTAATGTGAATATTTACATCAGTTATTTCAAAAAATTTCTATAAATTTTCTGTGACTTTTAAACATAAAATATATAAATGGTAGTAATAAACTGTAACCCTTGTTATTGCTGATAATAAGGGCCTCTTGTTATCAAGAAAAATACAAGTACATATAGTGATAATAGCTTATCAGTCAGGCTACTTACTATATTCCAATAGAATTACTTGTTTTTACTTAAGAATTACTTGACCTTGTAACACAAGTTAGTAACAGTAAGTCCTTTATTTAGTTCCTAGTTTAATTTCAATTCTTAATTTTTGTATTTTAGTTTCTATCCTTTTTCTTTTTCTTAAATTTGGTTGTTGTGTATTTTGGCTTTGTGTTACTTTTATTAATGCTGTGAATGTGCGGAAATTCGCATGAAAAGTTGAAAATTAAAGTTTATTCTTGGGAAGGTTTGTGTTCAACTTTATCAGAGACGTTCACTGTGGTAATTTCTTCTTCATACTGAATGTATGAAGTTGACTAAACTCTAAATTTTAGTGTTTGTTGAGCAGCTGTAGTAAACACATGGATATAACTTAAGGTCTATATGGACATGATCAAGTATTCTTTAAATGTTGCATATAGCTTTATTTGTATACTGAATTCTTAAAAGCGCCAGCCAAAGTGCTGGATAAGTGTATTAATAAGAAGATTTATAAAGTTCTAAAAGGTAATTTTGAGTTATTGTATCACTTTCATATTCTTTTATATGAAATGTATTTCAGTGTTCTATTTTTAATGAAAAATAATTGATGAAATGGTAAAATAAGCAAGATGTAGGCTGTTATTACAATACTCATCAGTTGTGTGTATACAGCTACTGCATAACATTCAAGATTTTTTATACCAAAATCTATTTCAGTTTTAATCACACAGTGTCCATTTGTATCAAAAATGAGATTAGAAATAAGTATAAGCTATGTCGTTTTCCCATGTCATTTAAGTTTAAGTTTAAGGTTTAAACTTAAATTAAATGAGTTTAAGGTTTAAGTTTAAGGTTTAAACTTAAATTAAATGAGTTTAAGGTTTAAGTTTAAGGTTTAATTTATAAATTAGTTTAAGGTTTAAATTAAGATAATGTATATTGGCTTACTATGTACTGTAAGTGCCTAAACAATCATTCATGCAGAAACACTGAGGATTATGTTATTGTAAGTATTTCACTGTTTATATTATTTCCAACATTTATCTTTTTTTATGTATAGCCTGGTAAGTCAAATTATTGTAGACAGCAAACAAAATGATACGTTGTGAAGTGAAGAGATGCAGTGGTGTGACACAACATTAGGTAGTAGAGCCCAACATGCAGCCTTGAACATTGTGATAATAACCAGTAACTTAAGTTATATTACCTTTCTGACACAGATGTGACATAAACGAAAGCACTAAAACAAATATTCATTGTTCTTATGTACTGAGTGCTCACAGTGCACCTGGTGGCATATTGATTCAACTATTGTTATTCTTTATACGTTCCACCTCAATTCGAACTTGTGACAAAAATGTTAATACACTTCAGTAGATCCAAGAAACAAGATTTCGGCTAAAGAAGGGGATTGATAAGTGACATCCACATACGGATTTCACGTTGAGTGGATGCCACATTAAATATAATTTTTGCAAAGTTTACTATTCTTATAATGAATAGTAATGCAATAAATTGTACATAATGCTATAGATTGAAGTTAACTTTTGCAAGATGAAAGCAGGTTCACAGATAGAACATAGTTTTATGGTCAATATCTTGTTTGGAAGCAGTAATAAATAATGATTTATTATTTTAATGTTGTATACTCGTTTGTTTCAGTTATATTCATGTACATCTAAGAACAGAAATACCTGTGAAGAAGTGGATTCTACTGAGGAGTGTAGATATGCAAGACATTCAATTAAGAACCAACCCGTTTTCTCGCCTCCACCATCATTGTTAAAGTATTGCACACCAGTCCACAAAAACAATAATCATAAATGTGATGTCTGTGGAAAAACATTTTCGTATGCAAAGAGTTTGTCACGACATAAATTAATACATTCTGGCATTAAGAAATACCAGTGTGATGTTTGTACAAAAACATTTACTCATGCAAACAGTTTGTCACGACATAAATTAATACATTCTGGCATTAAGAATTACCAGTGCGATGTTTGTACAAAATCGTTTACTCAATCACATAGTTTAGCACAACATAAATTAATACATTTTGGCATTAAGAATTACCAATGCGAGGTTTGTACAAAAACATTCACTCATGCAAACAGTTTGTCACGACATAAATCGATACATTCTAGCATTAAGAATTACCAGTGCGATGTTTGTACAAAATCGTTTACTCAATCACAAGGTTTGGTACGACACAAGTTAATACATTCTGGTGTTAAGAAGTTCCAGTGTGATGTTTGTACAAAAAAATTTACTGATTCTAGCAGTTTTACACGACATAAATTAATACACTCTGGCACTAAGAAGTACCAGTGTGATGTTTGTAGACAATCATTTTTTGGCAGTTACTTTTCAAAACATAAATTAATACATTCTGGAATTAAGAAATACCAGTGCGATGTTTGTACAAAATCGTTTACTCAGTCACAAGGTTTGGCACAACATAAATTAATACATTCTGGCATTAAGAATTACCAATGTGATGTTTGTACAAAATCGTTTACAAAATCTAAACGTTTGGTGCAACATAAATTAATACATTCTGGCATTAAGAATTACTAAGGCAATGTTTGTAAAAAACATTACTTAGGCAAACAATTTGTCTCGACAAATTAATACATTCTGGCATTAAGAATTATCAGTGCGATGTTTGTACAAAACCATTTACTCATACCCAGCATTTGTCATACTAATTAATACATTCTGGTGTTAAGAAGTTCCAGGGTGATGTTTCTAAAAAGACATGGCCTTGCAAGCTATTTGTCACAACATAGAATAGTACATAAAGAATTATTAATGTGATGTTCTAACATAAATATTTACTGTGGCGTACTTTGTTGTATCATGAATAATACATGCTGCATTAAAAATAGCACTCTGTTGTTTATAACAAATTCTTTTATGATTGTTCCTTTTGTCTGAGAATAAATTAATCCATTCTACTTAAGAAGTGTCACTGTAAGATATGTTTGAAAATGTTTAACTACCCAAGAGTTTTTTAAAAAAACAATGAAACATACTATTGTAAAAAATTAATAAACAAAGTCCTCACAAACAAGCATACTAAGACAAATAAATTAATACATGCTTTAAGTAGTGGTAGTGTTTTATTAAACACTGGAAATGTGTATAAAATTTGCAACAAAATTTGTACCGTAGGAATTAAAATTATTAAATTATTCATTGTAATTAGTATGAAATTATTAAACATTTTAGTCTGTAATTCAATTTATAACAGTATGATTTGATAGTTGTACTTTGAAAGTATTGGTGTTATATTTATAATTTAAGGTTTCTACCTTTTAGACTCGTATATGTTGTACTGTACTTCCAGAAAGGAAACCTGTAATGGATCACAGTTGTTTCTGTATTGTATATAGTATCACAAATAATTCGATGGCCAGATGTCATCCACCGTATATATATATATATATATTGTAAGAAGACCCTATATATGGCTGTAATCTGATCAAGCCCCACTGTTTGGGCTAGCCACTTGGTCACCAGACCGCTGTATGCCGGTCGTTACAAAAGAATAAAAATAAAATGGAAATTTCAATAATAATAGAATTTCCAAACAATAAAATAATTTTGTTTATGTTTATAGAGGTATGTATACAAGATCAATCTGTTTTTTAAAAGATTCTGGTAAAATTTTAATAACAGGTAGGTATTTATTGACCGTCGAGCACTTCTTGAAGATTTGCACCAAGTCTGGAGTTAAATAGATTAACTCCAGGTAATAATCGATTGGTGACTTTCCTTACTGGTCCAATATCTTGTTCAAAATATAATATATTCTTCTCACTTAATACCTTCAGCCTTATAAATACCCTTAAATTACCCTGTGAAATAAGTACAGATACAAAATAATGGAAATATAAAGATTTATTGACAATTTTAAATAAATAATCGATATTTTATCGATGGAGAGCAATTATCGACTCTGTCTCAGGAATTATCGATTGTGTCATACAGAACAAAATTTTATGTTATATTATATTAAAGACAGGTTCTTTGAGCGATTAGGATTAATAGTCAGAGAAGGGTGACGAGAAAGTATAACATTAACAATTAACACATAAATACAATAATTACTATTTAATAGTATTTAAATAATTCAGGTTATGATATTAGAATAAATGTTTTGTCGAACCAATGAAGACTGATGTGACGTCAGTGACTACGATGTAGTAGGCAGGTTTCGTTTTCAAGATGGCCGCTCCTTGGGTTGGTCTTGGCTATTACATATGCGTCGAGTCAGAAAATTACTATAAAATTACCTTCATCAAGGTCTAAAATGTCCCCGCACTGGTGTAATAAGTCTGTTAATCTATTTGGTGTATTCTGGTGAAGTGTTCTGTGTAAACTTGCGTTAGTTAGTTTATTTTCTATTTGTTCAACTACTACGGTTAAGTTTTCAAGTTACGGTTAGGTTTGTAGAGTGAATCAATTGTAGTATAATGTTTTACTGTTTACTGTCACTCGTATAGTGAAGTTAGAGGTTTGTTTTCACTATTGTCGTGAATGTTTTTATAGTATTGGCCTCAAAAAGTGTCTAATTTGTCTAACTCCCGTTCACTGATTTCAATGGCTAAACGTTAGCATCATGTTCGACTCGATTTTAAGAACGTTTTTGTCACACACCTATTCAGCTTGATATTCAACAAAAGACTAATTAACTTGGTCATAAATCTTGCCCAGTTAATCCTTGAAAAAGTATTGTTAACATTTTTCGACTTCATACACATTAGAAAATATTACATTATATATGGAATTTTTCTATCTTATTCCTTACTTTTATGAATTACTAATCTTATTATTAGTTTAATCATCTTATTCCCTTTAAATTGATGTATTATAGTCCATATCTGTAGACATTTTGTGGAAATTAACAAATTTTGTTCACACTTTGGAAATATAGGCTCAAAATTGGATTTCCGCCTTTATACAAAATTCCTTCCATTTTAAATATTATTAATACTATTATAATAAATTTTAATTAGTCATATTTCTCTTCCTTTCCTTAAATACATATAAATTACACCTTTGAACTGGTTTTTTGTGTTAATTTGTAGATTTGATATTGCTCTCTAAAATTAATTAATTTATATATTTTGACAATTTACAAAATGTTAAGGTATATTTCCTTATTGTCATTTTAATTCATAGGATCATTCCTAGTAGTAGTTAATTGTGTTATCTTATATAAATCTGGGTAGTTTACAGGATTTATAAGTGAATTATATTATTTTATATTGGTTCTCTGATTTCACCAAATGGCCTAGATTTTAGAATTTTATATTTCTTTCTTTCTCAAATAATTTAAACTTAATTCCTCCTCTGACTTTACATAATTACAATTATATGAAAATAACATGATCTATAACTTATTGTTTTGTGTAGTAGTTAATTAACACTACAGTTATTAAAATAATTAATTATGAACATTGTTTAGTAATCTGCACAATTTAACATATTGCAGATACAGCTTAAACATATCTCTTTTGACTATTTTTAATCTAACATAGCATACCTTTTAGTACATTATTACTGGTATGTAGGTTATTATTTATCAAACATAATTCTTTTTTAAAACACATAACATAAATCTTATTTTCTAATAAACCTTACAAATACATTTATTTAACACATTGATTTTAGGATTGTGAAATAACAGTCTATTTAAACATGTTACACTTATTCATACTATATTAGTACCAGTCCTTTTTGGTTTAAATCATTATTATTGTGATCCCCCACATCAGTAAATACCAACTCCCATACTTTATTTATTATCATTTTTTACAAATGTCTTGTAAATAAAGATTTACATTAAAATAATAAAATACTGGAAACCTTCCATTTTATTATGCTGTTTATTATTTAGATTTTAAAGTTGTGATATAGCATACTACTAAGTTATAGTATCACCAACTTTAAGTTTATTGCTTTTTTTTAAAAAACACTTAAACAAATTCACTTTCACTGTTGGTTCTGATATTCTGAGTCTTATTATCTCAGACCAGACCTTTAGTCATCATGGACCGTTAAGACTAGTTTATTTTCTTTATTACACAATAGCTTTAGCCGGTGCACTTCTTATAACGCTATACAACACTTTAGTTTTCTCAATAATTACATTTTTATAAGATTTTGGGTATGTTATACTTTCTTTGGCATAGTTTTTGTGGGTTTGGGATTGATAGTAGTTTATATAATAATAGGTTTTACTACGGTGTTTCTTTCATACTATGTCTTCCTCTCCTCCTGTCTTCCTTCTTGTCCTTCTTCCTATCTTCCTTCTGGTATTAATTCTTGTCCCTCTTCTAGTTTTCATTCTTGTCCCTCGTCTAGTCTTCACTCTTCTGGTCTTCTTACCTCATTCTTGGGTAAACCAAGGTACTTGGTGTTATCACGACTGAGGTTTAGTTTGGAGTATTTAATTTCTTCACTGAACTGATTTTATTCTTCTATACAGGTTTCAGGGTATTGTTTTCTTCCTGTTCACAAACTTTATTCTTCCCTCTTCTTGTTTTTAGGGTATTTTGGTATTCACCACTCTTTGATTGAGTCTTTTTTCGGGATATTGTCTTATGTAACTGGTTTACTGCTCTGAGCTTCCTGGGTAACTTACTGGTATTATACTATGAGTTGATGAGTTGCTTCAATACTTTCTTTGGTTTCTTTTAACAGTGGTTTTGATATATTATGTAGTGAGGATTTTTATCTTATTGTGTTTCATTCCTCTGATTTATTTAAATGTCATTTAATATTATTACAACATTTGTTGATGTAATTAAACTTTATGATTTCATATGACTTAAAATGTAGTGGATTTTCTGTCACGCTACAATATATATTGTAGTGTGACAGAAATCCACTACTTATTAATTCATATAAAATAATAAAAATTAATTACACCACATATGTTAATATAAAATCGAATGAAATTGAATGAATTCAAAGGAATAAACAATAAAATAAAAATTCTCATTACGTTATATAAAAACCACTGTTAAAAAACAAAGAAATTATTGAAAGCAACTCAGATTATAAAATCAGGAATTTACCCAGGAAGTTAGGAGCAGTAAACAAATTAGATTACACAATATCATGAAGAGAGAATCAGTTTGAGAGTGGTGAAACACCAAAATACCCCAAAGACAAGAAGAAGGAAGAATAAAATTTGTGATCAGGAAGTAAACAATACCCTGAAACCTTTAGCGAAGAGCAAAATCAGTATCAGTAAATAACTTCGATACTCCAAACTAAACATCAGTTGAGATAACACGAAGTACCTTGGTTTACCCAAGAGTGAAGAATGAAGACAAGAAGAAGGAAGACCAGAAGAAAGACAAGAGTGAAGACAAGAAAGAAGATAAGAAGAAAGACAAGAAGAGAGGAAGAAATAGTATGAAAGAAACACTGTTATAAAACCTATTATTAACTACCATCAACCCCAAACCCATAGAGACAATTAAAAAGAAAGTATAACATCCCAAAATCCTATAAAAATGTAATTATTAAGAAATCAAAAGTGTTGTCTAGTATAATAAGAAGTGGACCAACTAAAGCTATTGTGTGATAAAGAAAATAAACAAGTCTTAACAGTCCATGATTACTAAAGGTCTGGTCTGAGATAATAAGACTCAAAATATCAGAACCACCAGTGAAAGTGAACTTGTGCAAGTGTTTTTGGAAATACAATAAACTTAAAGTTGGTGATACTATGACTTATCAATATGCTATATAACAACTTTTATATTCAATAATACACATCGTCATAAAATAATAAAATGGAAGATTTCCAATATTTTATTATTTTAATGTAACTCTGTTATTACAAGACATTTGTAAAAATGATAGTAACTAGAGTATGGGTGGACATGTTTACTGATGAAGGGGATAATAGATAATAATGGTTTAGATCAGAAAGGACTGGCATTAATTTATGTTCATAGGTTTAAATTGTTTAAAATGGCTATTTGTTCACAGCCATGAACTCAATAGGTTTATAAGAATTTTTAGTAAATAAGATTTATATGTGTTTAAAATGAATTATGTTTGCCAAATAACAGCATACATACCATTAATAATGTTTCAGTAGGTATGCTGTATTAATTCAAAAAAGAATTAAATATATGTTTTCAAACCATGTCAGCAATATGTTCAATCTTAGAATGCTGAATGATGTTCATTATTATTTTTTATATAACAGTAGTATTAATCAAATACTACACCTCACAATGGGTTTGTAAAACGTTTTATTTTCATGAAATAATAACTATGTAAAGTCAGAGGAGGAGTAGGATTAAATTTATTTGAGAAAGACAGAAATATAAAATTCTCAACTCTAGGCCATGTGGTGAATTCACAGAAGCCATATAAATCAGTTAACCACTACTGTGAATGATCCTATGAGTTAAAGTGATAATAAGGAAATATACCTTAAAAAATTGTAAATTTTCAAAATATATAAATTAATTAATTTTAAAGAGCAATGTCAAATTCAGAGATTAACACAAGAAACCAGTTCAAAGGTTCAATTATATGTATTTAAGGAAAGGAAGAGAAATATGACTAATTAAAATTTATTATAATAGTATTAATAACAATTAAAATGGCAGAAAAATTATATGAAGGCGGAAACCAATTTTTGAGCCAAATTTCCAAAAAGAGAGAAATTTGGTAATTTCCACAAAATGTCAACAGATATGGACTATAATGTATCAATTTAAAAGGAATGAGATGATTAAACCAATGATGAGGTTCATAATTCATGAAGGTGATGAATAAAATAAATAAATTCCATGTATAATGTAATTTTGTATCATGTGTATGGGAAATCAAAATATTTTAACAATACTTTTTCAAAGATTAACTGGGCCAGATTTTGACTAACATGAAGGAAGAGTTTAGTCTTTTGTTGAATATCAAGGTGAACAGTTCATGTGATATAACGTTCCTTAAAACTGTGTAGAAAATGGTACTACGGTTACCAACTAATATCAGTGAAGCGAGAGTTAAATGAATTAAACACTTTTCTAATTAAACCTACAGAAACTTTAGCGACAATAGTGAAAACTAACACCAAACTTCATTATACTAGTGATTTAAAACAGTAAAACAATATATTTGTGATAATTAACGCTACAAATCATAACCACTTTTTGAGCAGTTAACCCACAGAAGTGAACACATATCAAATAACATAATTAACACAAGTATACACGGAACACTTCTTCAGAACACACCAAACAACCTATTAGACAGATTACACCAGTGCGGGGACATTTAAAACATTTATGAAGGTAATTTTGCTGTGAGATTTTAACACGACGACTTTTCCAATAACCTCGCCATATCTAGGAGCGGCCATCTTTGAAAAATACGAATCTGCCTTCCGCATCGAGTGACATCAGAAGCTACATATGGTTTGATGATTCAACTTTTTTAAACATTATATCAGAATTATTTAAATATTGTTAAATAATAATTATTGAAATTACTTTAATTGTTAATGTTACACAGTAGAACTTGGCTAATTCGAAGCTGAAGGGACCAGTAAAAAATTCGAATTATCCAAAAATTCGAATTAGGAAAACTTTTAATAATGGTAGAAAAATCAAATCAAAAACCGAAATTCAGTAAAGCAATATGTTATTTTGTTAAACAATTTCCTTATACATATGTACTACAAACGTATAAACACGTTTCAGTACAAAATATAGCATTTACAGTTTTTTAAAAAAGCTAGAAACTTTTGATTGCATTTTGCAGTTAATACACTGAGTTGTAGTAAACTCTTCAAGTTTATTAAGTGCTTTGAAAATAGCGTCACTTACGTTCTGCTGTCCTTCAACGAACCGTCTCAAGTCTTAAATGTAATTTGATGCCTGTGAAGCCGTGGGAATCGGTATCTCTGGAAGTTCTAGCTGGTCCCCTTCTTCATCTGAAGATGTACCATCATTTCTTTTGTTCATAACATCAGCCACGATCTCCGCATCTGTCTGTTCACCGCATACTGCCAAGTCTTCATCCATGTTTACAAACTCTTCGTAACGAATGCCTGCGTCATGTCCAACATCTTCCCAGTTATCCGTAGTGGGTACGACTTCTCTAGCAGCTTTATTCTCCTCTTCACCTTCAATGTGGCAGAAACCACCTTTACGAAAACAATTAGCAATTGTTTTTTGCGTAACTTGGTCCCAAGCACTGTTGCACATGCGGGCAGCTTGAAGGATGTTAATCTTGATATTTTCGTGCTCATCTAAATAAGCACCTGACAGAATGTTTTGGACCACAAGGCGTCTGTAAAAATGCTTAAAATTCTTTATTACACCTTGGCCCGTAGGTTGAACTACTGAAGTCATGTTTGGAGGGAAAAACACAACCTTTACATTTTCCATCACAGGAATAGTGTTGTGCGCTGTACAGTTGTCAGTAAACAAGACGATTCTTCTGTTTTGATTCCGAAATTTCCTGTTGATTTTCAAAAGCCATCTTTCGAAAATTTCACCTGTCATCCAAGCTTTATTGTTTGATTCATATTCAACTGGTTTCGTTTTTACATTTTTGAAACAACGTGGGTTGGCTGACTTCCCTATCATTAGCAAAGGCAGTTTTTCCGAGCCATCCATGTTTGCTCCGAATAAAAGTGTTATGCGCTCCTTGCTGTGTTTGCCGCCACTACAACTTTCTCCTTTAAAAGCAAGTGTTTTGTCGGGGGTGCATTTGAAGAATAAGCCCGTCTCGTCTACGTTAAAAATGTCTTTAGCATCTCTATCAGAAATCATTTGCAACAAATCGTCTTTCCATGAATTTGCAGCTTCAACGTCAACAGATCCACTTTCCCCACAAGCAGTTTTGAAAGACATGCCATTCCTTTCTTTAAAACCATCGAGCCAACCAGTGCTGGCCTTAAAATCATTTTTCCCTAAGCTAGATGGGAATTTCTCAGCTTTGGCTCTGACGAGGGGCCCACTGACTGGAATTTTTTTGTCCCTTGCTTGCTTAAACCACTTCACTACACATTCATCCAAGTCAGAATTTTCTGGTCCACGCGCTCTTTTCCTATCTTTGTCGCTGGCTTTACACACACTATTCAAAATCTTCTCTTTATTTTTTAGATACGTTGACAGCGTATTTGGCGGTATCCCGAATTCCTTGGCAATTTCAGATTTCTTTTTTTGTCCCTTTTCCACTTCCCGTGTAACGGCAACTTTTTCGGCAAATGTCAATGATTTGTATTGGGTCCGTGTTGGTTTTGAAAGGGCCATGATGAACACACAACACAATAAAACTGCACAATAAGCGTCACTAAAACACACCAGTCTGTATATACAGTACTGTATAAAGAAAGGAATGGTCTTTCACTACAGGACACAGCTCGCACAGTAGAAACTCAAAAAGACTTAACACTTCTACGAATGCAGGCAGACTGAATTGAAAGCAACAGTGAGGGTGGCTTACTGACGAGGCGTGGAACAAGGGACAATGGCGGACGGTACCGTTACACGAGCCAGTCATGTGTCATCACCAGATACTGACGGCAATTCCACGAATTTGACACAAAGGACAAGCGTCTGTTCACAAAGGGCGATGCCTGCTTGTCTGTTTCCAGTCGTGTCTCTATTGTTACGTGGTCTAGC
This sequence comes from Magicicada septendecula, assembly GCA_034769895.1. NCBI lineage: Eukaryota > Metazoa > Arthropoda > Insecta > Hemiptera > Cicadidae > Magicicada > Magicicada septendecula. Next base: position 132,349,007 of record CM068372.1, read on the forward strand.
CCATATAGCAGGCGATTTTTTGTAGTTTGAGCAAAATTTTTATTTCGAATTAACCAAAAAAAGTTCGAATTACAGACGATGTTTTTGCATGGTTTTACATAGGATATTCAAGGGACCACGGTAAAAGTTCGAATTATCCACGAATTCGAATTAGCCAAGTTTTACTGTACTTTCTCGTTGACCCTTCTCTGACTATTAATATAATCGCTCCAAGAACCTTTTTTATATAATACTTGTAATAATTTTTTCCACTGTATGAACAAATCGATTATTCCCTGAGACGGAGTCGATAATTGCTCCCAATCGATTAAAAATCGATTATTTATTAAATTTGTTAATAAATCCATTTATTTCAATTGTTTATATCTATTATTATTTCACATGCTAATTTAAGGTTTATTTATTAATGCAACGAGACTTCAAGAAGAAGAAAATATTAATTAACAGCGAGATATTGGACCAGCACTAAACATCATAAATCGATTGCTGACCGGAGTTAATCTGATTAACTCCAGACTTGGTTCAGATCTTCCAGAAGTGCTCAATAATTAATAAATACCTTCTTAATTATTAAAATTTTTAACAGAACATTAAAACAGGATTATTTCACAATTACAGACATTAAATAAAACAAACAAAATTTTTTTTTGAAAATTTTATTTTTTTGAAAATTAAATTTTTTCTCTATTATCTTTTTTTGTAAAGACCGCATACAGGGTCTAGTTACAAAGTGGCGTCCAACTTAGAGGGCTTGATAAGTTAAGCCTGGCAGCGATTACATTATAGAAACAGAAGAAAATGCAAAGACGAGCTACTTCGAAAAAGAGGGCGGCAGAGGCCGAAAAAGAAGTTGACATGGGTGATAAGGAGGCAACACCCGTGGAGGATCGGGAAGAGTCACTACCCCCGGTGGAACATAAACAACCTGAACCACCAAAGGAACAACTAGAAGTACCAACGCAGACAGTGGAAGTCAATGTCCCAGAGAAGGAGAAAACTAAAACAATGGAAGAGAAGATAGTGGAAATGCTCCAGAACATGGAGTCTAAATTGGAAGGAGTCAATAAAAATATAGAATCCACTAACAAGAAGATGGATGACAACAACAAGTCCACCAAGGAAGAATTGGGTAGTAAGATTGAAGAAACCAGTAAGAATTTGGAAGAGAAGATGGAGGAAAACAACCAATCCTTGAATAAGAAGATGGAAGACCTGAAAAAGGACAACCAATCTTTGAGTAAGAAGATGGAAAGGAAAATGGAAGAAAATAATAAGAATTTTGAAGAGAAGATGGAAGAAACCAGTAAGAAAATAGAAAGTGACAACCAACAATTAAGGGAAGAATTGAGAGAGGACAATCAACTGCTGAGAGAAGAATTAAGGGAAGTTAATCAAGAGAACATGAATAAGTTAGACGAGAGGATTGAGTTGGCTAAAGAGGAGTTGATTAAAAAGATAACAGAGACAAAGAAATCCATCGTAAAGAAGTTAGAACAGGAAGTCGTGGTTGTTAACCAGCAGATCAGGGAGGTAGACGAAAGATGTCGTCAGACAGAAAACGAAGTGCTGGAAGTCCGGGAGGTAATACATAAAGAGATTACACATGTCAAGGAACAACAGGAAACGAAACTCGAAGAAAACAAGAAATTTGCCCTGGAAGAAATGAATAAAGTGCGGACACATGTAACCGAAAGATGTGACGGCGTGGAAGCCGCTATGACGAACATCACCGGACAAGTGCGTCAGAGTCAGGAGGAAATTGAATTGATAAGGAACAGACCAACTGGTTACCATCATTTCCCAATGTCCGAAAATAGAGAGTGGCTTAATTTCCGGCAGTATAAACGGAAGCCCACGGAGTTCTTGGCACGCATAGAGGAATACCTAGAAAAACACAGAGGGAACCGGTGGGTCCAGAACAGAGAAATCCTAGACGAGTCGTTTCGGGAGGTGAATGACCATTGGTGGATGGCCAACCGGAGCGACATCGAAAGTTATCAGCAATTTAAGAGCCTCTTCAAGGCGAAATACTGGTCGGAGACGACTCAAAACTTGATAAGAGATAATATATGCCATGGCCACTACAAACCACAAGTCGGTAGTTCGATGACAGCATATTTCCTCGGCAAGGTATGTATGGCCAAGCATTTAGAACCGGCCATACCTGAGGAGTGCCTAATAAATAAGTAGTCATACCATTATGACGAAGAATTATGAATTCGTGCGAGGAGAGGCAGCCAAATAAAAACAATCCAGGCAATGACCAAACTCCTCGAAAACTATGAAAACGAAGACTACTACCGACAGAGCCGGAGAAGAAATGATGGGCCCGAACCAAGGACGTATCCGAACAACAACCAGGGTACGAACAACACCAACACTGGGTACCAAGGAGGCCGGGCATACCCGCAGAATAATAGTTTTAACAATAATAATAACTTTAGCACTACTAATCACAATAATAATAATAATACAGGTCCAAACCATGTGAACCCGAGTCGACCCTCTAATGGTTATCAGGGTAATCGAAATCCCTACCCTCATAACACAAATAGTCAGAGAAGCCCCAATTATGGTAATGATCGTTACCATAATAATAATAATCGTGCGGGTCCAAATAATGGTAATCGCGTTAATAATAGGTTTCCCCGCCCACGAGTGAATTTCATACGAGCCATAGATGGACGACAGCGAAGATACAACAACAATCGAAGAAACAGCTACCGAGGATATGAAGACAGGCGGAGGAGCCTAGAACGGGACCAACCAAGGTACTATCCGACGAGAAGGAGTACTAGTTTAGACGATGCTGAACGGAGGTCTAACCACGAACGACCGGAAGACCATAGGACAGATCGACAGGGGCCCACTCTAAGCATCCCAAATGATGCTTCAACTAGTATGGCACAAAGGAACAACGATGTCGAGCCTTTAAACGGGCACAGGCAGTAATAAATCGCCATAACCCGTTACTGCTCCTAAATACTGGGTATAATCATAATAATGAGTGTAATAGTATATATAATAATAATCGTATCACAGTCATAGGGTACAACTACCTAAAGGACATCCGACATGAGTTATTGGAAGAGGATAACAGTAATCCCTCCAATAACTTTAATAACTAAATAATACATGTCAACGCAGAGGTAGAAGGCATCCCAGCCAAGTTGATGATCGATACTGGTTCAAACGTGTCAATCATAAGTATGACGGAGTTGGAGAGGATACAGCTAGAGTGCGGGAGAAGTTTACCAACTTTGCCATTAAATAATATTATTTTGTTGGGTGCAACCGGCCGACAAAATAAAACAATACGTAGGCAAGTCTCCGCCAGTGTGATGAGCTGTGGTATAGCAATTGATATGGAATTCTTGGTGGCGAGCGGGCTGCCGTTTAATATACTGGTCGGGTGTGATGTGCTCAGGAGGAATTCCGCCATCATTGATATGAGAACTGAGAAATTGTCGCTGTTTACCAACGGACATACTTGGACGGCGAACTTGGTGGGTAGTGACCAAGTCATTCCCGATAGTATCCACCAGCAAATCCGCAAAATTAACTACATCCATCCAACATCTATAATTGAACAAAGAATAGACGACACCTCCAATGAAGATTTATGGTCACAAAAAATCCAGGAGATCAGGGATTTCCGGAGCGGTATAACTGGCGAAAAATTAACCTTAAACCAAGCGAACAAATTAATCAACATCTATGACAAATATAAATGAGTCTTTTCTGATGAGCCCGGTAAAGTGAAAAACTTCCAGTGTACTCTACAGTTCCGAGACACAGTGGACTTTAACCGGAAGTCTTACCCCATCGCGCAATCACGAAAGCAAGCAGTAAGAGCTGAAATAGAACAAATGATTAACCGTGACATTATAGAGAGTAGCCAATCCCCATATACAAGTCCTATCTTGGCTATTCCTAAGAAAAACGGACAAGTCCGTTTGTGCCTAGATGCGCGTGAAATAAATAAAATGATCATAAATGACAGGACTTCGCCCGGTGAGATTGAGGAGATTTTAAAATGGTTCCACGGCACCAAGTACTTTAGTACCTGGGATACGGTGTGCAGGTACTGGCAGGTGGAATTACATCCACAGAGTCGCCAGTATCTGGCCTTTATATTCGAGGGGCGGAACTACCAGTTTAAGAGGTTGCCCTTCGGACTGGTAAATTCCGTCGCAGTCTTTGTGCACTGCATGGACCAGATACTTGGCCAAGAAGCACTACAGTTCACCACTGTATACGTTGATGACTTGCTAGTGTCCTCAGAAACTTGGGAGGAACACTGCTACCGTGTGGAACACGTATTACAGAAGCTAGCGACAAATAATATTACGCTAAAATTAGCAAAATCTCATTTTATCGCTAAGGAAATACAATTCTTGGGTTTCATCTTGAATGATCAGGGAATCTCACCGTCGGCTGAAAAAGTCGAAGTGATTCAGAACTTTCCTACACCTAAGAATCGAAGGCAGTTACAGTCGTTCCTGGGACTCTGTAATTACTACCGCAAGTTCCAGGAAAAGTACTCAGAACTGACTGCCAGATTTCAGCCGCAACTGTCATCCAAAAATAAATGGATCTGGGGTAATGAACAACACAATATATTATCATTAATAAAACAAAAATTCCTTGAACCCATCATACTTCGCCATCCAGATTTTAGCAAACCTTTCTTTCTTAATTGCGATGCCAGTGACATCAGCCTCGGCACTACACTATATCAGGAGGATGAGGAGGGTGAACATCTGGTGATCTGCTTTGCCAGCAGAGCATTGAATCAATGTGAGAAGAACTACCACGTTACAGAAAAGGAATTATTGAGTGTCGTGTTCGCGTGTGGAAAGTTCGCACTTATATCCTAGGTTATTCCGTTACCGTCCGGACAGACCATAAGTCTATATCGTTCCTTAAGAGATGTAAGTTAAGCCATGGAAGGTTAACACGGTGGATACTATTACTGCAAGAATATGACCTTAAGTGGGAATATATCCCCGGAAAGAAGAATGTCGTCGCGGACGTCTTGTCTAGAGTAGACATTGATAAACAGACGTTCGAAGGGGAGAAGGAGAGTATTCTTAAAGTGTACCATATTCTAAGCAGCAGCGCCGGTCTACAATCAATTTTGGAACACCTGAGCACACACCAACAAGTTGACCCGAAATTAATCTCTATTCTAACAAGATTGGAAGCAGGGGACGAGACTATCTCCCAATATTATAAAATCCATAACGGAATCCTGTTTTCAAGACCATCTTTATATAAGGAGGAATGGAAGGTTATTATTCCAACCCATATCGAAAAGGAGATAGTGTTTAATTATCATGTTCGATATGGGCATATGGGCGCCTTAAAGGTAGTAAAAGCCCTGGAAGAGAGCTGCCATATCAAAGTACATAAGAAACTGCCGCATTTGCCAACTCGTAAAAACCAACAACGAGAAAAGAGAAGGGCAAATGATTCCGACACCTCTCAATCGAAACTTGAGAAAGTATTCCTAGATATCTGTGGGCCATTTCCCCGCAGTGGGGGCCGCCACAGATACAAATATCTCGTCATCGTAATGGACCATTATACCAAGTACATCAAGCTATACCCAGCGAATCGGGCGACTACAAATAAAGTTCTCGACATCCTGACCAACCAGTACTTCTCAACCATTGGAAAACCAGTGTCGATCATAACCGACCACGGAACACAATTCAAGGGGAGGAAATGGCGGGATACACTACTGTCAATGGGGGTTCATACCTATAAGACTTCGGTATACCACCCGAGCAGTAACCCGGCTGAAAGAGTCTTGCGAGAGGTGGGGCGCCTATTAAGAACGTATTGCCACGATCAGCAGAGGAGGTGGCAAGAATACTTGGAGGCCACTGAAGAATTCCTCAACCTGGCATACCATGCAGCCATAGGAATAACCCCCTACTCCGCCATGTACGAAAGACAACCCCCACGGGAGATCGAGGAAATATTGGAGTTCACCCAGAGAGCATAAGTATATATTTAATAAAGTTCAATTTCATAAGAAGGTGGCCGAAGATCAGGAGGAACGGCGGAATAAATACAATAAAAGCATGGGTAAGATTATTACTTATACCGTTGGAGAGAAGGTGTTGTTGAAGAATAGGGAATTACCCAGTTCCTTAGAAGGGATAACAAAAAAATTATTGCTTCTGTACCCTGGACCCTACATTGTCTCCAAGAACAATGATAACAACACGTACGAAATTAAGGAGATGGGTTCCAATAAAGTTAAGGGTGTCTTTAACCAGGCATCCATGAAGAAATTTTATGAATAAATCGACAAAATTCTAAAACAAAAGTAAGAACACCTTACATACTAATTATTTGAGAGAAATCTTGTGGAAATAATATAAAACAGAATTTAGAAATAATCCAAATTCCAAAACAATTGTAAGATCACCTTACATACCAAGCATTTGAAGAAAACTTTATAGAAGGATAAAAGGAATAGAATGAAATAATTCAAATAAATTCCAAACAAGTGTAAGATCACCTTACTAACTAAAAATTTGAAAAACTTTATGACAAGAATATAAAAGAAGAATTTTGACTCATCCAAATTAAAAAAAAAAATGTAAGACCACATTACTAACCAAGTATTTGAGAAAAACCATTTGGCAGAAATATAAAAAGAATTTTGAATTGAAAACAACTAAATTTAAAAAGAAAGTAAGTCCACCTTACATATTAAATATTGAGAGAAACATTTTGGAAAGAGAAGAAAAAGAATTTAGAATCCATGTAAATTCTAAAAAATAAATGTAAGCCCACCTTACATACAAATTATTTGAGAAAACTTTATGGAATAATATAAGAAGAATGAATTTTGAATTGTGTATAAATCAAGTTTCCAAACCAAGAGTAAGTACAACTTACCGACCAATTATTAATAAAACACTTGGGTGAAATAAACAGAAAAGATTTAATACCATATTTATGGTAAGCATAAAATATATTTACCATGTTTATAAAGGATCATAATGGGATGAATAAAGGAAACAGACTTTAGAATTAAAACAAATAATTCTGGAGAAATATGATCATGTCTAATTTCAAAATAAAGTGTGAAAAACTTTCCATAAAGGGATACGAAAGGAAATAAACCGTGTGATACGATTTGAGTGATTGAATATAATAAAATACAAAAACTTATGTGGAATTATGAGATAATAAAACTTTGAAGTGGTATGAGGAGAAATTATGACCTCATTATAAAATTAATAAAAAACATTCATTCGAAAGGATAATAACCATGACAGGAATAATGTGAGAATAATATCAAAGATATATGTAATTAAACGAATTAATATAAAATGATTTATGAATTAAATGTCAATTGTGATAATGACAGTTATAAAAAGTTCTAGAAAATAGAACAAGTGGAAATAATAAAAACAGAGCAATAAAATAAAAATGTCATAAAGATATGCTACTATAAACAATGCAGATTATAATTAAAAAACCAGAAGGTAATAAAGAATTTATAACCAAAAGCTTTATATGATAAGGAAAGTTGAAGAATGTAATAATAGAAGAGCTTCCTACCATAATATCAAATGAATGAAACATCAAGTTAAAGAGTCAGAAGAACAACTGAGATAGGAATATTAAAATCTCTGAGAAATATAATAAGTAATAAGTGAAGTATCCCAAAGATATTTTTTTTAAATAGTAACAAATGTGTACTATTCTGAATAATTTTTTTAATCTGTCTGTAGATAATTCCAGCAGTATTAATATGTTTTTTGAGCAGAGATGATTTGCCTCTGTACTCAAATATGTGTGAAGTATTGGACAGCAGAGGAAGTAGCGTACAGTGCCTCTCTAAACTGAACCAGCTCACAAAGTAGGGAACGATAGGGAGGAAATATCCCAAGGAGAAAATACTAAGAAGAAATATGAAAATGAAATAATAAATATGAAACTCAGATGACTATTACTATCAAGGAAGATCAAGTGAGAATGAGAAGGATATAAACTCAAATATAAATAGGAGAATTTTTAAAATGGAAGGAAGTCAAGAATAATAACAAAACTACAATAATTATCATAAGCAATTGTTTCAGACAAAGCAAGTATAGTCTGAAAAAATCACTTCTGGAGAAGGGCATTCTGTAGCGTGACAGAAAATCCACTACTTATTAATTCATATAAAATAATAAAAATTAATTACACCACATATGTTAATATAAAATCGAATGAAATTGAATGAATTCAAAGGAATAAACAACAATAAAATAAAAATTCTCATTACATTATATAAAAACCACTGTTAAAAATCAAAGAAATTATTGAAAGCAACTCAGATTATAAAATCAGGAATTTACCCAGGAAGTTAGGAGCAGTAAACAAATTAGATTACACAATATCATGAAGAGAGAATCAGTTTGACAGTGGTGAAACACCAAAATACCCCAAAGACAAGAAGAAGGAAGAATAAAATTTGTGATCAGGAAGTAAACAATACCCTGAAACCTTTAGCGAAGAGCAAAGTCAGTATCAGTAAATAACTTCGATACTCCAAACTAAACATCAGTTGAGATAACACGAAGTACCTTGGTTTACCCAAGAGTGAAGAATGAAGACAAGAAGAAGGAAGACCAGAAGAAAGACAAGAGTGAAGAATGAAGACAAGAAGAAGGAAGACCAGAAGAAAGACAAGAGTGAAGACAAGAAAGAAGATAAGAAGAAAGACAAGAAGAGAGGAAGAAATAGTATGAAAGAAACACCGTTATAAAACCTATTATTAACTACCATCAACCCCAAACCCATAGAGACAATTAAAAAGAAAGTATAACATCCCAAAATCCTATAAAAATGTAATTATTAAGAAATCAAAAGTGTTGTCTAGTATAATAAGAAGTGGACCAACTAAAGCTATTGTGTGATAAAGAAAATAAACAAGTCTTAACAGTCCATGATTACTAAAGGTCTGGTCTGAGATAATAAGACTCAAAATATCAGAACCACCAGTGAAAGTGAACTTGTGCAAGTGTTTTTGGAAATACAATAAACTTAAAGTTGGTGATACTATGACTTATCAATATGCTATATAACAACTTTTATATTCAATAATACACATCGTCATAAAATAATAAAATGGAAGATTTCCAATATTTTATTATTTTAATGTAACTCTGTTATTACAAGACATTTGTAAAAATGATAGTAACTAGAGTATGGGTGGACATGTTTACTGATGAAGGGGATAATAGATAATAATGGTTTAGACCAGAAAGGACTGGCATTAATTTATGTTCATAGGTTTAAATTGTTTAAAATGGCTATTTGTTCACAGCCATGAACTCAATAGGTTTATAAGAATTTTTAGTAAATAAGATTTATATTGTGACAGTACAAAAAAGTCTGATATAAAAATATGGTATGCAAGGTACCAAACTATTGTATTCCGATGTTTTAAAGTCATTTCTATGGGTTACATAATTTCCCTTTGTTTTGCCGGCAACGACGTAGTTCCAAGACGACAAAATAATCTCAAGGACAGCAGTGGACGTGCAGCTAAAAAGACTTATAATGGTTACCGCCACTAAGAAAGGCGCTTCATATTCATGTTTCATTGGCCAACAGCTCGAAACGTCATTAAAACCACTATGACGTTATGAAAATACGTAACAAACAAAGCTATTATATAACCAGAGACAAAAGAACGATGACGTGTGCTCACTCACACATACGTAGAATTTGCATAATTCTCGCCCCAGTTGACACACAACAGCAGCAGCAGTAACAACTTGTTACAGGCCGCCGGCAATTTATACCGGCAAAGTGTTTTAAAACAGTACAAAATGTAGTTAAAATATCATTATGTGATAATTAGAAGTGAGCCAAACAGTGAGCAGTAATTGTTTTCAAAATTATGCAGTAGAGTCAGTGATAATATCAAAAAACGTAACCAAACCAACTTAAGGCCTCAACATGTGAAACCTCTTCTAGAACTTCTAGTCTACAGATACAGGGAAGTGCAAAACAAATTTTACTAAAGAGCTCGTTAACCCTATAATTAAATATGTGTACACAATAGTAATTTGAATTCATAAGAATGAGTGGGTGAGAGAAAGCGGGGCGTGTTTTTTTAATGTCGACATCCGAACGGGGTGTTGGTTTGCGTTTGCGTTCAGCCAAGATAATCAAAACCAGTTAATAGCAAAGCAGCTGCTAAATTAAAATATGATATTTGTTAGATTAACGATTAACAAGATATAAAGAAGTTCATGATGAAGACGAGCCAACTTTAATGGCCGCCATGTTGATTTTGTCCGGTGTACACGCTTATAGCATTTATGGAATAAAACAATATTCATGATTAATGTTTATACTGAACGTATTCTCATTTCAATGCCTGTCTCTGCCGGCATTCACGCTGAGCAGAATCCTGGATCCCTTAGGTAATAAAAATTCATGTAACGAGATTGAAATAAGCAGATGCTATAATTATGGTGGATACCATAATTATGATACCATAATTGTGGTAGACGCGACACACGTGCTTTATTCGATTAAGGTAAACAAACCCAAATACAAGTTGTTAGATAGTTCATATGACAAATATATTCATATTTATTTAAATAAAAAAAGTGAGTAATTACAAATGACGCCCTCACTGGGACATAAAAAATGAATAATTACAAATGGGCCCGAACTGGTGACTATATAAAATACATTAATAGATTTTATATAATAAGCCTGAATTGCGGCAGAGTGGACATAGAAAGTGAGAATACGCTTGTAAAGTAGACGATAACGATAAGATAAAGCGACAAACCATTAACAAATTTCATAATGGCAGAGAATAAAGAAAATAATTCTTTATTGAACACAATTGATAGTATAAATAATAGTCAAATAAGCATGACGGAATCAGTAGTTATGAGTGAAGAAATAGTGCACTCAACACCAATCCCAAATAATAGGGCTGAGAATAATGAAATTATGAAAATGATGCAAATGCTTTTCAATATACAGAACAATAATTTTAATATAAAATGTGAAGAATTAAAAAACGAAATCGAAAAACAAAATTTTAATTTTGATAAACGAGTTGATGAAATGCACGCACGTTTCGATAAAACGGAAGAGAAAATAGTTGCATTAGTTAATGAGAAGTTGGATAGACAAAAGAATAAAGTAGATGAAAATTACGAGAGTAAAATGGGGGTAGAGAATAGTAGAGAATCAGATAAATTGAATGAAAATAAAGACAAGGTAAGTGGGGTAGAAAATTACGATAAAATAAATAAAGATATAGTAATAGGTGATAATAGTGTGGAGGTTGGTACTATAAATGAAATTTTATGGGGAATTGAATATAATGATAATGGAATGATAGTGGGTGTTGAAGGGTTAAAGAGAGAGAGATGGTATGATAGTGAGAGATATTGTGAGAGAAAGAGGGAGGTAGAAATTTTTAAGATAAGCAGAGATTATGAAGAGTTTAAAGGAAGGTTAGGAGTAGAGATGATATATAATAAAAATAATAAGTACTTACCTTGTAATGAAGCGGATATAGCAGTCGTAGGAGATGATAATGAAAATAATGACTTTATAACGTACCTAGTGGCGACGAATTATACTGGAGGTGACAGGACAATGACCAATCATGACAGATTAAATGAGTTTGTGGAAAATAATGAAAATTTGAATGGTAGATGCATTTATGATGTTAATATAAGAGATTCAATAATAAACAATGTATATAGATATAAGATAAGACTGTTGTTCGACGATATGGGGTAGTTGTGTATTGTTTATTGTGTTATGAACATTTAATTATGTGACCAGTGTTTTTTTTTTTAAATGGACTGATCAGGACTGATTATGGTAAATGATTTAATGATTATGTGAATTGTATATTTTTGTGTATTGATGTCTATGTATTTGTGTAATTTTGCTATTGTGTATTCTATGTATGTTTTGTGTGTAAACTATTGTAGAATTTTAAATAAGTAAAAGAAGTTTAATAATGATTTTGAAAGGATATTATGGAATTTAGATTCTAAAGGGTTAGTAAATGATTAAGCATGTTATAGGTTTGGTTAGTGAGAGGTATTGTTGTTAGTAGATAAGTGATGAATTTTGTAATGGTGTATTAAGTTGAAATGTTGTAAAGAGTTTGGGTAATAAGGACAAATCAGGGCATTGGAGTTAGTTGAATAGAGTTATTGGGAGTTAGGGAAAATAAAGTGCTGAGATGCTGATAATATATAAAGAGGTGTTAGATATTTTAGGGACACAGTGGTTAGTGATTATAGGTAGAGGTGAGTAATGTGGATGGTAATTTTATTGTTGTTGTTGGTGATATTTTGTAATAAGGGATTGGTGTAGGAGTCCAACGAGAGATGTTGAGACGGGAAGGGACCGTTTAGCGCCGGAAAGGGTTATCTGAAAGGGTCAGGAACCGATAAGGGAATGAGTTGGTTAGAGGGAGTACACACATACTAGTACAAAAATGAGCGGTGCCAGAGGTTTTAAATGGGATTTGTGAAGGGGGTTGTTATTGAGATATTGGTGTCATATTATATGTAAATGGTTAGAAGCGGTTGTTAGTGGAAAAAAGAGGTGAGTAAGGTTAGGTTGACAAATACCAAAATAAGATAGAGAAAAAATGAATAATAGAGAGTCACCCAAACTAGTAAGGATAAAAAGGTTAGAAAAGAAAATTCATAGTAGAAAGGTGATGTAACTGAAAGGTAAGGTAAAGGGAAAGGTAAATGATAATTTTGAAATTTTTGTATAGAATCTAAATGAATGTTAAATGATAAAAGTTAATAGAGAGTTGATAGGAAAAATGTTATAAAATTTTGCTACAAGTTATGTAAATTGTTTATTTGTGAATTGTTCAATGTTAGTGTTTAATGCTTATGATGTACAATGTTTTATTATGTCAACAATAGTGTGTGTGGATAGGAGGTTACTACCAAGATAGTAACGATTATAAGATTGAAATTTGGTAAAGTTTGTCCATTCTCTAGAAATGATTCTGCTATAAAGAAGGTTAAATGTAAGAAAAAGTAGTAAAGGAATTATAAAACTTTTAAGTTGTCTGCCATGATATAGATATTGTAAGATTATAAGAAGTAAATTATTAGGGTTAATGGTTGTTGCTAAAGCAGTAAGGTATAGTTTATTTAGGTTAAAAGTAATTGTTTTCATATGGTAAAGGGAGTGAAGATAGTTGATAGAAGTCAGAAGGGTGTACCAGATACCGGAGTGTTAAAAGGAGAAGTAATTATCTATCTTAATTCTTGATATACATTGTTTGAAGTTTGTAGAATTAGGCAAACCAATGCCCCAAAACGCAAACCAATGTGCTAAGAGGAAACATATCAGTTATGGATATGGATATAAGGAAAGCCACTATTTATAAAATTTTGTATTGAATGTTTCAGAGTTTTATGGTGTGGTGACCGCGGTCCTGAGCTGGCCGGTGCGTCAGAACAGGAGCGTAAAGTGCCTCATGGCCTTATGGTGTAGGGATCTCTCTGGAGAAGTCCAGTAAGGTCAGAAGGTGCGAACCTCATCATTGGACCAAGGGTAAGTGATTGAATTTATATTTTTTGTAACACTACAGGGGGTTGTGGCTCCATATCTGAGCTGATCCTTTTAGAGAAGTGTGAATGAGTCAATGAAAGTTTTTGTGTCTCGACACAAAACCTTTCATTGAGGGGGTTTTGTGACAGTACAAAAAAGTCTGATATAAAAATATGGTATGCAAGGTAGCAAACTATTGTATTCCGATGTTTTAAAGTCATTTCTATGGGTTACATAATTTCCCTTTGTTTTGCCGGCAACGACGTAGTTCCAAGACGACAAAATAATCTCAAGGACAGCAGTGGACGTGCAGCTAAAAAGACTTATAATGGTTACCGCCACTAAGAAAGGCGCTTCATATTCATGTTTCATTGGCCAACAGCTCGAAACGTCATTAAAACCACTATGACGTTATGAAAATATGTAACAAACAAAGCTATTATATAACCAGAGACAAAAGAACGATGACGTGTGCTCACTCACACATACGTAGAATTTGCATAATTCTCGCCCCAGTCGACACACAACAGCAGCAGCAGTAACAACTTGTTACAGGCCGCCGGCAATTTATACCGGCAAAGTGTTTTAAAACAGTACAAAATGTAGTTAAAATATCATTATGTGATAATTAGAAGTGAGCCAAACAGTGAGCAGTAATTGTTTTCAAAATTATGCAGTAGAGTCAGTGATAATATCAAAAAACGTAACCAAACCAACTTAAGGCCTCAACATGTGAAACCTCTTCTAGAACTTCTAGTCTACAGATACAGGGAAGTGCAAAACAAATTTTACTAAAGAGCTCGTTAACCCTATAATTAAATATGTGTACACAATAGTAATTTGAATTCATAAGAATGAGTGGGTGAGAGAAAGCGGGGCGTGTTTTTTTAATGTCGACAACCGAACGGGGTGTTGGTTTGCGTTTGCGTTCAGCCAAGATAATCAAAACCAGTTAATAGCAAAGCAGCTGCTAAATTAAAATATGATATTTGTTAGATTAACGATTAACAAGATATAAAGAAGTTCATGATGAAGACGAGCCAACTTTAATGGCCGCCATGTTGATTTTGTCCGGTGTACACGCTTATAGCATTTATGGAATAAAACAATATTCATGATTAATGTTTATACTGAACGTATTCTCATTTCAATGCCTGTCTCTGCCGGCATTCACGCTGAGCAGAATCCTGGATCCCTTAGGTAATAAAAATTCATGTAACGAGATTGAAATAAGCAGATGCTATAATTATGGTGGATACCATAATTATGATACCATAATTGTGGTAGACGCGACACACGTGCTTTATTCGATTAAGGTAAACAAACCCAAATACAAGTTGTTAGATAGTTCATATGACAAATATATTCATATTTATTTAAATAAAAAAAGTGAGTAATTACAAATGACGCCCTCACTGGGACATAAAAAATGAATAATTACAAATGGGCCCGAACTGGTGACTATATAAAATACATTAATAGATTTTATATAATAAGCCTGAATTGCGGCAGAGTGGACATAGAAAGTGAGAATACGCTTGTAAAGTAGACGATAACGATAAGATAAAGCGACAAACCATTAACAAATTTCATAATGGCAGAGAATAAAGAAAATAATTCTTTATTGAACACAATTGATAGTATAAATAATAGTCAAATAAGCATGACGGAATCAGTAGTTATGAGTGAAGAAATAGTGCACTCAACACCAATCCCAAATAATAGGGCTGAGAATAATGAAATTATGAAAATGATGCAAATGCTTTTCAATATACAGAACAATAATTTTAATATAAAATGTGAAGAATTAAAAAACGAAATCGAAAAACAAAATTTTAATTTTGATAAACGAGTTGATGAAATGCACGCACGTTTCGATAAAACGGAAGAGAAAATAGTTGCATTAGTTAATGAGAAGTTGGATAGACAAAAGAATAAAGTAGATGAAAATTACGAGAGTAAAATGGGGGTAGAGAATAGTAGAGAATCAGATAAATTGAATGAAAATAAAGACAAGGTAAGTGGGGTAGAAAATTACGATAAAATAAATAAAGATATAGTAATAGGTGATAATAGTGTGGAGGTTGGTACTATAAATGAAATTTTATGGGGAATTGAATATAATGATAATGGAATGATAGTGGGTGTTGAAGGGTTAAAGAGAGAGAGATGGTATGATAGTGAGAGATATTGTGAGAGAAAGAGGGAGGTAGAAATTTTTAAGATAAGCAGAGATTATGAAGAGTTTAAAGGAAGGTTAGGAGTAGAGATGATATATAATAAAAATAATAAGTACTTACCTTGTAATGAAGCGGATATAGCAGTCGTAGGAGATGATAATGAAAATAATGACTTTATAACGTACCTAGTGGCGGCGAATTATACTGGAGGTGACAGGACAATGACCAATCATGACAGATTAAATGAGTTTGTGGAAAATAATGAAAATTTGAATGGTAGATGCATTTATGATGTTAATATAAGAGATTCAATAATAAACAATGTATATAGATATAAGATAAGACTGTTGTTCGACGATATGGGGTAGTTGTGTATTGTTTATTGTGTTATGAACATTTAATTATGTGACCAGTGTTTTTTTTTTTAAATGGACTGATCAGGACTGATTATGGTAAATGATTTAATGATTATGTGAATTGTATATTTTTGTGTATTGATGTCTATGTATTTGTGTAATTTTGCTATTGTGTATTCTATGTATGTTTTGTGTGTAAACTATTGTAGAATTTTAAATAAGTAAAAGAAGTTTAATAATGATTTTGAAAGGATATTATGGAATTTAGATTCTAAAGGGTTAGTAAATGATTAAGCATGTTATAGGTTTGGTTAGTGAGAGGTATTGTTGTTAGTAGATAAGTGATGAATTTTGTAATGGTGTATTAAGTTGAAATGTTGTAAAGAGTTTGGGTAATAAGGACAAATCAGGGCATTGGAGTTAGTTGAATAGAGTTATTGGGAGTTAGGGAAAATAAAGTGCTGAGATGCTGATAATATATAAAGAGGTGTTAGATATTTTAGGGACACAGTGGTTAGTGATTATAGGTAGAGGTGAGTAATGTGGATGGTAATTTTATTGTTGTTGTTGGTGATATTTTGTAATAAGGGATTGGTGTAGGAGTCCAACGAGAGATGTTGAGACGGGAAGGGACCGTTTAGCGCCGGAAAGGGTTATCTGAAAGGGTCAGGAACCGATAAGGGAATGAGTTGGTTAGAGGGAGTACACACATACTAGTACAAAAATGAGCGGTGCCAGAGGTTTTAAATGGGATTTGTGAAGGGGGTTGTTATTGAGATATTGGTGTCATATTATATGTAAATGGTTAGAAGCGGTTGTTAGTGGAAAAAAGAGGTGAGTAAGGTTAGGTTGACAAATACCAAAATAAGATAGAGAAAAAATGAATAATAGAGAGTCACCCAAACTAGTAAGGATAAAAAGGTTAGAAAAGAAAATTCATAGTAGAAAGGTGATGTAACTGAAAGGTAAGGTAAAGGGAAAGGTAAATGATAATTTTGAAATTTTTGTATAGAATCTAAATGAATGTTAAATGATAAAAGTTAATAGAGAGTTGATAGGAAAAATGTTATAAAATTTTGCTACAAGTTATGTAAATTGTTTATTTGTGAATTGTTCAATGTTAGTGTTTAATGCTTATGATGTACAATGTTTTATTATGTCAACAATAGTGTGTGTGGATAGGAGGTTACTACCAAGATAGTAACGATTATAAGATTGAAATTTGGTAAAGTTTGTCCATTCTCTAGAAATGATTCTGCTATAAAGAAGGTTAAATGTAAGAAAAAGTAGTAAAGGAATTATAAAACTTTTAAGTTGTCTGCCATGATATAGATATTGTAAGATTATAAGAAGTAAATTATTAGGGTTAATGGTTGTTGCTAAAGCAGTAAGGTATAGTTTATTTAGGTTAAAAGTAATTGTTTTCATATGGTAAAGGGAGTGAAGATAGTTGATAGAAGTCAGAAGGGTGTACCAGATACCGGAGTGTTAAAAGGAGAAGTAATTATCTATCTTAATTCTTGATATACATTGTTTGAAGTTTGTAGAATTAGGCAAACCAATGCCCCAAAACGCAAACCAATGTGCTAAGAGGAAACATATCAGTTATGGATATGGATATAAGGAAAGCCACTATTTATAAAATTTTGTATTGAATGTTTCAGAGTTTTATGGTGTGGTGACCGCGGTCCTGAGCTGGCCGGTGCGTCAGAACAGGAGCGTAAAGTGCCTCATGGCCTTATGGTGTAGGGATCTCTCTGGAGAAGTCCAGTAAGGTCAGAAGGTGCGAACCTCATCATTGGACCAAGGGTAAGTGATTGAATTTATATTTTTTGTAACACTACAGGGGGTTGTGGCTCCATATCTGAGCTGATCCTTTTAGAGAAGTGTGAATGAGTCAATGAAAGTTTTTGTGTCTCGACACAAAACCTTTCATTGAGGGGGTTTTGTGACAGTACAAAAAAGTCTGATATAAAAATATGGTATGCAAGGTAGCAAACTATTGTATTCCGATGTTTTAAAGTCATTTCTATGGGTTACATAATTTCCCTTTGTTTTGCCGGCAACGACGTAGTTCCAAGACGACAAAATAATCTCAAGGACAGCAGTGGACGTGCAGCTAAAAAGACTTATAATGGTTACCGCCACTAAGAAAGGCGCTTCATATTCATGTTTCATTGGCCAACAGCTCGAAACGTCATTAAAACCACTATGACGTTATGAAAATACGTAACAAACAAAGCTATTATATAACCAGAGACAAAAGAACGATGACGTGTGCTCACTCACACATACGTAGAATTTGCATAATTCTCGCCCCAGTCGACACACAACAGCAGCAGCAGTAACAACTTGTTACAGGCCGCCGGCAATTTATACCGGCAAAGTGTTTTAAAACAGTACAAAATGTAGTTAAAATATCATTATGTGATAATTAGAAGTGAGCCAAACAGTGAGCAGTAATTGTTTTCAAAATTATGCAGTAGAGTCAGTGATAATATCAAAAAACGTAACCAAACCAACTTAAGGCCTCAACATGTGAAACCTCTTCTAGAACTTCTAGTCTACAGATACAGGGAAGTGCAAAACAAATTTTACTAAAGAGCTCGTTAACCCTATAATTAAATATGTGTACACAATAGTAATTTGAATTCATAAGAATGAGTGGGTGAGAGAAAGCGGGGCGTGTTTTTTTAATGTCGACATCCGAACGGGGTGTTGGTTTGCGTTTGCGTTCAGCCAAGATAATCAAAACCAGTTAATAGCAAAGCAGCTGCTAAATTAAAATATGATATTTGTTAGATTAACGATTAACAAGATATAAAGAAGTTCATGATGAAGACGAGCCAACTTTAATGGCCGCCATGTTGATTTTGTCCGGTGTACACGCTTATAGCATTTATGGAATAAAACAATATTCATGATTAATGTTTATACTGAACGTATTCTCATTTCAATGCCTGTCTCTGCCGGCATTCACGCTGAGCAGAATCCTGGATCCCTTAGGTAATAAAAATTCATGTAACGAGATTGAAATAAGCAGATGCTATAATTATGGTGGATACCATAATTATGATACCATAATTGTGGTAGACGCGACACACGTGCTTTATTCGATTAAGGTAAACAAACCCAAATACAAGTTGTTAGATAGTTCATATGACAAATATATTTATATTTATTTAAATAAAAGTGATTAATAACAATATGTGTTTAAAATGAATTATGTTTGCCAAATAACAGCATACATACCATTAATAATGTTTCAGTAGGTATGCTGTATTAATTCAAAAAGAATTAAATGTATGTTTTCAAACCATGTCAGCAATATGTTCAATCTTAGAATGCTGAATGATGTTCATTATTATTTTTTATATAACAGTTGTATTAATCAAATACTACACCTCACAATGGGTTTGTAAAACGTTTTATTTTCATGAAATAATAACTATGTAAAGTCAGAGGAGGAGTAGGATTAAATTTATTTGAGAAAGACAGAAATATAAAATTCTCAACTCTAGGCCATGTGGTGAATTCACAGAAGCCATATAAACCAGTTAATTCACTTATAATTCCTGTAAACTAGCAAGATTTAGGTAAGGTAAATCAGTTAACCACTACTGTGAATGATCCTATGAGTTAAAGTGATAATAAGGAAATATACCTTAAAAAATTGTAAATTTTCAAAATATATAAATTAATTAATTTTAAAGAGCAATGTCAAATTCAGAGATTAACACAAAAAACCAGTTCAAAGGTTCAATTATATGTATTTAAGGAAAGGAAGAGAAATATGACTAATTAAAATTTATTATAATAGTATTAATAACAATTAAAATGGCAGAAAAATTATATGAAGGCGGAAACCAATTTTTGAGCCTAGATTTCCAAAAAGAGAGAAATTTGGTAATTTCCACAAAATGTCAACAGATATGGACTATAATGTATCAATTTAAAAGGAATGAGATGATTAAACAAATGATAAGGTTCATAATTCATGAAGGTGATGAATAAAATAAATAAATTCCATGTATAATGTAATTTTGTATCATGTGTATGGGAAATCAAAATATTTTAACAATACGTTTTCAAAGATTAACTGGGCCAGATTTTGACTAACATGAAGGAAGAGTTTAGTCTTTTGTTGAATATCAAGGTGAACAGTTCATGTGATATAACGTTCCTTAAAACTGTGTAGAAAATGGTACTACGGTTACCAACTAATATCAGTGAAGCGAGAGTTAAATGAATTAAACACTTTTCTAATTAAACCTACAGAAACTTTAGCGACAATAGTGAAAACTAACACCAAACTTCATTATACTAGTGATTTAAAACAGTAAAACAATATATTTGTGATAATTAACGCTACAAATCATAACCACTTTTTGAGCAGTTAACCCACAGAAGTGAACACATATCAAATAACATAATTAACATAAGTATACACGGAACACTTCTTCAGAACACACCAAACAACCTATTAGACAGATTACACCAGTGCGGGGACATTTAAAACATTTATGAAGGTAATTTTGCTGTGAGATTTTAACACGACGACTTTCCCAATAACCTCGCCATATCTAGGAGCGGCCATCTTTGAAAAATACGAATCTCTGCCTTCCGCATCGAGTGACGTCAGAAGCTACATATGGTTTGATGATTCAACTTTTTTAAACATTATATCAGAATTATTTAAATATTGGTAAATAATAATTATTGAAATTACTTTAATTGTTAATGTTATACTTTCTCGTTGACCCTTCTCTGACTATTAATATAATCGCTCCAAGAACCTTTTTTATATAATATTTGTAATAATTTTTTCCACTGTATGAACGAATCGATTATTCCCTGAGACGGAGTCGATAATTGCTCCCAATCGATTAAAAATCGATTATTTATTAAATTTGTTAATAAATCCATTTATTTCAATTGTTTGTATCTATTATTATTTCACATGCTAATTTAAGGTTTATTTATTAATGCAACGAGACTTCAAGAAGAAGAAAATATTAATTAACAGCGAGATATTGGACCAGCACTAAACATCATAAATCGATTGCTGACCGGAGTTAATCTGATTAACTCCAGACTTGGTTCAGATCTTCCAGAAGTGCTAAATAATTAATAAATACCTTCTTAATTATTAAAATTTTTAACAGAACATTAAAACAGGATTATTTCACAATTACAGACATTAAATAAAACATAAACAAAATTTTTTTTTGAAAATAAAATTTTTTCTCTATTATCTTTTTTTGTAAAGACCGCATACACGGTCTAGTTACAATATATATATATATATATATTACTATGTATATATATATATATATTACTATGTGTATGTATATATATATATTACTATATATATATATATATTACTATATATATATATTACTATATATATATATATATAAATAAATAATATATTAATATATATTTATATATAAATATTTATAATAATAATAGTATGTTTTTCTTTTTTTAATCTAAATAAAAAAAAAGAAAAACATACTATTATATATATATACATATATATATATATATATATTATACATAAATATATAAATGTGATAATACAGTAATATTAACATTAATATTTTTAATTTAACTATAAATATATTGTATAAAAATCATAAATATTACAAAAACCGGGATTACTCAAATGAGTGAATATTGTTGTAAAAGATCTGTTTACAAAGGTTTGATGCCATGATTTATAAATTAATGTAAAAATATAATATTATATTTCAAAAAATTCACCAGTCATGAATTCTTATTTTTATTGTGAGGAAACATCGATTAAAAATAATACATTTTTGAGTGAATATTGCTTTAAAGGGATTGTTTGACATTTTGGAAAACTATGCTATTAATAAATAACTAAAAGGAGGAGTTTTATTCTAGCTTGTAAATTAAATATTTAATTATATTACATGCATAACTTTAAATTGATTGAAAACTATCTAAATGATAGTTATTTATAGCACAGTATTAAGTATTATTAATTATTAATTTTAGAGATAATAATTTTATTTATAGAGGACAAAATTCGTGCCAGCAGTTGCGGTTACACGATTCTCTAAATTTAATTATATTAGTTTCAGTTAAAAAATAAATTAATAGTAAGATTTTTAAATTTTGGTGAAATAATGTATAAATATGTGTTTACTTTTATGTCTGATAAACTTTTATCTAAAACTAGGATTAGATACCCTATTATTGAAAGTGTAAATAAAATAACTAGATTATTAATAGTTATGATCTTTAAATTCAAAGAATTTGGCGGTAATTTATCTAATCAGAGGAATCTGTTTTGTAATCGATAACCCACGATAGATTTCACTTTATATAAGTTTGTATACCTCTGTCAAGAATGCTTTATCAGAATAATTTTCATTAATTTTATTAATAAAATGTCAGGTCAAGGTGCAGTTAATTTTAAAGAAAGAATGGATTACATTATTATAAAAATGAATTGTTTTCTATAATGAAAATCATGAAATTGGATTTGAAAGTAAATTTATTAAATATAGTTTTTTGAATTTAGGTTCTAAATTATGTACATATCGCCCGTCACTCCCACTATAAAGTGGGATAAGTCGTAACAAAGTAGCTGTACTGGAAAGTGTGGCTAGAGTGCAAATTAGAGCTTAAGGCATATTAATTACACTAATAAAAATTATTGATTTATCAATATAATTTGAATAATAATTTAAATTTAAAATTAATTTATTGAGATTATTTTAAGTAAAAATAATTATTTAGTTTTAGTATTATTTATGGAAAAAATATTTTTAATTGAACTGTGAAGATCAAACAATAAATATAAATAAGTAAAATTATAATTTGTACCTTTTGTATCAGGGTTAATTAATTGTATATAAAAATTTATTTTTCCCGAATTATAATGATTTAAAGTTATTTGTTAATTATTGTAATATAAATATTAATAAAATAATTTTAGTGATGAAACTTCTCTCGAACTATAATATTTCTGGTTTCTTAAGAATTAAATTTAATTTAAAATAAATATTATAACTTATATTTTAATATAAAGTTTTATATTTATTTAATTATATTAAGGATAAGCTAAATATAATTTCTATAATATTTTAGATTTTAATTAATTAAATAGGCTTGCAATTAGCCTTTTTATATGAGTAAGTTAAATTTTATTTTTTATTTTAATACATTTAATATATTTTAGGTATATATTAAGAAAATTAAATTAATAAAAATATTTTTATTAAAATGATTAAATTAGTAAATTATAATAAGTTGTATTTAAGAACTAGGCAAATATAATTTTCACCTGTTTACCAAAAACATGTCCTTTAGAAAAATATTAAAGGTCTATTCTGCCCAATGATATTTTAATGGCCGCGGTAAGTTGACCGTGCAAAGGTAGCATAATAATTAGTCTTTTAATTAAAGGCTTGTATGAATGAATGGATGAAAAATTTTCTTTTTTAATTAAAATAGATTGAATTTAGAGTTTAAGTAAAAAATCTTAGATAAATAAGTGGGACGAGAAGACCCTATAGAATTTTAAATAAATTTGTTTTACTAGAATTTAGAATTAACAACTGAAAAAATTATTTTATTTTTTGTTGGGGTGACATTATAATAAATAAAACTTTAAATGAACTTTTCATAAATTAATGCTTAATTGATCCAATTTTTTGATTATAAGATTAAATTACCTTAGGGATAACAGCGTTATTAATTTGGAGAGTTCATATCGATAAATTAGATTGCGACCTCGATGTTGGATTAAGAAAAGAGTTTAGAGCAAAATCTAAATATTCTAGGTCTGTTCGACCTTTAATTTCTTACATGATCTGAGTTCAAATCGGCGTGAGCCAGGTTGGTTTCTATCTACTAATATATTTTTGATATTAGTACGAAAGGACCATATCAAATAATTTAATTTATTCTATTTTAGCAAGAAGTGTATTAAATTTAGAATTTAATTATGTAATAATATTACATGTAGAAAATGTTTATAATTACTGTTTTAATTACTGCTTTGTTTATTTTGATTGGTGTTGCATTTTTAACTTTGATGGAGCGTAAGATTTTAAGATATATTCAAATTCGTAAGGGTCCAAATAAAGTAGGATTTATCGGTATTTTACAACCATTTTCAGATGCTATTAAGTTATTCTTAAAAGAGAGAAATATACCAATGTTATCCAATTATTTAATTTATATAATTAGACCTGTGTTAGGCTTATTTAATTCTTTACTATTGTGAGTTATTTATCCATACTTAATCAATTGTGTTTCGTTCAATATGGGTATAATATTTTTTTTTTGTTGTACAAGAATAGGGGTTTATAGTTTAATGATTACAGGCTGATCATTAAATTCTAATTACGCTATATTGGGTTGTATTCGATCAATTGCTCAAACTATTTCATATGAAGTCAGTCTTGTATTAATTATTTTGTGCCCTATTGTAATGATTGAGAGTTTTAATTTAATTGAATTTTATTTTTTTCAACAATTTAAATGATTAGTATTTCTGTTTTTTCCTTTGAGAATTTGTTGAATTTCATCATCAATAGCTGAAACTAATCGATCACCATTTGATTTTTCTGAAGGGGAATCAGAATTAGTTTCTGGATTTAATGTTGAATATAGAGGTGTAGGATTTGCATTTATTTTTTTAGCTGAATATGCTAGAATTATTTTTATGAGTATAATATTTTGTTTAATATTTCTAGGTAGAAAAATTAATTCTTTGGTTTTTCCTATTCAACTAACATTAATTTCATTTTTATTTATTTGAGTTCGAGGTACTTTACCTCGTTATCGTTATGATAAATTAATATATTTAGCATGAAAATCATATTTACCAGTAAGTTTAAATTTATTGATTTTTTTTTTCATGATTAAATCTATTATTTAGTTCATTAAAAATTGTATTAATATTAAGTTAATAGAACTTAATTTTCTTTTCTTTACTTTCAAAGTAAATGCTTTATTTATAAGCTAATTAACTATTTAATTAATTTATCTCAAAAAGATTTAATTATAGGGTCTAAAACAAAATATATAAAATAAATTGTTGTTAAAAGTATCCCGATCTTGATATATGGGTATTCAACAGGACAAGCTCCAATCCAAGTTAATAAAATTAAAACAATGAATAAATATCAAAATAAAATCTGATTAATAGGGTAATTTAATAGTCCTATAAATTTTGAATTGTTTATGAAGGGAACAAAAATTAAAATAAAAATTGATATGAATAATGCAATTACTCCTCCTAATTTATTAGGAATAGATCGTAGGATTGCATATGCAAATAAGAAGTATCATTCTGGTTGAATATGTTTTGGAGTAACTAATGGGTTTGCTGGAGTAAAATTATCAGGGTCACTTAATTTATATGGTTCAAGTATCATATAACAAAGAAAAATAATTAAAATTAATAAAAATCCTAGTACATCTTTAATAGAAAAATAAGGATGGAATGGAATTTTATCATTATTTGAATTAATTCCAAGTGGATTGTTTGACCCCAAAACATGCAAGAAAATAAGGTGTACAATTGTTAATGCTAAAACAACAAATGGTATAATAAAATGGAAAGAATAAAATCGAGTTAATGTTGCATTATCAACAGCAAATCCTCCTCAAATTCAATTTACTAAAATTGTTCCAATATATGGAATTGCTGACAATAAATTCGTAATGACTGTTGCTCCTCAAAATGATATTTGTCCCCATGGAAGGACATAACCTATAAAAGCAGTAGCTATTAAAGTTAATAAAATGATCACTCCTACAGCTCAAGTTTCAAAATTTTTATATGAACCATAATATAGTCCTCGCCCAACATGCAAATAAACACAAATAAAAAACAATGAGGCTCCATTTGCGTGTGAAATTCGTAATATTCATCCATGATTAATATCACGACAAATATGTCTTAATCTATTAAATGCACTTGCTACATCTGCATTATAATGTATTGACAAAAATAATCCAGTTAAAATTTGAACAACTAAACATATTCCTAGCAGCGATCCATAATTTCATCAATATGATAAATTCGTAGCTGCCGGTAAATCAATTAGTGAATTATTTATTATTTTAATTAATGGGTGTATACGTCGAGTGATGTTTAACATTCGTTAAAATTTTCTTCGTAAAGGAGACAATTTAATTCTAATAATATTCACAACAACAATCAATGTAAATAGAAGATAAATAACTAACATAATAGTTATTATTCCTGACGGAAATATATATAATTTTTTAATTATAAATCTATCAAATAAATTATTCATTTCCAATAATTTATTAACTCTATCTATCTTAAATCTAATAGTATTTATAATTATGATCAAAATTCAAATAATTATGTTTAATATTAATAATTTTATTGAAAAATAAAATTTTTCATTTGAAGCAATTCTTGATATATATATAAATAAAATTAATATTCCTCCAATAAAAACAAGAAATAAGATATAAGAAAAAAAATAAGAATTTATATAAAATATACAAATAATTCTGGTTAGTATTGTTTGTATTAATAAAATAGATCCTATTGATAATGGGTGCTTCATAAAAATAAAATTTATTGATAATAGAATTGTAATTGATATTATAATTTTCATACAGAAGATAATTTAATAAAAATGTAAGCTTTGGGTGCTTAAAATGATTCTTTACTCTCTTCTGAAGTTTTAAAATTATTAATTTATCTTAGATTTACAAGATCTAAATTTTTTTTAAACTATTAAAACGAATGAATTTGTCATTACCTTTATTGTATTTAATTATATTTATATCGGGCATTATCTCATTATGTTTAAATCGAAAACATATCATAATAAGTTTATTAAGATTAGAATTAATAATTTTAAGATTATTTTGTATATTTTCTGCATTTCTATCAATTGAATTAAATGATATATATATATTAATAGTTTTGCTAACATTTAGTGTTTGTGAAGGAGTTGTAGGATTATCAAGATTGATTAATATGATTCGATCACATGGTAATGATCAACTATTATCAATATCTTTAAAAACATGTTAAAATTAGTTTTATTTTCATTATTTTTAACCCCTTTATTATTTAACATATGGTTATTAAGAAATATACTAATTCTTTTAGTGCTATTTATCATCTTATTCTTTAGAAAAGATTTAATTATACTAAGATATAACATACATATAGATAATATTTCATATAGATTAATTATTCTTACAATTTGAATTACCTTCTTAATAATTAATTCTAGTCCCTTATATAAATATAATAATATAAATTTATTTTTGTTTATAGTGTTATTATTAATAACATTATTAATTTTATCATTTTGTTCATACAATATTATAATATTTTATATCTTTTTTGAAACTAGTTTGATCCCTACCATAATTATTATTATAGGATGGGGGTATCAACCTGAACGAGTGAATGCCAGATATTATTTATTGTTTTATACTTTATTCGCATCTCTCCCCATATTAGTTTCAATTATATATATGTATAGAAATAATATAACTAATATTATAATGTTAATGAGATCAGATAATAGGTTTATTTACTTAGGGATAACATTAGCATTCATAATTAAGGTTCCATTATTTATATGTCATTTTTGATTACCAAAAGCTCATGTCGAAGCACCTGTTTCTGGTTCTATAATTTTGGCTGGAATTCTTTTAAAATTAGGAACTTATGGTTTAATTCGTGTTATATATATTATACCAGTAATATTTATCAATTATAGATTCATCTGAATTTCTATTTCATTAATAGGGGGAATTATGATTAGATTATCTTGTATAATGCAAATTGATATAAAATCTATAATTGCATACTCTTCTGTAGCTCACATAAGATTAGTTATTGGAGGAATTATAACAATAAATATATGAGGTATAGTCGGAGCATATTTCATAATAATTGGACATGGTTTATGTTCATCTGCTTTATTTTGCTTAGCAAATATTTCTTATGAACGTTCGGGAAGACGTAGAATCCTAATTAATAAAGGAATATTAAGATTTATGCCTTCAATAACTCTCATATGATTTTTAATATCTTCTAGAAATATTTCATGTCCTCCAACAATTAGTCTAGCAGGAGAAATTATAATTTTAAATAGATTAATGTCTTGAAATCCATTGTGTATAATTTTCCTATCTTTTTCTTCATTTTTATCAGCTTGTTATAGTTTATATCTATACTCTCATACCCAACATGGAATAATTTTCTCGGGTTGTTACTCTTTTAATTCTGGGAACGTACGTGAATTTTTTTTAATTATAATACATTGAATTCCATTAAATTTAATTATTTTGAAATTAACATTATTGATATAATTCAATTAGTTTAAAATAAAACATTAAATTGTGGATTTAAAAATATAAATCTATATTGGATCATTACTAAAAATAAACTTAATACATATATTTTCTTAATTTTATTGATTTTAAGATTAATAATATTAATTTTATCAATAAATATGATTATTTTTGATTATGCAATTATAATAGAATGACTAATTGTTACAATTAATTCATGTAATATTTATATAACATTAATTTTTGATTTTATATCAACTTTATTTCTTTCAACTGTTATATTTATTTCATCAATGGTTATATTATATAGAGGTATATATATGATAAATGATAAATATATTAATCGATTTATTTATATTATTATAATATTTGTAATGTCAATAGTATTATTAATTATTAGACCTAATATAGTAAGCATTCTCATTGGATGAGATGGATTAGGATTGGTATCATATTGTTTAGTTGTTTATTATCAAAATTTAAATTCTAGAAATGCTGGGATACTAACGGCATTAATAAATCGTATTGGAGATGTTATAATCCTTTTATTAATTGCATGAATAATAAATTTTGGATCTTGAAATTTTATATCTTTTATTAATAAGATAATAATGAGTCCAATAATTATGCTAGTTGTTATTGCAGGATTTACAAAAAGAGCTCAAATTCCTTTTTCTTCATGACTTCCAGCAGCTATAGCTGCTCCAACTCCAGTATCGGCCCTTGTTCACTCATCAACATTAGTTACTGCAGGAGTATATTTAATTATTCGATTCAGAAATTTAATTATATCATTCAATCTAATTCAAGTATTTTTAATGTTATCATTACTAACAATAATTATATCAGGTCTAGCTGCAAATTTTGAATTTGACTTAAAAAAAATTATTGCATTATCAACTTTAAGACAATTAGGAATTATAATATCAATTTTAATATTTGGTTATCCAATATTATCTTTTTTTCATCTTATTATTCATGCTTTATTTAAGGCATCACTTTTTTTATGTGCTGGAGTATTGATTCATAGATTAATGAATAATCAAGATATTCGCATAATAGGCTGTATAAGTTATAATATACCAATAACTAGAACATTCATAAATATTGCAAATTTATCATTATGTGGGATACCCTTTATGAGAGGGTTTTATTCAAAAGATTTAATTATAGAAATAATATGCTCCAGAAATATTAACTTTTTAATTTTATTATTGATATATATTGGAATTGGAATAACATCTTTCTATTCTGCCCGATTAACATATTTTTCAATAAACATAAATTTTAGTTATTATAATTTTAGTTCACAAAACGAGTCATTTAATAGTATATTAAAGAGAATCATGGTTTTATCTATTTATTC
This sequence comes from Magicicada septendecula, assembly GCA_034769895.1. Classification (NCBI taxonomy): domain Eukaryota; kingdom Metazoa; phylum Arthropoda; class Insecta; order Hemiptera; family Cicadidae; genus Magicicada; species Magicicada septendecula. Next base: position 132,378,841 of record CM068372.1, read on the forward strand.
AATTTTATCAGGGTCTATATTTAGATGAATCATATTTAATAATCCTGTAAGAATTATTCTCCCCATAGAGGGGAAACTAATAGCAATGGCTTTATCTTTTCTAGGGTTATTAATTGGATATGAAATATCCATGTTTTCATCCATAGTAAAAAAATTTACAAGAGAGTTCATAAATTCCATATGATTTTTAAAACAACTATCAACCTTTCATACTCAATTTCTTTTTTTAAAAAATTCACTTATATTTCAAAAATCAATTGATTTGGGATGAGGAGAAAAAATTGGGCCTCAAGGCATGATTGAATTGATAAAATTAATTATAATATTTAATATTAATATAAGAAAAAATAATTTCAAGATTCAAATAATAACATTTATTGCTTGATTTCTAATTATGATATATTTAAATAGCTTAAACATTAGAGCATAATATTGAAGATATTAAGGTAATAAATATTTTTAAATATTTATAAGGATTTTCCTCTCTTTTCAATGAAAATGAAATGTTTTATAAACTTTATAAATAAGGAAAAAACGGAGTTTAACCGCTTTAAAAGCTAGTTAGCAGCTGCTTTTATTCTTATTTCCTTTTAACTGGAAATTATATATTCAATAACTTTATTAACAATAAAGTGCCTTATTTTTGGCTTCAATTAATAAACAAAGGAATAAAGATTCTTTTTTTAGGTCGAAACTAAATGTATTTATTACTTCATTGCTTTTAAGAATGGCTAGTATGAGCACCTATTGATTGCAATCCAATAATTATAATTAAATACATTCCCATTAAATTCAATTTAACATACTATTTTTTCATTCATGATATAAGCCTAATATTAAAAATAACAAAAATAACAATATCACTAAATAAATTTCAATAATATTAATAGTTGATATTGCAATAACTATGGGTATAATAATCACTAATTCAACATCAAAAATAAGGAAGATGACTGCAATTATAAAGAAATGTCTTGAAAAAGGAATTCGAGATGACTCAAAAGGATCAAATCCACACTCAAATGGAGATGATTTTTCATGATCAATTATTGATTTAGTTGACACAAAATATAAAAGAGTTATTAAAGTAAATAAAATTAATAATATCATAATACAATAACTTACAACATTGAAAATTATTCTATTTAAAAATTAATCCTTTTAATTGGAAGTTAAATATACTTATATACTAATAGAATATTTATCTACCCCATCAGTAAATTGATATATATAAAAATAGTCAAACAATATCAACAAAATGTCAATATCAAGCAGCTGCTTCAAAACCAAAATGATGAGCTCTAGAAAAATGAAATTTCAATTGACGTAATAAACAAATTATAATGAACGTTCTTCCAATAATAACATGAATTCCATGAAACCCTGTTGATACAAAAAACGTTGATCCGTATACAGAATCTGAAATACAAAACGATGATTCAAAATATTCATATACCTGAAGAATAGTAAAATATATACCTAATATTAAAGTTAATAAAATACCATAAACAGATTCATTATATTTACTTTCTATTATGGAATGATGAGCTCACGTAATTGTTACTCCAGAACACAATAAAATTATAGTATTTAATAGAGGAATTTGTATTGGGTTAAAAGGCATAATTCCAGAAGGAGGTCAATTTATACCAATTTCTATGACAGGTCTTAATCTTCTATGAAAAAATCCCCAAAAGAAAGAAATAAAAAATAAAATTTCTGACACAATAAATAAAATTATTCCTAATTTTAGACCTCTCACTACAACTATTGTATGAAATCCTATAAACGTCCCTTCACGCGAAATGTCACGTCATCATTGAATTATAGTTAAAATTAAAATTAAAAATCCAAAAGATAATAAAATAAAATTTTGTATATGAAATATTATTACTATACCAGAAACAAAAGTTAGAGCTCCAATTGACCCCGTTAGAGGTCATGGTCTACAATCAACTAAATGATACGGATGATTATTCATTAAGATACTTCTCTATAATACAGAGTTCTTAAAACTGTAAAAACATAAGATTGAATTATACAAACTGCTGATTCAAATAATATCAATAATATCTGAATTAAAATAATTAAATTTATATAAATTTCTAAATTAGTTGATCTATTTCCTAATAATGTTATTAGTAAATGACCAGCAATCATATTTGCTGTTAGACGAACAGCCAAGGACCCTGGTCGAATTAAATTTCTGACAGTTTCAATACATACCATGAAAGGTATTAAAATTATTGGAGTTCCTATTGGAACTAAATGACAAAACATATGATTTGTATTATTAATAAATCCAAATAAAATAAAAGTCAATCAAAGAGGAAGAGCTAAACTAAGAGAAAATACTAAATGTCTTGATCTAGTGAAAATATATGGAAACAATCCAAGAAAGTTATTGAATAGAATAAAAATAAATAAAGAACAAAATAATAATGATCTACCAAAAGATCCTGAACTTATTAATAAATTTAATTCAAAACTTATTGTATTTAAAACTTTATTTATAAAAATTACATAACGACTAGGAATATATCATAACCCTATAGGCATGAATAATAATAAAATTAAAGAACTTAATCAATTTAATGAAAATAACCCTGTTGATGGATCAAAAGTTGAAAATAAATTTGTTATCATAATCAGTTATATAAATTATTAAAATTATTAGTCAAATTTATCTTTGGAATTTTCATAAAAGAAAAATAAATAAAAGTTATAATTAAAGTAACAATTAATAAAAAAAAGAAAAACAAAAAACATCAATTTATTGGAGATATTTGTGGGATAGAAAAATACCATTCTTAGTTTCTTGAATCTGACAGATTGATGTTTTTATAATAAACTAACTTTTCATCATTAAAAGTAGTCGTTAGTTACTATAAATTGGTTTAAGAGACCATCACTTACTTTCAGTCACTTAATGAATAGCTTATTAATCAATTAATAAAACAATTTATATCAACTCTTTCAATAACAATAGGTATAAATCTATGATTTGCTCCACAAATTTCAGAACATTGACCAAATGATATACCAGGTCGATTGATAAATATTCTCGCTTGGTTTAATCGACCAGGCACGGCATCCACTTTAATTCTCATAGATGGTATAGCTCATGAATGAATAACATCAAATGATGAAATCAATAATCGAATTTGAGTACTAAAAGGTAAAATCGTTCGATTATCTACTTCTAATAAACGGAATTCTCTAATTAATATATCATTTTGAGATTTTATATAAGAATCAAATTCAATATTTAAAAAATCTGAATATTCATATGATCAATATCATTGATGACCAATAATTTTTAAAGTTATTAAAGGTTTATTAATTTCATCCAATAAGTATAATAATCGTAAAGATGGGAATGCAATAAAAATTAATGTTAAGGCAGGCAAAAGTGTTCAAAAAAATTCAATTAATTGTCCTTCTAATAAAAGTCGATTAATAATATTATTAAATATGATAACTGTTATTATATAAGTAACAATTGAAGTGATAATAATTAAAATAGTTAAAGTATGATCATGAAAAAATATTAACTGTTCTATTAATGGTGATATAGCGTCCTGCATATTAATATAAGATCAATTAGAAATTTTTAACAAAAGTTATTTATATATGAATCTTAAATTCATCGCACTTCATCTGCCATATTAGAATTGAACTAATAATGGAATCTCACTATATGAGTGCTCAGACGGAGGAAGTTTATGTAACCATTCAATAGAAGAATTTATATTAATTGAATATAAAATCAATCGATGTGAAATAAATCTTTCTCAAATAATAAACAATAAAAATAAAATTCCAATAAATGAAATTCTTCTTCCAATAGAAGATACAATGTTTCATGATATAAATGCATCAGGATAATCTGAATATCGACGTGGTATACCTCTCAATCCTAAAAAATGTTGGGGAAAAAAGGTTAAATTTACCCCTATAAACATAATCAAAAAATGAATTTTTAATCAATTAGAATTTAAAGATAATCCAGTAAATAAAGGATATCAATGAATAAATCTTCCTAAAATTGCAAATACTGCACCTATTGATAACACATAATGAAAATGAGCTACAACATAATATGTATCATGTAATACAATATCAATTGATGAATTAGCCAAAATCACCCCAGTCAACCCACCAATAGTAAAAAGAAAAACAAAACCTACTGCTCATAAAATTGAAGGTCTTATCTTGATTTTAACTCCTCTCAAAGTTGCTAATCATCTAAAAACTTTAATTCCAGTTGGAACAGCAATAATTATTGTAGCAGAAGTAAAATAAGCCCGTGTATCAACATCCATACCAACTGTAAATATATGATGTGCTCAAACAACAAATCCTAAAATACCAATTGATATTATAGCATAAATTATTCCTAGTGATCCAAAAGATTCAATTTTTCCTCTCTCTTGAGTGATAATGTGAGAAATTAGTCCAAATCCAGGCAAAATTAAAATATATACTTCAGGATGTCCAAAAAATCAAAATAAATGTTGATATAAAATTGGATCTCCTCCACCTGAAGGATCAAAAAAAGAAGTATTCAAATTTCGATCAGTTAATAATATTGTAATTGCACCAGCTAAAACTGGTAATGAAAGCAATAATAAAAAAGCAGTAATTAATACTGCCCACACAAATAAAGGTAACCGATCCATGTATATTCCCACTGATCGTATATTAAAAATTGTTCTAATAAAATTAACTGCACCTAGGATTGAGCTAGCTCCAGCCAAATGTAAAGAAAAAATAGTTAAATCAACACAAGATCCTGAGTGTGCAACGCCTCTTGACAACGGAGGATAAACTGTCCAACCAGTACCTACACCTCTATCAACCATTCTACCAATTAATAATAATGTCAATGAAGGTGGTAATAATCAAAAACTTATATTATTTATTCGAGGGAAAGCCATATCAGGAGCACCAATTATCAAAGGAACCAATCAATTCCCAAATCCTCCAATCATAACTGGCATCACTATAAAAAAAATTATAACGAAAGCATGAGCAGTAACAATCACATTATAAATTTGATCATCTCCAATAAAAGATCCAGGAATGCCTAATTCAACACGAATAAGAACTCTTAAAGTTGTACCTACTATTCCCGATCAAATCCCAAAAATGAAATATAATGTTCCAATGTCTTTATGATTAGTTGAGAAAAATCACTTATTCATAACTAATCATTGATTTATTCCCAATTGAGATGACTGAATTAGGTAATAAACTGTAAATTTATTTATGGATATGCTTTCCTCTCAATAATCTAATCTAATCTAATATTTCTTCCCTATTCTCTTATTTTTTTCTTCAATCTAGTCTTATATTTAATAATAATATTAAATTGCAAATTTAAAGGTGATTAAAATAAATCTAAGGCTTACAAGAAATTATATTTTTAACTTTGAAGGATAATAGTTTTATTAACTTAAAACCTTACTAATTCATAACATTAAATAAGGTTACAACTATAAATCCAATCAATAAAGAATTTACTATAAATAATGTATTATTTAATCTAAAAGTTGACAACTTTAAAGATATATTGTTTATCATTAACCCTGTCATTACAACTCGCAAATAATAAAATAACACTAATAAAGCAGTTATTACTAAAATTAAACAAAAAATACATTTTATTAACCAAAAGACAATAAATTATCATAAATTTTGGGAAAAACCCTAAAAATGGTGGTAATCCACCTATTGACATAAAAATAATTATTAACATTAATGATTTAACCCTATTGTTAAACAAAATAAAAATTTGATTTAAATAATTTATATTATTTATTCAAAACAGATAACAAGTCAAAAATAAAGAGAGGGAATAAATTAAAAAATATACCAGCCATATATAATTTATCAATATAACCCCTCTAAAAATTCAACTTAAATTGTAAATTGATGAATATGCTAAAATTTTTCGAATTGATGAATAACACAGTCCCCCTAATGAGCCTCAAATACATGATAAAACAATAAATAAAATCAATCTTATATCTAAATAACTCAATAAAATAATGGGAATAATCCTCTGAACGGTTATAATTAAAAAAGACACTAGTCAAGATAATCCATCAATTACTGAAACATATCAATAATGGAATGGAGGAGATCCAATTTTAATTATTAAACTAATTATAATAAAATATTTTACTTGAAATAATATTCCTAAAATAACGACAAACAGGAATAATAGTCTTGAACCCATTCTCTGAATAATAAAATATTTAATTATTGACTCAGATGAGTAAACTCTTATTTTATTTATCATAAAAGGCAAAAATGATACCATATTTATTTCGACTCCTATTCAACAACCCAGTCAATTGTTTGAACAAATCACCAATATAATACCAAAAAATAAGAATGCCACAAATACTATATAAGAAGAATTTTTTTTAATTAAAAAGAGGATAATTTTCCATAAATGAGGTATGAACCCATTAGCTTAATTTTAGCTTATCTTTTATATGTTGTAGTTTATGAAGAACATTAATTTTTGATATTAAAAGACAGTTTAATTCTGTTAACATAATAAGAGTATAATATTACATAATTTATTCTATCAAAATAACCCTTTTTCACTCAGGCATCTTATTTTTTTTCTTGTTTTTCTTTTTTTTTTTTTTTTATATATGGCTTATAATATCTGGTGTACGGTTTATTATACAATAGACTTACAGCCAATACTAGATTCGCAACTTTATATACTCTTTCCTTCATTTCTTCCTATCTCTATTTATTGATTAAAATAAAATTACGGAACTGAATAACTAGTAACAGTTAAAGAGTTAGTTAAAATACAATAATTACATCAATTTTTGTACACCCACATTTTGCAAATCCGGTTAATAAAATATATGCTTACAGTATATTTATAGTTAAATTAAAAATATTAATGTTAATACTACTGTATTACCATATTTATATATTCATATATAATAAATATATATACATATGTATATATATATATAATAGTATGTTTTTCTTTTTTTTTTTATTTAGAATTAAAAAAAAGAAAAACATACTATTATTATTATAAATATTTATATATAAATATATATTAATATATTATTTATATATATATATATAATGATATATAGAACCAATATATATATATATTGTAACGCAACAGAAATGCTAGCATCCGTGTTACATAAAAACAAGGTTAACAGAATAATAAACAAGTCAATATCTAACCCCATGATAGAACACAGATCTAATAATTACATTTATAATTATAGATAAAGGTAAATAAGGATGCAAGGTAGTATTAACAAGAATAAACGAACCTGTAAGTTAGATAATAGTTGATGATATATGTTCAGTGAAGAGCAAACAAAAAATGAAACAATAATTTACTTTATAGTAATAGCAAATAAGAATTTTGAGTTAAGAGATATAATTTTGTGACAACAAATATTATGAAAGTTTATGTTATGTTATACCAAATATGTGTTGAGTTAATGAAAGATAATGAAACAAGATGTATTATTCAATGACTGTTGTAGAATGAAGTGTGAAGCAGCTAATTAACGTTAATAGATTTGAATTTTCTTATATGTGATCCATAGGTCAAGATAAAATTGTTATTAGATATAGAAAAATAATTGTTTATGTAAATGTTAATAGTTAAGATTGATTATATGTATGAATTTATGTAAAAGGGGCTATAGATGTTTACCAGTTATAAACACAGGTAGATCCGTTTACAATAAAAGGCCTAACAGCCAGAACCACTATATAACCACTCATAACATAAAGGTTAGGTACATCAATTAATAATAATTAATGAATACGATTTGAAGAGCTAGAAAAAAACATTAAATTAATAATGATATATAATAAAATTTATACAAATTATGATAATGCCATAATACCATGATATCGATTAATAACGTTTAATATCGAAAAGGTATTAAATAAAAAAAAAAAAAAAAAACAGGTTTATATAAAAAAAACCAGCAGAATGTGTAGAAAATAATAAACCAACTATCTGTAAAGTTACATTCCGATAGGACAGCAAATTGATAAGAAATAGACAAAAAATATATGAAATAAACACTATATTCAAAACATGTGGAAGGAAGAAAAATCATGTGTTGCTAGGGACAACAGAAAAAGAGGAAGTTGTTGATTTGACAATAATTGCTTTGATGATCTGAATGTGATGAGATTAATAAAAAACCAAGAAATATCTATTTAATTGGAATATACTAAATTAGTAAATACTATTATAAAATACAAAATACTAATGATAATATTTATGACTCTTGCCAGTGTAAATTAACCAAACAAGACTATAGTATGAAATCACAATAGAAAATAAATAACTGGATTCTACAAGGAAGGACTTGAACTGTCCCATATCCGAAGGGAATTGATGATATATTAAACAAATAGAAAGAATTAACAGTATCACAATTAATAATATACACTACACCAGAAGTTATAACCTTTCAAATACACGGAACAACACTAATTGCTTCAACCGAGAGAAGAACATATTTGGATCCTGGAGTTGCAGAAGAAGCATCAATCGGGCTGTAAATCAATCCAGAGAGCTGTACTTCCGAAGTGGACAGGACAAGAATTCCATTTTATTAAACCGAAGAAAGAATATCGTACGGCATAATTGTCCAGAACAGTAAATTTATCAATCAACCGCCTACACGATTTGCTTCGTTCTAGTCTGGTAAATTATTATTATATTAATCATACTAACTACACAACACTTCAAATTTGTAAATCTTGCATTCTTATCTATGTATTTTTAATCTTCCCCACAGTTACAAGAACCTTCACACCCTGAATTAAATTAATTACAAATTAAAACACACTATATAACTGAATTTAAATAAAGGATCGGAATAATCAACAATCGATTCACGCAATCTATAGCCCAAGCATATGTTAATTAGAACATATCTTATTACATGTTAAAGAAGTAAACAAATAAAGAACCTTTGTATAATTGCCAAAATCTTGTCATTTGGAGTATGATTTAATGAGTTGGGAATAAAAAGTAACTGAATATGTATAGAATAATTGGTTAACATAAACAGTGAAATAACCTATAAGTTTCGTTGAGCCGATACTACAGCGCTTATAGCGGAATTATCTGACACCAAAGAGAGAGCGTAAAAATACAAAATTAGATATAATTCTCTTCAAGGTATAATAGGGTTGAACGAAATTACAGAATAACGCATTAATTATTTAAGTTTCAGGTACACTAACACTGATATTTTTTAGAGAGCTAAGTTAATATTAATTAATTACATCAATATATCCCACAACTCCAAATATCTCAGATATTTAAATAATTAAGTAAATTAAATGACCTGAGAGAGTAAAGACAGGGGACATACCCGCTCATAGCAACGATAGGCTTACATTGCGTGACACATTATAAGACGCAAGTCGTCGTCTTATAACAAATTGACGAACCCAACAGTGGGGCTTAAACCGTACGTACCCGATATATAACAAATTGGCGCTCAACCAGTGTAGGGCTTAAGTTAAGTAAATATAACTATATTAATATTACTTAACCAGAGCAGGCAACTGTGGGACAATAAACATGCATACCAGAGGTAGATCAAGGATTAGGGCAGGAGAAACGGAGAAGGAAATAGATGAACAAGAACAGGAAATAGAACTAATAACAGATAGTGAAATGGAACAGCGGACAGACGAAACAACGGAAACTGAAATAATTGCGGACAAGGAAAAGGAAGCAATTGAAGAATAGGCCCAAGGGGACCAAATAGATAAAGCGGAAGCCAGAGAAGGACTCAATTGGGAAAAATTAATGGACTTAATGAGTAGTATTAAGGAAGATAGCAGACTCACTAAGGAGAATTTGAGGAAAATAAATGAGGAAATTAAGGAGAATAAGGAAAGCAATAAGGAAAACTCAAAGAGACTGGAGGAAAAATACGATAAAACCCATGAGGAAATTAAAGAAACCTCAAAACAAATGAACGAAAGGTTAAACCAAATTCACGAAAGGTTAGATAGGAATGATGAGGGTGTAAAACAAATGAAGGAAGACATCCTACAAATACATGAAGAGAATTTAAGGCAAATTAATGAAAAAATTGAGAATCTTCATGTGACAATTAACCAGAAGGTGGACCAAAATAATGAGGAAAGAAAATTAGAAATAGCCAAAACAAATGAAGGGTTAGAAAAAACTAACAAAACAATAGTACAAGTTCGTGAAGAACTACAAAATAAAATTAATGACATAAAAGTTGAGAGTAAAACATTGGTCGAAGAAATCCAACAGGAAACTGTCGGAAAATATGAGCAAATTAAAAACGAAGTACATCAGGTACGGGAAGAAAATAAGGAAGGTATTACGCAAATACAGACAGACATGGGCGAACGACTCGAAAGAGTCTATGGCAATTTAAACAGTATGGAAGGTCAAATTAATACCAGTAAAAATAAAATAGAGGAAATTAGTAGACGTGAATTACAATTACAAGAAGAAGTAGATTCATGGCGGGATAGGACATGCCAACATAGTCATACAAATAACCACGAGAACCGGGAATCGATTAATTTTCGTAATTACAAGCGCAATCCGATGGAATTTTTAAAGAGATTGGAAGAGGTGATCGCAAGAAATAGAGAAAATCGCTGGAGTAATATACGCAGTATGATTGATGAAACGTTTAAAGATACTTATGATAATTGGTGGACAGCGGTGCGCCCGGATATACTAGACATGACTGAGTTCAAAAAACAATTTAAAGAGAAGTATTGGTCTGAATCGACCCAGAACATGATTAGGAATAATTTGAGTAACGGTCGATATGAAACAAACATAGGCCAGTCTCCTACTTCATACTTTCTAGGAAAAGTAGGTATGGCGCGGAACTTAGAGCCCAGAATTCCCGAAGAATGTTTGGTGATACAACTATCCTACCATTACGAGGAAGGGATAAAAAATGCACGTATGTGTAGTCAAATCAAAACGATTCCAGCCATGGCAAAATTCTTGGAGAATTACGAACACGAGAACCAATACCAAAGAAATAGAATGTTAAATTATAAATATCAGAAGTATAATAATAACGCGCCACCAACCAATTCTCATAATAATGATCACAATCGACCTGCGCAGAACGTTAATGCCAATAGAACCCAAAATGAGCACGCGAATAATAATTCCAGGAACTATAATTATCGTGGCAATAATAATTATAATTACCGCGATAGTCGCAATAATAGAGGAGATGGGGACAGACGACCCAATAATTATAGGCATAACGTCAATTATATCTACTCCAGGCCTCAAGGTAATCAGCGACGGTATTACCCAAGGAGTCACCGATATGACAACCATTATGACCAGTCCCGGCGTGAAGACAACTATCCACCTGAAGGAAATTTTAGGATAGCGGAACCTAATACGGAGGATCGCACTGAAACCGTACAAAATCAACACAGTAATCAAAATGAAAATAGAGAAGAGGGGGTAAGCCCTCATTTAAACTAATAGAGGCAGTGAAAATTAATGAATACCCTTCACTGAACCGTAATCTTGGGGAACAGCGACTTATAAACAAAATTAAGAATAATCGTGCAATAACCATAATTAATAACCACTATTTAAAGAATATCAGGGAAGATTTATTAGAAGAGGATAAGAAACATGTAAACAGTAATAGTAATAACGAAATCATATATGTAACGGCAAAATTAAATGGGGTAAAATCTACCATAATGATAGATACTGGATCTAACATATCGTTGATAGACAGTACTGAACTTGAAAAAATCCAGCAAGAAGTCCAGTTAACCATACCGACCTTACCTGTCAATAATGTGATAACAAAAAATAATAATAACAATATGTATGAAATAATGAACCCTATCACGAAAAGGATTAAGGGAGCGTACAACCAAGAGTCCATAAAGAAATATAATGAATAAATTCTAAAATATAATAAGAACAACTTATTACCAGTCTTGAAGAGAAAATACTTGGAATTTAAAAAGAATTTGAGTTGAATACTACCACTAAAATCTATAATACAATAAGAACCACTTATTATCGATTTTGAAGAAAAAACACTTGTAAATAAAAGAGAATTATTATTAAATGTTTATAAAGAAGTAGTGTGAATAATGAATAACAAACCCCAAGATTACAGAAGAAAGCGAGAATTATTATTAAATGTTTATAAAGAAATAGCGTGAACAATGAATAATGAAATCCCAAGATTACAGAAGAAAGCGAGAACTATTACTAAACGTCTACAAGGAAATAATGTGAATGATAAATAATGAAACCCCAAGATAAAAGTTTTTACCTCAAATCTACCTATGCAAAATAAAGAAAGAGAAAAATCATATGACCTAAAATACATACCACATTGCCAAATGAAGGAAACAACTTCAGTAAACGACTGAATGTAACCAATGTAATGTTAAAGAAGACAAGAAAGAAAGATTATTTATGAACATAATTCATTGAAAAATAAACAGCCAAAATAATGAAATACGATAAGAAGAAGAATAGTTGGGCTAAGGAATGTATTTAGTCAGAAATACAGTTATAATGATCATCACACAACAACTATTTAGAAAATAGTGAGATCAGAGAAAAAACAAATGAAGAAGATACTTAGCATTACAATCACAACAAAAATAATTACAAATGATAACTGTCAAATTTAATATCAAAGAATGTTTAAGGAACTAAAATGGAATCACAAAATATGAAGGATAGTAATGAAGAAATATAAAAGCAACAAAGAAAAAAAAAATTTTCCCAAATATTTATTATTAAATAATTAAAGAGATTATTAGGAGATTATTATATTTTATAGCTGACTGTAGATGAATTCCAGCAGTACTATATTAAGATGTGGTGTGGGCAGCAGAGTATGAAGCCAAACAGTGCCTCTCTGAACTGTACCAACGCATGTATTAGGGATTGTTAGGGAAATTAAATATTTAAGGAATATTAGAATAGTTGCAAGAATGACTTCAGTTTCCAAAAGAGTAGGACGAAGAAAACAGAAAGAAATGAGTTGACAGAAGAATCATTGAGAAATACAGTGATTATAGTAATTATAAGTAGAAGAGATGTGAAACTAATGTATCATTGAATATTGTAGCCAACTATCAACAAATAATGTTTACAGAAATTAAAAATGATCAAGAAGGTTAATTGAATTGATGAAATGGTATTAAATAAAAAAAAGTATTAATACTAGTCTAATGAAGTTACATTGAGAATCCCATCGTCAACCATTAACAATGAAATGAAGAAAAGGCATGTGAAAAAGACAAGTTTATTTGACCTAAACTTCATTCAGGTAAACTAAACTTTTTTAGGAGGGGGAGCATATGTAACGCAACAGAAATGCTAGCATCCGTGTTACATAAAAACAAGGTTAACAGAATAATAAACAAGTCAATATCTAACCCCATGATAGAACAAAGATCTAATAATTACATTTATAATTATAGATAAAGGTAAATAAGGATGCAAGGTAGTATTAACAAGAATAAACGAACCTGTAAGTTAGATAATAGTTGATGATATATGTTCAGTGAAGAGCAAACAAAAAATGAAACAATAATTTACTTTATAGTAATAGCAAATAAGAATTTTGAGTTAAGAGATATTATTTTGTGACAACAAATATTATGATAAAGTTTATGTTATGTTATACCAAATATGTGTTGAGTTAATGAAAGATAATGAAACAAGATGTATTATTCAATGACTGTTGTAGAATGAAGTGTGAAGCAGCTAATTAACGTTAATAGATTTGAATTTTCTTATATGTGATCCATAGGTCAAGATAAAATTGTTATTAGATATAGAAAAATAATTGTTTATGTAAATGTTAATAGTTAAGATTTGATTATATGTATGAATTTATGTAAAAGGGGCTATAGATGTTTACCAGTTATAAACACAGGTAGATCCGTTTACAATAAAAGGCCTAACAGCCAAAACCACTATATAACCACTCATAACATAAAGGTTAGGTACATCAATTAATAATAATTAATGAATACGATTTGAAGAGCTAGAAAAAAACATTAAATTAATAATGATATATAATAAAATTTATACAAATTATGATAATGCCATGATATCGATTAATAACGTTTAATATCGAAAAGGTATTAAATATAAAAAAGAAAAAAAAACAGGCTTATATCAAAAAACCAGCAGAATATGTGTAGAAAATAATAAACCAACTATCTGTAAAGTTACATTCCGATAGGACAGCAAATTGATAAGGAATAGACAAAAAATATATGAAATAAACACTATATTCAAAACATGTGGAAGGAAGAAAAATCATGTGTTGCTAGGGACGACAGAAAAAGAGGAAGTTGTTGATTTGACAATAATTGCTTTGATGATCTGAATGTGATGAGATTAATAAAAAACCAAGAAATATCTATTTAATTGGAATATACTAAATTAGTAAATACTATTATAAAATACAAAATACTAATGATAATATTTATGACTCTTTCCAGTGTAAATTAACCAAACAAGACTATAGTATGAAATCACAATAGAAAATAAATAACTGGATTCTACAAGGAAGGACTTGAACTGTCCCATATCCGAAGGGAATTGATGATATATTAAACAAATAGAAAGAATTAACAGTATCACAATTAATAATATACACTACACCAGAAGTTATAACCTTTCAAATACACGGAACAACACTAATTGCTTCAACCGAGAGAAGAACATATTTGGATCCTGGAGTTGCAGAAGAAGCATCAATCGGGCTGTAAATCAATCCAGAGAGCTGTATTTCCGAAGTGGACAGGACAAGAATTCCATTTTATTAAACCGAAGAAAGAATATCGTACGGCATAATTGTCCAGAACAGTAAATTTATCAATCAACCGCCTACACGATTTGCTTCGTTCTAGTCTGGTAAATTATTATTATATTAATCATACTAACTACACAACACTTCAAATTTGTAAATCTTGCATTCTTATCTATGTATTTTTAATCTTCCCCACAGTTACAAGAACCTTCACACCCTGAATTAAATTAATTACAAATTAAAACACACTATATAACTGAATTTAAATAAAGGATCGGAATAATCAACAATCGATTCACGCAATCTATAGCCCAAGCATATGTTAATTAGAACATATCTTATTCAATGTTAAAGAAGTAAACAAATAAAGAACCTTTGTATAATTGCCAAAATCTTGTCATTTGGAGTATGATTTAATGAGTTGGGAATAAAAAGTAACTGAATATGTATAGAATAATTGGTTAACATAAACAGTGAAATAACCTATAAGTTTCGTTGAGCCGATACTACAGCGCTTATAGCGGAATTATCTGACACCAAAGAGAGAGCGTAAAAATACAAAATTAGATATAATTCTCTTCAAGGTATAATAGGGTTGAACGAAATTACAGAATAACGCATTAATTATTTAAGTTTCAGGTACACTAACACTGATATTTTTTAGAGAGCTAAGTTAATATTAATTAATTACATCAATATATCCCACAACTCCAAATATCTCAGATATTTAAATAATTAAGTAAATTAAATGACCTGAGAGTAAAGACAGGGGACATACCCGCTCATAGCAACCATAGGCTTACATTGCGTGACACATTATAAGACGCAAGTCGTCGTCTTATAACAAATTGACGAACCCAACAGTGGGGCTTAAACCGTACGTACCCGATATATAACAATATATAATATATATATATATATATAGTAACAAAACAAAATAAACTGTGTATGAATGTTGTACAAAATTTGAAATAAAAAAAATTATTTTATTTCAAAAAAAAAAATTTCTAAAAAATATTTTTTGTGTAATTTATGTTCCTAATATTTAAAAAATAATCGTGGTTATTGTTTGTGTTTAGAAATTGAATGGTATTAAGTTTATTAGTGTAATAGTGTCACTTTCTGTAAATTTATTTAATGACAATCTGGTTAACTCCTGTCCTTGTCGAAAGACGGCTCTCTTCTTCTTCTTCTTCTTCAATGCGTTCGTTATTTCATATGTACCGCCTTTCGGTTAGTCTGTGTTCTCGATTAATTTCTTTGTTCAGTATTTTTAAAGAAAAATTAAATCCAAATTACATAACAGAAAGTTTATTAATAAATTATTTAAATTTATCGATAAGAATCGATATTACACAGCAGTATCGACTCACTCAGGGCCGGTCGATAAAAAAGTTTACATTGGTTATATATAATAATATCGTGTTCTTTGAACGGTTATTTAAGAATAGTCAGAGAAGGGTAGGGACAGGAAAGTATAACACTTACAATGATAAATGCCTTAATACTAACAAATACACTGTTATAATTGATAAATAAAAGTTTATATATAATATTTATTTCAAACCCAAAGCAGCAGAAATTCGTTTCTTCACAGCTGGAGCGGAATGATGACGAGTCAAAATGGCTGACTGGCGCATGCGTAGTGGAACGTCTAACCTTGACAAAATATTTGTTTAAATAAAGATGTCTTTTCTCCGTTTAAATGGTCTCAGCAATCGTGTATAATGGTTCTGGAGTTAATTGAGTGTCACTGGTGTATTTTTTAATAGTTCACTTGGTGTAAATTGTTGTGATTATGTCTATCTCACTTTGTCTATATGTGTCGGGTTTAACCTTGATTGTTCGTCTGTAAATTGTATGGTATTGGTGTTATTTTAATTAATTAGGCGTGTGTGGTTCTGTTTAGTGGTTAAGCACTGTTCATAGTTTAATTTCACCGGTTCACAATTAAAAAATAACTCAAAATAAAAATTTATAAAAATTTTCACCGAACTCGGTTTACTTATACAGTGAAACTTCGATTAACCGTCAGGGTCGGGACCGAGACCGTGACGGTTAAACGAATAGACGGATAACAGAAAAACCTTAAACAACAACCCAATCAATCCATTGCATATGAACAAATTATAAAAAATGCATGTTTACGAGCTGGAAATACACTGTACATACATGTATTTTATTTTACAGAAACAAACAATATACAATTTACATTAAGTACAGTATATGTAGTACAACATATGTACTGTACATATTGTTACATGAACTTACGCTCTAGACGTACATACATATTCAAATTTTAAAATAGTTTGTCATTTTCTTTTGTTTCTTCGAGGCTCGTGCTTTCTGAGCGGCAATGTTCCGTACTTTATGTAGGAGAAGTATCTGCGTTGTGTTTGCCTCTTCTTGCCCCTCAAACCACTCAATTCATTTTGATAACATTGTTTCTGCTTCTGTATGGCTTAACGTAGTTTTTTCATTCAAAATATAACACTCGTCTTCGTCAATTTCTTCTTCTTCGTTGTCAATCACACTGGAAACAATTTCATCGTCGTTCAAAATGTCAAAGCCTCTGTCCAATTTGTCACATCCCAACCACTCTGTTACTTCTGCTGGCGTTATGTCTTCAGCATTCGGTACATTATTGGACAGTTGCACAATTTCGTTGACACTAACATTCCCAGTTTCCTTAGGTTCGCCATCATTAGCTTCAGGCCAGAGTTTATTCCACCCATTTTTAAGATTTGACACTTAAGATCATCCCATGCAGCAGCAATATTGAAAATTGCATCTTTTATGTTGTACGTTTTCCAAAACTCGTTTTCAGACATTTCATCATCAGATGAAATCAAACTTCCAATAAAAGTTTTCCTATAACGACGTTTCATGTTTTCGATTATGCCCTGCTCCATAGGCTGAATTAATGGTGTTGTGTTTGCCAGAAGAAAGAGGTGGTGTTATTTTGCCATCATCACTTTTAATTCCGCAAGTGGGATGTGCTGGAGCAATGCTTCCTGTGGTAACTGCATTTCAGCCAAATGAGCTCTAACTTGTGGCACAAACACTTTGTGGAACCAATCGGAAAAAGTATCTTGAGATATCCAAGCACTCTTTTCAGCATAATAGGTAGCAAGCAGGCAATGCATTCAAATTAAAATGTTTGAATGCACGAGGTGTTTTTGCTTTTCCAATCACAAGCAGGGGTAACCTGTGATTGCCGGTGGCATTTGCACGAACCATTAAAGTGATCCGATTTTTTTGGACTTTAAAACCCAGGGCTGATGTCTCCGAAAGTGATGATAATGTCTTTTCCAATTGAGCCCGGTTTCGTCCCAATTGTACACTTGTTCCCTAGCAAGGTTTAATTTGGCCACTTTCTCTTTAAATTGTTCTCTGTACTCGGTAATAACTGCGCTATTTGCACTAAGTTTTTCACCACTAATGTCTAGTTTCCGAACGCCATGGTGACACTTAAACTTATCGAGCCATCCTATGCTTGCTTTAAAATTAGGATCTCCGTCAAGTTTTTTGTTCATTTCAACCGCCTTGGCCATTATTACGGGGCCTGAAAGTGAGATTCCTTGACTCCGTGCTTGTATAAACCATTGATACATAACAGTGTCCAGTTGGTCATATTTTGCTGATTTCATGGTTTTACGAGTCTTAGGATCTCCATCGATGTTTTGCATTTTTGAAACATGTTCTTTTTTTTCAGTATCGCGTTTAATGTCATTCACTGTGGTTCTTCCAACACCGTAAATGAGAGCAATACTAGTGGGAGTTTCACCTTTTTTCAAACGTTTAATAATCTCAATTTTCTGGTTGAGATCTAACACGACCCGTTTTTCCTTTTCAGCCATTTTTTAGCTGTTGCACAAAACAAAAAAGAAAAGAAACCTTAATAACAAAACTTACTGGTGTGAATGTCACTATCGTATGCCGAAACAATTAAGCCACTGCGCAACAAATAACGTACAGCACCGAGTACAACAGCTTCTCAGCCACAACTAAAACTGACCACGTGTGCGATAGCTAGGCGGGCCAAGAACGTGACTCATGAATAAAATGATAGTGCGCCGCTCCAGCGCCTCCGCCGCTCAGCAGTAAAGCGAGGATGATTTTTCGCGGCAATCTGGTTACTGTACATAGAGTACAGACTGACAGTTAACAGAAACTGATGGTTAAAAGAGTGGCGGTTAACAGAAACTGACGGTTAAAAGAGTGACGGTTAATCAAAGTTTCACTGTAGTTCGCCATTATAGGTTATTTCGAGCAAATAATCTCGTTAAGTACACTCGTCAACGGATAATAATGAACTGTTCTCATTTCCTGCGTCTCCTGAAAATCTTAGCCAATTTAATATATATTATACATTGTTTCAAATTATCTTAGCTTCCGATACATTTTATTTGAATACATTATACTCGGAAAATAATTTCGTTATTAATTAACTGTACGAAATACTAAATACATATTCGGTTTCTTTATTCTATTCTGTTTATTTTGATACTAATTAATATGGTTTTACAAAGTTTTCATTAAAAAAATTATATTTCTTACATTTTGGAAGGTAGGCTTAATTTTGTATTTCCTGTTCTTTAAGCAGATAATAGCCATTTTCTCTGATATAATTATTATTCTATTAAATCTGAAATTGATATAATTGTTTATTCTTACTTAATTTCTTGTAATTTAGTTTATTAATGATTGTTTTTAAATACAATTCATTTATCTATGACTCCTCCCCTGATAATGTCAGTTAGTACATTCCATTTTTATTTACAATTTTACTTATCTGCTGACCATATCTTTATAAAGTATTATTTACATGGTACTACTATATGTTGGGTTTATTTTACATAAATATTATCAGTTTAACTGGTTTATAGGACTAGATTTGTCAATTATTCTGTAGTCTAAATTTACTATCTGGCCTAGATTTGATCTGTTGCTATTTGCAAAGTTTTTACTAATATAGTTAGTTTGTACCCTTTTCTGACTTTCTATTCTTATATAATTTATTAACAATTTGTTCCTTGACTATTATAACATTGAATATTGATTTTACAATTAAAATACAACACTTATTTACTATTAAAACTGGTACTTTGAATCATACCTTTTATGTGTACTGATTACACCTAGTAACATAATAAAAACATTTTATAATATAGGAATGGTATCTACATTTAGATATTGCATTCATATTTTAAATTAATAACAAACTAATATTTTATAACTATAATACTGCTTAATACTAAATCTTTATTTATCTAGTTAATATTTGGAAATAGGAACATAACATATTGGTTCCATTAAATGGTTAACACTTTCTTAAAAACTATTTATTTACAGTCTTATCTGTACTTCCCAATTTTAAGGATGTATTCCCCGTCACTTTATGTATGAAACCCAAGCTCGCTGTTTATATTATTCATTCTATGGAATGTTCTAATAAAATCAGTGGCATTTCATTAGCAAGAGTATTCCTTGCTCCTGCACCATATTACTTAAGTAACTATTATTATGACACTGTTCAAAAACACTTAAAGTTATTTACTTGCACGGTAACTCATGTACCTTTTCAAAGTTTATTGATTATAATTTAATAACTTGCACTTGTCCCTGGTTATTTATTGATATTATCACTAGTCCTTTTATAGTTTTACAATATGAAATATTTAACCATGGGGGGACTGTTAAGGTTTGTCTATATAAACTACACAATAACTTTCTTGGGTGCACTGTTACTTAATACTCTAAACACTTTTGGTTTTTATCAGTTTTACATTAATTTATGGTTTTTTGGGGTGTTATACTTTCTTTTGGGACATTCATTTATTTTTGGGGTTTTTTGGTTTTCTCCCTACGGGGTTTCTATTTGGTATTGGTCGTTTCACTTCCTTTATTCTAGTTGATCTTCACTGGTTTCTTATTCTTCAGTATATTGGTTCATTCTATATTTCTTCTTTCTTCGTTCTTGGTTCTTCAGTACCATTTCACTGTATATTCTTTTGTTTACTCTGGTCTGTTTTCTTTGTCTGGGTATCTTTATTGCCTGCTTCTATCCTACCTGGGTATCATTGTTATTCAATTTTTAGTTTTCTGGGTTTTTAATTTGTAGTATAATTATACTATTTGCAGATTTTTTTCTTTATGCTTACTTTTCTTGTTATTATAATAATTTATAGTGCTTTTTAATTGATTTTCATTTGGATATTCCATATATTTGAGTTTTATTAATGATCATTTAGTAATTGATTTATGTGGATTATCTGTCATGCTACAATACATATATATATATTTTCAATCACTTTCTGCTACAGTCCGTTTCTTGATGTATATAATACATTTAATATTTATAAATAAATTTACTTCAAGATATACCTTTTTTTCCTTATTAGGAACATGTTTTGGGTACCATCTTGTACCCATCCTCAGCCTTCCGGTATTTGTGTCTGGTGAAGTACAGATGTGTTGTTGGTTGACTATTATCATTGTGGATTCCTGTTGGCTTCTGGTACTTCAAATTGGTTTTATTGTGTGTGATTGTGGTGTAATAAGGAAAAAAAAGGTATATCTTGAAGTAAATTTATTTATAAATATTAAATGTAATATATATATTGCAACAGTATGTCTGTGTATGTTACTGTACATTGTCGTAATTAGTTAAAAAACTGCTAAATTAGAATAAATATTTATTATTGTCAATATCTGTATTGAAAGCTGTGAGTAAGCTCATGAGCCAGGGTACGCGGATGCAGGTCGGTACAGGCATAGCACACCACACACCAGCTGAGATTGTATACAGTGTAGTTTATGTGTGTGTGTTTAAACCAGTAGAAACCGGCATGGCATCACCCCTGAATAAATGTGAATTAAATAACTAATTTATTTAAATTTTGTTAAGCACGTGTAAGTTATGATGAAACAAATTACGCCACATTATTAATAATATAAAGACGCATGTGCAAAATTTAGTGCAAAACAAACAATGCATCTTTATGCAGTATAAATAAAAATGAATAATAATTAGAATAATTAAAGTATGAAAAAACTATTAATATACAATTATACATAAGAAAATTACCTATCTTTTGAACAACGTGTAATAACCAAAAGACTTCGCATGTTGTGAATAAAGTTAAAATAAGTACAAAAAATAAACGAATCTGTAAAGGAACGTTTAACAAACTGTGATAATCCAAATCTGTACAGAATTGTCGAAACATGATTTTTGCGCCTGACAGTGTAAATAAGTGAGGATTGCAAGCCTCACTCTCAGTCTACTGGAACATATCTGCAGCCGAAGGCTATGTCCGACAGTGTATTATCCAAGGTCGATACCCCAGCGAGGAGCCTTCGGGACTGGACCAGAGGACAATGGAAGATCGACGCTGGACAAGGACACAAGACTCAGGATCATGACGAGGAGTACCAGAGTATTACCTCATCAATAATAAGATGCCACAAAACTATATTACTTGTCAACATGGTTCATGAACAACATTAAAAAAAAAAAGAATATAAAAAAATAAAAAGAGAGTATATACTAATTTTTGTAAATATTAATAACTGTAAATTTTATATTGTTAAATTAGAGTAAGAGAATATACAATTTTTATAATGATTAAAATGATACAAATAACAGTACTCGCAATAACATATAGAGTCATTTATAAAGAAATAATGACGTCAGTAACATAACTTGCAAAATTTTAATTATTTTTTAATATAATATATTATTGATATTTTATTACATTGATAGTTGATTTATATTTCTTTGAAATTTGATTGATATTTACGTACACAAAGTAAAGTACTGATTAAAAGAAGTGATTTAAAATAAATCTATTTTTTTAAAAGAATATCTGAGCAAGTCGAGAGTACATTTTTATATCATATAAACTTATATTTATTCATGTTTATGTTTACATGTAAATTTATATATTAGGTTATTATTAGGTTTATATATTATGAAATTTATGATATTTAGGTTAATGATATTTGTATAGTTACAATAATTATGTGTATGCTGAGCACACATAAAAGTGGAAAACACATTATACGAATAATACTGTCTAATAATTTAATTCATAATTTGAAATTTTTATTTAATAAAATTTTAAATCATTTTCCATATTCAAGATGATATAAGAAGTGTTATTATTTAAAAAACAAAAACAAACACCTTTACACCTTTTCTCGTTATAATTAGGCTTACCATAATTTTTTCTTCTTGTACCATGACACTTGTAAAATAATTTATCATGCAGTTTTGAAAATATCAAGTCTTAATTATTACGTAACTTTAAGCTTTCTACGCCTCAATTACACAATTAGGCCAACTATGAAAGTCTACAACTTTTTTATTAATTAATACTTTTAAACAATACATACAAAATCACAATTACCTTACCTGCATTGGGCCAGAGTCTTCACGTGAACTCGTACCTATAAGTGATTTAGGATTAAGTGTTCTTTAATAAATTACACTCTCATTGCATTAGTTAACTATCTCAGCTTTATTTAACATTCTTTTTAGTATTCTCTTTTTTGCAAATAAAATAATAGTATAGCTTTCCGAATTTAAATCAAACAGATTTTAGTATATTTTCTTTGTATAATTAGCGTAAATATTTAATTAGAGTAAATAAAGGCAACCCAGCACCTGCTCATTCATTCTTATCATTCACACTTTTCCCCATTTACTTTAGAGCTCTTTTACTTTTTTTTTTTATTGATTTAATGAATTTTGAAACAGTTACTTTCCTGCTGTCTCCATGAATAGCACGTGTTGACGTCAGTCCGTTTTTGTTCACTTGCTTGTCCGAATTATGTTTTCACTGATTAAAATTTTGACCACTGCCAATTTGTTAATGTTTCACTGTTGTTTGAATATTATATCACATTATTATTTATAGTTGAATCACATTTTTTGTCATTATTTTTCTTTTTGTACTTTTATTAAAATTTAGGCTCGGGAGCCTGGTTACTGAACCGTGGTCTGACACTCCACTGTTATTTACATATCGTATTACGTTTTTATTGAATTTCTGCCGGTCAGTCTACATTATTACACGGATTTTAGGTGAACCGCGCACACACGCAACTGCGCAGTTTTGAGTTTTGAAGCCGACTGACTCTGCTTTCTGCGCGCACCGCGAAAGAATTTCTTAAAACATGACTCAAGCATGGGAAAGTTCGCCGCCTGTCGGCGCATGTGGCTGTGAGTGCGCACCCCATCGTTGATAACTGCATTCCTGTACGAAAATGCGACAGTTTGACTATACAGTCCATTCACTGTAATTTGTTTGTTCACAATTCTCGATGCGTATTTTCTGATGGTTACGGAACAGTACCCAGACTGGTTTTAAAATAATTAAAATTTATTTCCCCCCTTTTTCCCCGTTACAATACCCTCCCAATGAGAGGGTTTCTGCCGAAACAGAAAAACTCTCATTGCTAAACCCTAAGAGGATTGGTGAGGATATGGTGCCAACAACCCCCCTTTAATTCTTAACACATCATGGGTAAACAACCCCCCTAGCTCGGCGACCATGGCTGCACCTGAACGATATTACTGGCCTTCTCTGTTCAAGATCCCAACACCATAAAATCGGACAGGTACTCACCATAGTACCACCTAACCTTTTATCATTCCATCAACAAATCAGAAACTGACCTTATACCATACCAGATCCTCAACCGATATGTTCCCCCTTACATACATACTGGGTTGGCTTTAGCAAGTACTGGGTGCGTACACATACTCATTATTACATTTAACACACATTTACATTCTACTTCTTGATATCAAATTCCAAAATATTTTCTATTTTATTTTCAATTTCATTTCTCAATTTACTTGGCTGGACGTTACGGTTTCAAATCAAAAGAAATCAAATTAGATTAAATCATTCAAATTCTGTTCACCTAGAGAAATTAATCTAAGTCCAGTATCAAAGATTCATATTACCATTAATTTGATCAGCTCTGGCTATTTACTCTCAAAATTTCAAAATCTTTTACATGAATTTACAACACTTCTTAACTAGCTGCTAACAATCATGAAAAACAAAATAAATTGAACACCTCATTAAATCATAAATTCCCTTATCACTACCTTTGTCTACAACACAATATACACCAATTAATACAATCGCAATACACATAATCAATAATATATACTGAACATCAAAACACAATTTGTACTTCAAGCAAAATACAAATTTTAATTAAAATTTTTTTTTAGAAAACAAAATTTTATTTCGTCCATAAAATTTAACATTCAATCATTTAATTAGATTGATAAAAAAACTGCCACTCAATTATAAGGCATCTACTACATGTCTAACGTCAGTCATCAGCTGATCTCTCTGGGTCAGGTGAATGTCCTTACCCTAGATACACTACACAAAACTATACCATGAAAAATACATAACCTATGTTTATAATTCTTATATTATAACAGAGTAAAATAATAACATAATAAATCCATTAGCATCAATCTTTTCAAAATCAGTAAAGTCTTTTATAAAACTTCATAGAAAACATAACGCAATTCAAGCAGTTACTTCTGAACAAATTATCTGCCTATAGCATAGTATTTCTTGAATCAGAAAATAAAATTGTTAAATTAGTTCATCAACTCATCAGATTAATTCATTTTAATAGTTACTTATGCGTTACTCACCTGAGTAACCTCCTTACCACACACACTATGACCCCCCACTGGACTGTGGCGCCCAGTTGCTTCCACAAGAACGGAAGGTTGTTAGGGGTAGATGCTGCCTACCCCGTTCTTGCTTCAGCGTTATATAAAAAATTCGGCATTACTGATGTCCGAGGACACCAGTAATCCTACTATAATGATTCACATACCCTTAATACGGCACTACTACCACCTTCGATGATAGCCGCTGTTCCATAGTTATGTAGATTCCCCTGATTTACCCTCCGGTTAATTTCTAAGTTCACCAATTTAGAATATATTGACATTATAAATCCACAGTCAGGGTTTGGTGAAGCCGTGACCGCCCGAAATTTAGGGGAACTACTAAAAGACATATAAGGTTTACGCTTACACCGTTACTACAATTCTCAGATGCTAAATTCGTATAGGTTTGGTTATTTTATTATTTAGTTCAAAACTCCTACACCCTAACAAACATACTACAACATAATAAAACATAGTACACTCATAATTAACATTGTTGTTGTTACCTTAAAATAAACAATTCACATTTAAGTTTGACCAAAATTACACACCTTACAGCTTTATTTTATTTTCAAATACTATTAAATCTTTTACTTGTTTCCTTTATTATTACATTTTAACTATGAATTTTCTATTATTTAACATTTTGGTCATTAATGTGTTTTGGTGACTCTCAGTTATTCGTAATGATTCGCTTTATTAAAATGGGTATTTAAATATAACCTTACCCCCTTCTTCCTGCTGCCAACCATTTACGGACTTATATAGTGCGACACCAGTCTCTCAAAATATTTACCTATAATTCTCTAACTCCACTTAAATCATTCTCCACTTATAACAAAATACCCGATACCCTCTTTGCACCTAGGATGTGTGTTCCCTCCCCTCTAGTTAGCATATGCAACCTCTCGCCCTTCCATTCCACGGCAATCACTCCCCTAAAACCCTCTACTACCCGCCACAACGCTTTGCGTTGAGGACTCCTTACACCTCCAGCCTCACTACAAAATATCACCATCATCTATTTACTCTCCAATTACATTACTCCCATTACTCTACATATATGCCCTATCGCTACTGTGTCCCTACTATTCACCTGTTTCTGTGTTACTTTTACTCCCAAAATTCTTATTCTCTCTAACACCCATTTAAACTTAACTTGACTGATTCAAATGTCTTATTGAAATAATTATTATCACCCAAACATTTTACATTAAGTTACCCATTGAAAATTACACTAGAAAATTTATAACTACCTCAAATTAATTTCATTATTTAATTTAAAACCTTTTAAACACATGTAAACATTTTACTTTATTTACTTGTATTATAAAATTCATACTTATATTACATCACTCAAAACACATGATTCCTGTTATTGACACAAAATTATAAACATTTATCACCACCAGATCATGTACAATCATATGTACCTTCTGAAACATTATAACAAGAATATGATTCCACCACTATAAACACATTTTACATTTATTCAATTACTATTTATTATCAAATTCCAATCATATAAAATCACTTAAATTCATTATCAACATTTCTTTATACAACATTTTTAAATTAATCAATTACTTCATCTCAAATTATTTAACTCAATCAATTATTTAAAACACAAGTTATTTTAATTACCTTACTCCAAAACAATTACAATTCATTTATTACCACCTTCATAATTATTCTCATTATTTGTTTAGTCTGCCAAAATATTATTATTATTATTACATCAATTTCTACTACATACACACATTGTTTACATACCATATATTTTACAACACAAACAATTAATTTCACTATAAATTTATTTACAATTCTTCGTCATTAATTTTTCTGTTTACCACACCTCATTTCATAAGTTAGCAAGGTCATTACCATAAACTAAAATATTTAAAATGTCCATTCACTTATTTTTTATTTAATCCCCATCATTATATATTAACCTGATGTATTTGTAACACAAGTCATTCTTATCGACACACATTACATTATAATTATTATTGTAATGACTACTTTCGTTAATTATATTGACACAGTAATTAACTACATTTTTGTTTCCCATTAATTCATAAAGCCCATCTACATTGGTAATTTTAGTCCAGTCTCCATCAGTATTTTTGGTTAACATAAGGTACGTTCTATCATCATATTCCTCCACTACATTCATCACATCGTAAGGTAAGTTTTTATCATTTACAATAGTATCAAAATAATCATCAATATCTATTTCACAAGGTAAGTCAATTTTCTCTCCTCTCTCAATATCTAAACTCTGCACTAACATTTCCTAACCTCTATTAATCTCAAAAATCTCTCTCTCATCACAATACCTCTCACAACCCCACTGACCTATTTCATACCACGCAAAGGGCACAACAAACTTATTATACGTCTTGGCATTTCCAAGAACACCACAAAAAATTAAGGGACTATTTTGAGACACCATGTCTCCCACACAACTACCGGAGGAAACCTTGTGATATTATTTATTATTTAATTAATTTGAACTCAATCAATTTTAATTCGACTCATTTCTTTATTTCTGATTTTTTCGGGCGCCATCTTTAAAGTTAGCCAACTGTAAGAGAAAAGATATGTACTTACCAAGGTCAGGTTCTTTTCGACGAACTCAGGAGATCAGAATGGTTTATTTGGAGTAAATAACTCGTTTATTTATTTGTTACCAATGACATTCCCTTTTATTTTCATTTCTACCACTTGTACATTTAACCCCTTCTTTAAAGCATTTGAACATATTTGGCCACGAGGCTCAATTGATAAAACAAATACTAATTATTATCATCAACATTTTCTCTCTTCCCAAAATGACTTACATTAGATTATTTATTTAATTATATATCTAATCTATCGCAACCAGCACTTCTTAATTATATATTTTGTACATTCACCCAGCCACGCACACTTTCATACTTTACATATTTGATTTCTTTTTCTTATGACCCCACTTTGAGCTCATGATTTTCTTTAAAAACCTTTTGAATGGCCAATTGAATGATTATATAATTTAGAATAAACTTCTAGTTGTTGGTTACTTATCTGTGCATTATTCCAACGGTCCCATGCACTCCCGATTTATCCTCACATTTCACTTATTTTTCTTTTACATTTAACGTTCTATTTCAAAACAAAATACTGTTAATCCACATTATATTAAAATTGCGTTACTTTACTTTTTACATTTTTACTTGCATGTGGGCACCCGCGATTTTAGTTCCGGAACTTATAGGTGTTACTCGCGCGAGTTGTTATTTCAGACTGGGATTAGACGAACGGCACTATTTTGTGAAGTGGTCGCAGCTGTTTGACCCATTCTTATTGTTCTAAGTTTTGTATCACTACACCAGTTTGAGGTTCGGCTGGCACACCTACGCATTCCAGTGTGACTTATGCACTGACGTAATATCGCATGATGTTCTGTTACATAATATGTTAGTCACTGGAGCTGACCTTGGCCCAATTTCGCCCGTTTGTCTATTGCGTTATATAATTCATGAAATAAATCTGTTTACTTCTCCCCACAATCAACATTTATATCACCTTTTATGTTTTCCTCAAAATTAGCGTTACATAATCAAATATTACTGCCTTTTTATTAAAACACAATAACAAATTTTTTTATTACCCCGGATAGGCCTAAATGTCCCGTTACAACCTTGTCCTCATAACTCCACGGTGAAAACCCTGTTTCACTATATATTTGGGGAAAATCTGCCCTTTGCCCACCTAACCTCTCTTCACACACACTCCCCATTTCATCAACACTTTCTCTGCTAACAACCTTACTCTCTAACACCACGTTTTTAATTATGCCATTGTTATCACTCGTTGACTCATTATAATTATCGTTATTACTCACCTTGTCTACCGCCACCTGCAGAGCTGCCAAGGGTCCCCAGAGTAACTGAGTGAGATCACTGGTCAGGAAGAGTGAGATTCAAGGAAAATGAGTGACAACAAATTTATTTTATATATCCATTTATTTCATAATTAATCATTATCAAACCACTTTTTATTATAATGCAAATTATTTTTATGTAATATTCATCAGTTTTGTGGAAAACAACAGAACACAAGTTAATATATACCAAATGTTGCACTTAATTGCAAACAATACAAATCTCACTCTTTATTGCTATGTGTTTTATTATACTGATATGTTGGTTTCTTAGCATTAGCCACCACTTCTTTTGGTGGTTCGAATGTATGGCATGGCTCAGGGATGGCCATTTTCATGGTCAAGATAGATGATAATGTGCCATCCACGTTCATTGAAGGTCTAAAAGCTGTTTTTAATTTTTCCGTATCATAGAAAAAACACGTTCTTCGCCAGCATTAGAATGTGGAATTATCAAAACCAATTTTGCAACCTCAGATAGCCTCTTATACCTTAATTCTCCATTTGCTAGTTTCATCTGAGATAAATATGCCCAAATTACATCCATTTGGTAAATGTACCGACTTACTTGCTCCTCATCTTGGACTTTAGCACTTTCCCATACATCTTCAGGGATGCTGTCTTGTTTTAAAATTTTGTAATCCACAAATTTATCGTATAGTTGTTCTATCTCAGTCACTGGGTGGATATGTGAAAGAATGTTACGGTACCTCAAGAGAAAAAATTCTACGTCACTAAACTGAACTGAACTTTTCTCAAAAAAGTCAACAAATCTGGCATGTTTCAGCAAGTTGTTGTTCAATGGTAACTTGTTGGTTGCCTCAGAAATTACTTCCTGGTAAAACTGCCTAACTGCAGTTAAAAATTCAGCATAGTCTTTAGGGCTAATGCTACCTTCATGAAACAGAGTAGTCAGTTTTTGTCGAGTTGCAATCCCAATAAATATTTCCTCATCATCCAGTTGATCTTCTCTTATATCAACTTTGAGATCTTTGAATCCAAAACCTTCAACCTCTTTAACTTTCTCAGGGGCGAGAATTTTACCTAGAACTTTTTTCACAAATTCATGCGAACATTGATAAGCAGCAAAGATACATGGATCCTCCCTCTGAAGATACTTGTTAATAATAGTGAACATTGGCAGAACTGCATTGTAAAAGAGCAAATACACTTTCAGAATTGAACAACGTTTTAAGTCTTTTAAAACGTGGCTCACTCTCAGAATTGGACAAAAAGTAACTCTTCAGTCCATCAAATAAGGAAAGGATTCTCTCCACTGCTCTCTCAAGACTCAACCATCTAGTGTTTACATGTTTGACTACTTTGTGATATTCAACATCACAAAATAAGCAAAATGTTTTAAGATTTGATTTGCGCTTAGTGCTCTTATCAAAATAATAGTAGAGATCAACACACATATCTTCTACATCAAACCCACTTCTCTCAAGAAATTTGTCCGCAGCTCTCCTTGCAATATTATGTATTAGGTGACAGGGGCACCCCATGAAGTAAGCATCCTTATTCTGAAGAAGGACTCGTGACATGATGGAGTTCCTAACACCTATATTTACATTCGTATTGTCAACACCAAAAGCAACACAATTAATCCAGGGAATGCTGTTTTTCACTAGTACCTCTGAAATCTTGTCATAAATTGTGGCTGCTGTTGCTGCTCCAGTACCTGTGGTGGTGCACATGTCCAAAAAATGACTCATAACTTTCCGTGATCTTATATCAAAGATGCATACAGTCAGTGGGTTTAATTTCTCAAGACCAGTGTCATTTGAACCATCTACAAGAACTGAATATGGATGAATCTGCATGTGTTGCAACAACTGAGAATGAAAGTATGGTGCAATAGTCCCATTCATAATGCATGTAGTTTTCCATCTGCAAGAAGGAATGATAAACGAATTAGGGTAAATCAGTGACAAGGTTCATGCTCTTCTATTGCTCACGTTTCCATAAATTTATTTTTATAACCACATTCTCTTACATACCTTCCTGAAGCATAGTTCTGAGCTATTGAAGAATCCGGGAAAATGTCCTTGAAGAGTGGACTCAAATGACTAGCAGTGGCAATTGGGATGTTGTGGCATGCAAGAAGTGTTGCTATTTTCACTTCTGCTCTACCAACCTGAAAATAAGGTATAACTATTATAAAATGTGGTTGTGCCACGTTGTGCAACCAATAATTATAGACCTACAAAATGATTCAGATTCTGAAAGTATTGAATTCGATTTTGATGGAGATCTGTCTGATATGGAAGATTAAAGATAAAAAAATTATAAAATATAAAAAAAAAAATATTAAAAAAAAACATTTTTAAAGCTGCCTTTGGAGGTCTAAAGCCCTCGTGAGAAAAAGCTGATGGGAAATGGTAAAATTGGATCTGGCTGTTTTCTGTAAAGTCTGTCAGCTGTTCGAAGACGGCGCTAAATAGATGTGGCAACATCGCGGTCTCCCCACAAGAACAGGCGTTGGCTCTGCAGCACTGTTCTACTGCCAACGAAAGGGACAAATACTTTTGTATAAATAAAATTTTGTTTACGTGTACTAAATGTATACAAATATTTGGCTTTATTGCAGTCGTTCTCTTCATGTCTTTAAGATGTTAGTATCGCTTTGAACGGATTTTTTCCACCTCAAATTACGATTTTTGTAAGGGTTTTGAAACTTAACAGCAACTAATGAAATAAACAAAATAAAATTCTGAAAATTTAGGATTATATTTACAAATGTCCTATCTATACTGTGTAAAAATTTGAAAACAATCGAATGAGCCGTTTTTTTACAACAACTGTTTGAACTTCACTTTTAGTTGGAAACTGTGAAAAAACCGGTACTTTTTCTACATTTT
Organism: Magicicada septendecula; assembly: GCA_034769895.1. Classification (NCBI taxonomy): domain Eukaryota; kingdom Metazoa; phylum Arthropoda; class Insecta; order Hemiptera; family Cicadidae; genus Magicicada; species Magicicada septendecula. Next base: position 132,411,220 of record CM068372.1, read on the forward strand.
ACTTCATAGATATTTTTCGACGATACATAAAATATTTTTAATGATACCACAAAAAATATAAATAAACAAGGTTTAGTTTAACATTTATTTGAACAGAATCAGATAGGCCGTTCTCAAGATTTAGGACTTTAAACTCGAGTCTACATACTTTTTTCCCCGACAGTAGCGTCGTCCACTTCATAGGTTAGAGTGCGAAATGTGGTCGATCGGTAAAGAAATAAGTTTTTGGTGCCTTTGATAGGTAAAGAAATACGTTTTTAACTAATGCCAGTAAATAATAATTTATAACTAAAATACATAAACATTAGGCTACTTACTTTTTCCATTGTTCGATCGTCCTTAGGTCTGCTGAATACGTCATATTTTAGGCTGATTTCTGCTAGATTTCATAAGCTTCTTATGAGCATCGGAGTCAAAGTGTCTTTTGATATCCGCCTCACCTTGATGTCCACAGGACAAAGTTTGTGCACACACACCACACCGAAAGGCAGATCCAGATGGATCATCAGAAAGTGCAGATACAGGATACTTTACTTGCCAGGCAACGTTGAAGCGGGTTTTATATTTAGCATCTCCCGCAAAAGATCAGGGATTTGTATTTCTTTTTGGAGAAGTTCCTCCCGGAGAAGGACCATCCTCCTTTTCTGAATCTGAAGACAACACAGACTGGACACGCTTCGTTCTTCCATGAAACAACTTATGAGTGACGCGTCGAATCGGCCGTATGCGTTTCCTTCGAAGCCGGTAGAGGCGCTCCCGCCATCTGTTAGTGACAATCGCAATCTTTTATGCGACTATGGACTTATCTTTCACATCAATATTTAAATGACCGGTATTCAGAGACTGTGAAACACAATAAACAGGAGTTAAAATAAAGTTCATTTCAAAATAAAATTTTAATGTCTTTTTCTTTGATAAAATGCGTGAGATTTCAGTTCGCGTGCGTGTGAGCGTGAGATCGGCCTCGAATGCGTGTGTCTCACGCTCAATGCGTGAGACTTGGCAGGTCTGCACCTGTTTTGCATTTAAATTAACCCCACTCCTGTTAATACATATATCTCCGTTATTTTCGTTTGTGTTGCTCTTACCTGTGTTGCTCCCCACACTCCCATTCTCTCAATATTTCGTTCTAATTTGCTAACGTTACTGGTAAATATCTCATTGGTTTTCTCAACATTTTTATTGATTTCATTAATATGGTTTTTTAACTCACTGAAATTGCTTTCGCATATGATTTTTTGTTCGTTAATTTCACGACTCAGTTTATCAAATTTATTATCAAATTTTTTCTCATTACTATCAAAACGACTATTTATGTTTATAGTATGCTTTTCTAACATTACTTGTATCATTTTGAACATTTCATAACTATCGTCAGATTTTCTACTTTGGACCGGCGTCGACTGACTCGTTGCGCCTTCCATTAATTTTGACTCTGTCAACTGACTTTCTGTATTACTGTCAGTGAAGCTGACTTCATCATCATTATTTTTGTTATTTTCCCTACTTAATTTTGGGATTATTTGAATCCCCGACTCATTCGTGACATTTATTTCATTTGTAATATTTAGTTCGTCTATTTTATTGTCCTGACCCACATTTGGAGTTGAATGGACTTCAAGGCTGTTCATAACAGCTGATTCATTAAAATTAATTATTTCCTCTATCTCATTTTCATTATTTCCTGCCATTTTTTAAATTATGAAATTATCTATTTTAACAATCCTTATTTTACATTCATTAAATATTATTCACTAGTATAGGTATTACTTACGTATAACCTACTCTAACATGACATCGTTTTTCGTAATTTTTTATGCACTCTGCCTCAACAACTAAATCACTTATTCACGAGTAGACATGGTCTATACAGACTGTGAATTTGTACAAACTGTCCTGTTCGGTTGCGCCATTGAAAGTCTACATATTATTTAAAAATTATAAATTTTGTCCCTGGTTCGGAAGCCATTGAAAGTCTACAACATTTTTATTAATTAATATTTTTAAACAATACATACAAAATCACAATTACCTTACCTGCATCGGGCCAGAGTCTTCACGTGAACTCTACTTATAAGTGATTTAGGGTTAAGTGTTCTTTAATAAATTACAGTCTCATTGCATTAGTTAACTATCTCAGCTTTATTTAACATTCTTTTTAGTATTCTCTTTTTTGCAAATAAAATAATAGTATAACTTTCCAAATTTAAATCAAACAGATTTTAGTATATTTTCTTCTTATAATTAGCGTAAATAAAGGCAACCCAGCACACGCTCAGTCATTCTTATCGTTCACACTTTTTCCCCATTTACTTTAGAGCTCTTTTACTTTTTTTTATTGATTTAATGAATTTTGAAACAGTTACTTTCCTGCTGTCTCCATGAATAGGACGTGTTGACGTCAGTCCGTTTTTGTTCACTTGCTTGTCCGAATTATGTTTTCACTGATTAAAATTTTGACCACTGCCAATTTGTTAACGTTTCACTGTTGTTTGAATATTATATCACATTATTATTTATAGTTGAATCACATTTTTGTCATTATTTTTCTTTTTGTACTTTTATTAAAATTTAGGCTCGGGAGCCTGGTTACTGAACCGTGGTCTGACACTCCACTGTTATTTACATATCGTATTACGATTTTATTGAATTTCTGCCGGTCGGTCTACATTATTACACGGATTTTAGGTGAACCGCGCACACACGCAACTGCGCGGTTTTGAGTTTTGAAGCCGACTGACTCTGCTTTCTGCGCGCACCGTGAAAGAATTTCTTAAAACGTGACTCAAGCATGGGAAAGTTCGCCGCCTGTCAGCGCGTGTGGTTGTTAGTGCGCACCCCATCGTTGATAATTGCATTCCTGTACGACAATGTGACAGTTTGACTATACAGTCCATTCACTGTAATTTGTTTGTTCACAATTCTCGATGCGTATTTTCTGATGGTTACGGAACAGTACCCAGACTGGTTTTAAAATAATTAAAATTTATTTCCCCCCTTTTTGCCCCATTACAACTAAAAGTGCGTTCACGCGTTCACAATCACATAGAATTGCAATTCCAAAATAGATACTGTTACATTCACTTAGTAAGTAACACGAAAAATTCCTGATGTGTTTATTTAGCCACACGTTGTTGGCGTCAATTCTGTAACGTTAAATATTAGACCTCACTATTGGGATCGCCAATTTGTAACGTAAAATTATATCCTGGTTATTTCATGTGTACTTGTTAGTATTTTAAGGATGAGTATGTTGTCAGGGTAATATTAGTTGAGCGCCAATTTGCAATCAAACGTTGCAAATAAAATGTATTTGTAAACTGATAAGTATTATAGCTTATTGGTCTATGTTTTAGTACCTCTATCTCTTCCTTAAAATTTATTATATCCTTCTGTTGGATTTCTTCTATTTTCTCCCTGTTGTCGGTAACTTGACTTTGTACCTGTACTACCTTGGTTTCTACCTGATTGTATTGTTCATCTATTTTATTCTGTAGTATCTCGAATTGTTCCTGAGTATCTTTTTGAAGTATTCCTATACTTGTTTTACTATTATCTTCCACTTCAATAATTTTATTTATTACATCTTCACATAATTGAACTAAATTTTCATCAGTTTTCTCAACCTTCTGGTTGGTTTCAGTGATTCTATTCATTATTTCTTCTCTATACTCTTCTAATTGTTGTTTCAATTCCTCTTTATTCTTCTCACTCTCTTCCTTCAACAGTCCTTTTAATTCTTCGTTACTTTTTTTAATATCCTCCTTCAACTGTTGTTGTAATGTTTCATTATGCTTTCAATTTTTTTTATTTAATTCCTTATGATCTTCTCTCATTTGTTCTTTAATTCTTCATTATTTTGTTTTAATAATGTTTCATTGTCTTTTTTGTCTTCTTTACTCTGTTTTTTCAACGCTTCCTGTTGCATTTCCATCAGGTTATTCAACTTGATACCTTCGGTTGTTTTGTTTGGTTCTATTTTGTCCCCTTGGGCATCCCTTACTATTACTTCCACTTCCTCAGTCGCTATTACTGGGGTATCCTTTACCACCGTTTCCATTTCTTCAGTCACTGTTACTTCCTTGTCTTCCATATTTAATTCTATTTCTTCTCCATCCATACGTTTACGTGACGTTGCTCTTCTCCTTGACATCTCTGTTGTTTAACCGTAGTCACCACTAGAGTAGAAATTGCTATAAAATTCACAATAATAATACAAAGTTATTCTATCCCTAGCCTCACTAGTTGGGCTCCAATTTGTTACATTCACTTAGTAAGTAACACGAAAAATTCCTGATGTGTTTATTTAGCCACACATTATAATATTATAATAATAACGCGCCACCAACCAATTCTCATAATAATGATCACAATCGACCTGCGCAGAACGTTAATGCCAATAGAACCCAAAATGAGCACGCGAATAATAATTCCAGGAACTATAATTATCGTGGCAATAATAATTATAATTAACACGATAGTCGCAATAATAGAGGAGATGGGGACAGACGACCCAATAATTATAGGCATAACGTCAATTATATCTACTCCAGGCCTCAAGGTAATCAGCGACGGTATTACCCAAGGAGTCACCGATATGACAACCATTATGACCAGTCCCGGCGTGAAGACAACTATCCACCTGAAGGAAATTTTAGGATAGCGGAACCTAATACGGAGGATCGCACTGAAACCGTACAAAATCAACACAGTAATCAAAATGAAAATAGATAAGAGGGGGTAAGCCCTCATTTAAACTAATAGAGGCAGTGAAAATTAATGAATACCCTTCACTGAACCGTAATCTTGGGGAAAAGCGACTTATAAACAAAATTAAGAATAATCGTGCAATAACCATAATTAATAACCACTATTTAAAGAATATCAGGGAAGATTTATTGGAAGAGGATAAGAAACATGTAAACAGTAATAGTAATAACAAAATCATATATGTAACGGCAAAATTAAATGGGGTAAAATCTACCATAATGATAGATACTGGATCTAACATATCGTTGATAGACAGTACTGAACTTGAAAAAATCCAGCGAGAAGTCCAGTTAACCATACCGACCTTACCTGTCAATAATGTGATAACAAAAAATAATAATAACAATACGTATGAAATAATGAACCCTATCACGAAAAGGATTAAGGGAGCGTACAACCAAGAGTCCATAAAGAAATATAATGAATAAATTCTAAAATATAATAAGAACAACTTATTACCAGTCTTGAAGAGAAAATACTTGGAATTTAAAAAGAATTTGAGTTGAATACTACCACTAAATTCTAAAATACAATAAGAACCACTTATTATCGATTTTGAAGAAAAAACACTTGTAAATAAAAGAGAATTATTATTAAATGTTTATAAAGAAGTAGTGTGAATAATGAATAACAAACCCCAAGATTACAGAAGAAAGCGAGAATTATTATTAAATGTTTATAAAAAAATAGTGTGAACAATGAATAATGAAATCCCAAGATTACAGAAGAAAGCGAGAATTATTATTAAATGTTTATAAAGAAATAGCGTGAACAATGAATAATGAAATGCCAAGATTACAGAAGAAAGCGAGAAGTATTACTAAACGTCTACAAGGAAATAATGTGAATGATAAATAATGAAACCCCAAGATAAAAGTTTTTACCTCAAATCTACCTATGCAAAATAAAGAAAGAGAAAAATCATATGACCTAAAATACATACCACATTGCCAAATGAAGGAAACAACTTCAGTAAACGACTGAATGTAACCAATGTAATGTTAAAGAAGACAAGAAAGAAAGATTATTTATGAACATAATTCATTGAAAAATAAACAGCCAAAATAATGAAATACGATAAGAAGAAGAATAGTTGGGCTAAGGAATGTATTTAGTCAGAAATACAGTTATAATGATCATCACACAACAACTATTTAGAAAATAGTGAGATCAGAGAAAAAACAAATGAAGAAGATACTTAGCATTACAATCACAACAAAAATGAAAACAAAAATGATTACAAATGATAACTGTCAAATTTAATATCAAAGAATGTTTAAGGAACTAAAATGGAATCACAAAATATGAAGGATAGTAATGAAGAAATATAAAAGCAACAAAGAAAAAAAAAATTTTCCCAAATATTTATTATTAAATAATTAAAGAGATTATTAGGAGATTATTATATTTTATAGCTGACTGTAGATGAATTCCAGCAGTACTATATTAAGATGTGGTGTGGGCAGCAGAGTATGAAGCCAAACAGTGCCTCTCTGAACTGTACCAACGCATGTATTAGGGATTGTTAGGGAAATTAAATATTTAAGGAATATTAGAATAGTTGCAAGAATGACTTCAGTTTCCAAAAGAGTAGGACGAAGAAAACAGAAAGAAATGAGTTGACAGAAGAATAATTGAGAAATACAGTGATTATAGTAATTATAAGTAGAAGAGATGTGAAACTAATGTATCATTGAATATTGTAGCCAACTATCAACAAATAATGTTTACAGAAATTAAAAATGATCAAGAAGGTTAATTGAATTGATGAAATGGTATTAAATAAAAAAAAGTATTAATACTAGTCTAATGAAGTTACATTGAGAATCCCATCGTCAACCATTAACAATGAAATGAAGAAAAGGCATGTGAAAAAGACAAGTTTATTTGACCTAAACATCATTCAGGTAAACTAAACTTTTTTAGGAGGGGGAGCATATGTAATGCAACAGAAATGCTAGCATCCGTGTTACATAAAAACAAGGTTAACAGAATAATAAACAAGTCAATATCTAACCCCATGATAGAACAAAGATCTAATAATTACATTTATAATTATAGATAAAGGTAAATAAGGATGCAAGGTAGTATTAACAAGAATAAACGAACCTGTAAGTTAGATAATAGTTGATGATATATGTTCAGTGAAGAGCAAACAAAAAATGAAACAATAATTTACTTTATAGTAATAGCAAATAAGAATTTTGAGTTAAGAGATATTATTTTGTGACAACAAATATTATGATAAAGTTTATGTCATGTTATACCAAATATGTGTTGAGTTAATGAAAGATAATGAAACAAGATGTATTATTCAATGACTGTTGTAGAATGAAGTGTGAAGCAGCTAATTAACGTTAATAGATTTGAATTTTCTTATATGTAATCCATAGGTCAAGATAAATTGTTATTAGATATAGAAAAATAATTGTTTATGTAAATGTTAATAGTTAAGATTTGATTATATGTATGAATTTATGTAAAAGGGGCTATAGATGTTTACCAGTTATAAACACAGGTAGATCCGTTTACAATAAAAGGCCTAACAGCCAAAACCACTATATAACCACTCATAACATAAAGGTTAGGTACATCAATTAATAATAATTAATGAATACGATTTGAAGAGCTAGGAAAAACATTAAATTAATAATGATATATAATAAAATTTATACAAATTATGATAATGCCATAATGCCATGATATCGATTAATAACGTTTAATATCGAAAAGGTATTAAATATAAAAAAGAAAAAAACAGGCTTATATCAAAAAACCAGCAGAATATGTGTAGAAAATAATAAACCAACTATCTGTAAAGTTACATTCCGATAGGACAGCAAATTGATAAGGAATAGACAAAAAATATATGAAATAAACACTATATTCAAAACATGTGGAAGGAAGAAAAATCATGTGTTGCTAGGGACGACAGAAAAAGAGGAAGTTGTTGATTTGACAATAATTGCTTTGATGATCTGAATGTGATGAGATTAATAAAAAACCAAGAAATATCTATTTAATTGGAATATACTAAATTAGTAAATACTATTATAAAATACAAAATACTAATGATAATATTTATGACTCTTGCCAGTGTAAATTAACCAAACAAGACTATAGTATGAAATCACAATAGAAAATAAATAACTGGATTCTACAAGGAAGGACTTGAACTGTCCCATATCCGAAGGGAATTGATGATATATTAAACAAATAGAAAGAATTAACAGTATCACAATTAATAATATACACTACACCAGAAGTTATAACCTTTCAAATACACGGAACAACACTAATTGCTTCAACCGAGAGAAGAACATATTTGGATCCTGGAGTTGCAGAAGAAGCATCAATCGGGCTGTAAATCAATCCAGAGAGCTGTATTTCCGAAGTGGACAGGACAAGAATTCCATTTTATTAAACTGAAGAAAGAATATCGTACGGCATAATTGTCCAGAACAGTAAATTTATCAATCAACCGCCTACACGATTTGCTTCGTTCTAGTCTGGTAAATTATTATTATATTAATCATACTAACTACACAACACTTCAAATTTGTAAATCTTGCATTCTTATCTATGTATTTTTAATCTTCCCCACAGTTACAAGAACCTTCACACCCTGAATTAAATTAATTACAAATTAAAACACACTATATAACTGAATTTAAATAAAGGATCGGAATAATCAACAATCGATTCACGCAATCTATAGCCCAAGCATATGTTAATTAGAACATATCTTATTACATGTTAAAGAAGTAAACAAATAAAGAACCTTTGTATAATTGCCAAAATCTTGTCATTTGGAGTATGATTTAATGAGTTGGGAATAAAAAGTAACTGAATATGTATAGAATAATTGGTTAACATAAACAGTGAAATAACCTATAAGTTTCGTTGAGCTGATACTACAGCGCTTATAGCGGAATTATCTGACACCAAAGAGAGAGCGTAAAAATACAAAATTAGATATAATTCTCTTCAAGGTATAATAGGGTTGAACGAAATTACAGAATAACGCATTAATTATTTAAGTTTCAGGTACACTAACACTGATATTTTTTAGAGAGCTAAGTTAATATTAATTAATTACATCAATATATCCCACAACTCCAAATATCTCAGATATTTAAATAATTAAGTAAATTAAACGACCTGAGAGAGTAAAGACAGGGGACATACCCGCTCATAGCAACTATAGGCTTACATTGCGTGACACATTATAAGACGCAAGTCGTCTTCTTATAACAAATTGACGAACCCAACAGTGGGGCTTAAACCGTACGTACCCGATATATAACAATATATAATACATATATATATATATATATATAGTAACAAAACAAAATAAACTGTGTATGAATGTTGTACAAAATTTGAAATAAAAAAAATAATTTTATTTCAAAAAAAAATTTCTAAAAAATATTTTTTGTGTAATTTATGTTCCTAATATTTAAAAAATAATCGTGGTTATTGTTTGTGTTTAGAAATTGAATGGTATTAAGTTTATTAGTGTAATAGTATCACTTTCTGTAAATTTATTTAATGACAATCTGGTTAACTCCAGTCCTTGTCGAAAGACGGCTCTCTTCTTCTTCTTCTTCAATGCGTTCGTTATTTCATATGTACCGCCTTTCGGTTAGTCTGTGTTCTCGATTAATTTCTTTGTTCAGTATTTTTAAAGAAAAATTAAATCCAAATTACATAACAGAAAGTTTATTAATAAATTATTTAAATTTATCGATAAGAATCGATATTACACAGCAGTATCGACTCACTCAGGGCCGGTCGATAAAAAAGTTTACATTGGTTATATATAATAATATTGTGTTCTTTGAACGGTTATTTAAGAATAGCCAGAGAAGGGTAGGGACAGGAAAGTATAACACTTACAATGATAAATGCCTTAATACTAACAAATACACTGTTATAATTGATAAATAAAAGTTTATATATAATATTTATTTCAAACCCAAAGCAGCAGAAATTCGTTTCTTCACAGCTGGAGCGGAATGATGACGAGTCAAAATGGCTGACTGGCGCATGCGTAGTGGAACGTCTAACCTTGACGAAATATTTGTTTAAATAAAGATGTCTTTTCTCCGTTTAAATGGTCTCAGCAATCGTGTATAATGGTTCTGGAGTTAATTGAGTGTCACTGGTGTATTGTTTAATAGTTCACTTGGTGTAAATTGTTGTGATTATGTCTATCTCACTTTGTCTATATGTGTCGGGTTTAACCTTGATTGTTCGTCTGTAAATTGTATGGTATTGGTGTTATTTTAATTAATTAGGCGTGTGTGGTTCTGTTTAGTGGTTAAGCACTGTTCATAGTTTAATTTCACCGGTTCACAATTAAAAAATAACTAAAAATAAAAATTTATAAAAATTTTCACCGAACTCGGTTTACTTATACAGTGAAACTTCGATTAACCGTCAGGGTCGGGACCGAGACCGTGACGGTTAAACGAATAGACGGATAACAGAAAAACCTTAAACAACAACCCAATCAATCCATTGCATATGAACAAATTATAAAAAATGCATGTTTACGAGCTGGAAATACACTGTACATACATGTATTTTATTTTACAGAAACAAACAATATACAATTTACATTAAGTACAGTATATGTAGTACAACATATGTACTGTACATATTGTTACATGAACTTACGCTCTAGACGTACATACATATTCAAATTTTAAAATAGTTTGTCATTTTCTTTTGTTTCTTCGAGGCTCGTGCTTTCTGAGCGGCAATGTTCCGTACTTTATGTAGGAGAAGTATCTGCGTTGTGTTTGCCTCTTCTTGCCCCTCAAACCACTCAATTCATTTTGATAACATTGTTTCTGCTTCTGTATGGCTTAACGTAGTTTTTTCATTCAAAATATAACACTCGTCTTCGTCAATTTCTTCTTCTTCGTTGTCAATCACACTGGAAACAATTTCATCGTCGTTCAAAATGTCAAAGCCTCCGTCCAATTTGTCACATCCCAACCACTCTGTTACTTCTGCTGGCGTTATGTCTTCAGCATTCGGTACATTATTGGACAGTTGCACAATTTCGTTGACACTAACATTCCCAGTTTCCTTAGGTTCGCCATCATTAGCTTCAGGCCAGAGTTTATTCCACCCATTTTTAAGATTTGACACTTAAGATCATCCCATGCAGCAGCAATATTGAAAATTGCATCTTTTATGTTGTACGTTTTCCAAAACTCGTTTTCAGACATTTCATCATCAGATGAAATCAAACTTCCAATAAAAGTTTTCCTATAACGACGTTTCATGTTTTCGATTATGCCCTGCTCCATAGGCTGAATTAATGGTGTTGTGTTTGCCAGAAGAAAGAGGTGGTGTTATTTTGCCATCATCACTTTTAATTCCGCAAGTGGGATGTGCTGGAGCAATGCTTCCTGTGGTAACTGCATTTCAGCCAAATGAGCTCTAACTTGTGGCACAAACACTTTGTGGAACCAATCGGAAAAAGTATCTTGAGATATCCAAGCACTCTTTTCAGCATAATAGGTAGCAAGCAGGCAATGCATTCAAATTAAAATGTTTGAATGCACGAGGTGTTTTTGCTTTTCCAATCACAAGCAGGGGTAACCTGTGATTGCCGGTGGCATTTGCACGAACCATTAAAGTGATCCGATTTTTTTGACTTTAAAACCCAGGGCTGATGTCTCCGAAAGTGATGATAATGTCTTTTCCAATTGAGCCCGGTTTCGTCCCAATTGTACACTTGTTCCCTAGCAAGGTTTAATTTGGCCACTTTCTCTTTAAATTGTTCTCTGTACTCGGCAATAACTGCGCTATTTGCACTAAGTTTGTCACCACTAATGTCTAGTTTCCGAACGCCATGGTGACACTTAAACTTATCGAGCCATCCTATGCTTGCTTTAAAATTAGGATCTCCGTCAAGTTTTTTGTTCATTTCAACCGCCTTGGCCATTATTACGGGGCCTGAAAGTGAGATTCCTTGACTCCGTGCTTGTATAAACCATTGATACATAACAGTTTTGCTGATTTCATGGTTTTACGAGTCTTAGGATCTCCATCGATGTTTTGCATTTTTGAAACATGTTGTTCTTTTTTACTTCCATATTCCTTAAGGAATGGAAGTATGGTGATGGCAAAAAAAATCGTGTTCGAGATTATTGCAGATTCTGATTGTACTACACTCAAAACATGAAAAAAAGTCGTTTTCCAAAAAGTGTCTGTGTGTGTGTCTGTCTGTCTATGTGTCTGTAGATTTTTTTTCTATGGCAAACGATAACTGCCGCAAATTCAAACAGAATCAAAAGATTATTTGCATACAGCCCTAAATTGTGGAGTTCTCAAGACCTATTGTTTTTGGTGAAGATCGGTTGAGGGAAAGGGGTAGTTTACCTGCAACGTTTTTTTAACAAGGGTATTTTCTATGGCAAACGATAACAGCCGCAAATTCAAACAGAATCAAATAATGTTTTGCATACAGCCCTGATTTGTAGAGTACTCAAGACCTATTGTTTTTGGTGAAGATCGGTTAAGGTAAAGGGGTAGTTTACCTGCAACGTTTTTTTATCAAGCGTATTTTCTATGGCAAACGATAACAGCCGCAAATTCAAACAGAATCAAATAATTTTTTGCATATGTCCCTGAATTGTAGAGGACTCAAGGACTTTCGATTTTGGTGAAGATCGGTTAAGGGGAAGGGGTAGTTTACCTGCAACCTTTTACGTTTTAACAAGAGTAAAGTACTTGAAAACTTATTTAAACTTTTTGAAACAATGGTAATTGTTAAAAATAAAATAATTTTGTTACCAGGCAATAAAATTAAAATTTTTTCATTTTAATGTAATATAATATTTTTCATTTAATACGGCAATAAAAAGGCAGGTAAGACACAAACACACACCCACACACACACACACACACACACAATTCACGTTATTTCTGGCCTCACTCATGTTTATTTTCTTACGTTTGCACGCTTTTTAAATGGAAAGTGCCGAAACCCACACCAACATAACGCGTGCAAGCCGAAAAAATGGACATCAATTTGCTTACTGGCGAAGCTAGTAGTTAATGAATGGGTAGGCAAAAATCTTATCTTAAATTTTTTTTAAGGAATCACTAAAAGGACGGTGGTTCAAATCGGACGCTGAGGTAGAGTTTGCTGTAACCGAATGGTTCCACAAACAGCCGTAAGAATTTTACTAGCAGGGAATCTACAGGTTAGCGCAACAGTGGAACTCATGTCTTAATGTTATTGGAGACTTCTTTTAAAATCGTTGAATAAAAAATGCTTTACGACTCTATACGTGTGTCTATTGAACAATCCTTGTATTAGTCATACACAATAATACAACTGATTGAACTTCAAAATTTTAAACTTGATTAGTTTCTATATATATGTTTAACGTTACAAATAATTCAAATAACAATCTTGATCATCTGTTAGTTCAGCGGAATAACAGTGATACTTTTAAAATAAACACTTAGAAACAACACAGGCGCTTTAACTTAACTGTTTGGACCACAGAAGTGAGGCATGCCTCAACGCTCTATGTGTACAGCGCGGGACAATCCCCCCTCCCTACACTTCCCTATCACACCACTACATTGCTTACATACGATGTATACAAAAAACGCTGAGGCAAGTTCAGATTGCCTCATTCGCTTTAAACGAACTATGCCGAATCTCACCTGTCACCATCTAGCGGTCGCTCAATAAAGCACGTTTCGGTTTAATAAATTTGACAGTCGCAGTAACAATGTATAATCTTTACGTTATGTAGTTCATACGTATTTATAATTTTTATTCTACAGAATTTTTTAGGGTAGGCATTGCCTCAACTGCCTCCATGTAACTTCGCCACTGATATATATGTGTACAACGTTATCGGCAACAAAGAAGTAGTTTTTGTTAAAATTCCTTCCCGGGATATTTGGCCGTAATCCAATGTTTTCTACAAAACCAGACATTTCGGCAATGCCATCGACTTCCATCATCAGTGAAAATCGAGTGCGATAACGTGAGGTGGTATACGTTAGTGACCACAGTACTGTGGTTAAGGCTGAAGCAGTAAGTAGAAAGAAGTAGTTTCTATGGTAATATTTCATTTCGAAAATGATTTTAAATATAAATCTTAGAATATGGAAGTCATGTATGGTTCTCCATACCGATATTTTTTTTCAGCATCGCGTTTAATGTCATTCACTGTGGTTCTTCCAACACCGTAAATGAGAGCAATACTAGTGGGAGTTTCACCTTTTTTCAAACGTTTAATAATCTCAATTTTCTGGTTGAGATCTAACATGACCCGTTTTTGCTTTTCAGCCATTTTTTAGCTGTTGCACAAAACAAAAAAGAAAAGAAACCTTAATAACAAAACTTACTGGTGTGAATGTCACTATCGTATGCCGAAACAATTAAGCCACTACGCAACAAATAACGTACAGCACCGAGTACAACAGCTTCTCAGCCACAACTAAAACTGACCACGTGTGCGATAGCTAGGCGGGCCAAGAACGTGACTCATGAATAAAATGATAGTGCGCCGCTCCAGCGCCTCCGCCGCTCAGCAGTAAAGCGAGGATGATTTTTCGCGGCAATCTGGTTACTGTACATAGAGTACAGACTGACAGTTAACAGAAACTGATGGTTAAAAGAGTTGCGGTTAACAGAAACTGACGGTTAATCAAAGTTTCACTGTAGTTCGCCATTATAGGTTATTTCGAGCAAATAATCTCGTTAAGTACACTCGTCAACGGATAATAATGAACTGTTCTCATTTCCTGCGTCTCCTGAAAATCTTAGCCAATTTAATATATATTATACATTGTTTCAAATTATCTTAGCTTCCGATACATTTTATTTGAATACATTATACTCGGAAAATAATTTCGTTATTAATTAACTGTACGAAATACTAAATACATATTCGGTTTCTTTATTCTATTCTGCTTATTTTGATACTAATTAATATGGTTTTACAAAGTTTTCATTAAAAAAATTATATTTCTTACATTTTGGAAGGTAGGCTTAATTTTGTATTTCCTGTTCTTTAAGCAGATAATAGCCATTTTCTCTGATATAATTATTATTCTATTAAATCTGAAATTGATATAATTGTTTATTCTTACTTAATTTCTTGTAATTTAGTTTATTAATGATTGTTTTTAAATACAATTCATTTATCTATGACTCCTCCCCTGATAATGTCAGTTAGTACATTCCATTTTTATTTACAATTTTACTTATCTGCTGACCATATCTTTATAAAGTATTATTTACATGGTACTACTATATGTTGGGTTTATTTTACATAAATATTATCAGTTTAACTGGTTTATAGGACTAGATTTGTCAATTATTCTGTAGTCTAAATTTACTATCTGGCCTAGATTTGATCTGTTGCTATTTGCAAAGTTTTTACTAATATAGTTAGTTTGTACCCTTTTCTGACTTTCTATTCTTATATAATTTATTAACAATTTGTTCCTTGACTATTATAACATTGAATATTGATTTTACAATTAAAATGCAACACTTATTTACTATTAAAACTGGTACTTTGAATCATACCTTTTATGTGTACTGATTACACCTAGTAACATAATAAAAACATTTTATAATATAGGAATGGTATCTACATTTAGATATTGCATTCATATTTTAAATTAATAACAAACTAATATTTTATAACTATAATACTGCTTAATACTAAATCTTTATTTATCTAGTTAATATTTGGAAATAGGAACATAACACATTGGTTCCATTAAATGGTTAACACTTTCTTAAAAACTATTTATTTACAGTCTTATCTGTACTTCCCAATTTTAAGGATGTATTCCCCGTCACTTTATGTATGAAACCCAAGCTCGCTGTTTATATTATTCATTCTATGGAATGTTCTAATAAAATCAGTGGCATTTCATTAGCAAGAGTATTCCTTGCTCCTGCACCATATTACTTAAGTAACTATTATTATGACACTGTTCAAAAACACTTAAAGTTATTTACTTGCACGGTAACTCATGTACCTTTTCAAAGTTTATTGATTATAATTTAATAACTTGCACTTGTCCCTGGTTATTTATTGATATTATCACTAGTCCTTTTATAGTTTTACAATATGAAATATTTAACCATGGGGGGACTGTTAAGGTTTGTCTATATAAACTACACAATAACTTTTTTGGGTGCACTGTTACTTAATACTCTAAACACTTTTGGTTTTTATCAGTTTTACATTAATTTATGGTTTTTTGGGGTGTTATACTTTCTTTTGGGACATTCATTTATTTTTGGGGTTTTTTGGTTTTCTCCCTATGGGGTTTCTATTTGGTATTGGTCGTTTCACTTCCTTTATTCTAGTTGATCTTCACTGGTTTCTTATTCTTCAGTATATTGGTTCATTCTATATTTCTTCTTTCTTCGTTCTTGGTTCTTCAGTACCATTTCACTGTATATTCTTTTGTTTACTCTGGTCTGTTTTCTTTGTCTGGGTATCTTTATTGCCTGCTTCTATCCTACCTGGGTAACAGTGTTATTCAATTTTTAGTTTTCTGGGTTTTTAATTTGTAGTATAATTATACTATTTGTAGATTTTTTCTTTTGCTTACTTTTCTTGTTATTATAATAATTTATAGTGCTTTTTAATTGATTTTCATTTGGATATTCCATATATTTGAGTTTTATTAATGATCATTTAGTAATTGATTTATGTGGATTATCTGTCATGCTACAATATATATATATATTCAATCACTTTCTGCTACAGTCCGTTTCTTGATGTATATAATACATTTAATATTTATAAATTTACTTCAAGATATACCTTTTTTTCCTTATTAGGAACATGTTTTGGGTACCATCTTGTACCCATCCTCAGCCTTCCGGTATTTGTGTCTGGTGAAGTACAGATGTGTTGTTGGTTGACTATTATTATTGTGGATTCCTGTTGGCTTCTGGTACTTCAAATTGGTTTTATTGTGTGTGATTGTGGTGTAATAAGGAAAAAAAAGGTATATCTTGAAGTAAATTTATTTATAAATATTAAATGTAATATATATATTGCAACAGTATGTCTGTGTATGTTACTGTGCATTGTCGTAATTAGTTAAAAAACTGCTAAATTAGAATAAATATTTATTATTGTCAATATCTGTATTGAAAGCTGTGAGTAAGCTCATGAGCCAGGGTACGCGGATGCAGGTCGGTACAGGCATAGCACACCACACACCAGCTGAGATTGTATACAGTGTAGTTTATATGTGTGTGTTTAAACCAGTAGAAACCGGCATGGCATCACCCCTGAATAAATGTGAATTAAATAACTAATTTATTTAAATTTTGTTAAGCACGTGTAAGTTATGATGAAACAAATTACGCCACATTATTAATAATATAAAGACACATGTGCAAAATTTAGTGCAAAACAAACAATGCATCTTTATGCAGTATAAATAAAAATGAATAATAATTAGAATAATTAAAGTATGAAAAAACTATTAATATACAATTATACATAAGAAAATTACCTATCTTTTGAACAACGTGTAATAACCAAAAGACTTCGCATGTTGTGAATAAAGTTAAAATAAGTACAAAAAATAAACGAATCTGTAAAGGAACGTTTAACAAACTATGATAATCCAAATCTGTACAGAATTGTCGAAACATGATTTTTGCGCCTGACAGTGTAAATAAGTGAGGATTGCAAGCCTCACTCTCAGTCTACTGGAACATATCTGCAGCCGAAGGCTATGTCCGACAGTGTATCATCCAAGGTCGATACCCCAGCAGTATAGAGGAGCCTTCGGGACTGGACCAGAGGACAATGGAAGATCGATGCTGGACAAGGACACAAGACTCAGGATCATGACGAGGAGTACCAGAGTATTACCTCATCAATAATAAGATGCCACAAAACCATATTACTTGTCAACATGGTTCATGAACAACATTAAAAAAAAAAAGAATATAAAAAAATAAAAAGAGAGTATATACTAATTTTTGTAAATATTAATAACTGTAAATTCTATATTGTTAAATTAGAGTAAGAGAATATACAATTTTTATAATGATTAAAATGATACAAATAACAGTACTCGCAATAACATATAGAGTCATTTATAAAGAAATAATGACGTCAGTAACATAACTTGCAAAATTTTAATTATTTTTTAATATAATATATTATTGATATTTTATTACATTGATAGTTGATTTATATTTCTTTGAAATTTGATTGATATTTACGTACACAAAGTAAAGTACTGATTAAAAGAAGTGATTTAAAATAAATCTATTTTTTTAAAAGAATATCTGAGCAAGTCGAGAGCACATTTTTATATCATATAAACTTATATTTATTCATGTTTATGTTTACATGTAAATTTATATATTAGGTTATTATTAGGTTTATATATTATGAAATTTATGATATTTAGGTTAATGATATTTGTATAGTTACAATAATTATGTGTATGCTGAGCACACATAAAAGTGGAAAACACATTATGCGAATAATACTGTCTAATAATTTAATTCATAATTTGAAATTTTTATTTAATAAAATTTTAAATCATTTTCCATATTCAAGATGATATAAGAAGTGTTATTATTTAAAAAACAAAACCAAACACCTTTACACCTTTTCTCGTTATAATTAGGCTTACCATAATTTTTTCTTCTTGTACCATGACACTTGTAAAATAATTTATCATGCAGTTTTGAAAATATCAAGTCTTAATTATTACGTAACTTTAAGCTTTCTACGCCTCAATTACACAATTAGGCCAACTATGAAAGTCTACAACTTTTTTATTAATTAATACTTTTAAACAATACATACAAAATCACAATTACCTTACCTGCATCGGGCCAGAGCCTTCACGTGAACTCGTACCTATAAGTGATTTAGGATTAAGTGTTCTTTAATAAATTACACTCTCATTGCATTAGTTAACTATCTCAGCTTTATTTAACATTCTTTTTAGTATTCTCTTTTTTGCAAATAAAATAATAGTATAACTTTCCGAATTTAAATCAAACAGATTTTAGTATATTTTCTTCTTATAATTAGCGTAAATATTTAATTAGAGTAAATAAAGGCAACCCAGCACCTGCTCATTCATTCTTATCATTCACACTTTTCCCCATTTACTTTAGAGCTCTTTTACTTTTTTTTTTTTTATTGATTTAATGAATTTTGAAACAGTTACTTTCCTGCTGTCTCCATGAATAGCACGTGTTGACGTCAGTCCGTTTTTGTTCACTTGCTTGTCCGAATTATGTTTTCACTGATTAAAATTTTGACCTCTGCCAATTTGTTAATGTTTCACTGTTGTTTGAATATTATATCACATTATTATTTATAGTTGAATCACATTTTTTGTCATTATTTTCCTTTTTGTACTTTTATTAAAATTTAGGCTCGGGAGCCTGGTTACTGAACCGTGGTCTGACACTCCACTGTTATTTACATATCGTATTACGTTTTTATTGAATTTCTGCCGGTCGGTCTACATTATTACACGGATTTTAGGTGAACCGCGCACACACGCAACTGCGCAGTTTTGAGTTTTGAAGCCGACTGACTCTGCTTTCTGCGCGCACCACGAAAGAATTTCTTAAAACATGACTCAAGCATGGGAAAGTTTGCCGCCTGTCGGCGCATGTGGCTGTGAGTGCGCACCCCATCGTTGATAACTGCATTCCTGTACGACAATGCGACAGTTTGACTATACAGTCCATTCACTGTAATTTGTTTGTTCACAATTCTCGATGCGTATTTTCTGATGGTTACGGAACAGTACCAAGACTGGTTTTAAAATAATTAAAATTTATTTCCCCCTTTTTCCCTGTTACAATACCCTCCCAATGAGAGGTTTTCTGCCGAAACAGAAAAACTCTCATTGCTAAACCCTAAGAGGATTGGTGAGGATATGGTGCCAACAACCCCCCTTTAATTCTTAACACATCATGGGTAAACAACCCCCCTAGCTCGGCGACCATGGCTGCACCTGAACGATATTACTAGCCTTCTCTGTTCAAGATCCCAACACCATAAAATCAGACAGGTACTTACCATAGTACCACCTAACCTTTTATCATTCCATCTACAAATCTGAAACTGACCTTATACCATACCAGATCCTCAACCGATATGTTCCCCCTTACATACATACTGGGTTGCCTTTAGCAAGTACTGGGTGCGTACACATACTCATTATTACATTTAACACACATTTACATTCTACTTCTTGATATCAAATTCCAAAATATTTTCTATTTTATTTTCAATTTCATTTCTCAATTTACTTGGCTGGACGTTACGGTTTCAAATCAAAAGAAATCAAATTAGATTAAATCATTCAAATTCTGTTCACCTAGAGAAATTAATCTAAGTCCAGTATCAAAGATTCATATTACCATTAATTTGATCAGCTCTGGCTATTTACTCTCAAAATTTCAAAATCTTTTACATGAATTTACAACACTTCTTAACTAGCTGCTAACAATCATGAAAAACAAAATAAATTGAACACCTCATTAAATCATAAATTCCCTTATCACTACCTTTGTCTACAACACAATATAGACCAATGAATACAATCGCAATACACATAATCAATAATATATACTGAACATCAAAACACAATTTGTACTTCGAGCAAAATACAAATTTTAATTAAAATTTTTTTTTAGAAAACAAAATTTTATTTCGTCCATAAAATTTAACATTCAATCATTTAATTAGATTGATAAAAAAACTGCCACTCAATTATAAGGCATCTACTACATGTCTAACGTCAGTCATCAGCTGATCTCTCTGGGTCAGGTGAATGACCTTACCCTAGATACACTACACAAAACTATACCATGAAAAATACATAACCTATGTTTATAATTCTTATATTATAACAGAGTAAAATAATAACATAATAAATCCATTAGCATCAATCTTTTCAAAATCAGTAAAGTCTTTTATAAAACTTCATAGAAAGCATAACGCAATTCAAGCAGTTACTTCTGAACAAATTATCTGCCTATAGCATAGTATTTCTTGAATCAGAAAATAAAATCGTTAAATTAGTTCATCAACTCATCAGATTAATTCATTTTAATAGTTACTTATGCGATACTCACCTGAGTAACCTCCTTACCACACACACTATGACCCCCCACTGGACTGTGGCGCCCAGTTGCTTCCACAAGAACGGAAGGTTGTTAGGGGTAGATGCTGCCTACCCCGTTCTTGCTTCAGCGTTATATAAAAAATTCGGCATTACTAATGTCCGAGGACACCAGTAATCCTACTATAATGATTCACATACCCTTAATACGGCACTACTACCACCTTCGATGATAGCCGCTGTTCCATAGTTATGTAGATTCCCCTGATTTACCCTCCGGTTAATTTCTAAGTTCACCAATTTAGAATATATTGACATTATAAATCCACGGTCAGGGTTTGGTGAAGCCGTGACCGCCCGAAATGTAGGGGAAACTACTAAAAGACATATAAGGTTTACGCTTACACCGTTACTACAATTCTCAGATGCTAAATTCATATAGGTTTGGTTATTTTATTATTTAGTTCAAAACTCCTACACCCTAACAAACATACTACAACATAATAAAACATAGTACACTCATAATTAACATTGTTGTTGTTACCTTAAAATAAACAATTCACATTTAAGTTTGACCAAAATTACACACCTTACAGCTTTATTTTATTTTCAAATACTATTAAATCTTTTACTTGTTTCCTTTATTATTACATTTTAACTATGAATTTTCTATTATTTAACATTTTGGTCATTAATGTGTTTTGGTGACTCTCAGTTATTCGTAATGATTCGCTTTATTAAAATGGGTATTTAAATATAACCTTACCCCCTTCTTCCTGCTGCCAACCATTTACGGACTTATATAGTGCAACACCAGCCTCTCAAAATATTTACCTATAATTCTCTAACTCCACTTAAATCATTCTCCACTTATAACAAAATACCCGATACCCTCTTTGCACCTAGGATGTGTGTTCCCTCCCCTCTAGTTAGCATATGCAACCTCTCGCCCTTCCATTCCACGGCAATCACTCCCCTAAAACCCTCTACTACCCGCCACAACGCTTTGCGTTGAGGACTCCTTACACCTCCAGCCTCACTACAAAATATCACCATCATCTATTTACTCTCCAATTACATTACTCCCATTACTCTACATATATGCCCTATCGCTACTGTGTCCCTACTATTCACCTGTTTCTGTGTTACTTTTACTCCCAAAATTCTTATTCTCTCTAACACCCATTTAAACTTAACTTGACTGATTCAAATGTCTTATTGAAATAATTATTATCACCCAAACATTTTACATTAAGTTACCCATTGAAAATTACACTAGAAAATTTATAACTACCTCAAATTAATTTCATTATTTAATTTAAAACCTTTTAAACACATGTAAACATTTTACTTTATTTACTTGTATTATAAAATTCATACTTAT
This sequence comes from Magicicada septendecula, assembly GCA_034769895.1. Classification (NCBI taxonomy): domain Eukaryota; kingdom Metazoa; phylum Arthropoda; class Insecta; order Hemiptera; family Cicadidae; genus Magicicada; species Magicicada septendecula. The sequence continues at coordinate 132,433,517 of CM068372.1, forward strand.
ATTACATCACTCAAAACACATGATTCCTGTTATTGACACAAAATTATAAACATTTATCACCACCAGATCATGTACAATCATATGTACCTTCTGAAACATTATAACAAGAATATGATTCCACCACTATAAACACATTTTACATTTATTCAATTACTATTTATTATCAAATTCCAATCATATAAAATCACTTAAATTCATTATCAACATTTCTTTATACAACATTTTTAAATTAATCAATTACTTCATCTCAAATTATTTAACTCAATCAATTATTTAAAACACAAGTTATTTTAATTACCTTACTCCAAAACAATTACAATTCATTTATTACCACCTTCATAATTATTCTCATTATTTGTTTAGTCTGCCAAAATATTATTATTATTATTACATCAATTTCTACTACATACACACATTGTTTACATACCATATATTTTACAACACAAACAATTAATTTCACTATAAATTTATTTACAATTCTTCGTCATTAATTTTTCTGTTTACCACACCTCATTTCATAAGTTAGCAAGGTCATTACCATAAACTAAAATATTTAAAATGTCCATTCACTTATTTTTTATTTAATCCCCATCATTATATATTAACCTGATGTATTTGTAACACAAGTCATTCTTATCGACACACATTACATTATAATTATTATTGTAATGACTACTTTCGTTAATTATATTGACACAGTAATTAACTACATTTTTGTCTCCCATTAATTCATAAAGCCCATCTACATTGGTAATTTTAGTCCAGTCTCCATCAGTATTTTTGGTTAACATAAGGTACGTTCTATCATCATATTCCTCCACTACATTCATCACATCGTAAGGTAAGTTTTTATCATTTACAATAGTATCAAAATAATCATCAATATCTATTTCACAAGGTAAGTCAATTTTCTCTCCTCTCTCAATATCTAAACTCTGCACTAACATTTCCTAACCTCTATTAATCTCAAAAATCTCTCTCTCATCACAATACCTCTCACAACCCCACTGACCTATTTCATACCACGCAAAGGGCACAACAAACTTATTATACGTCTTGGCATTTCCAAGAACACCACAAAAAATTAAGGGACTATTTTGAGACACCATGTCTCCCACACAACTACCGGAGGAAACCTTGTGATATTATTTATTATTTAATTAATTTGAACTCAATCAATTTTAATTCGACTCATTTCTTTATTTCTGATTTTTTCGGGCGCCATCTTTAAAGTTAGCCAACTGTAAGAGAAAAGATATGTACTTACCAAGGTCAGGTTCTTTTCGGCGAACTCAGGAGATCAGAATGGTTTATTTGGAGTAAATAACTCGTTTATTTATTTGTTACCAATGACATTCCCTTTTATTTTCATTTCTACCACTTGTACATTTAACCCCTTCTTTAAAGCATTTGAACATATTTGGCCACGAGGCTCAATTGATAAAACAAATACTAATTATTATCATCAACATTTTCTCTCTTCCCAAAATGACTTACATTAGATTATTTATTTAATTATATATCTAATCTATCGCAACCAGCACTTCTTAATTATATATTTTGTACATTCACCCAGCCACGCACACTTTCATACTTTACATATTTGATTTCTTTTTCTTATGACCCCACTTTGAGCTCATGATTTTCTTTAAAAACCTTTTGAATGGCCAATTGAATGATTATATAATTTAGAATAAACTTCTAGTTGTTGGTTACTTATCTGTGCATTATTCCAACGGTCCCACGCACTCCCGATTTATCCTCACATTTCACTTATTTTTCTTTTACATTTAACGTTCTATTTCAAAACAAAATACTGTTAATCCACATTATATTAAAATTGCATTACTTTACTTTTTACATTTTTACTTGCATGTGGGCGCCCGCGATTTTAGTTCCGGAACTTATAGGTGTTACTCGCGCGAGTTGTTATTTCAGACTGGGATTAGACGAACGGCACTATTTTGTGAAGTGGTCGCAGCTGTTTGACCCATTCTTATTGTTCTAAGTTTTGTATCACTACACCAGTATGAGGTTCGGCTGGCACACCTACGCATTCCAGTGTGACTTATGCACTGACGTAATATCGCATGATGTTCTGTTACATAATATGTTAGTCACTGGAGCTGACCTTGGCCCAATTTTGCCCGTTTGTCTATTGCGTTATATAATTCATGAAATAAATCTGTTTACTTCTCCCTACAATCAACATTTATATCACCTTTTATGTTTTCCTCAAAATTAGCGTTACATAATCAAATATTACTGCCTTTTTATTAAAACCCAATAACAAATTTTTTTATTACCCCGGATAGGCCTAAATGTCCCGTTACAACCTTGTCCTCATAACTCCACGGTGAAAACCCTGTTTCACTATATATTTGGGAAAAATCTGCCCTTTGCCCACCTAACCTCTCTTCACACACACTCCCCATTTCATCAACACTTTCTCTGCTCACAACCTTACTCTCTAACACCACGTTTTTAATTATGCCATTGTTATCACTCGTTAACTCATTATAATTATCGTTATTACTCACCTTGTCTACCGCCACCTGCAGAGCTGGCAAGGGTCCCCAGAGTAACTGAGTGAGATCACTGGTCAGGAAGAGTGAGATTCAAGGAAAATGAGTGACAACAAATTTATTTTATATATCCATTTATTTCATAATTAATCATTATCAAACCACTTTTTATTATAATGCAAATTATTTTTATGTAATATTCATCAGTTTTGTGGAAAACAACAGAACACAAGTTAATATATACCAAATGTTGCACTTAATTGCAAACAATACAAATCTCACTCTTTATTGCTGTGTTTTATTATACTGATATGTTGGTTTCTTAGCATTAGCCACCACTTCTTTTGGTGGTTCGAATGTATGGCATGGCTCAGGGATGGCCATTTTCATGGTCAAGATAGATGATAATGTGCCATCCACGTTCATTGAAGGTCTAAAAGCTGTTTTTAATTTTTCCATATCATAGAAAAAACACGTTCTTCGCCAGCATTAGAATGTGGTATTATCAAAACCAATTTTGCAACCTCAGATAGCCTCTTATACCTTAATTCTCCATTTGCTAGTTTCATCTGAGATAAATATGCCCAAATTACATCCATTTGGTAAATGTACCGACTTACTTGCTCCTCATCTTGGACTTTAGCACTTTCCCATACATCTTCAGGGATGCTGTCTTGTTTTAAAATTTTGTAATCCACAAATTTATCGTATAGTTGTTCTATCTCAGTCACTGGGTGGATATGTGAAAGAATGTTACGGTACCTCAAGAGAAAAAATTCTACGTCACTAAACTGAACTGAACTTTTCTCAAAAAAGTCAACAAATCTGGCATGTTTCAGCAAGTTGTTGTTCAATGGTAACTTGTTGGTTGCCTCAGAAATTACTTCCTGGTAAAACTGCCTAACTGCAGTTAAAAATTCAGCATAGTCTTTAGGGCTAATGCTACCTTCATGAAACAGAGTAGTCAGTTTTTGTCGAGTTGCAATCCCAATAAATATTTCCTCATCATCCAGTTGATCTTCTCTTATATCAACTTTGAGATCTTTGAATCCAAAACCTTCAACATCTTTAACTTTCTCAGGGGCGAGAATTTTACCTAGAACTTTTTTCACAAATTCATGCAAACATTGATAAGCAGCAAAGATACATGGATCCTCCCTCTGAAGATACTTGTTAATAATAGTGAACATTGGCAGAACTGCATTGTAAAAGAGCAAATACACTTTCAGAATTGGATTATTGAACAACGTTTTAAGTCTTTTAAAACGTGGCTCACTCTCATAATTGGACAAAAAGTAACTCTTCAGTCCATCAGATAAGGAAAGGATTCTCCCCACTGCTCTCTCAAGACTCAACCATCTAGTGTTTACATGTTTGACTACTTTGTGATATTCAACATCACAAAATAAGCAAAATGTTTTAAGATTTGATTTGCGCTTAGTGCTCTTATCAAAATAATAGTAGAGATCAACACACATATCTTCTACATCAAACCCACTTCTCTCAAGAAATTTGTCCGCAGCTCTCCTTGCAATATTATGTATTAGGTGACAGGGGCACCCCATGAAGTAAGCATCCTTATTCTGAAGAAGGACTCGTGACATGATGGAGTTCCTAACACCTATATTTACATTCGTATTGTCAACACCAAAAGCAACACAATTAATCCAGGGAATGCTGTTTTTCACTAGTACCTCTTAAATCTTGTCATAAATTGTGGCTGCTGTTGCTGCTCCAGTACCTGTGGTGGTGCACATGTCCAAAAAATGACTCATAACTTTCCGTGATCTTATATCAAAGATGCATACAGTCAGTGGGTTTAATTTCTCAAGACCAGTGTCATTTGAACCATCTACAAGAACTGAATATGGATGAATCTGCATGTGTTGCAACAACTGAGAATGAAAGTATGGTGCAATAGTCCCATTCATAATGCATGTAGTTTTCCATCTGCAAGAAGGAATGATAAACGAATTAGGGTAAATCAGTGACAAGGTTCATGCTCTTCTATTGCTCACGTTTCCATAAATTTATTTTTATAACCACATTCTCTTACATACCTTCCTGAAGCATAATTCTGAGCTACTGAAGAATCCGGGAAAATGTCCTTGAAGAGTGGACTCAAATGACTAGCAGTGGCAATTGGGATGTTGTGGCATGCAAGAAGTGTTGCTATTTTCACTTCTGCTCTACCAACCTGAAAATAAGGTATAACTATTATAAAATGTGGTTGTGCCACGTTGTGCAACCAATAATTATAGACCTACAAAATGATTCAGATTCTGAAAGTATTGAATTCGATTTTGATGGAGACCTGTCTGATATGGAAGATTAAAGATAAAAAATTATAAAATAAAAAAAAAAACATTTTTAAAGCTGCCTTTGGAGGTCTAAAGCCCTCGTGAGAAAAAGCTGATGGGAAATGGTAAAATTGGATCTGGCTGTTTTCTGTAAAGTCTGTCAGCTGTTCGAAGACGGCGCTAAATAGATGTGGCAACATCGCGGTCTCCCCACAAGAACAGGCGTTGGCTCTGCAGCACTGTTCTACTGCCAACGAAAGGGACAAATACTTTTGTATAAATAAAATTTTGTTTACGTGTACTAAATGTATACAAATATTTGGCTTTATTGCAGTCGTTCTCTTCATGTCTTTAAGATGTTAGTATCGCTTTGAACGGATTTTTTCCACCTCAAATTACGATTTTTGTAAGGGTTTTGAAACTTAACAGCAACTAATGAAATAAACAAAATAAAATTCTGAAAATTTAGGATTATATTTACAAATGTCCTATCTATACTGTGTAAAAATTTGAAAACACTCGAAAGAGCCGTTTTTTTACAACAACTGTTTGAACTTCACTTTTAGTTGGAAACTGTGAAAAAACCGGTACTTTTTCTACATTTTACTTCATAGATATTTTTCGACGATACATAAAATATTTTTAATGATACCACAAAAAATATAAATAAACAAGGTTTAGTTTAACATTTATTTGAACAGAATCAGATAGGCCGTTCTCAAGATTTAGGACTTTAAACTCGAGTCTACATACTTTTTTCCCCGACAGTAGCGTCGTCCACTTCATAGGTTAGAGTGCGAAATGTGGTCGATCGGTAAAGAAATAAGTTTTTGGTGCCTTTGATAGGTAAAGAAATACGTTTTTAACTAATGCCAGTAAATAATAATTTATAACTAAAATACATAAACATTAGGCTACTTACTTTTTCCATTGTTCGATCGTCCTTAGGTCTGCTGAATACGTCATATTTTAGGCTGATTTCTGCTAGATTTCATAAGCTTCTTATGAGCATCGGAGTCAAAGTGTCTTTTGATATCCGCCTCACCTTGATGTCCACAGGACAAAGTTTGTGCACACACACCACACCGAAAGGCAGATCCAGATGGATCATCAGAAAGTGCAGATACAGGATACTTTACTTGCCAGGCAACGTTGAAGCGGGTTTTATATTTAGCATTTCCCGCAAAAGATCAGGGATTTGTATTTCTTTTTGGAGAAGTTCCTCCCGGAGAAGGACCATCCTCCTTTTCTGAATCTGAAGACAACACAGACTGGACACGCTTCGTTCTTCCATGAAACAACTTATGAGTGACGCGTCGAATCGGCCGTATGCGTTTTTTCCTTCGAAGCCGGTAGAGGCGCTCCCGCCATCTGTTAGTGACAATCGCAATCTTTTATGCGACTATGGACTTATCTTTCACATCAATATTTAAATGACCGGTATTCAGAGACTGTGAAACACAATAAACAGGAGTTAAAATAAAGTTCATTTCAAAATAAAATTTTAATGTCTTTTTCTTTGATAAAATGCGTGAGATTTCAGTTCGCGTGCGTGTGAGCGTGAGATCGGCCTCGAATGCGTGTGTCTCACGCTCAATGCGTGAGACTTGGCAGGTCTGCACCTGTTTTGCATTTAAATTAACACCACTCCTGTTAATACATATATCTCCGTTATTTTCGTTTGTGTTGCTCTTACCTGTGTTGCTCCCCACACTCCCATTCTCTCAATATTTCGTTCTAATTTGCTAACGTTACTGGTAAATATCTCATTGGTTTTCTCAACATTTTTATTGATTTCATTAATATGGTTTTTTAACTCACTGAAATTGCTTTCGCATATGATTTTTTTGTTCGTTAATTTCACGACCCAGTTTATCAAATTTATTATCAAATTTTTTCTCATTACTATCAAAACGACTATTTATGTTTATAGTATGCTTTTCTAACATTACTTGTATCATTTTGAACATTTCATAACTATCGTCGAGTAGATTTTCACTTATTCACGAGTAGACATGGTCTATACAGACTGTGAATTTGTACAAACTGTCCTGTTCGGTTGCGCCATTGAAAGTCTACATATTATTTAAAAATTATAAATTTTGTCTCTGGTTCGGAAGCCATTGAAAGTCTACAACATTTTTATTAATTAATATTTTTAAACAATACATACAAAATCACAATTACCTTACCTGCATCGGGCCAGAGTCTTCACGTGAACTCGTACCTATAAGTGATTTAGGGTTAAGTGTTCTTTAATAAATTACAGTCTCATTGCATTAGTTAACTATCTCAGCTTTATTTAACATTCTTTTTAGTATTCTCTTTTTTGCAAATAAAATAATAGTATAACTTTCCGAATTTAAATCAAACAGATTTTAGTATATTTTCTTCTTATAATTAGCGTAAATATTTAATTAGAGTAAATAAAGGCAGCCCAGCACACGCTCATTCATTCTTATCGTTCACACTTTTTCCCCATTTACTTTAGAGCTCTTTTACTTTTTTTTTTTTTATTGATTTAATGAATTTTGAAACAGTTACTTTCCTGCTGTCTCCATGAATAGCACGTGTTGACGTCAGTCCGTTTTTGTTCACTTGCTTGTCCGAATTATGTTTTCACTGATTAAAATTTTGACCACTGCCAATTTGTTAATGTTTCACTGTTGTTTGAATATTATATCACATTATTATTTATAGTTGAATCACATTTTTGTCATTATTTTTCTTTTTGTACTTTTATTAAAATTTAGGCTCGGGAGCCTGGTTACTGAACCGTGGTCTGACACTCCACAGTTATTTACATATCGTATTACGATTTTATTGAATTTCTGCCGGTCGGTCTACATTATTACACGGATTTTAGGTGAACCGCGCACACACGCAACTGCGCGGTTTTGAGTTTTGAAGCCGACTGACTCTGCTTTCTGCGCGCACCGTGAAAGAATTTCTTAAAACGTGACTCAAGCATGGGAAAGTTCGCCGCCTGTCAGCGCGTGTGGTTGTTAGTGCGCACCCCATCGTTGATAATTGCATTCCTGTACGACAATGTGACAGTTTGACTATACAGTCCATTCACTGTAATTTGTTTGTTCACAATTCTCGATGCGTATTTTCTGATGGTTACGGAACAGTACCCAGACTGGTTTTAAAATAATTAAAATTTATTTCCCCCCTTTTTGCCCCATTACAACTAAAAGTGCGTTCACGCGTTCACAATCACATAGAATTCCAATTCCAAAATAGATACTGTTACATTCACTTAGTAAGTAACACGAAAAATTCCTGATGTGTTTATTTAGCCACACGTTGTTGGCGTCAATTCTGTAACGTTAAATATTAGACCTCACTATTGGGATCGCCTATTGGTAACGTAAAATTATATCCTGGTTATTTCATGTGTACTTGTTAGTATTTTAAGGATGAGTATGTTGTCAGGGTAATATTAGTTGAGCGCCAATTTGCAATCAAACGTTGCAAATAAAATGTATTTGTAAACTGATAAGTATTATAGCTTATTGGTCTATGTTCTAGTACCTCTATCTCTTCCTTAAAATTTATTATATCCTTCTGTTGGATTTCTTCTATTTTCTCCCTGTTGTCGGTAACTTGACTTTGTACCTGTACTACCTTGGTTTCTACCTGATTGTATTGTTCATCTATTTTATTCTGTAGTATCTCGAATTGTTCCTGAGTATCTTTTTGAAGTATTCCTATACTTGTTTTACTATTATCTTCCACTTCAATAATTTTATTTATTACATCTTCACGTAATTGAACTAAATTTTCATCAGTTTTCTCAACCTTCTGGTTGGTTTCAGTGATTCTATTCATTATTTCTTCTCTATACTCTTCTAATTGTTGTTTCAATTCCTCTTTATTCTTCTCACTCTCTTCCTTCAACAGTCCTTTTAATTCTTCATTACTTTTTTTAATATCCTCCTTCAACTGTTGTTGTAATGTTTCATTATGCTTTCAATTTTTTTTATTTAATTCCTCATGATCTTCTCTCATTTGTTCTTTAATTCTTCATTATTTTGTCAATGAATTCTTCATTAGTATTTTCAGGATGAGTATGTTGTTAGGGTAATATTAGTTGAGCGCCAATTTGCAATCAAACGTTGCAAATAAAATATATTTGTAAACTGGTAAGTATTATTTTTAAAATATCATAAAGGTTTCTTTTTTCTGCTATAATTATTTCTTTTAATCTTTTATTTAATAGAAGATTGTGACAACTAAATCTTAGCAAAGCAGATTCAAATCGGATGCCATACTTTCCTGGGTGAGAGTGTTGCCAACCTGTGCTAGTTGATGAAAAAAATTACCATTCATTGATATGGTGTTTATAATATTATATACATTTATTTATCCGTTAAATAAAGAAAAGAAAACCTTTTATCTGTAGTTATAGAACTCAAATCCTTTATTATCCTTTTTATATTCTTTTAAAAGACAAATATAATTATTAACAAAGTCTGACCGGCTGTTCTTTAAATATGCTCAGAATGGCAGCAGTAGTATTTCTTATGTCTCAGGGCTATCACATTTGTATATTTTATAATTGCTAAATAAAATACAAATAGAATGTTTTTAAGTTAGGTCCTTTTGACCACGGTATAAACAACAAATAGTTTAGGAAAAGTACCAAAATACATGGGATTATAATAAATTACAGAGTGTCTTAACAAGAATACATTAATAGTTTTACAATGTTCAGTGTCTAGGTTATGTTGATTTAAGTGTTTTTAATGCCTAATTCACTTTATATGATAGTATTACTCTATATTAAGAATCTTTTACACTGAAAATAGGCTTATTCATTAATTATTCTCACAGTGAAAGTTCCAAACAGTTTTAATTAAAAGTGTAAACAGTGTTTTTGAGAAGTGTAATCTAGGCCTTGTAGGAAATTGTTCAGTTTATTTATTTAATCAAAAATACTTTCCTTCCTGGATAGTTTGATGTTATTTCTTCAGATGTTACTTGGTTTACTTCTTTAGAATAATACTGTACTTCTTTCTTTTATTTATTTTGTTTAGTAGTATTATTTAATTTTACTTTAGGTTCACTGATATGAAAATTACAATCTGTTGGATTAGTCACTCTTATTTTGATGTCAACCTTTCTCGTTTAGATCCAATAATGCACTCCTCTTTATTTAATTTATAACATTTTAGTTGCTAAGGCCTATCTTAGCTTTCATTGGTGTGAAATGTAACATTTTATGTTACTATGGAGCTCTCTGAGCCTCAACATAAACAAACTTCTAATATTTTACCTTTCATTTTCTTTAAACTGTTATAACTTTTTTATAAGATCTTTGATCTTCACTTTATTAGTATCTTTGATTTTCTGATGGAACACTGATTATTTTGATACCACTCTTGTTTATCTTCCTTTAAATATTTACTGAGTTCCCATTTTACACTTTTAATTATTTGCCCCAAAATTATTTATTATTAGTTTTTCTTGTACTCTTCACTTTATTAAAACTATTGGACACAATTAGTAATAATATAACTTAACCTGACATGGTTTATTCTAATTTTAATATAAATTCTTATTCCAAATCCCTTAACTAGCTAAGCTTAACATGCCTAGTTTTATAAATCTATATTACTATTATTTTGGTACTTTCCTATTAATATTAACATTTGTGTTATTAATATTACTACATATAATATTAATCAATACAGCCAAACTAATTACTAATAACTATTAGTAACAGATGACAAATCTTCTTAAATTTCTGTATACAATACATTTTTTATAAATGCAACAAAACACTAAGTTCCAAAACATTGACCTCCTTACTTATTAACTTTAATAGTTAACATAACTATTATTCATATTCCTTTAACTTTAATACACATAATTATTAGAGCCTTAGTTAACATGAATTAAATAACAAAAGAAATAAATATTATTTAACTAAGTACGGTAGTTAAATAATTAGTTCTTGACACAAAACTATCATGTTTCTTGGTACTTTTGGTAGGAGTAATAAAGTACATTTCTGTTAACAAGATGCATGGCAAAATGTCATGTAACATAATACCCCCCCACCCCAGAAAACGGGTTATTTCAGTAATAAACTGATTACTTAAATAAGCTGATTTATCTCACAAGTACTCTCAATTGTCATAATATTTTATTTTCATTATTTTCTTCATCATGGTTTCAGGTATTGGGTTTTGATGAATTTTCTTAAGTTGTGTTATTATATAATAACTTCTTTTTCTTCTTGGGCGACTCTACGAAAATATATATCATCTTCCTTATATAGGTGGTTACCAACTGATTTTTCCTTTCCTCTGGGGTTTCTCCTGTTCCTATTGATTCCTTAATTGGGGTTATCAATTCCTCCCTAACTTTAAATGGCACGGTTAATGCATATCGGCTGTGAGTGGCACTATTCTGACCTAATCCTCACCCGACCATTCACCCCATGCATGGCACAGTGCTCGTTGGCCCCTGCCCATAATAATAATTATTGAGTGGCGCCGTAGCTTTCTACACTCTTACAAAATGGTAACTCTTCAGGGGCGTAGCCAAGGGGGGGCAAGGAGGGGCAGCTGCCCCCCCTAGATCAAGTTACAAAGTAAAAAATAGAAAATAAAAGTAGATAAAAAACGCATGCGAGGAGTGCTAGAACAGGAGCAGTGATGGACAGTTATCCTTACTTTACTTTAAAGAATTAAAGAAACATATAGTTAATTTACAGTTTTGAACTTCCCGCTTTTGTAAGTCCCTAGTTTTAAAGCATCCGCCATTTTCCTGGTGAACAGACCAGTCGCGTTATAGCTCAACTCGGCTTTGCAAGCTTCTTTTTAGTTTCCGTCTTTACTTAAATATAGCCTAACCTCATCAGAGACCTCACTTCATCCACAGTACCTACAGGACACATCAATAGTTAGTAGTAAAATGGATATACGAAAGTTTTTTAAAGGTAAATTAGCCATTAATTTTTTATGTCGATTTCTAAAATTTCAGGATATTTATACAACGTTGAATAGTATTAAAATATATTGGTCACGTAATAGTATTTATAATTATACCTATAGTGGTTACGTTATTTTTTTTGTCTCAAAAAAGTCAAGACTACAGAACTCTCCCTGAGTGAAGAAAGTTAGGTTAAGTTTCGATTATTCGGACGCTTCCAATTTCCAAAACTAAAATTTCGGATACACTAATTACAAGCAGATGTGTATTTTATGATTTCAAAATACCTCTCGCAATAACAAGATATAAAAAAAGAAAAAAAAAATTACATTTTAATCGGCCATTTCGTCTAGTTCCACTTTGCGAATATTCACTTACTTGGCGTAATAACCAGGGTTGTGAAATTTTTGAAAAAAGATGGTGGACATAATTTTTTTACAACGCTTGTGATCAGGGTTGTAGCAGAGTAAGCATGAGAGTATAAGTCTAGTCTAGGGATAGTAGTGCTGATGCCTTAAGATTGCTGATAGGGATGGGTATCGATATATTGATATATCAAAATATCGATATTGTCCTTTCAATTATCGGTGTTTTTCTTATTTTATGATAATGTTTTCTTATTTTCTTGTTTATGTCCTTGACAGCTGAATACGAGAATAGTTGACTTCGTGTAGTTTTATTTTAAAATCAGTTTCAAATTACCTTTTTTGAGTTTTTATGCGGAACAGTTTAGGAACCACTCAGCTATTCAACATCCATTTAAATGAGTGTCCAAATATCGATATTTACTATTTATAATAACAATTGGTCTAAGTGATGTTTGTTTTTTACATTATTTCTATCCAAGTCACATAAAAGATAAACAGAATCAAAGACGGAACAGACTCACTTGGGGGAAATTATAAATCTCTGTACTTCCAACTTGAACTTAAATCATGACCGATATATCGATGGTTTTCCTTCGATAATATTTATATATCGATGTTAATGACTCGATATTTTATCGATATCAAATATTAATAAGTTGGCGATCGATACCCATCCCTACTTGCTGATTTGTTTCCGCCATATTCAAAACTGCTATGTTAATTGAGCCGGTGAGAATGAAAGTGGCATAAGTCATAAAATTTTAATATATAAAGTATATAAAAACATGCAGAATACATATTTATAAATCAGATTAATCACTTACATGTAGACAGTGATCAGTTTTTAGTATTACAGTATCTTTTTATTTGATTTTTCAATAACAATTTTAACAAACCATTAAATTTCTCCAATTAGCCATAAAGTGACTTACGCCACTTTCATTCTCACCGGCTCAATTATATTCGCCTTGTTTCGGCATCAGCAGCGCCTCCCTAGCGACTTCTTGATGAAATGTCTAAACGGTGAAAAATTATATTTATTTAGAAAAAATGTAAAGTTATTTCATTTAATAAAAAATTAAAAGAAAAGTAACAAACTAAAAGAAATTTGGACACACCTTCCTGTATGCGGTAATGTAAAAATAAATTTGTTTAATTTTTCCTGCATGATCTTCTTTATTTGGGAATTCTCTTCTTTATTTTAGGGAGCAAAAAAAGGGATTTAGATGACAGCGATAAACGTGAAAGCGAGAAGAAAGTTAAAACCTCACCAGCACCTTGCCCTGTTGAGCTTCAACCAGGGCCTTCTTCCATTCCAACACTCAGCGAGTCACCTAAACCTGATGTTGAAGACTGCTGTGAGTGTGAGAATGATCTGGGTCGGTGGATCGGACGGACGTCTCAGATGACAGGGCCAAAAAAAAAGGAACTGTTGACAAACTGTTGGGTTCCACCCACTACTTATGACTTTGCTAAAGATGTCGGCCTCTCAAGCAGGAAGTTTAATCACGGTTGGCTTCAAACTTACTCCCCTTGGTTAGCATATTCGAAGGGGTCGAAAGGCGCACTTTGCAAATTCTGTGTGCTGTTCCCACCCCTTCCTGGTACAGTGAAGGGTGTTTTAGGATCGTTCATTGTAACTCCTTTCATACGTTACAAAAATTTACATGAAAATTGCAAAAGTCATGCTTCCACCCACTGGCACAAAGCTGCAGTCAGCGCAGCCAAAACCTTTATGGACGAAATTCCTGTCGACGTTCAGGTGATATCGGGCCACAAGATACTAATAGAAGAAAACAAAAAAATCTTAGCATCGATAATTTCTACAATCATATTTGGTGGTACCCATGATTTGCCTCTGAGGGGAAATGAGCAGCATGAAGGTGTATTTCAAGACCTGATCCACTTCCGAATCGATGCTGGTGACCAAGAACTAAAACGTCACTGTGATATCCTTTATATGAGAAAAAATGCAACATATATGTCCCCTCAGAATGAAATTATTGATCTCTGCGGAGCTGTTATCAAAAATGACATTATAGAACAAGCAAAGAAGGCATTTGCCTTTAGTGTGCTGGCAGATGAGACTGCTGATATATCTGGGAAAGAGCAGCTGTCTATCGGTTTGCGCTTCTTCGATGAAAAAGAAATGCAAGTTCGGGAAGAGTTTGTGGGTTTTGTGGAACTTCCTGCCCTCAATGCCATCACGATTGCAACAGCGATAGACAAGTTTCTGGAAAAAGAAGGACTTGACCCTAAGAAATGTGTAGGTCAGGGTTATGATGGATGTTCAGCTATGGCTGGCAAGTATGGAGGTGTACAATCAATTATAAGAAATAAGTATGAGAAAGCTATCTTCTTTCATTGTGCATCACACAAATTAAATCTTGTTGTAAATGACTTGAATAGTGTTCCACAAATACGCAACACCATCGCCACTATCAAAGACATTATAAGGTTCTTCAGAGAGTCAGTGTTGAGAAGACGCTACGCCCCGAACATTCCAATGCTCTGTGAGTCGCGATGGTCCCAAAATACAAGAGTATTTCAGTTTTTAACGAGCATTTCATAAAAATTGTTGAAGGGTTGTTGAGATTATCACTGGAAGAAGGAAATTCGAACACGAGGAATCAGGCATTTCAATTACATTCTGCAGCCACAAAACCTGAATTTATTGTTGCTGTTGCCTTGATAGCCAAATATTCTGCCTTATTGGAACCTGTTGTAAATGCTCTTCAATTTAAAACCCTGGACCTGGTCCAATGCTCAAAACACATCAAACGGATCCTTGGAGTGATAACAACTCATCGTAGTGATGCAGAGAAAGTTACTACAGAGCTTGTAAATGGTGTCGACGAGATTATCAAAGATGTTAGAGTGGAATTGACAGTCCCAAGATCTATTCAAAAACAAAAACATCGCTCCAATCCTCCAGCTTCCAGTCCTTTAGAGTACTGGAACAGATCCTTGGTAATTCCTTACTTGGATTCATTAGTTTCTTCACTGGAGGCACGTTTTTCAGATGAACACTCACCTGCCTTTTCAATTTTGTCTCTACATCCGTTAATTATGCTCGAGATAACCATGAAAGACTTTAAAATAAAAGTCAAGGAGTTCTCAGATTATTATAACTTAAAAGATGTTGCCTCCGAAGTTGAATTATGGTACACTATGTGGGAGAAGAAGAAACTCAATAAAGAGCAGCTAAAAAAACTGACAATAGCAGATCTAGTAAAAGAGGCTGAAATCTTTTACCCGGCCACAAAAAAAGCGCTGCTTATCTCTATTACTCTGCCTTGCACCACTTGTACTGTAGAGCGGTCGTTTAGTACGTTGCGGAGAGTAAAGACCTGGCTTAGGTCGACGATGACAGGGGAGCGTCTCAATGGACTATGCTTAATGAGTGTCCACAGAAAAACTGCTTTAGAAAAAAAGGAGCAATTGGAGAAGGAAGTGCTGAAAAGGTTTTCTGAAAATCCAAGAAAACTTATTTTAGTTTAACATTTTTTAGTTTTTTGATTTAGTTTTTATTTTAGTTTAACTTATTTTAGTAAGTTATTTTAGTGACATGTTTTAGTTTAATACTTTGTGATAATATATCCTTTGCTAGTTTGCATACGAAAAAACTAATATTGTTTTAAAAATATATAATTGTATAAAATTGTACTGTACTATACTAATTTTATATCATACCGTACTATAAAACTTTAATTTTTTCATTCATCACGGTATTTGTACGTAATTCTGTTTTTTCATTGTTGCCACGTTTTAATTAAAATCACATTATTATTTGTGACTTTTGGTGATTATTTAACCCTTAAAGCATCGTGGGGTCTCAGACACCCCAGAACATCTTTTCTTAGATCAAGTGTTCCAATCTTTAATTTTACCCCTTGAATTAAAATATTTTTGAACTTCTTGCGGTATATATTGACAATCTAGGGTACCCTCTTAACGACCAAATAGAAGTAATCGCCCAAGAATATAACAGTGCCTAGTACAGCCACGAAAGTAAAATATATCAAAACTAAGTGTGCACTACTATGGTTAAATCTGAAACATTTCTTCGTAGTATTCTTCATTCCAGACAAAAAATTCCTAAAGTTTTTAAACAAAGGAAAAATTTAATTTTTAACTCGATAACGGTGCGTGTTACTAAAAAGCAGCTAATAAACAAAAATTTTATGTGAGAGGTAACTCACAAATAAAGTAACATAAAAGTCTTTTAAATAGATCCGACAATCACTGCTTTTGATCAATAGAGTAAAACTTTTTTAAATTCCCTTTTGGATTAATTTTAAAAATTTCTTTTTAGCTTAGATTCCTATAATAGGTATGCCATAGTTATACTGATGAGCCTTAATAACATACCGAGACCAAACAATTTGCTTATCCCCCCCCGGCGCTTTTTAGGTAACCCTTTAGTCCTCTGCCCCCCCTATACAAAATCCTGGCTACGTCCATGTAACTCTTGCGTTACTTTAAATACCCTCGGAATCATGTTGCTTTCTTAACTCTTCTCATCATTATTATTTGCATCCCAGCAGCTCCCCTTACTTTTATATGACTTATTTTCAGTTTTGGTAAAATCCTTTGTATATTTCTTCTCTTCCATTTAATTTTATTTCGTTGTTAATTGATTCATTTGCCACTATGTTATTCATCTCCTTTTTCAATACCCCTTTTTAGTAATAATTACTACTATGGTGTTTATTATTCTCTTGATATCCAGACCTCGATTCTGTTTCTGCAAGTTCATGCTTTCATTTATTTGTTTTAAGTACTTATTTTCTTTACTCATTATTATCCCCTTATTATCATTCTTAACCGTTATATTCTTTTCCAAAACCAGTATTGGTGGGCTAATTGTTTGTTTTCTTTATTTTCATTTGTCATTACATTTATCATTATTTTTCCTTCTTATTTCTCAAATAGTTTGCCTTGTCGGATATCATATAATCAATACTTTTTCTCAATAGTTTGTTTGGAATTAGTTCAACCGTTTTCGGTATCTGTCACAATCCGGGTTGCTCTACCATTATGTTTTTCCCGTGGATTCTGTCGGTTAAATTCGTCTACAAACCTTGCTATGGGATTGCCCCATTTTGGATCACTCCCATACATTTCAATGTTGTCGTATGTGTATCGTCTTTCATCTTCATTGCTGGGACCAGGATCATGTTCTTGGTTTTCACGACGGTTAACTTGTTTGTCTACCTTTCTTTGCCGTTGGTCATCATGTCTCCTTGAATCCCTCTCCTCAGCCATTATATAGTTTACTTTGGATTGATTGGGTCCCTGGTTGTTACTTGGTGGATTTCCAGAGGGCATGTCCCTATTTCTATCCCCACTTCTGGACTTCCGATATTCATTATGATCATTCCATTGTCGCCTGTTGTCGTCGTTTCTCCCATCTCGTCTATCATTATTTTGTTCCTGGTTAAAGTTCTGACGTCTTCCTTGAAATCGCCTGTTACCTGTGTTTCTATTATAACCATCTGATCGTACATGGTTTACTGGCTGTCGATTGTCGTGTGGTTGATCCTTGTTCCTCTCATTCCAATCCTCGGGTCTTCTTCAACTTCTGCGATAATAATTTTCCCGCTCAAAACCTTCTACGAGAGCCTCCATCTCTCCAATCGTTTTTATTTGTCCACATCGACGAGCACGTACTATATCTTCTCCAAAATGTTACGACAATTTTGCTATCAGACAATCTTCAGGGATTTTAGGTTCTAAATTTCCGGCTACCCAGACTTCACCCAAAAAATAGGCAGTTAGTGTCTGTCCTCTTCCAGCATCATATCTGCCAGTGCTCAAATTGTCCCTAACAATATTCTGTATGGACTCCTACCAATACTTTACTTTAAAAATTTGTTTAAATTCATTGTAATTGTTGACTTCATTCCTTACCGCCTTCCACCAGTTATCATTACTATTTTTAAAACTCTCATCGAGAAGATTTTTTATCATTTGCCAACGACTTTATTTGGTTCTATTCAA
Source organism: Magicicada septendecula (assembly GCA_034769895.1). Classification (NCBI taxonomy): domain Eukaryota; kingdom Metazoa; phylum Arthropoda; class Insecta; order Hemiptera; family Cicadidae; genus Magicicada; species Magicicada septendecula. The sequence goes on from CM068372.1 coordinate 132,451,658, forward strand.
ACATTCTTCTAGCCTCCAGAAATTCTAGAGGGTTCTGACAATATTCTTTAAAATTGATTACTTCTTTATTTTCTCCTATAAGTGTAGGTACATAGCTTATTGGTCTATGTTTTAGTACCTCTATCTCTTTCTTAAAATTTATTATATCCTTCTGTTGGATTTCTTCTATTTTCTCCCTGTTGTCGGTAACTTGACTTTGTACCTGTACTACCTTGGTTTCTACCTGATTGTATTGTTCATCTATTTTATTCTGTAGTATCTCGAATTGTTCCTGAGTATCTTTTTGAAGTATTCCTATACTTGTCTTACTATTATCTTCCACTTCAATAATTTTATTTATTACATCTTCACGTAATTGAACTAAATTTTCATCAGTTTTCTCAACCGTCTGCTTGGTTTCAGTGATTCTATTCATTATTTCTTCTCTATACACTTCTAATTGTTGTTTCAATTCCTCTTTATTCTTCTCACTCTCTTCCTTCAACAGTCCTTTTAATTCTTCGTTACTTTTTTAATATCCTCCTTCAACTGTTGTTGTAATGTTTCATTATTGCTTTCAATTTTTTTATTTAATTCCTCATGATCTTCTCTCATTTGTTTCTTTAATTCTTCATTATTTTGTCTTAATAAGGTTTCATTATCTTCCCTCATTTGTTTCAATGTTTCATTATTGCTTTCGATTTTTTTATTCAATTCTTCACTATTTTGTTTCAATGTTTCATGATTTTCTTTCATTTGTTTCAATGTTTCATTATTTTCTTTCATTTGTTTCTCTAAACTTTCATTATTTTGTCTAATATCCTCCTTTATTTGTTTCTTTAATTCCTCATTATTTTGTTTTAATAATGTTTCATTGTCTTTTTTGTCTTCTTTACTCTGTTTTTTTCAACACTTCCTGTAGCATTTCCATTAGGTTATTCATGTTGATACCTTCGGTTGTTTTGTTTGGTTCTATTTTGTCCCCTTGGGCTTCCCTTACTATTACTTCCACTTCCTCAGTCGCTATTACTGGGGTATCCTTTACCACCGTTTCCATTTCTTCAGTCACTGTTACTTCCTTGTCTTCCATATTTAATTCTATTTCTTCTCCATCTATACGTTTACATGACGTTGCTCTTCTCCTTGACATCTGTTGTTTAACCGTAGTCACCACTAGAGTAGAAATTGCTATAAAATTCACAATAATAATACAAAGTTATTCCATCTCTAGCCTCACTAGTTGGGCTCCAATTTGTTACATTCACTTAGTAAGTAACACGAAAAATTCCTGATCTGTTTATTTAGCCACACATTGTTGGCATCAATTCTGTAACGTTAAATATTAGACCTCACTATTGGGATCGCCAATTTGTAACGTAAAATTATATTCTGGTTATTTCATGTGTACTTTGTTAGTATTTTAAGGATGAGTATGTTGTCAGGGTAATATTAGTTGAGCGCCAATTTGCAATCAAACGTTGCAAATAAAAAATATTTGTAAACTGGTAAGTATTATTTTTAAAATATCATAAAGTTTTCTTTTTTTCTGCTATAATTATCTCTTTTAATCTTTTATTTAATACAAGATTGTGACAACTAAATCTTAGCAAAGCAGATTCAAATCGGATGCCATACTTTCCTGGGTGAGAGTGTTGCCAACCTGTGCTAGTTGATGAAAAAAATTACCATTCATTGATATGGTGTTTATAATATTATATACATTTATTTATCCATTAAATAAAGAAAAGAAAACCTTTTATCTGTAGTTATAGAAATCAAATCCTTTATTATCCTTTTTATATTCTTTTAAAAGACAAATATAATTGTTAACAAAGTCTGACTGGCTGTTCTTTAAATATGCTCAGAATGGCAGCAGTAGTATTTCTTATGTCTCAGGGCTATCACATTTGTATATTTTATAATTGCTAAATAAAATACAAATAGAATGTTTTTAAGTTAGGTCCTTTTGACCATGGTATAAACAACAAATAGTTTAGGAAAAGTACCAAAATACATGGGATTATAATAAATTACAGAGTGTCTTAACAAGAATACATTAATAGTTTTACAATGTTCAGTGTCTAGGTTATGTTGATTTAAGTGTTTTTAATGCCTAATTCACTTTATATGATAGTATTACTCTATATTAAGAATCTTTTACACTGAAAATAGGCTTATTCATTAATTATTTTCACAGTGAAAGTTCCAAACAGTTTTAATTAAAAGTGTAAACAGTGTTTTTGAGAAGTGTAATCTAGGCCTTGTAGGAAATTATTCAGTTTAGTTATTTAATTAAAAATACTTCCCTTCCTGAATAGTTAGATGTTATTTCTTCATATGTTACTTGGTTTACTTCTTTAGAATAATATTGTGCTTATTTCTTTTATTTATTTTGTTTAGTAGTATTATTTAATTTTACTTTAGGTTCACTGATATGAAAATTACAATCTGTTGGATTAGTCACTCTTATTTTGATGTCAACCTTTCTCGTTTAGATCAAATAATGCACTCCTCTTTATTTAATTTATAACATTTTAGTTGCTAAGGCCTATCTTAGCTTTCATTGGTGTGAAATGTAATGTTTTATGTTACTATGGAGCTCTCTGAGCCTCAACATAAACAAACTTCTAATATTTTACCTTTCATTTTCTTTAAACTGTTATAACTTTTTTATAAGATCTTTGATCTTCACTTTATTAGTATCTTTGATTTTCTGATGGAACACTGATTATTTTGATACCACTCTTGTTTATCTTCCTTTAAATATTTACTGAGTTCCCATTTTACACTTTTAATTATTTGTCCCAAAATTATTTATTATTAGTTTTTCTTGTACTCTTCACTTTATTAAAACTATTGGACACAATTAGAAATAATATAACTTAACTTGACATGGTTTATTCTAATTTTAATATAAATTCTTATTCCAAATCCCTTAACTAATTAAGCTTAACATGTAGTTTTAGCTAGTTTTAGAAATCTCAATTCATGTTTAAAAGGAATAATTCCAAATGTTTAGTACCAAGCCACGTGTTGTTCAATCAAATATATTGCAACTTACCGTCTGCGGCTTTTAGAAACAACGTCTTCACAAAGTTGACATGTTTCGGGACACTTGTCCAATCATCAGAACTTAAAATAATCGTGTAGGTATTTAAGTTTATTCAGAATGATCACAGTTGCACACCACTATATAATAATTATCCCGATTAGCGCTTTCAAGCCTCACAGCCCATCGTCAGATCGGAATAGGCAGAAATTATTTTAAAAACAAACCCTTCACCCCTCTCCCCCACCCTGCTCACACACAACAAGCTATAATTTAAATGACCCTTCCCCACCCACTAAACCCTGTCCCACACCACCTGTACAGTTACATATTTTTCTAGCAAATTCCTTGTGTTTCAGTGTGTGTGTGTGTGTGTGTGTGTGTGTGTGTGTGTGCATCCTTTTAAACTTACCCTACTTCCTCTCCACACACATGGGTCAGTCACACACCCTTATTTTAACCATCCAATTAGTACTATGCAAATAATTCTTAATCTTATCTATCTGTCCTCTATCATTTACTTCTTAATCATGTTATAAAATATTTCTTCATTATCAAATTTAATTTTAATATTAATTAAATTGTCTAACCCTTTTTCTCTTTCTTTTAATATTTCTAACTCCTCTCTAAGCTTCCTTTCAACTGTGTTATTTACTACTTTTACAATTTCGTATTCTTCCAAAGGATTAACAAACTTATGGTTGTCTTCTATGAAATGTCTTGCATATAACGATCTTCCAAAGGATTAACAAACTTATGGTTGTCTTCTATGAAATGTCTTGCATATAACGATCTTCCAAAGGATTAACAAACTTATGGTTGTCTTGTATGAAATGTCTTGCATATAAAAAGATTTATTATAAATCTTTTTTTAATAAAACCAGCAATATAAAGGTCACGTACAAAACCACCTATAATATTATGAATAATCTTTGTGTCAGCAAAACTACCAGCCTTGAAAACAAAACTGGTGTTTACAAATTGATATGTGACGATTGTGACGCCTTTTATGTGGGCCAGACAGGACGTAGTTTTTTAAAAAGATTTACAGAGGATAGGCCGCCTACACACCTTCACAGTTTGGACAATATCAAGTCAAAATTTGCAGAACACCTCATTTCCGAGAATCATAAATACACTAATTTTAAAACTAATTTAATACCCATTCACATATGTAAGAAAGGGCGATATTTGAACGCTCTTGAAGAGTACGAAATTTATAAAGCATATAACAATACTGATACCAAGCCGCGTGTTTTAAATGATAAACTGCTTTTCAAGTCAAATGTATTGTACATCACTGCCTTGCGCTATTGTCGTGGTGGGAGCAAAACGTAATTCAGTGCGCAGTCAATCTCCGTACGATGTACATCGTTAAACCTTCGCGCTCGCTTTAGACATTTAAGTATTCATATTGTTTTAAGTTATTTGTTTCATGTTGGATTTTAATATTTTAATTAATTGACAAATGTATCAACTTAAATGATACACGATTATTTTAAGTTCTGATGATGGGACAAGTGTCCCAAAACATGTAAACTTTGTGAAGACATTGTTTCTAAAAGCCGCAGACGGTAAGTTGCAATATATTTGATTAAATCTCTATTACTATTATTTTGGTACTTTCCTATTAATATTAACATTTGTGTTATTAATATTACTACATATAATATTAATCAATACAGCCAAACTAATTACTAATAACTATTAGTAACAGATGACAAATCTTCTTAAATGTCTGTATACAATACAGTTTTTATAAATGCAACAAAACACTAAGTTCCAAAACATTGACCTCCTTACTTATTAACTTTAATAGTTAACATAACTATTATTCATATTCCTTTAACTTTAATACACATAATTATTAGAGCCTTAGTTAACATGATTAAATAACAAAAGAAATAAATATTATTTAACTAAGTACGGTAGTTAAATAATTAGTTCTTGACACAAAACTATCATGTTTCTTGGTACTTTTGGTAGGAGTAATAAAGTACATTTCTGTTAACAAGATGCATGGCAAAATGTCATGTAACATAATACCCCCCCCCCCACCATAGAAAACGGGTTATTTCAGTAATAAACTGATTACTTAAATAAGCTGATTTATCTCACAAGTACTCTCAATTGTCATAATATTTTATTTTCATTATTTTCTTCATCATGGTTTCAGGTATTGGGTTTTGATGAATTTTCTTAAGTTGTGTTATTATATAATAACTTCTTTTTCTTCTTGGGCGACTCTACGAAAATATATATCATCTTCCTTATATAGGTGGTTACCAACTGATTTTTCCTTTCCTCTGGGGTTTCTCCTGTTCCTATTGATTCCTTAATTGGGGTTATCAATTCCTCCCTAACTTTAAATGGCACGGTTAATGCATATCGGCTGTGAGTGGCACTATTCTGACCTAATCCTCACCCGACCATTCACCCCATGCATGGCACAGTGCTCGTTGGCCCCTGCCCATAATAATAATTATTGAGTGGCGCCGTAGCTTTCTACACTCTTACAAAATGGTAACTCTTGCGTTACTTTAAATACCCTCGGAATCATGTTGCTTTCTTAACTCTTCTCATCATTATTATTTGCATCCCAGCAGCTCCCCTTACTTTTATATGACTTATTTTCAGTTTTGGTAAAATCCTTTGTATATTTCTTCTCTTCCATTTAATTTTATTTCGTTGTTAATTGATTCATTTGCCACTATGTTATTCATCTCCTTTTTCAATACCCCTTTTTAGTAATAATTACAACTATGGTGTTTATTATTCTCTTGATATCCAGACCTCGATTCTGTTTCTGCAAGTTCATGCTTTCATTTATTTGTTTTAAGTACTTATTTTCTTTACTCATTATTATCCCCTTATTATCATTCTTAACCGTTATATTCTTTTCCAAAACCAGTATTGGTGGGCTATTTGTTTGTTTTCTTTATTTTCATTTGTCATTACATTTATCATTATTTTTCCTTCTTATTTCTCAAATAGTTTGCTTTTCGGTTATCATATAATCAATACTTTTTCTCAATAGTTTGTTTGGAATTAGTTCAACCGTTTTCGGTATCTGTCACAATCCGGGTTGCTCTACCATTATGTTTTTCCCGTGGATTCTGTCGGTTAAATTCGTCTACAAACCTTGCTATGGGATTGCCCCATTTTGGATCACTCCCATACATTTCAATGTTGTCGTATGTGTATCGTCTTTCATCTTCATTGCTGGGACCAGGATCATGTTCTTGGTTTTCACGACGGTTAACTTGTTTGTCTACCTTTCTTTGCCGTTGGTCATCATGTCTCCTTGAATCCCTCTCCTTAGCCATTATATAGTTTACTTTGGATTGATTGGGTCCCTGGTTGTTACTTGGTGGATTTCCAGAGGGCATGTCCCTATTTCTATCCCCGCTTCTGGACTTCCGATATTCATTATGATCATTCTATTGTCGCCTGTTGTCGTCGTTTCTCCCATCTCGTCTATCATTATTTTGTTCCTGGTTAAAGTTCTGACGTCTTCCTTGAAATTGCCTGTTACCTGTGTTTCTATTATAACCATCTGATCGTACATGGTTTACTGGCTGTCGATTGTCGTGTGGTAGATCCTTGTTCCTCTCATTCCAATCCTCGGGTCTTCTTCAACTTCTGCGATAATAATTTTCCCGCTCAAAACCTTCTACGAGAGCCTCCATCTCTCCAATCGTTTTTATTTGTCCACATCGACGAGCACGTACTATATCTTCTCCAAAATGTTACGACAATTTTGCTATGAGACACTCTTCAGGGATTTTAGGTTCTAAATGTCCGGCTACCCAGACTTCACCCAAAAAATAGGCAGTTAGTGTCTGTCCTCTTCCAGCATCATATCTGCCAGGGCTCAAATTGTCCCTAACAATATTCTGTATGGACTCCTACCAATACTTTACTTTAAAAATTTGTTTAAATTCATTGTAATTGTTGACTTCATTCCTTACCGCCTTCCACCAGTTATCATTACTATTTTTAAAACTCTCATCGAGAAGATTTTTTATCATTTGCCAACGACTTTATTTGGTTCTATTCAAACATTCTTCTAGCCTCCAGAAATTCTAGAGGGTTCTGACAATATTCTTTAAAATTGATTACTTCTTTATTTTCTCCTATAAGTGTAGGTACATAGCTTATTGGTCTATGTTTTAGTACCTCTATCTCTTTCTTAAAATTTATTATATCCTTCTGTTGGATTTCTTCTATTTTCTCCCTGTTGTCGGTAACTTGACTTTGTACCTGTACTACCTTGGTTTCTACCTGATTGTATTGTTCATCTATTTTATTCTGTAGTATCTCGAATTGTTCCTGAGTATATTTTTTAAGTATTCCTATACTTGTTTTACTATTATCTTCCACTTCAATAATTTTATTTATTACATCTTCACGTAATTGAACTAAATTTTCATCTGTTTTCTCAACCGTCTGCTTTGTTTCAGTGATTCTATTCATTATTTCTTCTCTATACACTTCTAATTGTTGTTTCAATTCCTCTTTATTCTTCTCACTCTCTTCCTTCAACAGTCCTTTTAATTCTTCGTTACTTTTTTTAATATCCTCCTTCAACTGTTGTTGTAATGTTTCATTATTGCTTTCAATTTTTTTATTTAATTCCTCATGATCTTCTCTCATTTGTTTCTTTAATTCTTCATTATTTTGTCTTAATAAGGTTTCATTATCTTCCCTCATTTGTTTCAATGTTTCATTATTGCTTTCGATTTTTTTATTCAACTCTTCACTATTTTGTTTCAATGTGTCATGATTTTCTTTCATTTGTTTCAATGTTTCATTATTTTCTTTCATTTGTTTCTCTAAACTTTCATTATTTTGTCTAATATCCTCCTTTATTTGTTTTTTTAATTCCTCATTATTTTGTTTTAATAATGTTTCATTGTCTTTTTTGTCTTCTTTACTCTGTTTTTTTCAACACTTCCTGTAGCATTTCCATTAGGTTATTCATGTTGATACCTTCGGTTGTTTTGTTTGGTTCTATTTTGTCCCCTTGGGCTTCCCTTACTATTACTTCCACTTCCTCAGTCGCTATTACTGGGGTATCCTTTACCACCGTTTCCATTTCTTCAGTCACTGTTACTTCCTTGTCTTCCATATTTAATTCTATTTCTTCTCCATCTATACGTTTACATGACGTTGCTCTTCTCCTTGACATCTGTTGTTTAACTGTAGTCACCACTAGAGTAGAAATTGCTATAAAATTCACAATAATAATACAAAGTTATTCTATCTCTAGCCTCACTAGTTGGGCTCCAATTTGTTACATTCACTTAGTAAGTAACACGAAAAATTCCTGATGTGTTTATTTAGCCACACATTGTTGGCAACAATTCTGTAACGTTAAATATTAGACCTCACTATTGGGATCGCCAATTTGTAACGTAAAATTATATCCTGGTTATTTCATGTGTACTTTGTTAGTATTTTAAGGATGAGTATGTTGTCAGGGTAATATTAGTTGAGCGCCAATTTGCAATCAAACGTTGCAAATAAAAAATATTTGTAAACTGGTAAGTATTATTTTTAAAATATCATAAAGTTTTCTTTTTTTCTGCTATAATTATCTCTTTTAATCTTTTATTTAATACAAGATTGTGACAACTAAATCTTAGCAAAGCAGATTCAAATCAGATGCCATACTTTCCTGGGTGAGAGTGTTGCCAACCTGTGCTAGTTGATGAAAAAAATTACCATTCATTGATATGGTGTTTATAATATTATATACATTTATTTATCCATTAAATAAAGAAAAGAAAACCTTTTATCTGTAGTTATAGAAATCAAATCCTTTATTATCCTTTTTATATTCTTTTAAAAGACAAATATAATTGTTAACAAAGTCTGACTGGCTGTTCTTTAAATATGCTCAGAATGGCAGCAGTAGTATTTCTTATGTCTCAGGGCTATCACATTTGTATATTTTATAATTGCTAAATAAAATACAAATAGAATGTTTTTAAGTTAGGTCCTTTTGACCACGGTATAAACAACAAATAGTTTAGGAAAAATACCAAAATACATGGGATTATGATAAATTACAGAGTGACTTAACAAGAATACATTAATAGTTTTACAATGTTCAGTGTCTAGGTTATGTTGATTTAAGTGTTTTTAATGCCTAATTCACTTTATATGATAGTATTACTCTATATTAAGAATCTTTTACACTGAAAATAGGCTTATTCATTAATTATTTTCACAGTGAAAGTTCCAAACAGTTTTAATTAAAAGTGTAAACAGTGTTTTTGAGAAGTGTAATCTAGGCCTTGTAGGAAATTGTTCAGTTTAGTTATTTAATTAAAAATACTTCCCTTCCTGGATAGTTAGATGTTATTTCTTCATATGTTACTTGGTTTACTTCTTTAGAATAATATTGTGCTTAATTCTTTTATTTATTTTGTTTAGTAGTATTATTTAATTTTACTTTAGGTTCACTGATATGAAAATTACAATCTGTTGGATTAGTCACTCTTATTTTGATGTCAACCTTTCTCGTTTAGATCCAATAATGCACTCCTCTTTATTTAATTTATAACATTTTAGTTGCTAAGGCCTATCTTAGCTTTCATTGGTGTGAAATGTAAAATTTTATGTTACTATGGAGCTCTCTGAGCCTCAACATAAACAAACTTCTAATATTTTACCTTTCATTTTCTTTAAACTGTTATAACTTTTGTATAAGATCTTTGATCTTCACTTTATTAGTATCTTTGATTTTCTGATGGAACACTGATTATTTTGATACCACTCTTGTTTATCTTCCTTTAAATATTTACTGAGTTCCCATTTTACACTTTTAATTATTTGTCCCAAAATTATTTATTATTAGTTTTTCTTGTACTCTTCACTTTATTAAAACTATTGGACACAATTAGTAATAATATAAATTAACCTGACATGGTTTATTCTAATTTTAATATAAATTCTTATTCCAAATCCCTTAACTAACTAAGCTTAACATGTAGTTTTAGCTAGTTTTACAAATCTCAATTCATGTTTAAAAGGAATAAATCCAAATGTTTAGTACCGAGCCATGTGTTGTTCAATCAAATATATTGCAACTTACCGTCTGCGGTTTTTAGAAACAACGTCTTCACAAAGTTGACATGTTTCGGGACACTTGTCCCATCATCAGAACTTAAAATAATCGTGTAGGTATTTAAGTTTAATTATATAAAGAAAGTTTATTATAAATCTTTTTTTAATAAAACCAGCAATATAAAGGTCACGTACAAAACCACCAATAATATTATGAATAATCTTTGTGTCCGCAAAACTACCAGCCTTGAACACAAAACTGGTGTTTACAAATTGATATGTGACGATTGTGACGCCTTTTATGTGGGCCAGACAAGACGTAGTTTTTTAAAAAGATTTACAGAACATAGGCCGCCTACACACCTTCACAGTTTGGACAATATCAAGTCAAAATTTGCAGAACACCACATTTCCGATAATCATAAATACACTAATTTTAAAATTAATTTAATACCCCTTCACATATGTAAGAAAGGGCGATATTTGAACGCTCTTGAAGAGTACGTAATTTATAAAGCATATAACAATACTGATACCAAGCCGCGTGTTTTAAATGATAAACTGCTTTTCAAGTCAAATGTATTGTACATCACTGCTTTGAGCTATTGTCGTGGTGGGAGCAAAACGTAATTCAGTGCGCAGTCAATCTCCGTACGATGTACATCGTTAAACCTTCGCGCTCGCTTTAGACATTTAAGTATTCATATTGTTTTAAGTTATTTGTTTCATGTTGGATTTTAATATTTTAATTAATTGACAAATGTATCAACTTAAATGATACACGATTATTTTAAGTTCTGATGATGGGACAAGTGTCCCAAAACATGTCAACTTTGTGAAGACGTTGTTTCTAAAAGCCGCAGACGGTAAGTTGCAATATATTTGATTAAATCTCTATTACTATTATATTGGTACTTTCCTATTAATATTAACATTTGTGTTATTAATATTACTACATATAATATTAATCAATACAGCCAAACTAATTACTAATAACTATTAGTAACAGATGACAAATCTTCTTAAATTTCTGTATACAATACAGTTTTTATAAATGCAACAAAACACTAAGTTCCAAAACATTGACCTCCTTACGTATTAACTTTAATAGTTAACATAACTATTATTCATATTCCTTTAACTTTAATACACATAATTATTAGAGCCTTAGTTAACATGAATTAAATAACAAAAGAAATAAATATTATTTAACTAAGTACGGTAGTTAAATAATTAGTTCTTGACACAAAACTATCATGTTTCTTGGTACTTTTGGTAGGAGTAATAAAGTACATTTCTGTTAACAAGATGCATGGCAAAATGTCATGTAACATAATACCACCCCACCCCAGAAAACGGGTTATTTCAGTAATAAACTGATTACTTAAATAAGCTGATTTATCTCACAAGTACTCTCAATTGTCATAAAATTTTATTTTCATTATTTTCTTCATCATGGTTTCAGGTATTGGGTTTTGATGAATTTTCTTAAGTTGTGTTATTATATAATAACTTCTTTTTCTTCTTGGGCGACTCTACGAAAATATATATCATCTTCCTTATATAGGTGGTTACCAACTGATTTTTCCTTTCCTCTGGGGTTTCTCCTGTTCCTATTAATTCCTTAATTGGGGTTATCAATTCCTCCCTAACTTTAAATGGCACGGTTAATGCATATCGGCTGTGAGTGGCACTATTCTGACCTAATCCTCACCCAACCATTCACCCCATGCATGGCACAGTGCTCGTTGGCCCCTGCCCATAATAATAATTATTGAGTGGCGCCGTAGGTTTCTACACTCTTACAAAATGGTAACTCTTGCGTTACTTTAAATACCCTCGGAATCATGTTGCTTTCTTAACTCTTCTCATCATTATTATTTGCATCCCAGCAGCTCCCCTTACTTTTATATGACTTATTTTCAGTTTTGGTAAAATCCTTTGTATATTTCTTCTCTTCCATTTAATTTTATTTCTTTAAATTCTTGGATTTCGTTGTCCATGATGTGTCCGTTACTTAACTAAATATCACTATAATATTGACGACTCGGAACACTAAGTTCTTTATAAGTAAAAACGTAAAGTTTTACCTTACAGCCTAAACCGGCTTTCACCTATAGAAGGCTTCATCAGAGGCTGTCGTTAGTAGCGCTGCTCGTCTTGTTGATGGCGACGAGATAGTGTTTCAAAAGATTGAAGCTGTGTGTGTGTGGTGAGATGTGTTCGAATAATGCGTGCGATTTGAATTGTGTCTGTTCGTTTAGGATGTCGTTTTTATTTGTTTTTGTGTGTTTGTATATTTCTAATTGTTCTAGAGTGTCTAGTTTTCGGCCTTTTGTGTGTAGGTGTAGTATGTTCATGTTATTGTCGATGTTTTTATATGTGTGGTTTGCTTCAATGAGGTGGTTTGCGAAGGTAGATTCTGTAGTGTTGTGGAGTGCTTTTGTGTGTTCAATGTATCTCTGTTTGAAGCTACGTCCTGTCTGGCCTATGTAGAATTTACTGCAATTTGAACAATTTAGTTTATATACACCGGGTAGATCGAATTTGTTTTGTGCTTTGGGCATGCGTTTTGATAGTGTGTGTCAATACGCATATTCAAAACGCATGCCCAAAGCACAAAACAAATTCGATCTACCCGGTGTATATAAACTAAATTGTTCAAATTGCAGTAAATTCTACATAGGCCAGACAGGACGTAGCTTCAAACAGAGATACATTGAACACACAAAAGCACTCCACAACACTACAGAATCTACCTTCGCAAACCACCTCATTGAAGCAAACCACATATATAAAAACATCGACAATAACATGAACATACTACACGTACACACAAAAGGCCGAAAACTAGACACTCTAGAACAATTAGAAATATACAAACACACAAAAACAAATAAAAACGACATCCTAAACGAACAGACACAATTCAAATCGCACGCATTATTCGAACACATCTCACCACACACACACAGCTTCAATCTTTCAAAACACTATCTCGTCGCCAACAACAAGACGAGCAGCGCTACTAACGACAGCCTCTGATGAAGGCTTCTATAGGTGAAAGCCGGTTTAGGCTGTAAGGTAAAACTTTACGTTTTTACTTATAAAAAACTTAGTGTTCCGAGTCGTCAATATTATAGTGATATTTAGTTTATTTCGTTGTTAATTGATTCATTTGCCACTATGTTATTCATCTCCTTTTTCAATACCCCTTTTTAGTAATAATTACAACTATGGTGTTTATTATTCTCTTGATATCCAGACCTCGATTCTGTTTCTGCAAGTTCATGCTTTCATTTATTTGTTTTAAGTACTTATTTTCTTTACTCATTATTATCCCCTTATTATCATTCTTAACCATTATATTCTTTTCCAAAACCAGTATTGGTGGGCTATTTGTTTGTTTTCTTTATTTTCATTTGTCATTACATTTATCATTATTTTTCCTTCTTATTTCTCAAATAGTTTGCCTTGTCGGTTATCATTAATCAATACTTTTTCTCAATAGTTTGTTTGGAATTAGTTCAACCGTTTTCGGTATCTGTCACAATCCGGGTTGCTCTACCATTATGTTTTTCCCGTGGATTCTGTCGGTTAAATTCGTCTACAAAACTTGCTATGGGATTGCCCCATTGTGGATCACTCCCATACATTTCAATGTTGTCGTATGTGTATCGTCTTTCATCTTCATTGCTGGGACCAGGATCATGTTCTTGGCTTTCATGACGGTTAACTTGTTTGTCTACCTTTCTTTGCCGTTGGTCATCATGTCTCCTTGAATCCCTCTCCTCAGCCATTATATAGTTTACTTTGGATTGATTGGGTCCCTGGTTGTTACTTGGTGGATTTCCAGAGGGCATGTCCCTATTTCTATCCCCACTTCTGGACTTCCGATATTCATTATGATCATTCCATTGTCGCCTGTTGTCGTCGTTTCTCCCATCTCGTCTATCATTATTTTGTTCCTGGTTAAAGTTCTGACGTCTTCCTTGAAATCGCCTGTTATCTGTGTTTCTATTATAACCATCTGATCGTACATGGTTTACTGGCTGTCGATTGTCGTGTGGTTGATCTTTGTTCCTCTCATTCCAATCCTCGGGTCTTCTTCGACTCCTGCGATAATAATTTTCCCGCTCAAAACCTTCTACGAGAGCCTCCATCCCTCCAACCATTTTTATTTGTCCACATCGACGAGCACGTACAATATCTTCTCCAAAATGTTACGACAATTTTGCTATGAGACACTCTTCAGGGATTTTAGGTTCTAAATGTCCGGCTACCCAGACTTCACCCAAAAAATAGGCAGTTAGTGTCTGTCCTCTTCCAGCATCATATCTGCCAGTGCTCAAATTGTCCCTAACAATATTCTGTATGGACTCCTACCAATACTTTACTTTAAAAATTTGTTTAAATTCATTGTAATTGTTGACTTCATTCCTTACCGCCTTCCACCAGTTATCATTACTATTTTTAAAACTCTCATCGAGAAGATTTTTTATCATTTGCCAACGACTTTATTTGGTTCTATTCAAACATTCTTCTAGCCTCCAGAAATTCTAGAGGGTTCTGACGATTTTCTTTAAAATTGATTACTTCTTTATTTTCTCCTATAAGTGTAGGTACATAGCTTATTGGTCTATGTTTTAGTACCTCTATCTCTTCCTTAAAATTTATTATATCCTTCTGTTGGATTTCTTCTATTTTCTCCCTGTTGTCGGTAACTTGACTTTGTACCTGTACTACCTTGGTTTCTACCTGATTGTATTGTTCATCTATTTTATTCTGTACTATCTCGAATTGTTCCTGAGTATCTTTTTGAAGTATTCCTATACTTGTTTTACTATTATCTTCCACTTCAATAATTTTATTTATTACATCTTCACATAATTGAACTAAATTTTCATCAGTTTTCTCAACCTTCTGGTTGGTTTCAGTGATTCTATTCATTATTTCTTCTCTATACTCTTCTAATTGTTGTTTCAATTCCTCTTCATTCTTCTCACTCTCTTCCTTCAACAGTCCTTTTAATTCTTCGTTACTTTTTTTAATATCCTCCTTCAACTGTTGTTGTAATGTTTCATTATTGCTTTCAATTTTTTTATTTAATTCCTCATGATCTTCTCTCATTTGTTTCTTTAATTCTTCATTATTTTGTCTTAATAAGGTTTCATTATCTTCCCTCATTTGTTTCAATGTTTCATTATTGCTTTCGATTTTTTTATTCAATTCTTCACTATTTTGTTTCAATGTTTCATGATTTTCTTTCATTTGTTTCAATGTTTCATTATTTTCTTTCATTTGTTTCTCTAAACTTTCATTATTTTGTCTAATATCCTCCTTTATTTGTTTCTTTAATTCCTCATTATTTTGTTTTAATAATGTTTCATTGTCTTTTTTGTCTTCTTTACTCTGTTTTTTTCAACACTTCCTGTAGCATTTCCATTAGGTTATTCGTGTTGATACCTTCGGTTGTTTTGTTTGGTTCTATTTTGGCCCCTTGGGCTTCCCTTACTATTACTTCCACTTCCTCAGTCGCTATTACTGGGGTATCCTTTACCACCGTTTCCATTTCTTCAGTCACTGTTACTTCCTTGTCTTCCATATTTAATTCTATTTCTTCTCCATCTATACGTTTACATGACGTTGCTCTTCTCCTTGACATCTGTTGTTTAACCGTAGTCACCACTAGAGTAGAAATTGCTATAAAATTCACAATAATAATACAAAGTTATTCTATCTCTAGCCTCACTAGTTGGGCTCCAATTTGTTACATTCACTTAGTAAGTAACACGAAAAATTCCTGATGTGTTTATTTAGCCACACATTGTTGGCATCAATTCTGTAACGTTAAATATTAGACCTCACTATTGGGATCGCCAATTTGTAACGTAAAATTATATTCTGGTTATTTCATGTGTACTTTGTTAATATTTTAAGGATGAATCGTCAGGGTAATATTAGTTGAGCGCCAATTTGCAATCAAACGTTGCAAATAAAATATATTTGTAAACTGGTAAGTATTATTTTTAAAATATCATAAAGTTTTCTTTTTTTTTGCTATAATTATCTCTTTTAATCTTTTATTTAATACAAGATTGTGACAACTAAATCTTAGCAAAGCAGATTCAAATCGGATGCCATACTTTCCTGGGTGAGAGTGTTGCCAACCTGTGCTAGTTGATGAAAAAAATTACCATTCATTGATATGGTGTTTATAATATTATATACATTTATTTATCCATTAAATAAAGAAAAGAAAACCTTTTATTTGTAGTTATAGAAATCAAATCCTTTATTATCCTTTTTATATTCTTTTAAAAGACAAATATAATTGTTAACAAAGTCTGACTGGCTGTTCTTTAAATATGCTCAGAATGGCAGCAGTAGTATTTCTTATGTCTCAGGGCTATCACATTTGTATATTTTATAATTGCTAAATAAAATACAAATAGAATGTTTTTAAGTTAGGTCCTTTTGACCACGGTATAAACAACAAATAGTTTAGGAAAAGTACCAAAATACATGGGATTATAATAAATTACAGAGAGTCTTAACAAGAATACATTAATAGTTTTACAATGTTCAGTGTCTAGGTTATGTTGATTTAAGTGTTTTTAATGCCTAATTCACTTTATATGATAGTATTACTCTATATTAAGAATCTTTTACACTGAAAATAGGCTTATTCATTAATTATTTTCACAGTGAAAGTTCCAAACTGTTTTAATTAAAAGTGTAAACAGTGTTTTTGAGAAGTGTAATCTAGGCCTTGTAGGAAATTGTTCAGTTTAGTTATTTAATTAAAAATACTTCCCTTCCTGGATAGTTAGATGTTATTTCTTCATATGTTACTTGGTTTACTTCTTTAGAATAATATTGTGCTTATTTCTTTTATTTATTTTGTTTAGTAGTATTATTTAATTTTACTTTAGGTTCACTGATATGAAAATTACAATCTGTTGGATTAGTCACTGTTATTTTAATGTCAACCTTTCTCGTTTAGATCCAATAATGCACTCCTCTTTATTTAATTTATAACATTTTAGTTGCTAAGGCCTATCTTAGCTTTCATTGGTGTGAAATGTAACATTTTATGTTACTATGGAGCTCTTTGAGCCTCAACATAAACAAACTTCTAATATTTTACCTTTCATTTTCTTTAAACTGTTATAACTTTTGTATAAGATCTTTGATCTTCACTTTATTAGTATCTTTGATTTTCTGATGGAACACTGATTATTTTGATACCACTCTTGTTTATCTTCCTTTAAATATTTACTGAGTTCCCATTTTACACTTTTAATTATTTGTCCCAAAATTATTTATTATTAGTTTTTCTTGTATTCTTCACTTTATTAAAACTATTGGACACAATTAGTAATAATATAACTTAACCTGACATGGTTTATTCTAATTTTAATATAAATTCTTATTCCAAATCCCTTAACTAACTAAGCTTAACATGTAGTTTTAGCTAGTTTTACAAATCTCAATTCATGTTTAAAAGGAATAATTCCAAATGTTTAGTACCAAGCCACGTGTTGTTTTATATTGCAACTTACCGTCTGCGGCTTTTAGAAACAACGTCTTCACAAAGTTGACATGTTTCGGGACACTTGTCCCATCATCAGAACTTAAAATAATCATGTAGGTATTTAAGTTTAATTATATAAAGAAAGTTTATTATAAATCTTTTTTTAATAAAACCAGCAATATAAAGGTCACGTACAAAACCACCAATAATATTATGAATAATCTTTGTGTCCGCAAAACTACCAGCCTTGAACACAAAACTGGTGTTTACAAATTGATATGTGACGATTGTGACGCCTTTTATGTGGGCCAGACAGGACGTAGTTTTTTAAAAAGATTTACAGAACATAGGCCGCCTACACACCTTCACAGTTTGGACAATATCAAGTCAAAATTTGCAGAACACCTCATTTCCGAGAATCATAAATACACTAATTTATAATTAATTTAATACCCATTCACATATGTAAGAAAGGGCGATATTTGAACGCTCTTGAAGAGTACGAAATTTATAAAGCATATAACAATACTGATACCAAGCCGCGTGTTTTAAATGATAAACTGCTTTTCAAGTCAAATGTATTGTATATCACTGCCTTGCGCTATTGTCGTGGTGGGAGCAAAACGTAATTCAGTGCACAGTCAATCTCCGTAGATGTACATCGTTAAACCTTCGCGCTCGCTTTAGACATTTAAGTATTCATATTGTTTTAAGTTATTTGTTTCATGTTGGATTTTAATATTTTAATTAATTGACAAATGTATCAACTTAAATGATACACGATTATTTTAAGTTCTGATGATGGGACAAGTGTCCCAAAACATGTCAACTTTGTGAAGACGTTGTTTCTAAGAGCCGCAGACGGTAAGTTGCAATATATTTGATTAAATCTCTATTACTATTATTTTGGTACTTTCCTATTAATATTAACATTTGTGTTATTAATATTACTACATATAATATTAATCAATACAGCCAAACTAATTACTAATAACTATTAGTAACAGATGACAAATCTTCTTAAATTTCTGTATACAATACAGTTTTTATAAATGCAACAAAACACTAAGTTCCAAAACATTGACCTCCTTACTTATTAACTTTAATAGTTAACATAACTATTATTCATATTCCTTTAACTTTAATACACATAATTATTAGAGCCTTAGTTAACATGAATTAAATAACAAAAGAAATAAATATTATTTAACTAAGTACGGTAGTTAAATAATTAGTTCTTGACACAAAACTATCATGTTTCTTGGTACTTTTGGTAGGAGTAATAAAGTACATTTCTGTTAACAAGATGCATGGCAAAATGTCATGTAACATAATACCCCCCCACCCCAGAAAACGGGTTATTTCAGTAATAAACTGATTACTTAAATAAGCTGATTTATCTCACAAGTACTCTCAATTGTCATAATATTTTATTTTCATTATTTTCTTCATCATGGTTTCAGGTATTGGGTTTTGATGAATTTTCTTAAGTTGTGTTATTATATAATAACTTCTTTTTCTTCTTGGGCGACTCTACGAAAATATATGTCATCTTCCTTATATAGGTGGTTACCAACTGATTTTTCCTTTCCTCTGGGGTTTCTCCTGTTCCTATTGATTCCTTAATTGGGGTTATCAATTCCTCCCTAACTTTAAATGGCACGGTTAATGCATATCGGCTGTGAGTGGCACTATTCTGACCTAATCCTCACCCGACCATTCACCCCATGCATGGCACAGTGCTCGTTGGCCCCTGCCCATAATAATAATTATTGAGTGGCGCCGTAGCTTTCTACACTCTTACAAAATGGTAACTCTTGCGTTACTTTAAATACCCTCGGAATCATGTTGCTTTCTTAACTCTTCTCATCATTATTATTTGCATCCCAGCAGCTCCCCTTACTTTTATATGACTTATTTTCAGTTTTGGTAAAATCCTTTGTATATTTCTTCTCTTCCTTTTAATTTTATTTCGTTGTTAATTGATTCATTTGCCACTATGTTATTCATATCCTTTTTCAATACCCCTTTTTAGTAATAATTACAACTATGGTGTTTATTATTCTCTTGATATCCATACCTCGATTCTGTTTCTGCAAGTTCATGCTTTCATTTATTTGTTTTAAGTACTTATTTTCTTTACTCATTATTATCCCCTTATTATCATTCTTAACCGTTATATTCTTTTCCAAAATCAGTATTGGTGGGCTATTTGTTTGTTTTCTTTATTTTCATTTGTCATTACATTTATCATTATTTTTCCTTCTTATTTCTCAAATAGTTTGCCTTGTCGGTTATCATATAATCAATACTTTTTCTCAATAGTTTGTTTGGAATTAGTTCAACCGTTTTCGGTATCTGTCACAATCCGGGTTGCTCTACCATTATGTTTTTCCCGTGGATTCTGTCGGTTAAATTCGTCTACAAACCTTGCTATGGGATTGCCCCATTGTGGATCACTCCCATACATTTCAATGTTGTCGTATGTGTATCGTCTTTCATCTTCATTGCTGGGACCAGGATCATGTTCTTGGTTTTCATGACGGTTAACTTGTTTGTCTACCTTTCTTTGCCGTTGGTCATCATGTCTCCTTGAATCCCTCTCCTCAGCCATTATGTAGTTTACTTTGGATTGATTGGGTCCCTGGTTGTTACTTGGTGGATTTCCAGAGGGTATGTCCCTATTTCTATCCCCACTTCTGGACTTCCGATATTCATTATGATCATTCCATTGTCGCCTGTTGTCGTCGTTTCTCCCATCTCGTCTATCATTATTTTGTTCCTGGTTAAAGTTCTGACGTCTTCCTTGAAATCGCCTGTTAGCTGTGTTTCTATTATAACCATCTGATCGTACATGGTTTACTGGCTGTCGATTGTCGTGTGGTTGATCCTTGTTCCTCTCATTCCAATCCTCGGGTCTTCTTCGACTCCTGCGATAATAATTCTCCTGCTCAAAACCTTCTACGAGAGCCTCCATCTCTCCAATCGTTTTTATTTGTCCACATCGACGAGCACGTACAATATCTTCTCCAAAATGTTACGACAATTTTGCTATGAGACACTCTTCAGGGATTTTAGGTTCTAAATGTCCGGCTACCCAGACTTCACCCAAAAAATAGGCAGTTAGTGTCTGTCCTCTTCCAGCATCATATCTGCCAGTGCTCAAATTGTCCCTAACAATATTCTGTATGGACTCCTACCAATACTTTACTTTAAAAATTTGTTTAAATTCATTGTAATTGTTGACTTCATTCCTTACCGCCTTCCACCAGTTATCATTACTATTTTTAAAACTCTCATCGAGAAGATTTTTTATCATTTGCCAACGACTTTATTTGGTTCTATTCAAACATTCTTCTAGCCTCCAGAATTCTAGAGGGTTCTGACGATATTCTTTAAAATTGATTACTTCTTTATTTTCTCCTATAAGTGTAGGTACATAGCTTATTGGTCTATGTTTTAGTACCTCTATCTCTTCCTTAAAATTTATTATATCCTTCTGTTGGATTTCTTCTATTTTCTCCCTGTTGTCGGTAACTTGACTTTGTACGTGTACTACCTTGGTTTCTACCTGATTGTATTGTTCATCTATTTTATTCTGTAGTATCTCGAATTGTTCCTGAGTATCTTTTTGAAGTATTCCTGTACTTGTTTTACTATTATCTTCTACCTCAATAATTTTATTTATTTCATCTTCACGTAATTGAACTAAATTTTCATCAGTTTTCTCAACCTTCTGGTTGGTTTCAGTGATTCTATTCATTATTTCTTCTCTATTCTCTTCTAATTGTTGTTTCAATTCCTCTTTATTCTTCTCACTCTCTTCCTTCAACAGTCCTTTTAATTCTTCGTTACTTTTTTAATATCCTCCTTCAACTGTTGTTGTAATGTTTCATTATTGCTTTCAATTTTTTTATTTAATTCCTCATGATCTTCTCTCATTTGTTTCTTTAATTCTTCATTATTTTGTCTTAATAAGGTTTCATTATCTTCCCTCATTTGTTTCAATGTTTCATTATTGCTTTCGATTTTTTTATTCAATTCTTCACTATTTTGTTTCAATGTTTCATGATTTTCTTTCATTTGTTTCAATGTTTCATTATTTTCTTTCATTTGTTTCTCTAAACTTTCATTATTTTGTCTAATATCCTCCTTTATTTGGTTCTTTAATTCCTCATTATTTTGTTTTAATAATGTTTCATTGTCTTTTTTGTCTTCTTTACTCTGTTTTTTTCAACACTTCCTGTAGCATTTCCATTAGGTTATTCATGTTGATACCTTCGGTTGTTTTGTTTGGTTCTATTTTGTCCCCTTGGGCTTCCCTTACTATTACTTCCACTTCCTCAGTCGCTATTACTGGGGTATCCTTTACCACCGTTTCCATTTCTTCAGTCACTGTTACTTCCTTGTCTTCCATATTTAATTCTATTTCTTCTCCATCTATACGTTTACATGACGTTGCTCTTCTCCTTGACATCTGTTGTTTAACCGTAGTCACCACTAGAGTAGAAATTGCTATAAAATTCACAATAATAATACAAAGTTATTCTATCTCTAGCCTCACTAGTTGGGCTCCAATTTGTTACATTCACTTAGTAAGTAACACGAAAAATTCCTGATGTGTTTATTTAGCCACACATTGTTGGCATCAATTCTGTAACGTTAAATATTAGACCTCACTATTGGGATCGCCAATTTGTAACGTAAAATTATATCCTGGTTATTTCATGTGTACTTTGTTAGTATTTTAAGGATGAGTATGTTGTCAGGGTAATATTAGTTGAGCGCCAATTTGCAATCAAACATTGCAAATAAAATATATTTGTAAACTGGTAAGTATTATTTTTAAAATATCATAAAGGTTTCTTTTTTTCTGCTATAATTATCTCTTTTAATAGAAGATTGTGACAACTAAATCTTAGCAAAGCAGATTCAAATCGGATGCCATACTTTCCTGGGTGAGAGTGTTGCCAACCTGTGCTAGTTGATGAAAAAAATTACCATTCATTGATATGGTGTTTATAATATTATATACATTTATTTATCCATTAAATAAAGAAAAGAAAACCTTTTATCTGTAGTTATAGAAATCAAATCCTTTATTATCCTTTTTATATTCTTTTAAAAGACAAATATAATTGTTAACAAAGTCTGACTGGCTGTTCTTTAAATATGCTCAGAATGACAGCAGTAGTATTTCTTATGTCTCAGGGCTATCACATTTGTATATTTTATAATTGCTAAATAAAATACACATACAATGTTTTTAAGTTAGGTCCTTTTGACCACGGTATAAACAACAAATAGTTTAGGAAAAGTACCAAAATACATGGGATTATAATAAATTACAGAGTGTCTTAACAAGAATACATTAATAGTTTTACAATGTTCAGTGTCTAGGTTATGTTGATTTAAGTGTTTTTAATGCCTAATTCACTTTATATGATAGTATTACTCTATATTAAGAATCTTTTACACTGAAAATATGCTTATTCATTAATTATTTTCACAGTGAAAGTTCCAAACAGTTTTAATTAAAAGTGTAAACAGTGTTTTTGAGAAGTGTAATCTAGGCCTTGTAGGAAATTTTTCAGTTTAGTTATTTAATCAAAAATACTTCCCTTCCTGGATAGTTAGATGTTATTTCTTCATATGTTACTTGTTTTACTTCTTTAGAATAATATTGTGCTTTTTTCTTTTATTTATTTTGTTTAGTAGTATTATTTAATTTTACTTTAGGTTCACTGATATGAAAATTACAATCTGTTGGATTAGTCACTCTTATTTTGATGTCAACCTTTCTCGTTTAGATCCAATAATGCACTCCTCTTTATTTAATTTATAACATTTTAGTTGCTAAGGCCTATCTTAGCTTTCATTGGTGTGAAATGTAACATTTTATGTTCCTATGGAGCTCTCCGAGCCTCAACATAAACAAACTTCTAATATTTTACCTTTCATTTTCTTTAAACTGTTACAACTTTTTTATAAGATCTTTGATCTTCACTTTATTAGTATCTTTGATTTTCTGATGGAACACTGATTATTTTGATACCACTCTTGTTTATCTTCCTTTAAATATTTACTGAGTTCCCATTTTACACTTTTAATTATTTGTCCCAAAATTATTTATTATTAGTTTTTCTTGTACTCTTCACTTTATTAAAACTATTGGACACAATTAGTAATAATATAACTTAACCTGACATGGTTTATTCTAATTTTAATATAAATTCTTATTCCAAATCCCTTAACTAACTAAGCTTAACATGTAGTTTTAGCTAGTTTTACAAATCTCAATTCATGTTTAAAAGGAATAATTCCAAATGTTTAGTACCAAGCCACGTGTTGTTCAATCAAATATATTGCAACTTACCATCTGCGGCTTTTAGAAACAACGTCTTCACAAAGTTGACATGTTTCGGGACACTTGTCCCATCATCAGAACTTAAAATAATCGTGTAGGTATTTAAGTTTAATTATATAAAGAAAGTTTATTATAAATCGTTTTTTAATAAAACCAGCAATATAAAGGTCACGTACAAAACCACCAATAATATTATGAATAATCTTTGTGTCCGCAAAACTACCAGCCTTGAACACAAAACTGGTGTTTACAAATTGATATGTGATGATTGTGACACCTTTTATGTGGGCCAGACAGGACGTAGTTTTTTAAAAAGATGTACAGAACATAGGCCGCCTACACACCTTCACAGTTTGGACAATATCAAGTTAAAATTTTCAGAGCACCTCATTTCCGAGAATCATAAATACACTAATTTTAAAACTAATTTAATACCCCTTCACATATGTAAGAAAGGGCGATATTTGAACGCTCTTGAAGAGTATGAAATTTATAAAGCATATGACAATACTGATACCAAGCCGCGTGTTTTAAATGATAAACTGCTTTTCAAGTCAAATGTATTGTACATCACTGCCTTGCGCTATTGTCGTGGTGGGAGCAAAACGTAATTCAGTGCGCAGTCAATCTCCGTACGATGTACATCGTTAAACCTTCGCGCTCGCTTTAGACATTTAAGTATTCATATTGTTGTAAGTTATTTGTTTCATGTTGGATTTTAATATTTTTATTAATTGACAAATGTATCAACTTAAATGATACACGATTATTTTAAGTTCTGATGATGGGACAAGTGTCCCAAAACATGTCAACTTTGTGAAGACGTTGTTTCTAAAAGCCGCAGACGGTAAGTTGCAATATATTTGATTAAATCTCTATTACTATTATTTTGGTACTTTCCTATTAATATTAACATTTGTGTTATTAATATTACTACATATAATATTAATCAATACAGCCAAACTAATTACTAATAACTATTAGTAACAGATGACAAATCTTCTTAAATTTCTGTATACAATACAGTTTTTATAAATGCAACAAAACACTAAGTTCCAAAACATTGACCTCCTTACTTATTAACTTTAATAGTTAACATAACTATTATTCATATTCCTTTAACTTTAATACACATAATTATTAGAGCCTTAGTTAACATGAATTAAATAACAAAAGAAATAAATATTATTTAACTAAGTACGGTAGTTAAATAATTAGTTCTTGACACAAAACTATCATGTTTCTTGGTACTTTTGGTAGGAGTAATAAAGTACATTTCTGTTAACAAGATGCATGGCAAAATGTCATGTAACATAATACCCCCCCACCCCAGAAAACGGGTTATTTCAGTAATAAACTGATTACATAAATAAGCTGATTTATCTCACAAGTACTCTCAATTGTCATAATATTTTATTTTCATTATTTTCTTCATCATGGTTTCAGGTATTGGGTTTTGATGAATTTTCTTAAGTTGTGTTATTATATAATAACTTCTTTTTCTTCTTGGGCGACTCTACGAAAATATATTTCAACTTCCTTATATAGGTGGTTACCAACTGATTTTTCCTTTCCTCTGGGGTTTCTCCTGTTCCTATTGATTCCTTAATTGGGGTTATCAATTCCTCCCTAACTTTAAATGGCACGGTTAATGCATATCGGCTGTGAGTGGCACTATTCTGACCTAATCCTCACCCGACCATTCACCCCATGCATGGCACAGTGCTCGTTGGCCCCTGCCCATAATAATAATTATTGAGTGGCGCCGTAGCTTTCTACACTCTTACAAAATGGTAACTCTTGCGTTACTTTAAATACCCTCGGAATCATGTTGCTTTCTTAACTCTTCTCATCATTATTATTTGCATCCCAGCAGCTCCCCTTACTTTTATATGACTTATTTTCAGTTTTGGTAAAATCCTTTGTATATTTCTTCTCTTCCTTTTAATTTTATTTCGTTGTTAATTGATTCATTTGCCACTATGTTATTCATCTCCTTTTTCAATACCCCTTTTTAGTAATAATTACAACTATGGTGTTTATTATTCTCTTGATATCCAGACCTCGATTCTGTTTCTGCAAGTTCATGCTTTCATTTATTTGTTTTAAGTACTTATTTTCTTTACTCATTATTATCCCCTTATTATCATTCTTAACCGTTATATTCTTTTCCAAAATCAGTATTGGTGGGCTATTTGTTTGTTTTCTTTATTTTCATTTGTCATTACATTTATCATTATTTTTCCTTCTTATTTCTCAAATAGTTTGCCTTGTCGGTTATCATATAATCAATACTTTTTCTCAATAGTTTGTTTGGAATTAGTTCAACCGTTTTCGGTATCTGTCACAATCCGGGTTGCTCTACCATTATGTTTTTCCCGTGGATTCTGTCGGTTAAATTCGTCTACAAACCTTGCTATGGGATTGCCCCATTGTGGATCACTCCCATACATTTCAATGTTGTCGTATGTGTATCGTCTTTCATCTTCATTGCTGGGACCAGGATCATGTTCTTGGTTTTCACGACGGTTAACTTGTTTGTCTACCTTTCTTTGCCGTTGGTCATCATGTCTCCTTGAATCCCTCTCCTCAGCCATTATGTAGTTTACTTTGGATTGATTGGGTCCCTGGTTGTTACTTGGTGGATTTCCAGAGGGTATGTCCCTATTTCTATCCCCACTTCTGGACTTCCGATATTCATTATGATCATTCCATTGTCGCCTGTTGTCGTCGTTTCTCCCATCTCGTCTATCATTATTTTGTTCCTGGTTAAAGTTCTGACGTCTTCCTTGAAATCGCCTGTTAGCTGTGTTTCTATTATAACCATCTGATCGTACATGGTTTACTGGCTGTCGATTGTCGTGTGGTTGATCCTTGTTCCTCTCATTCCAATCCTCGGGTCTTCTTCGACTCCTGCGATAATAATTCTCCTGCTCAAAACCTTCTACGAGAGCCTCCATCTCTCCAATCGTTTTTATTTGTCCACATCGACGAGCACGTACAATATCTTCTCCAAAATGTTACGACAATTTTGCTATGAGACACTCTTCAGGGATTTTAGGTTCTAAATGTCCGGCTACCCAGACTTCACCCAAAAAATAGGCAGTTAGTGTCTGTCCTCTTCCAGCATCATATCTGCCAGTGCTCAAATTGTCCCTAACAATATTCTGTATGGACTCCTACCAATACTTTACTTTAAAAATTTGTTTAAATTCATTGTAATTGTTGACTTCATTCCTTACCGCCTTCCACCAGTTATCATTACTATTTTTAAAACTCTCATCGAGAAGATTTTTTATCATTTGCCAACGACTTTATTTGGTTCTATTCAAACATTCTTCTAGCCTCCAGAATTCTAGAGGGTTCTGACGATATTCTTTAAAATTGATTACTTCTTTATTTTCTCCTATAAGTGTAGGTACATAGCTTATTGGTCTATGTTTTAGTACCTCTATCTGTTCCTTAAAATTTATTATATCCTTCTGTTGGATTTCTTCTATTTTCTCCCTGTTGTCAGTAACTTGACTTTGTACCTGTATTACCTTGGTTTCTACCTGATTGTATTGTTCATCTATTTTATTCTGTAGTATCTCGAAGTGTTCCTGAGTATCTTTTTGAAGTATTCCTATACTTGTTTTACTATTATCTCCCACTTCAATAATTTTATTTATTACATTTTCACGTAACTGAACTAAATTTTCATCAGTTTTCTCAACCTTCTGGTTGGTTTCAGTGATTCTATTCATTATTTCTTCTCTATACTCTTCTAATCGTTGTTTCAATTCCTCTTTATTCTTCTCACTCTCTTCCTTCAACAGTCCTTTTAATTCTTCGTTACTTTTTTTAATATCCTCCTTCAACTGTTGTTGTAATGTTTCATTATTGCTTTCAATTTTTTTATTTAATTCCTCATGATCTTCTCTCATTTGTTTCTTTAATTCTTCATTATTTTGTCTTAATAAGGTTTCATTATCTTCCCTCATTTGTTTCAATGTTTCATTATTGCTTTCGATTTTTTTATACAATTCTTCACTATTTTGTTTCAATGTTTCATGATTTTCTTTCATTTGTTTCAATGTTTCATTATTTTCTTTCATTTGTTTCTCTAAACTTTCATTATTTTGTCTAATATCCTCCTTTATTTGGTTCTTTAATTCCTCATTATTTTGTTTTAATAATGTTTCATTGTCTTTTTTGTCTTCTTTACTCTGTTTTTTTCAACACTTCCTGTAGCATTTCCATTAGGTTATTCATGTTGATACCTTCGGTTGTTTTGTTTGGTTCTATTTTGTCCCCTTGGGCTTCCCTTACTATTACTTCCACTTCCTCAGTCGCTATTACTGGGGTATCCTTTACCACCGTTTCCATTTCTTCAGTCACTGTTACTTCCTTGTCTTCCATATTTAATTCTATTTCTTCTCCATCTATACGTTTACATGACGTTGCTCTTCTCCTTGACATCTGTTGTTTAACCGTAGTCACCACTAGAGTAGAAATTGCTATAAAATTCACAATAATAATACAAAGTTATTCTATCTCTAGCCTCACTAGTTGGGCTCCAATTTGTTACATTCACTTAGTAAGTAACACGAAAAATTCCTGATGTGTTTATTTAGCCACACATTGTTGGCATCAATTCTGTAACGTTAAATATTAGACCTCACTATTGGGATCGCCAATTTGTAACGTAAAATTATATCCTGGTTATTTCATGTGTACTTTGTTAGTATTTTAAGGATGAGTATGTTGTCAGGGTAATATTAGTTGAGCGCCAATTTGCAATCAAACATTGCAAATAAAATATATTTGTAAACTGGTAAGTATTATTTTTAAAATATCATAAAGGTTTCTTTTTTTCTGCTATAATTATCTCTTTTAATAGAAGATTGTGACAACTAAATCTTAGCAAAGCAGATTCAAATCGGATGCCATACTTTCCTGGGTGAGAGTGTTGCCAACCTGTGCTAGTTGATGAAAAAAATTACCATTCATTGATATGGTGTTTATAATATTATATACATTTATTTATCCATTAAATAAAGAAAAGAAAACCTTTTATCTGTAGTTATAGATATCAAATCCTTTATTATCCTTTTTATATTCTTTTAAAAGACAAATATAATTGTTCTCAAAGTCTGACTGGCTGTTCTTTAAATATGCTCAGAATGACAGCAGTAGTATTTCTTATGTCTCAGGGCTATCACATTTGTATATTTTATAATTGCTAAATAAAATACACATACAATGTTTTTAAGTTAGGTCCTTTTGACCACGGTATAAACAACAAATAGTTTAGGAAAAGTACCAAAATACATGGGATTATAATAAATTACAGAGTGTCTTAACAAGAATACATTAATAGTTTTACAATGTTCAGTGTCTAGGTTATGTTGATTTAAGTGTTTTTAATGCCTAATTCACTTTATATGATAGTATTACTCTATATTAAGAATCTTTTACACTGAAAATATGCTTATTCATTAATTATTTTCACAGTGAAAGTTCCAAACAGTTTTAATTAAAAGTGTAAACAGTGTTTTTGAGAAGTGTAATCTAGGCCTTGTAGGAAATTTTTCAGTTTAGTTATTTAATCAAAAATACTTCCCTTCCTGGATAGTTAGATGTTATTTCTTCATATGTTACTTGTTTTACTTCTTTAGAATAATATTGTGCTTTTTTCTTTTATTTATTTTGTTTAGTAGTATTATTTAATTTTACTTTAGGTTCACTGATATGAAAATTACAATCTGTTGGATTAGTCACTCTTATTTTGATGTCAACCTTTCTCGTTTAGATCCAATAATGCACTCCTCTTTATTTAATTTATAACATTTTAGTTGCTAAGGCCTATCTTAGCTTTCATTGGTGTGAAATGTAACATTTTATGTTCCTATGGAGCTCTCCGAGCCTCAACATAAACAAACTTCTAATATTTTACCTTTCATTTTCTTTAAACTGTTACAACTTTTTTATAAGATCTTTGATCTTCACTTTATTAGTATCTTTGATTTTCTGATGGAACACTGATTATTTTGATACCACTCTTGTTTATCTTCCTTTAAATATTTACTGAGTTCCCATTTTACACTTTAAATTATTTGTCCCAAAATTATTTATTATTAGTTTTTCTTGTACTCTTCACTTTATTAAAACTATTGGACACAATTAGTAATAATATAACTTAACCTGACATGGTTTATTCTAATTTTAATATAAATTCTTATTCCAAATCCCTTAACTAAGCTTAACATGTAGTTTTAGCTAGTTTTACAAATCTCAATTCATGTTTAAAAGGAATAATTCCAAATGTTTAGTGCCAAGCCACGTGTTGTTCAATCAAATATATTGCAACTTACCATCTGCGGCTTTTAGAAACAACGTCTTCACAAAGTTGACATGTTTCGGGACACTTGTCCCATCATCAGAACTTAAAATAATCGTGTAGGTATTTAAGTTTAATTATATAAAGAAAGTTTATTATAAATCGTTTTTTAATAAAACCAGCAATATAAAGGTCACGTACAAAACCACCAATAATATTATGAATAATCTTTGTGTCCGCAAAACTACCAGCCTTGAACACAAAACTGGTGTTTACAAATTGATATGTGATGATTGTGACACCTTTTATGTGGGCCAGACAGGACGTAGTTTTTTAAAAAGATGTACAGAACATAGGCCGCCTACACACCTTCACAGTTTGGACAATATCAAGTTAAAATTTTCAGAGCACCTCATTTCCGAGAATCATAAATACACTAATTTTAAAACTAATTTAATACCCCTTCACATATGTAAGAAAGGGCGATATTTGAACGCTCTTGAAGAGTATGAAATTTATAAAGCATATGACAATACTGATACCAAGCCGCGTGTTTTAAATGATAAACTGCTTTTCAAGTCAAATGTATTGTACATCACTGCCTTGCGCTATTGTCGTGGTGGGAGCAAAACGTAATTCAGTGCGCAGTCAATCTCCGTACGATGTACATCGTTAAACCTTCGCGCTCGCTTTAGACATTTAAGTATTCATATTGTTGTAAGTTATTTGTTTCATGTTGGATTTTAATATTTTTATTAATTGACAAATGTATCAACTTAAATGATACACGATTATTTTAAGTTCTGATGATGGGACAAGTGTCCCAAAACATGTCAACTTTGTGAAGACGTTGTTTCTAAAAGCCGCAGACGGTAAGTTGCAATATATTTGATTAAATCTCTATTACTATTATTTTGGTACTTTCCTATTAATATTAACATTTGTGTTATTAATATTACTACATATAATATTAATCAATACAGCCAAACTAATTACTAATAACTATTAGTAACAGATGACAAATCTTCTTAAATTTCTGTATACAATACAGTTTTTATAAATGCAACAAAACACTAAGTTCCAAAACATTGACCTCCTTACTTATTAACTTTAATAGTTAACATAACTATTATTCATATTCCTTTAACTTTAATACACATAATTATTAGAGCCTTAGTTAACATGAATTAAATAACAAAAGAAATAAATATTATTTAACTAAGTACGGTAGTTAAATAATTAGTTCTTGACACAAAACTATCATGTTTCTTGGTACTTTTGGTAGGAGTAATAAAGTACATTTCTGTTAACAAGATGCATGGCAAAATGTCATGTAACATAATACCCCCCCACCACAGAAAATGGGTTATTTCAGTAATAAACTGATTACTTAAATAAGCTGATTTATCTCACAAGTACTCTCAATTGTCATAATATTTTATTTTCATTATTTTCTTCATCATGGTTTCAGGTATTGGGTTTTGATGAATTTTCTTAAGTTGTGTTATTATATAATAACTTCTTTTTCTTCTTGGGTGACTCTACAAAAATATATATAATCTTCCTTATATAGGTGGTTCCCAACTCATTTTTCCTTTCCTCTGGGGTTTCTCCTGTTCCTATTGATTCCTTAATTGGGGTTATCAATTCCTCCCTAACTTTAAATGGCACGGTTAATGCATATCGGCTGTGAGTGGCACTATTCTGACCTAATCCTCACCCGACCATTCACCCCATGCATGGCACAGTGCTCGTTGGCCCCTGCCCATAATAATAATTATTGAGTGGCGCCGTAGCTTTCTACACTCTTACAAAATGGTAACTCTTGCGTTGCTTTAAATACCCTCGGAATCATGTTGCTTTCTTAACTCTTCTCATCATTACTATTTGCATCCCAGCAGCTCCCCTTACTTTTATATGACTTATTTTCAGTTTTGGTAAAATCCTTTGTATATTTCTTCTCTTCCATTTAATTTTATTTCGTTGTTAATTGATTCATTTGCCACTATGTTATTCATCTCCTTTTTCAATACCCCTTTTTAGTAATAATTACAACTATGGTGTTTATTATTCTCTTGATATCCAGACCTCGATTCTGTTTCTGCAAGTTCATGCTTTCATTTATTTGTTTTAAGTACTTATTTTCTTTACTCATTATTATCCCCTTATTATCATTCTTAACCGTTATATTCTTTTCCAAAATCAGTATTGGTGGGCTATTTGTTTGTTTTCTTTATTTTCATTTGTCATTACATTTATCATTATTTTTCCTTCTTATTTCTCAAATAGTTTGCCTTGTCGGTTATCATATAATCAATCCTTTGTCTCAATAGTTAGTTTGGAATTAGTTCACCCGTTTTTGGTATCTGTCACAATCCGGGTTGCTCTACCATTATGTTTTTCCCGTGGATTCTGTCGGTTAATTTCGTCTACAAACCTTGCTATGGGATTGCCCCATTGTGGATCACTCCCATACATTTCAATGTTGTCGTATGTGTATCGTCTTTCATCTTCATTGCTGGGACCAGGATCATGTTCTTGGTTTTCACGATGGTTAACTTGTTTGTCTACCTTTCTTTGCCGTTGGTCATCATGTCTCCTTGAATCCCTCTCCTCAGCCATTATATAGTTTACTTTGGATTGATTGGGTCCCTGGTTGTTACTTGGTGGATTTCCAGAGGGTATGTCCCTATTTCTATCCCCACTTCTGGACTTCCGATATTCATTATGATCATTCCATTGTCGCCTGTTGTCGTCGTTTCTCCCATCTCGTCTATCATTATTTTGTTCCTGGTTAAAGTTCTGACGTCTTCCTTGAAATCGCCTGTTAGCTGTGTTTCTATTATAACCATCTGTTCGTACATGGTTTACTGGCTGTCGATTGTCGTGTGGTTGATCCTTGTTCCTCTCATTCCAATCCTCGGGTCTTCTTCGACTCCTGCGATAATAATTTTCCCGCTCAAAACCTTCTACGAGAGCCTGCATCTCTCCAATCGTTTTTATTTGTCCACATCGACGAGCACGTACAATATCTTCTCCAAAATGTTACGACAATTTTGCTATGAGACACTCTTCAGGGATTTTAGGTTCTAAATTGTCCGGCTACCCAGACTTCACCCAAAAAATAGGCAGTTAGTGTCTGTCCTCTTCCAGCATCATATCTGCCAGTGCTCAAATTGTCCCTAACAATATTCTGTATGGACTCCTACCAATACTTTACTTTAAAAATTTGTTTAAATTCATTGTAATTGTTGACTTCATTCCTTACCGCCTTCCACCAGTTATCATTACTATTTTTAAAACTCTCATCGAGAAGATTTTTTATCATTTGCCAACGACTTTATTTGGTTCTATTCAAACATTCTTCTAGCCTCCAGAAATTCTAGAGGGTTCTGACGATATTCTTTAAAATTGATTACTTCTTTATTTTCTCCTATAAGTGTAGGTACATAGCTTATTGGTCTATGCTTTAGTACCTCTATCTCTTCCTTAAATTTATTATATCCTTCTGTTGGATTTCTTCTATTTTCTCCCTGTTGTCGGTAACTTGACTTTGTACCTGTACTACCTTGGTTTCTACCTGATTGTATTGTTCATCTATTTTATTCTGTAGTATCTCGAATTGTTCCTGAGTATCTTTTTGAAGTATTCCTGTACTTGTTTTACTATTATCTTCTACTTCAATAATTTTATTTATTACATCTTCACGTAATTGAACTAAATTTTCATCAGTTTTCTCAACCTTCTGGTTGGTTTCAGTGATTCTATTCATTATTTCTTCTCTATACTCTTCTAATTGTTGTTTCAATTCCTCTTTATTCTTCTCACTCTCTTCCTTCAACAGTCCTTTTAATTCTTCGTTACTTTTTTTAATATCCTCCTTCAACTGTTGTTGTAATGTTTCATTATTGCTTTCAATTTTTTAATTTAATTTCTCATGATCTTCTCTCATTTGTTTCTTTAATTCTTCATTATTTTGTCTTAATAAGGTTTCATTATCTTCCCTCATTTGTTTCAATGTTTCATTATTGCTTTCGATTTTTTTATACAATTCTTCACTATTTTGTTTCAATGTTTCATGATTTTCTTTCATTTGTTTCAATGTTTCATTATTTTCTTTCATTTGTTTCTCTAAACTTTCATTATTTTGTCTAATATCCTCCTTTATTTGTTTCTTTAATTCCTCATTATTTTGTTTTAATAATGTTTCATTGTCTTTTTTGTCTTCTTTACTCTGTTTTTTCAACACTTCCTGTAGCATTTCCATTAGGTTATTCATGTTGATACCTTCGGTTGTTTTGTTTGGTTCTATTTTGTCCCCTTGGGCTTCCCTTACTATTACTTCCACTTCCTCAGTCGCTATTACTGGGGTATCCTTTACCACCGTTTCCATTTCTTCAGTCACTGTTACTTCCTTGTCTTCCATATTTAATTCTATTTCTTCTCCATCTATACGTTTACATGACGTTGCTCTTCTCCTTGACATCTGTTGTTTAACCGTAGTCACCACTAGAGTAGAAATTGCTATAAAATCACAATAATAATACAAAGTTATTCTATCTCTAGCCTCACTAGTTGGGCTCCAATTTGTTACATTCACTTAGTAAGTAACACGAAAAATTCCTGATGTGTTTATTTAGCCACACATTGTTGGCGTCAATTCTGTAACGTTAAATATTAGACCTCACTATTGGGATCGCC
Source organism: Magicicada septendecula (assembly GCA_034769895.1). NCBI lineage: Eukaryota > Metazoa > Arthropoda > Insecta > Hemiptera > Cicadidae > Magicicada > Magicicada septendecula. The sequence goes on from CM068372.1 coordinate 132,486,687, forward strand.
AATTTGTAACGTAAAATTATATCCTGGTTATTTCATGTGTACTTTGTTAGTATTTTAAGGATGAGTATGTTGTCAGGGTAATATTAGTTGCGCGCCAATTTGCAATCAAACGTTGCAAATAAAATATATTTGTAAACTGGTAAGTATTATTTTTAAAATATCATAAAGGTTTCTTTTTTTCTGCTATAATTATCTCTTTTAATCTTTTATTTAATAGAAGATTGTGACAACTAAATCTTAGCAAAGCAGATTCAAATCGGATGCCATACTTTCCTGGGTGAGAGTGTTGCCAACCTGTGCTAGTTGATGAAAAAAATTACCATTCATTGATATGGTGTTTATAATATTATATACATTTATTTATCCATTAAATAAAGAAAAGAAAACCTTTTATCTGTAGTTATAGAAATCAAATCCTTTATTATCCTTTTTATATTCTTTTAAAAGACAAATATAATTGTTAACAAAGTCTGACTGGCTGTTCTTTAAATATGCTCAGAATGGCAGCAGTAGTATTTCTTATGTCTCAGGGCTATCACATTTGTATATTTTATAATTGCTAAATAAAATACAAATAGAATGTTTTTAAGGTAGGTCCTTTTGACCATGGTATAAACAACAAATAGTTTAGGAAAAGTACCAAAATACATGGGATTATAATAAATTACAGAGTGTCTTAACAAGAATACATTAATAGTTTTACAATATTCAGTGTCTAGGTTATGTTGATTTAAGTGTTTTTAATGGCTAATTCACTTTATATGATAGTATTACTCTATATTAAGAATCTTTGACACTGAAAATAGGCTTATTCATTAATTATTTTCACAGTGAAAGTTCCAAACAGTTTTAATTAAAAGTGTAAACAGTGTCTTTGAGAAGTGTAATCTAGGCCTTGTAGGAAATTGTTCAGTTTAGTTATTTAATCAAAAATACTTCCCTTCCTGGATAGTTAGATGTTATTTCTTCATATGTTACTTGGTTTACTTCTTTAGAATAATATTGTGCTTATTTCTTTTATTTGTTTTGTTTAGTAGTATTATTTAATTTTACTTTAGGTTCACTGATATGAAAATTACAATCTGTTGGATTAGTCACTCTTATTTTGATGTCAACCTTTCTCGTTTAGATCCAATAATGCACTCTCTTTATTTAATTTATAACATTTTAGTTGCTAAGGCCTATCTTAGCTTTCATTGGTGTGAAATGTAACATTTTATGTTACTATGGAGCTCTTTGTGCCTCAAAATAAACAAACTTCTAATATTTTACCTTTCATTTTCTTTAAACTGTTATAACTTTTTTATAAGATCTTTGATCTTCACTTTATTAGTATCTTTGATTTTCTGATGGAACACTGATTATTTTGATACCACTCTTGTTTATCTTCCTTTAAATATTTACTGAGTTCCCATTTTACACTTTTAATTATTTGTGCCAAAATTATTTATTATTAGTTTTTCTTGTACTCTTCACTTTATTAAAACTATTGGACACAATTAGTAATAATATAACTTAACCTGACATGGTTTATTCTAATTTTAATATAAATTCTTATTCCAAATCCCTTAACTAACTAAGCTTAACATGTAGTTTTAGCTAGTTTTACAAATCTCAATTCATGTTTAAAAGGTAATAATTCCAAATGTTTAGTACCAAGCCACATGTTGTTTTATATTGCAATATATTGCAACTTACCGTCTGCGGCTATTAGAAACAACGTCTTCACAAAGTTGACATGTTTCGGGACACTTGTCCCATCATCAGAACTTAAAATAATCGTGTAGGCATTTAAGTTTAATTATATAAAGAAAGTTTATTATAAATCTTTTTTTAATAAAACCAGCAATATAAAGGTCACGTACAAAACCACCAATAATATTATGAATAATCTTTGTGTCCGCAAAACTACCAGCCTTGAACACAAAACTGGTGTTTACAAATTGATATGTGACGATTGTGACGCCTTTTATGTGGGCCAGACAGGACGTAGTTTTTTAAAAAGATTTACAGAACATAGGCCGCATACACACCTTCACAGTTTGGACAATATCAAGTAAAAATTTGCAGAACACCTCATTTCCGAGAATCATAAATACACTAATTTTAAAACTAATTTAATACCCCTTCACATATGTAAGAAAGGGCGATATTTAAACGCTCTTGAAGAGTACGAAATTTATAAAGCATATAACAATACTGATACCAAGCCGCGTGTTTTAAATGATAAACTGCTTTTCAAGTCAAATGTATTGTACAGCACTGCCTTGCGCTATTGTCGTGGTGGGAGCAAAACGTAATTCAGTGCGCTGTCAATCTCCGTACGATGTACATCGTTAAACCTTCGCGCTCGCTTTAGACATTTAAGTATTCATATTGTTTTAAGTTATTTGTTTCATGTTGGATTTTAATATTTTAATTAATTGACAAATGTATCAACTTAAATGATACACGATTATTTTAAGTTTTGATGATGGGACAAGTGTCCCAAAACATGTCAACTTTGTGAAGACGTTGTTTCTAAAAGCCGCAGACGGTAAGTTGCAATATATTTGATTAAATCTCTATTACTATTATTTTGGTACTTTCCTATTAATATTAACATCTGTGTTATTAATATTACTACATATAATATTAATCAATACAGCCAAACTAATTGCTAATAACTATTAGTAACAGATGACAAATCTTCTTAAATTTCTGTATACAATACAGTTTTTATAAATGCAACAAAACACTAAGTTCCAAAACATTGACCTCCTTACTTATTAACTTTAATAGTTAACATAACTATTATTCATATTCCTTTAACTTTAATACACATAATTATTAGAGCCTTAGTTAACATGAATTAAATAACAAAAGAAATAAATATTATTTAACTAAGTACGGTAGTTAAATAATTAGTTCTTGACACAAAACTATCATGTTTCTTGGTACTTTTGGTAGGAGCAATAAAGTACATTTCTGTTAACAAGATGCATGGCAAAATGTCATGTAACATAATACCCCCCACCACATAAAATGGGTTATTTCAGTAATAAACTGATTACTTAAATAAGCTGATTTATCTCACAAGTACTCTCAATTGTCATAATATTTTATTTTCATTATTTTCTTCATCATGGTTTCAGGTATTGGGTTTTGATGAATTTTCTTAAGTTGTGTTATTATATAATAACTTCTTTTTCTTCTTGGGCGACTCTACGAAAATATATATCATCTTCCTTATATAGGTGGTTACCAACTGATTTTCCCTTTCCTCTGGGGTTTCTCCTGTTCCTATTGATTCCTTAATTGGGGTTATCAATTCCTCCCTAACTTTAAATGGCACGGTTAATGCATATCGGCTGTGAGTGGCACTATTCTGACCTAATCCTCACCCGACCATTCACCCCATGCATGGCACAGTGCTCGTTGGCCCCTGCCCATAATAATAATTATTGAGTGGCGCCGTAGCTTTCTACACTCTTACAAAATGGTAACTCTTGCGTTACTTTAAATACCCTCGGAATCATGTTGCTTTCTTAACTCTTCTCATCATTATTATTTGCATCCCAGCAGCTCCCCTTACTTTAATATGACTTATTTTCAGTTTTGGTAAAATCCTTTGTATATTTCTTCTCTTCCATTTAATTTTATTTCGTTGTTAATTGATTCATTTGCCACTATGTTATTCATCTCCTTTCTCAATACCCCTTTTTAGTAATAATTACAACTAAGGTGTTTATTATTCTCTTGATATCCAGACCTCGATTCTGTTTCTGCAAGTTCATGCTTTCATTTATTTGTTTTAAGTACTTATTTTCTTTACTCATTATTATCCCCTTATTATCATTCTTAACCGTTATATTCTTTTCCAAAACCAGTATTGGTGGGCTATTTGTTTGTTTTCTTTATTTTCATTTGTCATTACATTTATCATTATTTTTCCTTCTTATTTCTCAAATAGTTTGCCTTGTCGGTTATCATATAATCAATCCTTTTTCTCAATAGTTTGTTTGAAATTAGTTCAACCATTTTCGGTATCTGTCACAATCCGGGTTGTTCTACCATTATGTTTTTCCCGTGGATTCTGTCGGTTAAATTCATCTACAAACCTTGCTATGGGATTGCCCCATTTTGGATCACTCCCATACATTTCAATGTTGTCGTATGTGTATCGTCTTTCATCTTCATTGCTGGGACCAGGATCATGTTCTTGGTTTTCACGATGGTTAACTTTTTTGTCTACCTTTCTTTGCCGTTGGTCATCATGTCTCCTTGAATCCCTCTACTCAGCCATTATATAGTTTACTTTGGATTGATTGGGTCCCTGGTTGTTACTTGGTGGATTTCCAGAGGGTATGTCCCTATTTCTATCCCCACTTCTGGACTTCCGATATTCATTATGATCATTCCATTGTCGCCTGTTGTCGTCGTTTCTCCCATCTCGTCTATCATTATTTTGTTCCTGGTTAAAGTTCTGACGTCTTCCTTGAAATCGCCTGTTAGCTGTGTTTCTATTGTAACCATCTGTTCGTACATGGTTTACTGGCTGTCGATTGTCGTGTGGTTGATCCATGTTCTTCTCATTCCAATCCTCGGGTCTTCTTCGACTCCTGCGATAATAATTTTCCTGCTCAAAACCTTCTACGAGAGCCTCCATCTCTCCAGTCGTTTTTATTTGTCCACATCGACGAGCACGTACAATATCTTCTCCAAAATGTTACGACAATTTTGCTATGAGACACTCTTCAGGGATTTTAGGTTCTAAATGTCCGGCTACCCAGACTTCACCCAAAAAATAGGCAGTTAGTGTCTGTCCTCTTCCAGCATCATATCTGCCAGTGCTCAAATTGTCCCTAACAATATTCTGTATGGACTCCTACCAATACTTTACTTTAAAAATTTGTTTAAATTCATTGTAATTGTTGACTTCATTCCTTACCGCCTTCCACCAGTTATCATTACTATTTTTAAAACTCTCATCGAGAAGATTTTTTATCATTTGCCAACGACTTTATTTGGTTCTATTCAAACATTCTTCTAGCCTCCAGAAATTCTAGAGGGTTCTGACGATATTCTTTAAAATTGATTACTTCTTTATTTTCTCCTATAAGTGTAGGTACATAGCTTATTGGTCTATGCTTTAGTACCTCTATCTCTTCCTTAAATTTATTATATCCTTCTGTTGGATTTCTTCTATTTTCTCCCTGTTGTCGGTAACTTGACTTTGTACCTGTACTACCTTGGTTTCTACCTGATTGTATTGTTCATCTATTTTATTCTGTAGTATCTCGAATTGTTCCTGAGTATCTTTTTGAAGTATTCCTGTACTTGTTTTACTATTATCTTCTACTTCAATAATTTTATTTATTACATCTTCACGTAATTGAACTAAATTTTCATCAGTTTTCTCAACCTTCTGGTTGGTTTCAGTGATTCTATTCATTATTTCTTCTCTATACTCTTCTAATTGTTGTTTCAATTCCTCTTTATTCTTCTCACTCTCTTCCTTCAACAGTCCTTTTAATTCTTCGTTACTTTTTTTAATATCCTCCTTCAACTGTTGTTGTAATGTTTCATTATTGCTTTCAATTTTTTAATTTAATTTCTCATGATCTTCTCTCATTTGTTTCTTTAATTCTTCATTATTTTGTCTTAATAAGGTTTCATTATCTTCCCTCATTTGTTTCAATGTTTCATTATTGCTTTCGATTTTTTTATACAATTCTTCACTATTTTGTTTCAATGTTTCATGATTTTCTTTCATTTGTTTCAATGTTTCATTATTTTCTTTCATTTGTTTCTCTAAACTTTCATTATTTTGTCTAATATCCTCCTTTATTTGTTTCTTTAATTCCTCATTATTTTGTTTTAATAATGTTTCATTGTCTTTTTTGTCTTCTTTACTCTGTTTTTTCAACACTTCCTGTAGCATTTCCATTAGGTTATTCATGTTGATACCTTCGGTTGTTTTGTTTGGTTCTATTTTGTCCCCTTGGGCTTCCCTTACTATTACTTCCACTTCCTCAGTCGCTATTACTGGGGTATCCTTTACCACCGTTTCCATTTCTTCAGTCACTGTTACTTCCTTGTCTTCCATATTTAATTCTATTTCTTCTCCATCTATACGTTTACATGACGTTGCTCTTCTCCTTGACATCTGTTGTTTAACCGTAGTCACCACTAGAGTAGAAATTGCTATAAAATCACAATAATAATACAAAGTTATTCTATCTCTAGCCTCACTAGTTGGGCTCCAATTTGTTACATTCACTTAGTAAGTAACACGAAAAATTCCTGATGTGTTTATTTAGCCACACATTGTTGGCGTCAATTCTGTAACGTTAAATATTAGACCTCACTATTGGGATCGCCAATTTGTAACGTAAAATTATATCCTGGTTATTTCATGTGTACTTTGTTAGTATTTTAAGGATGAGTATGTTGTCAGGGTAATATTAGTTGCGCGCCAATTTGCAATCAAACGTTGCAAATAAAATATATTTGTAAACTGGTAAGTATTATTTTTAAAATATCATAAAGGTTTCTTTTTTTCTGCTATAATTATCTCTTTTAATCTTTTATTTAATAGAAGATTGTGACAACTAAATCTTAGCAAAGCAGATTCAAATCGGATGCCATACTTTCCTGGGTGAGAGTGTTGCCAACCTGTGCTAGTTGATGAAAAAAATTACCATTCATTGATATGGTGTTTATAATATTATATACATTTATTTATCCATTAAATAAAGAAAAGAAAACCTTTTATCTGTAGTTATAGAAATCAAATCCTTTATTATCCTTTTTATATTCTTTTAAAAGACAAATATAATTGTTAACAAAGTCTGACTGGCTGTTCTTTAAATATGCTCAGAATGGCAGCAGTAGTATTTCTTATGTCTCAGGGCTATCACATTTGTATATTTTATAATTGCTAAATAAAATACAAATAGAATGTTTTTAAGGTAGGTCCTTTTGACCATGGTATAAACAACAAATAGTTTAGGAAAAGTACCAAAATACATGGGATTATAATAAATTACAGAGTGTCTTAACAAGAATACATTAATAGTTTTACAATATTCAGTGTCTAGGTTATGTTGATTTAAGTGTTTTTAATGGCTAATTCACTTTATATGATAGTATTACTCTATATTAAGAATCTTTGACACTGAAAATAGGCTTATTCATTAATTATTTTCACAGTGAAAGTTCCAAACAGTTTTAATTAAAAGTGTAAACAGTGTCTTTGAGAAGTGTAATCTAGGCCTTGTAGGAAATTGTTCAGTTTAGTTATTTAATCAAAAATACTTCCCTTCCTGGATAGTTAGATGTTATTTCTTCATATGTTACTTGGTTTACTTCTTTAGAATAATATTGTGCTTATTTCTTTTATTTGTTTTGTTTAGTAGTATTATTTAATTTTACTTTAGGTTCACTGATATGAAAATTACAATCTGTTGGATTAGTCACTCTTATTTTGATGTCAACCTTTCTCGTTTAGATCCAATAATGCACTCTCTTTATTTAATTTATAACATTTTAGTTGCTAAGGCCTATCTTAGCTTTCATTGGTGTGAAATGTAACATTTTATGTTACTATGGAGCTCTTTGTGCCTCAAAATAAACAAACTTCTAATATTTTACCTTTCATTTTCTTTAAACTGTTATAACTTTTTTATAAGATCTTTGATCTTCACTTTATTAGTATCTTTGATTTTCTGATGGAACACTGATTATTTTGATACCACTCTTGTTTATCTTCCTTTAAATATTTACTGAGTTCCCATTTTACACTTTTAATTATTTGTGCCAAAATTATTTATTATTAGTTTTTCTTGTACTCTTCACTTTATTAAAACTATTGGACACAATTAGTAATAATATAACTTAACCTGACATGGTTTATTCTAATTTTAATATAAATTCTTATTCCAAATCCCTTAACTAACTAAGCTTAACATGTAGTTTTAGCTAGTTTTACAAATCTCAATTCATGTTTAAAAGGTAATAATTCCAAATGTTTAGTACCAAGCCACATGTTGTTTTATATTGCAATATATTGCAACTTACCGTCTGCGGCTATTAGAAACAACGTCTTCACAAAGTTGACATGTTTCGGGACACTTGTCCCATCATCAGAACTTAAAATAATCGTGTAGGCATTTAAGTTTAATTATATAAAGAAAGTTTATTATAAATCTTTTTTTAATAAAACCAGCAATATAAAGGTCACGTACAAAACCACCAATAATATTATGAATAATCTTTGTGTCCGCAAAACTACCAGCCTTGAACACAAAACTGGTGTTTACAAATTGATATGTGACGATTGTGACGCCTTTTATGTGGGCCAGACAGGACGTAGTTTTTTAAAAAGATTTACAGAACATAGGCCGCATACACACCTTCACAGTTTGGACAATATCAAGTAAAAATTTGCAGAACACCTCATTTCCGAGAATCATAAATACACTAATTTTAAAACTAATTTAATACCCCTTCACATATGTAAGAAAGGGCGATATTTAAACGCTCTTGAAGAGTACGAAATTTATAAAGCATATAACAATACTGATACCAAGCCGCGTGTTTTAAATGATAAACTGCTTTTCAAGTCAAATGTATTGTACAGCACTGCCTTGCGCTATTGTCGTGGTGGGAGCAAAACGTAATTCAGTGCGCTGTCAATCTCCGTACGATGTACATCGTTAAACCTTCGCGCTCGCTTTAGACATTTAAGTATTCATATTGTTTTAAGTTATTTGTTTCATGTTGGATTTTAATATTTTAATTAATTGACAAATGTATCAACTTAAATGATACACGATTATTTTAAGTTTTGATGATGGGACAAGTGTCCCAAAACATGTCAACTTTGTGAAGACGTTGTTTCTAAAAGCCGCAGACGGTAAGTTGCAATATATTTGATTAAATCTCTATTACTATTATTTTGGTACTTTCCTATTAATATTAACATCTGTGTTATTAATATTACTACATATAATATTAATCAATACAGCCAAACTAATTGCTAATAACTATTAGTAACAGATGACAAATCTTCTTAAATTTCTGTATACAATACAGTTTTTATAAATGCAACAAAACACTAAGTTCCAAAACATTGACCTCCTTACTTATTAACTTTAATAGTTAACATAACTATTATTCATATTCCTTTAACTTTAATACACATAATTATTAGAGCCTTAGTTAACATGAATTAAATAACAAAAGAAATAAATATTATTTAACTAAGTACGGTAGTTAAATAATTAGTTCTTGACACAAAACTATCATGTTTCTTGGTACTTTTGGTAGGAGCAATAAAGTACATTTCTGTTAACAAGATGCATGGCAAAATGTCATGTAACATAATACCCCCCACCACATAAAATGGGTTATTTCAGTAATAAACTGATTACTTAAATAAGCTGATTTATCTCACAAGTACTCTCAATTGTCATAATATTTTATTTTCATTATTTTCTTCATCATGGTTTCAGGTATTGGGTTTTGATGAATTTTCTTAAGTTGTGTTATTATATAATAACTTCTTTTTCTTCTTGGGCGACTCTACGAAAATATATATCATCTTCCTTATATAGGTGGTTACCAACTGATTTTCCCTTTCCTCTGGGGTTTCTCCTGTTCCTATTGATTCCTTAATTGGGGTTATCAATTCCTCCCTAACTTTAAATGGCACGGTTAATGCATATCGGCTGTGAGTGGCACTATTCTGACCTAATCCTCACCCGACCATTCACCCCATGCATGGCACAGTGCTCGTTGGCCCCTGCCCATAATAATAATTATTGAGTGGCGCCGTAGCTTTCTACACTCTTACAAAATGGTAACTCTTGCGTTACTTTAAATACCCTCGGAATCATGTTGCTTTCTTAACTCTTCTCATCATTATTATTTGCATCCCAGCAGCTCCCCTTACTTTAATATGACTTATTTTCAGTTTTGGTAAAATCCTTTGTATATTTCTTCTCTTCCATTTAATTTTATTTCGTTGTTAATTGATTCATTTGCCACTATGTTATTCATCTCCTTTCTCAATACCCCTTTTTAGTAATAATTACAACTAAGGTGTTTATTATTCTCTTGATATCCAGACCTCGATTCTGTTTCTGCAAGTTCATGCTTTCATTTATTTGTTTTAAGTACTTATTTTCTTTACTCATTATTATCCCCTTATTATCATTCTTAACCGTTATATTCTTTTCCAAAACCAGTATTGGTGGGCTATTTGTTTGTTTTCTTTATTTTCATTTGTCATTACATTTATCATTATTTTTCCTTCTTATTTCTCAAATAGTTTGCCTTGTCGGTTATCATATAATCAATCCTTTTTCTCAATAGTTTGTTTGAAATTAGTTCAACCATTTTCGGTATCTGTCACAATCCGGGTTGTTCTACCATTATGTTTTTCCCGTGGATTCTGTCGGTTAAATTCATCTACAAACCTTGCTATGGGATTGCCCCATTTTGGATCACTCCCATACATTTCAATGTTGTCGTATGTGTATCGTCTTTCATCTTCATTGCTGGGACCAGGATCATGTTCTTGGTTTTCACGATGGTTAACTTTTTTGTCTACCTTTCTTTGCCGTTGGTCATCATGTCTCCTTGAATCCCTCTACTCAGCCATTATATAGTTTACTTTGGATTGATTGGGTCCCTGGTTGTTACTTGGTGGATTTCCAGAGGGTATGTCCCTATTTCTGTCCCCACTTCTGGACTTCCGATATTCATTATGATCATTCCATTGTCGCCTGTTGTCGTCGTTTCTCCCATCTCGTCTATCATTATTTTGTTCCTGGTTAAAGTTCTGACGTCTTCCTTGAAATCGCCTGTTAGCTGTGTTTCTATTGTAACCATCTGTTCGTACATGGTTTACTGGCTGTCGATTGTCGTGTGGTTGATCCATGTTCTTCTCATTCCAATCCTCGGGTCTTCTTCGACTCCTGCGATAATAATTTTCCTGCTCAAAACCTTCTACGAGAGCCTCCATCTCTCCAGTCGTTTTTATTTGTCCACATCGACGAGCACGTACAATATCTTCTCCAAAATGTTACGACAATTTTGCTATGAGACACTCTTCAGGGATTTTAGGTTCTAAATGTCCGGCTACCCAGACTTCACCCAAAAAATAGGCAGTTAGTGTCTGTCCTCTTCCAGCATCATATCTGCCAGTGCTCAAATTGTCCCTAACAATATTCTGTATGGACTCCTACCAATACTTTACTTTAAAAATTTGTTTAAATTCATTGTAATTGTTGACTTCATTCCTTACCGCCTTCCACCAGTTATCATTACTATTTTTAAAACTCTCATCGAGAAGATTTTTTATCATTTGCCAACGACTTTATTTGGTTCTATTCAAACATTCTTCTAGCCTCCAGAAATTCTAGAGGGTTCTGACGATATTCTTTAAAATTGATTACTTCTTTATTTTCTCCTATAAGTGTAGGTACATAGCTTATTGGTCTATGCTTTAGTACCTCTATCTCTTCCTTAAATTTATTATATCCTTCTGTTGGATTTCTTCTATTTTCTCCCTGTTGTCGGTAACTTGACTTTGTACCTGTACTACCTTGGTTTCTACCTGATTGTATTGTTCATCTATTTTATTCTGTAGTATCTCGAATTGTTCCTGAGTATCTTTTTGAAGTATTCCTGTACTTGTTTTACTATTATCTTCTACTTCAATAATTTTATTTATTACATCTTCACGTAATTGAACTAAATTTTCATCAGTTTTCTCAACCTTCTGGTTGGTTTCAGTGATTCTATTCATTATTTCTTCTCTATACTCTTCTAATTGTTGTTTCAATTCCTCTTTATTCTTCTCACTCTCTTCCTTCAACAGTCCTTTTAATTCTTCGTTACTTTTTTTAATATCCTCCTTCAACTGTTGTTGTAATGTTTCATTATTGCTTTCAATTTTTTAATTTAATTTCTCATGATCTTCTCTCATTTGTTTCTTTAATTCTTCATTATTTTGTCTTAATAAGGTTTCATTATCTTCCCTCATTTGTTTCAATGTTTCATTATTGCTTTCGATTTTTTTATACAATTCTTCACTATTTTGTTTCAATGTTTCATGATTTTCTTTCATTTGTTTCAATGTTTCATTATTTTCTTTCATTTGTTTCTCTAAACTTTCATTATTTTGTCTAATATCCTCCTTTATTTGTTTCTTTAATTCCTCATTATTTTGTTTTAATAATGTTTCATTGTCTTTTTTGTCTTCTTTACTCTGTTTTTTCAACACTTCCTGTAGCATTTCCATTAGGTTATTCATGTTGATACCTTCGGTTGTTTTGTTTGGTTCTATTTTGTCCCCTTGGGCTTCCCTTACTATTACTTCCACTTCCTCAGTCGCTATTACTGGGGTATCCTTTACCACCGTTTCCATTTCTTCAGTCACTGTTACTTCCTTGTCTTCCATATTTAATTCTATTTCTTCTCCATCTATACGTTTACATGACGTTGCTCTTCTCCTTGACATCTGTTGTTTAACCGTAGTCACCACTAGAGTAGAAATTGCTATAAAATCACAATAATAATACAAAGTTATTCTATCTCTAGCCTCACTAGTTGGGCTCCAATTTGTTACATTCACTTAGTAAGTAACAAGAAAAATTCCTGATGTGTTTATTTAGCCACACATTGTTGGCGTCAATTCTGTAACGTTAAATATTAGACCTCACTATTGGGATCGCCAATTTGTAACGTAAAATTATATCCTGGTTATTTCATGTGTACTTTGTTAGTATTTTAAGGATGAGTATGTTGTCAGGGTAATATTAGTTGCGCGCCAATTTGCAATCAAACGTTGCAAATAAAATATATTTGTAAACTGGTAAGTATTATTTTTAAAATATCATAAAGGTTTCTTTTTTTCTGCTATAATTATCTCTTTTAATCTTTTATTTAATAGAAGATTGTGACAACTAAATCTTAGCAAAGCAGATTCAAATCGGATGCCATACTTTCCTGGGTGAGAGTGTTGCCAACCTGTGCTAGTTGATGAAAAAAATTACCATTCATTGAAATGGTGTTTATAATATTATATACATTTATTTATCCATTAAATAAAGAAAAGAAAACCTTTTATCTGTAGTTATAGAAATCAAATCCTTTATTATCCTTTTTATATTCTTTTAAAAGACAAATATAATTGTTAACAAAGTCTGACTGGCTGTTCTTTAAATATGCTCAGAATGGCAGCATTAGTATTTCTTATGTCTCAGGGCTATCACATTTGTATATTTTATAATTGCTAAATAAAATACAAATAGAATGTTTTTAAGGTAGGTCCTTTTGACCATGGTATAAACAACAAATAGTTTAGGAAAAGTACCAAAATACATGGGATTATAATAAATTACAGAGTGTCTTAACAAGAATACATTAATAGTTTTACAATATTCAGTGTCTAGGTTATGTTGATTTAAGTGTTTTTAATGGCTAATTCACTTTATATGATAGTATTACTCTATATTAAGAATCTTTGACACTGAAAATAGGCTTATTCATTAATTATTTTCACAGTGAAAGTTCCAAACAGTTTTAATTAAAAGTGTAAACAGTGTCTTTGAGAAGTGTAATCTAGGCCTTGTAGGAAATTGTTCAGTTTAGTTATTTAATCAAAAATACTTCCCTTCCTGGATAGTTAGATGTTATTTCTTCATATGTTACTTGGTTTACTTCTTTAGAATAATATTGTGCTTATTTCTTTTATTTGTTTTGTTTAGTAGTATTATTTAATTTTACTTTAGGTTCACTGATATGAAAATTACAATCTGTTGGATTAGTCACTCTTATTTTGATGTCAACCTTTCTCGTTTAGATCCAATAATGCACTCTCTTTATTTAATTTATAACATTTTAGTTGCTAAGGCCTATCTTAGCTTTCATTGGTGTGAAATGTAACATTTTATGTTACTATGGAGCTCTTTGTGCCTCAAAATAAACAAACTTCTAATATTTTACCTTTCATTTTCTTTAAACTGTTATAACTTTTTTATAAGATCTTTGATCTTCACTTTATTAGTATCTTTGATTTTCTGATGGAACACTGATTATTTTGATACCACTCTTGTTTATCTTCCTTTAAATATTTACTGAGTTCCCATTTTACACTTTTAATTATTTGTGCCAAAATTATTTATTATTAGTTTTTCTTGTACTCTTCACTTTATTAAAACTATTGGACACAATTAGTAATAATATAACTTAACCTGACATGGTTTATTCTAATTTTAATATAAATTCTTATTCCAAATCCCTTAACTAACTAAGCTTAACATGTAGTTTTAGCTAGTTTTACAAATCTCAATTCATGTTTAAAAGGTAATAATTCCAAATGTTTAGTACCAAGCCACGTGTTGTTTTATATTGCAATATATTGCAACTTACCGTCTGCGGCTATTAGAAACAACGTCTTCACAAAGTTGACATGTTTCGGGACACTTGTCCCATCATCAGAACTTAAAATAATCGTGTAGGCATTTAAGTTTAATTATATAAAGAAAGTTTATTATAAATCTTTTTTTAATAAAACCAGCAATATAAAGGTCACGTACAAAACCACCAATAATATTATGAATAATCTTTGTGTCCGCAAAACTACCAGCCTTGAACACAAAACTGGTGTTTACAAATTGATATGTGACGATTGTGACGCCTTTTATGTGGGCCAGACAGGACGTAGTTTTTTAAAAGGATTTACAGAACATAGGCCGCCTACACACCTTCACAGTTTGGACAATATCAAGTCAAAATTTGCAGAACACCTCATTTCCGAGAATCATAAATACACTAATTTTAAAACTAATTTAATACCCCTTCACATATGTAAGAAAGAGTGATATTTGAACGCTATTGAAGAGTACGAAATTTATAAAGCATATAACAATACTGATACCAAGCCGCGTGTTTTAAATGATAAACTGCTTTTCAAGTCAAATGTATTGTACATCACTGCCTTGCGCTATTGTCGTGGTGGGAGCAAAACGTAATTCAGTGCGCAGTCAATCTCCGTACGATGTACATCGTTAAACCTTCGCGCTCGCTTTAGACATTTAAGTATTCATATTGTTTTAAGTTATTTGTTTCATGTTGGATTTTAATATTTTAATTACTTGACAAACGTATCAACTTAAATATACACGATTATTTTAAGTTTTGATGATGGGACAAGTGTCCCAAAACATGTCAACTTTGTGAAGACGTTGTTTCTAAAAGCCGCAGACGGTAAGTTGCAATATATTTGATTAAATCTCTATTACTATTATTTTGGTACTTTCCTATTAATATTAACATCTGTGTTATTAATATTACTACATATAATATTAATCAATACAGCCAAACTAATTGCTAATAACTATTAGTAACAGATGACAAATCTTCTTAAATTTCTGTATACAATACAGTTTTTTTAATGCAACAAAACACTAAGTTCCAAAACATTGACCTCCTTACTTATTAACTTTAATAGTTAACATAACTATTATTCATATTCCTTTAACTTTAATACACATAATTAAAATCCTTTGTATATTTCTTCTCTTCCGTTTAATTTTATTTCGTTGTTAATTGATTCATTTGCCACTATGTTATTCATCTCCTTTTTCAATACCCCTTTTTAGTAATAATTACAACTATGGTGTTTATTATTCTCTTGATATCCAGACCTCGATTCTGTTTCTGCAAGTTCATGCTTTCATTTATTTGTTTTAAGTACTTATTTTCTTTACTCATTATTATCCCCTTATTATCATTCTTAACCGTTATATTCTTTTCCAAAACCAGTATTGGTGGGCTATTTGTTTGTTTTCTTTATTTTCATTTGTCATTACATTTATCATTATTTTTCCTTCTTATTTCTCAAATAGTTTGCCTTGTCGGTTATCATATAATCAATCCTTTTTCTCAATAGTTTGTTTGAAATTAGTTCAACAATTTTCGGTATCTGTCACAATCCGGGTTGTTCTACCATTATGTTTTTCCCGTGGATTCTGTCGGTTAAATTCGTCTACAAACCTTGCTATGGGATTGCCCCATTTTGGATCACTCCCATACATTTCAATGTTGTCGTATGTGTATCGTCTTTCATCTTCATTGCTGGGACCAGGATCATGTTCTTGGTTTTCACGATGGTTAACTTTTTTGTCTACCTTTCTTTGCCGTTGGTCATCATGTCTCCTTGAATCCCTCTCCTCAGCCATTATATAGTTTACTTTGGATTGATTGGGTCCCTGGTTGCTACTTGGTGGATTTCCAGAGGGTATGTCCCTATTTCTATCCCCACTTCTGGACTTCCGATATTCATTATGATCATTCCATTGTCGCCTGTTGTCGTCGTTTCTCCCATCTCGTCTATCATTATTTTGTTCCTGGTTAAAGTTCTGACGTCTTCCTTGAAATCGCCTGTTAGCTGTGTTTCTATTATAACCATCTGTTCGTACATGGTTTACTGGCTGTCGATTGTCATGTGGTTGATCCTTGTTCCTCTCATTCCAATCCTCGGGTCTTCTTCGACTCCTGCGATAATAATTTTCCTGCTCAAAACCTTCTACGAGAGCCTCCATCTCTCCAGTCGTTTTTATTTGTCCACATCGACGAGCACGTACAATATCTTCTCCAAAATGTTACGACAATTTTGCTATGAGACACTCTTCAGGGATTTTAGGTTCTAAATGTCCGGCTACCCAGACTTCACCCAAAAAATAGGCAGTTAGTGTCTGTCCTCTTCCAGCATCATATCTGCCAGTGCTCAAATTGTCCCTAACAATATTCTGTATGGACTCCTACCAATACTTTACTTTAAAAATTTGTTTAAATTCATTGTAATTGTTGACTTCATTCCTTACCACCTTCCACCAGTTATCATTACTATTTTTAAAACTCTCATCGGGAAGATTTTTTATCATTTGCCAACGACTTTATTTGGTTCTACTCAAACATTCTTCTAGCCTCCAGAAATTCTAGAGGGTTCTGACGATATTCTTTAAAATTGATTACTTCTTTATTTTCTCCTATAAGTGTAGGTACATAGCTTATTGGTCTATGTTTTAGTACCTCTATCTCTTCCTTAAATTTATTATATCCTTCTGTTGGATTTCTTCTATTTTCTCCCTGTTGTCGGTAACTTGACTTTGTACCTGTACTACCTTGGTTTCTACCTGATTGTATTGTTCATCTATTTTATTCTGTAGTATCTCGAATTGTTCCTGAGTATCTTTTTGAAGTATTCCTGTACTTGTTTTACTATTATCTTCTACTTCAATAATTTTATTTATTACATCTTCACGTAATTGAACTAAATTTTCATCAGTTTTCTCAACCTTCTGGTTGGTTTCAGTGATTCTATTCATTATTTCTTCTCTATACTCTTCTAATTGTTGTTTCAATTCCTCTTTATTCTTCTCACTCTCTTCCTTCAACAGTCCTTTTAATTCTTCGTTACTTTTTTTAATATCCTCCTTCAACTGTTGTTGTAATGTTTCATTATTGCTTTCAATTTTTTTATTTAATTCCTCATGATCTTCTCTCATTAGTTTCTTTAATTCTTCATTATTTTGTCTTAATAAGGTTTCATTATCTTCCCTCATTTGTTTCAATGTTTCATTATTGCTTTCGATTTTTTTATACAATTCTTCACTATTTTGTTTCAATGTTTCATGATTTTCTTTCATTTGTTTCAATGTTTCATTATTTTCTTTCATTTGTTTCTCTAAACTTTCATTATTTTGTCTAATATCCTCCTTTATTTGTTTCTTTAATTCCTCATTATTTTGTTTTAATAATGTTTCATTGTCTTTTTTGTCTTCTTTACTCTGTTTTTTCAACACTTCCTGTAGCATTTCCATTAGGTTATTCATGTTGATACCTTCGGTTGTTTTGTTTGGTTCTATTTTGTCCCCTTGGGCTTCCCTTACTATTACTTCCACTTCCTCAGTCGCTATTACTGGGGTATCCTTTACCACCGTTTCCATTTCTTCAGTCACTGTTACTTCCTTGTCTTCCATATTTAATTCTATTTCTTCTCCATCTATACGTTTACATGACGTTGCTCTTCTCCTTGACATCTGTTGTTTAACCGTAGTCACCACTAGAGTAGAAATTGCTATAAAATCACAATAATAATACAAAGTTATTCTATCTCTAGCCTCACTAGTTGGGCTCCAATTTGTTACATTCACTTAGTAAGTAACACGAAAAATTCCTGATGTGTTTATTTAGCCACACATTGCTGGCGTCAATTCTGTAACGTTAAATATTAGACCTCACTATTGGGATCGCCAATTTGTAACGTAAAATTATATCCTGGTTATTTCATGTGTACTTTGTTAGTATTTTAAGGATGAGTATGTTGTCAGGGTAATATTAGTTGCGCGCCAATTTGCAATCAAACGTTGCAAATAAAATATATTTGTAAACTGGTAAGTATTATTTTTAAAATATCATAAAGGTTACTTTTTTCTGCTATAATTATCTCTTTTAATCTTTTATTTAATAGAAGATTGTGACAACTAAATCTTAGCAAAACAGATTCAAATCGGATGCCATACTTTCCTGGGTGAGAGTGTTGCCAACCTGTGCTAGTTGATGAAAAAAATTACCATTCATTGAAATGGTGTTTATAATATTATATACATTTATTTATCCATTAAATAAAGAAAAGAAAACCTTTTATCTGTAGTTATAGAAATCAAATCCTTTATTATCCTTTTTATATTCTTTTAAAAGACAAATATAATTGTTAACAAAGTCTGACTGGCTGTTCTTTAAATATGCTCAGAATGGCAGCATTAGTATTTCTTATGTCTCAGGGCTATCACATTTGTATATTTTATAATTGCTAAATAAAATACAAATAGAATGTTTTTAAGGTAGGTCCTTTTGACCATGGTATAAACAACAAATAGTTTAGGAAAAGTACCAAAATACATGGGATTATAATAAATTACAGAGTGTCTTAACAAGAATACATTAATAGTTTTACAATATTCAGTGTCTAGGTTATGTTGATTTAAGTGTTTTTAATGGCTAATTCACTTTATATGATAGTATTACTCTATATTAAGAATCTTTGACACTGAAAATAGGCTTATTCATTAATTATTTTCACAGTGAAAGTTCCAAACAGTTTTAATTAAAAGTGTAAACAGTGTCTTTGAGAAGTGTAATCTAGGCCTTGTAGGAAATTGTTCAGTTTAGTTATTTAATCAAAAATACTTCCCTTCCTGGATAGTTAGATGTTATTTCTTCATATGTTACTTGGTTTACTTCTTTAGAATAATATTGTGCTTATTTCTTTTATTTGTTTTGTTTAGTAGTATTATTTAATTTTACTTTAGGTTCACTGATATGAAAATTACAATCTGTTGGATTAGTCACTCTTATTTTGATGTCAACCTTTCTCGTTTAGATCCAATAATGCACTCTCTTTATTTAATTTATAACATTTTAGTTGCTAAGGCCTATCTTAGCTTTCATTGGTGTGAAATGTAACATTTTATGTTACTATGGAGCTCTTTGTGCCTCAAAATAAACAAACTTCTAATATTTTACCTTTCATTTTCTTTAAACTGTTATAACTTTTTTATAAGATCTTTGATCTTCACTTTATTAGTATCTTTGATTTTCTGATGGAACACTGATTATTTTGATACCACTCTTGTTTATCTTCCTTTAAATATTTACTGAGTTCCCATTTTACACTTTTAATTATTTGTGCCAAAATTATTTATTATTAGTTTTTCTTGTACTCTTCACTTTATTAAAACTATTGGACACAATTAGTAATAATATAACTTAACCTGACATGGTTTATTCTAATTTTAATATAAATTCTTATTCCAAATCCCTTAACTAACTAAGCTTAACATGTAGTTTTAGCTAGTTTTACAAATCTCAATTCATGTTTAAAAGGTAATAATTCCAAATGTTTAGTACCAAGCCACGTGTTGTTTTATATTGCAATATATTGCAACTTACCGTCTGCGGCTATTAGAAACAACGTCTTCACAAAGTTGACATGTTTCGGGACACTTGTCCCATCATCAGAACTTAAAATAATCGTGTAGGCATTTAAGTTTAATTATATAAAGAAAGTTTATTATAAATCTTTTTTTAATAAAACCAGCAATATAAAGGTCACGTACAAAACCACCAATAATATTATGAATAATCTTTGTGTCCGCAAAACTACCAGCCTTGAACACAAAACTGGTGTTTACAAATTGATATGTGACGATTGTGACGCCTTTTATGTGGGCCAGACAGGACGTAGTTTTTTAAAAGGATTTACAGAACATAGGCCGCCTACACACCTTCACAGTTTGGACAATATCAAGTCAAAATTTGCAGAACACCTCATTTCCGAGAATCATAAATACACTAATTTTAAAACTAATTTAATACCCCTTCACATATGTAAGAAAGAGTGATATTTGAACGCTATTGAAGAGTACGAAATTTATAAAGCATATAACAATACTGATACCAAGCCGCGTGTTTTAAATGATAAACTGCTTTTCAAGTCAAATGTATTGTACATCACTGCCTTGCGCTATTGTCGTGGTGGGAGCAAAACGTAATTCAGTGCGCAGTCAATCTCCGTACGATGTACATCGTTAAACCTTCGCGCTCGCTTTAGACATTTAAGTATTCATATTGTTTTAAGTTATTTGTTTCATGTTGGATTTTAATATTTTAATTACTTGACAAACGTATCAACTTAAATATACACGATTATTTTAAGTTTTGATGATGGGACAAGTGTCCCAAAACATGTCAACTTTGTGAAGACGTTGTTTCTAAAAGCCGCAGACGGTAAGTTGCAATATATTTGATTAAATCTCTATTACTATTATTTTGGTACTTTCCTATTAATATTAACATCTGTGTTATTAATATTACTACATATAATATTAATCAATACAGCCAAACTAATTGCTAATAACTATTAGTAACAGATGACAAATCTTCTTAAATTTCTGTATACAATACAGTTTTTTTAATGCAACAAAACACTAAGTTCCAAAACATTGACCTCCTTACTTATTAACTTTAATAGTTAACATAACTATTATTCATATTCCTTTAACTTTAATACACATAATTAAAATCCTTTGTATATTTCTTCTCTTCCGTTTAATTTTATTTCGTTGTTAATTGATTCATTTGCCACTATGTTATTCATCTCCTTTTTCAATACCCCTTTTTAGTAATAATTACAACTATGGTGTTTATTATTCTCTTGATATCCAGACCTCGATTCTGTTTCTGCAAGTTCATGCTTTCATTTATTTGTTTTAAGTACTTATTTTCTTTACTCATTATTATCCCCTTATTATCATTCTTAACCGTTATATTCTTTTCCAAAACCAGTATTGGTGGGCTATTTGTTTGTTTTCTTTATTTTCATTTGTCATTACATTTATCATTATTTTTCCTTCTTATTTCTCAAATAGTTTGCCTTGTCGGTTATCATATAATCAATCCTTTTTCTCAATAGTTTGTTTGAAATTAGTTCAACAATTTTCGGTATCTGTCACAATCCGGGTTGTTCTACCATTATGTTTTTCCCGTGGATTCTGTCGGTTAAATTCGTCTACAAACCTTGCTATGGGATTGCCCCATTTTGGATCACTCCCATACATTTCAATGTTGTCGTATGTGTATCGTCTTTCATCTTCATTGCTGGGACCAGGATCATGTTCTTGGTTTTCACGATGGTTAACTTTTTTGTCTACCTTTCTTTGCCGTTGGTCATCATGTCTCCTTGAATCCCTCTCCTCAGCCATTATATAGTTTACTTTGGATTGATTGGGTCCCTGGTTGCTACTTGGTGGATTTCCAGAGGGTATGTCCCTATTTCTATCCCCACTTCTGGACTTCCGATATTCATTATGATCATTCCATTGTCGCCTGTTGTCGTCGTTTCTCCCATCTCGTCTATCATTATTTTGTTCCTGGTTAAAGTTCTGACGTCTTCCTTGAAATCGCCTGTTAGCTGTGTTTCTATTATAACCATCTGTTCGTACATGGTTTACTGGCTGTCGATTGTCATGTGGTTGATCCTTGTTCCTCTCATTCCAATCCTCGGGTCTTCTTCGACTCCTGCGATAATAATTTTCCTGCTCAAAACCTTCTACGAGAGCCTCCATCTCTCCAGTCGTTTTTATTTGTCCACATCGACGAGCACGTACAATATCTTCTCCAAAATGTTACGACAATTTTGCTATGAGACACTCTTCAGGGATTTTAGGTTCTAAATGTCCGGCTACCCAGACTTCACCCAAAAAATAGGCAGTTAGTGTCTGTCCTCTTCCAGCATCATATCTGCCAGTGCTCAAATTGTCCCTAACAATATTCTGTATGGACTCCTACCAATACTTTACTTTAAAAATTTGTTTAAATTCATTGTAATTGTTGACTTCATTCCTTACCACCTTCCACCAGTTATCATTACTATTTTTAAAACTCTCATCGGGAAGATTTTTTATCATTTGCCAACGACTTTATTTGGTTCTACTCAAACATTCTTCTAGCCTCCAGAAATTCTAGAGGGTTCTGACGATATTCTTTAAAATTGATTACTTCTTTATTTTCTCCTATAAGTGTAGGTACATAGCTTATTGGTCTATGTTTTAGTACCTCTATCTCTTCCTTAAATTTATTATATCCTTCTGTTGGATTTCTTCTATTTTCTCCCTGTTGTCGGTAACTTGACTTTGTACCTGTACTACCTTGGTTTCTACCTGATTGTATTGTTCATCTATTTTATTCTGTAGTATCTCGAATTGTTCCTGAGTATCTTTTTGAAGTATTCCTGTACTTGTTTTACTATTATCTTCTACTTCAATAATTTTATTTATTACATCTTCACGTAATTGAACTAAATTTTCATCAGTTTTCTCAACCTTCTGGTTGGTTTCAGTGATTCTATTCATTATTTCTTCTCTATACTCTTCTAATTGTTGTTTCAATTCCTCTTTATTCTTCTCACTCTCTTCCTTCAACAGTCCTTTTAATTCTTCGTTACTTTTTTTAATATCCTCCTTCAACTGTTGTTGTAATGTTTCATTATTGCTTTCAATTTTTTTATTTAATTCCTCATGATCTTCTCTCATTAGTTTCTTTAATTCTTCATTATTTTGTCTTAATAAGGTTTCATTATCTTCCCTCATTTGTTTCAATGTTTCATTATTGCTTTCGATTTTTTTATACAATTCTTCACTATTTTGTTTCAATGTTTCATGATTTTCTTTCATTTGTTTCAATGTTTCATTATTTTCTTTCATTTGTTTCTCTAAACTTTCATTATTTTGTCTAATATCCTCCTTTATTTGTTTCTTTAATTCCTCATTATTTTGTTTTAATAATGTTTCATTGTCTTTTTTGTCTTCTTTACTCTGTTTTTTCAACACTTCCTGTAGCATTTCCATTAGGTTATTCATGTTGATACCTTCGGTTGTTTTGTTTGGTTCTATTTTGTCCCCTTGGGCTTCCCTTACTATTACTTCCACTTCCTCAGTCGCTATTACTGGGGTATCCTTTACCACCGTTTCCATTTCTTCAGTCACTGTTACTTCCTTGTCTTCCATATTTAATTCTATTTCTTCTCCATCTATACGTTTACATGACGTTGCTCTTCTCCTTGACATCTGTTGTTTAACCGTAGTCACCACTAGAGTAGAAATTGCTATAAAATCACAATAATAATACAAAGTTATTCTATCTCTAGCCTCACTAGTTGGGCTCCAATTTGTTACATTCACTTAGTAAGTAACACGAAAAATTCCTGATGTGTTTATTTAGCCACACATTGCTGGCGTCAATTCTGTAACGTTAAATATTAGACCTCACTATTGGGATCGCCAATTTGTAACGTAAAATTATATCCTGGTTATTTCATGTGTACTTTGTTAGTATTTTAAGGATGAGTATGTTGTCAGGGTAATATTAGTTGCGCGCCAATTTGCAATCAAACGTTGCAAATAAAATATATTTGTAAACTGGTAAGTATTATTTTTAAAATATCATAAAGGTTACTTTTTTCTGCTATAATTATCTCTTTTAATCTTTTATTTAATAGAAGATTGTGACAACTAAATCTTAGCAAAACAGATTCAAATCGGATGCCATACTTTCCTGGGTGAGAGTGTTGCCAACCTGTGCTAGTTGATGAAAAAAATTACCATTCATTGAAATGGTGTTTATAATATTATATACATTTATTTATCCATTAAATAAAGAAAAGAAAACCTTTTATCTGTAGTTATAGAAATCAAATCCTTTATTATCCTTTTTATATTCTTTTAAAAGACAAATATAATTGTTAACAAAGTCTGACTGGCTGTTCTTTAAATATGCTCAGAATGGCAGCAGTAGTATTTCTTATGTCTCAGGGCTATCACATTTGTATATTTTATAATTGCTAAATAAAATACAAATAGAATGTTTTTAAGGTAGGTCCTTTTGACCACGGTATAAACAACAAATAGTTTAGGAAAAGTACCAAAATACATGGGATTATAATAAATTACAGAGTGTCTTAACAAGAATACATTAATAGTTTTACAATATTCAGTGTCTAGGTTATGTTGATTTAAGTGTTTTTAATGCCTAATTCACTTTATATGATAGTATTACTCTATATTAAGAATCTTTGACACTGAAAATAGGCTTATTCATTAATTATTTTCACAGTGAAAGTTCCAAACAGTTTTAATTAAAAGTGTAAACAGAGTCTTTGAGAAGTGTAATCTAGGCCTTGTAGGAAATTGTTCAGTTTAGTTATTTAATCAAAAATACTTCCCTTCCTGGATAGTTAGATGTTATTTCTTCATATGTTACTTGGTTTACTTCTTTAGAATAATATTGTGCTTATTTCTTTTATTTGTTTTGTTTAGTAGTATTATTTAATTTTACTTTAGGTTCACTGATATGAAAATTACAATCTGTTGGATTAGTCACTCTTATTTTGATGTCAACCTTTCTCGTTTAGATCCAATAATGCACTCTCTTTATTTAATTTATAACATTTTAGTTGCTAAGGCCTATCTTAGCTTTCATTGGTGTGAAATGTAACATTTTATGTTACTATGGAGCTCTTTGTGCCTCAAAATAAACAAACTTCTAATATTTTACCTTTCATTTTCTTTAAACTGTTATAACTTTTTTATAAGATCTTTGATCTTCACTTTATTAGTATCTTTGATTTTCTGATGGAACACTGATTATTTTGATACCACTCTTGTTTATCTTCCTTTAAATATTTACTGAGTTCCCATTTTACACTTTTAATTATTTGTGCCAAAATTATTTATTATTAGTTTTTCTTGTACTCTTCACTTTATTAAAACTATTGGACACAATTAGTAATAATATAACTTAACCTGACATGGTTTATTCTAATTTTAATATAAATTCTTATTCCAAATCCCTCAACTAACTAAGCTTAACATGTAGTTTTAGCTAGTTTTACAAATCTCAATTCATGTTTAAAAGGTAATAATTCCAAATGTTTAGTACCAAGACACGTGTTGTTTTATATTGCAATATATTGCAACTTACCGTCTGCGGCTATTAGAAACAACGTCTTCACAAAGTTGACATGTTTCGGGACACTTGTCCCATCATCAGAACTTAAAATAATCGTGTAGGCATTTAAGTTTAATTATATAAAGAAAGTTTATTATAAATCTTTTTTTAATAAAACCAGCAATATAAAGGTCACGTACAAAACCACCAATAATATTATGAATAATCTTTGTGTCCGCAAAACTACCAGCCTTGAACACAAAACTGGTGTTTACAAATTGATATGTGACGATTGTGACGCCTTTTATGTGGGCCAGACAGGACGTAGTTTTTTAAAAAGATTTACAGAACATAGGCCGCATACACACCTTCACAGTTTGGACAATATCAAGTCAAAATTTGCAGAACACCTCATTTCCGAGAATCATAAATACACTAATTTTAAAACTAATTTAATACCCCTTCACATATGTAAGAAAGGGCGATATTTAAACGCTCTTGAAGAGTACGAAATTTATAAAGCATATAACAATACTGATACCAAGCCGCGTGTTTTAAATGATAAACTGCTTTTCAAGTCAAATGTATTGTACAGCACTGCCTTGCGCTATTGTCGTGGTGGGAGCAAAACGTAATTCAGTGCGCAGTCAATCTCCGTACGATGTACATCGTTAAACCTTCGCGCTCGCTTTAGACATTTAAGTATTCATATTGTTTTAAGTTATTTGTTTCATGTTGGATTTTAATATTTTAATTAATTGACAAATGTATCAACTTAAATGATACACGATTATTTTAAGTTTTGATGATGGGACAAGTGTCCCAAAACATGTCAACTTTGTGAAGACGTTGTTTCTAAAAGCCGCAGACGGTAAGTTGCAATATATTTGATTAAATCTCTATTACTATTATTTTGGTACTTTCCTATTAATATTAACATCTGTGTTATTAATATTACTACATATAATATTAATCAATACAGCCAAACTAATTGCTAATAACTATTAGTAACAGATGACAAATCTTCTTAAATTTCTGTATACAATACAGTTTTTATAAATGCAACAAAACACTAAGTTCCAAAACATTGACCTCCTTACTTATTAACTTTAATAGTTAACATAACTATTATTCATATTCCTTTAACTTTAATACACATAATTATTAGAGCCTTAGTTAACATGAATTAAATAACAAAAGAAATAAATATTATTTAACTAAGTACGGTAGTTAAATAATTAGTTCTTGACACAAAACTATCATGTTTCTTGGTACTTTTGGTAGGAGCAATAAAGTACATTTCTGTTAACAAGATGCATGGCAAAATGCCATGTAACATAATACCCCCCACCACATAAAATGGGTTATTTCAGTAATAAACTGATTACTTAAATAAGCTGATTTATCTCACAAGTACTCTCAATTGTCATAATATTTTATTTTCATTATTTTCTTCATCATGGTTTCAGGTATTGGGTTTTGATGAATTTTCTTAAGTTGTGTTATTATATAATAACTTCTTTTTCTTCTTGGGCGACTCTACGAAAATATATATCATCTTCCTTATATAGGTGGTTACCAACTGATTTTCCCTTTCCTCTGGGGTTTCTCCTGTTCCTATTGATTCCTTAATTGGGGTTATCAATTCCTCCCTAACTTTAAATGGCACGGTTAATGCATATCGGCTGTGAGTGGCACTATTCTGACCTAATCCTCACCCGACCATTCACCCCATGCATGGCACAGTGCTCGTTGGCCCCTGCCCATAATAATAATTATTGAGTGGCGCCGTAGCTTTCTACACTCTTACAAAATGGTAACTCTTGCGTTACTTTAAATACCCTCAGAATCATGTTGCTTTCTTAACTCTTCTCATCATTATTATTTGCATCCCAGCAGCTCCCCTTACTTTTATATGACTTATTTTCAGTTTTGGTAAAATCCTTTGTATATTTCTTCTCTTCCATTTAATTTTATTTCGTTGTTAATTGATTCATTTGCCACTATGTTATTCATCTCCTTTCTCAATACCCCTTTTTAGTAATAATTACAACTATGGTGTTTATTATTCTCTTGATATCCAGACCTCGATTCTGTTTCTGCAAGTTCATGCTTTCATTTATTTGTTTTAAGTACTTATTTTCTTTACTCATTATTATCCCCTTATTATCATTCTTAACCGTTATATTCTTTTCCAAAACCAGTATTGGTGGGCTATTTGTTTGTTTTCTTTATTTTCATTTGTCATTACATTTATCATTATTTTTCCTTCTTATTTCTCAAATAGTTTGCCTTGTCGGTTATCATATAATCAATCCTTTTTCTCAATAGTTTGTTTGAAATTAGTTCAACCATTTTCGGTATCTGTCACAATCCGGGTTGTTCTACCATTATGTTTTTCCCGTGGATTCTGTCGGTTAAATTCATCTACAAACCTTGCTATGGGATTGCCCCATTTTGGATCACTCCCATACATTTCAATGTTGTCGTATGTGTATCGTCTTTCATCTTCATTGCTGGGACCAGGATCATGTTCTTGGTTTTCACGATGGTTAACTTTTTTGTCTACCTTTCTTTGCCGTTGGTCATCATGTCTCCTTGAATCCCTCTACTCAGCCATTATATAGTTTACTTTGGATTGATTGGGTCCCTGGTTGTTACTTGGTGGATTTCCAGAGGGTATGTCCCTATTTCTATCCCCACTTCTGGACTTCCGATATTCATTATGATCATTCCATTGTCGCCTGTTGTCGTCGTTTCTCCCATCTCGTCTATCATTATTTTGTTCCTGGTTAAAGTTCTGACGTCTTCCTTGAAATCGCCTGTTAGCTGTGTTTCTATTGTAACCATCTGTTCATACATGGTTTACTGGCTGTCGATTGTCGTGTGGTTGATCCATGTTCTTCTCATTCCAATCCTCGGGTCTTCTTCGACTCCTGCGATAATAATTTTCCTGCTCAAAACCTTCTACGAGAGCCTCCATCTCTCCAGTCGTTTTTATTTGTCCACATCGACGAGCACGTACAATATCTTCTCCAAAATGTTACGACAATTTTGCTATGAGACACTCTTCAGGGATTTTAGGTTCTAAATGTCCGGCTACCCAGACTTCACCCAAAAAATAGGCAGTTAGTGTCTGTCCTCTTCCAGCATCATATCTGCCAGTGCTCAAATTGTCCCTAACAATATTCTGTATGGACTCCTACCAATACTTTACTTTAAAAATTTGTTTAAATTCATTGTAATTGTTGACTTCATTCCTTACCGCCTTCCACCAGTTATCATTACTATTTTTAAAACTCTCATCGAGAAGATTTTTTATCATTTGCCAACGACTTTATTTGGTTCTATTCAAACATTCTTCTAGCCTCCAGAAATTCTAGAGGGTTCTGACGATATTCTTTAAAATTGATTACTTCTTTATTTTCTCCTATAAGTGTAGGTACATAGCTTATTGGTCTATGCTTTAGTACCTCTATCTCTTCCTTAAATTTATTATATCCTTCTGTTGGATTTCTTCTATTTTCTCCCTGTTGTCGGTAACTTGACTTTGTACCTGTACTACCTTGGTTTCTACCTGATTGTATTGTTCATCTATTTTATTCTGTAGTATCTCGAATTGTTCCTGAGTATCTTTTTGAAGTATTCCTGTACTTGTTTTACTATTATCTTCTACTTCAATAATTTTATTTATTACATCTTCACGTAATTGAACTAAATTTTCATCAGTTTTCTCAACCTTCTGGTTGGTTTCAGTGATTCTATTCATTATTTCTTCTCTATACTCTTCTAATTGTTGTTTCAATTCCTCTTTATTCTTCTCACTCTCTTCCTTCAACAGTCCTTTTAATTCTTCGTTACTTTTTTTAATATCCTCCTTCAACTGTTGTTGTAATGTTTCATTATTGCTTTCAATTTTTTAATTTAATTTCTCATGATCTTCTCTCACTTGTTTCTTTAATTCTTCATTATTTTGTCTTAATAAGGTTTCATTATCTTCCCTCATTTGTTTCAATGTTTCATTATTGCTTTCGATTTTTTTATACAATTCTTCACTATTTTGTTTCAATGTTTCATGATTTTCTTTCATTTGTTTCATTGTTTCATTATTTTCTTTCATTTGTTTCTCTAAACTTTCATTATTTTGTCTAATATCCTCCTTTATTTGTTTCTTTAATTCCTCATTATTTTGTTTTAATAATGTTTCATTGTCTTTTTTGTCTTCTTTACTCTGTTTTTTCAACACTTCCTGTAGCATTTCCATTAGGTTATTCATGTTGATACCTTCGGTTGTTTTGTTTGGTTCTATTTTGTCCCCTTGGGCTTCCCTTACTATTACTTCCACTTCCTCAGTCGCTATTACTGGGGTATCCTTTACCACCGTTTCCATTTCTTTAGTCACTGTTACTTCCTTGTCTTCCATATTTAATTCTATTTCTTCTCCATCTATACGTTTACATGACGTTGCTCTTCTCCTTGACATCTGTTGTTTAACCGTAGTCACCACTAGAGTAGAAATTGCTATAAAATCACAATAATAATACAAAGTTATTCTATCTCTAGCCTCACTAGTTGGGCTCCAATTTGTTACATTCACTTAGTAAGTAACACGAAAAATTCCTGATGTGTTTATTTAGCCACACATTGTTGGCGTCAATTCTGTAACGTTAAATATTAGACCTCACTATTGGGATCGCCAATTTGTAACGTAAAATTATATCCTGGTTATTTCATGTGTACTTTGTTAGTATTTTAAGGATGAGTATGTTGTCAGGGTAATATTAGTTGCGCGCCAATTTGCAATCAAACGTTGCAAATAAAATATATTTGTAAACTGGTAAGTATTATTTTTAAAATATCATAAAGGTTTCTTTTTTTCTGCTATAATTATCTCTTTTAATCTTTTATTTAATAGAAGATTGTGACAACTAAATCTTAGCAAAGCAGATTCAAATCGGATGCCATACTTACCTGGGTGAGAGTGTTGCCAACCTGTGCTAGTTGATGAAAAAAATTACCATTCATTGATATGGTGTTTATAATATTATATACATTTATTTATCCATTAAATAAAGAAAAGAAAACCTTTTATCTGTAGTTATAGAAATCAAATCCTTTATTATCCTTTTTATATTCTTTTAAAAGACAAATATAATTGTTAACAAAGTCTGACTGGCTGTTCTTTAAATATGCTCAGAATGGCAGCAGTAGTATTTCTTATGTCTCAGGGCTATCACATTTGTATATTTTATAATTGCTAAATAAAATACAAATAGAATGTTTTTAAGGTAGGTCCTTTTGACCATGGTATAAACAACAAATAGTTTAGGAAAAGTACCAAAATACATGGGATTATAATAAATTACAGAGTGTCTTAACAAGAATACATTAATAGTTTTACAATATTCAGTGTCTAGGTTATGTTGATTTAAGTGTTTTTAATGGCTAATTCACTTTATATGATAGTATTACTCTATATTAAGAATCTTTGACACTGAAAATAGGCTTATTCATTAATTATTTTCACAGTGAAAGTTCCAAACAGTTTTAATTAAAAGTGTAAACAGTGTCTTTGAGAAGTGTAATCTAGGCCTTGTAGGAAATTGTTCAGTTTAGTTATTTAATCAAAAATACTTCCCTTCCTGGATAGTTAGATGTTATTTCTTCATATGTTACTTGGTTTACTTCTTTAGAATAATATTGTGCTTATTTCTTTTATTTGTTTTGTTTAGTAGTATTATTTAATTTTACTTTAGGTTCACTGATATGAAAATTACAATCTGTTGGATTAGTCACTCTTATTTTGATGTCAACCTTTCTCGTTTAGATCCAATAATGCACTCTCTTTATTTAATTTATAACATTTTAGTTGCTAAGGCCTATCTTAGCTTTCATTGGTGTGAAATGTAACATTTTATGTTACTATGGAGCTCTTTGTGCCTCAAAATAAACAAACTTCTAATATTTTACCTTTCATTTTCTTTAAACTGTTATAACTTTTTTATAAGATCTTTGATCTTCACTTTATTAGTATCTTTGATTTTCTGATGGAACACTGATTATTTTGATACCACTCTTGTTTATCTTCCTTTAAATATTTACTGAGTTCCCATTTTACACTTTTAATTATTTGTGCCAAAATTATTTATTATTAGTTTTTCTTGTACTCTTCACTTTATTAAAACTATTGGACACAATTAGTAATAATATAACTTAACCTGACATGGTTTATTCTAATTTTAATATAAATTCTTATTCCAAATCCCTTAACTAACTAAGCTTAACATGTAGTTTTAGCTAGTTTTACAAATCTCAATTCATGTTTAAAAGGTAATAATTCCAAATGTTTAGTACCAAGCCACGTGTTGTTTTATATTGCAATATATTGCAACTTACCGTCTGCGGCTATTAGAAACAACGTCTTCACAAAGTTGACATGTTTCGGGACACTTGTCCCATCATCAGAACTTAAAATAATCGTGTAGGCATTTAAGTTTAATTATATAAAGAAAGTTTATTATAAATCTTTTTTTAATAAAACCAGCAATATAAAGGTCACGTACAAAACCACCAATAATATTATGAATAATCTTTGTGTCCGCAAAACTACCAGCCTTGAACACAAAACTGGTGTTTACAAATTGATATGTGACGATTGTGACGCCTTTTATGTGGGCCAGACAGGACGTAGTTTTTTAAAAAGATTTACAGAACATAGGCCGCCTACACACCTTCACAGTTTGGACAATATCAAGTCAAAATTTGCAGAACACCTCATTTCCGAGAATCATAAATACACTAATTTTAAAACTAATTTAATACCCCTTCACATATGTAAGAAAGAGTGATATTTGAACGCTCTTGAAGAGTACGAAATTTATAAAGCATATAACAATACTGATACCAAGCCGCGTGTTTTAAATGATAAACTGCTTTTCAAGTCAAATGTATTGTACATCACTGCCTTGCGCTATTGTCGTGGTGGGAGCAAAACGTAATTCAGTGCGCAGTCAGTCTCCGTACGATGTACATCGTTAAACCTTCGCGCTCGCTTTAGACATTTAAGTATTCATATTGTTTTAAGTTATTTGTTTCATGTTGGATTTTAATATTTTAATTAATTGACAAATGTATCAACTTAAATATACACGATTATTTTAAGTTTTGATGATGGGACAAGTGTCCCAAAACATGTCAACTTTGTGAAGACGTTGTTTCTAAAAGCCGCAGATGGTAAGTTGCAATATATTTGATTAAATCTCTATTACTATTATTTTGGTACTTTCCTATTAATATTAACATCTGTGTTATTAATATTACTACATATAATATTAATCAATACAGCCAAACAAATTGCTAATAACTATTAGTAACAGATGACAAATCTTCTTAAATTTCTGTATACAATACAGTTTTTTTAATGCAACAAAACACTAAGTTCCAATACATTGACCTCCTTACTTATTAACTTTAATAGTTAACATAACTATTATTCATATTGCTTTAACTTTAATACACATAATTAAAATCCTTTGTATATTTCTTCTCTTCCGTTTAATTTTATTTCGTTGTTAATTGATTCATTTGCCACTATGTTATTCATCTCCTTTTTCAATACCCCTTTTTAGTAATAATTACAACTATGGTGTTTATTATTCTCTTGATATCCAGACCTCGATTCTGTTTCTGCAAGTTCATGCTTTCATTTATTTGTTTTAAGTACTTATTTTCTTTACTCATTATTATCCCCTTATTATCATTCTTAACCGTTATATTCTTTTCCAAAACCAGTATTGGTGGGCTATTTGTTTGTTTTCTTTATTTTCATTTGTCATTACATTTATCATTATTTTTCCTTCTTATTTCTCAAATAGTTTGCCTTGTCGGTTATCATATAATCAATCCTTTTTCTCAATAGTTTGTTTGAAATTAGTTCAACAATTTTCGGTATCTGTCACAATCCGGGTTGTTCTACCATTATGTTTTTCCCGTGGATTCTGTCGGTTAAATTCGTCTACAAACCTTGCTATGGGATTGCCCCATTTTGGATCACTCCCATACATTTCAATGTTGTCGTATGTGTATCGTCTTTCATCTTCATTGCTGGGACCAGGATCATGTTCTTGGTTTTCACGATGGTTAACTTTTTTGTCTACCTTTCTTTGCCGTTGGTCATCATGTCTCCTTGAATCCCTCTCCTCAGCCATTATATAGTTTACTTTGGATTGATTGGGTCCCTGGTTGCTACTTGGTGGATTTCCAGAGGGTATGTCCCTATTTCTATCCCCACTTCTGGACTTCCGATATTCATTATGATCATTCCATTGTCGCCTGTTGTCGTCGTTTCTCCCATCTCGTCTATCATTATTTTGTTCCTGGTTAAAGTTCTGACGTCTTCCTTGAAATCGCCTGTTAGCTGTGTTTCTATTATAACCATCTGTTCGTACATGGTTTACTGGCTGTCGATTGTCATGTGGTTGATCCTTGTTCCTCTCATTCCAATCCTCGGGTCTTCTTCGACTCCTGCGATAATAATTTTCCTGCTCAAAACCTTCTACAAGAGCCTCCATCTCTCCAGTCGTTTTTATTTGTCCACATCGACGAGCACGTACAATATCTTCTCCAAAATGTTACGACAATTTTGCTATGAGACACTCTTCAGGGATTTTAGGTTCTAAATGTCCGGCTACCCAGACTTCACCCAAAAAATAGGCAGTTAGTGTCTGTCCTCTTCCAGCATCATATCTGCCAGTGCTCAAATTGTCCCTAACAATATTCTGTATGGACTCCTACCAATACTTTACTTTAAAAATTTGTTTAAATTCATTGTAATTGTTGACTTCATTCCTTACCGCCTTCCACCAGTTATCATTACTATTTTTAAAACTCTCATCGGGAAGATTTTTTATCATTTGCCAACGACTTTATTTGGTTCTACTCAAACATTCTTCTAGCCTCCAGAAATTCTAGAGGGTTCTGACGATATTCTTTAAAATTGATTACTTCTTTATTTTCTCCTATAAGTGTAGGTACATAGCTTATTGGTCTATGTTTTAGTACCTCTATCTCTTCCTTAAATTTATTATATCCTTCTGTTGGATTTCTTCTATTTTCTCCCTGTTGTCGGTAACTTGACTTTGTACCTGTACTACCTTGGTTTCTACCTGATTGTATTGTTCATCTATTTTATTCTGTAGTATCTCGAATTGTTCCTGAGTATCTTTTTGAAGTATTCCTGTACTTGTTTTACTATTATCTTCTACTTCAATAATTTTATTTATTACATCTTCACGTAATTGAACTAAATTTTCATCAGTTTTCTCAACCTTCTGGTTGGTTTCAGTGATTCTATTCATTATTTCTTCTCTATACTCTTCTAATTGTTGTTTCAATTCCTCTTTATTCTTCTCACTCTCTTCCTTCAACAGTCCTTTTAATTCTTCGTTACTTTTTTTAATATCCTCCTTCAACTGTTGTTGTAATGTTTCATTATTGCTTTCAATTTTTTTATTTAATTCCTCATGATCTTCTCTCATTAGTTTCTTTAATTCTTCATTATTTTGTCTTAATAAGGTTTCATTATCTTCCCTCATTTGTTTCAATGTTTCATTATTGCTTTCGATTTTTTTATACAATTCTTCACTATTTTGTTTCAATGTTTCATGATTTTCTTTCATTTGTTTCAATGTTTCATTATTTTCTTTCATTTGTTTCTCTAAACTTTCATTATTTTGTCTAATATCCTCCTTTATTTGTTTCTTTAATTCCTCATTATTTTGTTTTAATAATGTTTCATTGTCTTTTTTGTCTTCTTTACTCTGTTTTTTCAACACTTCCTGTAGCATTTCCATTAGGTTATTCATGTTGATACCTTCGGTTGTTTTGTTTGGTTCTATTTTGTCCCCTTGGGCTTCCCTTACTATTACTTCCACTTCCTCAGTCGCTATTACTGGGGTATCCTTTACTACCGTTTCCATTTCTTCAGTCACTGTTACTTCCTTGTCTTCCATATTTAATTCTATTTCTTCTCCATCTATACGTTTACATGACGTTGCTCTTCTCCTTGACATCTGTTGTTTAACCGTAGTCACCACTAGAGTAGAAATTGCTATAAAATCACAATAATAATACAAAGTTATTCTATCTCTAGCCTCACTAGTTGGGCTCCAATTTGTTACATTCACTTAGTAAGTAACACGAAAAATTCCTGATGTGTTTATTTAGCCACACATTGTTGGCGTCAATTCTGTAACGTTAAATATTAGACCTCACTATTGGGATCGCCAATTTGTAACGTAAAATTATATCCTGGTTATTTCATGTGTACTTTGTTAGTATTTTAAGGATGAGTATGTTGTCAGGGTAATATTAGTTGCGCGCCAATTTGCAATCAAACGTTGCAAATAAAATATATTTGTAAACTGGTAAGTATTATTTTTAAAATATCATAAAGGTTTCTTTTTTCTGCTATAATTATCTCTTTTAATCTTTTATTTAATAGAAGATTGTGACAACTAAATCTTAGCAAAACAGATTCAAATCGGATGCCATACTTTCCTGGGTGAGAGTGTTGCCAACCTGTGCTAGTTGATGAAAAAAATTACCATTCATTGAAATGGTGTTTATAATATTATATACATTTATTTATCCATTAAATAAAGAAAAGAAAACCTTTTATCTGTAGTTATAGAAATCAAATCCTTTATTATCCTTTTTATATTCTTTTAAAAGACAAATATAATTGTTAACAAAGTCTGACTGGCTGTTCTTTAAATATGCTCAGAATGGCAGCAGTAGTATTTCTTATGTCTCAGGGCTATCACATTTGTATATTTTATAATTGCTAAATAAAATACAAATAGAATGTTTTTAAGGTAGGTCCTTTTGACCACGGTATAAACAACAAATAGTTTAGGAAAAGTACCAAAATACATGGGATTATAATAAATTACAGAGTGTCTTAACAAGAATACATTAATAGTTTTACAATATTCAGTGTCTAGGTTATGTTGATTTAAGTGTTTTTAATGCCTAATTCACTTTATATGATAGTATTACTCTATATTAAGAATCTTTGACACTGAAAATAGGCTTATTCATTAATTATTTTCACAGTGAAAGTTCCAAACAGTTTTAATTAAAAGTGTAAACAGAGTCTTTGAGAAGTGTAATCTAGGCCTTGTAGGAAATTGTTCAGTTTAGTTATTTAATCAAAAATACTTCCCTTCCTGGATAGTTAGATGTTATTTCTTCATATGTTACTTGGTTTACTTCTTTAGAATAATATTGTGCTTATTTCTTTTATTTGTTTTGTTTAGTAGTATTATTTAATTTTACTTTAGGTTCACTGATATGAAAATTACAATCTGTTGGATTAGTCACTCTTATTTTGATGTCAACCTTTCTCGTTTAGATCCAATAATGCACTCTCTTTATTTAATTTATAACATTTTAGTTGCTAAGGCCTATCTTAGCTTTCATTGGTGTGAAATGTAACATTTTATGTTACTATGGAGCTCTTTGTGCCTCAAAATAAACAAACTTCTAATATTTTACCTTTCATTTTCTTTAAACTGTTATAACTTTTTTATAAGATCTTTGATCTTCACTTTATTAGTATCTTTGATTTTCTGATGAAACACTGATTATTTTGATACCACTCTTGTTTATCTTCCTTTAAATATTTACTGAGTTCCCATTTTACACTTTTAATTATTTGTGCCAAAATTATTTATTATTAGTTTTTCTTGTACTCTTCACTTTATTAAAACTATTGGACACAATTAGTAATAATATAACTTAACCTGACATGGTTTATTCTAATTTTAATATAAATTCTTATTCCAAATCCCTTAACTAACTAAGCTTAACATGTAGTTTTAGCTAGTTTTACAAATCTCAATTCATGTTTAAAAGGTAATAATTCCAAATGTTTAGTACCAAGCCACGTGTTGTTTTATATTGCAATATATTGCAACTTACCGTCTGCGGCTATTAGAAACAACGTCTTCACAAAGTTGACATGTTTCGGGACACTTGTCCCATCATCAGAACTTAAAATAATCGTGTAGGCATTTAAGTTTAATTATATAAAGAAAGTTTATTATAAATCTTTTTTTAATAAAACCAGCAATATAAAGGTCACGTACAAAACCACCAATAATATTATGAATAATCTTTGTGTCCGCAAAACTACTAGCCTTGAACACAAAACTGGTGTTTACAAATTGATATGTGACGATTGTGACGCCTTTTATGTGGGCCAGACAGGACGTA
Source organism: Magicicada septendecula (assembly GCA_034769895.1). Classification (NCBI taxonomy): domain Eukaryota; kingdom Metazoa; phylum Arthropoda; class Insecta; order Hemiptera; family Cicadidae; genus Magicicada; species Magicicada septendecula. Next base: position 132,524,526 of record CM068372.1, read on the forward strand.
GTTTTTTAAAAAGATTTACAGAACATAGGCCGCCTACACACCTTCACAGTTTGGACAATATCAAGTCAAAATTTGCAGAACACCTCATTTCCGAGAATCATAAATACACTAATTTTAAAACTAATTTAATACCCCTTCACATATGTAAGAAAGAGTGATATTTGAACGCTCTTGAAGAGTACGAAATTTATAAAGCATATAACAATACTGATACCAAGCCGCGTGTTTTAAATGATAAACTGCTTTTCAAGTCAAATGTATTGTACATCACTGCCTTGCGCTATTGTCGTGGTGGGAGCAAAACGTAATTCAGTGCGCAGTCAATCTCCGTACGATGTACATCGTTAAACCTTCGCGCTCGCTTTAGACATTTAAGTATTCATATTGTTTTAAGTTATTTGTTTCATGTTGGATTTTAATATTTTAATTACTTGACAAACGTATCAACTTAAATATACACGATTATTTTAAGTTTTGGTGATGGGACAAGTGTCCCAAAACATGTCAACTTTGTGAAGACGTTGTTTCTAAAAGCCGCAGACGGTAAGTTGCAATATATTTGATTAAATCTCTATTACTATTATTTTGGTACTTTCCTATTAATATTAACATCTGTGTTATTAATATTACTACATATAATATTAATCAATACAGCCAAACAAATTGCTAATAACTATTAGTAACAGATGACAAATCTTCTTAAATTTCTGTATACAATACAGTTTTTTTAATGCAACAAAACACTAAGTTCCAATACATTGACCTCCTTACTTATTAACTTTAATAGTTAACATAACTATTATTCATATTCCTTTAACTTTAATACACATAATTAAAATCCTTTGTATATTTCTTCTCTTCCGTTTAATTTTATTTCGTTGTTAATTGATTCATTTGCCACTATGTTATTCATCTCCTTTTTCAATACCCCTTTTTAGTAATAATTACAACTATGGTGTTTATTATTCTCTTGATATCCAGACCTCGATTCTGTTTCTGCAAGTTCATGCTTTCATTTATTTGTTTTAAGTACTTATTTTCTTTACTCATTATTATCCCCTTATTATCATTCTTAACCGTTATATTCTTTTCCAAAACCAGTATTGGTGGGCTATTTGTTTGTTTTCTTTATTTTCATTTGTCATTACATTTATCATTATTTTTCCTTCTTATTTCTCAAATAGTTTGCCTTGTCGGTTATCATATAATCAATCCTTTTTCTCAATAGTTTGTTTGAAATTAGTTCAACAATTTTCGGTATCTGTCACAATCCGGGTTGTTCTACCATTATGTTTTTCCCGTGGATTCTGTTGGTTAAATTCGTCTACAAACCTTGCTATGGGATTGCCCCATTTTGGATCACTCCCATACATTTCAATGTTGTCGTATGTGTATCGTCTTTCATCTTCATTGCTGGGACCAGGATCATGTTCTTGGTTTTCACGATGGTTAACTTTTTTGTCTACCTTTCTTTGCCGTTGGTCATCATGTCTCCTTGAATCCCTCTCCTCAGCCATTATATAGTTTACTTTGGATTGATTGGGTCCCTGGTTGCTACTTGGTGGATTTCCAGAGGGTATGTCCCTATTTCTATCCCCACTTCTGGACTTCCGATATTCATTATGATCATTCCATTGTCGCCTGTTGTCGTCGTTTCTCCCATCTCGTCTATCATTATTTTGTTCCTGGTTAAAGTTCTGACGTCTTCCTTGAAATCGCCTGTTAGCTGTGTTTCTATTATAACCATCTGTTCGTACATGGTTTACTGGCTGTCGATTGTCATGTGGTTGATCCTTGTTCCTCTCATTCCAATCCTCGGGTCTTCTTCGACTCCTGCGATAATAATTTTCCTGCTCAAAACCTTCTACGAGAGCCTCCATCTCTCCAGTCGTTTTTATTTGTCCACATCGACGAGCACGTACAATATCTTCTCCAAAATGTTACGACAATTTTGCTATGAGACACTCTTCAGGGATTTTAGGTTCTAAATGTCCGGCTACCCAGACTTCACCCAAAAAATAGGCAGTTAGTGTCTGTCCTCTTCCAGCATCATATCTGCCAGTGCTCAAATTGTCCCTAACAATATTCTGTATGGACTCCTACCAATACTTTACTTTAAAAATTTGTTTAAATTCATTGTAATTGTTGACTTCATTCCTTACCGCCTTCCACCAGTTATCATTACTATTTTTAAAACTCTCATCGGGAAGATTTTTTATCATTTGCCAACGACTTTATTTGGTTCTACTCAAACATTCTTCTAGCCTCCAGAAATTCTAGAGGGTTCTGACGATATTCTTTAAAATTGATTACTTCTTTATTTTCTCCTATAAGTGTAGGTACATAGCTTATTGGTCTATGTTTTAGTACCTCTATCTCTTCCTTAAATTTATTATATCCTTCTGTTGGATTTCTTCTATTTTCTCCCTGTTGTCGGTAACTTGACTTTGTACCTGTACTACCTTGGTTTCTACCTGATTGTATTGTTCATCTATTTTATTCTGTAGTATCTCGAATTGTTCCTGAGTATCTTTTTGAAGTATTCCTGTACTTGTTTTACTATTATCTTCTACTTCAATAATTTTATTTATTACATCTTCACGTAATTGAACTAAATTTTCATCAGTTTTCTCAACCTTCTGGTTGGTTTCAGTGATTCTATTCATTATTTCTTCTCTATACTCTTCTAATTGTTGTTTCAATTCCTCTTTATTCTTCTCACTCTCTTCCTTCAACAGTCCTTTTAATTCTTCGTTACTTTTTTTAATATCCTCCTTCAACTGTTGTTGTAATGTTTCATTATTGCTTTCAACTTTTTTATTTAATTCCTCATGATCTTCTCTCATTAGTTTCTTTAATTCTTCATTATTTTGTCTTAATAAGGTTTCATTATCTTCCCTCATTTGTTTCAATGTTTCATTATTGCTTTCGATTTTTTTATACAATTCTTCACTATTTTGTTTCAATGTTTCATGATTTTCTTTCATTTGTTTCAATGTTTCATTATTTTCTTTCATTTGTTTCTCTAAACTTTCATTATTTTGTCTAATATCCTCCTTTATTTGTTTCTTTAATTCCTCATTATTTTGTTTTAATAATGTTTCATTGTCTTTTTTGTCTTCTTTACTCTGTTTTTTCAACACTTCCTGTAGCATTTCCATTAGGTTATTCATGTTGATACCTTCGGTTGTTTTGTTTGGTTCTATTTTGTCCCCTTGGGCTTCCCTTACTATTACTTCCACTTCCTCAGTCGCTATTACTGGGGTATCCTTTACCACCGTTTCCATTTCTTCAGTCACTGTTACTTCCTTGTCTTCCATATTTAATTCTATTTCTTCTCCATCTATACGTTTACATGACGTTGCTCTTCTCCTTGACATCTGTTGTTTAACCGTAGTCACCACTAGAGTAGAAATTGCTATAAAATCACAATAATAATACAAAGTTATTCTATCTCTAGCCTCACTAGTTGGGCTCCAATTTGTTACATTCACTTAGTAAGTAACACGAAAAATTCCTGATGTGTTTATTTAGCCACACATTGTTGGCGTCAATTCTGTAACGTTAAATATTAGACCTCACTATTGGGATCGCCAATTTGTAACGTAAAATTATATCCTGGTTATTTCATGTGTACTTTGTTAGTATTTTAAGGATGAGTATGTTGTCAGGGTAATATTAGTTGCGCGCCAATTTGCAATCAAACGTTGCAAATAAAATATATTTGTAAACTGGTAAGTATTATTTTTAAAATATCATAAAGGTTTCTTTTTTCTGCTATAATTATCTCTTTTAATCTTTTATTTAATAGAAGATTGTGACAACTAAATCTTAGCAAAACAGATTCAAATCGGATGCCATACTTTCCTGGGTGAGAGTGTTGCCAACCTGTGCTAGTTGATGAAAAAAATTACCATTCATTGAAATGGTGTTTATAATATTATATACATTTATTTATCCATTAAATAAAGAAAAGAAAACCTTTTATCTGTAGTTATAGAAATCAAATCCTTTATTATCCTTTTTATATTCTTTTAAAAGACAAATATAATTGTTAACAAAGTCTGACTGGCTGTTCTTTAAATATGCTCAGAATGGCAGCAGTAGTATTTCTTATGTCTCAGGGCTATCACATTTGTATATTTTATAATTGCTAAATAAAATACAAATAGAATGTTTTTAAGGTAGGTCCTTTTGACCACGGTATAAACAACAAATAGTTTAGGAAAAGTACCAAAATACATGGGATTATAATAAATTACAGAGTGTCTTAACAAGAATACATTAATAGTTTTACAATATTCAGTGTCTAGGTTATGTTGATTTAAGTGTTTTTAATGCCTAATTCACTTTATATGATAGTATTACTCTATATTAAGAATCTTTGACACTGAAAATAGGCTTATTCATTAATTATTTTCACAGTGAAAGTTCCAAACAGTTTTAATTAAAAGTGTAAACAGAGTCTTTGAGAAGTGTAATCTAGGCCTTGTAGGAAATTGTTCAGTTTAGTTATTTAATCAAAAATACTTCCCTTCCTGGATAGTTAGATGTTATATCTTCATATGTTACTTGGTTTACTTCTTTAGAATAATATTGTGCTTATTTCTTTTATTTATTTTGTTTAGTAGTATTATTTAATTTTACTTTAGGTTCACTGATATGAAAATTACAATCTGTTGGATTAGTCACTCTTATTTTGATGTCAACCTTTCTCGTTTAGATCCAATAATGCACTCCTCTTTATTTAATTTATAACATTTTAGTTGCTAAGGCCTATCTTAGCTTTCATTGGTGTGAAATGTAACATTTTATGTTACTATGGAGCTCTTTGAGCCTCAAAATAAACAAACTTCTAATATTTTACCTTTCATTTTCTTTAAAATGTTATAACTTTTTTATAAGATCTTTGATCTTCACTTTATTAGTATCTTTGATTTTCTGATGGAACACTGATTATTTTGATACCACTCTTGTTTATCTTCCTTTAAATATTTACTGAGTTCCCATTTTACACTTTTAATTATTTGTGCCAAAATTATTTATTATTAGTTTTTCTTGTACTCTTCACTTTATTAAAACTATTGGACACAATTAGTAATAATATAACTTAACCTGACATGGTTTATTCTAATTTTAATATAAATTCTTATTCCAAATCCGTTAACTAACTAAGCTTAACATGTAGTTTTAGCTAGTTTTACAAATCTCAATTCATGTTTAAAAGGAATAATTCCAAATGTTTAGTACCAAGCCACGTGTTGTTTTATATTGCAACTTACCGTCTGCGGCTTTTAGAAACAACGTCTTCACAAAGTTGACATGTTTCGGGACACTTGTCCCATCATCAGAACTTAAAATAATCGTGTAGGTATTTAAGTTTAATTATATAAAGAAAGTTTATTATAAATCTTTTTTTAATAAAACCAGCAATATAAAGGTCACGTACAAAACCACCAATAATATTATGAATAATCTTTGTGTCCGCAAAACTACCAGCCTTGAACACAAAACTGGTGTTTACAAATTGATATGTGACAATTGTGACACCTTTTATGTGGGCCAGACAGGACGTAGTTTTTTAAAAAGGTTTACAGAACATAGGCCGCCTACACACCTTCACAGTTTGGACAATATCAAGTCAAAATTTGCAGAACACCTCATTTCCGAGAATCATAAATACACTAATTTTAAAACTAATTTAATACCCCTTCACATATGTAAGAAAGGGCGATATTTGAACGCTCTTGAAGAGTACGAAATTTATAAAGCATATAACAATACTGATACCAAGCCGCGTGTTTTAAATGATAAACTGCTTTTCAAGTCAAATGTATTGTACATCACTGCCTTGCGCTATTGTCGTGGTGGGAGCAAAACGTAAATCAGTGCGCAGTCAGTCTCCGTACGATGTACATCGTTAAACCTTCGCGCTCGCTTTAGACATTTAAGTATTCATATTGTTTTAAGTTATTTGTTTCATGTTGGATTTTAATATTTTAATTAATTGACAAATGTATCAACTTAAATGATATACGATTATTTTAAGTTTTGATGATGGGACAAGTGTCCCAAAACATGTCAACTTTGTGAAGACGTTGTTTCTAAAAGCCGCAGACGGTAAGTTGCAATATATTTGATTAAATCTCTATTACTATTATTTTGGTACTTTCCTAATAATATTAACATCTGTGTTATTAATATTACTACATATAATATTAATCAATACAGCCAAACTAATTGCTAATAACTATTAGTAACAGATGACAAATCTTCTTAAATTTCTGTACACAATACAGTTTTATAAATGCAACAAAACACTAAGTTCCAAAACATTGACCTCCTTACTTATTAACTTTAATAGTTAACATAACTATTATTCATATTCCTTTAACTTTAATACACATAATTATTAGAGCCTTAGTTAACATGAATTAAATAACAAAAGAAATAAATATTATTTAACTAAGTACGGTAGTTAAATAATTAGTTCTTGACACAAAACTATCATGTTTCTTGGTACTTTTGGTAGGAGCAATAAAGTACATTTCTGTTAACAAGATGCATGGCAAAATGTCATGTAACATAATACCCCCGACCACAGAAAATGGGTTATTTCAGTAATAAACTGATTACTTAAATAAGCTGATTTATCTCACAAGTACTCTCAATTGTCATAATATTTTATTTTCATTCTTTTCTTCATCATGGTTTCAGGTATTGGGTTTTGATGAATTTTCTTAAGTTGTGTTATTATATAATAACTTCTTTTTCTTCTTGGGCGACTCTACGAAAATATATATCATCTTCCTTATATAGGTGGTTACCAACTGATTTTTCCTTTCCTCTGGGGTTTCTCCTGTTCCTATTGATTCCTTAATTGGGGTTATCAATTCCTCCCTAACTTTAAATGGCACGGTTAATGCATATCGGCTGTGAGTGGCACTATTCTGACCTAATCCTCACCCGACCATTCACCCCATGCATGGCACGGTGCTCGTTGGCCCCTGCCCATAATAATAATTATTGAGTGGCGCCGTAGCTTTCTACACTCTTACAAAATGGTAACTCTTGCGTTACTTTAAATACCCTCGGAATCATGTTGCTTTCTTAACTCTTCTCATCATTATTATTTGCATCCCAGCAGCTCCCCTTACTTTTATATGACTTATTTTCAGTTTTGGTAAACTCCTTTGTATATTTCTTCTCTTCCGTTTAATTTTATTTCGTTGTTAATTGATTCATTTGCCACTATGTTATTCATATCCTTTTTCAATACCCCTTTTTAGTAATAATTACAACTATGGTGTTTATTATTCTCTTGATATCCAGACCTCGATTCTGTTTCTGCAAGTTCATGCTTTCATATATTTGTTTTAATTACTTATTTTCTTTACTCATTATTATCCCCTTATTATCATTCTTAACCGTTATATTCTTTTCCAAAACCAGTATTGGTGGGCTATTTGTTTGTTTTCTTTATTTTCATTTGTCATTACATTTATCATTATTTTTCCTTCTTATTTCTCAAATAGTTTGCCTTGTCGGTTATCATATAATCAATCCTTTTTCTCAATAGTTTGTTTGAAATTAGTTCAACAATTTTCGGTATCTGTCACAATCCGGGTTGTTCTACCATTATGTTTTTCCCGTGGATTCTGTCGGTTAAATTCGTCTACAAACCTTGCTATGGGATTGCCCCATTTTGGATCACTCCCATACATTTCAATGTTGTCGTATGTGTATCGTCTTTCATCTTCATTGCTGGGACCAGGATCATGTTCTTGGTTTTCACGATGGTTAACTTTTTTGTCTACCTTTCTTTGCCATTGGTCATCATGTCTCCTTGAATCCCTCTCCTCAGCCATTATATAGTTTACTTTGGATTGATTGGGTCCCTGGTTGCTACTTGGTGGATTTCCAGAGGGTATGTCCCTATTTCTATCCCCACTTCTGGACTTCCGATATTCATTATGATCATTCCATTGTCGCCTGTTGTCGTCGTTTCTCCCATCTCGTCTATCATTATTTTGTTCCTGGTTAAAGTTCTGACGTCTTCCTTGAAATCGCCTGTTAGCTGTGTTTCTATTATAACCATCTGTTCGTACATGGTTTACTGGCTGTCGATTGTCATGTGGTTGATCCTTGTTCCTCTCATTCCAATCCTCGGGTCTTCTTCGACTCCTGCGATAATAATTTTCCTGCTCAAAACCTTCTACGAGAGCCTCCATCTCTCCAGTCGTTTTTATTTGTCCACATCGACGAGCACGTACAATATCTTCTCCAAAATGTTACGACAATTTTGCTATGAGACACTCTTCAGGGATTTTAGGTTCTAAATGTCCGGCTACCCAGACTTCACCCAAAAAATAGGCAGTTAGTGTCTGTCCTCTTCCAGCATCATATCTGCCAGTGCTCAAATTGTCCCTAACAATATTCTGTATGGACTCCTACCAATACTTTACTTTAAAAATTTGTTTAAATTCATTGTAATTGTTGACTTCATTCCTTACCGCCTTCCACCAGTTATCATTACTATTTTTAAAACTCTCATCGGGAAGATTTTTTATCATTTGCCAACGACTTTATTTGGTTCTACTCAAACATTCTTCTAGCCTCCAGAAATTCTAGAGGGTTCTGACGATATTCTTTAAAATTGATTACTTCTTTATTTTCTCCTATAAGTGTAGGTACATAGCTTATTGGTCTATGTTTTAGTACCTCTATCTCTTCCTTAAATTTATTATATCCTTCTGTTGGATTTCTTCTATTTTCTCCCTGTTGTCGGTAACTTGACTTTGTACCTGTACTACCTTGGTTTCTACCTGATTGTATTGTTCATCTATTTTATTCTGTAGTATCTCGAATTGTTCCTGAGTATCTTTTTGAAGTATTCCTGTACTTGTTTTACTATTATCTTCTACTTCAATAATTTTATTTATTACATCTTCACGTAATTGAACTAAATTTTCATCAGTTTTCTCAACCTTCTGGTTGGTTTCAGTGATTCTATTCATTATTTCTTCTCTATACTCTTCTAATTGTTGTTTCAATTCCTCTTTATTCTTCTCACTCTCTTCCTTCAACAGTCCTTTTAATTCTTCGTTACTTTTTTTAATATCCTCCTTCAACTGTTGTTGTAATGTTTCATTATTGCTTTCAATTTTTTTATTTAATTCCTCATGATCTTCTCTCATTAGTTTCTTTAATTCTTCATTATTTTGTCTTAATAAGGTTTCATTATCTTCCCTCATTTGTTTCAATGTTTCATTATTGCTTTCGATTTTTTTATACAATTCTTCACTATTTTGTTTCAATGTTTCATGATTTTCTTTCATTTGTTTCAATGTTTCATTATTTTCTTTCATTTGTTTCTCTAAACTTTCATTATTTTGTCTAATATCCTCCTTTATTTGTTTCTTTAATTCCTCATTATTTTGTTTTAATAATGTTTCATTGTCTTTTTTGTCTTCTTTACTCTGTTTTTTCAACACTTCCTGTAGCATTTCCATTAGGTTATTCATGTTGATACCTTCGGTTGTTTTGTTTGGTTCTATTTTGTCCCCTTGGGCTTCCCTTACTATTACTTCCACTTCCTCAGTCGCTATTACTGGGGTATCCTTTACCACCGTTTCCATTTCTTCAGTCACTGTTACTTCCTTGTCTTCCATATTTAATTCTATTTCTTCTCCATCTATACGTTTACATGACGTTGCTCTTCTCCTTGACATCTGTTGTTTAACCGTAGTCACCACTAGAGTAGAAATTGCTATAAAATCACAATAATAATACAAAGTTATTCTATCTCTAGCCTCACTAGTTGGGCTCCAATTTGTTACATTCACTTAGTAAGTAACACGAAAAATTCCTGATGTGTTTATTTAGCCACACATTGTTGGCGTCAATTCTGTAACGTTAAATATTAGACCTCACTATTGGGATCGCCAATTTGTAACGTAAAATTATATCCTGGTTATTTCATGTGTACTTTGTTAGTATTTTAAGGATGAGTATGTTGTCAGGGTAATATTAGCTGCGCGCCAATTTGCAATCAAACGTTGCAAATAAAATATATTTGTAAACTGGTAAGTATTATTTTTAAAATATCATAAAGGTTTCTTTTTTCTGCTATAATTATCTCTTTTAATCTTTTATTTAATAGAAGATTGTGACAACTAAATCTTAGCAAAACAGATTCAAATCGGATGCCATACTTTCCTGGGTGAGAGTGTTGCCAACCTGTGCTAGTTGATGAAAAAAATTACCATTCATTGAAATGGTGTTTATAATATTATATACATTTATTTATCCATTAAATAAAGAAAAGAAAACCTTTTATCTGTAGTTATAGAAATCAAATCCTTTATTATCCTTTTTATATTCTTTTAAAAGACAAATATAATTGTTAACAAAGTCTGACTGGCTGTTCTTTAAATATGCTCAGAATGGCAGCAGTAGTATTTCTTATGTCTCAGGGCTATCACATTTGTATATTTTATAATTGCTAAATAAAATACAAATAGAATGTTTTTAAGGTAGGTCCTTTTGACCACGGTATAAACAACAAATAGTTTAGGAAAAGTACCAAAATACATGGGATTATAATAAATTACAGAGTGTCTTAACAAGAATACATTAATAGTTTTACAATATTCAGTGTCTAGGTTATGTTGATTTAAGTGTTTTTAATGCCTAATTCACTTTATATGATAGTATTACTCTATATTAAGAATCTTTGACACTGAAAATAGGCTTATTCATTAATTATTTTCACAGTGAAAGTTCCAAACAGTTTTAATTAAAAGTGTAAACAGAGTCTTTGAGAAGTGTAATCTAGGCCTTGTAGGAAATTGTTCAGTTTAGTTATTTAATCAAAAATACTTCCCTTCCTGGATAGTTAGATGTTATTTCTTCATATGTTACTTGGTTTACTTCTTTAGAATAATATTGTGCTTATTTCTTTTATTTATTTTGTTTAGTAGTATTATTTAATTTTACTTTAGGTTCACTGATATGAAAATTACAATCTGTTGGATTAGTCACTCTTATTTTGATGTCAACCTTTCTCGTTTAGATCCAATAATGCACTCCTCTTTATTTAATTTATAACATTTTAGTTGCTAAGGCCTATCTTAGCTTTCATTGGTGTGAAATGTAACATTTTATGTTACTATGGAGCTCTTTGAGCCTCAAAATAAACAAACTTCTAATATTTTACCTTTCATTTTCTTTAAAATGTTATAACTTTTTTATAAGATCTTTGATCTTCACTTTATTAGTATCTTTGATTTTCTGATGGAACACTGATTATTTTGATACCACTCTTGTTTATCTTCCTTTAAATATTTACTGAGTTCCCATTTTACACTTTTAATTATTTGTCCCAAAATTATTTATTATTAGTTTTTCTTGTACTCTTCACTTTATTAAAACTATTGGACACAATTAGTAATAATATAACTTAACCTGACATGGTTTATTCTAATTTTAATATAAATTCTTATTCCAAATCCGTTAACTAACTAAGCTTAACATGTAGTTTTAGCTAGTTTTACAAATCTCAATTCATGTTTAAAAGGAATAATTCCAAATGTTTAGTACCAAGCCACGTGTTGTTTTATATTGCAACTTACCGTCTGCGGCTTTTAGAAACAACGTCTTCACAAAGTTGACATGTTTCGGGACACTTGTCCCATCATCAGAACTTAAAATAATCGTGTAGGTATTTAAGTTTAATTATATAAAGAAAGTTTATTATAAATCTTTTTTTAATAAAACCAGCAATATAAAGGTCACGTACAAAACCACCAATAATATTATGAATAATCTTTGTGTCCGCAAAACTACCAGCCTTGAACACAAAACTGGTGTTTACAAATTGATATGTGACAATTGTGACGCCTTTTATGTGGGCCAGACAGGACGTAGTTTTTTAAAAATGTTTACAGAACATAGGCCGCCTACACACCTTCACAGTTTGGACAATATCAAGTCAAAATTTGCAGAACACCTCATTTCCGAGAATCATAAATACACTAATTTTAAAACTAATTTAATACCCCTTCACATATGTAAGAAAGGGCGATATTTGAACGCTCTTGAAGAGTACGAAATTTATAAAGCATATAACAATACTGATACCAAGCCGCGTGTTTTAAATGATAAACTGCTTTTCAAGTCAAATGTATTGTACATCACTGCCTTGCGCTATTGTCGTGGTGGGAGCAAAACGTAAATCAGTGCGCAGTCAGTCTCCGTACGATGTACATCGTTAAACCTTCGCGCTCGCTTTAGACATTTAAGTATTCATATTGTTTTAAGTTATTTGTTTCATGTTGGATTTTAATATTTTAATTAATTGACAAATGTATCAACTTAAATGATATACGATTATTTTAAGTTTTGATGATGGGACAAGTGTCCCAAAACATGTCAACTTTGTGAAGACGTTGTTTCTAAAAGCCGCAGACGGTAAGTTGCAATATATTTGATTAAATCTCTATTACTATTATTTTGGTACTTTCCTAATAATATTAACATCTGTGTTATTAATATTACTACATATAATATTAATCAATACAGCCAAACTAATTGCTAATAACTATTAGTAACAGATGACAAATCTTCTTAAATTTCTGTATACAATACAGTTTTATAAATGCAACAAAACACTAAGTTCCAAAACATTGACCTCCTTACTTATTAACTTTAATAGTTAACATAACTATTATTCATATTCCTTTAACTTTAATACACATAATTATTAGAGCCTTAGTTAACATGAATTAAATAACAAAAGAAATAAATATTATTTAACTAAGTACGGTAGTTAAATAATTAGTTCTTGACACAAAACTATCATGTTTCTTGGTACTTTTGGTAGGAGCAATAAAGTACATTTCTGTTAACAAGATGCATGGCAAAATGTCATGTAACATAATACCCCCGACCACAGAAAATGGGTTATTTCAGTAATAAACTGATTACTTAAATAAGCTGATTTATCTCACAAGTACTCTCAATTGTCATAATATTTTATTTTCATTCTTTTCTTCATCATGGTTTCAGGTATTGGGTTTTGATGAATTTTCTTAAGTTGTGTTATTATATAATAACTTCTTTTTCTTCTTGGGCGACTCTACGAAAATATATATCATCTTCCTTATATAGGTGGTTACCAACTGATTTTTCCTTTCCTCTGGGGTTTCTCCTGTTCCTATTGATTCCTTAATTGGGGTTATCAATTCCTCCCTAACTTTAAATGGCACGGTTAATGCATATCGGCTGTGAGTGGCACTATTCTGACCTAATCCTCACCCGACCATTCACCCCATGCATGGCACGGTGCTCGTTGGCCCCTGCCCATAATAATAATTATTGAGTGGCGCCGTAGCTTTCTACACTCTTACAAAATGGTAACTCTTGCGTTACTTTAAATACCCTCGGAATCATGTTGCTTTCTTAACTCTTCTCATCATTATTATTTGCATCCCAGCAGCTCCCCTTACTTTTATATGACTTATTTTCAGTTTTGGTAAACTCCTTTGTATATTTCTTCTCTTCCGTTTAATTTTATTTCGTTGTTAATTGATTCATTTGCCACTATGTTATTCATATCCTTTTTCAATACCCCTTTTTAGTAATAATTACAACTATGGTGTTTATTATTCTCTTGATATCCAGACCTCGATTCTGTTTCTGCAAGTTCATGCTTTCATATATTTGTTTTAATTACTTATTTTCTTTACTCATTATTATCCCCTTATTATCATTCTTAACCGTTATATTCTTTTCCAAAACCAGTATTGGTGGGCTATTTGTTTGTTTTCTTTATTTTCATTTGTCATTACATTTATCATTATTTTTCCTTCTTATTTCTCAAATAGTTTGCCTTGTCGGTTATCATATAATCAATCCTTTTTCTCAATAGTTTGTTTGAAATTAGTTCAACAATTTTCGGTATCTGTCACAATCCGGGTTGTTCTACCATTATGTTTTTCCCGTGGATTCTGTCGGTTAAATTCGTCTACAAACCTTGCTATGGGATTGCCCCATTTTGGATCACTCCCATACATTTCAATGTTGTCGTATGTGTATCGTCTTTCATCTTCATTGCTGGGACCAGGATCATGTTCTTGGTTTTCACGATGGTTAACTTTTTTGTCTACCTTTCTTTGCCGTTGGTCATCATGTCTCCTTGAATCCCTCTCCTCAGCCATTATATAGTTTACTTTGGATTGATTGGGTCCCTGGTTGCTACTTGGTGGATTTCCAGAGGGTATGTCCCTATTTCTATCCCCACTTCTGGACTTCCGATATTCATTATGATCATTCCATTGTCGCCTGTTGTCGTCGTTTCTCCCATCTCGTCTATCATTATTTTGTTCCTGGTTAAAGTTCTGACGTCTTCCTTGAAATCGCCTGTTAGCTGTGTTTCTATTATAACCATCTGTTCGTACATGGTTTACTGGCTGTCGATTGTCATGTGGTTGATCCTTGTTCCTCTCATTCCAATCCTCGGGTCTTCTTCGACTCCTGCGATAATAATTTTCCTGCTCAAAACCTTCTACGAGAGCCTCCATCTCTCCAGTCGTTTTTATTTGTCCACATCGACGAGCACGTACAATATCTTCTCCAAAATGTTACGACAATTTTGCTATGAGACACTCTTCAGGGATTTTAGGTTCTAAATGTCCGGCTACCCAGACTTCACCCAAAAAATAGGCAGTTAGTGTCTGTCCTCTTCCAGCATCATATCTGCCAGTGCTCAAATTGTCCCTAACAATATTCTGTATGGACTCCTACCAATACTTTACTTTAAAAATTTGTTTAAATTCATTGTAATTGTTGACTTCATTCCTTACCGCCTTCCACCAGTTATCATTACTATTTTTAAAACTCTCATCGGGAAGATTTTTTATCATTTGCCAACGACTTTATTTGGTTCTACTCAAACATTCTTCTAGCCTCCAGAAATTCTAGAGGGTTCTGACGATATTCTTTAAAATTGATTACTTCTTTATTTTCTCCTATAAGTGTAGGTACATAGCTTATTGGTCTATGTTTTAGTACCTCTATCTCTTCCTTAAATTTATTATATCCTTCTGTTGGATTTCTTCTATTTTCTCCCTGTTGTCGGTAACTTGACTTTGTACCTGTACTACCTTGGTTTCTACCTGATTGTATTGTTCATCTATTTTATTCTGTAGTATCTCGAATTGTTCCTGAGTATCTTTTTGAAGTATTCCTGTACTTGTTTTACTATTATCTTCTACTTCAATAATTTTATTTATTACATCTTCACGTAATTGAACTAAATTTTCATCAGTTTTCTCAACCTTCTGGTTGGTTTCAGTGATTCTATTCATTATTTCTTCTCTATACTCTTCTAATTGTTGTTTCAATTCCTCTTTATTCTTCTCACTCTCTTCCTTCAACAGTCCTTTTAATTCTTCGTTACTTTTTTTAATATCCTCCTTCAACTGTTGTTGTAATGTTTCATTATTGCTTTCAATTTTTTTATTTAATTCCTCATGATCTTCTCTCATTAGTTTCTTTAATTCTTCATTATTTTGTCTTAATAAGGTTTCATTATCTTCCCTCATTTGTTTCAATGTTTCATTATTGCTTTCGATTTTTTTATACAATTCTTCACTATTTTGTTTCAATGTTTCATGATTTTCTTTCATTTGTTTCAATGTTTCATTATTTTCTTTCATTTGTTTCTCTAAACTTTCATTATTTTGTCTAATATCCTCCTTTATTTGTTTCTTTAATTCCTCATTATTTTGTTTTAATAATGTTTCATTGTCTTTTTTGTCTTCTTTACTCTGTTTTTTCAACACTTCCTGTAGCATTTCCATTAGGTTATTCATGTTGATACCTTCGGTTGTTTTGTTTGGTTCTATTTTGTCCCCTTGGGCTTCCCTTACTATTACTTCCACTTCCTCAGTCGCTATTACTGGGGTATCCTTTACCACCGTTTCCATTTCTTCAGTCACTGTTACTTCCTTGTCTTCCATATTTAATTCTATTTCTTCTCCATCTATACGTTTACATGACGTTGCTCTTCTCCTTGACATCTGTTGTTTAACCGTAGTCACCACTAGAGTAGAAATTGCTATAAAATCACAATAATAATACAAAGTTATTCTATCTCTAGCCTCTCTAGTTGGGCTCCAATTTGTTACATTCACTTAGTAAGTAACACGAAAAATTCCTGATGTGTTTATTTAGCCACACATTGTTGGCGTCAATTCTGTAACGTTAAATATTAGACCTCACTATTGGGATCGCCAATTTGTAACGTAAAATTATATCCTGGTTATTTCATGTGTACTTTGTTAGTATTTTAAGGATGAGTATGTTGTCAGGGTAATATTAGTTGCGCGCCAATTTGCAATCAAACGTTGCAAATAAAATATATTTGTAAACTGGTAAGTATTATTTTTAAAATATCATAAAGGTTTCTTTTTTCTGCTATAATTATCTCTTTTAATCTTTTATTTAATAGAAGATTGTGACAACTAAATCTTAGCAAAACAGATTCAAATCGGATGCCATACTTTCCTGGGTGAGAGTGTTGCCAACCTGTGCTAGTTGATGAAAAAAATTACCATTCATTGAAATGGTGTTTATAATATTATATACATTTATTTATCCATTAAATAAAGAAAAGAAAACCTTTTATCTGTAGTTATAGAAATCAAATCCTTTATTATCCTTTTTATATTCTTTTAAAAGACAAATATAATTGTTAACAAAGTCTGACTGGCTGTTCTTTAAATATGCTCAGAATGGCAGCAGTAGTATTTCTTATGTCTCAGGGCTATCACATTTGTATATTTTATAATTGCTAAATAAAATACAAATAGAATGTTTTTAAGGTAGGTCCTTTTGACCACGGTATAAACAACAAATAGTTTAGGAAAAGTACCAAAATACATGGGATTATAATAAATTACAGAGTGTCTTAACAAGAATACATTAATAGTTTTACAATATTCAGTGTCTAGGTTATGTTGATTTAAGTGTTTTTAATGCCTAATTCACTTTATATGATAGTATTACTCTATATTAAGAATCTTTGACACTGAAAATAGGCTTATTCATTAATTATTTTCACAGTGAAAGTTCCAAACAGTTTTAATTAAAAGTGTAAACAGAGTCTTTGAGAAGTGTAATCTAGGCCTTGTAGGAAATTGTTCAGTTTAGTTATTTAATCAAAAATACTTCCCTTCCTGGATAGTTAGATGTTATTTCTTCATATGTTACTTGGTTTACTTCTTTAGAATAATATTGTGCTTATTTCTTTTATTTATTTTGTTTAGTAGTATTATTTAATTTTACTTTAGGTTCACTGATATGAAAATTACAATCTGTTGGATTAGTCACTCTTATTTTGATGTCAACCTTTCTCGTTTAGATCCAATAATGCACTCCTCTTTATTTAATTTATAACATTTTAGTTGCTAAGGCCTATCTTAGCTTTCATTGGTGTGAAATGTAACATTTTATGTTACTATGGAGCTCTTTGAGCCTCAAAATAAACAAACTTCTAATATTTTACCTTTCATTTTCTTTAAAATGTTATAACTTTTTTATAAGATCTTTGATCTTCACTTTATTAGTATCTTTGATTTTCTGATGGAACACTGATTATTTTGATACCACTCTTGTTTATCTTCCTTTAAATATTTACTGAGTTCCCATTTTACACTTTTAATTATTTGTCCCAAAATTATTTATTATTAGTTTTTCTTGTACTCTTCACTTTATTAAAACTATTGGACACAATTAGTAATAATATAACTTAACCTGACATGGTTTATTCTAATTTTAATATAAATTCTTATTCCAAATCCGTTAACTAACTAAGCTTAACATGTAGTTTTAGCTAGTTTTACAAATCTCAATTCATGTTTAAAAGGAATAATTCCAAATGTTTAGTACCAAGCCACGTGTTGTTTTATATTGCAACTTACCGTCTGCGGCTTTTAGAAACAACGTCTTCACAAAGTTGACATGTTTCGGGACACTTGTCCCATCATCAGAACTTAAAATAATCGTGTAGGTATTTAAGTTTAATTATATAAAGAAAGTTTATTATAAATCTTTTTTTAATAAAACCAGCAATATAAAGGTCACGTACAAAACCACCAATAATATTATGAATAATCTTTGTGTCCGCAAAACTACCAGCCTTGAACACAAAACTGGTGTTTACAAATTGATATGTGACAATTGTGACGCCTTTTATGTGGGCCAGACAGGACGTAGTTTTTTAAAAATGTTTACAGAACATAGGCCGCCTACACACCTTCACAGTTTGGACAATATCAAGTCAAAATTTGCAGAACACCTCATTTCCGAGAATCATAAATACACTAATTTTAAAACTAATTTAATACCCCTTCACATATGTAAGAAAGGGCGATATTTGAACGCTCTTGAAGAGTACGAAATTTATAAAGCATATAACAATACTGATACCAAGCCGCGTGTTTTAAATGATAAACTGCTTTTCAAGTCAAATGTATTGTACATCACTGCCTTGCGCTATTGTCGTGGTGGGAGCAAAACGTAAATCAGTGCGCAGTCAGTCTCCGTACGATGTACATCGTTAAACCTTCGCGCTCGCTTTAGACATTTAAGTATTCATATTGTTTTAAGTTATTTGTTTCATGTTGGATTTTAATATTTTAATTAATTGACAAATGTATCAACTTAAATGATATACGATTATTTTAAGTTTTGATGATGGGACAAGTGTCCCAAAACATGTCAACTTTGTGAAGACGTTGTTTCTAAAAGCCGCAGACGGTAAGTTGCAATATATTTGATTAAATCTCTATTACTATTATTTTGGTACTTTCCTAATAATATTAACATCTGTGTTATTAATATTACTACATATAATATTAATCAATACAGCCAAACTAATTGCTAATAACTATTAGTAACAGATGACAAATCTTCTTAAATTTCTGTATACAATACAGTTTTATAAATGCAACAAAACACTAAGTTCCAAAACATTGACCTCCTTACTTATTAACTTTAATAGTTAACATAACTATTATTCATATTCCTTTAACTTTAATACACATAATTATTAGAGCCTTAGTTAACATGAATTAAATAACAAAAGAAATAAATATTATTTAACTAAGTACGGTAGTTAAATAATTAGTTCTTGACACAAAACTATCATGTTTCTTGGTACTTTTGGTAGGAGCAATAAAGTACATTTCTGTTAACAAGATGCATGGCAAAATGTCATGTAACATAATACCCCCGACCACAGAAAATGGGTTATTTCAGTAATAAACTGATTACTTAAATAAGCTGATTTATCTCACAAGTACTCTCAATTGTCATAATATTTTATTTTCATTCTTTTCTTCATCATGGTTTCAGGTATTGGGTTTTGATGAATTTTCTTAAGTTGTGTTATTATATAATAACTTCTTTTTCTTCTTGGGCGACTCTACGAAAATATATATCATCTTCCTTATATAGGTGGTTACCAACTGATTTTTCCTTTCCTCTGGGGTTTCTCCTGTTCCTATTGATTCCTTAATTGGGGTTATCAATTCCTCCCTAACTTTAAATGGCACGGTTAATGCATATCGGCTGTGAGTGGCACTATTCTGACCTAATCCTCACCCGACCATTCACCCCATGCATGGCACGGTGCTCGTTGGCCCCTGCCCATAATAATAATTATTGAGTGGCGCCGTAGCTTTCTACACTCTTACAAAATGGTAACTCTTGCGTTACTTTAAATACCCTCGGAATCATGTTGCTTTCTTAACTCTTCTCATCATTATTATTTGCATCCCAGCAGCTCCCCTTACTTTTATATGACTTATTTTCAGTTTTGGTAAACTCCTTTGTATATTTCTTCTCTTCCGTTTAATTTTATTTCGTTGTTAATTGATTCATTTGCCACTATGTTATTCATATCCTTTTTCAATACCCCTTTTTAGTAATAATTACAACTATGGTGTTTATTATTCTCTTGATATCCAGACCTCGATTCTGTTTCTGCAAGTTCATGCTTTCATATATTTGTTTTAATTACTTATTTTCTTTACTCATTATTATCCCCTTATTATCATTCTTAACCGTTATATTCTTTTCCAAAACCAGTATTGGTGGGCTATTTGTTTGTTTTCTTTATTTTCATTTGTCATTACATTTATCATTATTTTTCCTTCTTATTTCTCAAATAGTTTGCCTTGTCGGTTATCATATAATCAATCCTTTTTCTCAATAGTTTGTTTGAAATTAGTTCAACAATTTTCGGTATCTGTCACAATCCGGGTTGTTCTACCATTATGTTTTTCCCGTGGATTCTGTCGGTTAAATTCGTCTACAAACCTTGCTATGGGATTGCCCCATTTTGGATCACTCCCATACATTTCAATGTTGTCGTATGTGTATCGTCTTTCATCTTCATTGCTGGGACCAGGATCATGTTCTTGGTTTTCACGATGGTTAACTTTTTTGTCTACCTTTCTTTGCCGTTGGTCATCATGTCTCCTTGAATCCCTCTCCTCAGCCATTATATAGTTTACTTTGGATTGATTGGGTCCCTGGTTGCTACTTGGTGGATTTCCAGAGGGTATGTCCCTATTTCTATCCCCACTTCTGGACTTCCGATATTCATTATGATCATTCCATTGTCGCCTGTTGTCGTCGTTTCTCCCATCTCGTCTATCATTATTTTGTTCCTGGTTAAAGTTCTGACGTCTTCCTTGAAATCGCCTGTTAGCTGTGTTTCTATTATAACCATCTGTTCGTACATGGTTTACTGGCTGTCGATTGTCATGTGGTTGATCCTTGTTCCTCTCATTCCAATCCTCGGGTCTTCTTCGACTCCTGCGATAATAATTTTCCTGCTCAAAACCTTCTACGAGAGCCTCCATCTCTCCAGTCGTTTTTATTTGTCCACATCGACGAGCACGTACAATATCTTCTCCAAAATGTTACGACAATTTTGCTATGAGACACTCTTCAGGGATTTTAGGTTCTAAATGTCCGGCTACCCAGACTTCACCCAAAAAATAGGCAGTTAGTGTCTGTCCTCTTCCAGCATCATATCTGCCAGTGCTCAAATTGTCCCTAACAATATTCTGTATGGACTCCTACCAATACTTTACTTTAAAAATTTGTTTAAATTCATTGTAATTGTTGACTTCATTCCTTACCGCCTTCCACCAGTTATCATTACTATTTTTAAAACTCTCATCGGGAAGATTTTTTATCATTTGCCAACGACTTTATTTGGTTCTACTCAAACATTCTTCTAGCCTCCAGAAATTCTAGAGGGTTCTGACGATATTCTTTAAAATTGATTACTTCTTTATTTTCTCCTATAAGTGTAGGTACATAGCTTATTGGTCTATGTTTTAGTACCTCTATCTCTTCCTTAAATTTATTATATCCTTCTGTTGGATTTCTTCTATTTTCTCCCTGTTGTCGGTAACTTGACTTTGTACCTGTACTACCTTGGTTTCTACCTGATTGTATTGTTCATCTATTTTATTCTGTAGTATCTCGAATTGTTCCTGAGTATCTTTTTGAAGTATTCCTGTACTTGTTTTACTATTATCTTCTACTTCAATAATTTTATTTATTACATCTTCACGTAATTGAACTAAATTTTCATCAGTTTTCTCAACCTTCTGGTTGGTTTCAGTGATTCTATTCATTATTTCTTCTCTATACTCTTCTAATTGTTGTTTCAATTCCTCTTTATTCTTCTCACTCTCTTCCTTCAACAGTCCTTTTAATTCTTCGTTACTTTTTTTAATATCCTCCTTCAACTGTTGTTGTAATGTTTCATTATTGCTTTCAATTTTTTTATTTAATTCCTCATGATCTTCTCTCATTAGTTTCTTTAATTCTTCATTATTTTGTCTTAATAAGGTTTCATTATCTTCCCTCATTTGTTTCAATGTTTCATTATTGCTTTCGATTTTTTTATACAATTCTTCACTATTTTGTTTCAATGTTTCATGATTTTCTTTCATTTGTTTCAATGTTTCATTATTTTCTTTCATTTGTTTCTCTAAACTTTCATTATTTTGTCTAATATCCTCCTTTATTTGTTTCTTTAATTCCTCATTATTTTGTTTTAATAATGTTTCATTGTCTTTTTTGTCTTCTTTACTCTGTTTTTTCAACACTTCCTGTAGCATTTCCATTAGGTTATTCATGTTGATACCTTCGGTTGTTTTGTTTGGTTCTATTTTGTCCCCTTGGGCTTCCCTTACTATTACTTCCACTTCCTCAGTCGCTATTACTGGGGTATCCTTTACCACCGTTTCCATTTCTTCAGTCACTGTTACTTCCTTGTCTTCCATATTTAATTCTATTTCTTCTCCATCTATACGTTTACATGACGTTGCTCTTCTCCTTGACATCTGTTGTTTAACCGTAGTCACCACTAGAGTAGAAATTGCTATAAAATCACAATAATAATACAAAGTTATTCTATCTCTAGCCTCTCTAGTTGGGCTCCAATTTGTTACATTCACTTAGTAAGTAACACGAAAAATTCCTGATGTGTTTATTTAGCCACACATTGTTGGCGTCAATTCTGTAACGTTAAATATTAGACCTCACTATTGGGATCGCCAATTTGTAACGTAAAATTATATCCTGGTTATTTCATGTGTACTTTGTTAGTATTTTAAGGATGAGTATGTTGTCAGGGTAATATTAGTTGCGCGCCAATTTGCAATCAAACGTTGCAAATAAAATATATTTGTAAACTGGTAAGTATTATTTTTAAAATATCATAAAGGTTTCTTTTTTCTGCTATAATTATCTCTTTTAATCTTTTATTTAATAGAAGATTGTGACAACTAAATCTTAGCAAAACAGATTCAAATCGGATGCCATACTTTCCTGGGTGAGAGTGTTGCCAACCTGTGCTAGTTGATGAAAAAAATTACCATTCATTGAAATGGTGTTTATAATATTATATACATTTATTTATCCATTAAATAAAGAAAAGAAAACCTTTTATCTGTAGTTATAGAAATCAAATCCTTTATTATCCTTTTTATATTCTTTTAAAAGACAAATATAATTGTTAACAAAGTCTGACTGGCTGTTCTTTAAATATGCTCAGAATGGCAGCAGTAGTATTTCTTATGTCTCAGGGCTATCACATTTGTATATTTTATAATTGCTAAATAAAATACAAATAGAATGTTTTTAAGGTAGGTCCTTTTGACCACGGTATAAACAACAAATAGTTTAGGAAAAGTACCAAAATACATGGGATTATAATAAATTACAGAGTGTCTTAACAAGAATACATTAATAGTTTTACAATATTCAGTGTCTAGGTTATGTTGATTTAAGTGTTTTTAATGCCTAATTCACTTTATATGATAGTATTACTCTATATTAAGAATCTTTGACACTGAAAATAGGCTTATTCATTAATTATTTTCACAGTGAAAGTTCCAAACAGTTTTAATTAAAAGTGTAAACAGAGTCTTTGAGAAGTGTAATCTAGGCCTTGTAGGAAATTGTTCAGTTTAGTTATTTAATCAAAAATACTTCCCTTCCTGGATAGTTAGATGTTATTTCTTCATATGTTACTTGGTTTACTTCTTTAGAATAATATTGTGCTTATTTCTTTTATTTATTTTGTTTAGTAGTATTATTTAATTTTACTTTAGGTTCACTGATATGAAAATTACAATCTGTTGGATTAGTCACTCTTATTTTGATGTCAACCTTTCTCGTTTAGATCCAATAATGCACTCCTCTTTATTTAATTTATAACATTTTAGTTGCTAAGGCCTATCTTAGCTTTCATTGGTGTGAAATGTAACATTTTATGTTACTATGGAGCTCTTTGAGCCTCAAAATAAACAAACTTCTAATATTTTACCTTTCATTTTCTTTAAAATGTTATAACTTTTTTATAAGATCTTTGATCTTCACTTTATTAGTATCTTTGATTTTCTGATGGAACACTGATTATTTTGATACCACTCTTGTTTATCTTCCTTTAAATATTTACTGAGTTCCCATTTTACACTTTTAATTATTTGTCCCAAAATTATTTATTATTAGTTTTTCTTGTACTCTTCACTTTATTAAAACTATTGGACACAATTAGTAATAATATAACTTAACCTGACATGGTTTATTCTAATTTTAATATAAATTCTTATTCCAAATCCGTTAACTAACTAAGCTTAACATGTAGTTTTAGCTAGTTTTACAAATCTCAATTCATGTTTAAAAGGAATAATTCCAAATGTTTAGTACCAAGCCACGTGTTGTTTTATATTGCAACTTACCGTCTGCGGCTTTTAGAAACAACGTCTTCACAAAGTTGACATGTTTCGGGACACTTGTCCCATCATCAGAACTTAAAATAATCGTGTAGGTATTTAAGTTTAATTATATAAAGAAAGTTTATTATAAATCTTTTTTTAATAAAACCAGCAATATAAAGGTCACGTACAAAACCACCAATAATATTATGAATAATCTTTGTGTCCGCAAAACTACCAGCCTTGAACACAAAACTGGTGTTTACAAATTGATATGTGACAATTGTGACGCCTTTTATGTGGGCCAGACAGGACGTAGTTTTTTAAAAATGTTTACAGAACATAGGCCGCCTACACACCTTCACAGTTTGGACAATATCAAGTCAAAATTTGCAGAACACCTCATTTCCGAGAATCATAAATACACTAATTTTAAAACTAATTTAATACCCCTTCACATATGTAAGAAAGGGCGATATTTGAACGCTCTTGAAGAGTACGAAATTTATAAAGCATATAACAATACTGATACCAAGCCGCGTGTTTTAAATGATAAACTGCTTTTCAAGTCAAATGTATTGTACATCACTGCCTTGCGCTATTGTCGTGGTGGGAGCAAAACGTAAATCAGTGCGCAGTCAGTCTCCGTACGATGTACATCGTTAAACCTTCGCGCTCGCTTTAGACATTTAAGTATTCATATTGTTTTAAGTTATTTGTTTCATGTTGGATTTTAATATTTTAATTAATTGACAAATGTATCAACTTAAATGATATACGATTATTTTAAGTTTTGATGATGGGACAAGTGTCCCAAAACATGTCAACTTTGTGAAGACGTTGTTTCTAAAAGCCGCAGACGGTAAGTTGCAATATATTTGATTAAATCTCTATTACTATTATTTTGGTACTTTCCTAATAATATTAACATCTGTGTTATTAATATTACTACATATAATATTAATCAATACAGCCAAACTAATTGCTAATAACTATTAGTAACAGATGACAAATCTTCTTAAATTTCTGTATACAATACAGTTTTATAAATGCAACAAAACACTAAGTTCCAAAACATTGACCTCCTTACTTATTAACTTTAATAGTTAACATAACTATTATTCATATTCCTTTAACTTTAATACACATAATTATTAGAGCCTTAGTTAACATGAATTAAATAACAAAAGAAATAAATATTATTTAACTAAGTACGGTAGTTAAATAATTAGTTCTTGACACAAAACTATCATGTTTCTTGGTACTTTTGGTAGGAGCAATAAAGTACATTTCTGTTAACAAGATGCATGGCAAAATGTCATGTAACATAATACCCCCGACCACAGAAAATGGGTTATTTCAGTAATAAACTGATTACTTAAATAAGCTGATTTATCTCACAAGTACTCTCAATTGTCATAATATTTTATTTTCATTCTTTTCTTCATCATGGTTTCAGGTATTGGGTTTTGATGAATTTTCTTAAGTTGTGTTATTATATAATAACTTCTTTTTCTTCTTGGGCGACTCTACGAAAATATATATCATCTTCCTTATATAGGTGGTTACCAACTGATTTTTCCTTTCCTCTGGGGTTTCTCCTGTTCCTATTGATTCCTTAATTGGGGTTATCAATTCCTCCCTAACTTTAAATGGCACGGTTAATGCATATCGGCTGTGAGTGGCACTATTCTGACCTAATCCTCACCCGACCATTCACCCCATGCATGGCACGGTGCTCGTTGGCCCCTGCCCATAATAATAATTATTGAGTGGCGCCGTAGCTTTCTACACTCTTACAAAATGGTAACTCTTGCGTTACTTTAAATACCCTCGGAATCATGTTGCTTTCTTAACTCTTCTCATCATTATTATTTGCATCCCAGCAGCTCCCCTTACTTTTATATGACTTATTTTCAGTTTTGGTAAACTCCTTTGTATATTTCTTCTCTTCCGTTTAATTTTATTTCGTTGTTAATTGATTCATTTGCCACTATGTTATTCATATCCTTTTTCAATACCCCTTTTTAGTAATAATTACAACTATGGTGTTTATTATTCTCTTGATATCCAGACCTCGATTCTGTTTCTGCAAGTTCATGCTTTCATATATTTGTTTTAATTACTTATTTTCTTTACTCATTATTATCCCCTTATTATCATTCTTAACCGTTATATTCTTTTCCAAAACCAGTATTGGTGGGCTATTTGTTTGTTTTCTTTATTTTCATTTGTCATTACATTTATCATTATTTTTCCTTCTTATTTCTCAAATAGTTTGCCTTGTCGGTTATCATATAATCAATCCTTTTTCTCAATAGTTTGTTTGAAATTAGTTCAACAATTTTCGGTATCTGTCACAATCCGGGTTGTTCTACCATTATGTTTTTCCCGTGGATTCTGTCGGTTAAATTCGTCTACAAACCTTGCTATGGGATTGCCCCATTTTGGATCACTCCCATACATTTCAATGTTGTCGTATGTGTATCGTCTTTCATCTTCATTGCTGGGACCAGGATCATGTTCTTGGTTTTCACGATGGTTAACTTTTTTGTCTACCTTTCTTTGCCGTTGGTCATCATGTCTCCTTGAATCCCTCTCCTCAGCCATTATATAGTTTACTTTGGATTGATTGGGTCCCTGGTTGCTACTTGGTGGATTTCCAGAGGGTATGTCCCTATTTCTATCCCCACTTCTGGACTTCCGATATTCATTATGATCATTCCATTGTCGCCTGTTGTCGTCGTTTCTCCCATCTCGTCTATCATTATTTTGTTCCTGGTTAAAGTTCTGACGTCTTCCTTGAAATCGCCTGTTAGCTGTGTTTCTATTATAACCATCTGTTCGTACATGGTTTACTGGCTGTCGATTGTCATGTGGTTGATCCTTGTTCCTCTCATTCCAATCCTCGGGTCTTCTTCGACTCCTGCGATAATAATTTTCCTGCTCAAAACCTTCTACGAGAGCCTCCATCTCTCCAGTCGTTTTTATTTGTCCACATCGACGAGCACGTACAATATCTTCTCCAAAATGTTACGACAATTTTGCTATGAGACACTCTTCAGGGATTTTAGGTTCTAAATGTCCGGCTACCCAGACTTCACCCAAAAAATAGGCAGTTAGTGTCTGTCCTCTTCCAGCATCATATCTGCCAGTGCTCAAATTGTCCCTAACAATATTCTGTATGGACTCCTACCAATACTTTACTTTAAAAATTTGTTTAAATTCATTGTAATTGTTGACTTCATTCCTTACCGCCTTCCACCAGTTATCATTACTATTTTTAAAACTCTCATCGGGAAGATTTTTTATCATTTGCCAACGACTTTATTTGGTTCTACTCAAACATTCTTCTAGCCTCCAGAAATTCTAGAGGGTTCTGACGATATTCTTTAAAATTGATTACTTCTTTATTTTCTCCTATAAGTGTAGGTACATAGCTTATTGGTCTATGTTTTAGTACCTCTATCTCTTCCTTAAATTTATTATATCCTTCTGTTGGATTTCTTCTATTTTCTCCCTGTTGTCGGTAACTTGACTTTGTACCTGTACTACCTTGGTTTCTACCTGATTGTATTGTTCATCTATTTTATTCTGTAGTATCTCGAATTGTTCCTGAGTATCTTTTTGAAGTATTCCTGTACTTGTTTTACTATTATCTTCTACTTCAATAATTTTATTTATTACATCTTCACGTAATTGAACTAAATTTTCATCAGTTTTCTCAACCTTCTGGTTGGTTTCAGTGATTCTATTCATTATTTCTTCTCTATACTCTTCTAATTGTTGTTTCAATTCCTCTTTATTCTTCTCACTCTCTTCCTTCAACAGTCCTTTTAATTCTTCGTTACTTTTTTTAATATCCTCCTTCAACTGTTGTTGTAATGTTTCATTATTGCTTTCAATTTTTTTATTTAATTCCTCATGATCTTCTCTCATTAGTTTCTTTAATTCTTCATTATTTTGTCTTAATAAGGTTTCATTATCTTCCCTCATTTGTTTCAATGTTTCATTATTGCTTTCGATTTTTTTATACAATTCTTCACTATTTTGTTTCAATGTTTCATGATTTTCTTTCATTTGTTTCAATGTTTCATTATTTTCTTTCATTTGTTTCTCTAAACTTTCATTATTTTGTCTAATATCCTCCTTTATTTGTTTCTTTAATTCCTCATTATTTTGTTTTAATAATGTTTCATTGTCTTTTTTGTCTTCTTTACTCTGTTTTTTCAACACTTCCTGTAGCATTTCCATTAGGTTATTCATGTTGATACCTTCGGTTGTTTTGTTTGGTTCTATTTTGTCCCCTTGGGCTTCCCTTACTATTACTTCCACTTCCTCAGTCGCTATTACTGGGGTATCCTTTACCACCGTTTCCATTTCTTCAGTCACTGTTACTTCCTTGTCTTCCATATTTAATTCTATTTCTTCTCCATCTATACGTTTACATGACGTTGCTCTTCTCCTTGACATCTGTTGTTTAACCGTAGTCACCACTAGAGTAGAAATTGCTATAAAATCACAATAATAATACAAAGTTATTCTATCTCTAGCCTCTCTAGTTGGGCTCCAATTTGTTACATTCACTTAGTAAGTAACACGAAAAATTCCTGATGTGTTTATTTAGCCACACATTGTTGGCGTCAATTCTGTAACGTTAAATATTAGACCTCACTATTGGGATCGCCAATTTGTAACGTAAAATTATATCCTGGTTATTTCATGTGTACTTTGTTAGTATTTTAAGGATGAGTATGTTGTCAGGGTAATATTAGTTGCGCGCCAATTTGCAATCAAACGTTGCAAATAAAATATATTTGTAAACTGGTAAGTATTATTTTTAAAATATCATAAAGGTTTCTTTTTTCTGCTATAATTATCTCTTTTAATCTTTTATTTAATAGAAGATTGTGACAACTAAATCTTAGCAAAACAGATTCAAATCGGATGCCATACTTTCCTGGGTGAGAGTGTTGCCAACCTGTGCTAGTTGATGAAAAAAATTACCATTCATTGAAATGGTGTTTATAATATTATATACATTTATTTATCCATTAAATAAAGAAAAGAAAACCTTTTATCTGTAGTTATAGAAATCAAATCCTTTATTATCCTTTTTATATTCTTTTAAAAGACAAATATAATTGTTAACAAAGTCTGACTGGCTGTTCTTTAAATATGCTCAGAATGGCAGCAGTAGTATTTCTTATGTCTCAGGGCTATCACATTTGTATATTTTATAATTGCTAAATAAAATACAAATAGAATGTTTTTAAGGTAGGTCCTTTTGACCACGGTATAAACAACAAATAGTTTAGGAAAAGTACCAAAATACAT